>WOAB01000573.1:1297569-2595139 GCA_027886185.1 Rheum nobile
CGGCGCCCGCCGTCATTGTTCGAAGGTCTTTGCCCGATGGTCGCCGACGAGCCTCTGGCAGCGCCGAAGTAGGCCTGTGGTGTCTCGTCCTAGGGCCATCATGGTGTCTCCTTTGCTTGGCTATTTAAGGAGAGGCTTGGAGGTCGGATTGGAGCTCATTCCACAGCCCAAGCTCTCCCGAAATTGTGCCTCGCCGGAGTTCTTGCCTCGCCGGATTCTGGAGCTTTCGTCGGTGTCATTTGGTGGTGTTCCAGTGTGCCTTTTGTGAAGCTTTTGGTAGCCCTTGGTGGTTAGAAACCAAAGCAAGTCGAAGGAGGCCGAGTCACTCGTGTTTTGGGTGAGTTTTCTCGCCGTTTCTGTCGTCGGAGTTCTTCACGGCGACCGCCGTGATGAACTGCGGCGACCGCCGCCAAGAACGGCGACCGCCGCCAGAGCCCAGAATGCCTCTTTGGCTTTTGGCTTTGGTGGTCTTCGTCGAGGCGTTGTTTCTTTCGATTTCTTTTGTCGTTTTTAGATTCGTACTGTGTTTATGTCGGATCTAACTTAGGGTTTCTCTTGTGGGTCGACTCGGAGGTTGTTGTGCTGTCGGAGCTATACCCGTGTCGAGCCCGGAATTCCATCGTCGTTAGGCTTGTTCCAACTCTGCGAATTAAGGCAAGTGGCGGTTCGCTCTTGCTTAATCATTCCATGTTTCATTAATTATCAATTATTTAATTGTTAATTAAATTGGAGTGAACTTTTGTTTTGTTTGGGAACTAATTTCATAAATAAACGTGATTAAAGTAATGTTATGATATGTTGTATATCTGTTAGAACAACGCTATTATATGTGATAATTACCGTGATGGTATTGTTGTGAATTTAATCTTAATGCTAGAATAGCATGTGGGTTAATAGGAAAACTAATCCAAGTAAGGATCAACCGTTTCTATTATCTCTATGTTTAAGTTGATTGCCTGGATGGCTTTAATGTGAATAATTGTTGTGTTAGACTGTTTAGTTAACACGAGTGTTCGTAGGAATGCTAATCCAAGTAAGAGTTAGTCGTTTCTTTATAACTTAATGTTCGTAGGAACGCTAATCCAAGTAAGGATTTGTCGTTTCTTTAAATCGTAATACTCCTCGGGTTAATTTCCGGATAATAATTTAAGGGTCATGACCTATGCTTCTTATCCACTGTTAAGGATCTGAAGTGTTTTAAGCGCCTTGTAAGCGCCATTGGATGAGCATAATTGCAGTCCTGTGTATTAAGCACTTAGCTAGTGCAATTGGGGTGGACGTAACTGTCATCCTGTAAATTAAAGTGTAAGCACCGTGGCAGTGTAATCTAGGTGAACGTAAGATCACCCTGTGTAATAAAAACTCCGTTGTTCTCGGAATAATGTTAAGTCTCGTGTGTGTGTTTGTGTGTTGTGTTAATTTGGGTCGACATGATTGTCACCCTGAGATTTAAGCTTTGTGCCGCTCTTAATAACATTAACGTGTTTCAGTAAAGTGTGGTTGGTAATTAAATAAGATATGTGCCCGAGTGCACATGATTAATAAACCTTCGGCGAGTAGTGCAGCTAAGTTATAGTGTAGCTAGGAAAACTCGTCTCGACTGTGATCATAGTACGTTCTCTTTTCAATCTGGATTCGCTGTATGCGATGAGGTTGGTTGTGAACTGAAGCATCTCAGTCAACTTTTAAATCATTTGTGTGTGTAACTTTAATATTCCCTAGCAGTTGTCATAATTTCCTATAAGGCTCATTTCAGTTGGAGTCTTCTCTTCAGTGCATATCTTAATTGTTAAATCATTCCGTGAAAGTGTCGGGTTATATATCGTTCCTTCGGTTTTTATTCAAGGGACAATGATAGTAAACGGTCACGATCACTCGAACCACTCTGCTTTGTACCCTTGCTAGTCTATTCAGTAGACTAACCCACGAACTTTGTTCTCTGCATGTGGGCTGGTGTCATCCGTTCGATTCGGCACATCAGGAGTTGATTCCCGGAGTTTAAGTAACCTATTGAAGGATAAGAAGCTTGCAGACGAAGATTTAAAGTCAGTATTTAAGTTGTTAAGTGTTTTAAGTTTGTTAAGTGTTACCTTGATGTATCTTCATAATTTAAGCCATGTTATAAGTTGGCTATTTAAAGTCTTCCGCTGTTTAATCTTTCAATTAATATGTAATTGTGTATGTATTTAAGCATGTCTGTTCTGGAAAAGCCCGTGGTGAATTTGGACGGTAAAGTCTGAGGTCACTGGCATGTAATATCTCCGGTGTAAATTGGGGGTGTTACACGTTGAACGTCTACGTTTGGAAATTGTAAAAGTTAATTTAGGCCATACAAGGAGCCTCTATCCTATGTCGAAGGATTTTCTTATGATCATCTGTAATGATGATTTAGGTTGGACCTTTGTCCGGAAGGCCACCTAGTTTTTAACTATGTACAAAAAAATTAAGAAAAATAGTTAAAATAATAATAATAAAGCTTGTTATATTTACAAGTTTGTCACTTCATGTGTTTTAATCATAGCTCTCTTCATTCCTAAAATCTAGTGGCTATGATTATTCCTCACTTTACAACCTAAGTCTCCTCATGATATGATCCTCTTTCCATGTGTTATAATTGCATTAAACCTATAAGAGTTTTGGATTGCTCTCATTTGAGGAGTTTGTCTGCATCAAACACCAAAAATTGGGACTCCCCTAGCTCTATCGGTATCAAAATCTTAGCATGTGAATTTTTTAGAGGTATTAACAAAATTTTCTTTGCTTTTTGCCAAGCAAGCCTATTACCAGTTGTAAAATTGACAATATTGTGAACTTATTTGTACACCCATACTTCAATAACTCGTCGATAAATTAGTGTATATACCTATCTGGGAAATGGTGGATCTATTGTCATAACTCTAAAAAATGTGCTATTCTGTATACTATTATTCTGTTTTACATGGAGAATAAATGCAGTAGATTAACCTTTTTTAATCCTACAACTAAGAAGCTTGTTGAAAGATCTCTTGCCACGAGATCTTTATTTCGTCCGTCCAGGAGTAGAAATATCTGCCTTGGGCAGCAAACCCAAATCTCATTTCATCCATAGGGCAAGGATATTGAATGTCGTGGTCCTTGTATGGCCGATGCCTCATAAGCGATATTGAATGCTAACATGAGAACTTCTCGGGAGGTCTCCCATCCATATACTACTCTCACCTTAGCATACTTAACTTCAAAGTTTTTTATCCTCACTTGACCCAAAAAAGGAAAAGCTCTTGTTGACATGGGTAGTACTTTCGTAAAAAATTAAGTTATCCCACATTGAAAAGGTGGACTAAACAAGACTAATATATAAGCTTAGTGGATTACTCTTTCTATTGTCTATTGATTTTTGAATGATGAAGACCCTTAGGGATGAGATTGACTAGCAAAGCATTTGAACCGAACCCCTTAGCAACTAAAAAACCCAATCCTTATGCGAAAATCGCGCGACTAACCCATGAAAATGAGATCTTGAAATCACAGGTACAATCAGTCGCTTTGGTTCCTAGGAACGGTAGGCGATCCTTCAACACGAAGGGCCTCAAAATGTGCCTCAACTTAGAGAGAGATGCAACGTCGCCACCTATTCCGCCAGTGCAAGTTGGCGGTGTCATTGCGAATGAAGGTACGTTTTAAACACCACCAGTCAATTCATATTTAAACTAACTTTGTCTTCACGTTACAAGGGCCAGCAGCCGAGCCAACTACGACTCGAGTAGCACCAAAGCGGGTCAACACAACCCCGTCGGGTCCTACAAACATGGAAGCTCTTATAGAGCGGAAACTCCAAGAACAACTAGGGCACTAGATGAAAGAATCGCCAGAATCCCTGGTGTCCCTCAGCCGACCGAGAAAGAAGTTGTCGATGGATATGAAGACTCACCTTTTGTAGAGGCAATTGCAAGGATCGAAATCCCAAACAAATTTTATGTCCCCAACATGTCCAACTACGATGAGACTGGGACCCTAATGAGCATATTTCTATTTATAAGCAAAAACCTATGACCAGTTCAATCCCTAGAGGGAACCGTGAAGTTGTCATGCGCAAAACCTTTGCATGACACTCACAAGACCTGCACTAACCTGGTTTATGCATTTTCCGTAGGGCTCGATCGCTTCATTTACGGATCTGGTCAACTCTTTTGAAGACCATTGCACACGATTCGAAAAGCAGTTGAGCGATCTCTACAGAATCGTACAAAGGAATGGTAAACCTTTGCGTGATTATCTTAATAGGTACAACATGGAAAAAGTCATAATTCCAAATTACGACGTTCCCACGTCGATTGAAGCATTTCGGCGAGGACTACTCCGGGGAAGTGAATTCTACAGGGAACTCACAAAGTACCCTTGTAGACACTTCGAGGACGTCCAACCAAAAATGATGGCTTTACTCCGTCTCGAAGAAGACGAAGAACCATGAAAGGTTGATCAATGTCCCAATCGGGTTGAGCGAAAGCCTAATTCCGATCATCATCGGGACCGAAGACACCAACCCTATAAAAAAGGTCATAACGATCACCCACATGTAAACAATACCAATGATAAGCATCAAAACTAGAAGGACAATTTGTTGTTGCCATGCAAGGTCCACTTTTACAACTTTAACGTATCAGTTTATGAGCTCATCAAGAGTTTCGACAAATACGGGAAGGAAGTAAGGTGGCCTTGAAAGAGCAACAAACCGGATTCCAAGAAGGATATGTCAAAGAGGTACAATTTCCACGGAGACCACAACCATGTAACAGACGAGTGCATTTCCCTATGCAAGGAAGTTGCATGATTGCTAGCACTAGGACTCCAACGCAACATAATCTCCGACAAGACTAAATCAATGCTCTAGCGCCGAGATCAGTTAACAAATATTAAAGCCCTATCCCATGTTAATTCAAAGATTATTAATAGTTTGCAGGATGCTTGAACATATGTGGACACACATACTCCGTGGCCAAGAGATACGCCAAGGATAGCAAAGGAGATCGTCCAGTGGTGACAACTAGGCAAAAATCCAACACTGGGAACCTGCCCACTATCACCTTCGACTACTAGGAAGCCAACGAGCTCGGTCCACATCATGACGATTTGGTTATATCTCTCTCTATTGGTAATTGCTTGATCGGACGAGTACTGATCGAAACAAGTTGATAAGGATCGCATCTCCAATGCTCAGTTCAAGGTAAGAATGGTCCGTGCTTGCGTCTCCGAATAAGGCTCGAAACTTGATCTCTTCGGTGATGTTTCCTTGGCTAGAGAGTAGACGATTCAAGGGCAGATAAAGACTGATCTTTTTGGTTTTTTCATGATGGTTTGGAAGGGATACGTATCCTATACTTAGGTGGATATAACACACCATAAAATTAGAGAGCAAGGATCAAGGAAACTTGAGATATAACGCACTCAAGAATGCTCGATCAACACTCGATATAACTCACGAGCAAGAGGAATTTTTCTGTAAAATTCTTCAAGAAGAACACTTGATTTCTCCGGTCTTAGATGATAAAAAACGTGCCTTACAAGTGGGGAAGAAACCCCCCTTAAGTAACAACAAAATCAAGGCAACAAGAGACCTTTTGCATAGACGGTGGTGTTTTAATGCACCCTTACAACTTATCCAAATTAATAGTAATAAAAGCTGAAATTAACCTTATAATATGACAAATAATAATTAGTTAGGTTGACCATGTGAATTGGAGTACAAATGCTCGAGCCAAAGAGGAGAGCGTGCAACCCTATTCAAGCCAGGCAAGCTACGAGCAACATGGTCGGTCCCAACTCAACTTCCCTCAGCGCTCAATGGCTGGATGGGTTCTTTGGGTCGAAGGAGGACCTTGGAGGCCAGCTTGTGCGGGACAAGTGGCCTAGGGACCGGTTGTGTCGTGGAGGTGGTTGGTGTGCGCACCGGCCAAGGAAGAAGGCGCAAGCTTGGTCTTCCTTGATCTTCCTCTTGGCCATCTTCATGGGCTTCTTGATTTTCTTGATGGACCATAATCACATCATCCTCCCTCTCTTGAAATGGATTTGACCTCGAATCCAAATGCCCTACATGTAAAATAGAATAAAGAGGCTCTTGTATTCTACCATATTTTTTTGAGAATGTAAGAACGAAAATTCAAAGTTCTATATGATATGCAAGGATACATGCACAAACTATTCAAAGTCCTATATACTTGCTTAGTAATGCAACTATCAACATAACACGCATGTCTGGACATGATGATAATAATAAGAACTAGATGCATGCCACAAGACATGTATTGAGAAAGAGAACTACAGTGCACACAAGAGTATCTAGTTCTATACGCAGAAGTGGATTTAACATTTCCGATGTTCTACTCCTTGCTATATGTTCATTTTCAAACCCAAGAGATAGAATTGAAAAAGTGGAGACAAGTGATATTTCCCTAAGAGCATACTTCATTGGAACATCCTTCTTTTTATGGTCAAAAACTGATTTCTCGGATTGTCAAACATCCATGGCATCGACCTTTTCTTGGAGTTAAAATAAACATGACGGAAACATAGGTGTCACATCCAATCATGGAGTAGCCAAAGAACTTAGTGAACTATGCGCATGATGGTAGGGTTTTGATTGATTCTTGTAGGAGTAGGAGATGGTTACAAAACTTCATCCTCCTAGTTCTTTGTGTCTCGCTCCTCTTCAATGGCCATTAACATAAGAGGCTCACATGATTCTGCCTTGGGCTCTCCTTCATAAATGGATGGCTTAAACATCAATAGAGGCTCTTTGACTTGATTTGGTTCAACCAACCTTGGGGGCTCGTTATGTATAGCATGGACTCTTGCAAGTTGGTCCAACATCAAATCAGAACGCCTAATGAACTGATTTGCAAGCCACTCACTTTTCTTATGAAAAAGCACCAATTGTCGATCGTGTTCTTAGAGGACTTGTAAGGGCATGGCCAAAGGTTTTCTTAGTCCGAGATCATCTTGATCCAAAGGTTTTCGTAGTGAATGTTCACCCCAAAAACCAGACTTGCAAGCTCGTGAAAAACTTAGGGCTAGGATAGATTGGCGATGGAAGAAAAGGCAACCATATCAAAAGTTCGTATGCACTTTAAGTTGTTGCAAGCTTTAAACTAAGGCACACAAGAAGGTACTTTCACCTTAGTTTTTACACAAGCACAACAAGATGAAAAGCTTTCTCAAACGTTCTTAGCCTAGCTGAACTTCTTTTTCTCGTTGGGTTGGAGTTTTTCTAAGCCTGACCTATTTTCCTTTACTTTTCGTCGGATCCAAGTTTTTCTATGCCCAACCTCTCTTTCTTTCTGAGTCTGAATTTTACTTTTTATGTTAGAACTGAGTTACAATCTTAGTACAAGTTTGATCACAAGCTTTGCAATACAAATTAGTACAAGTTCAATGATGCACACAATTATCTTCGGTAAACTTTAGTGATTTCCCGTATCTTTGGCACCTTGATATATAGTATGAAACCACATAAAATGCATAAGATAAGGTTGATTTATGATGCAGCAAGTAAGGCCAACACATAAATTTAAGGCTGGAAATTTCAGGAGTCAAGCAACACAAAACCGATTAAATTGAAGTGTAGATTGAAGTGGAGTTTAACTCATTTTTTCATTAATTAAAGGAAGGTTAATATAAGGAATTTTAGTACATGAAAGGTTGTCTTCAACCTTGGTAAATTCGACCAACACATATCTGGAAAAGGCAGCAAAATTGCATGGAGATTTGAGACCAAGCAAGGCTAGAACACGAGCAATACAAATTGGTTTCAACAATTCAACAACTTAGTTTGAGCGTCTTACCTTGTCTAGCTCTGATAACACGTGATAGGGATCGCATCTCCAATGCTCAGTTCAGGGTAAGAATGGTTCGTGCTTGCATCTCTGAATAAGGCTCGAAACTAGATCTCTTCGGTGCTGTTTCTTTGGCTAAAGATTAGACAATTCAAGGGCAGATGAAGACTGATCTTTTTGGTTGTTTTCTGATGGTTTGGAAGGGATAGGTATCCTAAACATAGGTGGACATAACGCACCACAAAAGTAGAGAACAAGGATAAAGGAAACTTGAGGTATAACGCACTCAAGAACGCTCGATCAACACTCGATATAACTAACGAGCAAGAGGAATTTTTCTGGAAAATTCTTCAAATAGAACACTTGATTTATCTGGTCTTAGATGATAAAAAATGTTCCTTACAAGTGGGGAAGAAACCCCCCTTAAGTAACCGCAAAATCAAGGCAACAAAAGACCTTTCGCATGGTCGGTGGTGTTTTTATGCACACTTACAACTTATCCGAATTCATAGTAATATATACTGAAATTAACCTTGTAATATGAGATATAATAAGTAGGTTGACCATGTGAATCGAAGTAAAAATGGTCGAGCCAAAGAGGAGAGTGTGTGGCCTTCTTCAAGTCGGGCGAGCCACGAGCAACATGGTCGGTCCCAACTCAACTTCCCTCGGCGCTCAAGGGCTGGATGGGTTCCTTGGATCCAGGAAGACCTTAGAGGCCGGATTGTGCGTGGCAAGTGGCCTAGGGACCGGTGGCGCCGTGGAGGTGATTGGTGTGTTCGCGCCCACCAAGGAAGAAGGCGCCAGCTTTGTCTTCCTCTTGGCCATCTTCATGGGCTTCTTGGTCTTCTTGATGGACCATAGTCACATCACAGGTAGCTCCAAAAACTAGTTGACACTAGAGGCCTTAAAAAGTAAAGGACTAAACGAGGACAACCTCATTAATAAATCATCTCCGCTCGTCGGATTCAGTGGGTAAGTCAAACATACTTTTGGCAAAATAGTGTTGACAACATACGCTGGAGGTGCCAATCAACAAGTAAAATTCCTTGTACTTAACTGCCCTTCTCCATACAATGCAATCCTTGGGAGACCTTGGATCCATGCCAGGAAATATGTATCCTCGTCTTATCATCAATCCATTAAATTTCCAACAAAGTGAGGGGTACATGAATTAAAATTCAAGCATAACAATTCAAGCATAACAATTATTGAATCTCGAGGGACCAACGTGGTACATCGATCCAGAAATGGAACAACTAGATGTGATAGCGCTCGATCACTCGAAACCAAAACAAACGGTAAGGGTTGAGTCGAATCTAAATGACGAGAATCGACAACGGCTAGTCGAATTCCAGTGACTCAATGAAGACTGCTTTGCAGGGTCACATGAGGACAAGGTAGGGATTAGCCCAGACGGAATTACACATATGTTAAACGTTGATCCGGCCTACCTGCATGTGAAGCAAAACCGTCTGAAATTTGCGCCAGAGTGAAACAAAGTCATCGATGACGAAGTAAAAAAACTATTGGAGACAGGTAAAATATCCTGAATGGTTAGCAAATGTCGTCGTAGTGCAGATAAAGAACAAAAAGTGGAGGGTCTACATCGACTTACCGACCTCAACAAGGCATGTCCAAAAGATTTCTTCCCCTTTCCACATATTGATGCAATGGTCGACGTGACAGTGGGACGCGGGATGCTTACATTCATGGACGCCTTTAGTGGCTACAACCAAATCCTCATGGATCCTAATGACCAAGAAAAAATGACTTTCATCACGAGCCAAGTACATATTGTTAGAAAGTTATGCCATTCGGACTAAAAAATACAGGGTAACATACTAGAGGCTCGTGAAAAAAATGTTAAAAGACCAAATCAGAGACACGATGGAAGTCTACATAGACGACATGCTGGTCAAATCTAAAGTCGCTCAAAATCACATAATACACTTGGAAGAAGCATTCAACATCCTCAAGAAATACAATATGAAGCTTAACCCGACAATATGCTCCTTCAGAGTATCGTCAGGTAAATGCCTAGGATAAATGGTGACTCGGTGAGGAATTAAGGCATGTCCACACCAGATAAACGTCATCATGGACTTAAAGTCGCCTCGATGCATGAAAGACGTACAACGTCTAACCGGTTAGGTAGCCGCATTAAACAGGTTCATTCTAAATCTTCCGACAAAGGCAAGCTCTTTTACGATGTCCTTAGGAAGAATAAATCATTTGAATGAACCGGAGAACATGAAAAAGCATTCAAGAATTGAAAAGATATCTGGCCAACCCATTACTACTATCTAAACCAAAACACGACGAACAACTGTTTTTATACCTAGCGGTATTTGAAGCGACAGTGAGCGCATTCTTATTCAAAGAAGAAGATGGGAAGAAATTACCGGTCTATTATGTGAGTAAGTCACTACTAGCTGCACAAACATGATACTCATCACTTGAGAAACTAGTGTTAGCGTTAGTCATGTAATCAAACAAGTTGTGACCTTATTTTTAATCACATACTATTATTGTACAAACTAACCATCCCATGTAGGCAGTCATGAGGAAACTAGAATTTACAGGTCGAATGAAAATATTAGCAATACTTGTGAGTAGATTTGACATCTAGTACGATGCTAGGGCATCTATAAAATCTCAAGTTTTGACTTCAATCCGACCCTAGAACCAAAAGCCGCAAAAGAAACAATACAATTATCCATTGTGCATGACGATGACACGTAAGAACTCCATACCAATGGGTCATCGAGCGCACATGGAGTAGGGCTCGGGGGCGTACTGAAGTCACCATAAGGGGACAAGATAGCCCAAGTTGTTCGTTGTGAATGGAAAACGACTAAGAACGAGGCAGAGTACAAAGATCTGATCTTTGGACTAACCCTGGCTCAGGACTCAATACGCAACATCGAAGTAATCTTTGACTCACTCTTGATCGTCAACCAAATACAAGGGTTATATGCTACTAGAGATGACATGATAATAGCTTACCTTCACATCGGGAAGGACTTAGCCGAGAAATTTAAAAAATTCAACATCAAGCATGTCCTTCACGACGCTAATGCTCAAGATGACGCTCTACCAAATATGGGGTCGGCTATCAGTCCACACGACTTCTCTACAATCCCATTGGCTCATATCACAAAACCAGCAATCAACAAAACACTCAAGTCTTCTCCTAATCTTGTAACGACCTTAAACATTAAAAACTTAACCCTAGAATAAGTCTTGTCTGCATAGGTGGGAGACAATTCAGAAGAAGACCTCATACCCCACAAGGACGACTGAACGACTCCCTATAGATCAAAGTCGAAGCATCAATTTATTCAAAATAGATCGAAGTCGAAGCATATCGAGAGGTAAAAGATAAACACGTCGTTTTATTTATTAAACGAAACATCTTGTGCAGATTCGGCGTTCCATTAGAAATCGTATGAGACAATAGCTCTCAATTCATAAGTTACCACACAAGATCCTTTTGCAAACAATGGAACATCAATTTGGTCACTTTAACTCCTCACTACCCACAATTCGATGGCCAAGACGAGCCGAGCAACAAAATTATCATCAGCAACCTCAAGAAACTACTCGAAGGCACCAACGGAAAATGGGATAACGAGTTACCTCTAATACTCTGGTCTAAAAGGACCACCCCCATGACCGTCACAAGACAGTCACCTTTTTCCTTGGTATACGAGTGTCAAGATGTCATCTCAGCTGAAATCCTAAAACCGACTGCCAGATACAACTAACAAGCTGACTAGGAAATACATGTGAGTAGATTTGACATCCAGAATGATCCTAGGACATCTATAAAATCTCAAGTTTTTGCCGACTTCAATCTGACCCTAGGACCAGAAGCCGTAAAAGAAACATTACAATTATCCATTGTGCATGACGACGGCACGTAAGAACTCCATTCCAATGGGTCATTGAACGCACATGGAGTAGGGCTCGAGGGCGTACTAAAGTCACCACAAGGGGACAAGATAACCCAAGTTGTTCATTGTGAATGGAAAGCGACTAAGAACGAGGCGGAGTACAAAGCTCTAATCTTAGGACTAACCCTGGCTTAGGACTGTCGATACGCAACACCGAAGTAATCTATGACTCACTCCTGATCGCCAACCAAATACAAGGGTTATACGCTGCTAGAGACGACATAATGATAGCTTACCTCCACATCGTGAGTGACATAGCCGAGAAATTTACAAAATTCAACATCAAGCAAGTCCCTTGCAACGCTAATGCTCAAGATGACGCTCTATCAAATATGGGGTCAGCTATCAATGCACACGACTTCTCTACAATCCCGATGGCTCATATCACAATACCTGTAATCAACAAAACACTCAAGTTGCCTCCTAATCTCCTAACGACCTTAATCATTGAAGATTTACCAATAGAATAAGTTGTGTGTTCAGAGGTGGGAGACAATTCAGAAGAATACCCCATACCCCACAAGGATGACTGGACGACTCCCTATATTTAGTGGCTCAAAGATGACATCGTGCCAGAGAACAAAGCATAGGCCATGCGACTCAAGGTACAAGCCGTATCCTTTTCTCTAAAAGATGGAGAACTATTTAAGATATTTGTCACAAGTCTCCTTCTAAGGTGCGTAAAGGATAATAAAGTCCAACTCATCCTTCAATCATTACACGACGACGAGTGTGGTAATCACACAGGTGCCGACATCGGTCAGAAAGCACTAAGAACATGATATTATTGGCCAACAATGAACCAAGACGCAATGGAATATGTCAAGAAGTGCAACACTTGCCAATGACATGACCCAGTCTCCCACCAGCCACCAAAACTGCTATACCTGACACTAACACCTTGGTCATTCATGAGATGGGGCATGAACATCATCGGCAAACTTCCACCCACCTCTGGGCAACAAGTCTTTTTCCTAGCCATGATAGATTATTTATTCAAAATAGATCAAAGTTGAAGCATATCGAGAGGTAAAAGTTAAACACATTGTTTTATTTATTAAACGAAACATCTTATGCAGATTCGGCGTTCCATCAGAAATCGTATGCGACAATAGCTCCCAATTCATAAGTGACCACACAAGATCCTTTTACAAACAATGGAACATCAATTTGGTCACTTCAACTCCTCACTACCCATAATCCAATGGCCAAGACGAGCCAATCAACAAAATTATCATCAACAACCTCAAGAAACAACTCAAAGGCACCAAAAGAAAATGGGCTGACGAGTTACCTCCAATACTCTGGTCTGACAAGACCACCCCCAAGACCGCCACAAGACAATCACCTTTTTCCTTGGTATACGAGTGTCAAGATGTCCTCTCACCTGAAATCCTAGAACCGACCGCCAGATACAACTAACAAACTAAATACCAAAATAAGGTCAAATTGTCACACAACCTCGACACTGTCAATGAACTTAGGGAAAAAGCGAGAGTACGAAAAGTAAGATACCAACAACAGGTCGCAAGGAGATACAACAAAAAATGTAAGGGCTAAGGTTTTCAAGGTAGGTGACTTGGTGCTACGAAAAGTCTTTCCTAACACCAAGGATCTCGTCGATTGAAAACTAGCCCCACTGGGAAAGACCTTCTCTAATTAAGGAAAAAGTCGGCTAGGGAGCATATTGACTCGAGACTCGAGATGACATACCCGTACTAAGAAGTTGGAACGCGACCCATATAAAGTTGCATCACATCTAAACCCTAGTCATTTTTTACATCTCAATTTCTCGCATTGCCTTCAATTTATGATTTAATTTCTATAAACACATATTGACTTAAGCACTGGAGGGCCATTGGGAAAGCCGACGGCCAACTCTTCATGATTATTTGCATTCTAATAAACCAGGTTGCAAACAACAACACTCGAGGAATCAAGTTGATCAACACAATACACTTCACAAAACAAACCAGTGCTAACATTACATTACATGATTGATCGATACAAGGAGAGTCGAGGTACAATCTCTGCACAAATACAAAGAGTCGCCTCCATAAGGTATAGACTTAACACCATTATATAAAACTCCTCTCTAGTACACAACAAGTTGTACAACTGACTATAAAAACAAATTTACAGGTTGACTCGACCGTTACAAATGACTCAATTAGGTCTCTTCTTCGATTCCATCAGTCGACTGAGGCAACATGCAAAACAAAGACAACACACAAACGAAAGCAATGTATACACACAGAATCACATATGCTATTTTAAAGCTTAACCACATACGACTCGTGATGAGAGACGGGTCGCCAAACCATTAGCTCCCCATCACCATGATGGAGTACAAAATGTTCATCTTGTCCCCTTGATCGGGCACCGCAACAAGTTCAAGTCAAACCATCCATATGACGGTAAAAAATATCAAAGAAAATAAAAGTTCTTAGAAATCATCAAAATATCAAACTGATACTTGTGATCCTCCAGGCTGCTCGGCGACATCCACAAGAGTTGATATCGGGGCAATGACAAGGATCGGATCCACTCCGACATAACATCCTCCTGACGACCCGCTTCACATTCCTCCTCATCGCCCTCATAAGTTCTTTCACGAGATCAACAAGACGTAGTAGTTCTTCACTCGGTTCACCGACTTCTGGATAAAATAGCACGACCATCTTCTTTCTTTTCATCTAGATCTCATGCTTCATGCTGGCCTAGACTACATTCCTCCATCGTCTCGATGCAAGCTTGCAACAAACTTTTCTGGCATCAGCCCTACGTTCACTGCCATGTCTTGAAGCCAGTTTCATCGAACTTTTCTGGCATCAGCCCTACGTTTATAGCACCGGGCATATGGACTGTCGGGACAGCCTGATAAGCAGTCGGGTGGACAATCTGATGAGCATCAGTTCCGACCCCTGCGGCTTGCAGATTCGCCGCTAGCAGGTTTACTGCTGGTAGATTTGCCACTGGCAAATTCACTGTAGGCAGACCACTCCCAAACTGAATTTGGGGTGTCGACTCAACAGAATTTCCATTTCCGGCTCCAGCAACATAAGCGACAGATTTCTCAGTCATATCAGCCATGATATTAGAATCTGTTTACAAAAATGCAAACCAAAAATCAGTACAAAATTTACGAATGCAATTTAAATACCAAATTAAATTGCAGAATCGAAACAAATTTTTTTCAGATTTTTCTGTACACCAATACAGATGGCCGAATCGAAATAAATTCGATATAAATTCCAGACGCAATTTTTCCTGCGAAAACAAGTTAGAAAACCGCAGATACAGATTCGAAATAAATTCGAATTTAGTTCCTGCGAAAACAAGTTAGAAAAGCGCAGATACAGATTCAAAATAAATTCGAATTTAGTTCCTGCGAAAACACATTAGAATCCGCAGATACAAAAAAAAATCCTGCGCTGTGAACGAACTCAAAAACAAAAATTCGTTAGTGCGATATGCAGTTTAAGAGAAATTTTAGAATTAAGACTGTAGGAACTCTATTTCAGAATCGATCAGAATGTAAATTGCAAGAATTAAAATCGCACAAAAACTGTAATTAAAACAACGAAATTATACCGAACAGAATTCGAATTGAATCTAGATGCAGATGTGAGACTGATCTCTATCCTTAATTATGAAATCGCCCCGTATTGCGACGGTTCTTGTGCGATCTGAATCCCATGATACAACTGCAAAACTCTTCTGAATTGCGCAACCAATGCACATAAGGCTACGAACTTGATCTATGTTGAACTCTCAGACTCGATCGAAAAACAGTGAAGGAGAAGACGCTTTCAGTGGGAGAGGATGTTGCTGATGGTGTGTTCGAATGAGCTGCAGATGGCTCTTCTTATAGCATCTGCTGGAAGTGCTTCGACCCACTAACTGAGTGGAGACGAAGGTGGAAGAGACCTGATACACACGATTATGTTGTGTGTATAGACGGGGTTTTAGCATTGATTTAGTGGTGTTTTAGGATACTTTAGAGGAGTTGTGGAGTATTGGCGAGGAGGTGCTGAAGACACACTTTTGGAGGCTTTGGGAGCATTCGGAGCTGAAGAGACGAAGACACTGAAGGAATGGCTTCACGGCGACCGCTGCCCACATTGCGACAACCGCCGCCAAAGCCCTCCCAACAACCTTGGCTACGACTTGAGAACGGCGACCGCCGCAATTACGGCGACTGTCGTAGAGGAGGCAGTGACCGCCGCCACTGTCAGAAGCCCACCGAGCCCGTTTTCCTTATTTGTTTTATTTGGACTACTTTTATTACATTTTAGTATTTTTGTTTAATGTAAATTTTGGAGAAGTTCCTTTTAGTATTTAAGGGTAGAGGAAAGGCTTGTTTTCCTCTCTCGAACCCTAATTTCATCTTTTCCCTTTCTACGTACTTTGCTATGAAGAACTAAGCCACTCTTGCTTAGTCAGACGCTGAAGCTTTCGTTTTGATTCAGTTGTGATATTCTCGTTCCTTATCTATTGCATGGATTTTATCTATTCTCTTGCTTGATTGCTTATGATTAATATTGATAATCTCTAGCCTGCGCAACTAGGGTTTGTTTCTATTGATTGATTGCTAGATCTAGATTATTACTGGTTGAGCATATCTATTTCAGAGTAGTAACTGCATCATACTAGTATCTGGTTGTGCTAGTCTTATGCAGAAGAGAACTGATTTACATTCTAGGATAAAAGCTGATTGTTTTATGCTAGAATTGTATCCAACTATATTCCTATCCGTAACGCTGCTGTTAAACTGAATCTTGATAGTTTCAGGGTTGTTTAATTAGTTAGTGCTAATAGTATCTGGTTGTGTTATTAGTTATATCTGAAAAGGAATTGGAATTTTCATTGCATGAGATATTGAATGAGTTTCTAGGATCAACTTGTCATACGAATAGTGGATGTTTGTTTGATTGAGTTATTTCCCCATCACTGATTTCACAACTTTTGGTTTGTTTGCCTTTGCATGCTTAGATTTACTGAAACATACAAACCCCCCCCCCCCCCCCTTTGGTTACTTTGGATTGACATATAAATTGCATATAACGATAGACTCTGTCTCCCTGTGGACTCGACCTTTACTTACCTAGGACTACGGTTTAAGCTTTGTTTGGATATTTTGCATAGCTGGAATTAGCACGACAAATTCCTGTTATCAAACGTTGAATGCTTCAGTTTCAACAGAGTGGAGAAGAGAAATCAGGAGGACCAAGTGCTGCCCTTGAGAATAGCTCAAGGCTACAACTGTCCCGGACTGGGTCAAAGCCCAAGCCCAACCGATGGGTTTCTGGATCGGCCCAAAAAGATAGGGCATTGGCTGGCCAGCCCAAGCCCGGCTCGCTGGTCATAGGCTTTAAACCCATTCCTCTTGATGATTTGACAACTTGATCTCGTGACAGACCTTTAGTAAATGGATCCGCTAGGTTGTCAGCCGATTTGATATAATCTATTGAGATTATACCATTCGAGAGTAGTTGTCTAATGGTTTTATGTCGTCTTCTTATATGACGTGATTTACCATTGTACAAACGACTCAGTGCCCGTGCTATAGCCGATTGACTATCACAGTGTACACCTAATGTTGGCACTGGTTTATCCTACATCGGGATATCTTCCAAAAAGTTCCGAAGCCATTCAGCTTCCTCTATTGCTTTGTCTAAAGCAATGAACTCAGACTCCATCGTGGATCTGGCCAACAGTGTTTGTTTGGAAGATTTCCATGATACTGCTGCACCACCAAGTGTAAATACATATCCACTTGTGGATTTTGAGTTTCTAGAATCTGATATCCAGTTTGCATCACTGTATCCTTCCAGAACTGCTGGGTATTTGCCATAGTGCAGCCCATAACTTTGAGTATATCGCAAGTAGTTCAATACTCTAGTTATTCCTTTCCAGTGTTTGTGTCCTGGATTACTTGTGTAGCGACTTAGTATATTTACTGAGTGCGCCAAGTCAGGTCTTGTGCAATTGGTCAAGTATATCAGACTTCCAATCACACGTGCATACTCCAATTGTGACACTGCATCCCCCGAGTTTTTAGTCAAGTGGAGATGAGGGTCCACAGGACTCTTTGCAGTCCCGCTTGAATAGTTCTTGAATCTCTCAAGTACTTTTTCGGCATAGTGAGCTTGAGACAGGATAATTCCTTCAGAATGTCTAGTGATTTTTATCCCTAGTATGATATCTGTTAATCCCAAGTCTTTCATGTCAAACCTCCCACTAAGCATGCTCTTAGTTCTGTTGATCATGTCTTTATTGCTTCCATTAAATGAGCATGTCATCTACGTAAAAACACAACAAAATGTATCCATTTGGAGTGTTTTTGAAGTAGATGCATTTGTCACATTCATTGATGCTGAAGGCTACGAACTTGTTCTGTGTTGAACTCTCAGACTCGATCAAAAAACAGTGAAAGAGGAGACGCTTTCAGTGGGAGAGGATGTTGCTGATGGTGTGTTCGAATGAGGTGCATATGGCTCTTCTTATAGCCTCTGCTGGAAGTGCTTCGACCCACTAACTGAGTGGAGACGAAGGTGGAAGAGACCGTTGAATGCTTCAGTTTCAACAGAGTGGAGAAGAGAAATCAGGAGGACCAAGTGCTGCCCTTGAGAATAGCTCAAGGGGCTTTGTCCCGGACTGGGTCAAAGCCCAAGCACAACCGATGGGTTTCTGGATCGGGCCAAAAAGATAGGGCGTTGGCTGGCCAGCCCAAGCCCGATCCGACCCGACCCGACCCAACCCCAGCCTGAGCTCGCTCGCCCGCCCGGTCCGACCTGACGCGACTCGGCGCGCGTGTGGTCTTGATGAGCTAGGTCCTCTCTCCATTACACATTGGTGGTGACCCAAGGCCACAACCTTGGATCCAATTTCCTAGTATATATACTAGTGAAATGTTCCTCCAAACTTCCAATGTGAGACAAATATTTACCCCAACATTTCTCAAGTTTATGCATTGCATGCAACCAACTTTGGGCATCCATTTCTCATTCAAACGGAAATCATTTTTGTCGTATGAGTACATTACGAGAATGTACTCGTGTAGACGAAGCCAATGCTTCCATTTTCCAGTGTTGACATTGGCCGGAGCCCACCGGAATTCTGCCCGAAAAAGTTACCGACGCCACATATTAAAATGAGTTCCAACAATCCCCCACATGAATAGAAATGATTCTAAACATATGTTTAAAAGACAAAAGGACTTTTGAGAGTACAGTCGAAAAATCACTGCATCTGGGCTGGTAGCGTGTTTCAGCCTTGAACCACCCATAGTAAGTAGCTATCGGATTTACTCGACCAGGTAGTGAACATGATGTCTTGAACCACCCGGGCTTTGATGTAAACCGAAACAACAGCTATCACACAGTTTCATCTTCTCACAGAACTAGGTTCTCTTGTTGTGTTCATTTTGGCCTTGAACATCCCTGGTTATTCATGAGTGAACTTGGAGAATGTTAGCCTCTCTTCATTCTCATAGAAACGGCCCCATTTCACATCATAAGGTGATTTACCATAAAGAGTATCCTGTCATACCTCACTTGTATTTCAAAGCTATGGAATCATTAAAAGCCAAGCTTAACCTTAACTCATACAGATAGCACTGTTCATCATCCTAGGAACTGGGAGGAAACCTGAGTCTCCCAGTGCTCATCTAGATTTAGCTTGATTTAGTTTTCCCTTTGAACCTACATCTTGGGATATCCAGTCACGTAGGTGGGGTTTTCCATCAAGCATCCTCTTTGGTCATAGGCTTTAAACCCATTCCTCTTGATGATTTGACAACTTGATCTCGTGACAGACCTTTAGTAAATGGATCCGCTAGGTTGTCAGCCGATTTGATATAATCTATTGAGATTATACCATTCGAGAGTAGTTGTCTAATGGTTTTATGTCGTCTTCTTATATGACGTGATTTATCATTGTACAAACGACTCAGTGCCCGTGCTATAGCCGATTGACTATCACAGTGTACACCTAATGCTGGCACTGGTTTATCCCACATCGGGATATCTTCCAAAAAATTCCGAAGCCATTCAGCTTCCTCTGCTGCTTTGTCTAAAATAATGAACTGAGACTCCATCGTGGATCTGGCCAACAGTGTTTGTTTGGAAGATTTCCATGATACTGCTGCACCACCAAGTGTAAATACATATCCACTTGTGGATTTTGAGTTTCTAGAATCTGATATCCAGTTTGCATCACTGTATCCTTCCAGAACTGTTGGGTATTTGCCATAGTGAAGCCCATAAGTTTGAGTATATCGCAAGTAGTTCAATACTCTAGTTATTCATTTCCAGTGTTTGTGTCCTGGATTACTTGTGTAGCGACTTAGTATATTTACTGAGTGCACCAAGTCAGGTCTTGTGCAATTGGTCAAGTACATCAGACTTCCAATCACACGTGCATACTCCAATTGTGACACTGCATCCCCCGAGTTTTTAGTCAAGTGGAGATGAGGGTCCACGGGACTCTTTGCAGTCCCGCTTGAATAGTTCTTGAATCTCTCAAGTACTTTTTCGGCATAGTGAGCTTGAGACAGGATAATTCCTTCAGAATGTCTAGTGATTTTTATCCCTAGTATGACATCTGTTAATCTCAAGTCTTTCATGTCAAACTTCCCACTAAGCATGCTCTTAGTTCTGTTGATCATGTCTTTATTGCTTCCATTAAATGAGCATGTCATCTACGTACAAACACAACAAAATGTATCCATTTGGAGTGTTTTTGAAGTAGATGCATTTGTCACATTCATTGATGCTGAAGGCTACGAACTTGTTTTGTGTTGAACTCTCAGACTCAATCGAAAAACAGTGAAGGAGGAGACACTTTCAGTGGGAGAGGATGTTGTTGATGGTGTGTTCGAATGAGGTGCATATGGCTCTTCTTATAGCCTCTCCGGGAAGTGCTTCGACCCACTAACTGAGTGCAGACGAAGGTGGAGGAGACCGTTGAATGCTTCAGTTTCAACAGAGTGGAGAAGAGAAATCAGGAGGACCAAGTGCTCGCTCGCTCGCCCGGCCGGCCAGCCCAAGCCCGACCCGAGCCCGGCTCGCTCGCCCGGTCCGGTCCGGTCCGACGCGACAAGACTCGGCTCGGCGCGCGTGTGGTCTTGATGAGCTAAGTCCTCTCTCCATTACACATTGGTGGTGACCCAAGGCCACAACCTTGGGATTAACAGTATGACATCTGTTAATCCCAAGTCTTTCATGTCAAACTTCCCACTAAGCATGCTCTTAGTTTTGTTGATCATGTCTTTATTGCTTCCATTAAATGAGCATGTCATCTATGTACAAACACAACAAAATGTATCCATTTGGAGTGTTTTTGAAGTAGATGCATTTGTCACATTCATTGATGTTGAAGGCTACGAACTTGTTATGTGTTGAACTCTCAGACTCAATCGGAAAACAGTGAAGGAGGAGACGCTTTCAGTGGGAGAGGATGTTGCTGATGGTGTGTTCGAATGAGGTGCATATGGCTCTTCTTATAGCCTCTGCTGGAAGTGCTTCGACCCACTAACTGAGTGCAGACGAAGGTGGAGGAGACCGTTGAATGCTTCAGTTTCAATAGAGTGGAGAAGAGAAATCAGGAGGACCAAGTGCTCGCTCGCTCGCCCGGCCGGCCAGCCCAAGCCCGACCCGAGCCCGGCTCGCTCGCCCGGTCCGGTCCGACGCGACGCGACTCGGCGCGCGTGTGGTCTTGATGAGCTAGGTCCTCTCTCCATTACACATTGGTGGTGACCCAAGGCCACAACCTTGGATCCAATTTTCTAGTATATATACTAGTGAAATGTTCCTCCAAACTTCCAATGTGGGACAAATATTTACCCCAATATTTCCCAAGTTTATGCATTGCATGCAACCAACTTTGGGAATCCATTTATCATTCAAACGGAAATCATTTTTGTCGTATGAGTACATTACGAGAATGTACTCGTGGAGACGAAGCCAATGCTTCCATTTTCCGGTGTTGACATTGGCCGGATCCCACCGGAATTGTGCCCGGAAAAGTTATCGGCGCCACATATTAAAATGAGTTCCAACAATGGATCGGATCGTGATACTTCGAGTAGATTATCTCACATTTTAACAAATTTATATCGAAAGACGTTTTTTACAAAACAAGCATCTTCCCTCGTATTCTAGTGATCTAGCACATAGTGTATGATCTGTCGTGTTGTAGTTGGTCAGGAACAGACAGTAGGCAGAAGAAGAAATTTAATCGGAGTACTTCGCAACGTCAACACTAGCAAGGTACAGAACTCCCGTGACTACGTACTGGCTACTAGCGAGGGGAAATTAAAGTATGGGATTTGGACCAAACCGACAACTCACGCATAAGGAATATGGGATTCACGGGCCAGCATTGGTGGTTCAAAATTAAAGAGTTCTTCCCCAAACTAAACTTTTTTGGAAGTATGTATCACTTGGTTTTTTTTCTTGGCTTTTTGTTTACAATAAACTTTACAAAAATATATGTTAGGTTATTTGCATAAAATCATATTTTAAAATTTAGAAGAGTAAATTATGTAAATGGCCTAAAATCAAAACCGAAGCATATATATATTGGAAGTAGGGTTTACGTATATAGGAAGTTTGGGGTGTAAGTGAGAAGCAATTGTGCTTAGATTTAAAGATAAGAGACTAGGGTAGGGTGGCAAAATTGTAAATATTTGTTTACAATTTTTTTTTTCCGAACATTTTTTTTCATAATTTTTTTATGTTAATCAATTTGTGAAATTATACTTCTACTGCATATATAAGTACATTTTTTTATGCTCGCATAGAATATATAAAGAGTGCATCTTTAATATGTTAAAAGTGAACATTTTTACTATGCTCCCATAGAATGTATGTGGTAATATGTAAATGTGCAAGTTTAAAATGTATGTCAAAAGTGAACATTTTTACTAGTCTATGTTTATTACGCACTGTATATATTAGTACGTTAAAATGCATGTTTAGCATGTTAAAATGAATGTAGAGGCGCTATGTTATTGAATTATTTTAGTCAAGGATAATAGAACTATCTTGGTGCATGTGGCACTCTACTTATGCAAGTTCCATTACGCCATGTGTTCGACAGAGACATCCACTCAATCCCGAGCTTTTTTGTTTTTCTTCTACTCCCTTCCCTACTCACTCTTTTTATCATTTGAAACTAATCTTGGGTTGTTGTACTTTACTTTCAACTCTTTATTACGGAGAAGCCAACTCTGCAACCGACTACCTTGTTATTCATAATTTTCCGCCATATACTTTTGAGAGAATTCATAGACTTTTTCCTCCTACATCTTTCACAGTTGGACAAGATCTCTCTACTGCTAGATATGAGTTCGTAAGCTTGAACTCTTGTTATGATAATTTCTGTAAACAACTTGAAAAGATCATCCAATGCGATGAGTTAGGACAACTTTTCTAATTGGAAGGGGTTCTAGTGTTTACCTTGTATAAAAATATAATTTTTTATTAACTATCAAATAAAGACTATATAAGACGGTAACTTAGATAAATTTTGACTTGTTTAATGGTTAATTAATAATTATACTCGCTCTTCATCCTCACTCCGTTGCTTTTCCACCGCGTATATAATCGCAAGCTAGTGTGTCCCCTCTTAAAAACTCTTTTGGCTCTGCCACCGAGTGCATGCTTAATATGCTTAAAAGTGCATATGTAAGTATGGTAAAGTGCATGATTAGTATGCTAAAATTAAATGCATGTATAAGTGTGTTAAAGTGCATTTATTAGTACGTTAATGTGCATGATACTATGTTTTTTGGGGGGCAAATTCATGAATAAAATTTGGGGGGGAAATCCGATTTTTTTTTCCAGAAAAAATAATTTTTGAATAAAAAATTACTTATGAAGAAAAAATTATTGTTAGAAAAGAATATGAAAAAAATCTGAAAATAATAATTCGATTTAAAAATATATATTTTTTAAAAAATTATTAATTTAAAAATAAAAATGATAAAGTTTGTTGTATTTATAAGTTTGTCATTTCATTTGTTGTAATCCTACCCCTTTCCATTTTTTAGACCTAATGATCATCATTGTCCCTCACTTTTTACCCTAAGTTTCCTCTTTAAATGATCCAAACTCTATGATTGTGAAATAAATTTTATTAGGTCCATGATCTAGAGTAATGCCATAATTAGATAATAATGACATTATCAACAACCACCACTTTACTAATAATCGGTCAATGGGTTGACCAACATTGACCAATCAATTTTTTTATTTGTCAGTCGGCTAATGGCACTTTATTCATGACATTGTTATTACACTTTTTTAGTGACAATGTATTGACGATATTTTATATTTATGTACGGACGATAGTGTAATGTAAATATGTGATGACATTTTCACATTGGTGACACTTTCATATATATGGATGACACTTTAGAACCTAAATAGCACTTGTGAACTATCACCACGTACATTTAAATGTCATGCCCTACATAAAAAATGTCATCACGTACTTCTGCCTTGATGACAATTTATATTTATGTGCATATGACACTTAGTATGTATGTGTAACACTTTGTGTATAAGTTTGACACTTTTATACATAGATGACAAGTGTGAAAAATATCATCACGTACTTATATGTATCATTGCATGTGTAATAGTCTCAAATCGAGGAATTACAGTGACATGAATCCCAAAGGGACCACCATGCATTAGAAAATAAAATATCAACCGTGTAATTAATAGAAGGTAGCAAGTCATATAAAATCTAGATGTGATAGTCATACATAAGATAGAGTTTCTCAAGTCACCATTAATCAAGTTACTATCGTGTAAATCAAACTTTGTAAGAATAAACTCTACATTAAATAAGTCAATAATACTTATATCTTAAATCTCATATATAAAATAGTTTATCAAAAACAACATATATTGCAGCGGATATGAAATAATCAAACAATTCTAAAACTTTTATAGTAGAATTGACCCTTAGTCACCCACACATTTAGTACTAGCATCGTGTTCATCTTTTCTGACCTCTACGCCACTCTCGAATAAAGGGTACACCAACCATGTATAAAACATATTCAGCCCCCACGACAATGGGGATTAGTCTCCAACCAGACTAGCAAGTTATATAAGCAACTTGATGTGTGAAACAGTGAAAGCAAGGGATCACAGACATGCAAGCAAATATACATATAAACATGACACAACAACAATGTATTATATACATATATATAGATATGCAGGAAAGTTGTAGTGAAACACGATATAACAAGAATGTATTATTTTACATATATACGACGTACATAGGAAATTACAATTAAACATGTCACGACAATAATGTAACATAACTCCATAGACTACATTGTCAGACCTAATCACACAATATACAATAAACATATATATATATATCATGCTCACAGAAAACTCGTTACTAGATCAGATGAACTCCACACAATCTCCAATCAAGTCACAAATTCTAAACTTTAAAAATATCATTTAAAATCTCTATACTCAAGTATATTTTTCCTTCAAAGAAAACCCAGTTCAAAAAATCAAATACGAAAACATTTTCAAAAATATGCCCAAGATTGTCTTGGACATGAAGGTACCTGCTGAACCCACATAGCGGGTAGTATTACCCCTATCAACGGGCTGTGAATGGCGCTAGTGATCTGGTGACCAGGCCTTCGCTGGAAAGGTAGAGCACTCCTCGACCTGCTCTATCCGAATAGAGCTTTTATTCGAGGAGTGTATCAAAAGAAAACATTTTAAAACTATTCTGGGTCGGAACCATCCTTACCTGCAGTAATTTCTTATCACATTTCAACATACTCGTCAATATACTTTCAAGGCAAAAACAAACAACAAGGTTCAATCGTATAGTTACCATTTCTTCGACATATACCGTTCTAACACATTTTTCATTCACTTATCAACACACCAAGGCTATGTATTAACAATGTGTCTCTCAATATACGTACATATATATACACTACTACATTTCTAATCTACTGTAGCGCTTAGATGTAGCGGTTTCATCTTATGTGGCGGTTAATAGCAGCGGTTGTGCTAATGAAGCGGAACATCTAGCGGTTTTGGGTATTATGGCGGTTGTTAGCGACGCTTGTTTGTATTCTCAAGTATGAAATCTGTACATTAGTTTATGTAGCGGTTCAAATATAACTATTGTGGCGGTTTTGGGCCTATTGCGCGCGCGCCCAACTTTTTCACGCGCGCCCCTGTCTCATTTTGCTTATCAGGCCCATATAAATCTAATAATATTCAGAAATCTAATTCCATAAGTTACATAACTGGGATAAATTTTAGGGTTTTCCGATTTCAAAATGTCGATCGCTTAAGAGAACTAGAGAAGAGGAATAGCGCGCCCTAGATTACAGAACGAGGAAGAATGATTTGCACTTCTCCGACGTGATTGCAGAACGAGGAATAGCCCATTCCGATCTTGCTCCCTCCCTTTGTTCTTCTCCGGCGTGATTTGCACTTCGACCGTTGTTCAAGTATTTCTCTCTAATCTGTAAAACAATTCATGAAATTACTTAAGTAAGATTTAATTTTTTTGCCATATCCATATGCAATCAGTTGCATATGCCAGCCTGTGTTAGTTCTGTGCAAAAATCTCAGTGAATCACTCCTGACTGAATCACTCCTTTATTGTTTGTTAATAGGGTGGGGTACGGTGGGGGTCATTGTGCCAGCCTGGGGGTCATGTGCCAGCCTGAGTTATATTCTTCTAGTTCTTTTTTTTCTTGGGTGCTTATACCCATAAATCAACAAGAGAAGATCATCATTTCATATGGATTTGGATTGCTGAAAATCATACAGCTAGCAATGCATATCAAACTAACATTCTAAGAGGTACCAAAACCAATCAATTTAAGCCATCATCCATATTAATGCAAACAATATAATGACATAAATTCTAAATAACCATATATTGTTCAGCTCTCCTATCCCAATCCAAGCATCAAGGTGAACAAACACTTGTGAATATGCAAGCAGCATATACATTGAAAATCTTGAAAACCTAGTATGTTTCATGTACAAGTCTAAATTTCTTCCTCGCAAGGGTCTTACAATATACCCAAAAAACATGTGTAAGCTGTGTGCGATCAGTTCATACATTAAACTCTTTTAAGCACAAATTAAAGATTTTTGAATAGAGGAAAAAAAGAGGGCCAGAAAATTATAAAAAAAGATTTTTTGATGGCTAGTTTAAATCTATCCATTTATGGGTAAATCGTCTCTGCAAGATTTTCAAATTACCCTGAACTACAAATTAAACATCAACCTAGAAAACTTAATTTTAAGGGGTTCATTCTCTGTGGAAATTTATAGAATTTGACTTGCTTTATGAGGCTGAAAGACTCATTTTAGGATGTAGCTTTTGCACTAATGTTTGATGTATTCCTTTTTGCTACAAACTTTGAGCAACTTGGTGCTTTTGACTCATCTATATGTAATGAATCTCTCTCTCTTGCTCTTGGTCTAGAGCTGTACATTTGAATCAAATGGAATGCTTTATTTTAAGTATGCTACTTTTCCAGTGCTATCTTCACTGACCTTTTGGCAGTACCATTTGTTGTTTGCCACTGCATTCTTCTTTTCCTTGTTTTTGTTACTCCCATTCTCAATATACTTTTCATGTTGGGATAAGTATGACATATAATATACGTGACTGTAGGAACAGAATTTTCATAAATTTATATGGATATATTAACATTTGACTTTATACCCCTTGTAATACCTGACATGCATTTCTGGCACGTTTTTGAGGTCTGCAGAAATTGGGGGACATTTTCTAGGTAAAAATATGGGTACTTGCTGAAGTCTCAAATATTGAATTGCTGATTTCATCCACTCTTTATAACCAGATTATAAATGGATATTTTCATCAGATGATTTACACGTGAAAATAAGCAATATTTCTGAAGTTCTATGAGTTTCTGCATCTCTATGAGATTTATAGTAATTATGGATTCATCATTGACTCATTGCCATATCCATATGCAATCAGTTGCATGTGCCAGCCTGAGTTAGTTCTGTGCAAAAATCTCAGTGAATCACTCCTGACTGAATCACTCCTTTAGATTTTGTTTGGGGGGTGGGGTACGGTGGGGGTCATTGTGCCAGCCTGGGGGTCATGTGCCAGCCTGAGTTATATTCTTCTAGTTCTTTTTTTCTTGGGTGCTTATACTTGCTGTTCGTATAAGACTGAAGCATATTAAGGACAAGATTGGGTTTAGTAAGAGGTTTTCAATTGTGTATTCTTTGAGATTTGATGTTCGTCTGCTCTCTGCTTGCTTGAACTAGTTATATTCTTCTAGTTCTTTTTTTTCTTGGGTGATCATGATGACTTGTATTGATCTCTGTTCTTTGTTGCCTTGTTGGTGTATAGTTGCAGGTTTTGATTAGTAGTTGTTCAGTGGTGAAAATCATCTCTGCAAGATTTCAGTTCCCCACCTAAAGTTTCTCTGGGTGGTAAGTACCAGCTCTCTTAATTTAATGTGTCTTGGCATGCAAGTTCTTCCTTGGTTTCCCTTTTCTTTCTTGGCACTCATTGGGTCTATTTGATTCAAAACTGCAAATGTAATTGATTATAGTTTATTGTGTATGCAAGAGTTTATAGACGTAGAGATATTATCCTTATAAAATTCTAGAATGTGGATGTTGATGCATAAAATCTGATTTTAATGAAGAGAATATATCTTCTATAATATAAGTTAATTTCCTTGATTAGATTTTATGTATTTTTCCATCTTTTTACTCCTTGAAAATTTTTAGGTTGTAAATCTTATGTATGCTAGTTTGTAAAACTATACTTGAATTTTAGAGTTTAATATTTGTTTTTTATTTGTATCTGGTTTTGGAATTTGGCTGCACTTGTGGTGATCAATAAAATTAAGGCATGGATAAAATTAACATCAAGTGGTATATGTTTCCTCGTTGGACTAAGGAATTTGAAAGAGGGGTAGATGAGTATATACAGAAAGCATTTTCAGCTGAAGGACAAGGAGATGAAATTCGTTTTCCTTGTAAAGTTTGTTGTTTGTGGAACTGGTTTCGTGGAGATATTGTCAAAAATCACATGATTGCAAAGGGTTATATTCGACTGCCGTATGAAGAAACAAGGGAAATGAGTCCTGAAGGGGTAGCTGATGATGAGGTGATCCATAACTTCGATGATAACATCCATGATCTGTTGAATGACACATTTCTATATGGTCCAAATGAAGACACTAAAAAGTTTTACAAGTTAGTAGAAGAGGGCCAAGAAGAATTGTATCCAGGTTGCAAGAATTTCTCCATGCTTTCCTTTATAATTCGTTTATTCGTTTACAAGCGGGATCACAAGCTGACCAATGGTGCATTCAGTGATTTGTTGAAAATCTTGAAAGATATGCAACCTGAGGCAAAGTTGCCTAGTTCTTTTAATGAAGCCAAGAATGTCCTTAAGGTCTTAGGTCTTGATTACATCAAGATAGATGCATGTCCTAATGAATGTATGTTGTTTTGGGAGGATAGTGCTGAAGCAAATTTTTGTCATAAATGTAAGGCTTCTCGGTGGAAAAAAGATGAGAAAGATGAGATAATAGATAAGGTTCGTCGGATTTCAACAAAGGTTCTTAGGTACTTCCCCATCAAGAAAAGGTTACAAAGGTTATTTATGTGCACAGAGACTACAAAATACATGACATGGCATGCAAATGGGTGCCCAAAGGATGGACTTTTGAGACATCCAGCAGATGGTGAATCTTGGAAGAACTTTGATATAGTATATCCATTGTTTGCAGAAGATCCACGAAATTTAAGGTTGGGGTTAGCTAGTGATGGATTTAATCCATTTAGTACAATGAGTGTATCACATAGTACATGGCCAGTTATACTTAGCAATTACAACCTATCACCATGGATGTCGATGAAGGCTGAATTTTTAATGCCAGCGTTGCTCATTCCAGGTCCTTCATCCCTAGGAAAAGATATTGATGTTTACATGCAACCTTTAGTGAAGGATTTAAAGGAATTGTGGGAGTTTGGTATAGATACATATGATGCTTCAACAAACCAGATGTTTAAGCTGCATGCAGCCTTGATGTTTACCATAAGTGATTTTTCAGGTTATGCAATGTTATCAGGATGGAGCACAAAAGGGAGATAGGCATGCCCTAATTGATGATGAAATTGATGAATCATTGGGCCCATCTCATTTATATTCTATCAAAGATTGGAGAACAAGGTTTCTTATGGAGGAAATGTTAACAAAGTGGGAGAAAGATATGGAGGAAATGTTGGAGAAAAAGGTTTCTTATATTCTATCAAAGATTTGAGAAGCTAATCCAGGAAGTGATCTTATTATTCCAAACTTCGAAACAGGCTAAGGAAATGCATCCCGTCAAAGTGATGATGAAGTTGATGAATCATTGGGCCCATCTCATTCACAAGAAAGGTAGTATTTTTCTTCCTTTGAGATACAAATATGTGTCTACTTATACTGAATAAAATGTATTTTGTCCTTATCAGCTAAGGAGGATCAAACAAGAATGACTTGACTTACAAGATCATCGAGGTTAGTTTTCCATAATGACTCTCAAGTTGCTCAAACTTAGTTTTGTGATAGGATTGTTATATGATAAGAACTCTATTTCCCGTGTCTTTGTAATGACAAAGGCCTTGAAAGGCTTTGTTGAACCATGGAGGTGATAAATTTCTGGTTGAGGATGAATTAAAAGTTTCTTTTTTAGTCTATTTTAAGTGTGAGGATATCATATGACTTAATGGCCTTACTTATATATGTTTTTAACAAATGTTTGATTCCTACCCACCTAGCCACCCATATCATGGAGCTAGATTGGTCAGGATCCAATGTCATCTCATCTTTGACTAGTTATACTGTAGGTATCCAGTTGTGAGCCTTACAAATACTTCATTGTCATCTCATCTTTGACTAGTAGGTATCTAGTGGTGAAATTTAATCTACATTATTGCATGTGTCTTGCATGTGTCTTGTACTCATTTGGAATGGTATTGCATGTGTCTTGTACTCATACGCATGTTGTATATGTTATCTCTAACAATCCATTATATTGAGTTTTGGGTGACAAAGAAAGCTCTTGCATGTGTTCTATAATGCATTTATGTCCTTGTTAGTTTAATGTCTTAATTGTTTGGTGGAATTGCATATAGCTAACTTTGTTAACAATTTATGTGTAGGTGGGATTGTGTGATTACAACAAATATTCAAGGCATGATATTTTGTGGAAGTGTAGTCCTATTAGCTTGGTTAACTTAGAGGCCAGGAAAGCCATTTTGAGAATAGTAAGACATGTCATTCATGACTACTTTTGGTTTAGGAAACTATGATTAAACCTCGTTCATGTTTAGGTGAATGCCACTTTGATGGTATGTCGTACATACGACCGATCGATATGTATAATATCTCTTATGTTATAAATATATAGATTCTAGCTTACTCCTTAGTTTGTGATGCATAATTTATAGCCTTATTGTTATTATTTTTATTATTAACAACAGGTTTCGTAAATGTTCTATATATATTATTTAATTAGCTCCTACAACCGCTACAAAAAACAATAGTGATCACGACCTTAGTTACAACCGCTACAATAGGCTAGTATTACAAAAGACACGGGAAAAACCGCCACAATTTTTTTTTAAAAACGTCAAAATAAAACCGCTACAAAAAGTTTTCAAGTGGCGGTTATTTAAGGTATTGTGGCGGTTTTGTCACTACCTAAAAACCACCACAATAGATTCAAAAACCGCCGCAAAAGAACTATTGTAGCGGCAACAAATGTGGTGGTTAAAAACCGCTACAATAGTTCTTAAGCAACAGTTGTATCCCTTTAGGTAGCGGTTTTCGACCGCTACAGTAGATCGGAAATGTAGTAGTGATACATGCTCAACACACAATATACCGACTTAATATTCATGCACAATCAAGATTCTAAACACATTCAATATTCAAGGCACAACAAAGCAACTCAACATTCATATGTATAATTAACAAACCAATTCAATATTCACACATAAGCCATGTTCGATATTCATGTATAATCTGATACCCTAAACTTAGACTACAACACGTAAACACTCACAACTAACTTGCCTTAAAGAAGTTCAATGCCAAGCGCACCATTTTCCATTATCGTATTTTCAGCTCAAAACATCCAGAAATTACCAAATCAATCAAACTTTTCAAAACCTTCACAAAAGCGCACAAATGTACACAACTTGTCACATATACGTCCAAATTGAAATCCGTAAAATTTCTCATGCTCGTGAAATAATTTATCACCTTATGGCAAAGCCCAAAACTTTCAAGAAGTTACATAATATACGTAGACTTTCTATTACTGCAGAAACACACACATATCTCAATCAATCCTCCTTTAATCTCCAAAATCAACCTACCTAGTCATTCAAAAGCATCAATTAACCTATAATTAAACACTAGTTGAACATAAAATCTCTAATTGTGCAAAAACATCCAATTTACTAAGCTAGGGTTTAAGGAATTGGGTGGAAATTTTACCAACCCAAATTAGAAAGAAATAGAAGATGCAAGAGGCTTGGTGGAGATCCAAGGAGGCTTTACTGGCGGCCCGGGATGGAGGACGACGATCAGAGTGGTGGGAGAAGAGGCATGCTCGCAGTGGAGCATGGTGAAAATATGGTTGGCACGACCAGACTCAGCAGAACGTTGAACTCGAATTTCACCAAACAAACAATTAAATGATAGATATAAAAATGAAACTACAAATGTGATGACCACACAAAATAAATTAATACAAACCTAATAATTACCAGGGTTTTTTATAACTAATTTATAATTATAATAAGGGAAAGTGTCATATGAGAATATATATTAGGGTGAGAAAAAAGAATAAATTCTAGCCTTTGGATGAGAAAAAAACCAAAGGCTAGGATTGCACTTTCATTAAAAGGTCATGTTCTTGACCTGATTTTGAGAGTTTGACCGATCAACATGATTGGTCAAACCAGTCACCGGAGGTCAACCCCGGAGCTCCGACGTTGACCGATCAATTATATTATTTTTTGGGTCCATATTTTTTTCAAGTACAATTTTTGGCATGCAACGGCATGCGCATAGGTTTTGGAAAGTATGTGCATCGATATTGGCTTGTATGTGCATTGATATTGCATAAATTTGTATATGATTTTTTACTATATGTGTGACTTTGTGTATTTGGAAACTCATGCACCTCTCAACATGTGCATATGTTTTGGCTTGTGTGTGCATAGATTTTGATATGTATGTGCATCTAAATTCTACTTGTGTGCATTATTTTCTTGAGGTTGAAATGTGCATGAGTTTTGGCTTGTATGTGCATACCAATTGAAGTGCATGTCTTTTTGCTTGTATGTGCATCTAAATTGCATAAAATCTGCATAGAGTTTTGACTATATGTGTGACTTTGTGTATGTGGAAACTCATGCACATACATGCAAAAACTTATGCACTTCACTGAATATGCATAGGTTTTGGTTTGTGTGTGCATAGATTTTGACCTATATGTGCATCTAATTCTACTTGTGTGTATTGTTTTCTTGGGTTGAAATGTGCATGAGTTTAGCTTGTATGTGCATATCCTTTGAAGTGCATATTTTTTTGCTTCTATGTGCATCTAAATTGCATAAAATGTGCATAGGTTTTTTACTATATATCTATGCACATACATGGAAAATCTTATACATTTCTCAGAATATGCATAGGTTTTCGCTTGTATGCGCATTGATTTTGACCTGTATGTGCATCTAAATTCTACTTCTGTGCATCGTTTTCTTGGGTTAAAATGTGCATGAGTTTTTGGCTTGTATGTGCATACCCTTTGAAGCACATGTCTTTTTGCTTGAATGTGCATAAGTTTGTGCTTGTATGTGCATGTAAATTGTACTAGGTGTGTATGAGTTTCCACTTAATATTTTATATAAATAAAAATGTACGTGATTTTTTGTAAGTGTAAAGTCATACATATATAGACAAAAACTTATGCACTTCTCTGAATATGCACAAGTTTGTGCTTGTATCAACACATGCCAAAACTTATGCACATATAGTGTACAACTCATGCACACTTTCTTTAGAAAATAATGCACATTTTGTAAAAATTTTAGATGCACATAAATGTCAATATTGATGCACACACAAGACAAAATGTATGCTCATGCCATCTGAAGCAAAAAAAGTTTTGGAAAAAAATGGGCTGAAAAAAAATGGAAAAAAAGTGAACAGAAAAAAGGGTCGGACAATGCCTTATAAAAGTTTGATGCACATACAAGTCAATATTTATGCACACAAAAGCCAAAAAATGGTGCACATTCCAACGTAAGCAAAAAGTGGCCCCGAAAAAAAAATTGGGGCAAAAAAAAATTGTCCGGACAACGCCTTATAAAATTTTGATGCACATACAGGTCAATATAGATGCACACACAAGCCAAAATTTGTGCACATGTCATGTTAAGCCAAAAAGTGGCCGTGAAAAAAAACTCCAACCAATTTGACCGGTCAATTATCCATTGAAGTGGTCATACATGACACATGACCACATAAATGATAGCCTAATCCTAGCCTTTGGATTTCAATCCAAGGGATAGGATATATTCCTATTTCTCATCCTATTGTTCATTCTCATCGGATCCGAATTCTTATAATAAATATAATAATAATAATAACCGCACATGAAATGAGTTAAACCGAAATAATTTAAATGGATTCAATTTTGACATCTGAAAAGTGAAAACCCCGAATATTACAATATGCCTACATAAAAATATGTCATGGCATACACTTTGCATTGGTGACACTTTGTATTTATGTTTGAATTACAATATGTATGTATGGGTGTTACTTTATGTATAAGTATACACATCTATATATAGACGACACTTGTGGAAAATATCATTTTGTACATATACATGTCATTGCTTGCATAAGAAAATGAAATCACGTACCTATGCATTCATTAAACTTTATATTTACGTATGGATGACACTTTGTATGTATGTGTAACACTTTGTATGTATGTGTAATATTTTATGCACGTGTGACACTTTTATACATAAATGACAAGTCGAAAATATCATCACGTATTTATATGTGTCATTGCATGCCTACATAAAAACGTGTCATGGCATACACTTTGCATTTATGACGCTTTGTATATATGTATGGATGACAATTTGTATGTGTGGATGTCAATTTGTGTATAAGTATGCACATTTATACATAGATGAGAGTGGTGGAAAATATTATTACGTACATATATGTGTCATTGCCTACATCATAAGATATCATCACATACATTTTGCATTAATGATACTTTGTATATATGTATTGATGATACTTTTCATATAAGAGTAACACTTTAAGCGTAGATGACACTTGTTGAAAATGTCATCTCTACAAATTGGAATCACTTACTTAAAAATCATCATCACGTACATGTACGCGTCATTGTGTACATAAACAAGTGTAAGCATGTACACTTTACGTTGGTGGGTTCAGGTAGAATGGATTTTGTGGATATTATATAGGGGTGGTGATATGACTATGCAAATGTCCAACGAGGTGCCCATCATTCAAGAGGAGCCAAGACCAAGAGCACCAAGGGAGACCGAGGACCCTAACCCTAAATTCCCGCCAAGCCACTTGGAGACTTCCCTCGGCAAACCACCAGTTCCTCCGGCCACCAAGGCACCCACAGCTCCCATGGAGTCACCCCAGGCCAATGGAGCCCATAGTGCTGAGCCATTACACCAATTGCCGAGTCCCAGGGTTAGCCCTAGATTTGCGGCCGCACGTGAGGAGGGGCGAAGGCACAAGCTCACACCTGGCACCATCACCCGGGCCCGAGCTCGTCTACTGCACCACCAGCTCAAGGGAGGTCTGATGGCTCATGGAGTGCCGATCCAAACCGAGCCCATCCTGGTCCTATGCCTTGAGTCTCTCTCCGGGTTTCTCAGCGCCGGCGTCCATCCGGGTTAAAAGCCCACGTGAAGATCATTTGAAGGCTGATGTTAATTCTAATTTAATGTTGTGGTTTTTAAACATTTTTACACTTAATTTTAATTCCCTAAATTGCCTTTTAATTGTGTTTAGAAGGTGTGTCCATAATTAGGCTTAGTGGGCTATTTTTAGTATTTTCTTTAATTGGTTTTTAGTAACTGATTGATAGGTTACTAAGGCAAACAATTTGGCATTGTTTGGGGTACGTTTAATCAGATTGAATCAAGAGAATTCCCAGTTTCAAAGTTTTTATTTTCGTTCTTCAACTTGTGAGTAAAATCGGGTTGAATCCCTTGAGAGAATTGAGTGAGTTGTATCTCAAATCCCTCTAGGTCTCTTTCTTGTGTTTGGTGCGTCAAATCCACACATAAGAGAGTGCTTATCCATCACAATCCATTCCCCAACCGATCGTTCCATCATCATCCCACAAAAACCCTAAAAATTGCCGAAAGTGCCCTAGTTCTTCAACCTTGGAGATCGGCCATTTTCGACTTCACCAAGAGCAATTCTTGCACAGAGGCTTCCATAGATCCGAAGGGCTATCATTTGGTATCAGAGCTACGTAAGTATTGCTCTAAATTTGGCTTTGAATCCATAGAAATTTCGGACATTTACTTGCTCACTTTTCGTGCCCTTGCATGATCGCATGTGTAGTGTTCTTAGGTTTGTCTTGCATTTTCGTCTTGTTCGTTTGCATTGAGTCTTGAGTCTGCATAGGGAAGGAAGGGTTCGAGTTTTTGCAGTTGTTTTAGGAAGAATCAGCCATGCAACATTAAGGGATTTGGTTAGAATTTTCTTCCTAGATTTTAGGGTTTTTTTGTTACGGTTGTTGCATGCTTTGAATTTCAAAATTTTGGCTTCCAATCTGCATGAACCAGCCATGCCCTACCTAGTTCATTTAGTTTAGGTTATTTTGAGTCTTTTATATTTGTATTTGGCATTTAATCAACCTAGGGTTATTCTTGTGCAAACCGAAGCAACCGATCTTCATTCTTGCGTAGGAAAAGTCTTGAATTTCCTAAGTGTTGATTCCGACTTTCAATTCTGTATTTTCAGTTTATCAAGTTGTTCTAGTGTTCAAAAAAAAAAAAGACGAAAAGATCAAAGGAAAAATCAAACCGGAAGAGTCAAGCCATTGAACAACAAAGAAAAAGACTTGGCTTGGAAAAGTGGTTGTTCAAAGTTTGATATCTTGTGTGGAATTTTCCTTTCGTTTGATATATTGTGAAGCTCCTCATTGTCGTTATTCGGCCAGAATTGTCACTCAACTTGTGTAAAGGAATTTCAGAGGCTAAGTACTTGCATTTGTGTTGTGAAAGTTGTGGACTTAGCACAAGGATTAACTTAAAGTTGTGGTGTAATTTTATCTTGTCTTTGGAGTCAATTTTAGCATCTAGACAGCCCTACCTTAACCAAGTTTTGAGCTAGTAAAGTTACGAATTTTCTTTGGTTTAAAACTGAATTTTGTAGCTTGCTTACTAGCTAGGGTATCACTTGTTGCCTTCTTTCTTGTGGGCTGTTGTGCTTGGGTTTTCTTTGTGTAGGACACTATGTCGAGATCCAAGGATAAGGACATGGCTTCGGAGATCACCTTGAAAACACTACTATTGGCAATACAATCCGCCAAGAAGGAAGCCGAAGATCAAGGTCGCCAAGCCGAGGAGCGAACTCGACAACTCTTGAAAATCATTCGAGATGAGAAGGCTGCCTTCATGAAGGTCATGGAGGAGAAGTGGGATCTTGCTCACGACCCATCACCGAGCCAATCTCAAGAGGTGTCCCAATCCCCACCGAATGTGAGCACTTCAAGGGGAGAACTCGGTTTGACTTCTACACTCTCTTCTCCTTACCTTGTAGAGAAATTGCAGGTTGTGGCTACCCAAGGTGAATGTTTGGTGACCAAGAAGGTTTTGATTACCTCGGATGTTCCAAGTGTACCCAGTCAAAGAGAGATTATCTTCCACACTAGGTGCACTATTAAGGGGAAAGTATGTAGTGTGATAGTGGATGGAGGGTCATGTTGTAACATACTTGACCAAGAAGTAGTAGAAAGGTTTCACCTAGCTACTACTCCCCATCCACAGCCCTATACACTTTGTTGGTTGAACTCCAACACTCCTCTTAAGGTCAAGGAGCAAGTCACAATTCAGTTTACCATAGGGGATATGAGGATGAGGTTGTGTGTGATTTACTTCCCATGACCGCATGCCATCTCCTTCTAGGGAGGCCATGGCAATTTGATAGAGGCGTGATTCGTCATGGAGTGACAAATGAGTATTCTTTTATCATGAATGGTAAGAGAATTACTTTATACCCTTTGTCACCTCATGAGATCATGGCTGATCATTTGGCTCAAGAGCAAAGGAGAGCCCAACAAAAGGCCGAGCCAAAGCCATGCAAGAAGTTGGCAATTGGGAACAAAGGAGGAGTTCTCAATCATATGCTTTTGGCTAAGCCTAAGGAGGTTGTTCAAGTAGTCAAGAAAGGTGAGCAATGTCTTTTGCTCATACCAAGAGATAGCTTACTCACCTGGGTTGACCTTGGAGAACTCCCTACGCCCATCACTCACCTCTTGATGGAGTTTGAAGATCTCTTTCAAGAGGAAGTGCCAAGTGGGCTGCCACCGGTAAGAGGTATTGAGCATCAAATTGATTTCATACCGGGGGCAACAATACCAAACCGGGCTGCTTATAGGGTTAATCCTGAGGAGACAAAAGAGCTCCAACGTCAAGTAGATGAATTGCTTAGCAAGGGTTATATTCGAGAGAGCCTTAGCCCTTGCGCGGTTCCCGTCATCTTAGTTCCTAAGAAGGATGGTACTTGGAGAATGTGTGTTGATTGCCGAGCAATTAACAACATCACTATCAAGTACCGACATCCTATCCCTAGGCTAGATGACATGCTTGACGAGCTGCATGGGGCTAGTGTTTTCTCCAAAATCGACCTCAAAAGTGGTTACCACCAAATTCACATGAAAGAGGGCGATGAATGGAAAACGGCCTTCAAAACTAAATATGGGCTGTATGAATGGTTGGTAATGCCTTTTGGGTTGACAAATGCCCCTAGTACATTCATGAGACTCATGAACCATGTCTTGAGGTCATTTCTTGGCAAGTTTGTGGTTGTATACTTTGATGACATCCTTGTGTATAGCCATAATCTTGAGGATCATATTGAGCACCTTAGACATGTTCTTGAGGTTCTCAGGGAGGAGAAGTTGTATGTCAACTTCAAGAAGTGCCACTTCTATTCAGATCATGTGGTATTTCTTGGGTTTGTGGTGTGCAAAGACGGATTGAGAGTGGACGAAGAGAAGGTGAAGGCTATTCACGAATGGCCAACACCTACGACTATGACTCAAGTCCGTAGTTTCCTTGGTTTGGCTGGCTTTTACCGCCGCTTTGTGAGGGATTTTAGCACATTGGCTACTCCCCTCACCGAGCTCACAAAGAAGGGTGTGGTGTTCCAATGGGGCACCAAGCAAGAGGCGGCCTTTACTAGCCTTAAAGCCAAGCTCACTCAAGCACCACTTCTATCTTTGCCAAACTTTGACAAAACTTTTGAGATAGAATGTGATGCTTCGGGAATAGGCCTTGGGGGTGTCCTTATGCAAGAGGGCAAACCTATAGCTTATTTTAGTGAGAAATTAGGGGGAGCCGAGCTGAATTACCCCATGTATGACAAAGAGCTTTTGGCACTTGTACGTGTACTACAATTGTGGCAACACTATTTGCTACCAAAAGAATTTGTCATACACTCCGACCACGAGGCATTGAAATATTTAAAGGGGCAAAACAAGCTCAACAAAAGACATGCCAAGTGGGTGGAGTTCATTGAGTCTTTCCCTTATGTCATAAAACACAAGAAGGGAAAGGACAATGTAGTGGCGGATGCACTATCTAGGAGGTACACACTCTTGACTATCTTAGATGCCAAGTTGCTTGGGTTCTCTTTCATGAAGGATTTATATGCACATGATGCTGATTTTTGTGATATATATGCTGCATGTAAGTCTCATGGAAGTAAGGACCAATTCTACTTGCATGAAGGGTTCTTATTCAAGGGTCAAAAGTTGTGTATCCCTAAGGGTTCTCTTCGACCCACATTAGTGCAAGAAGCTCATGGAGGAGGGTTGATGGGACATTTTGGTGTCCTTAAAACCTTACATGTGTTGAGGGAGCATTTTTATTGGCCACGTATGCTCAAGGCCGTAGAGAAGCATTGCGCCTCTTGTACGACTTGTGTACGTGCCAAAGCAAAGATGCAACCTCATGGTCTCTATACTCCCTTACCTATCCCCAAACATCCTTGGGAAGACATTTCCATGGACTTTGTTTTGGGATTACCAAGGTCTAAGAGAGGGAGAGACTCCATCTTTGTAATAGTGGACCGATTCTCCAAAATGGCACACTTCATTGCGTGCCATAAGACCGATGATGCATCTCATATTGCTATCCTTTTCTTTGATCATATTGTGAGATTACATGAAGTTCCTAGGTCCATTGTTTCGGATAGGGATGTGAAATTCTTGAGCTACTTTTGGAAGACCTTATGGGCCAAGATGGGTACTAAACTACTCTTTTCCACCACTTGTCATCCTCAAACGGATGGACAAACCGAGGTAGTCAATCGAACGCTTGGTACTTTACTTAGAACTATTTTGAGGACTGACTTGCGCAAGTGGGAAGATAGCTTGCCCTTCATTGAGTTTGCTTATAATAGGGCAGTCCATGCGACTACCAAGAAGACACCCTTTGAGGTCGTGTATGGGCGCAACCCCATTACACCCTTAGAGTTGTTGCCATACACTATCAAGGAGAGGGAAAGCCAAGAAGGGTCAGATGAGGCTGCTAGAATCAAGGTGTTGCATGAGGACACAAGGCTGCAAATTGAGAGGAAGAATGCGCAATACAAGAAGCATGCCAACAAAGGACGAAGAGAAGTGCTCTTTGAACCGGGTGACCTAGTTTGGGTGCATCTAAGGAAGGAGCGCTTCCCCACTCTCCGCAACTCCAAGCTCAAACCAAGAGGAGATGGTCCTTTTCAAGTCCTTGAGAGGATCAACGACAATGCTTACAAGCTGGAGCTGCCATCCTCTTATGGCACACATGATGTTTTCAACGTCGCCGATTTGATGCCTTACATTGTGGACGATGATCAAGACCTTGACGAGCTGGATTCGAGGTCGAATCCCTTTCAAGAGAGGGAGGATGATATGACTATGCAAATGTCCAACGAGGTGCCCATCATTCAAGAGGAGCCAAGACCAAGAGCACCAAGGGAGACCGAGGACCCTAACCCTAAATTCCCGCCAAGCCACTTGGAGACTTCCCTCGGCAAACCACCAGTTCCTCCGGTCACCAAGGCACCCACAGCTCCCATGGAGTCACCCCATGCCAATGGAGCCCACAGTGCCGAGCCATTACACCAATTGCCGAGTCCCATGGTTAGCCCTAGATTTGCGGCCGCACGTGAGGAGGGGCGAAGGCACAAGCTCACACCTGGCACCATCACCCGGGCCCGAGCTCGTCTACTGCACCACCAGCTCAAGGGAGGTCTGATGGCTCATGGAGTGCCGATCCAAACCGAGCCCAGCCTGGTCCTATGCCTTGAGTCTCTCTCCGGGTTTCTCGGCGCCAGCGTCCATCCGGGTTAAAAGCCCACGTGAAGATCATTTGAAGGCTGATGTTAATTCCGATTTAATGCTGTGGTTTTTAAACATTTTTACACTTAATTTTAATTCCCTAAATTGCCTTTTAATTGTGTTTAGAAGGTGGGTCCATAATTAGGCTTAGTGGGCTATTTTTAGTATTTTCTTTAATTGGTTTTTAGTAACCGATTGCTAGGTTACTAAGGAAAACAATTTGGCATTGTTTGGGGTACGTTTAATCAGATTGAATCAAGAGAATTCCCAGTTTCAAAGTTTTTATTTTCGTTCTTCAACTTGTGAGTAAAATCGGGTTGAATCCCTTGAGAGAATTGAGTGAGTTGTATCTCAAATCCCTCTAGGTCTCTTTCTTGTGTTTGGTGCGTCAAATCCACACATAAGAGAGTGCTTATCCATCACAATCCATTCCCCAACCGATCGTTCCATCATCATCCCACAAAAACCCTAAAAATTGCCGAAAGTGCCCTAGTTCTTCAACCTTGGAGATCGGCCATTTTCGACTTCACCAAGAGCAATTCTTGCACAGAGGCTTCCATAGATCTGAAGGGCTATCAGGTGGGTTCAGGTAGAATGGATTTTGTGGTAGAACGGAAGTACTAAAATGGAGCATCGAATGGGCGAAAATCAATGACTAGATCTGAGGTTGTAGTAGAGTCATATGATGAGTACATGAGATTTTAATTAGAGATAAGCAATTACCCAAAATAAATGATTATTAATTTTAAAAATTAAAAAAGAGAGAATCTAATGAGAGGGAAAATCAAATCGCAACTAATCGTCCATTATCAACGACTACAACAATCCATCCACCTTCAGACTATTGGTACATTAAATGATTACACTTGTTATTAATTTAGAATATCGTCATATCTAGGTGTGAATATCTCTGTTCATTTACTATGATTTTTTGTGTTTACAAATCAGTGTATGAATACTCATGTTAAAAGTTATGAATATCGCTTAAAGTAGGTGAGAATATCTGTTATTTATTTACTATGGTTTTAGATGTTTGTAATTTAGTGTACATTCCATGAATACAACATTTATTAAATAAGAATATCGTCCAATATACGTGTGAATATCTATGTTCATCATCTCTATGGTTCGCGCACTATGTCAGAAGATTCGGATGATGATATCAAAGTATTCTGAATATGAATATATACATAAACAAATATGAATATACTAGTGGATCACAAACTCTAAAGACATGAATATCACATTTTAATGATACTCAATTACATGAATATGACCAACAAATATAGTGAATATCACCAACAATGACATCCAAAGCGGCAAATACAAAGTGAGAAATATTTGATTTCGTAGTTCACAATTCTTCTTCTATCATCAGCCTACCTTACTTTCTTCGATCTTCTTAAATTATTACATCATCTTCGGGATTCTTTATATTCTCCAACCTTCATATGAATATAAATCATATCATAATGAATATCAAATAAATTGACGTGAATATCAATCAACATCTCATGAATATTAAACAAATCAGCGTAAATATCAATCAACCTCTAACCAAACATACGAAGCATATCCACATCTTCGCCAGACATTTAACAAAAAAATATGATTAGATCCACTATATCATGTCGCAATCACATAATTAAACACGGTCATGATATATAAGCACCAATTTTAAATCAGCGGAAAAAAATCTTGAATTAATGTTTTTTATCAACTACACCTACATATTAGTTCACTCGCACAGAAGCATCAACTAGGAAAATTCCACCTTGACATTAAGGAAAAACCTAAAACAATTTTTAAATAAAATTAAGAATATAATATGTTAATTGGGCATTACCTTTGTAAATAGAAGGGAATTAGCTGATCGGATTAACGGTGGTCGTGGCAACTTCAGAGGTGGAGTCATCATCAACGGAACAAAGGCAGTTTAAAGAGAAGTCTAATGTAGCAGAGTCGACGGAGTCGCTGTTTCCAAACGATGGCTACATGGCTGGAAAAAAAAGTCGAGGCTCAATTTAGATGAGATCGCGAGAGAGAACTATGGATGTGGGCGATGAAAAGCCAAAAGCTTGGAGAAACTCCTTCAATGGAGGTTTAAGAGTTAATGTATCATGGGAGACAAAGAAAGCACAGAGGAATTTTGGGGAGAGAGACCAATTACGGAAATTTGGAGAGAAATAGAATCAGGTATACCAAATCATTCGCATAATTTGCGATTTGGATTTAATCTCTTGTAATGTGTTTATGTGGGCTTTTTTGCACCTAAAATGGATGCAATCGTGTACGTTGATTGCAAATCATCCAACAACCTAATTAATACCTTCGTTTTCACCATAAAGGTTTGTTCTACTCGAACCTAATACTATATAGAACAATTTTGGTGAAAGTTTCCTATTAAAACTTATAATTAAGTATGTATTTTCACAAATACTTTCTTTATGCCATTGTTCCAGTATATAATGATTCATTATCTCTCCTCCTTACCTTATCTCCTCATGCATTATCTCTCCTTGTCGAGAAAACTACATCATTGATGACTCCTCCTCATCCTTCAAACCCTTCCTTTCTCACTCACTCCCACACTCAATTCTAGATCTACAATCCATCTTTCCAGCCAACTTTGATTTGTCGTATCCTCTAGCTAGAACCATAATGGCTATCTATGCCTTCCACGCCACCGCCTCGCCTCTTCTGGGGCGAAGTGACCCTAGCTATCCACCTCTGAGACCGTTGAAGTCGTCTGCGTTCCCGATCTTCACCGCCTTCTACGCGATTCCATATTTGCTATTTTGCTCCATGGCGGTGTCTCCTTTCCAATTTACTTCGATTTTCATGGTTGTATGCAGACGATGAGGCTCGAATTTTCTTTTCCCTATATTTTTCAAATGTGCTTTGTTTTTATTTTTTTATCTTCTTTGTCAAGTAATGCTCCAGCCTCCTACTCCGCTTCTCTAGTAGAAGTTTGATGAGGTTGACGATGAAAATGAAGAGAGGAATTTGGTCAATAATGTTGCCGCCGTTGGAGGTGATAGGTTGGCGGTGGAGGTGAACGACCTTGCAAGATGTTCATTTTCTAGATCGTGATTTTCTTACTGATTTAGCAAAACGTCAATTTTGTTACTTGGTTGGTGAGTGAAAACAAATCAACTTCGATTTGTAATCTTAATACTCATATGAGCATGCACAAGGCATATGTGTGCCTCTTAAAAGTTTTAGCATATAGAGGTTCAAATACTAACATGCACTTAAATGTACAAACCCTCCTTTCAAATTTAAAAATGCATGGACTTGATTTAAGGATTATGAGAAACTAGTACAAAAAGTATGGAAATATAAGTTGCAAGGTTCTTATATGTTTAAATTACGACAAAAAATAAAATTGTTGAAAAAATACTCAAAAACATGGGCAAAAGAAACTTTCAATCACAATTTTCGGCGATTGTAGCTTTCAGAAGAAAAATTAGAAGAAGCACAAAAAACAATTAGTTTTAACACCAAACTGTAATAGGACTATTAATCTTCTACAAAGATTAAAAAAATACATCAAAGTATCCTCAAATTTCAATACAAATACTAGAAACATAAAGCTAAAGCAACACACATAAAATTGGCAGATCAAAATACAAAATACTATCAGACAATTGCTAAGATTTGTTTCACGAAACAGTCTATTACTAAGTTCCAAAATAAGGACAAACTCATGATTTTTTATCCAAACCAAATCAAGTCTGAAATCTCAAAGGAAATGGGAACAAGATATATAAACAATTATCACAATAGTACCCCACATCTACAAATAATACAACGAGAAATAACAGATGATGATAGCGATGAGTTACTAAAACTTCCAACTCCAGCGGATATTAAGTCATTCATAGATGATATGCCTTCGGAAGAAACACCATGACCTGATGACTTCCCAATAAATTTTAAAAAAAAGTACTGAAACATTGTAGGTAGCACTATCACAAACGCAATAACAGCTTTTTTCCATTCAGGAATAATGCTAAAAAAACAAACCATGCCTATATTGCTCTCATACCAAAGATGGATGTTAGACCTATTAGTCTTTGTAATACAACTTACAAAATCATTACAAAAATCCTAGCAAATAAGTTAAAACCACTTCTCTATCGTTTGATCCATCCTCTGTAGGGTGCCTTTGTGGAAGGTAGGCTAATACAAGAAAATATACTAATAGCACATGAAATAGTCCATTCTTCTCACAAGAAAAAACAAGTAAAAAATGTTGGATGGTAGTAATTTTAGATTTGGAAAAAGCTTATGACAAGATACGTTGGAACTTCATCCAACATATCCTTCTCTCGTTTGGATTTCATGAACAATTTTTTAAACTAATTATGGCTTGCATCACTACAGCATCATTCACCATTATTGTCAACAATGAACCTGGACACATCCAGACGCCCTCTTGTGGTATTAGACAAGGCATCCTACATTTTCGTCCTTGCTATGGAATATCTAGCAAGAACCCTAGCTATGGAATCAGAAAAGCTAGAACCTAAAATTGGTATCAAATTAGTCATAAATGGCACCCCAATTCCTTTTTTTAACTTTTTGCGATGATACCCTCATCTTTCCAAAAGCTAACATCTCATCATCAATGTATATTAAAACTTTTTTAGAGGATTTTTCTGACAAGACATGTTTAATGATCAATTTTCACAAAATCTCGGTACAATTCTCATCAATTATTTCTACACAAACATCCTCAAATTAAGAAGGAATTTTACAAGTACCCATAACTAAGAATCTAGAAAAATATTTAGGTATTCCGATTATCAAGGGGCGAGTCAACAATGTCACTTTCCAGGATGTTATCACATCACTTAAAAAGCAACTATCTAAATCGAAGGCAAATTCACTACCACAAGCTGGAAGAACAATCCTCATTCAAGCTAACCTAATATCCAAAGTAAATTTCATGATGCAAAGTTTCTTGCTTCCTAAAGGGATTTTGGAAGAAATAGATAAAATTAATAAAACTTTTTTTCTGTAACAAAATGGATTCTTCAAGATACCACTCACTTATTTGTTGGGAACAAATTTGTACTCCAAAAAAAGATGGTGGCTTGGGCTTCCGTATAGCTGAAGTCAATAATAAATCGCTACAAATGAAATGACTATAGAAAACACTAACTAATGCTTGGGTTCAAATTATGAAGGAAAAATATATTAAGGAGGGGTCTTTGTTCTCCCTCCAAACAAAGAATTGATCATGTAAATTCACCAGACTTCTTAGCCTAAGAAACGAATTCCAAAACAATTAAGACGACAACTAGGAAATGGCAAGACTATTGATTTATGAAATGATAAATGGCTATGTAACAAATCCTTAAATTACTTATTGAACCTTAAAAATGTAAGCATAAAAGCATCTAGCTTTATCATTGACAACTATGACTAGAATGAACACCTACTCCTTAACGTCCTGCCAGATCACATAGTGGAAACAGTTAAAAAAAATAAAAATTCCACTGCACAATTTGGAAGATCAACTAATTTGGAATCATTGACCAAATGGTAAATACTCGGTCAAATCGGCTACACAATCTCCACAAAGCAATAGGGTTTTTTTTCCAAAAAAAACTTGCCCTGGATTTGGCAACTAAATCTGCCTCCTAAGATAAAATGCTTCCTCTTGTGCAGATTCGCTACCCACCAATGAACGATTAAATATGCACTATAATAAAGTTTTGACTGAGTGTATTCTTTGTAAAGAATCAAATGAGAATATTAACCACTTATTTTTCAAATGCAAATACACGACCAAAGAACTAAAAGAAACTAGACGAGTTTTAAATGAATCACTAAATCCGGTTTTATTTAGTGAAATCTTTAATGAAAATTTAACATATAATAAAGGAGTGTTATCTATTTTTGAGCTTGCCTGCTTTGTCTGGTGGCATATATGGAACTTTAGGAATGCGTTGATTTTTCGCAATGCAATAAATGACAGTCCTAGATGGGAAAATATTTGCGAATCTTATAGACTATTTTAAAATCTTGAAACAGAAAAGAATAGCAAGAAAAAAGAGAAGAAGGATAGGCATATTGTCTGGACAAAACCAACAGGTGACCACATCAAACTCAATTTTGATGGTTCCAAGAATGACAATGGTGACACAAAAATAGGTTTTGTTATGAGGGATAGGAGTAGTAATATAGTATTTATGGATAGTCACATTATACAACCAACCTCCATTCTAGAGGTAGAACGATATCGATGTGGGTGGGCATGGCTCAGGCGCATCAACTGGGTATTAAGAAGATCTAATTAGAAGGAGATAACTATACAATTATAAATGTTGTACAAGGAGATTGAGAAACACCATAGAAGATCGACATGATCATTAAAGATACAAGAAGATTCCTAGCCTATTTTGAAGAAGTAAGAATTCGTCATTGCTTTCGTGAAGCAAACCAGGCAGCAGATTTTCTCGCATCTAAGGAATGCGATTTACACACTATGCGTCAACTTTGTAGAAATGGAAGTGTTAGCCACAACGGGAACATTCAACCTCTGTTGAAGGACTTTTTTATAATTTTCCACAAAGATGATTTAGGTTGAACTTTTCTGCGAAAGGCAACCTAGTTCTTAATTATGTAAAAAAAATATTAACATGCACTTTAGATTTCAAGGTAGCACGCAATTAATATTATTTATTTATTTAATTAATGGTTTTTTTAATGTGCGGTGATATTATGAATTTAGTATTGAAAGGAAGGCTAAATAGATAACTAATATTATTGGATAAATATATGCAAGTTTCATATTATCACTTTTTTGTCAATTAGATATAGTTTATATACAAAAGTGTATCACCGTATATGATAAGTTATCTATATCTAACAATTTATTTTTTATATGCTAAATCTTGTAAGATTATCACTTTTTTGGAATAAAGTAAAATTTATACTAAATATTACCATATAATATCACCACACAATCATTACTAGAAAGGGCTACAATTCTAGACGCTTTTGGGTCAATGTATTGATAGAGTGTCGAAGTATAATCGACGCGGACTGGAAACCTGGACGCTTTTTTCGTCGCTTTTCAGTGTCTATACTTTCGACGCTTTTAGGTGTTGCAAGGTTAAAAAGGCGTCGAATGTTTTAATTTCCTGTAACCAAAATTTTATTATATGAGTTCAGCATCTTTACAATCAGCGCCCTCCCGATAGAAACCCTCACCTTCGAAAGCCTCACAAGTCACAACACCGCCCTTCAAATCTCCTCACCTTCGAAGCTCCGACCTCTCTAGTACTCTCCTCCCTTAGATTCTCCAACGCTGCCCTTCAGTTCTCTTCCAATTCCATTCTCGTTCTCGCCGTTCCGATGGTGCCGGCGAGAAATTGAAACCGTCGTGGTGTGAGGCTGCAATTCGAATCTGTGTTCGACTTGCGTGGTGGTGACTAGTCACTGGCCCACCTGTAAGCTTATTTTACCCTTTACCATTCACTCTTCTTCAATGGCGGTCCTTCCTTAACAAAGCTTTAATCTGCCTCTCTTTTTAGGTTGTTGGAAAAACTACTCTCATCATCAAAGTTTTGGAGAGCCTCAAATCCTCAAACCCTAGTTTAAAAAGTCCAGGGTGTCTACACCGGTAAGTTTGTTCTTCTATTTCTAAAATCAGTTCATACACTTCCGGGTGATTGAATTTATGAACTCAATTTGCCCTAATTTAAAATTTGAAGATCTCCATTGTAATATTTGGTTTTAATGTGGATACGTGAAGGTGAAATCAAACATGGCAATGAGAGGGTTGGTTTTGAGGTTGTAACTGTGGGCAATCAAAGGGCCCCCTTGCTTCAATCAATAGTTCAAGGTATGAAATTATCAAATTTATCTTATCCTAATCTTGCACATTAATGCTGATTACCATTCAACTTAGCTGCAACTGCATTTGATTGATGATTAAGGGGTTAACCTCTGTACAATAGTACTTATTGTTGTAAACAACAGACTTATCATTGAAAATCTTATGAAGGTTGGTGATGGAACACTTTTTTTTCTATACCTGATAATGTATATTAACTTCCGTGCGTATTCTTCTTCTTCCTTTTTTCTAGCCGGTCTGATTTTCTTGAGTTCAATCTTGCAGTATGGTTTGCTCATTAGAGCTGGCTTTTGGTTTAGTTCGAAATCATTGAGAGATTGGCCTCTTTTTATGTCCTGGTAACTTTTCTTGACATGACTTTGAACAAAGAGAATTCATAAATCAGTCCATTCACCCGTAGTTGGATAAATGTTCGTATTGGTTATGTTTTAACTTTACTCTTACTCCAGCTTAAGTCTCCCAATTTTGCCATTTGCTGCGTTTTTTTTGTCGAAAAGTTAGCACAAAAGAAGCGCTTGACTGATCCGATAGGATATTTAGTTTGTCATTGGAAATTTCTTAGTTTGTTTCATTAATCTAGTAGAAATCTACATGTTGCTATGACAATATGTCCCATTTACAACATTTTAGTAATGAAGTAGGATAACTGTATGTATATTTGATTTTGATACAAATAATATATCCTATGCTAGATTTTGATACAAATAATATATGTTTTTTATTTGTTCTCAGAATTTATCCTATACTTGTTTTTCTTTTAGTATGTGTAAAAAGCCGTCTTTATATTATGTTGTATATCACTTTATCTTGTTATTTGAGGTCTCGTGTATGCATTTCTATATTTGGTATTAAATGAGAGGATTAATAACTTTTACATGCCACAACAGGTTGTTGTCTTCCTCCATGTGATGATCAGTACAACTTCAGTTTTGTATCCTATTTTCGTTATACTCATGTTGGTTTTTCTTCATCACACTTTGTGGCATGCCTTGAGTTCACTAAGTGTCATTTTACTAGATTTAATCAACTGAATGACAAATCTTATCTTCCTTATAATAGTAAATAAGACTTATCATTTAAATACATGGTTTAACGTGTCATTTTACTAGATTTAATCAATTTCAATCAAACACATGCTAGATTTTTCTTATCATTGAATTTAACTGTTTTTTACTCTCCTTGATCATACAAGCTAGATTGTTTTCAGCAGCTGATATCAGGAGTCAAATATTGTCACTACATGGTAAAATGGTTTTCATCTTCTTATGATGCTCTTTTAGCCTATTTTTAGTTTTCAGTTCTTGGTTTGTTGAATCTGTTGTGTTACTGTAGGAAATTTGTCACATGGATCTGAAGCAACACTCTCCTAGATGGAAGTGCAACACCGCGTGTCAAGAATAGGCGACTTTGGTTACTCAAAGGTGGCTACTTTGTTGTATAATTGGAAATTCTCATCTTTATATGTTAGCTTTGATTAATTTATTGGAATTGTCCATAGAGCCAAATAAATATTTTCCATGTAAGCCTAATTTGAGGCCTTTGAGTGTAGATTGCTGATGTTTGGTCATGTGGGGTGACTCTCTACGTGATGTTTGTTGGATCCTATCCTTTTGAGGATCTTGAAGACCCGAAGAATTACGCAAAACAATCGTGGTATGTCTTATATGACTTACAAAACCTCCTTATACATGTCACTTTCTAATTTCTAATTAGCTATAAAACTAGTTGATGACCCGTGTCATGTACGGGGTTGGGTTTATTAAATATTTTTATAGTATGATATTAAAATCTTTACCTAATGTGACACTATAAGATTAATAGTTTTATATGTTAATATTTATTATAAATATGAAATACCACAATAATTGAAAGTATTACCATAGCTATTCAATCTAAATTTGTATGTCAAGTAAAAAATTACATACCTAGTCATATCAGGTTTTGAAAAACTTCCTTATATACAACATTTGTAATGGTATTCTGAGGACAACCTTGAAGATCACCAATTAAGATCTTCAATCCACTTCTACTTGTAACTCTAGAAAATGCAACGTAAAGTTGTCCATGAGTAAAAACAGGTTTTGGTAGAAACAGATCCACTTGAGATAGTGATTGTCCTTGACTTTTGTTGATGGTCATGGCAAAACAAACAACAACTGGAAACTGTCTCCTTTGAAATCTAAATGGAAATCGAGTGTCTGATGGTGTAAGTATCATGCGTGGAATATATACTCTGTGTCCAATATTGCTTCCAGAAATAATTTCAGCTTCTACAATATGACTCCCAAGTCGAGTGACTATCAATCTGGTATCATTACATAGCCTTGCAGATTGGTCAATGTTCCTGAGTAGCATAATGGGAACACCTACCTTCAACTTCAACACATGACTTGGTATACCAGAAGATCGAATGCCATTGAGGAATTCAACTGAATAAACACTGACATCATCAAAGCCGCTTTCATCTGTTTTGCAAATACTATCTGAGCTAAGATACACTCTTTCATTCCCTTGTAGTAGAGACAACATGTATTCATTCACCTTATCAACAATCTCATAGGTGGGTGCAAGAATAGCCTTTTCTCGATAATATTGAGCAGGATCTTCGATATCCAGAATAGAAGGATATGTGGCTTTAACAATTGCTGGAATTGGTTCAGAAGCTTCATTTATCAACAAATCAGAAGGAATCTCAATAGTTGATTCACCGTCATTTGAGCAGCCTTGATCACCGTCTCCAACTCTTAATATCCATTCTGAAAATTCTTTTGCTTCAGCAACTTCTGACTCTGTACCTCCATGTTGTAGTCTCATATTTCTTGTCAATCTTAGAACCTTGCATGAATTTCATAAATATGAAGAATTTATTGTGGAATAAACAACATCTTGTCTGCTTCCTCCAGGCACTACAGGTAGTATTTGTCTAAAATCCCCACCAAATACCATAACTTTACCTCCAAAAGGTTGATTCAAGCTATTTGAATTTGAAGATCGCATCACATCCCTCAAAGACTTATCTAATGCTTCAAAGCAAAATTTGTTAACCATCGGAGCTTCATCCCAAATTATAAGCTTGGCCTTTGAAATCAATTCAGCAAGTTCTGTACCAGGCTTGATATTGCACGTAGAGTCCTGATGAATCTGAATAGGTATTGCAAATCTTGAGTGAGCAGTTCTTCCACCTGGAATCAATAGGGCCGCAATACTACTTGAAGCAACAGTAAGAACTATTTCACCTCTAGAACGAATAGCAGCAGAAAAAGATCTCCATATGAATGTTTTTCCTGTTCCACCATGCCCATACAAAAAGAAAACCCCACCATTGTATGATTCAACAGCAGACATGATTTCAGCATAAACCTCTTTTTGCTCATTTGTTAATTTAGAAAGTAAGCTCTGATGCTCAATTATCAACTCTTCTCTATTGTGTCGAAGCTCATCTTGAATCAACTTGTTGAGGCCATCTGAAATCAAACTCTGATCAGGTTGCGACATCGATGGAAAATATTTCAAGCTACTTCCATTTTTGTGTAACAACTTTTCTATTTCTGCAAGAGCAAAATTCTGCAATTGTTCCTCACTAAGGCATAAAACTGCACAAACAATTCATATTAATTTTAAATAGTAGTAAGAATTTGAAGGAAAAAAATCATGAGAAAAATTGATAGGATAAATCTTTGTTTAGAATTTCTCGCATATAAGAACTGACAATTGAACTAAATATATATAATTCAATAGGTCGTAATTTAAGACGAATATAGATAGATAATTAAGTTTAAGAGTGTATATTATAGCGAGCGTGGGAGAGCCACGTTGGGGCATGTGGGTACTCGATGGAGTTACTCTGAAATCTGAATGAATTGAATTTGTAGGCTTCTTATTCATGCAATTGCAATGTACGTGGATGGTCCAAACCTATCCCGGCCACCTTGTTTGCTTTTCAGGGTTTTTTGGTTCCATTATATTATATATAGCTTTTCATATAATTATGTATATAATCAATAATTGGATTTTAAAATTACATTTAACTACTGTATGTACGTAAAAAGTTTGATTCGCACTCATTTAGAAGGATGCCTGCTCTGCGTAAAAGATAATTAATTATGTTCTCTAATTCATCAAGTGGAGGAGTAATTTATGATTTATAGGTCATTTTTGAAAAATGTGAATAAGTGCAAGAAGCTTACTATACTAAATTTTCTAATTGTTAATTATTTTTGATCACATAAGTGCAAGATAAATTTATGTGCAAGAAGTTAAATTTATAATATGTGCAAGATAAATACTTTTAATAGTAATTTTTTAGTAACATAAGTAATTTTATTATACTAAAAGAAAAAAAAATTACTTGAAGTTATTTTGATCTCTCATGATAATGTTATAACCGGATATTTATCATGATAATGGTTCAAAAAGGCATATTCAAATGTGAATTATTAGATAAATAACAGGATATTTATAGAAAACCATACCTCTCATTCGAAGGATTCTTCGTTGATGAGAAAGAATATCATCGGATAATACTTTTCATGTAGATTCCCACACATATTCTGGTCTAGACATACTACCTGACATGAGAAGCATAACAAACAAATTTCGAAGGTAGTTTGCACTATCCCAAAAACTTGCTTCCAATATACCATCAATATATTCATTTTCATCGTCCAATATACCAAGTGCATAACACGCTTCTCTAAACGTAGGATAAAATATACCATCCACCGTCCTGATATCCTCATAGCAAGTGGGACGTTTCACATGATTTAACAAAATCCACAGGTAATATCTTTCTCCACTTCCTGGGGAAGCATGGTAAATTCTACCAACTGTCGTCGGCCCTTTATTACGCTTTCTTTTGCTCCATTCCTTTCTATCTTCTTTCCATACATAATCTTTTGGAAATTGATAGTAAGCCAGATTTCTTGCTTCTGCAGAGCTCTTATTATATTTCATCCAAGCCAAAAACATTGAGCCATCTATTCTAGGTCTTTCAATTACAGCATCAATAGGATCATCATCATCGAAAATGAAACTTTGTTCATCTGGAAGATGAAAACATAACCTCTGCACTGCTGTAGTTCTATGATGAATGCTAAAAGAAAAGAGTCGCCAAATTGCTCCAGGAGGAGATATATACCTGTCGTATAAAACAAATTGTCAAATATTAAAATGTCATATGCATTATGAGTCAACACAATATACATATATACAAACATATCAATATTAGTTTTATGTCTAAATATGGATATGATTTTACTCGTTATAATCTTAAATAGCTTAACCAATCCTTGTAAACCATGTGCAAAATATTAGAGTTGTAATAATACACATGCAATTATATTTCATAGTAAATTGGGAATGTAATTATGTACCTGCAATTGTAGTACTCTTTGATCTCATCAACACCGTTAGACATTGATGATGTAACACGATCATGACCTTTATTTATATACTTGAATAAATATTTGATTGTCTGTGCCTGGTTACACCATTCAACGTTAATGTGAGCATTATAACGGAGCAATAGAGTTCTGTTGTAGGGCACTACAGAACGATTATCAATTTCACATCCACTCTTTTGAAAAATATATCCATTTTTCCTTCTCCTATATATAGGATAACCTTCATCATCGAGAGTTGTTATTTCCACAAACTCCTTTGGATAGTGCTTCTTGCATTTGCCACCTTCCATACATGGCGAATTCATATTAAAGGATCCACATGGGCCATGGATCATACGCTCAGTCACAACACGGAAAAGAGCAGGATCATTCACTAGATCTGGAATCTCAGCAGGAATTATTTTGTCAATATTATCAAAATTTGAAGTTGTATCCGTCCGATCCAAGAAGAGAAGAATATGAGCATGGGGCAGTCCTCTTTTCTGAAACTCAACAGTATATATCACTGAAATTTACATATAATATCAATTAAATGAAGTAAAATAACACATCATTCATTGATTAATCATTTTCCTAACGAAATATTTTTATTCAAGAGTGCAACAATATGTACTCATGCAGCACAATTATAAATACATAGCTTAATTCTTTCGGTTTTTCAATAATGATGAATGAAATTCTCCGTCATTTAATGTATTTAATGTCTGCCATATAGATGTCTGCCATATATCACCGGAGAATTAATGTATTTAAGTTTTGATAATATTTATAATCGACTATTTAGTTTTATTAGCTGTGAATAGTATTTCCACCGGAGGTGAAGATGAAAATTCTATGGATGCAGCACAATTCAAGAGTGCAACAATATATATAGATGTAAACAATATGATATATATATATATATCTAACAAACACTATGAATAGTATTTTTATTATGCTAAAAAATGACTATAATAAATAGTAAAATACAACAGTAAGTTATGATATTTACCTAATTTCACTACTCCAAAAACTTTTCCACGTTTAATAAACTTCACCATGTCATTAAGCTTCATCTTGAAAACTCTGCATACGATGTCTGGTCTATCCTCAGGCCTAAGTCCTCGTTTATCAAGAAACCTGGTAATTTCTGACCATTTTGTATTGCAGGTGAATGTTATAAATAGATCAGGATACCCAAAAAATCTACAGATTGCCATTGCATCCTGGTAATTTTGCATCATATACCTCGGACCGCCTGTAAAAGATGACGGTAAAACAAATCGTTTTCCTGCAGATGCAGGATCAATATTACCTTCCATAGCAGCCTCACTTAAGTTCTTATATAAATCTGCTCTCAACTGTTTCTGGTGGATCCGAATATAATTTAACCTATCAGACTCAAGCATGGTGTAAGCATCAACTACAAACTGTTGAAATAACCTTCTAGACCACATAAGAGTTTTTCCTTCCATGCGCCTCTCTTGAATACGAAAGCCAAAAAACTCTCTCATGCTTACTCTTGTCCTCTTTCTCTTTGCAATATCACCAACATCACTCAATGGAATATTAATCTTGAATCCGTCTTCGCCATAGGGAAATAACAACGGATATTGTAGTGCTAGATATGAGACATGTAACTCGTTTATCCGTTTTAACCCACCAGCTTGTTTTTCAAGTACTATATCTCTGTGATCAATAATGTGATCTATATCACCAACTATAAGCGCTGCTACTTCTGAAGTAGTAGGAAGATTGTATCTCTTGGCGTCAGTTTCTCTTGTACTAATGAGCTTCAACTTGATATCTACAAATCTGTCATTCTTGAATCTATCTTTTGCCATTCTAAATGCTTTGGCATGGGGATTGTATTCATCAATCATCTTTTTCAAGTCACTTACTATGGAAGGGTCAAGTTTGCTTGATCCGTCAGGACTGCAATATAAGACGGAAATCAAATTTTACTTCCAAATGTAAATTTAACTTTAAAATCTACTATATAAAGATGTAGAAATGCGGTATACGTACTTGACAGCATTGAGTCTGTTATTTTCTTCATTCTCTGTGTCATATATATAGAGCTGGCAAAATTTTGCCTTTTCACCTTCCGATGGCATCAAGCTTCCAATCAAATGAAAATTTTGTCCATGTAATCTATATGCACACGGACCTCGCCCTTCTTGAATTCTTCTAAACTTTCCCCCTAATGATGTAAATGAAAACATCATGTTATAAGTACGAATATTACAGACAAAGTCTTTGCCTCGACTATCCTGTGATGGCAGAAGAGTATTGAGCAACGGCGGCGGATTATTCAAAATTGGCAGCTGGACTTTTCCTTGCATACAACACAAACCAAATTTTGGATTTTTTTTAGATGTATTTACTCTTTCTTCGCTCCACATCAGAGCTCCACAGAAGCAACATTCCAATGACGCATCACCAATATCACGATAACCTGTCAATATATAATATATTATTAACTATACTCTATATAAATTGATGAGTAAGACATTATGTATATTACCATTATACGTAAATGTTGATGTATCTTGTTCGTCCTCATCCTCCAAATCTATACATATTATCAGCATATTAGTTAATTTAGAGAAAAAACAAATAAAGTTTAATATCTGTTTATATTTAGAGGATACAAAAAGATTAAAAATTGAAAATTTAAGAATTGGCAGTAAAATTACGATCATAAAAATAATACCTTCGAAATATTCATTATCACTGATATTTGTATTATCAATGCTTGTGTCGGTTGGACTTGTAGGATGAACTAAACACAACGGCATTGTTTTAATAATGGTTTTTGTTATATAATCGAATTACCATATAAATAATATTTGACATACCTCCATGACTACTACCGCAATCATTGAAAGAGTTGAGAACTCCAGAATTTTGGTTGAAAGCTAGAGATGCATTGATATTACTCACTACAATTAAAAATAAGAAAATAGTGAAATTATCCAACATAAATATATTTTGTCCTTATAGTTAGTAATACCAATGAGAAAAATAATAATACAAAAACTATTTAATACTAAACGATACTTAATCTAAATTAACCTCGATCTTAGGAACTTACACAAAATCATGATTAATACGGTAGAGCCTATCGATAAACCGATCATTAGGCTAATATACATCGTTTTGAGATTTACCTGAGGATTCGATTGTTGTTTTTTGTCTCTTATTTATCAACTCGCTTTTCCTTCTCGCGCGATTTTCTCTACTTTTTACAAAGTCTTGTGGTTAGAGTAAAACAAATAAAACATTTTCGCAGTTATAATAGATAATGATAGCAAAAATCAACATACTAATAACCTTGCTACATCTGAATTATTGAGAAGCGAACGATTTTGATTGGATGAAGAAAATTCATTGTCTTTGAATCCTGCAATAATGTAGATAAACAATATATTAGTATGTTTCAAATAGTTTTTGTTGAAATTTGGTGTATAAGTGAATACTAAATTTATAAATGTTGTATCATAGGCTGTAAATGTATTTTTAAAAAGTAAAAAAGATTGTTTGGAAAAGAGATGAATGAATTACGTGCGTAATGAGTTCAATTTTCACTATGAATATACTTATTGATTCCTTGTCCCCTCTATAACTCTCCCTCTCTTTCGCCCTTTATCCTTCTCTTCCAGGTATTCATCTCTCTCTCTCTCTCTCCCCCTCCCATTATGTGACATGAAATATTTACTGGAAAAGGATGTCAACTTATGAAAAGATGACTGGAAATATGCCTCTCTCCGTAGAAAAGGATGTCAACTTATGAAAAGATTACTGAAAATTCGGAGTTCAGTCGAAAAGAGTTAAACTGGTACTAAATATTAACTGGTACTAAAGGCAATTTGACACTGAAAGAGGTGAAAAAAGAACAACTTTCTTCACTTAGAATTTTTTTATATATATTATAAACAGCATAATTTTTACTTTGCACCTAGGACTCTAGGAGCTTATATATATCAAAGTTCAGACCCTAAAGCCAAGTTAGTAACAATCATTCAATCAAGGATCCCTATTACTTTATTTGCGCGCTGTCCAGGAACAAAGACATTACGTCATCAGAAACAGATGTTCCTACTAACTAACCATGTGCTGAAATATCAATTATCAGAAGAATTCATTGTAATCCATGAAGTACATCAAGTTTATAGAAATATAGGAGAGTACCGTCTCATACTCAAAACTATAGCACCTCTATTACAGATTATTCCAATACTCAGAACCTATGAACTCTCTAACTCTAAAAAAGAGAGTATATTAAAGTCTTGCTCGTGGTGTTTTGCAAGAGAACAGAGTATATGTAACTCGTTTATCCGTTTTAGTTGCTGGCTGTTTTCAGATTGTTAATATGCAGTTGCTTGCATTTACAGGACGTCTTTGCGATTAAAAAGTGTTTCAAGTCGGGATATAGTGAGAAATGTGGTCTCTCCAAGAACATTTACGTCAATTGGCACGACCTATGAGATTTCGCAAGGCTCTGCAGCTTCAAAAGCTTATGGGTCTCAGCAAATTCAGGTAATGGTAGTGCAGCTGGACGTGGGGTATGATTTCATGGTTATGATTTCGTAGTTATGCTATCATAGGCTCTAAATATACTCTTGAAAAGTAAACAGAAATTGTTTAGAAAAGATTGAATGAATTACGTGTGTAGTGAATTAAATTAACACTATGAATAGACTTACTTTTGTATTGAGGTGTGGATTTTTGTCTCTTTTGTTCCAACGCATCTTTTCTTTTGGCGCGATTTTCTCTAGAATATTCGACATCATGTTGTTAGAGTAAATAAATGATAGAACATTGTTACAGTCTTCATAGACAATAATAACCTATATATATATAGCAAATATACAATATTTATTACCTTGTATTAAAATTGTTGAGAAGCGAAGGATTCTGGTTCAATGGTGAAGATACATTGTCACTAATTGCTGCATTACATGAAATTAAGAAATTTATAAGTAATGATTCAAATAATTCTTGTTGAACTACAGTATATGGATGATGACATTTACATTTGAACGCTTTTTTTGGCTCATTTACAAACACCTAAAAATTATTGTTAACTCACAAATAAGAATAAATATAAAATTATATCATAAAATACATTGTAAATGTTATGAATATAAATTACCTGTGCACTTTGGAAGATTTTTGAGACCCTTTTGTCTTTGCAAATTTATTTTTCTCTTGCGATTTTCTCTAGTGATTTCAGACATCCTGCAATTAGAGTACATAAAAATAAAATTTGTGACATATCTCATACATCATACACTTGTATAGATTCTTTATAGAGAAGTTGCTGGGGCATTCACTTAATATATTTCAATTCTGCATAAAACATATTTCTAACAGCCTAAATCAGTTGGTTGAGCATTTGGAGATGTTTAAATGATGAAGATTAGGCATCCTGTTCAGTTCAATGAAATTTTGTTTTTTAATGTATGTTTGCACAAAGAAAATTATGATCTTATTACCTTTGATAATGAAAAACGTAAGACTTCAAAGAATTCCAGCCGTACTTATTTTGGTCCCCAAAGAAGTAACCTGATATGAGAGTTTCTTTTAACAAAAAAATTAGTAGAGTTTGTGATATTGTTTTATGCGTTTTTTAATTACATATTTTACCAAAAGACTGCTAACCGAATTATTAGATATTTCACCAAAACAAAATTATTCGTATACATAATTAACCCAAAAGTTATACAAATAATTATTTTATTAGTTAATAAATATAAAATTAGATATATATGTAAGGAAAAAGAGAGGTAACCGGTTGGATAGAATCTTTACAGTTTTTATATGGTAATTTTTGTGAATATAGTTTATAGGATTAGATTGATAATAATTAAAAAAAAAGTATACGTAAAGGAAAAGATATATAGAATAAATCGTTATCCAAACATACCTTAATTTATAATACTCGTAAACGGGCCTGCAGATGACATTTGTTGCAGGCCGTCGGCTCATCAATATGGAAACCTCGGCCCAAATTATGTTTGCAGCCCGGCCCATCAAGAGTTGGCACTTGAAGCAATGCGTTGTTCTGCTCATAAACCATGGACCCAATTTGCCCCTTTCCCACATCCGGCATCGGACCGTCGGCGTAATTGGTTCCATCTGGACATTTGGTTGTTTCACTTTTGTCGCCGTAATTGGTTCCAGATTCTTCAGAGCTGTGTACGGTTTCAAGCAATTCTTCAGAGCTGTGTATAGTTGATCGAGCATTTGGAGATGTTTAAATGATGAATCAGTTCGGAAATGGTGTCGCGGTGAAGGGAGGAGAGGAGGGTGGACTTTAGGGCGGAGCGGTAATTGGTTCCAAATTCTTCAGAGCAATTTTTGCGGTGCGAAGATGAGGAGAGCGGATTCGCGAAGCCCTCGGATTATCGGAGGTGACAGAGTGGAACATGAAGGGGAGGAGTTCTAGCCAGGAGTGCGGCAGCGAGTTCTGAAATGGTGTCGCGGTGAAGGGAGGAGAGGAGGGTGGACTTTAGGGCGGAGCGGAGTTCATCACAGTGGGTCGTGGTGGAGGGAGGAGAGGAGGGTGGATTTTAGGGCGGAGCAGGTGGGGTCGGAGAGGCGGTACCAGAGAGGGGAGTCGCCGACGGAGAAGATCTTGCTGAATCCCCCGTGGTCGATTGGGCCTGATCCACCGTGAATTACTGGCCTAGGGTTTCCTCGAGGCTGCTCCGCCATGAAGTCCGTCGCAGTAAAAGAAGCAGGAATAGGTCCAGTGAGGACGGCGGCAAAGGAGCGGGCGTCGGGGTGCGGGTAGGAGGAGAGGATGTGGAAGAGCTTGAGGGAGAGGGAATGGTGGACTGAGCGGCGCCTGGGCTCTATGAAAAAGAAATGAAAGGTGTTTATAGGCTTCTGTAAAAAGTTAGCATAGGGTTTTTGAGTATTGAAAAAGTGATTTTATTTATGGTAAATTATTTTGGTATAGAGAAAGCCGAGAAATAACTAATTGATGAGTAATTTATAAAAGGATTCAGACATTCACCAACTAAGAAAAAATTATATGTTGCAGAACTCACGAATGCATTGCGATGTTAAATTTAAAATCCAAAACTATCAAGTAACATAATAGATGAATTGTTAAATTATTAAAAATAGAGATATTCAAATGATAAAAATAAAAATTCTATTCTAAATATTATAAATATCTAGTCTTCTTTTTCTATCTTCACTTTGCGTAATTCAATCTTCTTATTTGGTGTATAATATTGTGCATCTTCTTCTCCTTCATATTCGTCTTCACTATCAATTTGAATAACATCATGAGTTCTCTTGGCTGGCGTAATAGAGTTAATTGATTTGAGGCGAGATTCTTGTTCATTCTCGTATGAAGATGAGGATTACTCCTTCTCGTATGAAGATGAGGATTGCTCCTTCTCGGATGTAGATGAGGATGGTAGTTTATTCTATAAAATATATTGGTATAAGATATCATAAAAGTTATAATATATAGAATTATGAATATATTACAGTAAAATAAATAAATAATATATATTATGTGTACCTGTCCACCAGATATCATTTTTCTAAATTCTGTCATTATTGATTCGTCACGTGTCATTTTTGAGACAGTAAAACCTGATTTGGGATAATCCAACTTATATTGATCGATATTAATGCAAAACACATATGTATTTCCCACTAACACTTCAAGATCATTTGGTATGGAATTGACATCGTCATCCTATATCAACAACAAACAAACAATGATTAAAAAACATCTAAACTATATATATATATATATATTAGACGTCATCCTATATCACTTGGTATGGAATTTTATATTATAAATATTGTTTTTATTTAAAAAAAAATAAAGCAAATACAAATAAAACTAACCTCGTTCATCAAATCTAAAATGGATGATGCAGACTTATTCACAAATTATAATATATCTCTCTCAAATATCACGAATGAGGTAAATGATGAACCATCATTAACTATAACTCGAACTTTATATCTGCATGACAAAAATGTATAAATTATAGAGTTAATGTAAAAAGAATATATAAAGTCTAATGTATAAATTATATTATTAGTGTAAAAAGAAGATATAAAGTGAATGTTGGAAATTTACCTAGGAGTGACATATTTTACATTACGCTCACACTTTTTGCACCAAAAGTTGTCTTCTCTAAGATAAACTCCCCTTTTGCACTCATTACATGAGTTGTAAAACCAACCATGAATATCTTCAATATCCTCAATAGTAGCAATAGTAAGACATTTACATGGTTGCAAAAAAAATGCGATTACATTGGAAAAATATGACAATTATAAATTTGATATTTTAATAAACTAAATTTATATTTACCTCTTTGATGGTAATGATTTGATCAATGGTCTTATACATTTTTGCATTGAGAAATTGTTCAGATAAATCACTTCTTGAAACACTTGGAATTTGAATAATATTTGGAGGACTATTGTTTCCATTTCTCTTTAAAAGACTACAAAAAAAAAATTTACAATATGTAAATATATATATTAAACGGTTCCACGTAATATTTATGTACACATCACAAATGCATAATATGTTTACATACCTTGATTTAAAGTCTTCAACTTCTGGAATATTATAATCATTGATAAAAATTCGAGTACCACCCATGGCATTGGACAATTGAATTTTACCTATATTAAGAAACGATAATAATTAAATAATAAAAAATATAATAACATATAAAAATAAAAGAGGAGAAAGTATTACTGTGTTTAGGCCTCAATTTTGCAAATTGAATGACAATAATGACATTATCATCCAAGGTAGTATTCACATAGGGGGCAAATTGGTCAGCAAACTTGTCCCATAGCGTACAACTTATGACATCATTCCTACAATATAAATAATTTTTCAAACGTTATTAATATATGTAATACAAAGCTATAATAACAAATTTGAATATAATATAAAGAAAAAGGTTTAGGTTTGTGAATACCGAATATCTTGTAATTGAATATCAATTTTCTTATGTTCTTCCTTCTTTTCACCAACATTGTAGAATTCAAAAGAACCAATGGCTTTTAAATTGCCTATAACATCTGTAAAAAAATATACATTTATTTATATAAAACTATTCATACAGTAAAACAAAACTATCTATACGGTAAAATAAAACTATCTATACGTACATACAAAAGAAGAAGCATTATGTTAAAGTATCAATATCTATACATACAGTAAATCCATAACTAATTGAAAAAAACGTATCATTATGTTAACGTATCATTATGTTAACGTATTTATTGTTTATTTCCATGATACTTGTCCTGGTATATAAATACACATACACATAGATATTCAAACAATGTTAATACCGAAAAATATAAAATCAGATCAAATGAAGACTAATTGAAAAAAACGTAGTGAAATACATAATAAGTAAAACAAACTATCTATAATATGGAACACACTTACCAATTAGATATACATCTTCTACGGAATGATTTAATATGACATCAAAATTCACAAAATCGAATGTGTTTCGTGGTATTGAAAGATAATCAATTTGTTGTACTTTAGTAGTCCTGAAAAATGTCATACTAAGGGAAAGACGACAATAACGATAAGTACCACCGTAACTGTCCAAACCAAAATTGGATATTAGATATACACCATATTGAGTTATGGTCGAAAATTTGATGAACAATGACTTTTTCATAAAACCATAAAGTTTCATCCCCTGTAAAACAATTAAAAATTGTGTTAATATCTGAAGAGAAAAAAAGTGAAGACCTTCATAACAATAAATTTTTAAAAAGTTGTTTACCTTGTCATCAACCAAAACCATTTTTTTACCAGTAATAGCATCCTTATTATTGTATAGAGTTTTATTCCACATATGCAACACACGAACTCGAATCTTCCAAGTAACATTAGTCTTTAACTTGAGATCTTCAAAGGAGTGTAAATTTTCAGCCATTGTTATCTGCAAGAATGGAATAAGTTATAAGTTATAAGTAACTTATAAATAGTTAACATGAAATTTAAAAAGGATTCTCTATAACCTATACCCATGCATAACCTACGTCAAAGACTTATCGTACTAAAATTCTTTCTTAATATCAAATAATAGGGACACCTCATGCATATAGTGATCAATAGTTACAGGAAAATAAAGAATTGATAAAGAAGGAATCGGAACAGAGCACTTACCGAGGAGGTTCGGCGCTTCAGCGGTGGTGGGTTGCTGCACTATAAGCCGGAAAGAGGAGACGTTAAATCCTATGAACTGTATATCACAAAGATTTCCGGTGTAATACGCTTATACGTTAAACATATATACTTGCTATATAATTTCCTTCCCGTAAGATATCTTTTATATGGTAAGTTTATAACCATATAATTTGTTAAGATATTATTAAGATTTATGAATAAGATATCATACGTTTTACGTCTAACGATGGGTTTTATTTAATTTAACATAGTTATGATAAAAGATAAGAATGATATAATTATTATTTAATTTTTTAAATTATAAACAATTATTATTTGAAAATTCGAAATTACCATTTGTAAAGTGAAATAATAAGATCAAGTTTTTATATTGTAAATATTATTTAATTTAAAATAATTATGGTAAAAATTCAAAAATAAGATAAGAAGAATATAATTATTATTTAATTTTAAATAATTATGGTAAAAATTCAAAAATAAGATAAGAAGGATATAATTATTATTTAGTTTTAAATAGTTATGGAAATAAACAATAAATAAGATATTAGTTATGGAAATAAACAATAAGATAAGATATCGGATGATGTGGATATAATTATTATTTAGTTTTAAATAGTTATGGAAATAAACAATAAATAAGATATTAGTTATGGAAATAAACAATAAGATAAGATATCAGATGACTTGGCGGATGACGTGGCGGATGAGGTAGCATAGCCCAGAGGCCGACACGTAGGCGAATTGAACGTGAAGACGACACGTACGCGAATTAAACGTGAGGCCGACACGAATACGCTTATACGTTAAACATATATACTTGCTATATAATTTCCTTCCCGTAAGATATCTTTTATATGGTAAGTTTATAACCATATAATCTATTAAGATTTATGAATAAGATATCATACGTTTTACGTCTAACGATGGGTTTTATTTAATTTAACATAGTTATGGTAAAAGATAAGAATGATATAATTATTATTGAATTTTTTAAATTATAAACAATTATTATTTGAAAATTCGAAATTACCATTTGTAAAGTGAAATAATAAGATCAAGTTTTTATATTGTAAATATTATTTAATTTAAAATAATTATGGTAAAAATTCAGAAATAAGATAAGAAGAATATAATTATTATTTAATTTTAAATAATTATGGTAAAAATTCAAAAATAAGATAAGAAGGATATAATTATTATTTAGTTTTAAATAGTTATGGAAATAAACAATAAATAAGATATTAGTTATGGAAATAAACAATAAGATAAGATATCGGATGATGTGGATATAATTATAATTTAGTTTTAAATAGTTATGGAAATAAACAATAAATAAGATATTAGTTATGGAAATAAACAATAAGATAAGATATCAGATGACTTGGCGGATGACGTGGCGGATGAGGTGGCATAGCCCAGAGGCCGACACGTAGGCGAATTGAACGTGAAGACGACACGTACGCGAATTAAACGTGAGGCCGACACGAATACGCTTATACGTTAAACATATATACTTGCTATATAATTTCCTTCCCGTAAGATATCTTTTATATGGTAAGTTTATAACCATATAATCTATTAAGATATTATTAAGATTTATGAATAAGATATCATACGTTTTACGTCTAACGATGGGTTTTATTTAATTTAACATAGTTATGGTAAAAGATAAGAATGATATAATTATTATTGAATTTTTTAAATTATAAACAATTATTATTTGAAAATTCGAAATTACCATTTGTAAAGTGAAATAATAAGATCAAGTTTTTATATTGTAAATATTATTTAATTTAAAATAATTATGGTAAAAATTCAGAAATAAGATAAGAAGAATATAATTATTATTTAATTTTAAATAATTATGGTAAAAATTCAAAAATAAGATAAGAAGGATATAATTATTATTTAGTTTTAAATAGTTATGGAAATAAACAATAAATAAGATATTAGTTATGGAAATAAACAATAAGATAAGATATCGGATGATGTGGATATAATTATTATTTAGTTTTAAATAGTTATGGAAATAAACAATAAATAAGATATTAGTTATGGAAATAAACAATAAGATAAGATATCAGATGACTTGGCGGATGAGGTGACATAGCCCAGAGGCCGACACGAGGCGAATTGAACGTGAAGACGACACGTACGCGGATTAAACGTGAGGCCGACACGTAGGAAAAAAGCTTCTGCTGAATGTTATAATAGTGTTAACGTATATAGATGTGCATACTTTGCAAAGGATAATGAATGTGCCATACTCAATACCAGACTACGTACGTGTATCAGTATATTGTTGGCATTTCCTTTTTCGTATCTTTGTCGCAAATCCCTCCAAGGTAGTTCTTAAGACTCAAAAGCACAATCAATTTTCAGTTTCTACTGAATGTTATAATAGTGTTAACGTTATAAGTTCTTTTATTTCAAAAAACAAGAAATTTGAGCATTCAAAACTGCAGGGAATCAGTATACCAAAGATCAAGAAGCATTTAATTCTCCAGGGGAAGCTTCATGAGGACACCTGGATGGTGGTGAGTTCCTGTACCCTGATTACTCGAATGTTGACCTAGAGGAGTCTGATCTCAGCAGCGACTTCGTTACAGTCGTCTGATTAGTCACAACTGCAACTTGTAGTTTGAAGACTAGTGTGGTCATAGTCACATTGAACAAGTTACCCTTTTATATTTTATTAAGCAGTGCAGTGTAAACAGTATTCGTGTGATGGTACGTAGTTTTGCTGGTGTGTTAAAGGATTCAATGAATGTTGTTCAAATGCAACATATTTGTAGATGAAAATTTGAGTGATTATATCATGTGATATAAATTTACAGACTGGGCTGCTATTTGGAACGACTTGTGTTAGTCGTCAATATTTATTTTCAATAAACGTCTATAAATGAATACCCGTTGAGAATTTTTTCCAACAAGAGTGTCGGGAAACCATCGTTGACAGACACAAGCGTCGTCTGTTGCGACCTGAAATGTAATTCTCGACGCTTTTACGCGTCTATGAACGACTAACCTGCGAAATTACTTTCTAGACAAGCGTCGGGAAACCATCGTCGACAGAACAAGCGTTGAGAAAATGTAAGTCTCGACGCTTTTAGTCGTCGACAAAAATTAAGCCGCGAGAATATACCCCATCGGAAAACCACACTAGACACTTAAAAGCGTCAAAGTTGGTGACGCAAACAAGCGTCGACCAAACTCGACGTTGAAATTCTCGACGCTTGTTTAAAGCGTCGAGAGGACAAATCTAGACGCTTTTAAGCGTCGCAGAAGGCAAAAACATGTGTCGGTAAAGGCTGTCTTTTCTAATAGTGGTTAATCATATAATATCACAATACAATAATCTACATATCCATAAATAACATAGCCTAAGTTTTATATGACATAGTTTCATGTTACGCTTATCTCTTTCAACATCAATATATAGATTACGACACAATTCATGGATATACATGGTAGTAAGCAGAGGCGGATCCAGGGGGTCCGGTGACCCTCCTTCCCCTGGATCAAGTCATATATTAAAAAAAATTAAATTAAAAATATATATATATTAATGTCTTTTACATGTTAATAAAAAGAGTTATTAGCCCAATTGGTTGTGGAACATGAGTTTAACCCAAAGGTTTGGGGTTCAAGTCCCCATCTCCCATCTTTTGTATTGTTTTCTTTTTAGATAAATAACAATTTGTGTCCTTTATTTTCTCTTTTATACAAATATTTGTATTTCTTATTTTTGTCCATCATGATTATGAAATAAGTTAAAAATTTTGTAAGCAAATTGAATTAATCTTATTTAAAATTCTCACAATATATTTGATACTAACATATTTTAGGTAGTTCTCCTTACTATTTGTCCAAAAATATTTTCAAAATTGTAAATTAGTTAAAAATGTTTTTCAAAACATAATAATCCACCTAGTATATAAGATTTGTACAATTTTTTTTACAAATAGTAATGTGATTAATGCTAAACAATATTATATAATTTTTCATAGGCGATTTTGTGACCCCCCTTCGAAGAAATCCTGGATCCGCCACTGGTAGTAAGTATTAGGCTATATATACTTATACAGTTATACATCAAAATACAAAATATGGAAAGAGTGTTGATAATTATTTCATGAATATATCTTCTAAAATATATGATGGTTACCGTGAAGCTAAGTGTTGGCTCAAGATGTGGCTGTGAAGCTAAGTGTTGGTTCAAGTACGAAGGTAATGATGGTTACCGTGTTACAAAATTGGAGTATGGTCATACACATGCTATGTTGGAGCTGTCTCATATGGTTTTCTCAAAAGGGAACAAGCAAGTGACTCCATTTCATCAAGAAATTATGATGAACTGTATTAAATCCAACATTGGTGTCACTAAGAGTTACAAAGTGTACAAGAATCTAGTGGGTTCATATTCTAACATAGGCGCCACTGTTGTTGACTTCAAGAACTTTATGAGGGGTTTGAACTCATACATGGAAGGCAGTGATGCTCAAATGGTCATCAATGACTTTTTGAAGAAGAAAAAATGTTGCAATGCATATTATTTTGATTATGATGTAAACAAGGAGGGCCAGCTATGCCGTTTGTTTTGGTGTGATCCTATCAATCGGAAGAGTTTCTCTTATTTCGGTGATGTAGTGTCGGCTGATGCTACATACCAGTTGATTAGGTAATTTTATTTTCATTCATTTTACTTATGTAATCTGATTTATGTATGATCAAATGATTTTCCCATGTGCCCTGAGTAACTCATGCACCTGCAATGAATAACTCATACACCTATGCTCATCAGCTCATGCATTTATAATGGGTAACTCATGCACCTATGCTCATCAACTCATGCACCTATACCTGGTGACTCATGCACCTTTACTGAATCATTCATGCACTAACATTCTCAAACTCTTGCACCCCATATTGCAGATATAATATGGTGTTCATACCATTTACTGGAGTGGACAATCATAAGAGGTCTATTACATTTGCTACTGCTTTGCTTTTGCATGAAGACATTGACTCTTATGTGTGGTTATTTGAGAATTTCAAGAAGGCGATGGGCCATGAACCTCATGTCATTATAACTGATCAAGCTGCATATGTCAAGGCTGCTGTTGAACGAGTGTTTACTCATTCTGTCTACCGTTTGTGCATGTGGCATATAATGATGAAGGTTGCTAACAAGGTTAAGTTCCCTCCAAATACAAATCCTTCTATCATTGATTCGTTTCAAAAGAAGTTCAAGAAGATTGTTTGGAGTGACGAACTCACTCCAATTGAGTTTGAAAATGAGTGGTTCTCGGTTCTTGAAGAATTTGGTTTCCAAGGGCATGAGTGGCTAGGAGTAATGTTTGAGCTACGGCGTTATTGGATCCCTGCATTTTTTCATGATGTGAGAATGTCGTCCTTATTGAGGACGACATCAAGGTCCGAGAGTCAAAACAGTTTTTTTGGAAATTTCATAGGGTCTCAATCAAGCCTAGTGGTGTTCATGATGCAGTATAGCAGTGCAATTGAATCGCAACGGCATAATCAGAAAAAGTGTGATATGGATTCCTCTACCTGCACTCCACGGATGAAGACGCCCTACCAGTTTGAAAAGAACCTAGCAGCTATTTACACTATCAATGCATTTTATGATGTCTATGAGGCATTTGTTAGTGGCACGTATCATTGCAGCCTTGATGAACTGAAAAAAGATGCTGATATCCATCACTTTAGGGTTGAAGACGAATTTGGCAGAATCTGTGCTGTTCAGAAAGTTGTTGCAAGCAATGAGTATCACTGTTCTTGTAATAATTTCCTCACTATGGGCTTTCCCTGCCGACATATTTTCTTTGCTTTGAAGAATACTCATGCAACTGTCTTACCTCCTACCCTCATCAACACTCGCTGGACAAAGCAAGCGATTCTACAACCAATTTTTGAAGTGGATGGTGCAGTGTATGATGCGAGTGTTCAAATCGATGAAAAGAAAAGGCTGCTGGCTGAAGTGATGACAGAAATGTACGCTTGTGTCGACATTGTTGGTGACGATATGGACAAATTGAAAGAGTTTTTAGTTATTTTAAAGGAACAAAAGGTTGTACTCACAACGTCACAAGTAGTTGATCCTTCTGCCTCAACATCAGCTAGCAACTATAAGTTTGAGAAATTTGTAGGCCCGTTACCGGATCAAGTGAATGTCCATCCTCCGGAAATGGCAAAGAACAAGTTCAGGAAGATGCGCATTAGAAGCGGTCAAGAGGTTGGAATCCAAAATTCCAAAAAGAAGACAAGATTATGTACTCTTTGTAAAAGGTCGGGACACAACATCACGACTTCAGCTCAATATGTTAATTAGGTGTTTCAAATTTTATATGTATTCAGATAGTAGGAAATGCACTTATGCATAATTACTCATGCACCAAAATACAGTGACTCATGCACTATTATTTCTCTTTTATGTTAATTAGGTATTCAAATATTAAGAAATGCACTTATGTATACTCACTCATGCACCAAAATACAGTGACTCATGCACTTTTATTTCTCTTTTCTGTAAATTAGGTATTCAGATATTGTCTTCAATATTAAGAAACACTTATGTATACTCACTCATGCACCAAAATGCAGTGACTCCTGCACTTTTACATATCAACTGGTGCACTAACAAACAATGACTCTTGAACTGTCGGAGATAATAACTCGTGCACTTTTAAATATTAACTCGTGCACTTTGTTGCAATGCTTGAATGAGCATTGATCTTTCAATGAGAAACATTCATAAACTGTTCAAATGCCTATTGTCCGATGGATTGCCTGATACTTACAAATACACCTACTGTTTCTTGAAAACATCCGCTATATTACCTAAATTCGTAGAACCATTAACTAAACTGTTCACTAGGCAACATTACATTCAAACATTCTTTTTCGCACGCCCACGCCCACGACCACGCACAACTGCTACATTTCCAGCTTTCTTCTCTTGAATAATTTCTTCAACTCTGGCCTTCCTTTCATTAAACTCGCTGGTTAGGAGGGCATAGCAATACTTGATCCTAAGCTTTGCCAACTGACGTTTGTCTCCCGTATTCAGTTTAGGATTCCAGCTTGAGAGTCCATTGCCCATATATGTCTCCATATGTATTAGTAGAAAGACCCCACAGTCAACTTTGTTTTTAGCATCCCTCCATTTCATTTGCAGCCTTTCACATGGGACATTTGCAATGTCTTCAATTGCTTTAGCTTTGGCTTCCATATCATTATTCATTAAGAAACTGACCATCAAATGTCTCTGCACAAATAAAACGGTTAAATTCTATTAACATTTCTGTATATCAAAAGCTGTAATTGTTATAAAATCATTATACTGAATGTCTACTCACCAGAATAGATGGTACTTTTCCATACTTGTTATCGTCCCCACTTGATGAATTGTCTATGATATGGAAACTTGGGTTCTTGACATTTATTGCCATCAAATAGTAATGCCCGTGGCTAATAACTGGGAAAAAGAACTGTACAAGTAAAAGAAAAACAAATTGTAAGTTATCTAATATCAATATTGACTTACTCATGCACATTAATGCAGTTATCATGCACATATATCCACCCCTCATGCACTCACAACTATTCCTTCAAATTAACTCACTGATTCACCCAGAAAGAATAGTTCATGCACTGTACAAACAATATTTCATGCACCTGCAAGCATTGGTTCATACACTTTTGAGCACTGCCTCATGCACCAATATACAAAACACTGTCTCATGCACCAACATACAATCACACAATCACTCATGAACATTGACCTACTAACTCATGCACCAATAATAAAAAGTTTCATGCACCACCATACAAAACACTGTCTCATGGACCAACATAATATCACACAATCACTCATGAACTTTAACATACTAACTCATGCACCAATAATAAAAACCTTGTGCAGTGTGATGAACATACTAATGCACCAGTAAAAGCTGAGTTTAAGATAATTACCACATCAACATTTTTAATTGTGTAGTTTTTGTTCTTAAAACCCTTGACACCATTAAATGTTTCTAGCATTGTATCTGTGAATAGGCTAGATTTCTCCTCCATGCTGTATGATGTGTCATCACAAGCAAAAGTCTGCGAACACAAAAAATGGAAATTGATAAATTAGAGCACAAATTAACATAATATTGTTGCAAAGCTGTGTCTTACCATAGTCAATGACGGTAGAAAGAATCTCAACGATGACATACGATCCCTATATGTTTCATTTTCATTTAACATGATTGTAAATGCATCAATGCACATACTGTCTACTAGAGCATTTACAGCCAATGAAATCAAGTCATTTTTCTTGAGAGTGGTATCTACCATTTGGAAAACCTTTTCACTGCAACAAAAAAAAATCAATTTGTAAACTAGCTACATGTTATTAAATGTTATAAACAAATTCATATGATTAAATATGTACTTACTCTTCCCCTCCTTCTTCAACAGTTATCCAATTGTAAATGATCTTCTCATCGGTTGTTGTTCTTTCACAAATATTTACCTCTCTCTCCTTAAATGGTGAGATTGTATTTTCAGAAGGAAAAATGTTCCTTTTCTCTGCTGGTGTAGCATCAGATATACCTTTTGGCTCAGAACTGCACACAAATTTCACCTGACAAACCCCACATTCACAAGTTTTTTAATTAGGAAATTGTTTGAAATGGATAACACTTAGTTAGACAATGTATAATTCAGAGATAAACATGTTGTTTTATATACCTTTTTTGGTTGCTTATCTACATTATCATCCTGCACTTTTTCCTTGGTGATGTTCTCCTACAACACATACACACAGAATTTAGTTATTCACAGATGCACCAAAAAGCATTCATTCATGCACTGACAATTATTAACAAATATTCATTAACAAGCATTCATTGATGCACCAATAATTATTCATTCATGCACTAATAATCATTAACTCATACAATATCTTCCATGCTTGTACTCTTTTGCTCTTGAGTTACAATCCCTTCTTTGCCAGCAACTTCCTTATTGCTCTCTTGATGTCCTTGTCCTGCTTGATCCACCTCTTGTTGTTGTACACTCTCTTCCACCTCCTTGTCCTTGTTCTTTTTGTCAGCAATTTGCTTGTCCTTCTTCTCCTTGTCCTCTTTGTCATCAACTTCTTTGTTAAGTTCCTCTACAACAACATCCTCCAATTGTCCTTCTAATTCCACCTTCAAAAAACAGTATTTTTTGTTAATTATATAACATATTTACTCATGCACTTAGTGGGCTCTAATATTGCCTCATGCACACAGATACATTCATGCATATAGGACCAAATTTACTTATGCACCAACGTTCTTTAGCTTATGCACCTATAAACACTTACTCATGCACCAATCAGCTTCCAGTCATGCACCTATATAAATAGGCTCATGCATCTAAACCACCCTCAACGGTAATTTTAAAGTAGATTTTACCTGTATTGGTGACAGACCCAAGTCAAAACTAGGGATTTCTGGACCCATCTGCAATAATTAAGAAAAAGCATCAGTATCATACACTAAATGTTAATGTCATTCATGTACAAAATATTTTTGTAGAGTCACTTACCCTTCTATTTTCTACCTGCTTATCTTTGTCCTTGTCCTTACCCTCATTACCCTTATCAACAATATCCTCCACATCCACTCCTCTACAAACGTCCTTCTCAACGTCTTCCCCAGCTATAGCCTTGTCAGAAATGACAACTTCTTCATCAATATCCATGTTGTCAACTTCCTCATATTGCACACCATTATCATCATGCTCTTTTGTGATTGTATGGATGAGATCTGAAAACCCGGGAATAAACATGTTCCCGCTGTGTTCTTTTTGTTCAGTAAGTGTTTTCTCAACCTCCTCCATACATTTCACAGCTATATCTTAGAACTCAGTGTCTTGTGTTGGTTGCTCCTCAGACACCTCATCAAGAATCGTTGAGGTAAGCTTGACATTGATAATTTTTTCGGCCTGGTTGTTGACAGTCTGCAAGACACTATTTTTCTTCAGCTGTGTCGGGATTTGCTTTTTTTCATCAAAACAGCTCGAACACTACGAGCCATGCCTTCAATCTCTTTTAGGTATTCCTCCATAAAAGATTTCACCTGCTCATCCATTTGAACGACATTTGCTTGTTCAGTTGGAACATCAAGCTCTGCCTCTTCTGGCTCATTAACCTCCCTGGTCGCGCTTGCCTCTGCAGGTTCTTTGAAGGTTGGTCTACTGAGGAGAAATCCATTCCCGAACCCACCATGCAGTATTTCCTCATCCTCCCTATCTTTTAACATTTTGGTGGTCCAGTTCTTGATAATGGGGAATTTTCTGTGGACATTTAGACCTTTCCACTTCAACCTGTCCACATAAATCAACTGGAAAACATAATTCAAAAAGAAATTAGTCATAGAATTCTTGTATAACCGACACATATATTACTAGATAATGATTGACTCATGCACTCAGCGGCCCTTACCAATGCACTCATATTCTCTGACTCATGCACACATATATATTCATGCATCTAGAAACAAATTTACTTATGCACTCATTAAATTATGCACCTATAAACACTTACTCATGCACCAATACATTTTCAGTCATGCACCTGTACAAGTAGGCTCATGCATCTACACAATGCTAACTCTAGCACCTACATACACAGAGCAAGGCACATAGACATGTAGTTACTCATGCACCATCACAAACTAAATCATGCTCCTAGATGCACACATATATATTATATGATGCACACAGTCATATAACATTATGCACCTATAAACACTGGCTCATGCACCTACACATAATTACTCATGCACTATATACTCTTAACCCTTGCACCTACACACATAATTACTCATGCACTATGACACAGCAAGTGATGCACCAACACTATTTTCAGTCATGCATCTACACACATTAACTCATGCAGTTATGAAAACACCAAAATGGGAATGTTTACCTGCAGTAGAAGCAAGCTGCCATTAAAAGTCTTTTGTTTCTTATTTGCCCATGCAACAGAGCAATTGATGAGGGCCTTGTAGAGGAATGAGCTCCAGTTAAAGTTCCTTATTTGATCTACATTCTCCAGCAATTGAAGAATCTTCAGATTTATTTTCCCACTCGAATAAGACTCAACAATTGTGTTGACAAACAACAGAATGAAATATCTTTTGAACCAAATCCCTCCATCATATGTTTTCATCTTCTTCAAGATGTCGGTTGCAGTCAAATTTCTGATTTCCTTTCCCTCAAAATCAGCCTTCAACTGCTGCAGAACCTCCTCATTGGTGAGTGCCTTAGGCAACTCAATCTCAACCTCTCCCTTGGGAATGCCAAGATAATCATAGGCATCAGTATCTGTGACGGGTATCTTTCTCCCATCGCTGAGTTTTATTGTAGAGTTTAGAGGGTGAAACCTACTGCAGACATAATGCCCTAGCCTCATAGGCATGTCCTTTATGTCCCAGTGTACAATACTCTCAAAGCCAATTTCCATCAGAGCATTTCTCTGATTGGCTGTGAAATCAGTCTGGGAAAGCACGTAGGATGAAATGACAGAGGGGGATGTTCTACAAACTAGCATGGGGTAGTCCTTCCTCAGTTCTTTAATACCCGTTTTGTTGCCCAACTTTGGGATCTTGGACTCTACAACAAACACACTGTCCACACTCTCTTTATCCCCTCTCACCTTTTTCTGTGTTTTTTTTTGTATTGTTCTGCTCACCCTCCTCCAATCTGGCCTTGCCCTTTGTGTCTGCAGCAGCCTTTTTACGAGCAGACTCCCTCTCTTCTGCTGCTTTCCTTTCCATCTTCAGCAGTATCTCAGCAATGGGTATATCGTCATTATCGCTCTAATCTTGGTCCAAGACCCTTGGCCTCTTTGATGTCTGAGGGCGCTTTGCCATGCTCTTTTTTCTCTTCCCTGCATTCAAAACTCAAAATGCATTAGATATTGACTAACAAATCCATGGCAATGAAAATTTTAAGAGATATAACGAGCATTAGCTTACCAAACATAGGAGTGAGAGGGGGTGCATCTCCATGAACTGGTGGATGGGTGCACAGTTGGTTGGTCTTCAATGTCTGTTAATTCACAGTGCACAAGAATATGTTCATGCACACATTTTTAAACACACAAGCACAACCAGTTATTCATGCACCTTTTGCAAACATACTTATGCATGAGTGCTTTTTCATTGGTGCATAAGTATGTTTGAAATGTTGCAGATATAAGTGCTTGTGCTTGTGACTATATTGTTAAAGTGCATGAGTGGTTGTTCATTGCTGCACAAACATACTGATGCACCAAGAAGTAATTTACTCATGCTATATCAGATAGTGAGTCATGAACTAACATACCAACTCATGCACCAACAAGAAATTACAAAGAAATAACTCATGCACCAATAAGAAATAACTCATGCAGTTTAGTTATTTTTTACTCATGCATTTGTATTTCTAGCTGACTCATGCATTTATATTTCTATTTGACTTACCAGTGTCTATATATTTTTGTGATCTTGTTACTCTTTTTGTTATTGATGGTGATGGCAAAGTTGTGTTTGTAGTAACTGGATCTAGTTGTTTTGTTTTAGCCTGAGACCTGGATTTGTTTTGAGTTTTGCTTGGTGATTGTGTTTGAGTAATGATTAATGTACCATATCTTAACTCCTTGACTATGTCGGGTGGATTTTTGTCATCACAATGCTTGCCTTTTCCTACATATTATACATACATATATATATCATTCATAATAGACAGTACTATTCACAAAACCACATGTTAGGCTCATGCATCTACACACTCTTAACTCAAGCACCTGCATAGAAAGAGGAAGGCACATACACATATAGTTACTCATACACCATCACAAACTAAGTCATGCACCTAGAAACAAATTTACTCATGCATTCATATTCTATAACTCATGCACACAGATATATTCATGCATCTTCATTAGCTGATGCACATACAAATAACAACTCATGCACCTATAAACACTGTCTCATGCACCTACACATAATTACTCATGCACTTTCCACATAACAAGGCATGCACCTATAAAACACTGTCTCATGCACCTTCACATAATTACTCATGCACATATAAACACTGCATAGAAAGAGGAAGGCACATACACATATAGTTACTTATACACCATCACAAACTAAGTCATGCATATAGAAACACTTACTCATGCACTCACATTGTCTGACTCATGCACACAGATATATTCATGCATCTTCATTAGCTGATGCACCTATAAACACTTACTCATGCACCAATTCGTTTTCAGTCATGCACCTATATAAATAGGCTCATGAAGTCTTGCATATACACACATAGGTACTCAAACACCATCACACACTAAGTCATGCACCTAGAAACACTTACTCATGCACTAACACTCTTCAGTGATGCATCTACACACACATGTTAGAGCAAAAGCAGCGAGTGACATATATAGAAGATATTTTTACTGATATATTATGCACAGACTTATATTCAGTCTAATATATAGAAGATATTTCAAATCAGAGCATGTATCTAGTGAGAAATATCTACATCGACCTTTTGCGATTATGTATTTAGTGAGAAATATACTTTGTGTTCCACTTGCTATCTTTGACCTCATTTTGTTCTTCTTTTGTTGTTGAATCTTCGTATTTCTGAGTTCTAGTTTGTTGCGACGATTCTTCTTCTCTTCTGTTGATTCGGTAAAAATCGCCTTTTCTAGGGTTTATGTTTCGAATCGCTAGAAATCACTCGGGAAATGCTTGATTGTGCAGCGGATGGTCGACTTGTGAAAGTGAGAGAGAGAACCGAGAAGAGAGCGAGAGCAAGAGAGCGAAGAAGAACGAGAGAGAACGGTTTGATTTCAGGGAACAAAGGAGACAATCGAAAAGCGAGAGTGAACAGTGTTTTAGGAGCCCGCTAACTTTCAATCGAAAAGCGAGAGTGAACACGCGCGGGCCGGCCCACTTATCTTCTTAGTTTCTGGCCCTTGGATGGACTTCATCCTACGGATGGAGTCCATCCTTATTCCTTCTCTAAGAGGCCTTTCTCACCAAAATTTCACCCATAGTCAATAAAGGTTCAACTTTTATTTCTTCTACTCTTTACTTTTAATCGAATGTTTTGTATACATATATTTTTTTGACCTCGATTAAACATGTTCATTGTAAGCATTATCACTTTTTTCGAACATAATAAAATTTATATTAAATATGTCCATATCAACGTGCAATCTTCCACATATGAATTAATAACATAGCCTAAGTTTCATATTACATAATCTCATGTTACGCTTATTTCTTTTTAACATTCGTATATAAATTGCCGTACAATTCCTGAATTTACACGGAAGTAAAAAGTTTAGGGTATATATTTACTTATACAGCAAAAGGGTGTTCCTCACATAAGTATTTTCCTTATTTTATGAATATATATTCTAAAATTTTATTACCTTTTATAATTAAATTATTTGTATAAATTTTTTATTTTACAGTCTCTTCTATTATATGAATTCGCAATTCTACCTTCAATTTTCATAATCTCTTAGTACACTTTATCAATGATTCCAATCAAGAAATTGTTTTTTAGTACTTCCGTTAGTTTTTCTACATATTCAATAAACATTCAACTTTATTTCTTCACTCTTTACATAAACTAGTGTTGGACATGTACCATGTACGGATAATTATACAAATAAATATAACAATTTATAACAAATAAAACAATATTAGTTACAGTTGTCCTGACCATACACACAGAATCCACTAGTCGTTACAATTGCACTAGGTAGAAATATATTACTTCACCAAATGAAGGTCTCCCTCAACAATCAAAGTCCAAGTTTAAAAATATATACAATGTTAAAACCTAAATATATAACGTCAAACTTCAAATTACAAAATTTGAATTCAAATACATTGGCTTAATGTAGCTTGATAATGAGTTGCTATATATTGGTTATATTATGGCTTCTTTGGCCTGCTATATAATGGGAAGAATATTTATGTTAATGTCTCCAGCTTCTTTGGCATGTTTCTTATGGTTTTCCAGGTAAGTCCAAAACTTCATCATGATTTGCTATGTATCGGTTATGTTATAGCTTTTTTGGCCATTAATTTCAAATAAAGTGGCTTGATGTAGCTTATTTGGCTCATAAATACATAAAAGGAATCAAATTTAATTCAAACTCTATACAACACAGAAGAAGACTAACTCTTGATAAGTTGCTTAATGGATACATTGATGTACAAGTCAGCCATGGAAGGTGAGTTAGTGCAGATATACAAAGATATTATGTAATATTAAGCGATTTTATATATGCGCACTTACCACTAGAAAAAGGATTGACCCTCTCAAGAATATGTCCTTTTTTTCTTCCCATTTTGGCTTTGTGTTTATCAAGTTGTCGACGACAAACTGACACCAGTTTATGTCTGATACGTCATCGATGTCATCCACCTTCAACTATTGCACGATTGTTCCTTTTTGGTTGCTCTCAACGAGCACACTCATGAAGAACATGAGGAACAGCCTAATGAACCACGCCTTGTAGGTGCACTAGTATCTCCGCAACCACACTCGTTGGTCGGATATCTTCATAATCCTTGAAGTAGAGCCTCCATTCCTCGATGATCTCGCGGTCTCTTTGCTCATCCCCTCGCCTTACAAATTCTCTTTTTCCTCTAGGAATGTCGAGGACACGGTGCACCTCTTTGTCATTGATATCAATGTAACCACCATCGTCCAATTTGATTGCGTACTTGGCAATATCGAAATGGTCGATGACCCAGTAAGCTAGTTGTTTAGGGACAACCTTTAGTTTCAATTCTAAAAGGCTAACAAACCCTATCTTTCTAATGCACTCCTTATTGTCATCGGGCAATACCACTAATGTCTCCACCAACAGAAGCGGCACATTCCTTGTGCTCAAGCTCTCAAAAGCACTTGTTTCCTTCTTCTCTTCTTTCTTCTTGTTTTTTGTAGCAACAGTTTCCAACTGCAACTTCTTCTTCTTCAATTCTTCGGAGTTGTACTCTTGTCCTTCTTGTCTTTCTTTGGACTCTTTGTTTGTTCCCTTTCCTTTTTTTTTTGAAATGACCAACTTCATGGCCCCTTTTTCCTTGCAAATGAAGTCCTTGCTCTTTCCCTTTTTATCAACCTTTTCCTGAACGGTAACAATCTCTTTGCCCTTTTCCTTGCTTGCCAACCCATTTGAAGTCGTTGGTCTAGGTATTGACTTCATTATTTTATTCCCCTTCTTCGGCGCAGGCTTCTCAAACTCATCAGAGCTTCGATCTTCAATTGTCTTGTGCAATTGTTTTCTCGGTGACAGTCTTGGTTTCTTTGCTGCAGGCTTTGATATCACCTTCCTCCTCATGGCGCATGACTTCCTTTTGTTGACTCTTATGACAGCCCCGACGCTCTCATTCCCTGAACTATCATCCTTGTCATCATTATGCAAGTCAATGCTCGGTTCATCCTCTCCCATCTCTTGGGAAAGAGTCTTCTCAATTGAATCCTCTTCCTCTTTTTCTGTTGCCTCGAAAGATTTATCTTTTTCCGCTTCTGTTGGTGCAGCTTTATTGTGGTTGCTAACTCATCTCTGTTGAAGAGGTGAAGCATTGTTGCGTGGGCTTGTGCATGTCTGCTGAATAGGTGAAGCTTGTGTTTGTTCTTCTCTTGATCTTTTCTTTTGATTGGCCTGCAATTTTCGCAAAGGTAGCTTTGCCAAAGGTATCTCCTCTGCAACCATATTTATAGAAGAGTGTTAGATGAGGACTTTACACATGAACTTGACATATAAAGCATATGAACCTAATAACATAAGGTTCATAATCATTAACCATATGCATGAACCTAGTTCCAAGTACACATGAACCTATATTGTTTACCCCATTAACCAAAGTTAATAACTTAAGTAGACATAAGCGAAGACACATATGAACCACAACTTTAAAAACCATGAGCTTTACAAACAAAATACATGAGCCTCATAATAGAAGGTACACAATCACTAACCATATGCATGAACCTAGTGTCAGGTACACATGAACCCTTATTGTTAACCCCATGAACCACAAGTTAATAACATGAGTAAAATAAGTGAACACACAGATGAACCACAATTTAAAACACCACAAGTTAATAACATAAACCTCATAACACAAGTTTAAAATACCTGACGATATTGTATGAACCTTTTATACACTACACATGAATCTAACGTATATTACACGTGAACCTAATATAGTTTACACATTTAACTTTGTTGTTGTTGTACTCATGCACATGAAAACTAGATTTTGTTATTTCCCAAACTCATACATGTATCATCTAACCCTAGGAACTTCGATTATCTCAAATGTGAACTCAATCATGACTGTTCATGTCATATTAATCTAGTAAAACCCTAAAAATTGTGGATAGTTCATCAAACATCTTCTTTTTTTGTTAAAATTAGAAACTCAAACTGATAGAAGGCAAGAAATTAGAGTGTTACTACCTTCTGACTCAGATCCGTTGTTGCTATTTTGCTTGCTTTCTTCGTTGTTTGACATTTTCGCTTCGGCTGTGTTTTGAATTGTTTCTTCCACGAATGACGTTTGATCTATGCCACTTTAATGTGATTAGAATCGTGAAATTGCTCTTCCAATTGCTTTTCCAAGTTGTTTCCACTACGATTTTTGTCTTTCGTTTGGTTGCTTTTTGGATTATGAACACGAGAATTTGGTTGAGGTTTTTCGAATCCAATCATCTTAGAGAGTGTTTTGATGGAGAAGCAGTTGAAGCGTTTTGTGTTTTTAAGCGTTGAAGGGCTGGCACGTCTTTGTTTCGCCCCCTTTTTTCTCAAATTTACGAGAATGCCATTGCTGGTTTGATCTGCCGCACGCGTCTCTACTGTACATCTGGGGGAGTCCTCTAATCTTGGCCGTTGGAAGCCTTCATCCAACGGTAGGCGTCCATTCCGCATTTTTCATGTTAAAGTTGGTCTGCACCAGAACCAGACTATTAGTTTTTATTAGCATGTAGAAATTCGTTTTCATTTTATTAAAAGTGGGCCGTTTAATTGCTACAATTATTTTTTTATTTTTATAGAATACATTGTATATATGTTTTAAATTTGTACCAAATTATACCGTATAAAATTCAATTGAGATTTTGGATTCAATATATTATCTTTGAATATTGTTTCCTAAATGTCTCACCCATGGAATTTATTTATTTATCATACCTGTAATTTTTTAGTAAAATTACTTTCCTTAATCTTGTATATTAACACAAAATTGTCTTCCAATATTTTTTCCCATATAATCAACAATAGCTCATACTACACTAGTATAATATGATAAGTATGTATTAGATAATTTTTGGACATTTTACCTTTTACGGTCCAAGGATAAAATTGATACAGTTGGTGAATTGTTTTTTCTTTTTTTGATATATGACAAACAAATGATTTTTACAAATAGATGATTTTTTTTTATATATCACAAACATATGATTTTTAGATGGAATACCTAAATCATCGCATCAGATGATTTTTACAAGCTTCTTACAAGCTATTTGAAAGCTAGAATGACAATGTAGAAGTTGATATTGCGATCTAATAATAAGATCTTGTTGAAGATGAGGTGTCAAAAAACTCATGATTGTACCTCGAAACTGATTGGGGGAAACATTCGTTGTAGCAATAAAGTAAGCGGCTCTGTTGTTATCCATGTAGCATGAAAAATCTGAACACCCATAACCATTTTAAGAGCCGTAAAATTTCATAAAAATCGGACTGATTTCCCAAGGTATTTACCAAATACCTCTAATTGAATGAATAACCGTTAGATTGTCTCCCTCAAGCAATAAAAACCTAATGTTGAGAGAGATTGCCGTATGAATTCCTTCCAAAGCAGCAAATGCCTCAACTTTTAGTGGGGAGGAGAAAATAATATGCTTATGGTCTAAGAAGACCACCTCCCCTACCGTCCGACAACCCTTCCGCCAACAACCCTCATTGTAGCCTCTATGGCTTCATCTCCGGGGGAGCGTCCGGTGGATCAAAGCCTGATGGATATTGATACCTCAGTTCAGACCTCCCCACAACTGAAAGGAATGCTGAACCCCCTGTTTCAAACGACGAAGCAAGCGGAATTCCCCCCACTAGCTACTTCTGGAAACTTGCATTCTCACAGGGAGTCCTCGTCAAAGGCCCCAATTGTATCTTTCAAGGATGCTATCACTGGCATGACAACCCAGCAACAAGTCGGTGATCTGCAAAATACCAGACTAGAGGACCGACCAGAATTATACGACACTGATGACGACTCGGAACCAGAGGTGGTAGACCCACAATGTCCTGTGATCACATTGACTGCTTCTGAAAAGCGTGATCTCCGGAAACCATGGGCGCGCTCCTTGATCACCCACATGCTTGACAAAGGTCCTAGTTACCTGTATATTTGGCGTTGCCTGGAGCAGAAATGGGCACTCAAAGGAGCATTCGCTTTGGTCAACATTGGTAACGACTACTATGTCGCCAAATTCACAAATGATGACGACCTCAAACATGTTCTGACTCAGGGTCCCCGGATGATTGGAGACAACTACCTCATGATACGGCGGTGGACTCCTAACTTCAACCCTTTTCAGGACGAAGCCAAGATTCTGACGGCTTGGATTCGTATTCCTGGTCTAAGCATGGAATATTTCCATGAAGGCTTCCTTCGCCGTGTAGGGTCTCTTGTGGGGCAGGCTCTTCGTGTCGACAAGATGACTATTGCCGCGGACAGAGGCCAGTTTGTTAGGATAGCTGTTGAAATGGATCTTTCGAAACCTTTATTGTCTCACTTCTAGTTTCAAGGGCGTACTTGGATCATTCAGTATGAGGGTATTAAGCAACTTTGTTATAACTGTGGAGAATTTGGTCATGTGCTGGAAAAGTGTCCCCTCAAGTTTCCGGATCAGGCCACTAATTCTTGCTCTAATTCTGATCCTTCCTTTGAAGCTGCATCTCTTCATGCTCAAGAAAATTGGGGTGAGTTCAACAAGCCTAAGAAGTTCATTCGCCGTGCAAGACAGTCAAATGCCGGCAGACAAATTCAAGCTGCAACACACCCACTCGATACGCCTTCTCAGGAGGATTATGCACCTCTATTGAAGCTGAAAGGCCCGCATGCAGATTCAGGGTCGCAATTCACTGTTTTGGATGAGGAGTCAGAGGCTACTGTCATCCCGACTATGGTGGTCGGTCGATCAGTGTCTACGTTACCGGTGACTTCGGATGTTGATTTACGAACCGAAATTTGCGCTGAAAAATCCGTTATTGCCAATCCGGATGTAACCGTCACTGTGATTCTGTGTCAAGATCCCATAAAATCCGTCAAAGGCAATATTCTATCCAAAAATAAGGATAAACATGATGCAATGTTATCTCTTAATCGTAAGGCTAAAGGAAAGCAATCTTCTATGAATATTGTGATCTCTAAGGAGGCTGAAGTTAAATGATCGCACCTAATTAAGGAAATGGTGCTCAATAACCATTCAAGAGCGGCCCAAGTCCATATCAAGCCATCCAAGACCATCACTACGCCTGGTAAGTCAGAATCTACTCTCAAGTCAATTCCACGACTCCCCAAAGTTAACACCCAGACGCTCAGCAAGCAAGTCCTTGATCCTCATGGCTCGGCGTCCCCAAGTGACACCGGTGGAGGTTCAATTCATGCGTGTGATCAACACTCGAAGTGTGCTGGTCTCGAACCTCCGGACCGGCCCGTTTCTGTTGTTCCAGCCGTCGCTAGCAAACAGGATGATAGTGGACTTGTTGCCAATGATCGCAAAAACGCAACCAATTCTATGTCGGGTCTCAAAACCCACGGCGATCAGTAATGCCTTACACCGCCTTGCCGATGTATGTGCTTTCTATGCTCCATCATCTTCCGGGGTCTTTCTACAAGATTTGTTTTTTATGAAAGAACTCAGTGCTTTAGTTTGGAATACTCGTGGCGCAGAGGCCGCCAACTTCATGAATTCTTTGTAGAAGCTGCTCCATCTTCATCACCCTTCTATTTTGGTTTTGGTTGAGACTCGAATTAGTGGTGTGTGGGCTGATGCGGTGTGCAATCAAATTGGTTATGATGGTATGATGCAGGTGGATGCTCAAGGTTTTGCCGGGGGAATTTGGCTTGTTTGGAAAACTTCTGATGGAGGACCATCCACACCTCAACCACCATCCGGTCCTATGACTAGGAGCCAAGCTCGTCGTCTCCAAGATGAGCTAGCCACACTTGCACACCAAGTCCCGGAGGAGGTTGTCACGGCCACACCTAAGGCTTTCTCATTGACAATGGTTCATAATGGCTGACCTTATGACTTGTGTGCACCTTCCATTCCTTTCCCTTTTTAGTATGTTTTTAGCCGTGTTTGATTGGATATTTTTGGACTCGGTTTGCTATGTTTTTAGTACTCGGTTTAGTATGTTTTAGTGTTTTTGGACCGGCTTCTTTAGAGAAGTATTTAAGGCCTTTGTAATTGTCATTTTCGGCAACAAGGACATTATCAAGAATCATATTTCTGAAATAGCAACTTTCCAAAAGAGAGAGTTCGTGTCTTGTTCAATCCGAAATAGCCTTGGTCGTTTGTGAAGACCAATTCCTTTCGAGTTGGTAATCGAAGGCGACACAACGCATCCTCTTCGTGCTCTTGAGGATTCGTCCTCTCTTGTGTGGAGTTGTAGGAGACGAGGTCTTTCAATTCAGGTTGGGTTGTTCTTGGTGTTTACGAACACCAAAGGGTGTCTCCATCCGGTACTAAGGTTTCCTCTCGTTCCTTTTGATCATCTTTCTTAGCTTCCACCGATTCACCTTTGTTTGTTGTTTCTTTTGCATTTTAAAGTCGTTGTGCATCAAGATCGGGCCAATTACGGCTAACCCCGTATCAAATTGGTATCAGAGCCGCGTTTTGGTGCCAACACCATTCTTTTGCCGAGTTCATCATTGGTTTGTGTTCTTGAGTCTTCGGTTGTGTGATTCTATCATCGCTGAACCTTTCTTCTCTTGTTTTCTTTGTTTGAGTCTTCTAGTTGTTGTGTTTTGTGCTTTAATTGTGTTTGTGTTTGTGGAGATCGGATCAGCCTCATCACCACCACCAAAATTGCCTCAGCCTTGCCGGAAACACTAGCTCCGGCCATCACCACCACCACACCAACATAACCGTCCCCATTCCCACTTCAAAGCCCACGTTCTCCTCTATTCCAAGGCGGGCGAACTCCCCAAAGCGCAGCAACAAGGGCTCCTATCTTCACGGCGTGCCACTCCTCACAATTCAAACCACTCGGCCCTCTCTCCCTATTTTTGAGGCGCGTCTTGGAGGATCACAACAAGAGCCGGCTCCCACTTCCTAAAATCAAGGCAACCACTACTCTATAGCTTATCTCTTTCTTTTATTTTAATTTCTGTAATTCCGATTCAGTTGTAATTTCAAAATTCGAAATTAGTTCACAAAAAAAAAAAAAAATATCAAAAAAAGTCAAAAAAAAGAGAAAATCATATCGTCAAAAAAAAAAAGACGATCATTTGCATTTTATTTCATTTCATTCCTACCTTAGTATAAGTCTATTGTATTTCATTAATACTTAGGCTTAGTACTTAGTCTAAGATTGTAAGCTCTCAAAGGATAAGTCAAGGGTGCCGACGCCATAAGTGCCGCGCCGACACCAACTCTGCCGCGCCTGCCTTGTCGCCGCCCGGAAACCCTACCTTTCCTTGTGCCTACACCCTACATCTTCCCCACCGATCCATACTACCATTCTTCCGCCTCCACTAGCACAAGCCAAGGCGAGCCAAAGGTAACAACTTGTCCTCTTGAGTTCAGATTTTATTGAGTCTTGTCCACCATTTGCATTGCATTTTCATTCGTGCATGGTAGCTCTTCTTGAGTTAAAATTGCTTGAGTCTTATTAGTTTCCTTGCATTTACATTCTTGTAAGGTAATTGTTGAGTCTTTGAGTCTTCTTTTCTTGTTTTTCCGAATTCTTTTGTGTTCTTCTCGGTTGCACTAAATTTCAGAATCATAGTGCTATTGTTTGAATTTTGCCGATCCATCATCACACTTCAAATTGCATAGAATTATCTAGGTTGTTGAGTGTTGTCCAGATTGTTTGACTCACGTGAAGGTTATTGGTCTTTCCAACCAATTGCACTACAAGGTTGGCTTGGATTGAAGAGAGTGTGAGAGAAACACACGAGTGAAATACTTGTGAGTATTTTGGAATTACCTAACCTTTGACAAGTTCTGTGTTTAGTTGTTTTTGTGTGATGGCAGGTGACAATTCCTCTAGTGACCGAGGCGACCGGAGTCCCTCACCGGTGCATCCAGATGTTGTTAGCTTATTCCAGCAAGTGACCGACTCCATGGCCACCATCACCGCGCGCTTGGCAGCCCTTGAGACGGCACAAAGGGCGCCACTCCCGGCCCTTGTGCCCCCGACTGCACCTATGCAACAGCCTCAAGAGACGGCACCAACCCAGGTGACTGCCCCCTTAGGCACCTACGCCGCGCCTGGTGGACCTTCCAGAGCCAACTTGGTGCCTCTCGGACGTCCTCGTGCAGAAGGTACCGGCACCGTGAGAAACTCGCCGATAAGGAACACTTCCCCTCGTGTTTTTGTTCAAGAACAAGTTAATAGGATAGCTGGACATAACCCTAATGAATTGCCACCTCAACATGAGGTGCCCTATGTTGCTAACCCTTTGCATGAGCCTCAGGGACCCCTTAGAGAAGACCTATTTGATGAGGCAGCCATGGAAGAAGAGATATGGCAACAAGGAGATCGTTTCAATGGTCACCAAGACCCTAGGGAAGCCTACGGCTATTATGAGCCAAGAGGTCGCTACGGCGGCTATAGAGGCTATCAAGGCAATCAACCTAGGAGAGAGCTAGAGCAAGATGGCATAGGGAAGATAAAGATCAAGATGCCATCATTTGAAGGCAAGTGTGACCCCGATGCTTACATGGAATGGGAGATGAAGGTTGAGCAGATTTGGAGTTGCCATAACTTCATTGAAGCCAAGAAGGTGCAGCTCGCCTCCATTGAGTTTAGTGGCTTTGCCCTAACTTGGTGGAACAACCTCGTCAAGGAAAGAAGAAGAGCATTGGACCCGCCGGTCACCACTTGGGAGCAAATGAGAGCTCTAATGCATGCTCTGTTTGTTCCCCACCATTATTCAAGGGAGCTAAAACATCGGCTAGAGAACCTCAAGCAAGGAAGCATGAGTGTGGAGGAGGCCTTCAATGCCATGCAAACAGCCATGGTGCGAGCCAATGTCATGGAAGATGAAGAATCGACTATGGCAAGGTATCTTCGCATCCTTAATCCTTATATTGCTAATGAGGTCGATATGTACCCCTATACAGATTCCACACAGCCGCTGCATTTGGCCATCAAAGTGGAGAAAAACCAAAGATACAAGGCTAGGAATCAAGGCCATCAAGCAGCGAGAGGAGCTAGCGGCCAGCCGAACTCATGGAAGGCCCCTAGCCAATCTAGGCCCTTTCAGCCGACGCAATTTGGTAGGAACCAGGCACAGACCGTGAGCCAACCAAGGAGCCAAGATGCGCCGAGGAAAAGTGCACCACCGAGCACACCGCCGCAGTCCTCTAGTCGATAGCCCGGTCCGGCTAATGGGTCACAAGGGAGTTTTTCTAACCCTTCTCCTTCTTCTAGAGCTAGGGATACTATATGCTTTAAATGTCAAGGCCGTGGGCATATGATGAAAGATTGCCCCAATAGACGAACCTTGGTTATTAACCATCTTGGACTCTATGAATCTGAGTCCGAGGGTGAAGAGCAAGGTCCGTTTATTGAAGACGAGCCTATGCATGATGTTAATGAGGATATGGACTGCATTGAACTTGAGCATGGTGAATCCTTAGTGTATAGGAGAACTTTGCATGTACAACCTGCCCCATGTGATGATAACCAAAGGGAAAATTTATTTCATACTAGGTGTTTGGTTAAGGGGAAGGTTTGTAACATGATCATTGATGGGGGTAGTTGTTGTAACATTGCTAGTACCGAACTAGTTACTAAGTTACAACTTCTGACCTTCCATCATCCTAGGCCATACAAGCTGCATTGGATGAATGAATGTGGAGAAGTTAAAGTGGCTAAACAAGTCAATGTGACCATAACCCTAGGGCATTATGTAGATACTATCTTATGTGATGTGGTCCCAATGAATGCTTGCCATATATTGTTAGGTCGTCCATGGTAGTTTGATAGACGTGTCACTCATGATGGCTATACTAACCGTCATTCTTTTAATTATAATGGCAAGAGTGTGGTACTAAATCCTATGACTCCATTGCAGGTAGCCGAATCATATGAGAAGAAGAAGGACCAAGAGAAGCCGGTTGAAGCTAAGAAGGGGAGTTCAACCGAGAGCTCTTCCAAGGCAAAAACCAAGTCCCAAGTTCTGCTGGCTTCCAAGGAGGAGATGAGAGACGAGCACCTACCCCAAGACGCCACTCTCATGCTCTTGTGCAAGAGTTTTGGCCTGCTTAGTGAGGAGTTGAAGTCCACCTTGCCGCCAATCATTCTAAGCTTGCTTGAAGAGTTTCAAGATGTCTTCCCCGAGGAGATGCCACCGGGTCTGCCCCCTATGAGAGGTATTGAGCATCAAATTGATCTAATTCCGGGTGCTACTCTCCCAAACAGGCCGGCCTATAGGATGAATCCAAAGGAGACGCAAGAAGTTCAAGAGCAAGTGAAGGCTTTGCTTGACAAGGGCCATGTTCGTGAGAGCCTTAGCCCTTGTGCCGTGCCGGTGCTTTTGGTGCCCAAGAAGGATGGCACATGGAGGATGTGCATGGACTGCCGAGCCATCAACAACATCACCATAAAGTACCGACATCCAATTCCCCGCCTCGACGACATGCTAGATGAGCTGCATGGAGCATCCATCTTCACCAAGATAGATCTCCGAAGTGGCTATCACCAAATTAGGATGAAGGAGGGGGATGGATGGAAAACGGCCTTCAAGACAAAATTCGGTTTGTATGAGTGGATTGTCATGCCTTTTGGCTTGACAAATGCTCCTAGTACTTTCATGCGCTTAATGAATCATGTTTTAAGGGATTTTATAGGGAAATTTGTTGTTGTCTATTTTGATGATATACTTGTGTACAGCAAGTCCCTAGAGGAGCATGAGCGTCACTTGAGGGAAGTACTCTCTACTTTACGTAATGAGTGCTTGTATGCTAATGAAAAGAAATGTGAGTTTTGCACTAATCAAGTTACTTTCCTTGGTTTTGTAGTGAGCTCAAGAGGCCTTCAAGTGGACGAGAGCAAGATAAAGGCCATACAAGATTGGCCTACGCCTACCTCCGTGAGCCAAGTGAGGAGCATTCATGGTTTGGCCAGCTTCTATAGGAGGTTCGTGAGGGATTTTAGCACCATTGTTGCGCCCTTGACGGAAGTGACCAAGAAGCATTCGGCCTTTGTGTGGGAGGAGGCACAAGAGAGGGCATTCAATTCCCTAAAATGGAGATTGACGCAAGCACCTTTGCTGGTTTTGCCGGACTTCACAAGGCCCTTTGAGGTGGAGTGCGACGCTTCCGGGATTAGCATAGGCGGTGTCTTGATGCAAGAAGGTAAACCCGTAGCCTTCTTTAGTGAAAAATTAAAGGGTGCAAGTCTTAATTACTCTATTTATGACAAAGAGTTATATGCTTTATTTAGAGTATTAAAGACTTGGCAACACTACTTGTGGCCTAGAGAGTTTATCTTGCATACGGATCATGAATCCTTAAAGCACTTCAAGAGCCAAGATAAACTTGATAGACGACATGGTAGATGGATGGAATTCATTGAAACTTTCCCTTATGTAATCAAATACAAAAAGGGAAAAGACAATGTAGTTACCGATGCCCTATCTAGGAGATACACTTTGCTTACCACATTAGACTCCAAGGTTTTAGGGTTTGCATATATAAAGGAGTTGTATGTGAAAGATTCTAATTTTGGTGCCATTTATAAGTCATGTTTAGATAAGGGCTCGTGTGACAAGTTTTACTTGTTTGATGGGTTCTTATTTAGGGTTGATAAAGTGTGCATCCCTAGTTGTTCCTTACGAATGCTACTCGTTCAAGAAGCCCACAAGGGTGGATTAATGGGTCACTTCGGAAGGGACAAAACATATCATATGCTGCATGCTCACTTTTATTGGCCCCACATGCTTAGAGATGTTGAGCACCTTATTAGGAGGTGTTTGGACTGTCTTAAGGCCAAGTCTAGGCTCCAACCCCACGGTTTATATAGTCCATTGCCCATCCCAAGTGCCCCTTGGGAGGATATCTCTATGGACTTTATCGTGGGGCTGCCAAGGACCAAGAAGGGACGTGATTCTATCTTTGTGGTAGTTGATTGTTTCTCTAAAATGGCTCATTTTATTGCTTGCCATAAGACCGACGATGCATCTAATGTAGCCAACCTTTTCTTTAGGGAAATCGTGAGGCTACATGGTCTGCCTAGGACTATAGTAAGTGATAGGGATGTTAAGTTCCTTAGTTACTTTTGGAAGACTCTTTGGGGAAAGCTAGGGACGAGGCTCTTGTTCTCTACCTCTAGCCACCCTCAAACGGATGGTCAAACGGAAGTAACTAACCGAACCTTAGCTACCATTCTTCGAGCCATCCTTAGGAAGAACCTTAAGGCTTGGGAGGAAGCTCTACCTCATGTCGAGTTTGCCTATAATAGGACTGTCCACTCATCTACATCTTTGTCTCCTTTTGAGTGTGTTTATGGAATCAACCCCACTACTCCACTTGATCTTGCTCCTTTTCCTATGAAGGAGCGTGAGAGTGTTGATGCAGGTAGGCACGTGGAGTTCATCAAGGAGCTGCATGAGAGGACCAAGGAGAAGCTCAAGGCTTGTGGAGAACGGAATGCAGCTAGGGTCAACAAAGGGCGCAAGAGAGTGGTGTTTCAACCCGGAGATCTCGTATGGGTGCACTTGCGGAAGGAGCGCTTCCCGGAGCTATGCAAGTCCAAGCTTGCACCTAGAGGAGATGGTCCATTCAAGGTACTGCGCCGAGTAGGAGACAATGCTTACATCCTTGACCTACCGGACACTTATGGTGTAAGTGCAACGTTCAATGTGGCTGATTTGACACCCTACCACTCACCGGACGTAGCTACACCTCAAGCACATGATCCGTGGTCGGATCCTCTTCAAGAAGGGGAGGATGATGGAGGACCATCCATACCTCAACCACCATCCGGTCCTATGACTAGGAGCCAAGCTCATCGTCTCCAAGATGAGCTAGCCACACTTGCACACCAAGTCCCGGAGGAGGTTGTCACGGCCACACCTAAGGCTTTCTCATTGACGATGGTTCATAATGGCTGAGTGCATGACTTGTGTGCACCTTCCATTCCTTTCCCTTTTTAATATGTTTTTAGCCGTGTTTGATTGGATATTTTTAGACTTAGTTTGCTATGTTTTTAGTACTCGGTTTAGTATGTTTTAGTGTTTTTGGGCCGACTTCTTTAGAGAAGTATTTAAGGCCTTTGTAATTGCCATTTTCGGCAACAAGCACATTATCAAGAATCATATTTCTGAAATAGCAACTTTCCAAAAGAGAGAGTTCGTGTCTTGTTCAATCCGAAATAGCCTTGGTCGTTTGTGAAGACCAATTCCTTTCGAGTTGGTAATCGAAGGCGACACAACGCATCCTCTTCGTGCTCTTGAGGATTCGTCCTCTCTTGTGTGGAGTTGTAGGAGACGAGGTCTTTCAATTCAGGTTGGGTTGTTCTTGGTGTTTACGAACACCAAAGGGTGTCTCTATTCGGTTCTAAGGTTTCCTCTCGTTCCTTTTGATCATCTTTCTTAGCTTCCACCGATTCACCTTTGTTTGTTGTTTCTTTTGCATTTTAAAGTCGTTGCGCATCAAGATCGGGCCAATTACGGCTAACCCCGTATCAACTTCAGTAGTTACGGTGATCCCCATAACGCTTCAACCTCAATATATTACTGTGGAGGTTGTTCGTCGTTCTGAAGAGCCGTGGATTCTTAGTGTCGTGTATGCTTCTCCAAATTCGACAATGCGGCTGGAACTTTGGTGGGATTTGGAGATGTTCGTTGTTATGAATAATAATCCATGGCTGATAGCAGGTGACTTCAATGCAACTCTAACCTCTCAGGAACGCTCATCTTCATCTGTTGGCTCCAACCGAGCTTCTTCTAGTTTTCGGGAGTGGGTTAATGATCTGAATCTTGTGGACTTGGAATTTTCTGGACCGTCATACACATGGACTACAGAGAGGTATGATCGCACCTTTCACGGGGCAAGGCTGGATAGAGCACTTTGTTCTTCTGACTGGCGGCTTCGTTTTGCGGATGCATGTGTCCGTCATTTGTCTGCTCCTCACTCAGACCATCTTCCCTTGCTTATTCAGTTTAATTCGGGCTCGGCTTCACCCGTCACTGCTCGCCCTTTTAGATTTTAAGTTGCTTGGCAGACTCATGAATTGTTTGACAGTTTCCTGCAAGCAGCCTGGTGCTCTGATGTTTGTCTGGTTGATTTGCTGCAACACTTGGCTCATGATTTATCGATATGGAACAGGCAGGTCTTTGACAATATTTTACTAAGAAGAGGCGCCTGTGGTCTCGTTTGGAACGAATTCGTAAACGGGTTTAGCGTAATCCTTCTTCTGTAAATATTGGTTTGGACCACGACTTGAAAGAGGAACTGGAGAATGTGCTTCATCAAGACCAATTTCTTTGGTTCCAGAAATCCCGCACCAACTTCTTGCTAGATGGTGATCGCAATACGCGTTTCTATCATTTATCGATAGTTATCCGTCGACGAATGAACAAGATGATGGCTCTTCAGGACGAGGATGGCACATGGGTCACTAATCAGCAAACTCTTCAAACTCGTGTAAGAGATTTCTTTGCTTCTCTATACACAGATGGTCAGTCTGAGCTTGATAATCAGATTAATTTTCAATGGTATGTGTCCTTTCCAGCTCTTTACCACACTGACATGGAGGCACTCACTGCTCCTTTTTTGGCATGTGATGTATGGGATGCTCTGAGGATTATGGCACCCTATAAATCACCGGGACCAGACGGGTTCCATGCGGTCTTCTATTAAAAGAATTGGAGCACTGTGGGCCCAAAAGTTACAGAAACTGTCTTGAATCTGCTGAACAATGGTGTCTTCCCGCCGGGTTTAGGTGATGCTTTCATGGTTCTTCTCCGCAAAGTTCCTAACCCGACGCACCCTTCACAGCTTTCTCTCCTCAATGTCGTCTTCAAGATTGCAACCAAAGCTATCGTCAATAGGCTGAAACCGATCCTATCATCTTTGGTGTCGCCGGCACAAGTTGCCTTCATTCCGGGCCGACAGATTATTTATAATGTGGTTGTTGTTCAAGAAGTTATGCACTCCATGAATGCTACACAATCGCATAGATGGGTGATTTTGAAGATCAATTTGGCCAAGGCTTATGACCGCGTGCGATGGTTTTCTTGAGGGCCGTTTTGCAGCAGACTGGGATTCCGTCGCACTTAGTGGATACCATTATGATATGTCAAACGCAGGGGTCTATGAACCTTTTATGGAATGGGGCTCGCTCTGGCAGTTTTATGCCTTCCCGGGGTATCCGTCAGGGGGACCCTTTGTCCCCATATCTCTTTGTACTTTGCATGGAAAGACTTTCTCACATCATTCAAATGGCGGTCGACGATGGCCGTTGGGACCCTATCACTGTGGGTACAATACAACTTTCACATTTATTTTTCGCTGACGACCTCGTCCTCTTTGCAAAGGCTGATGCTAGGAATGCTCTGGTTATTAAGGAATGTATTGAGCAATTCTGTGAAATCTCGGGTGAACAAGTAAATTATAGCAAGAGCAACATTCTTTTTTCAAACAATGTAAATGCCTAGATGTAGGGTGTGAATGCTGACTTACTGGCCATGCCCATCTCCCATGACTTTGGAAACTATTTGGGTGTTCTTACGTCGATTGGAAGGATGACGAAGGATATGTACCAATATCTCCTTGACAAGGTCTCTTTGCGTTTGAGCGGATGGAAAACCCGAACTTTATCCTTTGCAGGGCGAGTGACTTTGGCAAATTCGGTGCTTTCTAGCGTGCCTTTATATGCAATGCAATCCAGCTTTTTGCTCCAGCCGGTTTGTGACTTGCTGGATCGTCTAATATGAGGCTTTGTTTGGGGATCCTCTTCCGATAGACGACGGATTCATCTTATCTCTTGGGACACCATTGCTCGCCCAAAGTCGGATGGAGGTTTGGGGCTTCAACCGATGAGGCTGAGGAACACCACGACCCTTGCACGTCTGGGATGGGGGAATTTGCAAGAGCCCACCTCCATCTGGTCTCATGTCATTCGCGGTAAATATTGTCATGGTCGACTTGATATCGACATGTTTGCAAAAGTTTAGGGCGCCTCGAGAACTTGGAGAGGCATTGTTCATGGGGTGCATTTGCTGAATAAAGGCCTTCGTGTTTAAGTGGGCAAAGGGGAGTCGACCCTCTTTTGGATGCATCCTTGATTGGATGATAAGCCATTGATAGATCTTGCTCTATCTCCTATTTCTCCTGATATTGAAGGTGCAACGGTTGCTAAGGTCTTGACGCCAATGGGTGGTCACTGGCCGCTTTTCCATCAGCTTCTTCCTTCGGCTGTCTGTCATCGTCTGGCATCCATTTGCTTGGAGACTGATCCCGCTGCAAGGGGCATGATTTACTGGGGGCGTGCTCCGTCGGGCTTGTTCAGGGCCAAGTCTGCTTCACAACTTCTCAGGGAAGATGTTCCCCCCATCCTCGTGATCGTATATGGCGCCTAATTTGGAAGGTTAATGCACAATAGAGAACTCGGCAATTTCTCTACATGGCGGGTCATGACAGCATCTTGTGCAATTTTAATAGGGTCCGAAGACATCTTGCTATTGTCTCGGACTGCCCCATATGTGCCCACGAGGAGACTACACTTCATGTCCTCCGTGATTGTGGTGTAATTGATCAGACGTGGCGTGCTCTTTCGGGTAATTCTCTTCCTCTTGATTTCTTTATGGTCATGGATGCTAAGAGCTGGATTCGTTTGAATGTCGGGTATGATGATGATGATTGGGCCTCTCTGTTTGTTGTAATGGCATGGTTCACATGGAAGTGCCGCAACAAGCTGGTGTTTGAGGGCCAGGACTCAGTGGGGACACTATCTGTTGCGGTGGTGTCTCAAACCCAATTTTATAAGGATGCCCGTACTAGCTGCACAAGTACTACGTTGCACATGCCGCATAATGTTGCCTTGGAAAACTCCCATTGGAAGCGACCGCCGTCGGGGTGGATCAAATTGAACTCAGATGGGGCTTTAAAAGGAAATTCGGGACAGTCTGGTGGAGGGGGTGTCTTTCGGGACGAGCACGGGACTTTTATTCATGGCTTCATGTTTTCTAATACCTTTAGGTCTGCCCTCATTGCGGAGTTTCTTGCCATCTTCCATGGGCTATGTTTGGGTCTTGATCTTGGCTTCACTCACTTACTTGTTGAAACAGATTCCACGGAGGCTTATAGTTTGCTGCAAACTCACAATCTCATCACCCATGCTGACTTTTACTTGATCAAGAAATGCATGCAACTTATTGATGACCACCCCTGGCATGTGAATGTCCAGCATACTCGGAGATGCAACAATGAAGTGGCCAATGGCCTGACTCAGTTATCCTTCACTAGCCCACCTAATTTACATTATTTTTCTACTATTCCTGTTAGAATTAAACATCTGTATGATGTAGACATGATTTCCTCTTCTGAAGAACTTTTGATTAATGCCTAATATACCTACCTGCATGGGCTCGGCCCATTTTTTGGACAAAAAAAATGATTACAAAATATAATTCCAATATGACAAGGTAGATTATGTTTAACAGAAGCATCAAAGTTTAATTCCCTAGGTTTAGTCCATCATCATGACTTTATATTACTTTTATTTTTACGGTTTATAATACATTTATGGCAATTCAAATTAGATGTAATACATTCTTTATACTAAATATGAGTAAGATTTATAAGATTGGAAGTCTGAGATTGGTTGTTTCTAAAAATAATGGAGTTTCTATGTTTCCAAATCTTCCACTAGACAAAAATAATAATCTGAATGTTGTTATTGTTCTGCTGAAAATAATTCATGTTTGTCCAAAAATCCAAAATAGATTGAATATTGCAATTTTGTCTAGCAAGAGACTGTGGTTGTTGGATTAAGTTGAGTGTAAATGGGCACTCAAAAATTAAGTGATTAGATTCTACTATATTCATATTGCACAAAACACATTGAGAATGGACCCTATTGTAAAATCTGTTAAGACGGTCTATTGTAGGTAAAGAGTCAGATAGTGTTTTTCCAAAGAAAGTGTTTTATTTTATGAGGAATATTTTCTTTCCAAAACTAAGTCGGAAAATCATGTTGGTAAAAGGATGTGGTATTGGTATGAGTTAAGGATCTGACACTTTTAACAGAAAAACAACCATACGTACAAGGCCTCCAATTAAGTTGGTCGTGTATATGTATCCGAGGTATATAAATCTGAATCATTTTGGTAATAATATGTAGTGGTGGTAGGATATGTGAAAGCCTCGCAACATCTCATAATTTATTTAGGGTAATAAAATGTGAAACCATAGTATTCAAATCCTATTGGTTAGAATAAGGTGTTAAAATACAGTCTGGAATCCAGTGGTCAGACCAAAATATAATTTGAGTACCGTCTCCAACTTGTCAGATGACACCTTTTTGAAATAAGTCATGAAGCTGAAGAAGTCTATAAAACTACCAAGAGTCTAAATTATGTTTGCGATAAGAAAATAGGTGAGTATTCTGAAGATATTTTGCACTGATAATCTGAACCCACATATTATCTGGTTCAACAAGTAATTTCTATAGCAGTTTCATTTGCATTGCACTATTAATGTTAGCGGATTGTTCTAAATCCAGACCCCCACAACTTTTAAGCTGGCAAATCTTATCCCAGCTAATAACTGGGTGTAAATTTATTCCATAAAAATGCTTATAAATTTTAACAATATCCTGACAAACACCTTTAGATAAGAGGAAACTCTGCATAAGATAATTTGTTTTTGAGAGAAGATTAGATTGGATAAGAATAGTCCTCCTAGCTTGAGATAGAGAGTTAGCATTCATTTTTCCTAATTGTTTCTTTAAGTTTAAGATTGAATAATCAAACATATTATTCTTCACCCTACCTCAAACAATAAGAATACCTAAAGTATTTTTTTCATAGAACGAGTAAACAACAATAGCTAAACTCAATCCTTCGAATTGAAATTTTAACCAATTCAAAAGAGACTCTCATACACACTCAACTAAAGTAGCCGAGAGCCAAAATCAAACTTTCTATTAGAAATTTCAACCAATTCCAAAACAGCAAAACCTAATCACCAAAGCAAACAAATTTAAGGACAAAAAATTGTAAACTTACAGCGTGGCAAGAGCCAAGAGGAATGGTTGAAAGCACTAGGATTTGCAAAATACCGAGAAAGATATCACATATAGAAGAGAATAAAGGACAATTCAGTGAGAATAAAAGAGATTTGTGAAACAATTTATAGGAAGAGAACAAATGGCTAGTTAGATCTAAATCCCTTTCAATCAAAAAAGTGAAGATTAAAACATTAATCTTCCATAACTCCATCTCTGATTCTTGTTGAGATTTGGAAAATTGGAAGAAGAGTATGGAGTTCCAACGCGAACGGCAGTACGTTCAAAGCATGCCACGCCTTTACTTTTCATTAACCGACAAGAATTTTCTTTTTTTTCCTTAAATGTATATATTATGAATATGGGCTATGGGCCATAAAATTATTGAACCTTCTAAATTTGGAGGTCCTGTACAGATGCTGACCTTGCACCTATTTAGAGGAGACGCAAAACTAAAGAGATTCATCCACCGCCACATCATATAAACAAAAAGTGAGTAGAGACGCAAAAATAAAGAGATTCATCCACCCCCACATCATATTTGCGACGAGTACAATTAGTTTGGTAATTCTTAAGTGTATTTGGTTAGAAGGAGAAATAGAGTTAGAATGAGGACGAATTAGGAATGTATTGGATTGAAAATAATAGTTATTTATTGGGTATTTAATTTGCAATTAAAAATGAGATTTAAACACAGAAATCCTTCCTCATTCCATATACCAGCTACAAAATCCAATTCATTTCAAAATCATCACTCGACCACCATATTTTATCAGGGGTCTTATTTGCACCGGGTTTTTTTTTCGCACTACTATTTTAAACGCTACATGGTAGCGTTAAAAAAATGAGTAAACGCTACCATATAGCGTTTACTTGTTTGACCCGGTTCAATTTCATTTTAACCGTAAATTGTAAAATAAAAAAACGAAATTAAAATCTGGAAAAAAAATTAGCGTTTTTGAACGCAATGTTGTGGCGTTTTAAAACGCAACGTCGTAGCGTTCACAAACGCTATTAAAAGGCGTGTTTCGCCTCCTCCTCCTCCATCTTCTTATTTCCCTTTCCAGCTTTTCTAAACCCTAAAAATGTTGAACGGAGGCGGCGAAACAATGGAGGACATCGGCGAGGTGGTGGAGGCGGGAGGAGAGACGGCGGTGGTGGAGCTGTGCGCGGAGGTGGAGCCAGATCTGGTGGAGGAGGCGGGAGGAGAGACGGCGGTGGACGCAGAGGACGACTAGGCAAATCTGCGCGCGGTGGAGGGAGAAGCGGAGCGAGGAGACTGCGGCGGCGAGGAGGACGACGCAAAGGAGCTGGGTCTGGAGCAGTTGCGCGCGGACGACGCAGATCTGGTGGAGGAGGTTGAGTCGGGTCGGGTCGTGCCCGGTTCGGTGGAGGAACTGGGTCCGGGTCGGGCCGGGCCCGAGTCGGGGCCGGTTGGAGCAGACGAGGCGGGTGAGTGGCGTGTCGATGTGGGGTCCGAAAACGCTCTCTTTGTGGCGGCAGTCGGAGCGGAAGCGGTGGCACAGTCGTCGACGTGCGATGAGTCGGTGGCGTCTATGATTGAGGCGAGCGGATCGAAAAGTGTTTTGGTGGTTCTAAAGCCGAAATGGCGTACTTATGAGGTATTTTATGAACGTATTATGAATTATTAATTATTTATGTTTAGATATCATTTAAATATTTTTAATATATTAATTACTTGTTTATATATGATAACTGAAATGCCCTCGTAATTAAATTATAATAGGGAAATAAAATTTTACGAATATAATATTGGAAGGATTTTAGGTATAAATTGCTTATGGATGTACGAAATGATACTATAAGCAAAAAATAAATGAAAGAATAATTAAAATTTCATAATAAATTTATGTTAATTGATAATTTATACCATTTTAAAATATTAAAGTTGGAAATATAGATTTATTATAATTTAAATCAAAGAAAAATATAAATAATAGTATTAAGTAAATTATAAGTAAAGAAAATAAAAATAAAAATATATAACTCAAAGAAAAATAATTAAATAATAAATCAAATTAAAGGAAAAAATTAACTTTATTAAATTAATTAAAAAACATAACTAAATTTATCTCATTTTGAAATATTAAAGATTAGAAATATATATATATATATGTATTAAAATTTAAATGAAAACCCCCCCAAAATAATATAATTAAGTAAATTGTTCCTCGTTAAAGTATATATAAACTTCACATTGAATGTATAAACTAAATGTAACTCAAAAGAAATAAAATTTTGATTAAACATGATATATTGGATGGTTTTTGACGACGATTTTGCTCCTATGGACGGGATACGGAGCACCGCCGCGTTACTGCTTCTGTCGTTGTTCGTAAATTTTGGTTTGTATATTTTGGCGGAGCATATGCAGTTTAGGCTAGAGAGGGGCTCTGATAGCGACGATGATTAGGCCGTTGTTCGTATATTTTGGTTTGTGGGTTTAGGGCAGTGGATGCTATTATCTCTTTTGTAGTGACATTTCGTATTCTATTTGTTCGTACTCATATTCTATTTGCACCGCTTTCGTATTATATTTGTCCGTACACGTATTAATTTTACCTGGTGTTGCCTCCGTCGCATCTTGGACTAAATCAGACGAAATCATGCTACGAATATAACTACAAAACATTTGGGCCATATATACCTATTGAATATATTACCCTAAACCGAAACCCATAAATCTCAAATCCAAAGCCCTATTTAATGAACTCCTACACCCAAAATCAAAAACCCTAAACCCTAAAAAACCCTATCTCAAATAATCCCTAATACACTTAAATGCCACAATGTGGCGTTTGGCACATAAACGCCACACTGTGGCGTTTAACACTTAAACGCCTCGCAAGGTAGCCAAACATGTGCCAAACGCCACAATGTGGCATTTGGCACATAAATGCCACACTGTGGTGTTTAACACTTAAACGCCTCGCAAGGTGTCAAACGCCACAGTGTGGCGTTTGGCACATAAACGGTCATCAACTAGCCAAACCTGTAAAGAAATAAGCTACAATGAGTATAACATAATTCACAAGGTAAAGCGTGAATGTATAAATATGCTTATCGGGACAATATGATCATGATTTCCTACTAGTGATACCGTATGCACCGTTGTGGGAGGCCGGACACCCGGGCGAGCGAACATGGGGAAACATGTATGAGGTCCACTCCATGAGAAAAAGACATGAGCCACATGGAATCTGGTTGCAAACGCTAACCCAACCATCGGCATTTCCATCCAGTGATCCTCCTAGCAAGGTCCCATATGATCAACCATCTTGATAAGATGGTCAATGTCAGTCACCATACTCGCTGGTCGGTAGAGATCTCGACGCAATTGCAATTCCTTTGAAAGCTCATGTCGCACGTAGTCGTAACTATGTTCCCCCAACCCTAACAGTACAGACAAGGAACGGTACCCACAATGACCGTCACCTTGTACGTCTTCTACTCGGATGATGTAGTCGAACATAAAAGGGTCAATATTTCATACACCCCAATTAAAATCGAGGTGACGATCATATGGACCCTACACATCAAATGGTGCGCATTGGGAAAGACAATTCTACGATAACATAATGTTCTAAAATAAAACATATACTAATATTCTACAATATCATAGTCAATACAATTTATTGCTAATATTCAATACTAACATACCTACAATATCTATACTTTCCAATTCTACGCTAATTATATAATTTATCACATTTCTACACTAACATAATATTCTAAAATAAAACATATACTAATATTCTACAATAATAAAGTCAATATAATTTATTGCTAATATTCTATTCTAACTTACCTAAAATATCTAAAACATATAATTATTACTAACAAGAATATGTTAACATATAATTTATCACTAATAATGGGCACTAACATACATATAATATCTATAAAATAAAATTTACAACTACTATTGTACACTAACATAATAATATTCTATTAATCAATTTAAATCTACAATATACGTACCAGTACATTATCTTCACTAATCGATTCAAGACCGGGCCCATCGACTACGCTTGAGAACGACATTCTCTCTCTTACTATTGTGCTTTGAAATTGTGTAAATGTGAAGAAGGCATATGGATGAAACACATATATACAAGTGTGGGAAATGGATTGTAGACTGTTGGGAAAAAAGGGGGAGTTTGTAAACGCTACGACGTAGTGTTTAAAAACGACCGTTGGAAACTTAAACGTTACGTCGTAGCGTTTAAATGTAAATCGGCTCAATTAAACCGGGTCCATTTTAAACGCTATGTCGTAGCGTTTAAGTTGGACCCGGTTTAATCGAGCCGATTTTGTTTTTTTTCAAAGATAAATCCAAAAACAATCAACAAAATGTAAACGCCACAATGTGGCGTTTACAAAAAAAAATCACACGCTACCAGGTAGCGTGTAAAACCTGGTGCGAAAACAAAAAAAAATGCGGTGCAAAACCGAACTTGTGATTTAGGTAGCGTGTAAAACCTATTTTATCTTGAAAGGTTTGGAACTTGTGATTTAGAAAGATTGCAGTGATGCGACTGGATATCTGATCATTAATAGAGGGAGTTTCACATACATTTGGTCCTTATTGTACAACATGAGAAATATTATGGGCCATTGGATCAAGGAGATGGAGGGCTGAGATTAAAAGAGGTGAAAAAGAGTGAATAGTGACGCGGTGGAATAACCGTAAATACGGCGAATTTGTTTGTTTTTTTTCGGTCAACAACTTTTTTTTAATATATTTTTCGTCTCTGATCGTTTTGGAATAGACAATTATTGACGTTCACATGTAAGTACTACATGTTTATTTTTCTATGCATTAAGGTTCACATATAACATATTCATGTTCAAACACATGTCTTTGTGCATTTATAGCTTATTTGTGAACTTCAGTGCACAAATAAATAAACATTAAGAGCTTATTTGTGAACCTTTTATATAGGTTATTCCAGAATGATCAGGGGACGTTAAGAGCTTCTTCTTTTTTCAGTCTCTGATCATTCTGGAATAGGCAATTATTGACGTTCACATATAAGTACTAAATGTTCATTATTCTATGTCGTAAGGTTCACATATAACATGTTCATGTTCAAACACATGTCCTTGCACATTTAGAGCTTATTTGTGAACACAAATAAATGAACGTTAAGAGCTTATTTGTGAACATTCTATATAGGTTATTCCAGAATGATCAGGGGACGAAAACAAAAATAAAATAAAATTGTTGACCCAAAAAAACAAAAAAATTAAAAATAATTTGACGACCGAGATCGCTTTGCACGTTGTACGATAAGGGCCTGTTGTACGGAATCCTCAATCATCATTAATATTCCAAGTCCATGTCCCTTGGGTCCAATAGGTAGAAGAGCTACTTCATTTCGATGAAATAGAAAGTAGACAATGAACCGCCTAAACCACCAAAATTTGGGAATTTCGAAAACCCCATATCTACTTATAACCCGTACCTTCTTCCATATTCAAACATATTCAAACAAACAATATGTTAAGACTCCCTAACCCGTACCTTCTTCCAAACCAAACCCGACCTTATATACAGAGGAAGGTTGTGTTGATGATTTTAGTAAATTGACGTTCGTTTTAGTATTATCGGGACTCTCACATTGCCAACGGGATAACGAGTCATTAGAACGTGGGTTAGGAGTATGTGGAGTGCACACCCATGTAAACGAACTTTGATTCCGGATTTATATTTTGGAGTGTAGAGTTTGAAGCATGTGATCAGAATAATTAATCGGGTTGAAAAAGTTATGTACATGTTAATCAATATAAGATAACATGGTAAAGCAGGGTATATAACTCGGACATGTCTTGTCCGTGTTAAATTCGCGCGCTGAAGAAAGTTGAGGTTTATAACCCGGGTGTGTTACAACCGGGTTATAAAACTTGTGTTGTAAATAACTGCTTCAGATATAGCCCGAGCGGAGAACATCCGGGTTATAAAGTGCTCTTGTGCGGTTGTGCAATTTTGAACGGTTTTTACCGTCTTCAAGGGTTTATTTCTTTTCTCCAAGATGTATGGAACATCTCATACTCTATATATAGGGTCTCATGGGTGTTGGCAAGGGTCGACGAATTTGATCAATCGATTCTAAGGAATCTAAGTCGAAATACATAAACACAAACATCTCCAAGTGTTCGATTTTGATTCAAAAAGCCTAAAACTAGATCGAATTGGTTGTCTTATCCCCATGTCAATTTCGTATAACCCTTTAGGTTGTGCAAACATCTCCAAGCGGTTGTGCAATTTTGAACGGTTTTTACCGTCTTCATGTGTATGGCCATAAGACTTTATTAAAAAAATTAGTCTTGGTCGGGTATAATCTTTTATGCCAAAGAAAATGTATCAAATTTTTTGATACAAGTATTGTGCGGTAATTCCATTGTATTGGAAAGGCACATGTTTGACTCTTCAACCGTATTGTGCGGTTAATTCGATTGAATTGCAGTTGCTCACGGCAGATGAGCATGATGATTAATCATGGGTTACTCGACCGGTACCGATCTTTAATTTAAAGGAGATTCAAAGGTAATATACTACTGAGATCGTGTTGTCGGTTTTAAACAGGTATGTTGAGTATGATGTCCCTATCTTTCTTATGACGTTAGTGTTTTTTTTTTTTTTTTTTTGTTCGAAAAGAGAGGCAGCACTCTCTAAAATTTTATTAATTAGGCTTTAATTAAACGGGATAAAGCCAATCCCCTCACATCGTTCAAAATAAGATGAGAAATATTAGAAGGAGGTTCAAGCAAAACATGAAAACCACAAGGAAAAGAAAAAGCAAGGGATGTGAGGGCGTCCACGACACCATTGGCTTCCCTGTAGATATGTCGGACTTGGACCAGCCAATTCCTACGAATGAGACCTTGGCACGCAGTGACAAGGTTAGCAAGAGGGTGGTGGGGAGAAATCTTCTTACTGAGAAGGCTGACAACAATAAGGGAATCGGTATGAATTTCAACTTTCCGACAATTATTGCGCCAGGCAATCGACAATCCTTGAAAGACTCCCCAAAGCTCCGCCATCGGGACGCTACACCTCACAATGTTGTGGACGAAGCCAATCTTCCAGCAGCCCTGCTCATCCCGGATAAGCCCTCCTGCTGCTGCTTCACCCTTTGGGTTCACGGCCCCGTCCGTGTTGATGGCAACCCACTGAGTTGAAGGCTTCTCCCATGAAATGAGGACATTCTCCTTGACGCTGACATGCCCAGATAACAACCTCTTCTGCCATGCCTGTTGAAATTCGACAACTCTGTGCTGAATAAAATCCGCCTGATTAGGCACAACACCATCACGGCCAAACACTCGACCATTTCTCCATTTCCACAACCAGAATAAGGAATGAGCAAACAAGGATGACCACGGAATTCCGCTGCAATGGGTCTGCTCCGACATGATGTTCGAGCGAATCCAGCCGGCGAATTGCGCTCCAAAGAATTCTCCATGAGAGATGGGAGGCCCTAATCCTCCAAAAAATTATGACGTTAGTGTTATAATCATGTATCCATGATGATGATAATGTTAATCATATGTTTGGTATTATACTATAATAACGATGATCATGGGCATCAAAGAGGATTATATGACCTCATATATATATTACAAACATGATCATGCATGGGTGGCCGGTTAGCATGTTAAATAATTTGGTTTCATGGACGCATTGTACGCATAACCGTACGTGGTGACAGTTGATACCGTATTACCGTGGATGTATATGTATGGTGAATATGATTGCATGTATATGGTATTCCGTATTCTTTGATAAAACAGAGATGATGAATTCTCTTTATATATATGGTATATGTGTGATCATGGTATATATATATATAGAGTTAGCTTCATGTGAGGAACACTCTTAGGGTGAAACGTGAGGAGTATTCTAGATCATTCATTTTAATATTATCATACACCCTATCACACTCAATCCCGGTCAATGGTCAGCGTTGACCGGTCAACGGTCAATTTTTATTATTATTATTAAAAAAAAATTAATTTTTTTCTTAATTTTTTTTATACACGTTTTCATTATAAAATTTGTATGAAAAGAATTGAACAATTAGTTCTTAAAGTTGAATAATTGTATGTTTAAAATTGCACAATTAAAATTCGAACAATATTAAAGTTGAACAATTGTATATGAAAAGTTGAACTATTGTATCTTAAAGTTGAACAATTTCATTTTTATAGTTCGACAACTGTATTCGCTATGTATATAAATTTGAACAATTGTCTCTCAATGTTGAACAATTTCATTTTTTAAATAATTTTTTAGTTGTGCATGGCCGTTTTTGCCATTTTCTATTTTTATTTATCTACACATTTAGGATTTAGGGTTTATGTTTTGAACATTTTTTAGTTGTATTATGTTTATATTATGTTATAAACAAAACTTCAAGTTTATTTGACAATTATTAAAATTTTAATGAAGTATTGCCCAATTTATCATTTGTTATAAGTTTGAATTTTCATGCAATCTAAATTGTTCAATTATTAAAACAAATGTGTAATTATAAAAATAAAATTGTTCAACTTTAAGATACAATTGTTCAACTTTTTTGGTATAATTGTTAAACTTTATATATTGTTCAGAAAATATTGTTCAACTTTTAACATACAATTGTTCAAATTTAATTGGAATTGTTCAACTTTTTTAATATAATTTTATGATAAAAACGTGTAGAAAAACAAGAAAAAAAGGAAGAAAAAAAACTAAAATTTGCTTAGTGAAATAGTCTAACCATAAAAAATGAAATTGTTGAACTTTAAGATACAATTGTTCAACTTTGTTCGTACAATTGTTCAACTTTATATATTGTTCAAAAAACATTGTTCAACTTTTAACATACAATTGTTCAATTTTATTAAAGAATTGTTCAACTTTTTTAATTATAATTTTATGATAAAAACGTGTAGAAAAACAAGGAAAAAAAGGAAGAAAAAAATAAAAATAAAAATTGCTTACTGAAACAGTCGTCTAACCATAAAAATAAAATTGTTCAACTTTAAGATACAATTGTTCAACTTCTTTGGTATAATTGTTAAACTTTATATATTGTTCAAAAAATATTGTTCAACTTTTAACATACAATTGTTCAAATTTAATAAGGAATTGTTCAACTTTTTTAATTAAAATTTTATGATAAAAACGTGTAGAAAAACAATAAAAAAATGAAGAAAAAAACTTGCCCAAAAAAATTAAAAATAAAAATTGCTTAGTGAAACAGTCGTCTAACCATAAAAATGAAATTGTTCAACTTTAAGATACAATTGTTCAACTTTGTTTGTACAATTGTTCAACTTTATATATTGTTCAAAAAACTTTGTTCAACTTTTGATATACAATTGTTCAAATTTAATAAGGAATTGTTCAACTTTTTTAATGACAATTTTATGATAAAAACGTGTAGAAAAACAAGAATAAAAAATATATTTTTTTAAAAAATTTAATTGTTATAAAAATAAGAAGAAAAAAAATGGACAAAAGTCAGTTTGACCGGTCAACGGTCAACGTTGACCGGTCAAACTGAACGTTGATCATTGACCGGTCAATGGTCAGATGTTGACCATGGGGTGTGATTGTGTGTGAGAGGGTGTATGTTTGCTATGATGGATGTTCCATCATAGCCTTCCATTGTCCCAAAATGGTTGACTCTCATTCCTTCTCACGTTTCACCGTAAGCATCCGTTTCACCGGAGCCTGACTATATATATATATTGACCATATATGTTTGTATGTGTTTGATCATGGTATATATATGTACGGTCTAGTTGTTTTGATCATGGTGAACATATACATGTGTGTATGTGTATAGCAAACATATATTTGCACGTATAATGGAAGTGTCATTTGACTTTAAATTCGCATTTGTATGTGGTTATTGATTTTGGTGGCAATTGATCCAAGTTGCTATCAGTTATTATATATATGATTGAACGAATTAAAGAAAGGATAAGCATGAACGTCTAATTCACATGTCATGGGATTAGTGTAATTAAGTATTACCAGTCAAGTTGTATTTTCTAAGGTCCTTTGTGATTTGGATGGAGGAAAAGTTCATTAGTCTTTTTAAAGATTTGGATGGACAATTTTTAACCTAAATGGTCAAATGGGAGAATGAGGAATGTTTATAATTTATTCCTCATGTATATATATATATGTATGTATATAGTATGATCATAAGGTCTATATGATTATGGACTTTTCGTTGTTTTAAACAGAAGGTGAAAGATGGTGCAACCGTTCGATTAAGTCTCAAGAGACTAAGGACAAGTATCTCATGAGTTAGATGAGGTCTTGTGCGAATTTATGAGTCTATTATGCTGTTGTATAGACTACTTATGTTTCTAGATTACTTGATTCAAGTCTACTGTATTTAATACAGATTACTTGATGATAAGTCTATTAGATTGACCAGATTACTTTTTAGTCTACTGGTCATGTCATGCCCTACAGTATTCGTGTACTGATTGACTATGTTTGACTCTATTGTATTGTATACAGACTAGTCATTTCGACCCTACTGTACTTTGTATAGATTGGTCGGTTATTAACCAGATTACTTAAAAGTCTACTGACTCATGCCCTACTGATTGGCTAGACTTGACTCTACTGTTTCCAAATAGATTAGTCATTAGACCCTACTATACTTTGTATAGATTGGTCGGTTATTTATATATTGTATATATGTTATGCATTTTATTATATATGTATGAGATTTTGTATGTGTAATGTTATATTATATTCATATAATATGATTAATGCTAGACAAATTATGATTTGTAAATAATCATGTGTTACTCTACAAGGAAAATCTTGATTATGAATTGTGAACTTATTAAGGTGGGAAGTACTAGGATTTGGAATTATTTCCAATCCTTAAGATTGTAAAATATGTCGTATTGCTCGGAAAAGAGTTAGGCACATGACATGTATATGTCGGGTTGTGTCTATATGAGTAATGATGTGTTCAAATAGCACGCATGTTCTTAAATGGATTTTCCATGATTTCTTACTCTAAGAGAAAAGTGACGATAATGGGTGAAGCCATATTTTGGCTTGTTAATTATGAGTATATTCTATATTGATGGAACGTACTTGACCCATGCGAACTTTGGTATAAAGGGTGACCTAGTCTAAATTGTTTTGGAGGTATGGTGATCATTAATTTACCATAACCCAAGAGAACATTTTGGATGGTAAAGGTAAAGTTTTCATCTCATGAATTGAAATGATTGATGACACCTTGATCAAATGCCTAAGCCAAAGAGGCTTGGTTCTAATGCGAAATTGGATCAAGTTAAGTTAAACAGGGTTAGCCACCCATGTGAGATAAGTGATGGACAGTGACCTGGGCCAAGACCCGAGTCTAGCGCAGCTCTGGCTTGCGCGTCCCTGGCGTCCCCCGTGGCGCCGAGTGAAGGGCGTCTTCTCCGACGCAAGGTTCCATGTGGTTCTATTTCCGGGCCGCGCCTCTCTGGCGTGCGTGCTCTCGGTGACATCGTTTCATGAGCCATGTCCCGTTGGCTTGCTCACTTTGGTTGTGGGCCCGCTTTCTATTTATAGCTATGCTTGTTATTTTTTGCATTCCCTTTATAGAATGATGTAATGGGTTGGGCCTTGATGTCTTGGGCCCAAGCCCATTAGGGTTTCCTCTTCAACCCTAGTTTTCCCTTTGTTTTTCTATAAATAGGGTAGGACTCTCTTTGTAATCCTCAAGTTAAGTTTAAGACAATCTAGTGGAGAGTCCCTCGTAGTTGTCACTTGGCTTCACCTCTCTCTCTCTCTCCCTTTGAAGGCTCTTCTAGCCTTTTCTCAAAGTTCTCTAAGGAGCCATAACGTTGGCCTCCTTCCACCACCTTGGGTGTTCATAACGTTGAACCCCTCCTCACATCCGCCGCCAGGGTTTGATCCGCCAAACTCAAGAAAGGGAAACATAACGTTGTTTCCCTTGAAGGAGTTCTTGAAGAAAGCCAAGAACACGAAGAACGCGAAGAACGAGTGCTTGCTTGGGAAGAAAAAACGATCCGGATCTAGATCGGTCTTGCTCCGCGGGGATCGATCGTATCAATTGGTATCAGAGCCATTCCTCAAGCTAAGTTTCTTGTTCATTTCGATCTTTAAAATTTGGCACTCAATTCCGTTTCTAAGTTTGTTCATATATTTCAATTGCTTCCGCCTTTGTTTGTTCATATATTTCAAATGATTCCGCCTTTGTTCTCTTCGTAAATTTCTAAGTTCATTCATATATCTTTGTTCACCTTCACTTGTGCGGTTCAAGCGTGATTCTTCATTGCTTGACCGTCCATTTCCGAGGTAAAAAAAAATTACTTTTCCAAGTTTCTCGTTTCCCAAGTAGCATTTAATTATCAACGCTTCTGTGAATCATTACTTGCTACTTCATCTGCTTCTAGCCTGACGTCAAGCCTAATCCGCCTCACGCTTGCCCAAATTTCTCGGCCCTTGAGTGCCAAAGTTTGGGGTCGTTTGTGACAAGGACTTGGTTTGTCGTTAGGTTCTCGTGCCTTTGATTTCTTTGACTACCGCTTAGTCATGTTTCGTATAGGTACAATCGAGATGGAACCTCGACCCTTGAATGTGGCTGACAACGACTCTAGGCGCGCCCTATATCACCGCACGGAGCGCGATGGTATAGATCGCAACCTTGCACATCGCGTTTATGACCCGGGCCGCCACGATGACCGTAGCCAGAGAGCTCCAGCCGCAAGCCCCCGCCATGTGCCCCATTTGTACATCGAGCCCTTTGACGGTGTTAGTGACTACGCCATGTGTCACCATTGGGTCCACAACACGGCCTTTGCTCTGCGCCACTGTCCCTACACAGAGTACGAGAAGGTTCATGTGGCAACATCCTACTTCACACACGACGCTCGTGCGTGGTGGTCTCGGCTCAAACAGAGGCGTGCAGAGCGTCGTTTATGTCCCATTACTACGTGGGAGCAGCTGGTTTATGTGATGACACGGCGATTTGCAGGCGACCACCAAAGGCCATAACAGGCTCATACCCCCTCTGAGGACACCGTATCGCTTCTTGCTTGTTTCGCTGAGTTGCGCACCGAGAACGCTACTCTCCGAGCTGCTCAAGACTCAGAGCGTACTGTAGCGCTCATTTCCAAACTTGATAGCGCCACAGATGTGCCCATGACGGACGTTGTGCCACACACCGACGAGACCAACGTGCTTCCAGCTGACAATGACAATGTAGCTACACCGACCATCACCCGCTACACGCTTGTCGTGCCTCCAGACCTTTGGCTGATGACGGTTGCTACACCGAAGCCGTCCAATCACACGGACAAGTTGCAGTCAGGCCGATGCGCTGAGCTCGTCACCGAGCTTCCTGAGCGCGACCATACCGACATGGAGTAATGTGTAAGCAACACCATTTGCCAAGCTATCCCGGGCTACCTGTGCTGCCCTTTCGACCCTGGAGAGATATGCTCGTTCAAAGAAGGGGAGCAAGGCAGCTACATCTTGTTCGTTCAACAGCACCAGCAGCTCACTCGCATGATTGGCACCCTCCCACACTCCAACTTTGTCTTTAAGAAGGGGATAAGCGTCAATATGTTTTCTATATTCCCCCTCAGCTCTACGTGCACAAATCGAGGACGATTCGTATCTAAGAAGGGGAGAATGATGGACAGTGACCTGGGCCAAGACCCGAGTCTAGCACAGCTCTGGCTTACGCGTCCCTGGCGTCCCCCGTGGCGCCGAGTGAAGGGCGTCTTCTCTGACACAAGGTTCCATGTGGTTCTATTTCCGGGCCGCGCCTCTCCGGCGTGCGTGCTCTCGGTGACATCGTTTCATGAGCCATGTCTCGTTGGCTTTCATGAGCCATTCCTTATATTAATCAAAACCGGTAAAGAGGTGGAATGACTAAGGACTCGCAATATGAGATCTCAGTTATGTCTAACACAAGATCATCTTGTTTCATTGTTGGTGCACAATAACTTTGGCTATTACTTAGCTAAGTGAACAATGGGGGGAACACCTTTTTGGTGTTGGAGGATTTGATCGTGAAAAGACTGTTACTCAAAAGTTGAGTTGTTTAAGTTTGTACGTACTTCTAATGTTTGGTTGACCCGCTTGTCAAAAAGGGTTAGCTTGGGACCTGGTTCACAAGTCGGTTATAGGGATGGATTAAAGCCCATTTGAAATCTTTAATGGTGGGATACCCAATTCCCCTCTAATGCGACGTTAGAGGTTGAATTCAATGTGGAAAGTCCACACTTAGAGATTGGAGCACATGTTTATATATCATTCAAAGTTTGTGCTCGGTCCTGCAAAGAAGGTTTAGGATGAAGTTTATCTTCTTAATAGATCTTTTGGAAAAATGCATTTGTAGGTGTATGATTAGAAAGAATCTACCTATGTGAGTGTGAAGTGATGCCGATTCAATAAGCTTGGGCTTGGCTTTGTATGCACTCATGAATGGATAAGGACACATGGCTGTAATAGTGTCAAGTATAACACTTGGAGTAGTGTGAAGATTTGTGTGTGTGTCATCTTCAAGTATTCAAATGGGTTGAAGGGTTCAATCCATAGGACACCCTGATTTACGAGTATTTGGAATGTGTAATACACTAAGATGGAAATTCAATCCTTAGGACATTTTCATTTATGCATGAGTATGGTATGAAGACTTGTTTTAAAAGGTGTTAGTCAAGGACTATACTAAAATGGGGGAGGAATGTTGATGATTTTAGTAAATCGACGTTCATTTTAGTATTATCGGGACTCTTACATTGCCAACGGAATATTGAGTCGTTAGAACGTGAGTTAGGAGTGTGTGGAGTGCACACCCATGTAAACGAACTTTGATTCCGGATTTATATTTTGGATTGTAGAGTTTGAAGCATGTGATCCGAATAATTAATCGGGTTGGAAAAGTTATGTACATGTTAATCAATATAAGATAACATGGTAAAGCAGGGTATATAACCCGGACATGTCTTGTCCGTGTTAAATTCGCGTGCTGAAGAAAGCTGAGGTTTATAACCCGGGTGTGTTACAACACACCCGGGTTATAAAACCTGCGTTGTAAATAACTGATTCAGATATAGCCCGCGCGGAGAACATCCGGGTTATAAAGTGCTCTTGTGCGGTTGTGCAACTTTGAACGGTTTTTACTTTTTACCGTCTTCAAGGGTTTATTTCTTTTCTCCAAGATGTATGGAACATCTCATACTCTATATATAGGGTCTCATGGGTGTTGGCAAGGGTCAACGAATTTGATCAATCGATTCTAAGAAATCTAAGTCGAAAATACATAAACACAAACATCTCCAAGTGTTCAATTTTGATTCAAAAAGCCTAAAACTAGATCGGATTGATTGTCTTATCCCCATGTCAATTTCGTATAACCCTTTAGGCTTTTAGATCTCCTTGGAGGAGAGGTATGAAGATCGAAATACGATATTCGAAAAACGTATTAAACGCGATTCAATCTATTATCCAAGCCATTGATTTAATCGTTGTTCTCATATTCGTGATGTTGTTTCAATCATTCCTTTGGTGTTAAAGACGACATCCGTTGTGGTTCATCACGAAGAGACACTCCTCTCCAACAGGTAGGGGCTCATCACAATGACGATTAACCTCTATAAAACATCAAGGAATAGGTTGTGGAGGTGAGGCACTCTCTAAAAGGCAAAGGTCGTGGAGACATTAGTAAAGGACATTAAAAAACTAACTATAAAGACATTTATCAGGGGAAGTGGAAAAAAAAAAAACTCTAAATTGATAGTGGATAGACAGTCTTTCCCACAGCGCATTAATGAACTCACTAATTCGGATAGCATGTAACCTATAAGGGGATAGTTCTGTGAGGAAAAGCTGTGCCAACAAGACGCCATAAACTTCACAAAATCATCAGAGTCCTACAAGAACAGGAATCTATAAGTTGTTGTCTAATGATATCAAAAGAAGTCATCCACGTCTAAGCTGGTTAGGCAGTATCAAGGAACTCAACAAACAGCAGCTGAGGATATGATGTCGATTGTAAACAAGAGCTTAACCGCCTGCTTATCTGATCTGAGTATCAGGTTTACTTGTTGTACAGGTGAACGACGGTGAAGACAAAGAATCCAACCATCTGCATCAGGATTTAGGAAATGATCATCAGATAAATTCAAAATCTTGAAATCTTCAACATATTTGACAATGAGTTTCAAAATGGTCAATAAGCAACTAAGAATCGATCAAATTCATAATGGAAAAGATTGTCCATTAACAAAATACATCGGTTAGGCTTTCAGTAGATAACCAGCAAGAAGTCCCATGGTTAATCATTCAAACAGAGAGAAAAAGGAAAATATCAGGGATTGTTTCACAAAATGGAAGAACCATGGTTCAGCATGGAGGCTTCACCAATCCACCATCCTAATGGCTCGTGGATTAGTGGTATATCTGGATCTATACCCTTGGACATATAACATTTTACAGCTGGGTTTTACTTTACAGAATACACATTGCATGTGCAGTTGTGCGCCTAAAGGCCCACTTGATAACAACTAACAAGTAATGATTCAGTTGTACTAACACTATAAGATGAAAAAATTGAATAAAATGCTCCTCATAGAACAATGCATCGAATGCATTGATTCCTGTTGCTCTTGTCACTAGCTTATCGTTTGCTCGTAAACATAATATGCTTAAGTTCTGTGGCAGAGATATATTTGGATATTGACTCAATTCATTTACCATATTTGTGCTCACATTTTTCTTTGGTTAGAAACACAATAATACATGCTTGAATATGAAGGGAAAAAAACTTCCTATTTTTACTTTCTAGATTACTCGGACCAAGTTCTGTATGGAAATAACAATAATCAAGCGTATAATTACCATCGAAAAGCATGATCCATAGTATGGATATGCAGTGGTTATAAATCTCTCATATTCGTTGTGCCTGAAGGGGCGCACTGGAATCTGCATTATCAGAACTAAATAAGTAACTACTGAATCTTGAACTATTGGCATCAAGGTAATAAAATTGTTCATAAAGCATCATACTGCACATCTTTCACAAGCTAGAACATTGTGATAATAATAAAAAAAATCCAATTTGATTAGGTATTTAAGAAATACTATGAGAATCTTGCAGGCAAGCAACAAAGAAATGTGCTTTTTTCCATTCAACTAAATACCTGCTTTGACAGAGACAAGCTTGTGTACCCAAGCCTCTGGTACTCAACCTTGAACTGGAAAACACCATATACATCTGGTACTTTAAATGAGGCATGGTAATGACCCTGCAGAGATTTTATCATTCAGAAAGCTATGTGAAGGAATGGCTGAATCAAAACTTATTGTGATGATAAATAAAAGAACCTTCTTATCAGTCGATAAGGTTTTCAAGACATAAGGACTCATCATGTAGAACTGCACTTGGACATCATCAGACACGTATGGTTCCCAGCTTTTTCCAGACCATTCATAAATCTCAACAGAATATTCCTGGACACAGAACAGAAATAAGAATTATCTCTTTGAGTTGGCAATTTCATCATGTACATTGCAACGGTCACATAAAAAGAAAGGTTACCAGGTCATCAGTTATCCTGTAGATTGAAGACTCATTTGTCTCTCCAGCCTTGTGGTGTCTTACATTTACAGCCTAACATAAAATGGCATAGAATTAATATTCAAAACTCAAACATAAAATAAGCATGAATGACTTCAGATTTAGAGCTTGAGAGCTCTGTAAACTTAATCTCTAAGAAAGATTGTCAGGAAATTATATAACTGCAAACACAGCAAAAATGAATCTGCTTTCCAGGAATTGAATTAAATATGAGAATGAATGAAGGCAATCGGAAAAATAAGAAGCAGAGTCAAGATGGTTGCTCATTTAATCAAATATAAGCATGTTTGGGTTTGGTTTGCTTATATTCTTATCCTCTTCAAACGATGCAATACAGTTCTTAGGCTGCATTGTTTCAGACTGGACCTACAATCGTTTTTCTTCAGAATTGTTCTACTACCTTTTTCTTCTGTTGCTGCTGAATCACTCCCTTTTGTAGCATTTAGGTATGGATATCAATAAATTTTTCTCTATTGGCTATTAAGAACTACTTTTCTAAGAAGAAATGGATACTTAAATAGGAGGTAGAGTAGCATCCTGAAAAGAGGATATCAGCTAGAGAAACCAAGGTCCAAGACACACCTTCAGATGACCTCTTTCATGGAATATCCATTTGCTCAGCTCAGTGACAAACCGCTCATTCCCAGATTTCTCATATCTGTTAGCATAAAGTATTTTAGAAATAATAATAGGCATCCACGTGCACACATAGAATGCATTATTAAAGTTCAAATGCAATGTCATGAAAGAGACAAGAACACTCGATCCATGTTAGGAGAAGGGATTGATTGGGGACAGACAAGGGGGTATTTTGTTTGGACAACTCAGTGCAGGTACATTTGTATCCAAAGAAAGCTTGGAGACTGCTGGTAACTAGAGGGAACAAATCTTCACTGGAGTTGCCTTTAAACAAAAAAATCTGGTGTTCAACTCAATGAGAAACCTTCTGCAGATTCCAAAGCCTGAGATTTTTGGGAGAACACTTTTCCTCCTACATACCAAACAGAAGACTGGGTTCCCAGAATTTCACCAAAAAAATCATAGAAAGAACCCTTCTTCCTAAAGATAACATTCCTTGGCATTACCACCCCATTGCATGAAATCAAACATCTTTAAGCCAGAACTCCAGTTACCTAGTTGAGCTGCCTGCCTTCTGCACTTCAGCTTGGAAGAACCTGAAACATGATTTCAATGGTTAGACATTACAGCACAAATAGTTCGTTTTTGGAAAATGAAACATTTCATACCGATCACTGAAAATGCTCAATGAACCAGTGATTAAAACCCGTGCATTGTTTCTTGCCTGTAACAATAAACAAGTTCTCAGTGTTGGTCTTTTAGAGGTACAGAAATGCTAGCATGTGGAATCAGATGTAAGGCCACCACTAGTCTGTCCCTAGAGGATATTTATCCTCAAAGGATTTGTAAATATTGGTTGTTTTTTTTATATTTAAAAGGTCGCCAATTTTAGCAAAAGAATACCTGCATAACTGAAACTAATGAGATTGCAGAACCAGTGAACACTGGTGCGGTTGACAACTTAGATTTCGGATTGGCAGAATAGGCCGCAGGTGACGGTGAAAGAACTTTCAGCACCTAAAAACAAATACAGGAAGAGATGACCCAAGAAATATAAACCCAAGAGAGCAGCTAAGTAATGAAAGATTTCACATAATACACCAGCACAATGTAGTGACACTTACAAGGCTATTTGCAGGGTTTACAGAGTGAGCAATCCCCCGGAACAGCACAGGAGCCTACAACATGTCGGGTATACAGAGTGAATGAGTATCACACTGGAAGGCTTAAAAGTTGTCAATATCTAATAGAGTTTATATACCTAAGCTCGTTTTCATTGTTTTATCATAGAATTATATTCTTTGATTTTGTGTGCTTCTTAGAGATTTGATCCTCTACTTTCACAAGGTAAACAATAATGTGTCATAAATATAAATGACGAACAATTTAGATGTTTAGATATGTAGGATCAATTGCAGATGATCACAACTCTAAGTTGCTACAAATTTGCATTTTACAATAAAAAAAATTGAATGGTAACTGATAATTTATACGAGAACTTCTGAGATACATTTTCCCTCTCTTCGGGATGACTCTTTCTTACCCTCTCATGGCATGCAATGAGACATTGACATGAGATCATCCAAGGTGAAACTGATTGGCATTACAACCACTAGAACTATAGAAAAATAAACCCTCTTTCTATTGACTTGCCTCAATTTTCTTGCCTCCCAGGATTACATCAGACTGAATAAGATCATCAGCTGCTAGCAGTGTATGATCACCTTCAGTAGATGATATCGCATAGCTAGTATGGTCTATCACCACAGCTGCAGGGTCCTGTGCCAACAAACAATAAAAACATACAATTTGTCAAATACCACTTTAAGAAATCATTTTTTTTCAAACTATATTAATTTTATCATAAAGACAATAGGAATACTATCATATTATCATGAGGATACCATGAGATAAAGCAGGTACATATAAGCAAATGAAAATAAACTTATCAATTAAAAATATTCTTATATGTTCAGGATTCATTTTGGGGAGACAACAAGTAGTAGTTTTCAAAAACTTGCAGCATCTACAGGCTACAACTATATGAAGCTGCATAAGCAGAGAATCATTTTTAGTAGATTTACCATACAAACATCAGATCTTAAGATCACAAATGAGTGGTGATATAACACTTCCAGAAACAAAGATAAGTGACATTCAACAGCCCACTAATCAGTGTTACGAAGAGGATATTAAACGATTAGAATGATACTTAAAAAAAAATGATAATAATGCTCACTTCATCAAACTCAACACCCATTTCTGTAGCAATCTCCCGGATCGAATCCGAGGAGTTCACATCAGCCGCGATAATCAAATCACGGCCCGAATCAACAAACTCAAGCACAGCCGCTTGATTGACCGAGCCACCAAATCCTGTCAAAGAATATCAATGTTCATAAGATAACCAACAAAATAAAGAAACATCACATCCTTCGAATCCTGTACTGATAAAAGTAAAAACGAAAGAGAGCGAACTTACGTTCGATAGTGGGAGAGAAAATGATGAGACCATCGTACAAGTACTGGCCGTAGCGGTGCAAGGCGATCTTGGGATCATCGGCGAGCTTGAAATCGAGATCGTAGCCCCTCGATTGGAGGGCCTTGAAGTAGAGAGAATGCGACGACCTGAGGTTGAAATCCTCGAGCAACACCAGGATCTTGCGATTGTTTGGATCCTCGGGGGAGAAAGAGAGAGAATGGACAGAGAAAAGGAGGAAGACGGTGAGAATTGCGAACAACTTCGCCATAGTTGGAATTTCTCTCTCTTTCACCTGCACAAGGGTTTAACCAGAGATCTCTTCGTCGTGCTTCGTCCCCTGCGTTTACTGAGAGGGGAATGTGTTGACTCGGCCTAGATCCATCTTTCTTATCTGGGCCGAGTTGGGAGAATTGTTTTGGGCCAACAATGCATTTGAGACTTTGAACAGGGCTCAAGTACATGACGGTATTAGAGTATAACATGACGTTATTAATTGTTATACAAAAGAGAGATGAAATGTGTTGACTCGGCCTAGATCCATCTTTCTTATTTGGGTCTAGTTGGGAGAATGTTTTTTTGGGCCAACAATTCATTTGAGACTTTGAGTAGGGCTAAAGTGTATAATGGTGTTAGGGTATAAAATCAAAAGTAATTGTGACCATGAGATTTAAGAAATGGTGTATATGATTATAGTAATAAAATTGTAAATATCGTAGTTTTTATAATAATTTGTTATTAAAAAAATAAAAAATTATTATTTTTTCATAAAGTATGTTTTTCTGTTTTTTTCCAAAGTTATTTTTTTTGCCAAAATATATTTTATTTCAAAATTAATTTTCTTTGAAAAAAGTACTTTTTTCAAAAATTATTTTTCTTAGCAAAAATGAAAATTTTAATTTTCTTTGCAAAACTTATTTTTTTCCACAACTTAATTTTTCAAAAATTAATTATTTCTGATTTTTTTTTCCAATTTTGAGAATTATTTTAAAAAAAATATTATTTTATTAAATTGTATTGTGCATCAAAGTACATAAATCTATAATGAATTTAAAGTGCATGTATAAGCACACATTTTCAAATGCTCACATAGAGTGCATGATTAATATGATAGAATGCATGGTGTAATATGTAAATATGCATGTTTAACATGTATATCAAAAGTACACATTTTAGTTAGTATACGTTTATCTACCCTAAATAATTAAAATTGAAGGAATCTCTTCACAAAAGAATTTGCCACTTGACAGCCTCTATATCTGACATTTGGCTAAACCTAGTGCTAACACATGTCCCTAAAATTGCACCTACTCTACTTTCCACCAGCCCACTATCCACTCTCCACCATGGCCACCTATGAACTAAAGAAATTAGCCATATATTTGTTTGTATACTAAATCAACATTCATGAAAAACTTTGTAATTTCGTCAATGCTCTATGAATGCAAATGAAGATGTTTGCTTATATATGCCGCAAAAGTTCTTTTATTTTGGTGGCTCTAGCTTGCTATCCTTTTGATCCGTTGGGGAATCATATCATCTTAGCTCGACATCAAGATCCTAGGGGAATCATATCATCTTAGCTCGTGCTTTTTTTACTGTAAATCATGATATCCTTTTGACCCGTTGGGTTTATTTAGCGGTTGAGTTTCTTGTAGAGCATAATTGAAGAAGATCGAAAGTGTTCTACATTATGTAGTGTAACAATGAGTCGAGAGGGACAGTTTGTGAGAAAAGCCACTTTGCTGACATCAAATTTATATGGGACTTCTGATGTTTCTCTTGGCATTTTTTTTTAGGGATTATATGCTTAATAAGGTTTATAAAATTCATACTTTATTGAATTTCTCATTCTCTTTCTGTGTTTTAGTGAAGTTTATTTAAATCAATAGCAACACTCTTTTCTATTTTTGCATTTTAGATTTGAAAATGTGATTAGCTAAGTAATTTTCATGCAGAGTAACCTATGTTCAAACTGGCTTGATTTATAAATGTGTGTCATTTTCTGTTATAATATTTTAGTATGATCTTTTGGGTTTATTCATCCGGGTGGGCATGACTTAATATCTAATCCAAAGTTCATCTGTTTAGAGTACCTTCTATATGAACTTGGCTTATTTTTCTATTGAATTGATCTTATCATGTTTGTGATCAGTGGTCTAGAATTTGGAAGTGTTGAGGCAAAGGAGAAAACAAGTCGCAATAGCATCCTGATATTAAGGTGCTTTAGCGATGTGTCAGCTTTGAACACTAATGATGTTGAGAAGTCAACATCAATGATGTTCATGTTTAATCTAAATTTTAAAATGCAGATCTAGAGCACATTAGAAGTTGGAAAAGTCTGCTGAACAATTTAATATGTGGTTTTTAGTTGGTGCTTTGCATGTCAAGAGTATATAATTGTTGGGACATTGCTATTTTCAAACTTGTGTTCTTGACTGAGCTTTGTATTTTGTTGTTGAGTTTTGTGTTTGTCTCATATAGGAGAAAGATCCACCAAGGAGAATGAACGTACACACCCCTAATGGCTCCAATGCTGCAAATAAAGGCAGTAAGTATCAGCTCATCACATCAATAGTCGTCAGTTGAGCATAAAGTTTGTTTCATTTTTAGTGTGTAATTATTATCTTGCTACCGCCTTGTGCTTTCAATTTCTGATGGCTTGTGGATAAGGTGACAGATCAAGAGGCTGTTGACATTGCATGACCTCTTTGCAAAGGGAAGAGCAAGCCAGATTCACTTGTTGCCTGCTTCGCGTGGCTCGCTAGCTTGATGACATTAGTGTTTTTATAGAAAGATGATTTCTTGGGAGGTTTGTTCTCCCATTTGTTATATTATCATTGTGCTCCTCCTTTGTTGAAATAATTGTAAGATGAATGTTCTTTTGGGTATTCTTTGAATCCTCTATTGGATTGTTTTCTTCTCCTTGATCGATTCTTTGCCTACTTGTGCTGACAGTTAGGATTTTTTATTGTGTGAGGATTATTTATGAGGCCTACATATTATCTTATACGTACTCATAAATATACGTACCGGTTAGTATGAATGCAATAGAAATGTAAGGACCAGAACATTGGTTGCCTTTTATGTCAGACCTCATCCATTTATATGCTTAATTTGATTATGATTTTGTGCAAGTTGAGGCCAGGGCATATTGAATTAGTTAGTATATGTAAACGAAGTTGCAGGGAAAGTTTGAGTTTGGTTTTAAAACATCACCAGTTGACCCGCAGTAGTGATGTGTGATTAAAGTGACAACATGCAAGTATGCACCTAAGCAATTAGGAGTACGTTGTACGTAGACGATTCTCATGGGCTTATTAGTGACCAGACAAATGATTTTAGCATTCAATTAGTTGGAATGGCCCCATTCATTTAGTTGTAGATGATTCAATCTGTTGGAATTGCAAATCTCTTTTGTTCAATTGAATCGTTTAAGCCATAAAATATGTCATAAGCAATTGCACAGCCAACCTCATTTTCTGCCATGCATGTTTGTGGTTTGGTTTGCTTATGGAGGGTAATGAAACTAGAACACTTTCAAACCATACATATGAATTATACCCTCGCTTTATGAAGGATAGGAAATTCTGGGGTATTTACTTCATGCTTGTGAACAACGTGCGTACCATATATAGCACTCTGAGTAGTACTCTTCTCTTCTACACTATCTTGAGTTTTCATACCAAAATATTTTGAAACCCAATCTCTAATATATTACGTGAAGTAAGTTTTTATCAATTACTTACATTTAGTGGTTGGGTGAGATATATGCATTTGTCCTAGCTAGAGCCTTGAAGCTGAAAGAGGTACTCCAAAAAACGCTCTTGGTTTTCATACCAAAATGTTTTCATGATCTTATGAGAAGTGGATAAGGAGCATATATAGACATATACTGACGAGGAGGGACGTGCGCGGTATGGAAGGGAAGACGTACGGTGGCCCTTAGCGGCACCCGTGGCAAGCGCCTCGAAGCCCTGGAGCGCGCTACTATGAAGTCAATTTGCTGCCTGATAATTTATCAATTCATGAAATTTTGGCATTATTTATGCTACTGTGTACAGTGTCATCTTTATATTTTTTTCTTGGGAGAGGCTATAAATATGGTTCATTGCTATATATACCATCTCCCCCCTTACGTTTTTTTAATTCATTTTCAAGTCTCATGGCTCGGAGTAGTTCAAATTGCTTCTAACAGTCCAGCATTATTATTCTAATCACTTTCAAGTGTATACCTACAGTACTTTTCATTGTAAATATGTTTCTGGAAGCTAGCCACATTCAGTTATAAGTTATAACTATCTTTTTTGGTGTTGAACTCATGGAATATTTGCATATGTTTATTTTCCTTAACCAACTCTTAAATAAATGAGTTTCATTCTTTGTATTTCAATGTTGATGACATTGATTAATTACTCTTGGATATATTGGTTTGATGGTTCTATCTTGAAGTCCATATTCTACAGTCCTATGCTTAATTAACTACCTAAAAACATAATCAATAAATGTTTTAGAGTCCTATGCTTCACTACCTAAAAACATTATCAAGAAAGGGGAAGCAACTCACACATGGAGCAATAAGGTACTTCATTTTTCAATTTGATAATTTTATTTTCTTTGAAGTAAAGTTAAAGGAAGACGTGCCTTTTGCCTCTTGAGTTGATCTCATCCTTCACAATTGATTTTTAGCGTCAATGATACATACTGCTAATGGTTTCCAACATCTCAGTTGTGTACCCAACTGTCCAATCTATCACTTCGATCATCATTCTTTCCATTAACTCATATTCCGTTGATCATCATTCTTGATTTCTTTCCATCACCTCATATTTAGGGGTGTTCATCGGGTTCGGTTTTTTGGACCGAATTGAACCGAACCCGAATCGATTATATTCGGTTCGGTTTTCGGTTCTTATAAAAATAATATTCGATTTTCGGTTCGGGTTCGGGTTCGGTTCGGTCAAAACCGATTATTTTTTAAAATAATTAAAAAAATCTAGATTTCTAGATAAATTAGTCCAACCTTATTCGGTCCGGTCCAGTTCGGTTCGGTCTAGTTCGGTCCAGTTCGGTCCAAGTTCGGTTTGGTCCAAGTTCGGTTCGATTCGGTCTAATTCGGTTTTGTGCACTAAAACCTACTTCGATCAATAACCTAAATCAACATAATTTTAAAATATTCGGTTATTTCGGGCCAAAACTGAACCGAACGGTTCAAAATATTCGATTATTTTGGGCCAAGTCTCTCAAGTCTTCTTGGTGGAACCTATTCAAGGAGGTGTTGATTGCCTATCTTTCATGCCTTCTAGTGGTCCTTCTACCTTGTCGGCGACCTAAGTAGCTTTGGAGGCGACTTTCCTTGACCTAGTACGAAGATCTTTGTCCCGGTTCACATCATAACCTCCCCCACATTCTTAACTCTAATGCTCCCACCAAATACGATCCTTTGGCAACTCCTGCTACCTTGAAAGATCTCCCTATTATCAGAAGGGAAAGGTTGAGTCTCACCTACTTTGGCTTGCTTGCCAAAATGGTAGAGGACCCTATTGATCCCAAAGTTATATTGGAAAGATGAAAATGGATAAGAAGCATGCATACTAAGGGTGTTATTCACGACCAAGAGTTGGCCAAAAGCATGTTACTCTTTAAGTTTGCCAATCAGGAAGACAAAGACTTTGTCTGGAACAACAGGCCCTACCATGTGCAATGTAAACTTCTTGCTCTCATTCCTTGGGTTGAATCCTTCCAGCCTTTCAAGGAGGAAGTGATGACATCCATTTTATACATATTTAGGACATGCATTTAGGCTAGAGTTGAGGCATTTCCACGTTTATTATCTTGCATTTTTAGCTAGTTGTATCATTTTCTTTAGTTTAGATGTCTACACGAGTTTCTGCATGACTTCAGGTACATTGGTGGACTTTTGGAGGCAATATGAGGCATGGACGTCATAGGCGAAGTACACGAGCCAATTTAAAGGAGAATAAAGACAAAGAAGAGTTGGCCAAAAGGATGTTACTCTTACTGAAGCATAGGTGCGGGGATCCCTTGCCTTGGAAACTTTCCCTAAATTGATTACAATCATCACTTGCATTTGTTTCTTAATTTTAGTTATTACTTCAACAAAACTTCTCATCTTTTGGCTTAGCTTACCAACGAAGTTACAAAAGATACTAAATAGTCCTCGTTGGGAAAGACACTTGAAAAGCTACAACTGAACCCATACGCTTGTGGGTAGGTTTTTTTCCTATCAGGAAGTTACTAGAGATGACATGTGGATCAGAATACTCTTCCTCCTACACCACCTTTATAACCATACTGCCATTGACTTTATCCTGAGGGACAACCATGTTGGCTTTCTCATTCAAATTAATCAGGCCTCCACTGCCAGAAATAAAATGAAGTTTGCTAGGGTTTGCATTAATGTTGATATTTTCTCTCCTCTTATTTCTGTTGTGAGAATGAATGCTCAAGATGGCTCTGTTATGATGCATGCCCCTGGAACACAATTCAACCCAGAAGAATTGTTATCTCTATAGCTTCTGTTCATGAACATGATGCCCTTGAAAAATAAACTAGAAGAAGAATTCTTGGTGAAGCTCCCCTTGTTGTTGATAGACCCTCCAGTGCTAGAGGTCCCACTTTTGTTAGGTCCAACCTTGCCTTTGATCAAGGGTTAAGGAAGGAAAAAGGCAAGGGTGTGGCCTCTGAGAGCATTACTACCTACTCCACCCATGATCCCTCTAAGGTTGGTCCCTCCCATGCTCTCATGCTCCCTCCTCAGTTGAAGTCTCTCCTTAACTCTGAGCTGCTAGCTCAGTTAGACTCTAATTTGCCCATGGAAATCTCCAAGTGGTTCATGATGAATACCACTCCTACCTATGCATCTTGCAACCTTCCCTCTCCCACTACTGAGACTATGATGACTTCATTCTATGTTTGTTCCCCTCCAGTCATCCCTAGGCTGGATGGCACCATATGTGATGTTGTTACATCTTTTATGGTGCAACCCTGAGAGATTTTTGGAGGTCAGGTTGCAGAGAGAGGTTTCCAGTCTTCCAACTCCACTATTATAAGACAGATTAAAGTCATTGATATTTAACCCTCTAAAGGTGGATCCCCCTCCTCTAAGACCACTAAGTGTAAGGAAGAAGAATCAACCATGTCAGCTACCCCCAAGAGACATAAGAAGAAGAAATATACTTATTGATGATTGAGTCTCTTACTCTGGCTTTTCTCAGTGTTATCCAATTATCCGAGTCTATCAGCTTAATGTTAGTTTCTGTTATGCTTTCCTTCTTACTATGGGTCATGTGTTGTTGCTGCAATGGCCCTCTAACATGACATTTTGTTGTGAGCTCCTCCTTATGTGGTAGTGCTATCTTTGTCATGCTATCCTGCAATGTAATCTCTATGCTTTGAAGTCTCAAAAGTTGGTTTCTAAGTATGATCCTATGCATATTTCTCTATGCCTGGTTCTTGTAAGAACTGCCTTGATTCAACCTTACTATATGGTTTCAACCTATTTTTGCTCTCAAATGGATCACTCATCTGTGCTTAAGGACTATGACATCCACCAAAATTATAGTACATTTTTTTATAGATAAGTGTTATTTTATTCTCCTTTGAACAATTACCTATTACTTCTTTAATGTTTTGATCTACTTCTCTTTAACACCTCTCTACATATGTTGGGTGCATGTTTCCGCTGTTTTTAAAATGAGTGGAAAAAAATCCCACCTCCCAATGGTCCTCTATGTGTTACTCTCCCATCTCTGCTATTGTTTATAATATTGATACTCTTGATTATCTATGTGCGGTGCACTCTTTGATATGTCCCAAGAGCTTAACTTACCCAAATGAAACTTATTGTCAATCCTCTTATGGTACTCCTTGCATGATCTAGTCACCTGGACTCCTATTAAATTTATGTTTGAGTGATTATACTTCTATGCTTAGTAGTGGACCAGATAAGTTCTCTGGCATCCTATTCTTAACTAACCTTTGTGATACTATCTATATTTTGCTGTGGCAGTTCATAATATTTTCTCTTGACTTATGTTGGCTACTGACTGACAATTCTTGTGTTACTCACAATGTCGTCCTTTCCCTGTTCCTGGACTGGCTCTGTGGTGCCTCTGGGATTGGCATTCCCCTCACCAATACCATCCTCCCATGCAACTCTCACTTGTGTCTCCATTTCACTATATTGGTAGGATTTCATTTTCTTGTAGTTGTAATACATGTGTGTATGATTAGTTTGCATCTTTTGTTTTCTCTATCTAAGGCTCAGAAGCCGACTTCTACTACGTCACCCCCTTCTGGGGCTCTATGCAATTACACTTACATTTCTACGACAATTAGCTGGCATATCACCATCTCAAATCAAGAAACAAAATTACTTACCCCACATACAAAAATCTATATCTGGGACATAATCAAATGTATACTTAAAATTAAGTTGTTTCGCATAGGCATAACTTAAATGAATATAGGTTATTGGAATTGTTGGGGTGTCCGTCACCCTAAATTTTATGAAGAAATAAAATACATCCAAAAATCAAATAACCTTAATAATTTGGTTTTGACTAAAACTAAATGTAATCAAGAACCGAAAAATACTATAACGCATACATGTGGTTTTCAAGATTTAACATTCATTCCTTTGAACAACTCTAGGGGGCCTATGGCTTCTCTGGAATCACAAGGAAGAAATGAAGAAATTCAAGCTAGATAAAAACACTTCTGATATTATCATATACAAAATGAACAACACGACTCTCCATATATACCTCAGGATATTCGTATATCCACCAACTAGAGAGGAAAATAAAGCAGCATTCTGGCAGTAACTAGAACAAGAGATTATATCCTTCAGTTTACCGATCATTCTTGTGGGTGATTTATAGAACTGGAAAACGACACTAAAAAACTAGGCGGAGCAAACTAGAATATATATCATTTTCAACGTCTTCATAATTTCATAAATAATCTAGGACTACTTAACACAAGAACTGTTGGCCTCCTGTTCACCTAGAGGCATAGAATGAGTGGAACAAACAACACTTACGAAAAACTAGATAAGGTTATTATCCAACCAGATATTTTAGACACAAACCCACACTTGACAATCCAACATCATTGTTTCACTTTATCAGATCATTGTCTTATCACTTTTTCCTTAGGATTAGTGACAAAACACATTAATCCTCCATTCCTATTTGAAAATGCTTGGGCTGAATTTGAGGACTACAGTCAACTAGTCAAGAAATAGGGAAATATAGATTACACTTGTCTTATATGTACAAACTCTACCGAAAACTTTCACTCTTGAAGAAATACTCCAAGAGCTAAGCCAAAGTCAAATTTAATAAGAACTTTAAAAAATTACAGAACTCTAAAGAAAAACTCAATGAGCTACAAAACAATCTCTTTTATAACCCAAATTGTGCTAGAACTATTGACCTTCTCAAAAAATTCATGATCAGACATAATGCTATACTCAACTTCCAACACACTTACTGGAAACACCGTGCTAAAGTGAAACATTCTATGTTAGCTAACATGAAAGACAAAAATATCACCAAACAATTGATAAAATAAGGTCAGTAAAACAGAATATCACAAAATTTCAATCAAAGGATGGCCTTATGATTTTTTTATCCAAAACAAATAAATGAAGGAAGTACTAAAGAACTAGCAGCAAGGTTCATTCTTAATCAGACTAGTACTCTCACACAAACCACTTTACCAATAATCCAATAAGCTATATCAGACTATGAAAATGATAAGTTACTAAAAATACCCAAAATAGAGGAAATTAAAGTCGTAGTTTCTGATCTTCCAGCTGATAAGACTCTAAGACCTAATCATTTTTCGACTGAATTTTGTAGATGGTACTGGGATACTATTGGGGGTACTGTTGTCCATTCCACATCCATATTATTTCACTCTGGTAAAATGTTAAGGGAAGCAAACCACGCCTTTATTGCATTAATTCCAAAAAATGATGCACCACTTAATATAGATCAATACAGAACCATTAGCATGTGTAATATCACTTATAAAATTATAACGAAAATCCTAGAAATAATTAAAAACCTTTGTTAACAAAACTCATCTATCCCCCATAGAGAGCTTTTGTGGAAGGCAGACTCATCCATGATAACATCTTTATAGCTCATGAAATTTTCCATTTCTTCCATAAAAAGAAAACATGTAATAAATGATGGATGACGATAAAATTAGATATGGAAAAAGCATATGATAAAATTAGATGAGACTTTATTGAAATAATTTTAAACAACTTTGATTTTCATTAGAATTTTGTTAAATTAATCATGTCTTAAATTACAACTACATCTTGTTCAATTATTGTTAATAATGAACATGGCCAAATAATCACACCGTCATGTGGAATCAGTCAAGGTGACCCAATGGCCGTGTACTTTTTTGTACTAGCTATGGAGTACCTTGCAAGAATTTTTGATAGCCCTTGGCTAAGGATATTCAAAGCTGGTCAAGGAGAAGTTGCCACCAAAGCCCTCAGATTCCTCTTTGGCGCTGGCGACATGTGGTGATTGTTGATGGGCTTTGATCGAGTGAATGATGGGATTTGAGGTGGTGATTTGAGGGGATATGTAACTGAATATTAGAGGATATACGCACCAAAAATATTTAAAGAAAACATAGGTTTGATTGTGGATATTCGTACCACTATCGCAACTACAATACTTGGATAAACTCACCAAGGAGAAGGACGTCAAAATTGAGTTCTTGAGGGTTTTCTTTCTGAGAAAACTCAAGAGATTTGTTCAAGTTCAACGTGCCTAAACAATGGCAAGAAATGACATATTTAAAGATGAGAAATTCCAAGAGTTTTAAGAGAAAACACTAATTGAAGTGACTCGGTAATCCGAAAGCGGCCCGACTCCAAATGGGATGAGATTTGATATGTTCTTGTAGAAGTCGTGGGCGATGTGTAAAAATGGGCCCAAAGTCACGAGCCAATTTGGAGAACGTCTAGCAATAAAATCATGATATTGCTGGTGTTGGGGACATTCCTTGCTCTTGAGCCATCTCCGATCCAACCTCCACTTTGCTCGGCACTCTTGAGCTCCATAGGCTTCTTTGGGCATGATAATCATGTGGTAGAAATTTGGAGACATTTTGAGTAGTTTTGTTTGGTGGGTTGTGAGGAGCATGTGTTGGCGTGACGCTCGGCGTCGACGCATCATATTGCAACAAGGCGATCATTTAACCTTCATGCACTTGGCTCGACACTCCTTGAGCCAAAAAAACTCTATTAAGGTCCTTGAGAAGTTGCTTTTCTTAGGACCTTGTGATCACACCCTTTTTCTAACCAACATCGAGGTCTCCTTTGGCGATGCGCGCCAAGTACCTAGCACCCGATCGAGTCAGCAACGGGGTGGAAGTTGGGCACACTTTCTACGATGCTCCTGGTGTGATTTGGCCCTCTTGGTCATGACTAGGTTCTAGCTCAAAGTAGGTTGGATTTGGAGAAGTGTCGCCGAGAGATTCTTCATTCCCTAGCAAGGGCACCGTGGGCATCGACTGTGTAGTGTCTTGACCTTGATGTGTCGCTGACAGAGTCACATCATCCTTCCTCCCTTGAAGAGGATTCGACCTCGAATCAATGCGACCTACACCAACAAACGTGAAATAGCAAGGCTTCTCAAAAACACCTAAGTACACAAAGTTTCTTACCCTAGCCATGACTGTGGGCTCGTTCGGTAAGTAGTGAGTAAAACCGAGTGGAAGTGGAAGAAAGTGGAAGTAGGAGTTGAAGTGGAAGAAATAGTTGAAGTGGAAGTACGAGTTGAAGTGGAAGTACGAGTTGAAGTTAGAAAATGGCTTGTTCGGTAAGTAGTAATTACGAGAGTTGAAGTGGGGTATTTTTGGTGTGTAATTACCAAAAAATGCATTAAAATTTATGGAATTTAGGAGTGAATTCTTGGGGGTAAACGCAAGATTTGCTTCCACTTCCACTCCAAAATTTGCTCACCGTGGGGAGGGGGTGAAGGTAAGGAAATGGCAGTAAGGGAGTTGAAATCCCCATTTCCTTCATCTTCCATCCATTTCATTCCTCTTCCTTCCACTTTTTCCAAACCACCCACCGAACGGGTCTTTGCTGCGGTGAAGGAGTTGAAGTTGCAACTTCAACTTGCTTACTGCCTTGCATACCACATGCCGAACGGGCCCTATATGTACTCTCCTAGAATGCACAAGTAAAATTTTTTGGGGACTCCCCTTCTTAATATGCAACCTATCTCCTTGAGTTTCACTTGGATGAATATCATAGGAATGACTAGACACAATTCCAAGGAAATAATAGAGAGAAACATGATATGTTGGAAGTGTGCCTTAAGACTAATATGTAAAGCAAGAGAAATAGGCAAGAAAACTCCCTTTACTTTTGTGAGTGGCTTGGTCATCTCGTGAGGTTTGAGGAAAATGGATGATTTGAGGGCATTGACTTGACTGTTCACATTGGGTCTAGGCGCGCGGCTTGCAAAGCTCATAGGGTAGTTGACATACCCATGGTTTCTTCTTATTATTAAGCAAGCTCATGTCACTCTTCCTAGTCTCCTTCAATGCTTCCGCACTCATGGCCTCCAATCGGTACCACACATTGTCTTTATTCACATGATTCACATTAAGACGACCTTCATGGATGACGTTGAGGTCGAACTACCATGGTCGCTTTATGATTAGATCAAATGCATGAGTAGGTATCACTACAAATGTCGCCATATTCGAGTAGGATCCCAAGTTAAAGATCACATGAACCACCTTATCCACGTTGATCTTTTGACCCTCATTCACCCATCCTATCACAATGGGTGGACTTTGTGGCTGAGTCACGAGACCTAACCTTTGAACCACATACTCATAAATCACGTTTTGATCACTTCCACTATCAACCAAGGCCAAGAAAGGTTATTCATGGCCATCAATAGTGCATAGGTGGTAGAAGCTTTGATCTTGTTGGTTATAGTCTATCGTGGGGGTGAATTCTACAAAAAAGCACCTCTAAAAGCTCTTCTTCATCAAATATTTAAGGCACCTTGAAAAGCTCTTCTTCATCAAACATAGGAGGCATCTCTAAAAGTTCCTCCCCATCATATATTGGCTCCATGTTTGCATAGGTATCATACCTTGGATCAAAAGGCTCTTCTTTCACCTTAGAGATTACAAAGCATTCTCCAATGGCAGTTGTGGCATGCTCTTTCTCTTGTTCATCTTTTTTGGCCTCTTTGTTCTCAATAACTTCTTGAGTCACCAATCTTTCACCCATGGCCATATGGTCTAACAACAACTCATCATCTTTCGGGTAGTCATCAAAAAATGGCGACAAGTCCCATTGGATGACCACATCCTCGGTCACATCCTCGGTGAAAGGGTAACTCATGGTGTCTTGGGGTTGGCTAGGGGTTGGTGGGTCCATGATATCAACACTTCTTGGTTTCTCCAGCCTTTACACAAGCTTCTCATCCATTGGTTGGAGGAGATCAATGCGTGTCCTATCAAACAAGGCTTAAAAGTCTCTATGAGTGAGTGACTTCTCCTCACTAGACCCGTCCACATGACTCTTTCCTCTCAGGTTGGACATAGCTGCTAAGACAAAAACTCACAACAAATAAGGAACACACAAGATTAGTGGAAACAGAATCACTACTTCAAGTTGAGATTCTTACCTCAAGCTTCTTCAACCTTCACTCTTCAAGTCCCCGCTAGGGCTCAAGTGGTTAGTCTCTTAGACTCCTCAAAGGTCAAAGATATGGTCCACACACCTAGTACTCGGCCCTCCTCAAGACAGCCCCACACAAACACTTGAAACGACAAGATTGATATGTAAAAAATTCACCAAGCACAAAGGTATGGCTCGTAGTTGTGCTTAGTCAAAAGAGTTACTTCTTTCTGACACAAATTTATGCACTATAGTTCATTGCAAGACACAAGTAGGTCACACGAAGCTACTAAGCACATAGGCCTTCCAAGTCAACACACAAAAATTTCAGCAAATAAACAAAGGCTCGTTTCTTTCTTGGTTGGTCTAATGTTTCTATGACCTTTCCTTTTGTTACGTAGGCCGGGTATTTCTAGATCCAACCACTCTTTCTCAAGCTTAGTACATTTCTTTCAACTTTGAGAACACTTGAACTCAATTTACAACACTTTAGAACTTTCCGAAACAACTTTTCATTACAACCGATTTCAACTTTCACTCCTTACAATATTTCTTCACTTTCGGCCTAAATGCGTTTCCCGTATCTTATGCTCTCACTTATATCATGCAAATGACATAAAATACACAAATAAGTGCAGAACAAAGCATCAAAGAAGGCATTTAATTGTCGACTAGATGAAAGGATTGTTTTAATGAATTGATGAAGCTTAGTTTAATGAAGTCGGTTTAAATGAAGCATAGAGATTCAACTGCATTTCAGGTTACGACATATGAAAGGTTGTCTTCAACCTCCAAACAATTGAAGCAAGGCCACGAAATTGTAGGATACACACACTCAAATTCGACAATCAAACTAACAATAACAAGGCCGAAACTTGGCGATTTTTGCATGAACCTTACTTGCGACTTTCAAGGGCAAGGTTACGAGCAAATCTACCTCGCGGAAAGATTTCATACCACTTTATAGCCCTTGTCTAAGAATCTTTGAAGCTGGTCAAAGAGAAGTTGCCACCAAAGCCCTCAGATTCCTCTTTGGCGCCGACGACGTGTGGTGAGTGTTGATGGGGTTTTGATCGATTGAATGATGGGATTTGAGGTGGTTATTTGAGGGTATAGGTCACTCAATATTAGAGGACATACACACCAAATTTATAAAGAGAAAACGCAGGTTTGATCATGGATGTTCACACCACTCTCACAACTACAATCCTTGGGTAAACTCACCAAGGAGATGGATGCCAAAACTGAGTTCTTGAGGGTTTTCTTTCTAATAAAACTCAAGATATTTTTTCAAGTTCATCATGCCTAAACAATGGCAAGAAATGACATATTTAATGATGAGCAATTCCAAGAGTTTTAAGAGAAAACACTAATTGAAGTGGCTCGGTGATCCGAAAGCGACCCGACTCCAAATGGGATGAATTTTGTATACGTTTTTGTGGACTTCATGGGCCATGTGTTCACCAAAACTGGGCCCAAAGGCATGAGCCAATTTGGATAATGCCTAGCAACAAAATTGCGATATTGTCATCGTCGGGGACATTCCTTGCTTTTATGCCTTCTCCAAGACAACCTCCACTATGCTCGGCACTCCTGAGCTCCATAGGCTTCTTTGGGAATGAGAATCATGCGGAAGAAATTTGGAGACATTTGGAGTAGCTCGGTGGGTTGCGAGGAGCATGTGTTGGCACGACGCTCGACGTTGACGCATCATATTGCAGCAAGACGATCATTGAACCTTCATGCACTTGGCCCGACATTCCTTGAGCCAAAGGCCTCTTTGAAGGTCCTTGAGAAGTTGCTTGTCTTGGGCACTTGTGATCACACCCTTGGCCTGGCCAACGTTGAGGTCTCTTTTGGCGATGTGCGCCAAGGCCCTAACACCTGATCAAGTCAGCAGCGGGGTGGGAGCTAGCCATACTTTTTTTGTCGCTCTTGGTGCCATTTGGCCCTCTTAGTCATGAGTAGGTTCTAGCTCAAAATAGGTTGGATTTGGAAAAGTTTTGCTGAGAGATTCTTCGTGCCCTAGCAAGGGCATCGTGGGCATCGACGGTGTAGTGTCTTGACCTTGATGTGGCACAGGCGGAGTCATATCAATTTTAGCCATTGAATCTGAAAAGCCAAACCCAAAGGTCGTCTAAAATTTAGTTAGGAATGGGGCCCCTATTCCATTCCTTAACTTCGCAGACGACACCATTATCCTAGCAAACGCTAATCTTGAGTCCACCAACTTCATAAAAAATGTTCTCTAGGATCTCTCAAACAAAACCGGTCTTACCATAAATTTCACAAAAGATCGGTCCAATTCTTTGCAAATGTAAGTCAACAAACCGCCACTTCCATAGCTAGTATTCTTCAAGTCCCACTAACTAGAAGTCTAGAGAAGTACCAAGGTATCCCAATTATTAGAGGAAGAGTCAATTATGCTACTTTTACAAAGGTCATCGACTCATTAAAGAAACAATTATTAAAATGGAAAGCTAATACGCTTTCACAAACAGGAAGATTTGCCTTAATACATGCAAATGTAATGATGAGAGAAAAATGATCCTTAATGCGTCGAATTCCTACATTGTGAAAGCTAATACGCTTTCACAATGAAGGAATTTGATGGGGGTTGCTTTGCTGGATTTTATTGTTATTTGTCGCTCAAACTCTTAGCTCTTTGTTTCCCCCCAATATTTTGACAACATAAGATGATTCACGAAAAGAAATTGACAAAATTTGAAACCCTTATCTTTCGCTAAAAGTCTGGCCTTGTATCGTAAATAGTAAGTCATGGGTCGTTTTAGTGTTGTTTGTCATTCAAACTCTTAGTTCTTTGTTTTGACCCAATATTTTGACAATATAAAATGATTCACGGAAAGAAATTGACAAAGTTTGAAACTCTTAGCTTTCGCTCACAGTCATTTTAGTGTTGTTTGCAGCTCAAACTCTTAATTCTTTGTTTTCCCCCAATATTTTGACAATATAAGATGATTCACAAAAAGAAATTGATAAATTGTGAAACTCTTAACTTTCGCTTAAAGTTGTTCCTTGTATCGTAAATGGAAAATAGTAGGTCTTTTTAGTGTTTTTGTCACCCAAACTCTTAGCTCTTTGTTTTCTTCTAATAGTTTGACAATATAAGATGATTCACTAAAATAAATTGACAAAGTTTGAAACTCTTAACTTTCGCTCAAAGTTGTTTTAGTGTTGTTTGTAGCTCAAACTCTTAGCTCTTGGTTTTCTCCCAATATTTTGACAATATAAGATGATTCACATAAAGAAATTAACAAAATGTGAAACTCTTAACTCTCGCTCAGTCGGGCTCTATATTGTAAATGGTAAATCATGGGTCGTTTTAGTGTTGATAGTCGCTCAAACTCTTAGCTCTTTGTTTTCCCCTAATAGTTTGACAATATAAGATGATTCAAGGAAAGAAAGAGTCAAAGTTCAAAACGCTTAACTTTCGCTCAAAGTTGTGCCTTGTATCGTAAATGGAAAATAGTTAGTCTTTTTAGTGTTGTTTGTCCTCACACTTTTTGCTCTTTATTTTTCCCCAATATTTTGACAATATAAGATGATTTACGCAAAGAAATTGACAAAATTTGAAACTCTTTACTTTCCCTTAAAGTTGTGCCTTGTTTCATAAATAGTAAATAGTATGTCATTTCTGTAACACCCCCGACTTATGTCGGTAGTGATACACGCTAGTGACCTCAGACGTTAATGTCCAAAGTCACCCCAGGATTTAATCAGAACAATTAAGCTTAAATAAATACATAAATATTAAATAACGAAAGAATAATCAGCGGAAGACCATTTGAATGAACAAAACTCAACCTTTTTATAAGATTCCTCTCGTAAAATGAGAAGGACGGTTTTACAACAAAGTATAGTGACAGCGGAAGACTTTTAAATTACAGCCGAAGACTCTTTTAAAGTAGTCCTAATTACATGACTATGTATTACATTTATTTCAAATCAACCATACACGCCTTGGAAATATTACTTCTTAAAACGCAAACTTCAACTGCAAGCCTTCTCTTCAATTGGTTACTTCAATCGTTAGGGACCAACCTCTGATGTGCCGTATAGGACGGATGACACCAGCCAACCATACAGGGAATAAAATCCGGTTGGTTAGTCTAATGAAAGACTATGTAAGGGTACAAGCAGAATGGTTCTAGTGATCGTAACCGTCTACTATCATTGTCCCTCGAATAATAACCGAAGGAACGATACATAACCCGGAACTTTCACGAAATGATAGAGAAAGATATGCATCCAAAAGAAGACTCCAACGGAATTGAGCCTTTAGGGAAAATATGAAGAATTGTTTGGGAACGTTAAGTTTTCACACAGGTTTATAAAAACGACCTTGATTATTTGGGTCCACGACCAACCTCACCGTGTACTGCGAATCCAGATTGGAAAGAAGACTTACTCTAACAAGAGTCCGGGCGGGTTCCACGTTGTACTTCTCGCCCGAGGGTATATTAATTATGTGCGCAAAAGCACTTATCTTATTTACTTTCATAACTTACATTCACGTTAAGGCTTTTAATCCACATCATCTCGATACGAGAGATATCTTTGGGATGAATCCCGAACATTGGCACTAGTTAAGTGCACCTACAACTTATATCCGAATAAGGGTACGGTCATGACCAGGAGTACTAGGGCAAAAACCTCCTAATACTTGTTATAAAGAAATGACTAGACCTCGCAAGGTACATAGCGTTCCTACGAATACTCATGCTAACTAAGCATGTAAGTTCACATATAAATCCACACCAAAATCCATTTATCACTTTATGGTAATATAGTATAGGATAATATATAATAGCGTTATTTCTAACAATATATACAACCTATTATAAATTCATATTTTTAACACAACCTTTTATCGTTTAAGTTCCCAAACACAAATCAACACTTTATTCCAACTTAATTAAACAATTAAGTAATTGATAATCAAGAAAATATGAAATAAACCAACAAGAGCGAACCGCCACTTGCCTTAGCTTAAACGAACGAGAGATCGGGTTCGAGATCCGAGAACTTGAATTTGTGCATGGATGCCTACTAAAATTCCCGTTGAATTTTATCGTCATTCCGTAGGGTCGGATCCCAATCCCCATAACCAGCCATGGATACGAGCACATTCCAACCCGACGATGCATACGAGACGAGTTTTAAGAACAAAACCCTAATTAGTTACGGTACAAAAAAGACGAAACAAAACAAAGGAAAGAGGCAGTGCCGCGGTCGCGGTTAGCATAGCCACGATCGCAGCTTGTTGGGCAAAGCCGCGGCCACGACAGAAGGGGCCGCGATCGCGGGCCAGCCTTGGCCGAGATCACGGGCCTCTGCCCAGCCACGGTAGATAGAGCCGCCGTCGCGGGCCTCCATCCTGACACGAGCTTAAATCAAGCCTCAGAGCCTTACCGATGACGACGAGGCACGAATCTTCGCTTTCTAGACACTTGCGCACTACCACCACTCCAAGAACTTCACAACGGCGACGACCTCGGCTTCCGGCGACAACAAACACCACAACAATGCAACTAACGAGAGGAAGAGAGGAATGAGGATGATGGAGGAGAATGGTGGATCTGAGCCCTATTTATAGGCTCAGAAATGGAGCTCCGCACTCAATGCAGAAGAGGCCAACCGATCCAGCTCCTGCCGCTCGGCTTAACGTGGGAAATGCCGATCGTCGGCGTTCGGGAAAGAGGAGGAAAAGGACGAAGTAGAGTGCCGCGATCGCGGTTTCAAAACCGCAATCGCGGTTTGACCTTTTGCCAAAACCGCGCCCGTGGTTTCAATACAGCGGTCGCGGGCAATGCCGCGCCCGCGGCTGCAATGCCGCACATGTGGCTCCCGGGCCTTGATCGGCTCCCGACCTTGATTGCGGTCATGCTTAATTTCGTTTTAGCAGTCCTCCAATAATTAGAATCCATATATATCTCATTAAACGTGTGTCTTCACATTCATATGGTTCTTACATAGGTCCCGAACGTGCCTAACACGTCTTGCTTACAAAACAAAAGTTGGGACTTTTAGGGGTTACTACAATTTCAGTGTTGTTTCTCGACAAACTCTTAGCTCTATGTTTTCCCCTAATATTTTGACAACATAAGATGATTCACAGAAAGAAATTGACAAAATTTGAAACCCTGAAATTTCGCTTAAAGTTGGGCCTTGTTTCGTAAATTGTAAATCATGCGTTGTTTTAGTGTTGTTTGTCGCCGAAACTCTTACCTCTTTGTTTTCCCTGAATATTTAGACAACATAAGATGATTCAAGGAAAGAAATTGTCAAAATTTGAAACTCTTAACTTTCGCTCAAAGTTGTGCCTTGTAACGTAAATGGTAAATCATGGGTCGTTTTAGTGTTGTTTATGGCTCAAACTCTTAGCTCTTGGTTTTCCCCCAAGATTTTGACATTATAAGATGATTCACGGAAAGAAATTGACAAAATTTGAAACTTTTAACTTTCGTTCAAAGTTGTGTTGTGTATCGTAAATGGAAAATAGTTTGAATTTTTAGTGTTGTTTGTCGCATAAACTCTTAGCTCTTTGTTTTCCCCTAACATTTTGACAATATATGATGATTCATGGAAAGAAATTGACAAAATTTGAAACTCTTAACTTTTGCTCAAAGTCGTTTTAGTGTTGTTTGTAGCTCAAACTCTAAGCTCTTTGTTTTCCCCCAATATTTTGACAACATAAGATAATTAACGAAAAGAAATTGATAGAATGTGAAACTCTTAACTCTCACTCAAAGTCGGGCCTTGTATCGTAAATGGTAAATCATGGGTCATTTTAGTGTTGTTTGTCGCTCAAACTCTTAGCCTTGTGTTATCCCACAATATTTGACTATATAAGATGATTCATGGAAAGAAATTGATACAGTTTGAAACTCTTAACTTTCGCTCAAATTGTGTCTTGTATCGTAAATAGAAAATAGTAGGTCTTTTTAGTGTTGTTTGTCTCCCAAAATCTTAGCTCTTTGTTTTCCCCAAATAATATGACAATATAAGATGATTCACAGAAAGAAATTGACAAAATATGAAACTCTTAACTTTTGCTCAAAGTTGTGCCTTGTATTGTAAATGGTAAATAGTAGGTCATTTTAGTGTTATTTGTCGCCAAACTCTTAGCTCGTTGTTTTCCCCCAATATTTTGACTACATAGGATGATTTACGGAAAGAAATTTACAAAATTTGAAGCCCTTAAATTTCGCTCAAAGTTGGGCCTTTTATCGTAAATGGTAAATAGTAGGTCTTTTTAGTGTTGTTTGTTGCTCAAACTCTTAGCTCTATGTTTTCCCCAATATTTTCAAAATATAAGATGATTCAAGGAAAGAAATTGACAAAACTTGAAACTCTTAACTTTTGCTCAAAGTCGTTTTAGTGGTATTTGTAGCTCTAACTCGTAGCTCTTGGTTTCCCCCCAATATTTTGACAATATAAGATGATTCACGAAAAGAAATTGATAAAATGTGAAACTCTTAACTCTCATTCAAAGTCGGGCCTTGTATCGTAAATGGTAAATCATGGGACGTTTTAGTGTTGTTTGTGACTCAAGCTCTTAGCTCTTTGCTTTCCCCCAATATTTTGACAATATAAGATGATCTATGGAATGAAATTGACAAAGATTGAAACACTTAACTTTCGCTCAAAGTTGTGCCTTGTATCGTAAATGGTAAATAGATGTCTTTTTAGTGTTGTTTGTCGCTCAAACTATTAGCTATTTGTTTTACCCCAATATTTTGAAAATACAAGATGATTGACTCAAAGAAATTGACAAAATTTGAAACTCTTAACTTTCGCTTCAAGTTGTGTCTTGTATCATAAATGGTAAATAGTAGGTCATTTTAGTGTTTCTTGTCGCCAAACTCTTAGCTCTTTGTTTCCCCCCAATATTTTGACAACATAAGATGATTCACGATAAGAAATTGACAAAATTTGAAACCCTTAAATTTCGATCGCTCAAAGTTGGACTTTGTATCGTAAATGGTAAATCATGGGTCATTTTATTGTTGTTTGTCGCTCAAACTCTTACCTCTTTGTTATTGCCCAATATTTTGACAATATAAGATGATTCAAAGAAAGAAATTGACAAAATTTGAAACTCTTAACTTTCTCTCAAAGTCATTTTAGTGTTGTTTGTAGCTCAAACTCTTAGCTATTGTTTTTTTCTAATAATTTGACAATATAAGATGATTCACAAACAAAAATTAACAAAATGTGAAACTCTTAACTCCCGCTCAAAGTCGGGAATTGTATCATAAATGGTAAATAATGGGTCATTTTAGTGATGTTTGTTGCTCAAACTCATAGCTCTTTATTTTTCCTTAATATTTTGACAATACAAGATGATTCACGGAAATAAATTGACAAAATTTGAAACTCTTACCTTTCGCTCAAAGTTGTGCATTGTATCGTAAATGGTAAATAGTAGGTCATTTTAGTGTTGTTTGTCGCCAAACTCTTAGCTCTTTGTTTTTCCATAATATTTTTACAACATAAGATGATTCACGGAAAGAAATTGACAAAATTTGAAACTCTTAACTTTCGCTCAAAGTTTGCCCTTGTATCTTAAATGGTAAATTGTAGGTCTTTTTTGTCTTATTTTTCGCTCAAACGCTTAACTCTTTGTTTCCCTTCAATATTTTGACAATATATGATGATTTACGGAAAGAAATTGACAAATGTTGAAACTCTGGACTTTTCATCAAAGTTATGCCATTATCGTAAATGGAAAATAGTAGGTCTGTTTATTGTTGTTTGTCGCTTAATCTCTTAGTTGTATGGATTCCCCTAATATTTTGACAATATAAGATGATGCATGAAAAGAAACTGACAAAATTTGAAACTCTAAACTTTCGTTCAAAGTTGTGCCTTGTATCATAAATGGTAAATAGTAGGTCATTTTAGTGTTGTTTGTCGCCCAAACTCTTAGCTCTTAATTACCCCCAATATTTTGACAACATAAGATGATTCACGTAAAGAAATTGACAAAATTTGAAACACTTAACCTTCGTTGAAAGTCATGGGTCATTTTAGTGGTAAGTCATGGATCGTAAATGCTAAGTCATGGGTCGTTTTAGTGTTGTTTGTAGCTCAAACTCTTATCTCTTTGTTTTCCCCCATTATTTTGACAATATAAGATGATTCACGTAAAGAAATTGACAAATTGTGAAACTCTTAACTTTCGCTCAAAGTTGTGCCTTGTATCGTAAATGGAAATAGTATGTCTTTTTAGTGTTGTTTGTCACTCAAACTCTTAGCTCTTTGTTTCCCCCCAATATTTTGACAATATAAGATGATTCACGCAATGAAATTTTAAAAATTTGAAACTCTTAACTTTCGCTCAAAGTTGTGCCTTGTATAGTAAATGGTAAATAGTAGGTCATTTTAGTGTTGTTTGTCGCCAAAATCTTTGCGCTTTGTTTTCCCCCAATATTTTGACAACATATGATGCATATGATGTTTCACAGAAAGAAATTCACAAAATTTGAAACCCTTAAATTTCGTTCAAAGTTAGGTTGTGTATCGTAAATTGTAAATCATGGGTCGTTAGTGTTGTTTGTGGCTCAAACTCTTAGCTCTTTGTTATCCCCCAAGATTTTGACAATATAAGATGATTCACAGAAATAATGACAAAATTTGAAAATCTTAACTTTCGCTCAAAGTTGTGATGTGTATCGTAAATAGAAAATAGTTGGTGTTTTTTGTGTTGTTTGTCACTCACTCTTATCTCTTTGTTTTTCCATAATATTTTGACAATATAAGATGATCCACAGAAAAGAAATTGACAAAATTTGAAACTCTTAACTTTTCGTTCAAAGTTGGCCCTTGTATCGTAAATGGTAAATTGTAGGTCTTTTTACTCTTGTTTGTCGCTCAAACTTCTAACTCTTTGTTTCCCCAATATTTTGACAATATATGATGATTCACGAAAATAAATTAACAAATGTTAAAACTCTTAACTTTCACTTAAAGATGTGCCACTTATCGTAAATGAAAAATAATAGGTCTGTATAGTGTTGTTTTTTGCTCAAACTCTTAGCTCTTTGTTTTCTCATAATATTTTGACAATATAAGATGATTCACGGAAAGAAATTGACAAAATTTGAAACTCTTAACTTTTGCTCAAACATGGGCCTTGTATCGTAAATGGTAAATCATGCATCGTTTTAGTGTTGTTTGTCGCTCAAGTTCTTAGCTCTTTGTTTTCCCTTAATATTTTGACAATCTAAGATTATTCATGGAAAGAAATTGACAAAATTTGAAATTCTTAACTTTCGCTCAAAGTTGTGCCTTGTAACGTAAATGGTAAATCATGGGTCGTTTTAGTGTTGTTTGTGGCTCAAACTCTTAGCTCTTTGTTTCCCCCAAACATTTTGACAACATAAGATGATTCACGAAAAGAAATTGATAAATTGTGAAACTCTTAAATTTCGCTTAAAGTTGTACTTTGTATCGTAAATGGAAAATAGTAGGTCTTTTTAGTGTTGTTTGTCGCCCAAACTCTTAGCTCTTTGTCTTTCCCCAATATTTTGACAATATAAGATGCTCACGGAAAGAAATTGACAAAATTTGAAACTCTTAACTTTCGCTTAAAGTTTTTCCTTGTAACGTAAATGGTAAATAGTAAGTCATTTTAGTGTTGTTTGTCACCAAACTCTTAGATCTTTGTTTTTCCTCAATATTTTGACAAAATAATATGATTCACGGAAATAAATTGATAAAATTTGAAACTCTCAAATTTCGCTCAAAGTCGTTTTAGTGTTGTTTGTAGCTCAAACTCTTAGCTCTTGGTTTCCCCCAATATTTTGACAATATAGGATAATTCACGAAAAGAAATTGACAAAATGTGAAACTCTAAACTCTCGCTCAAAGTCGGGCCTTGTGTCGTAAATGGTATATCATGGGTCGTTTTAGTGTTGTTTGTCGCTCAAACTCTTAGCTCTTTGTTTTCCCCAATATTTTAATAATATAAGATGATTCATGGAAAGAATTGACAAAGTTTGAAACTCTTAACTTTTGCTCAAAGTTGTGCCTTGTATCGTAAATGGAAAATAGTATGTCTTTTAGTGTTGTTTGTCTCTCAACTCTTAGCTCTATGTTTCCCCCCAATATTTTGACAATATGTGATGATTAATGCAAAGAAATTGACAAAATTTTAAACTCTTAATATTTGCTCAAAGTTGTACCTTGTATCGTAAATGGTAAATAGTAGGTTATTTTAGTGTTTTTTGTCCCCAAACTCTTAGCTTTTTGTTTTCCCCCAATATTTTGATAACATAAGATGATTTACGGAAAGAGATTGACAAAATTTGAAAAAGTTCGCTCAAAGTTGGGCCTTGCATCGTAAATGGTAAATCATGGGTCGTTTTAGTGTTGTTTGTCGCTCAAACTCTCAGCTCTTTGTTTTCCCCAATATTTTGACAATATAAGATGATTCACGAAACAAAATTGACCAAATTTAAAACTCTTAACTTTCGGTCAAAGTTGTGCCTTGTATCAACAGGCTCTGTAGAGACATCAAAGTTGTGCCTTTGATGTCTCTACAGAACCTGTTGATAACGTGGAAAATGCTAAGTATGAAAAGTTAATGATGGCCACTAATTAGACTATGTTGGTTTTAGCTCATTTTCATTATTGTCATTTCTTTTGAATTTGTTTCACTTAAAATCAACATTTAAGTGGAGTGGCGACTCATTCAGTATGCTGCTAATACTTCTACTCGATGCATTTACTCAAATCATGGAGTTCCCAACATCTTATTATGAATGCAAGAGAGTGATAAAGGACTTAGGTCTTGGGTATGAAAACATTGGTGCTTGTCCAAACAATTGTATCTTGTATTGGGTGATTCATCAGAGTTAGATAATTATCCTACTTGTAAAGCATTAAGGTGGAAGAAAGCTAAAGGTCATGAGGATGATGTTATGGATGATAATGTTATTATTAAGAGAGGTGAACCAGCTAAGGTGATGTGTTGTTTTCCTTTTACTGAAAGGTTAAAAAGGGTTTACGAGTCAGCCCGGATTGCTGAAAGCATGGTATGGCGTCATAAAGATTCTGTCAAGGATGGAAATTTACGACATCGGGCTGATCGTTTGGCATGGTCAAATTTTGATGTCACATACCCTAAATTTTCCTCTGAGCCACGTAATGTAAGACTTTCCCTTGCTAGTGATGGCTTTAATCCATATCGTCTGATGAATACTTCTTACAACACATGGCCCATGGTTTTAATTCCTTATAATTTGCCACCGTGGTTGGCTATGAAGTCATCATCATTTATCTTGTCATAGATTAACCCTAGAAAATCAAGGATCGGAAATGATATTGGTGTGTACTTGCAACCATTACTACATGAGTTGAAACTGTTCTGGGAAGGTGTTGATGTCTTTTATGCTTACAAGAGAGGATGATTTAGGATGCGTGTTGCTTTAACGTGCAGTATTAATGACTTCCCTGCTTATTCTATGTTATCTGGTTGGAGTACTAAGGGCTACAAGGCTTGTCCATCTTGTACAAATTCAATTAATCCGTATAATTTTGGGGGGAGGGGGGGGGGATCTGTTATTTGGTTGTCGAAAATGGTTGCCAGATGATCGTCCTTATCGGTTCCAAGGTGAGTTGTTTGATGAGACTAATGAGTATGGTCATGCTCCAATTCTTGCATTCGGGAAAACAATCTTAAGGCCACAAGAAATAGTAAGTTATGTATATGGATCGTCAAAGAAGGCTTTAAGAAAAAAGAAACCAAGACAAGATGTTGGCACATGAACTGACAGAGTTGATATATGCGATGAAGAGGACAACGTTCTTTGGAAGAAAAAGAGCATCTTTTTTGATTTGCCATATTGGGAGTTCACCATGTTGAGACATAATTTAGATGATATGCGCATAGAAAAAAATGTGTGTGACATTTTGCTAGGGACTATTCTTGGTACAAATAAAAGCAGGGATGATGTTAATGCTAGAGAAGCTATTGAACAACTAGGTGTGAAGCCACATCTTTTGCTTCAACCTCATCCTAATCGAGAACCTGTTATGCCTCTTGCTCCATACACCATGTCATCATAGGAAAATGAGATATTCTAAAACATTTTGTAGACACTCAGAGTTCCAGATGGATATGGATCTAATATTTCTCGATGCGTCAATATGAAGCAAAAAAAAGTTTATGGGACTCAAAAGTCAGGACAATCATGTTTTAATGCAAGATATCATGCCTATAGCCCTGCATGCCTTAAGAGTAACAAAAAATGTTGATTTAATATCACAATTGTCTTCATTTTTCAAGTATTCGTGCTCTGCAACTCTTGATATAGATGAGCTAGACGCAATTCAAGGCATACTCATCTTGACTCTATGTGAGATGGAAAAGGTATTTCTACCAACATTCTTCACAATCATGGTTCACCTACTACGTCACTTAGTAGAAGAGGCAAAGCTTGGTGGACCGAATCACAATAGATGGATGTATCCCATAGAGAGGTTAATCTCTACGCTAGCTATTACCATTTTATCATTTGTCGTTTGTATTAAATTTGTATTACTTAACCAATGTTCTAAAAATCCCCGCCTAGGCGAGAAGAAGTTTCCGATGTTGTGGAAACAACAACATCTTAGGAGGTGACGGTTGCATAGAACATAGTTTTGGGTTATGTTTTGTAAACTAAGGCCCATAATAAAATATCAAACTTCATCCCAATATAGTTTTATCAACATTAATGGATTTAAGAGAATATAATAAAATAATCATATGGATCATGCCTAAATTTTCAATCCGCTTAGGCCCCGCCTAGCCGCCTAGGCGCTAGGCCCCCCTCACCGCCCAACTCCCGCCTAGCGACTTTTACAACATTGTACTTAACCAATTGAATTTTTTGAAAAGGTATTTGGCCGAACTGAAGTCATACATAACCAATAAAGCTCAGTTAAAAGGGTCCATTGCAGAAGAATATATTTTAGAAGAAACAACCACTTTTTGTTCAAGATACATGGATGGAGTTGAGACAATCTTAAACAAGTCTAAGAGGAATGATGACATTATACATGATGGCTCACAAACCTTGACAGCGACGAATGAGGAGGACTTGATGAGCGTCAAGTCGATCGGACCCGTAACTCGAGGCCGCGCTCACGCTATAGCTCAAGCCACACAATCCATTGTCACCCAGACTCACGCTAGCATAGGCTCAAGCCACGAGTCTTCCACCTTGGTTACCATGGTCACCATTACGGAGTAGCCAAGCAACGCGCCCCATGGCGCATCCCAGTAATGCACCCCATTACGCCCCCCAAGGGGCGCCCACCTGCGCACACCCATGGCGCGCCCCCATGTGGCACCCCCGGGTGTCACACGCCTACCCCTTTCCCTTTACTTGTTATTTCTATGTTTTATGTTTTGAGAGTGTTGGCCACTTGTAGTGGACCAAGCCCATTAACTATTAGGCCTACGGCCTTATGTTTGTAAGACTATTTAAGCACCTTTTTGTGATACTTGGCAATTTTAGTTTTAGTTGAGGTTTATTGTGTAGAGTTGAAGTTTTCCTTCTCCCATAAACCCCTAGGCCTCCAGCTCTAGGGTTTGGGTTCTCTTGCTTCCATCAATTTCTCTCACTCTCTCCATCTCTCTCACGTTCCAAGGGCCTCACTCCATTGTAGCTAGGCGATGCTGCACTCCATTGTAGCTCGCGCTCAGATAACCTCACATTGAAGTTATTTTGCCGTTGCGCCCCCTGGAGGCGTGCCCCCGTAGAATCTAATTTTGAGGTTACTCCCAGCTGTACATCTAGAAAAGCTGCAAGGAAAAAATCCAGCCAAGAAGAAGAAGGAAGCCCTTGCTTGAGACACGGTCCGAACCAACGCACTCGAAGCCCCTCCCGCGGGGGCGTTTCGTATCAACTGGTATCAGAGCTCAGCGGCCAAGCTAATTTCGTTCCTTTTTCATTTTAATTTCTTGATGTCACTGGTTTTCCCCTTCTTTTGCCATCCTTTGCATTTCCTTTGATTTTTCATGATTTTTTCCGCTCCGCCACCATGCGCCGCCACTTCGCCGCCCACTGGACCACCGCACAGCCGCTCCCCCTAATTCCCACAGCCAACCGCCACCTTCCCCTATGCCTTCCCATGTTTACATAAAAAGCTAGGGTTTTCCTTGCTCCTAGACAACAAAAGGGGACCAGTCTGAAAATAGCAAAAAACCAAAATAGTTTTCCCCCACCTTCCTTGTTGGTTCCGCTTTTGAGTAACTTCCAACTTGTCCTTTTCTGTTGGTATCTAGATTGGGATTAAGGCCTTAAAAGGCAAATGTAGTGAGTTGTTGGTGATGCCCAATTGTGACTACTCTCTCTCCTCCACTTTCTCTCTTCAAAAATACTTGTCTCTACTCAAAAGGAGGAAATTTGTTTAGTTACCTTGTTGCCTCCCATTAAAAAAAAGCCATCTCAAATACGAAAAAGGAAAGAGATCAAGTACAAAAAATTAAGAAACAAGAGATGGGCAAAAGGCATGCGACAAGCAATAGGGCAAAGCCCCTTCACCGCAACAACAAGGCCCACTAAGCCCACCCCTCCATATTTTTTTTTTCAAAGTCACGACACCAAGGAGAAGTCTCGGCCCACTTCATTATTTGTTAATGCTTTGATTCTAATGTCTTGATTTCAATTTTAAGGTTAAGTTGTGAAATTAATTGTTGCTTACCCTTGCTTGCTTGCATTGAGTTCCTTGAATTGTTTGATTCCCACGACTTGCTTAGACTACCCACGAGAGGTATCATTGAAATTAACTTGGGAAAGAATTGTGATTAATGGGTTGTTGTTGCTTGCCTTGTGTCTCTTGACTCTCGTGGTTCATGGTTACCTAAGGTACAAGTTCCATGGAAGAACAAAGACTAGGCGTCACCCGTGACGACCCATCACCCCCTTTGCCCTTGGTGGATCAAGCCAAGGATGTCGAGATTGCCGAGCTCAAGTGCCAATTGGCCGCGCTTCAAGCTCGCGTGTTGCCGCCTACACCCCATCCTACGTGTCCAACTCCCCAAGTCTACATGGACCCGGGGAGTCACCATGTCGCGCGCCACCGTGAAGCCGTGCCCCGCGACAAGGGAAATGGCCATGCTCACCCCCAAACTTCACGCATGTCGCCCCCACATTGGCTCCCCTCCCAAATTGAATCCACCCAGGGCGAGTTGATCCAAGTGAGTGCTACAATCCGAGAGCGTCACCACTTCACCGACAATATGGGTACGGGTCTGATGTCGCATCCTCAGATGGAGGGCGCCGTGCTAGACCGGGGGAGCACTTCAGCGGCCGTGACCATTGGCAACCATCGCACCACCACAATGCGATATGTCATGACTCCGATGGTGGCAAGAGTCGCGTACCCCGCATCGATTACTTTGAAGATTTTAAAGACGAGGGCGATGCACTTTATGATGATGAAAAGGACCTACCTTATCAAGGTCCTATTGTGGAATTTATGATGAGGAGAATGATGAAGATTACTTCCCCGAGGAGGTGCCCCGACGCGACCCCGTTCGAGGTCGTGGCCGCCCACAGCGCGGCCATGATCACCGCAATGATGATGTCACACCTCCCTGCCATGCCTATGAGCATCACGGCAACAACGTTTCCATTCCCCGCCTCGGCTATGAGGCCCGTGATCACGGCCACCGCCATGACCAACCCGCTCCCATGGTCAATTATGGCCCACGCCGCGAGATCAAAGTGAAGATTGACCATTTTAGTGGCGAGTATGATACCGCTAAGTTCATTGAGTGGCAACAAAGCACGAAGTGCGCCCTCTCCCATTGCCATTATAATGAGAGGGAGAAGATTGAGATTGCCACACTTCACTTCATCGATGGGGCACGGTCTTGGTGCTATCGCTTCAAGAAGGACCCTGAGCGCCGCCGCTTGCCAGCCATTGTTGCATGAAACCAACTCATGTTTGTGATGCACAAATGCTATGTGCCCGAGGACTACAAAAAGCAAATGCGCCTGAAGATTTCCCTCGCGTGATAAGGGTCGCACACCCCATTAGAGTTTTTTGTCGAGTTTGAGGAGCTTGTTCACAAGGCCGGAGTCATTGCCTTTGTAACATCCCAGGCCAAGCTACCCCAGCCACCAAGCCGTCCAGCCACCCAACGGTGCCAGTACAATTGGTAACAAGTGGGCGTTAAGCCGCTTGTTTAAGCGTGAGGTCTCGAGTTCGAGTCTCACGAACAACCTACCCAACCATGGGGAGAGGGGTTGGGGTACATGGGTTGCGGCCCATGGGGATGGAAATAGCTGGGCCTAATGGGCTTGGATGCTACCTCCTACATAAAAAGTGTACTTTTTTGTAACATCCCAGGCCAAGCTACCCCAGCCACCAAGCCGCCCAGCCACCCAACGGTGCCGGTGCCGATACTGGTGCCGTCTGGTTGTCCAAGGGCATGCAGCCCACACACCCAACCCTTCCCCCATTTAAATGGGTAGGTTGTTGCCCACGGGGATCAAATCCGGGACCTTTAGATACAAGGGCAATGCCTTACCACATGTATCACCAATTGTGCTACAGCGCAATTGGTGATACAAGTGGTAAGGCATTGCCCTTGTATCTAAAGGTCCCGGGTTCGATCCCCGTGGGCAACAACCTACCCATTTAAATGGGGGAAGGGTTGGGTGTGTGGGCTGCATGCCCTTGGACAACCAGGCGGCACCAGTACCGGCGCCGACACCGTTGCGTGGCTGGGTGGCTTGGTGGCTGGGGTAGCTTGGCCTGGGATGTTACACTCCGAAGGTAAAGGTGATGTGGTAACAAGGCAATGCCACATCACATTTCAAATTGGCTATTATAAAGATACGGTCCTTTGTGATGTTCTTAGTATGAATGTCACTCACCTTTTGCTAGGTCGTCCATGGCAATTTGACCGCAAGGCGCTTCATGATGGGTCCCTCAACACCTACGTCTTCATGCACAATGGCAAGCGCATCACTTTACTCCCCATGATGCCACAGGAAATCTTGGAAGATCAAGTGGAGAGGAACCGCCTCAAGGCCATTGAGGGCAGCCAACCGCCGGCGCGCCCTAACTAAGACGGTGCCAAGGCGAACAAGAACGGCAATGGCTCCCCAACGCGCCCCCATGGCACCACAACGTGCTCCAGTGTACCCCCAGTGCCCCAGTGATGCCCAGTGCAAGAGCGCCTCAGTGGCACACCAGTTCCCCAGTGGCGTCCCAGTGGAAGCGCGCCTCAGTGGCGCCCTGACACCCCAATGTTCAAGTGCTCCCCCAATGGCAACGTGCCTCAGTGGTACCCCAACTACCCAACTTAACAGTAGCTCCCATGTGCGCTCCCCTAGTGCCCCAATGCTCCCGCAGTGCCGCACGCTCCCCTGGCGCCTCCATAGGCGCATCACCGGCGTGCCCCCAGCCATGGCATCACACCCCAGTCCTGTGGTGGCCATTCAAGGTCGATGCGAGACTCGGCTTCCTTTGGTGCGCCAATAGCACCTCACCCCGGTGATCCAAGGACGGCGCCCATGCTTCTTGTTGGTGCAAAAGCAATTCCTCACCACTCCCTCACCCCATGGCGATTTGCCACCTAGTGTCGCAACGCTTCTACATGATTTTTCCGATGTGACCCCAGAGGAGCTACCTGAGGGCCTTCCACCGGTGCAGGGGATAGAACACCAAATTGATCTAGTCCCCAGCGCCTCACTCCCCAACCGAGCGACCTACCGCGCTAGCCCGAGGAGACCAAGGAGCTTCAATGCCAAGCTCAAGAACTTATGGACAAGGGCTATGTTCATGAGAGTTTGAGCCCTTGTGCTGTGCCGGTGATCCGTGTGCCAAAGAAATATGGCTTGTGACACATGTGTGTTGATTGGTGCACCATTAATCAAATTACAGTCAAGTATCGTCATCCCATCTCGCACCTTGATGACATGCTAGATGAACTCCATGGTGCCACTCTCTTCTCCAAAGTTGATCTCAAGAGTGGTTATCAGCAAATCCGGATATGAGAGGGTGATGAATGGAAGACGACATTTAAGAAGAAGTATGGCCTCAACGTGTGGCTTGTCATGCCGTTTGGTCTCACCAACGCGCCAAGCACCTTCATGCGCCGTATGTACCATGTTCTAAGGGCTTACTTGGGCAAATTTATGGTGGTTTACTTCGATGACATCTTGATCTATAGCAAGTCCTTGGAGGACCATGTGGATCACTTGAGGGTCGTGCTTGAGTGTCTTCGCAAGGAGAAGTTATATGCCAACTTAGCCCAGTGTACCTTTTGTGCCCCCTCCACCGTCTTCCTTGACTATGTTGTTAGCCGTGATGGCTTGCGTGTTGATGAAGAGAAAGTACACGCCATCAAGGAGTGGCCTCGCCCCGCCACACCCACCATGGTTAGGTCATTCCTTGGCCTTGTCGGTTTTTATAGGTGGTTTGTCTACGACTTTAGTAGCATCGCGGCCCCCTTGCATGAGTTGACCAAGAAGGGTCACGAGGTCGTGTGGAATGACAAGCATGAGGTAGAATTCAATTTGCTCAAGGATCACCTTTGACATTCCCTACTCCTCCAATTGCCCGATTTTGCCAGACATTCGAGGTGGAGTGTGATGCGTCCAACATTGGAATTGGTGGTGTCCTCCTTCAAGACAAGCGCCTCATTGCTTACTTTAGTGAAAAGCTTTCAAGGGCCAATCTCAACTACCCCACCTATGACAAAGAGCTCTACGCTTTGATCCGAGTAACGAAGACTTGGTAACACTACTTGTGGCCAAAGGAGTTCGTGATCCACTCGGACCACGAGGCCCTCGCCTACCTTCGAAGCCAAGCTCACCTCGGCCGGCGCCATGCTCGTTGGGTAAAGTTTATGGAGACAATCCCATATGTGTTCAAGGACAAACAAGGCAATGAGAATGCGGTAGCCGATGCCCTTTCTCGAAGGTATGTTCTCCTTTCTCATCTAGATGCTAAAGTTTTGGGTTTTCTCTCATTAAGTCTGTTTATGCTCAAGATGAATTCTCTAAGCCTATATTTGAGACTTGCACTTTAAGAGGTGAGTTTGAGGGCTACTTTTTGGATGAGGTTACCTTTTTAGAGCCGGCAAATTATGTATCCTTGCCTCCTCCATTAGACGCCTTTTGATCCAAGAAGCCCATGAGGGGCGTGGCCACTTTGGGATTGCTAAGACCTTAGCCGCCCTTAAGGAACATTTTTTTTTGCCTAAGATGACCCACTAAGTAACCAAGTTTTGCCAAAGTTGTGTCATATGCCACAAGGCCAAGGCTAGGGTGTAGTACCCACGGGTTGTACACCCCTTACCCATACACACCGCCCCTTGGGAAGATATATCCATGGACTTCATAACCGGGTTGCCAACCCATAAGAAGGGGATGGATTCCATATTTGTGATGGTTGATCGTTTCTCTAAAATGGCCCATTTCACCCCTTGTAAGATGACCAACAATGCGTCGGAAGTCACATCTCTTTTCTTTGACCATGTGGTCAAGATTCATGAAATCCCCCGCTCTATTGTCTCTAATAGGGATGCCAAATTTGTGAGCTATTTTTGAAAGACTTTGTGGGGTAAAATAGGCACTAATCTCCTATTTTCCACTAGTTTCCACCCACAAACCGATGGACAAACCCAGATGACCAACCGCACCCTAGGAGCCTTGCTTAGGACCATGCTTAGGACCAACCAACACCATTGGGAAGACTTACTCCCTTTTGTTGAGTTTTCTTATAATAGGTCAATGCATTTGGCCACCAAGCTCACCCTCTTTGAGGTCGTCTATGGGCGTAACCCACTCACCTCGTTGGATTTGGTGCCGCACCCCATGGGCACCACGGAGAGCCCCCAAGGCGCCAAGCGCGCCGACTTTGTCCGAGAGCTTTATGAACGCACGCGGGATCAACTTGAGTGCCGCGCCGCCCAATATGAGTGCCAATCCAACAAAGGCCACCGCGCCGTCATCTTTGCCCTCGGGGGACCTTGTTTGGGTCCACTTGCGCCGTGAGTGCTTCCCCACCCGGCGCCGCTCCAAGCTTCACCAACGCGATGATGGGCCCTTCCACGTATTGGAGCGCTTTGGTGACAACGGATATCGCGTCGAGCTTCCCGATGATTATGGTGTCCATCCCACCTTCAACGTGGCGTATCTCACCCCGTATGTGCCCCCCGAGCATGACGATGACGAATCGGGGGCGATTCACAACCAAGAAGGGGAGAATGATGGCCCCAAACATTGAAGGTGACGGATGAGGAGGACTTGATGAGCGTCAAGTCGACTGGACCCGTGACTCAGGCCCACGCTCGCGCTATAGCTCAAGCCACACAATCCATTATCACCAGGACTCATGCTAGCATAGGCTCAAGCCACGAGTCCCCCACCTTGGTGTCCATAGTCACCATTGCGGAGCAGCCAAGCAATGTCCCCTAGGGTGGCCCCCACTGGCGCGCCCCAGTAATGCACCCCATGGCGCGCCCCCGGGTGTCACACGCAAATCCCTTTCCCTTTACTTGTAATTTCTTTGTTTTATGTTTTTGAAGTATTGGCCACTTGTAGTGGACCAAGCCCATTAACAATTAGGCACACGGCCTTATGTTTGTAAGCCTATTTAAGCACCTTTATGTGCTACTTGGCAATTTTAGGTTTAGTTGAGGTTTATTGTGTAGAGTTGATGTTTTCCTCCTCCCATAAACCCCTAGGCCTCAAGCTCTAGGGTTTGGGTTCTCTTGCTTCCATCAATCTCTCTCACTCTCTTCATCTCTCTCTCACGCCCCCATTGCTCTTAGCTCAGTCGCACCCCGTGTCTGAGCCCAGGCGCCGCCGCGCTCCACTGTAGCTCGTGCTCAGATAACCTCACTTTGAGGTTATTTGGTCGTCCCGCCCCCGCAAAATCCAATTTTGAGGTTACTCCCAGCTGTGCATCCAGAGAAGCTCCAAGGAAGAAATCCAGCCAAGAAGAAGAAAGAAGCCCTTGCTTGAGCCACGGTCCGAGCCAACGCACCCGGAGCGCCTCCCCGCGGGGGCGTTTCGCATCAGTACAAACCATGAATAATTATCTGTTTGATTCTGGAAGTCGGGTAGTTGGGATGACGAAGCTTGTTCAACTTGATGAAAGAAGTCTAAAGCAAGCATATCGTTATGTTTTACTACATTCCGATGAGATGAATGATTTAAAAGTGTAAGTGATAGTTTATGTCTTGACAATCATTATTAATATTTAATATAATTGTACATGTAATTAACTTATTTCCAACCCTTGAAGTGAATTCTTTCATCACAAACAACAAAATCGAGGAGTTCAAGCCAATGACTCCTTTCAGAATGAGTGGATTATTAATAAATTTTACGAGTGGCTACAAAATTAGGTCATTTGGTTTGATAATTCACTGATAATTATCTTCTTGACAAATATACCTTGATTCACTTGTTAAAATTCTTTTATAGGTGCACAATATAGATACCAACACTAAAGAAGGAGGATTTAGAAAGGCTTTAGTTGGTGGTTTCAATAAACATGCAAAAAGGTTCAAAGCCTTTATGATCAATGGGTATAAATTTCACAATGTTGACCAAGAAGAATTTTTTAAAGACACAAAATTTTGGAGTGATGGTGGAAGAAGATGGAGAAACATATTATGGGAAGGTCTTGGATATATATGAGTTGGACTGTTATGGAGAATATAAAGTTGTGGTCTTCCATTGTTTATGGGTTGATATAAAAAGAGGTTTGAGGACATATGGCAATAGAGGAGCTTGTGTCAACCTCTCTAAGTGGATGCATACGGGCGGATTATTGCGAGATGAACCATTCATATTTTCTTCTCAAGCTAAGCAAGTTATGTATGTTTAAGATGAGTTACAAAAGGGGTGGTTTCATGTCATTAGGACCAAGCCTAGAGATTTGTTTGATTTAGGCAATACTATGTCATAGTTTTATTATATAAAGACTTCTATTTGTCTAGTTTTATGTTTATTGTCTTGACAATAAGTTACGGTTTTATTGATGATTTTTATGGTAATATTTTCTATTGTTTCTTGAATAAAGTTATAGTTCTATTGATAATCATAATCTGGTAAAACAATGGCTTGTGTCACTTCTTATATATGTCTTTGTTTTTTATTCCATTTATATAAATATATTGTTGTTTTTAAAATTGTTTTTACTTGAAACACAATAGGTAATTATGCCTTTGTACTTTTCTCTTAAGCTTTGTATCATATTTTCTATCTTCTAAATTTATGTTAATTCATATAAGTTGTAACGTACTAGATTTTTGATATACTTTTTTATAGGAAGCGTAAAGGAGATGAGCTATATAAGCAGAAGGACAAAAACAAATGTTGATCAAGCAATGCAACCAGACATATCTTCACCCGGTATTGAATCTCATCCAAGAACTCATCCTGCTCTTCCTTCTCTACAACATGAAGAAAGACATCCTACCAAAACAAAACATCTAGGACTAGCAAAGCACTCTACACCTCCTTTTACAATATTCAAGCCCATAGCAAAAAAACCTAGAGTCTTGCCTTCCAATTTAGACCCAAATACTAGACCTACTCAAGGAGTATCCATCACTACTTTAAAAGACAAGGTTCCATGCACTAGACCACATATAGAAGAGAGATCCCAACCTACCAAAGTGCAACATGAATTCACATTTCCACCACATCTTGATCCATCATTTGTTAGGCTGTCCCAAAAATCTAGGCCTTCTATTTCAGTCAATGCGAACTCGAAGGATAGATCTCAGCCCATAGAAGTGCCACGAATAATCACCCAACCATCACAACCTCAACCTTCACAACTCGAACCATCACAAGAAGGAGTTGCAGCACAAGACATAGATGGTCATATACAAGAAGATGTGGCTGAATTTGATAAATCTGATACTGAGCCATTGGAACAAGGTAATGAGTAAGCTAATGTGAGAAAATCAAAGTCATCTAGAGCTCGAAGCATGAAGTCAAGAAGTGTGGCACCTAATTGGACAGGTCCCTTAAACATTGATGAAAAGGAAGATGTTTTGACCATTGATAATGTTTCTTAACTTATTTTCTTTATGTTCACATTTATTTCTTTCATGAATATTCACATACCATGAAATAATTTATTATATGTGCAGATTCTGAAAAGAACGAAAAAATATTGAGTGGGTCAATACAACCTCGAGATATTGATAATCTTGAAGATGGAGTCAAATGCATAGTCCATTTTAAGGAGTTAAACCAACCAATCCAAAAAGTTGGGTTTGTTCTAGTAAAATATATTGGTTCATTGGGAAAGATTGAGAAATTTTGTCCTATTGGAGCAAACACTTGGCATCGTGTTAACAAACATTATAAAGCTGACATACTTAAAAGAGTTCGAGTAAGTATTTTTCAACTTATATTCTTTTATGAATTTATAGTATTATTGTTGGACTTGTTTGATTGAATTAGATTTGTATTTTTCCTTGCTTTCATTTTTTATCGCGTTATACTTTTCAATCATAATATTAAATAGCAAGTATTGGTTAATATGCATTTTGGTACAATAGGGAAAATATTTCATTCCAAATTGATAAATATTTGAAAAAGCAATCCTCATGCATGGTGTCAACTGTCAAACATTGGATGCATTACAAATATACCTTGAAAGTGTCAAAATTTGATCCAGACAAGAGGACAAAAGAACAAATCATTAATGATGTACCTCCTAGACACACAAAAGACAGTTGGATGCATTTGGTTGTGTATTGATATTGGCAAAAAAAGTTAGGTAAAAGGTTTTAAGAGCTTATTTTAAAATACTTATATGGAGTACTTAGTTAATAGAACTTTTCTAATGTTGCAGAATTTGGCAAGTGTTAGTAAAGAGGCACAAGCATCCCAAAGTCATGTGCATACTACTAGTTGTATAAGCTATATTAATAAGCGAGCTGATTTTGTAAGATTCCTTCCATATATTTAAAATTTAAAATTATGTATATGTTAGTTTATCGTAAATTTAAATTATTGCCTTTTCTCCTTGTATGATGTGGTATGTCATGTATATGTAGTGTGTAGATCTCAATTACTATATTGTTAATGTTTTACAATTTTATCTCTTCAAGTTTGAGTCTATAGGAAAACAGCCTCACCATCTAGAATTCTTTCAAATGACTCACACTAAAGTTGCAGGAGGGTTTGTTGAAAATACAATATCTTCACAACTTTTGGTATAAATTTGCAAACCAACTCCATTTAGTTATACTCTTTTATTTTTCATGTTTTTATTCTACTTTGTATGTGATCATATACTCTATATTTCCCATGTGAACATAGGATGAAGCAAAGTCCAAGGTTGATGAACTAGTTTGTGACTCTTCACCTTCGAAGTCTCGTGCAGAAATTGAAAATGATGTGTTTGATAAACTAATGTACGAGGATGATCATCTGATGTGAATATGGCCCATCATGGTGATCAAGGAAAATATAAGATAATTCACATAAAGAAATTGACAAAATTTGAAACTCTTAAATTTCGCTCAAAGTTGTGACTTACATCGTAAATGGGAAAATAGTAGGTGTTTTTAGTGTTGTTTGTCCCTCAAACTCTTAACTCTTTGTATTCCCCCAATATTTTGACAATATACGATGTCACGAAAGGAAATTGACAAAAAATGAAACTCTTAACTTTCGCTCAAAGTTGTTCTTTGTATCGTAAATGATAAATCATGGGTAGTTTTAGTGTTGTTTGTCGCTCCAACTCTTAGCTCTTTGTTTTCCCCCCAATAATTTGACAATATAATATGATTCACGGAAAGAAATTGACAAAATTTGAAATTCTTAAATTTTGCTCAAAGTTGTGCCTTATATCGTAAATGAAAAATAGTAGGTCTTAGTGTTCTTGTCGTTCAAACTCTTAGCTCTTTGTTTACCCCCAATATTTTGACAATATAAGATGATTTAGGGAAGAAGTTGACAAAATTCGAAACTCTTTACTTTCCCTCAAAGTTATGCTTTGTATCATAAATGGTAAATCATGGGTCGTTTTTGTGTTGTTTGTCGCTCAAACTCTTAGATCTTTGTTTCCCCCCTCCCTCCCAATATTTTAACAATATAAGATGATTCACAGAAAGAAATTGACAAAATTTGAAACTCTTATCTTTTGCTCAAAGATGTGTATTGTATCGTAAATGGTAGATAGGAGGTCTTTTTAGAGTTGTTTTCACTCAAACTCTTAGCTCTTTGTTTTTACCCAATATTTTGACAATATATGATGATTCACGGAAAGAAATTGACAAAATTTGAAACTCTTTACTTTCCTTCAAAGTTATGCCTTGTATCGTAAATGGAAAATAGTAGGTCTTTTTATTATTTTTGTCGCTCAAACTATTAGCTCTTTGTTTTCCCTCAATATTTTGACAAACTAAGATGATTCACAGAATGTAATTGACAAAATTTGAAACTATTATCTTTCGCTCAAAGTTGGGGCTTGTATCGTAAATGGTAAACCTTGGGTCGTTATAGTGTTGTTTGTCACACAGACTCTTAGCTTGTGGTTTCCCCTATAACATTTTGACAATATTAGATAATTCACATAAATAAATTGACAAAATTTGAAACTCTTAAATTTCGCTCAAAATTGTGTCTTATATCGTAAATGGGAAAATAGTAGGTGTTTTTAGTGTTGCTTGTCGCTCAAACTCTTACCTCTTTGTATTCCCCCAATATTTTGACAATATACGATGTCACATAAGGAAATTGACAAAATTTGAAACTCTTAACTTTGTGATACCCCGTATTTTTGTAAGGTTATTTTGGGAATTTTAGAATTTTCTCGAGTACCCGTTGTGTACGTCGGATTTAATACAGAGAGTTTGAGACATTCTGTAATGTGCTCTGTATCTATAATATTTTTCTCAGTGAAATAATATACAGACAACATGCCTTGGATTTTAATATTCGTTCGCGTACGATAATTTTTATCCCGGTTTAATGTCATGTTCGTTCAAAGCTGAACGGGCGGGAAAAGTTGGTCACGTCGACCACCGTACAGTCGCGGCGACCGCCGTCGCGGATCCAAGAACGGCGACCGCCGTACAGTCACGGCGCCCGCCGTCCCAATGCTCGAGGTGGTAGCTGGCGTGCCAGGCTATGGCGACGACCGCCGTAAATTACGGCGCCTGCCGTAATTGCCGTCGTCGTTGTCCGGCAGTCTTTGCCCGATGGTCGCCGGCGTGGTTCTGACGAGCGCCGAACTAGCGTTCGTAGGCCCATTTTTTCGTGCTCCAGATGCTTTGGCTATAAAAGGAGGTGTTGGGGGAGAGATTTGAGCCATCCCAAACACCGAACCTCTGCCAAATTTTCGTGTCGTCGGAGTTGTGTTTCGCCGGAGTTTGCAAGCTTTCGTCGGTGTCGTTTGGTGGTGTTTCCAGAAGCCCTTGTGAAGCCTTTTGGTTGCCTTTGGAGGTTGGAACCCGGGCAAGGCAAAAAGGGGTCGAAACGCACATCGTTTTGGTGAGATTTCTCTCATTTCAGTCGTCCGTGTTCTTCACGGCGACCGCCGTGATGAATGCGGCGACCGCCGCCAAGAACAGCGACCGCCACCAGTGCCCAGAATGCCTTCGTGGCTTTGGCTTGGTTGGTTGTGGTCGTGGCGTCTTTCCTTTTGTTCTCTTTCGTCATTTTTAGATTCGTACTGTGGTTATGTCGGATCTAACTTAGGGTTCCTTTTATGGGTCGACTCGAAGGTGTTTGTGCTAGCAGAGCTATACCCGTGTCGAGCCCGGAATCCCGTCGTTGTCGTAAGGCTTGTTTCTATTCTGCGGATTAAGGCAAGTGGCGGTTTGCTCTTGCTCATTCGTTCCATATTTACATTAATTATCAGTAGTTTATCTGAGTAATTAATTTGGAATGAATACTCTGTTTGTCTGGAAACGGTTTTGATAAACTGTTTTGAAAATCATATAATAGGTTGTATATCTGTTAGAACAACGCTATTATCTGTGATCGCCTTTCGGGCCTTTATGTGGATTTATCCTGTAACTGTTATTGTGCTATAACTGTTTAGTTAGCACTGTTAGATAGGAACGTTACTCGGACTTTGTCCAGTCGTTTCTTTATAATCTGGTATCGGGGTGGCTCGTCTCCATCTGGTACTATTCTAAGATCATGATCGGTCTCTTTCACAAGTGTGTAGAGACAGGACACTTAGCTGGTGTCACAAACCTTCCGGTATACGTCACTCTCGACGAAACGTATACTAAAATGTGTCGTCCCAATGATGGGGTACACATGTAAAAGTCTAATAAACGTGATGTGTGTTTTTGAAACATAAATCAGATAAGTGCTACTCTGACGCACATAATTAATAAACATTGGGCGAGTAGTGCAGCTAAGTTATAGTGCAGCTAGGAAAACTCGTCTCAACTTTGATCATAGTACGTTCTCTTTCCAATCTGGATTCGCTGTATGCGATGATGTTGGTCGTGAACCGAAGCATCTCAGTCAACTCTTAAATCATTGTTGTATGATTCTGTAAACATTCCAGATTTGTCATACTTCCTTAAAGACTCATTTCCGTTGGAGTCTTCTTTTCGAGTCGATTTCTGTGAAGGTTCAGTCTTCCAGAATCTTCTCTTATGCATACCTCTTGTCTATTCCAGTAGGAGTATGATAGTTGACTATCGTCATCGATTATTATTCGAGAAGCGATGAGTCTAACCTAATACTGTAACATCTTAGGCCAAGCTACCCCAGCCACCAAGCCGCCCAGCCACCCAACGGTGTCGGTGCCGGTACTGGTGCCGCATGGTTGTCCAAGGGCATGCAGCCCACACACCCAACCCTTCCCCCATTTAAATGGGGAAGGGTTGGGTGTGTGGACTGCATGCCCTTGGACAACCAGGCGGCACCAGTACCGGCACCGGCACCGTTGGGTGGCTGGGCGGCTTGGTGGTTGGGGTAGCTTGGACTGGGATGTTACAAAAAAAGTACACTTTGAATGAGAGGGGCTCCGACCTTATTGGGCCAGCCATTTCTCTATCCATGGGCCGCAGCCCATGTACCCCAACCAAATCCCCATGGCTGGGAGGTTGTTCGTGAGTCTCGAACACGAGACCTCACACTTTAACAAGCGGCCTTACACCCACTTGTTACCAATTGCGCTGCAACACCCCCAAATCTTAACCCATTTGGAAAGGTATTACCGCCAGTGACCCCAGTGTTCCTTACCGAGATCACCCAAGGCTTTACCGGTTTAAATACAATTCATGGAATACAATTGATACATAATGATCAAAGTATTCAAATCAAAACATCAATCAAATGAAACATGAGTTACGGGATTACATCCCAATCCCGAATAGGACAAATACAGAGTTTAAACAAAGTACAGCGGAAGTCTTAAACAAAGATATTACAAAAAGGGTTGTGATCGTAATGATCACCTGCCCAAGGATCTCAACCTGATTAAAAGAAATTATTAAAACATTCAAAAACAACCGTCGTCTTCATAGTCAATCTAGTCTCCTCATATCTTCGCTCTATCTGATGTGCCGAATCGAACGGATGACACCAGCCCACATGCGGAGAACAATGTTCGTGGGTTAGTCTACTTGAATAGACTAGCAAGGGTAAAAAGCAGAGTGGTTCGAGTGATCGTAACCGTTTACTATCATTGTCCCTTGAATAATAACCGAAGGAACGATACATAACCCGACACTTTCACGGAATAACAACAAGAGGTATGCACAAGAGAAGATTCTGGAAGACTTAATCTTCACAGAAATCGACCCGAAAGAAGACTCCAAAGGAAATGAGTCTTTAAGGAAATATGACAAATCTGGAATGTTTACAGAATCAAAAAACAACGATTAAAAGCTGACTGAGATGCTTCGGCTCACAACCAACCTCACCGCTTACAGCGAATCCAGATCAGAATGAGAACGTACTATATTCAAGTCTGGATATTACAGAACCACATAACGATGATTTAAAAACTGACTAAGAGAACGTACTCTGATCAAAAGTCAAGATGAGCTTTCCTAGCTGCATTATTTACTTAGATGCACTACTCGCCAAAGGTATATTAATTAAGTGCTCTCGGGCACCTTATCTTATTTAATTCCAAAACGATTAACACATTAAAAGCTTTTAATATATGTCTCTGTCACGCAGGACCCATATCTAAGGAATGAACCTCACCGAGTCCAAACCTCTGAATCTACATTGAAAGAATGAACCTCACAGAGTCCAAACTTCTACTATCGCAGGGTCTTGCTCGCCCTTTAAAAGAATGAACCTCACTGAGTTCAAACTTCAACAATCGTTGGGTCTTCATCGCCCTTACAGTTATAAAGGAACCCGCATGGAACTCTCAGGATCCAGGCGTTCCTACAAATACTCGTGCTAACTTACAGTTACAACACAACCACAGTACATGATAAATCCACATATATGCCCGGAAGGCGATCACAGATAATAGCGTCGTTCTAACAGATATACAACCTATTATATGATTTTCCAAAACAGTTTATAAAACCAATTCCAGACAAACACAGTAATCATTCCAAATTAATTACTCAGATAAACAACTGATAATTAATGTAAATATGGAACAATGAGCATGAGCGAACCGCCACTTGCCTGAGTCCGCAGAGATTGAACGAAGTCTAACGACGGGATTCCGGGCTCGACACAGAGACGAATCTGCCAACTCCGGTACCTTCAGATCGACCCATACAGAAACCCTAAGTTAGATTCGACAAACAACAATACCGATCTACGAAAGAACGAAAGGAATCGAAGGAAACGAAACCCGAACGAAGGCTACGGAAGCCAACACCAACAACCACGGCCACCAACACTTCACGGCGGGCGCCAAAACAATCACGGCGGGCGCCGCCCAATTCACGGCGGGCGCCGCCTCCCACGCGGCGGGCGCCGCCCAACTACGGCGGGCGCCGCTCCTTGGCCCTTCTTCACGACGGCTGACCATAACATCACGGCGGGCGCCGAGATCTTCACGGCGGGCGCCGTCTCATGCCGGCGGTCGCCGTGTTCCTCACGGAGGGCTCCGTCTCATGCCGGCGGTCGCCGCCTTTGAGCCGGCGGTCGCCGTGATCCTCGCGGCGGTCGCCGTCGCGAACGAAAACAGAAATACGAGAGGAGAAAACTCACCCTCGACGATCGGTTTGGCTCGTCTTTCGCCTTGATTGGATTCTAGGCATCCGAGAGCCTCCAATGCTCCTCTTGGCCACCGGAAACGACACTAAACGAGCTCCGACGATCCACTAGAGCCTTCCCGAGAGAGAGCGTTTTGAGAGCGTTTTTGAGAGACGAGAGCTTGACAGCGCTTCTGCGTTTTTCAGCCCCTTTCACCCTCACCCAATGCTCTCTATTTATTGGCAAATCCAAGGAGGAGGAAGGTAGTAGGAAGCTTCCTTCCCGTCCCTTGGGTAATAACCTTGCACTTTGCCTCTTGGATAATAGCTCTTGGACAATAACCTTTGGATAAAGAATCTTGTACTATTGCCCATTAGATAACAACTCTTGGGCAATAAACTTGTTCCAATCTTAACCCGCGTTAACAAAAGTCGTACACGAACGAGTACGAACTTCCAAAACATCTCGACTGTATAATTCTTCACTGAGAAAAATATTACAGATACAGAGCACATTACAGAATGTCTCAAACCTTCAGAATTAAATCCGACGTACCAAACTGGCGCTCGGGAAAAATCCTAAAAAATTCCCAAATATCCTTACAAAATTACGGGGTATCACATCACCTCCCCCTTAAAAGAAGTTTTGACCCCGAAACTTGGCCGAAAAACAACTCGGGAAAGTGTCTGAGCATCTCTGCCTCGGTTTCCCAAGTAACTTCCTCAGTCCCAGACCTGGACCACAGAACTCGTACCAACAGTACGATCTTGTTGCACAGCTGCTTCACACGGCGTTCGAGAATGCGCTCTGGCATCTCCTCTCAAGTACCATTTGCCTGAATCTCGACTTCCTTATAGCTCAGCCTATGAGACTCATCTTAGCACGAATATCCTTAGCAATGATATGTGGAGCACATTATGCACTGGGTGTGCCGATGGCGACAATGTCAAACGGTACATTAGAGATCTTACTCTATCCAAAATCTTGAATGGTCCCACGTAGCGAGGGTTAAGCTTCCCACACTTACCAAACTTGAAAACATCCTTGGGTGGCGATACTGTGACAAGTACCTTGCCACCAACCTCGAACTCAACATTTTAACGCTTCTGATCTGCGTAAGACTTTTGTCGACTCTGAGCGGTCAAGAACCTCTGTCTAATCAAAGCAATGTTCGAAGTTGTCCTTTCGACCAACTCTGGTCCAAGTAGAATCTTGTCGGCGTACTCAACCCAACAAATCGGAGATCTACATCTGTGACCATACAAAGCTTCGAACTGAGCCATCTTGACCGTAGCATGCCAGCTATTATCGTACGTGAGCTCAATCAGACTTAGGCTGTCTTCCCAGCTAGTCAGATGATCGAGTACGTATGCTTCTTAGCATATCCTCCAGGTTCTGGATGGTCCTTTCAGACTGACCATCTGTCTGAGGATGAAACGCTGTTGAATCTCAATTCAGTTCCCATGGCCTTGTGAAGTTCTTGCTATAAACTTGACATGAATCGGCCATCTCGATCCGATATAATGGTCTTAGGAATGCCATATAAACGGATAATCTCCTAGTGGAAAACTTTTGCTGACCTCTGGGTCACCCAAGTAACCTCAGTTTCCAATGCAAATACTATTGCTGCTAGTTCTAGGTCATGTGTTGGTTAGTTTGCTTCATAGGTTTTCAATTGTCTAGATGTGTATGCAATAACCTTGCCCCTCTGCATCAAAGACACATCCCAACCCATTTCTCGAAGCATTAACTATAGACCATATAGCCATCATTCTTTCCGACAACGCCAAAACTGGTGCATAAGTCAGACACTGTTTCAACTTCTTGAAAACTGGTCTTGTACTTGTCATCCCAGACAACTTCTTGTTGACCTTGTGGAACATACTGGTCATAGGTGGAGTGATCTTAGAAAAATCCTTCCATGAACCGTCTATAATGCTCAGCACGCTCTGGGAAACTGCGCACCTCGCTCACCCCCTGAGGCCGCTTCCAAACAACTACTGATTCACTCTTCTGGGGAATAACCATAACCTCATTCTTATTGATCACATGGCTTAAGAAAGCCACTTCTAGATCCAACAATCGCACTTAGCCCACTTTTCGTACAACCGACTTGGTCTAAGGACCGATAAAGCAATCCGCAGATGTTCCATGTGAGCTTCCTTGCTCGGGAAAATATCAAAATGCCATCGATGGAGACCACTATGAACTTATCCAAGTACTGGTGAAAACATCGATGCACTAGATCCATTAAGACTGTTGGAGCATTCGTAGATCCAGATGGCATGACTACAAACTCGTAGTGACCATCTCTCGTCCGAAAGCAATCCTCGGAATATCATCCTCACGAATCCTGAGCTGATAAAAAACCAGATCTCCGGTCGATCTTGGAGAAAACTTTTGCTCCCTGTAGTTGATCCAACAGATCATCACTCCTTGGCAACAAATACTTGCTCTTGATCGTGACTTTATTCAACTCTCGAAAGTCAAAACAAAGTCAAAACGGTCCATCTTTCTTTTTGACAAATAAAACTAGGGCACTCCTACTCAAGGTGATGCACTCAACTTTATATAACTTTTGTCAAGAAGATCCTTGAGTTTCTTCTTCAACTCTTGCATCTCAACAGGAGCCATCTGATACGGTGCCTCAGAGATCGACGTGGTACTCGGCTCGAGATCAATTGCAAACTCCACAACACGATTCGGGGTATCCAAGAATATCTTCTGGAAAGACACCCGAAAATCCTCTAACCACAGGAATATCAAAACTGAAGTCGATCACTGCCTTATGACGCTTCCGTCAATCCATACCGAGAATAATTATCGTATGGGACCATGGTTATTTAGGTCAAATCACTTTGAATTTCTTACCCTTGATGGTAATCGACAATTCCGACAGATGATTGGTTCCCACTAAATGGTCACCATCTTGGACCAGGCCACTACATGGTTCACATATGACTCACTAGTGGCTCCGAGCCCAGGCTCAGCCATTACCAGCGTCCATGTACTGTTTCCATGAGCCGTTGTCCATACATCTCAACCCATCCTTGGTAGCTCCACCTAATTAATAGGCAGCCATCTCCTAAGAGGTTGTTGGTGAGTCTCGAACACGAGACCTTACCCCATACCAAGCAACGAAACATTAACTTGGTATAAACCAAAGGTTCATATATAAGAAGAGTTATAACAAAAGGTTCACAACCTCGTTGCACACACAACTTAACTTACAACCATCCAAAATTAAAGTCTGGGTAGCACCCACATCAACAACACATTAACAAAAGTAGAACGCAGATACAAAGTACTCTAAGCATTTGGAGCATAGGGTCCATCCACCTCATGCATCACATAAAGACATTGACTCTGATTTCCAGAAGCCATTAGGGCTTTCCCTTTATTCTGTGCAGTTGTCTGCATCGAAGGATTGGAAGTCTCTGCTGGTTTAAACCTAGGTCTGTTGTTTGGATTAACAGACCCCTGATGAGACTCCGCTCCTTTCTGCATTTCCTGCCGACAGAACCTCTGCATATGCCCTTCCTTCCCACAACCAAAACAAGCCTTCTTCTCATACCGACATGCAAAACTTTTGTGCCCAGATGCACCATAATTGTGACACTGAATCACTCCGCTGCTCCAACCTGAGCCCCTGGCAGAGTCAAACTGAGTTGTCTCGGTCTTAGCACGACCAGACTTCTCAAACTTGGTAGGCGATGCCGGTTGTTTGAATGAACCAACCTGGCGATCATGTTGCCCACCCTTTCCCTTAACTTGATTCTCCCGCTTATGAGCGGACTCCTCTAGAGTTACCTCCAACTTGTAGGCCGCATCCACGTACTGCTCGAGAGTAGAGCATGTGTGGTGCACCATCCATGGTTTAATATCTGGGCTCATCCATTCATGGAAGTACCAGATCTTTTGTGCCTCACTGGATATCTGCAGTTCAGCATACTACAGCAAATGATTGAACTTGGTGGCAAGCTCTGTCACCTTCAACCCTTCCGTCTTAGGATACAAGAACTCTTTGTGCTTCTCCTCCCTCATAGCTCGAGAGAAGAAACGATCCGTCATCTTGGTCTTAAACATTGACCAGGTCAACACCGGGCTATCAGCTAAGCCGGTACTCTCCCACCATTCACTGGCTTCTTCCTTCAACTGTAGAGAAGCTATGTGCACTTTCTCTGCTTCAGTGCACTCAACATTACAAAACAACCGTTTCATATATGAGAACCAATGAGTCACTCTGACTGGCTCTCCTTTTCCATCATAGCTGTCAGGTCTCATAGAGTTAATGGCCTTCAGAGCTCGGCCATACTCCCCTTTATTCCTGACCACGCCTCCCTGTAGTACCTGGTTCTCTTGTTCCTCAAACCTCGGAACTTCTGGAGGTACTGGCACTCATTGTGCCTGAGGTGCAATTGGCCTCATTATCTCGGTGATTGCTTGCAGAACAATCCCCCGAATTGCTGCGACTGTCGCTGCATCGAGCACTACTGGAGCGTCGGCCTGAGCTTGGCCATTGCCTCCTGGATTATTATTGAAGACAGACTCACGCTCTCCTGACGGGTCTGCATCAATCCTCGGGTTTGGTCTGGGGTCATTGCTCGGCCCAACACCAACACGAATAACGTTCCTCGTGTTCACCATCTGTTTACCGATCAAATTCCAAGGATTTTATCACATTAATATCATTCTGATATATTTATCGTAATAAAATCAACTTAGAATAGATCAACTTGGTAATTTCTATTGATGAACCCAAACCGAGAAACTAGGTTCTACAACCTCAAATCACAACGAGCGAACTGGGAATCAAGCCTAACTGGAGATGGCGAAACCACATCGGCTTCTCCCGGGTTCCTCTGAAGAAAACAGAATGCACACATATCTAGCGGGGCAACGAGAAACAAATTAGTCTTTCTAGATATAGAAGCAAGCTTACTACATCAGACTATATAGAAGACACGACTATGAACGGTGTTTTGAAATTCTTTTCACTTTGAAAATTCAGAGCCCTTTTAAAGCATTTTCAAAAACGGATAAATGATTTATAAAATCCCAAACCGTTTTAAAACCTTTGGCTCTGATACCACAACTGTAACACCCCCAAATCTTAACCCATTTGGAAAGGTATTACCGCCAGTGACCCCAGTGTTCCTTACCGAGATCACCCAAGGCTTTACCGGTTTAAATACAATTCATGGAATACAATTGATACATAATGATCAAAGTATTCAAATCAAAACATCAATCAAATGAAACATGAGTTACGGGATTACATCCCAATCCCGAATAGGACAAATACAGAGTTTAAACAAAGTACAGCGGAAGTCTTAAACAAAGATATTACAAAAAGGGTTGTGATCATAATGATCACCTGCCCAAGGATCTCAACCTGATTAAAAGAAATTATTAAAACATCCAAAAACAACCGTCGTCTTCATAGTCAATCTAGTCTCCTCATATCTTCGCTCTATCTGATGTGCCGAATCGAACGGATGACACCAGCCCACATGCGGAGAACAATGTTCGTGGGTTAGTCTACTTATATAGACTAGCAAGGGTAAAAAGCAGAGTGGTTCGAGTGATCGTAACCGTTTACTATCATTGTCCCTCGAATAATAACCGAAGGGACGATACATAACCCGGCACTTTCACGGAATAACAACAAGTGGTATGCACAAGAGAAGATTCTGGAAGACTTAATCTTCACAGAAATCGACCCGAAAGAAGACTCCAAAGGAAATGAGTCTTTAAGGAAATATGAGAAATCTGGAATGTTTACAAAATCAAACAACAACGATTAAAAGCTGACTGAGATGCTTCGGCTCACAACCAACCTCACCGCTTACAGCGAATCCAGATCGGAAGGAGAACGTACTACATTCAAGTCTGGATCTTACAGAACCACATAACGATGATTTAAAAACTGACTAAGATGTTTCGGTTCACGACCAACCTCATCGCTTACAGCGAATCCAGATTGGAAAGAGAACGTACTCTGATCAAAAGTCAAGACGAGCTTTCCTAGCTGCACTATTTACTTAGCTGCACTACTCGCCAAAGGTATATATTAATTAAGTGCTCTCGGTCACCTTATCTTATTTAATTCCAAAACGATTAACACATTAAAAGCTTTTAATATATGTCCCTGTCACGCAGGACCCATATCTAAGGAATGAACCTCACCGAGTCCAAACCTCTGAATCTACATCGAAAGAATGAACCTCACAGAGTCCAAACGTCTACTATCGCAGGGTCTTGCTCGCCCTTTAAAAGAATGAACCTCACTGAGTTCAAACTTCAACAATCGTTGGGTCTTCATCGCCCTTACAGTTATAAAGGAATGCGCATGGAACTCTCAGGATCCAGGCGTTCCTACAAATACTCGTGCTAACTTACAGTTACAACACAACCACAGTACATGATAAATCCACATAAATGCCCGGAAGGCGATCACAGATAATAGCGTCGTTCTAACAGATATACAACCTATTATATGATTTTCCAAAACAGTTTATAAAACCAATTCCAGACAAACACAGTAATCATTCCAAATTAATTACTCAGATAAACAACTGATAATTAATGTAAATATGGAACGATGAGCAAGAGCGAACCGCCACTTGCCTGAGTCCGCAGAGATTGAACGAAGTCTAACGACGGGATTCCGGGCTCGACACAGAAACGAATCTGCCAACTCCGGTACCTTCGGATCGACCCATACAGAAACCCTAAGTTAGATTCGACAAACAACAATACCGATCTACGAAAGAACGAAAGGAATCGAAGGAAACAAAACCCGAACGAAGACTATGGAAGCCAACACCAACAACCACGGCCACCAACACTTCACGGCAGGCGCCACAACAATCACGGCGGGCGCCGCCCAATTCACGGTGGGCGCCGCCTCCCACGCGGCGGGCGCCGTCCAACTACGGAGGGCGCCGCCCAACTACGGCGGGCGCCGCCCAACTACGGCGGGCTCCGCCCAACTACGGCGGGCGCCGCCCAACTACGGCGGGCTCCGCCCAACTACGGCGGGCGCCGCCCAACTACGGCGGGCGCCGCTCCTTGGCCCTTCTTCACGGCGGCTGACCACAACATCACGGCGGGCGCCGGGATCTTCACGGCGGGCGCCGTCTCATGCCGGCGGTCGCCGTGTTCCTCACGGCGGGCACCGTCTCATGCCGGCGGTCGCCGCCTTCGAGCCGGCAGTCGCCGTGATCCTCGCGGCGGTCGCCGTCGCGAACAAAAGCAGAAATACGAGAGGAGAAAACTCACCCTCGACGATCGGTTTGGCTCGTCTTTCGCCTTGCTTGGCTTCTAGACGTCCGAGAGCCTCCAATGCTCCTCTTGGCCACCGGAAACGACACTAAACGAGCTCCGACGATCCACTAGAGGCTTCCCGAGAGAGAGCATTTTGAGAGCATTTTTGAGAGACGAGAGCTTGACAGCGCTTCCGCATTTTTCAGCCCCTTTCACCCTCACCCAATGCTCTCTATTTATAGGCAAATCCAAGGAGGAGGAAGGTGGTAGGAAGCTTCCTTCCCGTCCCTTGTGTAATAACCTTGCACTTTGCCTCTTGGATAATAGCTCTTGGACAATAACCTTTGGATAAAGAATCTTGTACTATTGCCCATTAGATAACAACTCTTGGGCAATAAACTTGTACCAATCTTAACCCGCGTTAACAAAAGTCGTACACGAACGAGTACGAACTTCCAAAACATCTCGACTGTATAATTCTTCACTGAGAAAAATATTACAGATACAGAGCACATTACAGAATGTCTCAAACCTTCAGAATTAAATCCGACGTACCAAACTGGCGCTCGAGAAAAATCCAAAAAAAATCCTTACAAAATTACGGGGTATCATAAATACGACTGCTTCGAACCATTCTGGTTTGTACCCTTGCTAGTCTATTCAAGTAGACTAACCCACGAACTTTGTTCTCTGCATGTGGGCTGGTGTCATTCGTTCGTTTCGGCACATCAGATCGAAAGTAGCTCAGAAGAATAGAAGGACTATGGAGTCGACGGTGGTTTTTGAACGTTTTAATTATTTCGTTAATCAGGTTGAGATCTTTTGGACAATGGATTTGGTTGTAATGTACTTTCTAAGACTTCCGCTGTATTTGGTTTAAACTCTGTGTTGGCCTATTCGGGATTGGGTTGTAATCCCGTAACTCTTGATTCCTTGACAATGTTATGTTTTGGAATTGAATGCTTTGATCATTATGTATCATTTGTATTTCATAAATTGTGTTTATATGGTAAAGCCTTGGGTGATCTCGGTAAAGAACACTGGGATCACTGGCGGTAATACCTTTCCAAAAGGGTTAAGTTTTGGGGGTGTTACAAACTTTCGCTCAAAGTTGTGCTTTGTATCATAAATGATAAATCATGGGTAGTTTTAGTGTTGTTTGTCGCTCAAACTCTTAGTCTTTGTTTTCCCCTAATAATATGACAATATAATATGATTCACGAAAAGAAATTGACAAAATTTGAAATTCTTAAATTTTGCTCAAAGTTGTGCCTTGTATCGTAAATGAAAAATAGTAGGTTTTTTTAGTGTTCTTGTCGTTCAAACTCTTAGCTCTTTGTTTACCACCAATATTTTGACAATATAAGCTGATTCAGGGAAGAAGTTGACAAAATTCGAAACTCCTTACTTCCCCTCAAAGTTATGCCTTGTATCATAAATGGTAAATCATGGGTTGTTTTTGTGTTGTTTGTCGCTCAAACTCTTAGCTTTTTGTTTCCCCCCTCTCCCCCAATTATTTAACATTATAAGATGATTCACATAAAGAAATTGACAAAATTTGAAACTCTTATCTTTTGCTCAAAGATGTGTATTGTATCGTAAATGTTAGATAGGAGGTCTTTTGAGAGTTGTTTTTCACTCAAACTCTTAGCTTTTTGTTTTTACTCAACATTTTGACAATATATGACGATTCACTGAAAGAAATTGACAAAATTTGAAACTCTTAACTTTCCCTCAATGTTATGCCTTGTATCGTAAATGAAAAATAGTAGGTCTTTTTTTTTGTTTTTGTCGCTCAAACTATTAGCTCTTTGTTTTCCCTCAATATTTTGACAAACTAAGATGATTCATAGAATGTAATTGACAAAATTTGAAACTATTATCTTTCGCTCAAAGTTGGGGCTTGTATCGTAAATGGTAAATGACGGGTCGTTATAGTGTTGTTTGTCACACAAACTCTTTGCTCGTGGTTTTCCTCCAACATTTTGACAATATAAGATAATTCACATAAAGAAATTGACAAAATTTGAAACTCTTAAATTTCGCTCAAAGTTGTGACTTACATCGTAAATGGGAAAAAAGTAGGTGTTTTTAGTGTTGTTTGTCGCTCAAACTCTTACCTCTTTGTATTCCCCCAATATTTTGACAATATAAGATGATTCAGGGAAGAAGTTGACAAAATTCAAAACTCTTTACTTGCCCTCAAAGTTGTGCTTTGTATCGTAAATGATAAATCATGGGTATTTTTAGTGTTGTTTGTCACTCAAACTCTTAGCTCTTTGTTTTCACCCCAATAATTTGACAATATATGATGATTCACAGAAAGAAATTGACAAAATTTGAAACTCTTAACTTTCGCTCAAAGTTGTGCCTTGTCTCATAAATGGAAAATAGTAGGTATTTTTAGTGTTGGTTGTCGCTTAAACACTTAGATCTTTGTTTCCCTACATTATCTTAACAATATAAGATAATTGACTGAAAGAAATTGACAAAATTTGAAACTTTTAACTTTCGCTCAAAGTTGTGCCTTGTATCGTAAATGGTAAATAGTAGGTATTTTTAGTGTTGTTTGTAGAACAAACTCTTTGCTCTCTGTTTCCCCCAATAGTTTGACAATATAAGATGATTCACGAATATAAATTGACAAAATTTTGAAACTCTTATCTTTCGCTCAAAGTTGTGCCTTGTATCGTTAATGGTAAATGGTAGGTGTTTTTAGTGTTTTTTGTCGCTCAAATTCTTAACTCTTTGTTTTCCCTCAATATTTTGCAAGTATGAGATTATTCACGAAATCAAATTGACAAAATTTGAAACTCTTAACTTTCACTCAAAGTTGTGCCTCTTGTCGTAAATGGTAAATAGTATGTCATTTTAGTGTTGTTTGTCGCTCAAACTCTTAGCTATTTGTTTCCCCCCAATATTATGACAATATAATATGATTCACGGAAAGAAATTGACAAAATTTGAAACTCTTAACTTTCACTCAAAGTTGTGCCTTGTATCGTAAATGGAAAATAGTAGGTCTTTTTAGTATTGTTTGTCGCTCAAACTTTTATCTCTTTGTTTCCCCCCAATATTTTGACAACATAAGATTATTCATGGAAAGAAATTGACAAAATTTGAAACTCTTAACTTTCGCTCAAAGTTGTGCCTTGTATTGTAAATGGGAACTAGTAGGTCATTTTAGTGGTGTTTGTCGCTCAAACTCTTATCTCTTGGCTTTCCCCCAATATTTTGACAATATAAGATGATTTATGGAAATAATGAAACTCTTAAATTTCTCTGAAAGTTGTACCTTGTATCATAAATGGAAAAAAATAGTAGGTCTTTTTAGTGTTTTTATCGCTCAAACTATTAGCTCTTTATTTTCCCCAAATATTTTGACAATATAAGATGATTCAGGGAAAGAAATTGACAAATTGAAACTCTTAACTTTTCCTCAAAGTTATGCCTTGTATCGTAAATGGTAAATCATGAGTCATTTTAGTGTTGTTTGTCGCTCAAACTCTTACCTCTTTGTTTTCCCCCAATATTTTTACAATATAAGATGATTCACGAAATGAAATTGACAAAATTTGAAACTCTTATCTTTCGCTCAAGATGTGTGTTGTACCGTAAATGGTTGATAGTAGGTCTTTTTAGTGTTGTTTGTCACTCAAACTCTTAATTCTTTGTTTTTACCCAATATGATACAGATGGAATACTTTATAATTTAACTTTCGACGTTATGAATGAGTTGGAAAAGTCACCCTATATGTACCTATTACTCAAACCAAGTTAGTCTGTCGGTGGGTTAGATATCATGTAGCCAAAACCTGGTTTGTGCGGTGGAATAAGGCCTCGTTGCATTCACACAGAAGGGAAACATTATATTTAGCAAGAGGTCTTGATATAGATTCCCTCCGTGTGCAAAATTTTCTTGGACCAACGGCAGGCACATACTACGAGCAGGATTACTTGTACATAAACAAAAAGAAAACTAATCAAGACCAAAAAAAATACTAATAACTTATCTAGGTGTAATATATAGAATAAAAATTACCTTAGAATGAGATATCACAGTGTTAGGTTCAAGGGATCGTGAAGCCACGGTGCAAGCTTTGCTCGTCGTCGAAGTTGGAATCGCCAATTAGGGTTTCTCGGATGGACGGTGGCGTAGCGGACGCTTGGAGGTGGTTTGTAGGCGGAGTTGTGGTGGATAGTAGGCACACAATGTCTTCTTATAGAGGGAAGAAGAATTGTTTGCAGAAGTGAAAGGGAAGAGGAAGTGTGAGAGATGAACTCACTCAGCACACTTAGAATTTGACGCAAGAAAGAGATAGACGAAAGAGAGAGAGATTTGCTCAAGCAATTTTTGTTATTCTTACGTGCCCTTTTCATCTCTCAAAGAGACCTTATATAGGCTTACAAAAAAGGCAAGAATGCCTAAGGAAATCTCAAACGTCAAGCACAAACTTAAACCCTAATTTTAATACCGAAATGTCCAAATAAGGTAAGTCATTAACTTCAAATGTATAAGTCTTCAAGCACTTTAAAGATTCTCTCGGCCAAGGCTTGGGCCCATGATAGTGGGGTAAGTGGGCTAGCCCATGATGGTTGGAGCGCCGATCAAAGTGGGCCAGGTGGCTCGGCGCCCCTCTTGAAAGTTCACTTGCCGCTAGCGCCGTGCTCGCCGGTGCCTTGATGAATGCAAAGAACCAGGCCAGGCTTGGCGTGGCTTAGGGCGGCTTGGCATGTCAACCCCTTGTGGAGGTCTTGGAGAAGCTTCCTAGCCGTAGACCTCGTGATGGCACCAGGGGTTGCCTTGTCTTCTTGGGTGTTGTCATTGGTGTTGCTTGCGCCCGGCGCGGCCGATGTCTTGGCCTTGTCTTGGCCAATGTCTTCCTTTGGTTTGGCTTTGGCCCTCCCATGCATGTCTTGGTCATCTCCAGCTCCAAGTGTGTCATCCATAAGCTCCGTGCTTTGATGCAGTTCTTGGGCCTCCATAGTGGCCACGGAGTGCTCCTCATCGTCCATGTCCTCGGCGGCGCCTAGGTTGTCCTCGGTGTCTTGACCTTGATGTGGCATGGTCACATCATCCTCCCTCTCTTGAAAGGGATTCGACCTCGAATCCAGCTCGTCAAGGTCTTCGTCTCCTTCCACGCAATAGCTATCCTCATATGGAGCGCCTTCCTCTCCTGGCTCAAATGGGACCATCCCGGACTCCATCTTTGAGCCCTTGATGTACTTGCCTTCTTGACCTGCAATAAAACCACTAGAAACTCTAGGCAACACCACAACCTTTTCATTAATAGGGTTAGCCTCATAAAATGCAATGGAAGGCTGAGGGCATGCAATGAATTGAGGCATAAGAGGCTTGGCCAAGAGCAAATGATGAGAGGCACCACCTTTGCTTCCAATTGCCATCTTTTTACCTTTGTTTTGCTCTAATTGTTGGTTGGCCTTCCTTTGCTCTCTAGCCACATGGTCAGCTATGATTTCGTGGGGCATCATAGGTTTAAGAGTGATTCTTTTACCGTTCATGATAAGAGAATACTCATTTGTCACCCCTTGATGGATGACATCCCTATCAAACTGCCATGGGAGGCCTAGGAGGAGATGGCATGCGGTCATGGGCAAAACATCACATACAACCTCATCTACATATCCTCCTATAGCAAACTGGATGGTGGCTTGGTCCTTGACCTTAAGGGGCTTGTCGGAATTCAACCAACAAAGTGTGTAGGGCTGAGGATGAGAAGTGGCCAATAGATTGAATCGACTCACCACTTCTTGATCAATCAAGTTGCAACAAGAGCCACCATCAATGATGATACTACACACCTTTCCCTTAATGGTGCACCTAGTGTGAAAGATAGTTTCACGTTGGCTAGGTACACTTGGACTCTCCGAGACGGTTAGTGCTCTTTTGACCAAAAAGCACTCACCCTCGGCTGCCACAACATGAAGCTCTTCCAATTCTTCCTCATTCTCAACAACTTCCTCTTCACACTCATCCTCAGACTCATAGTCCCCTAGAGTGTTAAGAAGAACTTGCCTTGTTGAGGGGCAATCCCGGGCAAAGTGCCCTCTTCCTAGACACTTGTAGCACTTGATGTCCCTTGCTCGGTCCTCGCCCTCCTTTCGTTGGGGTTGGACTTTACTAGGGAACTCTCGTCTAGGGTGACTAGGATTATCACCCCTAGTTGGTTCCAAGCGTCTAGGTGGAGGTGGTGCTCCTTTGGGACTTTGCCAAGGGCGTGAGCTATTCCCTTGAGGGCGTCTAGAAGATAATGATTTATACATACGATTAGTATAATGAAACACTTCCTCCATAGGCGTCCCACGAGGAAAATGTTGCTTACTCATGACCGCTTTGAGTTCATTGTTAAGATGGTTAATGAACTTGGAAATAAGATACCCTTCGGGAACTCTAAGCCCTGACCTAAAGACCAAGGTCCTTAGCTCCGTATAGAACTCATCCAGGGTTTTATTCCCTTGCTCAAGTTGTTCCAATCTCTCATGAACTCGCTCGGCATAGTCATCCGGAACAAACCTATCTCTAAGAGCCCGTTTGAGCTCTTGCCATGTGGTCACTTGGGGGTGCCCAAGGAACTCTCGTTCCTCTTTGTCCCTAAGCCACCATTGATAGGCAAATCCCTCAAACTTGATTGTAGTTATAGCTACTCGTTGAGCTTCCGAGTAGTTATAGTACTGGAATATTTGATCGGTCTTTTGTTCCCAATCAAGATATACCTCGGGCTCACAATTTAAACCAAAGCATTGTACCTCCAATTTAACTCCATGTGGTCGAGGTTGCTCCAAATTGGCCGGATATTGATTGCCATGGCCGCCGGTGCCACGCGGTTCGTAGGCCACATAGCTGCCTTGTCCTTGTCCTTGGGACGCTCTGCCTCGGCTTGGTGCACTCCTTAGGGGATGTAGCAAGGGTCCTTGAGACCTAGGGACGTCATGGGGCTGCATTCTTGATTGCTCTTCAAGCCTTAATCCGGAATCTGCATGGTTAGATCTAAAAGGCATAGTAGTAGGAGCAAAAGGCAATGAAAAATTAGAAGAAGCATATTCTTCCCTTGTAGTGCTCATGTGATGTGCATGCCCTTGGAAGCCCTCGGTCAAGGCATGATTGGTCACTCTCGGATTTGGAAACGGCCAAGTAGTCATGGGCATCGAGAGCTGATCACCCGACGGCGCAAGGCCTAGCACGGAGGAGGTGCCGGCACTTGCTTGCGGCAAAGATCCTCCTTGGCCTTGGACGGAGGAGACGCCCTGCATGGTGCTCCACTTCTCCTCTATGGCGCGCATGAAGGCAGCTTGCTCCTCCCTCATGGTGCTCAAGTGTTGTTGGGCGCGCTCGTCGGATTCCTCTTAAGAAGCTTGAATGGCTTTGAGGAATGCCTCCATAGTGATTGCCGAGGCCTCCTTGGGGTCCTCATCAGCCGCTTGCTTGTCTTTGGGATTCGCCATCTCCAACCTTCACAAAACAAGCACACGACAGCCAACAAAAACCAAAGAAACTCCAACAAAGATACGTCACAAGTAAGATTGCCAAATTTGCCTAATTTAAATTAGGACTCGGAATCCAACAAGTTCTTGGGTTAGGGTGGCTCCTATATGCAAAAGACTCACAAAAATTGAAAATAAAGTGCACCACAATCCTTGTCAAAGCTTAAGTTAATTCACAACTCAAGCAATACTTGTAAGTACTTGTCTCCTATTACCACTTACTAATGTTAGCTCGAGCAAAAGGAATTACAACTTCACTTACAAATGCTTCACAAAGAAAGTGTATGTCTTCTTCTTCTTCTTCTTTTTTTGACTTGTCTTGGCTTGCTCTTTTGTACAAAATCAAGCCGAGTTTTTCTAAGATTCTTCTCTTTTTTTTCTTTTTTTTTGACGTATGAAATGCAGAAAATTAACAAGAAATTTGCAAGGTAATTCGAGTAACAATAGCGTACGCACTTCGGATTCGTTCCTCCACAAGAAGGCCCGGTTTGCAATTAACGTAGACAATTCAACTCGGATTGTATATGTGCCAAATGAGGAAAGCAAAAGACTCAAGATCCTATACTAAATGCACGACTAAATGGGCTTTAAGAGGTTGAAGGTTACACTTTTCAAATTTCAGCAAACATTAAATGCATTCAAAGCACAAAATAATTCCTAATTTGAAGGTAGTAGAACTTCAACTCCTAAAAACGGCCACTTCCTATAGGGAGATCTAACTTCTAGATCTACACTAGATGCAAGACTCAAAACGCAACAAAATTCAAGAACAAAGCAAGAACAATATTCGGACACAAGACTCACAACTATGCATGCAAAGGCACGAAAATAAAGAACTTGTAGGACTTCGAACCTTGAATTTAAATTAGGAATTTGAGCAAAACTTACGTGCTCTGATACCAAATGTTAGGTTCAAGGGATCGTGAAGCCACGGTGCAAGCTTTGCTCGTTGTCGGAGTTGGAATCGCCAATTAGGGTTTCTCGGATGGACGGTGGCGTAGCGGAGGCTTGGAGGTGGTTTGTAGGCGGAGTTGTGGTGGATAGTAGGCACACAATGTCTTCTTATAGAGGGAAGAAGAATTGTTTGCAGAAGTGAAAGGGAAGAGGAAGTGTGAGAGATGAACTCACTCGGCACACTTAGAATTTGACGCAAGAAAGAGATAGACGAAAGAGAGAGAGATTTGCTCAAGCAATTTTTGTTATTCTTACGTGCCCTTTTCAGCTCTCAAAGAGACCTTATATAGGCTTAAAAAAAGGCAAGAATGCCTAAGGAAATGTCAAACGTCAAGCACAAACTTAAACCCTAATTTTAATACCAAAATGTCCAAATAAGGTAAGTCATTAACTTAAAATGTAAATGTCTTCAAGCACTTTAAAGATTCTCTCGGCCAAGGCTTGGGCCCATGATAGTGGGGTAAGTGGGCCAGCCCATGATGGTTGGAGCGCCGATCAAAGTGGGCCAGGTGGCTCGGCGCCCCTCTTGAAAGTTCACTTGTCGCTAGCGCCGTGCTCGCCGACGCCTTGATGAATGCAAAGAACCAGGCCAGGATCGGCGTGGCTTAGGGCGGCTTGGCATGTCAACCCCTTGTGGAGGTCTTGGAGAAGCTTCCTAGCCATACACCTCGTGATGGCACCAGGGGTTGCCTTGTCTTCTTGGGTGTTGTCATTGGTGTTGCTTGCGCCCGGCGCGGCCGATGTCTTGGCCTTGTCTTGGCCAATGTCTTCCTTTGGTTTGGATTTGGCCCTCCCATGCATGTCTTGGTCATCTCCAGCTCCAAGTGTGTCATCCATAAGCTCCGTGCTTTGATCCAGTTCTTGGGCCTCCATAGTGCCCACGGAGTGCTCCTCGACGTCCATGTCCTCGGCGGCGCCTAGGTTGTCCTCGGTGTCTTGACCTTGATGTGGCATGGTCACATCATGTAATGATGTAATCAAGGATCGGGAATGACACGGTGCAAGGAATGGCTTCGAAGATCTTCAAGGAATCGTCAAGCAAAGCCCAGAAATGTGACCTGATTTGAAATGGACCGTTCTCTCTCGTCGGAGATCGGAATTGAGTGATTCCAAATCCCAGAGTTTAATCTTGAAGTTGTCTTGAGTCCCTCCAAATTTGAGCACGATTGGACAAGGGATCAGGAAGAAATTATGATTTTCCTGAGGGGTCACAGGGAGCTTGCGGGGTTGTGTTAAGGTTGTCTTTGGAACGATGGATCTGGCGGAAGACAGTGATTGGCTCAGCGTTTTTGGTGTGAATTGGTGGCTTAGGGATCAGTGAAGGACAATGCAAAGTGGAGTCGAGTGGTTGTGGAAGTTGGTGAAGATATGAACTCCCTAAGTTGGATATAACGCACCAACAAAGGAAACTCTTGAATCCGGACTTGGATAGTTCTTCAAGGGGAGGGAAGACTCGACGTAGACTTGGTTGAGATAGAAGCAGAGTTGGCAAGATGAACTCACTTGACAACAAAGGAATTTGACGCAAGAACACTTAGAGAAAAGAGAGAGTTTTTCTTAATCAAATTCAAAGCTCTTCTAAAACAATGCAAAGGGAAGGCTATAAGTAGGCTAGTGTGAGTCGGCCTTCCTTGCCTTCCAAGGCAGCCTTCAAGCCTCCTATTAAGGCTAGAAAACACCTAACATTTAAGAAAATAAACGCCTCATATTGAAGCTACAAAATGGTGCAAATTAAAGGAGTTTAAAGCTAGACTTTAACTCAGCCATATATGGAAAAACAACAAATATAGAAACATAGTATTAAGGCGCCTAGGATTCCTTGGTGCTAGCTTTGGTCAAAGCATTGAGTGGTCGACCTTGAATGCTTCTTCCTTGGATTCCAAGAGTGTGTATGGGCCGGCCTTGAAGTTGGAATTAAGCCCACAAGTGATGAGGCCTTGCTCCAACTGGATTTGCAACTCTTTCGGGATTTCTGCTGAACTGTCGTAGAGATTACGATTTCTCTGTTTTGTTGGCCCGATTTTGAGGGAGACCTTCACATAAAAATTGTATATAATTTCCTTAGATTTCCAATGACTACTCATGGGCCTCCATTGGACTTTCGTAGCTCCGGATATGGCCAGAATACTGAGAAGGTGTCGACGAGACAGATTCTTCGGTTTTGACTCCTTCCAAGTTTCGAACCATTTCTTTTGGATAAGTGTTTGATCTTCTTCAAAAATGGTGGTTCCCATAGTCACATCACACAATATCAACTCATACTAATCATAACTAATATGCTTTAACAAATATCTTTTAATCTATAACATCATAATAATAATAAAATCAATATTACAGAAATTGCCTAATAAGTTGGGGGTGTGATGTGACCCTGCCTCCCATGACATCCCAAGACGAGGAAGAAGCCATGAGCCTATGCTCAGAGAGCCCATTGACAAGGTCTAGGTCCAAAGCCATCGTCGCCGCCGTCGCGTCACTTGTCGCACGCGTCGTCACTGGCCAAGGAAGCCCATACGCCAACCCAAGACTCGTCATCCTTGCCACCATCGGCATCGAAACATCGCGATCATCGCAGCCGGCATCGTGTGCACCCACTCGCGAGGCCATCGAACCTTCGTCGCCGTTCCTCGCGGTGTTTGCATCCATGCCTTCGTCGTGTTCTTTTTGAGACACTTTCTATATTTGGTATTATTGCTTATTTTAGATAGTTTCCTTTTATAGTCATTTCTATTTTAGGGTTTGTGCCTTTTGCATGCTTGCATGGGCTATCCCACTAGGCTCAACTCGGCCCATCCGATGTCTCGCCCTAGTATTTAAGTCAAACTATGTTATTGGTTTTAGTACGTTCAATTTTAATCAAGGTTTCAAGTAGAGTGTTTATCCTCCTTCCCTTGATCGAACGTCACCCTCTATCTTCGCATCCCCATTCCCTCTGCCGCCGACGCTACGGCAATTGCTTGAATCTTCAAGCCAAGTCTTCCTTCGCATCTCCCTTCTCCCGCAGTCGACGCTACGACACCAACGACTTGTCTTTTCAAGCCATCTATCCCTCATCAAATCGCTTCCGACATCGCTATCCATTCGCTCCATCAATCGCTTCCATCGTGTCCACAATCGCCACCAATTCCTTCACCTTCGCCATCGACGTCGTCTTCGCTGTTGTGACACTCAACGTGACACTCAGCCTCGCCGACACCACGATCTTCCAGACCACCTCCACCGGGTTCGCTTCGCCACCATCTTGTCAACCTTTCGTGCAAGACAACGTGACTTCTCGCCCAAGACAAGATCCAAAGGTGTCGCCTTTGATAATTGGCTTGTCATCGGAGGTAAGAACACATCAGGGTTTAACCATATATAACCTGAAGCTCATCTAGGTTAAAGGTTAGCGTGATGTTTTGATGCGACCCTTCTCCCCATGACGGCCATAGAAGAAGAAGCCATGACCGTGAGCTCAGAAGAGCCAAGTACGAAGACCGCGATCTTCCTCTCACTACTCGCATCGAGCATAGAGAACGCGATCTTCGTCATGCTTCTCGCATCTGGTACAAAGACAGCGATCTCCTTCAAGCATCTCCAACCAAGCCCAGAGATCGCATTCTATCTGAAGATTCTCGCATTCAATACTGAAAGCGTTCTTTGAATATCTTTGTAAATGTTTGAACATTATTTATTTCCAGTGTTTTCTTTTGGGGTGTGTGTTCCACGCGTGTCGCGTGGGCCAGCCCATTAAGCAAGACTCGGCCCATCCGAGTCTCGCTATAAAAGGCCAACTCAGCCTTCTGTTTTAGGGCACGTCTAATTTTGAATCAAAGCTTAAGTTTGAGAGCATATCGCCTCCTTCCTTTGATTGGACGTCAAACACCTCTCTATCTTCTCATCTCCTTCACTCCGCCGCCGACGCTACGGCCTCCACTCGATCTTCATCGAGTTTATCCAACCCCGCTGCCGACGCTACGGCCAATCACTCGATCTCTTTCGAGTCTATCTCCTCCGCTGCCGACGCTACGGCTTCGCCCTCCATCTCAAACCATCATCCAAACACCGCGTTTCATATCTTCAACCTCAGATCCGACGCGTGCGACTTCCCACCAAGATCATAGATCCGGCAATCACAAGCAGGAACGCATCAATTGGCATTAGAGCCTTTGATCTTGTAAGTCGCTTGTCAAGTTTCATTTGTTCACAAATTTTTTTCTCCCCCATCATCCTTTCTTCCGCCATAATCACTCAATTTTTTTTTCTCTCTCATACACATGCTAGTCCTTTCGGTTTATACAAGAGAATCTCTTTGCCGATAATTGCTTGATCACCTCGCGAAATTTGTGTGATTTGCTCACGTGAAATCTTCTGAAATTAACTGCTTAATTTGCTTAATTGATTCCGTGAATTTCGCATGCCATAAATGCCATATCTTCTTGTTGATTGACCGTCATAAATCTGAATCAATCTTCTCTCTCCTATCGCGTAAATCTCGTGATTTCTTTCCATAGTTACTTAGCCGTTTATTTTTATTTTGTTTCATTTAATTCTTATCGATCTTCAATCAAAAACAAGATCTCAAATTTGAATTACAAATTCAAAAAAAAAAAAAACAAGTCGCATTTCAAAAAAAAAAAAAGAACGCGACTATTTAAAAAAAAAAAAAAAAGAAGAAGAAGTAAAGCCAAAATAAGGCAACCTTCTTTCCCCCTTTCGGCTAGGCTCATCTTCTTCATCTCTCCACCGTCTAGGTTAACACCTTGAAGGTTGGTTCTTGTGTGTTTGTGTTGTTTACGTAAGAGGTTAAGACTTTATTCAATTGGTTTCGTTTGGATTTGTGCTTGCATATCACACTTGTTTTGCTTGCCTTAAGCCGCCCTCACGGCCAAAAGAACGTGCCCTCCTACGTGAACAATTGTTACTTGCTCGTTGCTTGCTTGATCTTTGGTTGTGTTGTCTTTTGTTCGTTTATACTCGCGATGTCTGGTCACATTGTCTTAGGAAATGAGAACGCGCCAAATCTACCCTTGGTGCCACAACAAGACCAACACAATGAAGATCCCCCTATGGAGATCTCGGCTGAACAACGCGAGATCCAAGAACTTAGACGCGGTGGATTCCTCCACCGCGTCTCAAAGCACAAAGAGATCGCGATCATGGCATTGGCAGCGAGCGCCGCGATGTCATGCCCAGAGATGTCCGCCAAGCCAATCATGGCACCCAGCCGTGATAGCGTCAACGCGATGATGCCTACGCGCCCAGGGATTTTGCACGCGGCGAACCTCAACAAGCACGCGAGAGGCTTTGCCATGCACGCGTTGAATATCCTGGCGTCCGCGCCTATGAGAACCCTCTCCATGACGCTGTGCCGCACAACGGGCCATTGCAAGCCCCTGCCCAACCTCGATACCAAAGACACGAAGTCAAGGTAAAAATCGAGCATTTTTATGGTGAATACAACCCTTCTGTTTTTCTTGAATGGGTGCAGGCTGCGGAGCATACACTTCGCTATTGTCGAGTGCCACCTGAGGAACATGTCGACGCCGCGACACTTCACTTCCGCGGAGTAGCCAGAGTGTGGTGGCATCGTTTCGAGGATAACTGCGTGCGTTGACGGGGCTTCATCATCACTGGGAGTCATCACCGCGGGGCGTCACTGCTAACGCGAGGCGGTGAACTCCAGACTTCAACTCTCATCTTCTTCTCTTCTCCAGCTGCTCTCCAAATACTACCAAGTGTTGGTAGCCTTCTCCATAGATGTTCCAGCAGCTCCATCTCCATCTCTAAGCTCTAACTAAGCTGCCAATCCTTGGATTTCTTCACTTCTCTCCATAATATCTGGATCGCAGACTTAGCACTAAAACAACTCCAAAACTCCTCCAAATCATGCTAATAGATGCTAGAAAAGGTGTATGAAATAACACCTATCAAATTCCTCCATACTTAGACCTTTACTCGTCCCGAGTAAGCTAAAGAAAAGCTCACCCTCTCAATCAATACCAAGGACTCAGGAAGTACAAGAAAACGTGACTCCAACAACTACAACACATCAATAATACGCCCAAGACAACCAAAACAAGTGATGCAAGAACAATCTAACCTAACTCCCGTCTATCTCCTTATCGCTCCATGAGTGGCCTACCCGACAATCCTTCTATGTCACCCTTCTTATGACGCCTCTCCGAAAGATAAGAGAAATGCTAAAATCACTCTTCTTCTTTTTCACTCATTTTGCCAAGGCACCCTTTCGGGTTTTCACCAAGCACTCATTTCATTTTCCAATAGACGTTCTCACATAAGCTCACATCACTCTAGTCCAATTTTTCCCTGGTCTAATACCAGCCGGACTACCTGCTTTTTACTTGAACTGCCCTTTCGGGTTTTCAGTCCATCCCAGGATTTTGATTGCCTTTTTACTTCTTTTTTTTCTTTTTCTTTTTTTTTTAAAAAAAACGGAATCAACGCTGTAGAAAACGAATACAGAAATAAAGCTATGTACACTAGCTAGCAAGAATAGCAAGTCTATATCTCTCCCCCATACATAAACCGAACATTGTCCTCAATGTGAAAAGAGAACGTCAAATGATAGGGGAAGAGAGAAATAAACTCACTGTGGACCGGAAGGTGGTGGTGGGTACATCCCAAAGTAGTCCTGCAGATGAGTGTCTATAGTTTCCAAATGCTCATCTATCTCATTGTGAAGCTGGGTCTGCCAAGTTTGCAGACCGGTCTCTACTCTGGAAGTCCACTGATCATGGCACGTAGAGAAGTTATCCCATCTAGCGTACATCTCCTGCCATGGTGCGACAGGTCCATACACAGATGAGGACTCCTCAAACTGTGAAGCACTGGGGTCGTCCCCCTCCTCGCGATCAGCAGCAGCATATCCACCACTAGGGCCCTCTCCATATGGACCCGAAGAAACAACGACAGCGGCATCAACAGCAGGCGTCTGGCCATCGCTATCAATCCACCAGCCCGCGTATGAAGGCGAGTAAGTGAACTCTCGCGGAACACTCAAAATATGGCCCTCGTAAGCCGTCCAAGCCACATCACCATCCTGCCCCAGCGACTTCACCATAGAGCACACCCTCATGTGGGTGGAATCATATAAAACGCAGGGAACCGGCCGAGCAATCCGATCGCAAGCAATCATATCAGCGCAGATGAGAGTAATCAAGCTACCCCCACAAATATCTCTAGGCTCGCCCTCACGAATCCTCTGCAGGGAACTCAGGAAAAGAGTTGCCCAACACGGAGTAAGCTCAACCGTTCCCAGGATGCTCAAAAACCACTGGAATTCCTTCATGGGCACCTTTCCATCGTCAGCATGGCCAAAGAAATCTCTCATCAACACCTTGTGGATCAACCGCAGACACGGGTTCACCAACTTCGAATTCACCTCATGCCCCGTCTTGAAAGTCCTCCTAGTAGCAGCCCGCCAGAAAGCAAACATCTCGTCCTCCTGAAGCCCATTAGACCATCCAGGGGTCGGTTTCTTCGTAATGCCCAGGGCCTTGTGGATTGCCCTCCTCGACAGAGAATGCTCACGTCCATTGTAGGAGAACGCGATCTTGCGCAGGAAGCTATCATCACCCTCTTCGCGGTAGAACCACCGGAACGAAGAAATGAACTGGAAGCATAGCTCAGGATACGCGGGGGCTGCCTTGCCCAGAAATCCTCCCAGCCCACACTGCGTTAGGCACATCGTCACACACGCGAGCATTCCCATCTGCTCCAGAGTCGGCGTGTGGAAAAATTTTGAAGGCACCACCTTCCTCCCCTTCACAATATCATACAGCTCACTCTCATCCCTACTCGTCGACGCGTTCTTCTTGCCTTTGGGAGCCATAAGTGAAGAATTGAAATGCTCAAATCAGAAGACAACAAAGAATACTCACAATTAAGCAAACACAGGTTCTGCAGAGACTCAACGCGGGGCGGTAGCATCGCGGCGAGAAACTGACAACAGGTCACTGGGTCGCGGTGAGGTCGGCGCGGGGCGGTAGCAACAGAGACGCGAAGCGGTGGCAGCGCGAGGCGGAGCTAAAGCGAGGCGAGACAACAGCGGCGCGGTGGGGGTTGTGTTTGGGCTGGGCTGTGAGGCTAGACTCCAAATGGGGGTGTGGGGGCTAGGAAATGCTCAAGGTCGAGAGGGGATTTAGGGAGAGTGAATGGACAATAGGAGAAGGAGAATTGAGGGGGGGCGGTGGAAATTTTATGTGGGGCTAGGTCAAGGTAGGGGAAGGTGAAAAGAAAGGGTTGATGGGCCGGTCATGTACCATGGCCCATATGAGAAATCTTGGCCCAAAATGAAGCCCAATCCGTCAAAACCTTAGTAACCACTAAAGAAATAAGCTTTTACTCACCCGTTTAAGATTTTTTCGGGGCCCATTATTCTTGTTTTTTTTTTTAAAGTTGAGAATCGATACCTGACCGTCACCGCGGGGCGGCAGCTCCACCGCGAGGCGGTAGGAAAGTGCCGCGGGGCGGTGAGAAAGGCTGGGCACTTCATCTCTTCTCGGGTTTACTTTCGTACCTGAAATGTGAGTAACAGGCGAACGAAACGAAGCAAAATAAACTGCGAAAATAATCTAATAAAAAGAAAAAGAGATCAAAGAAATACAAACATGGGTTGCCTCCCGGACAGCGCCTTGGTTATCGTCGTCGGCTCGACGTATTGCAGATCAACTACCATTTTGGGTAGGATTCTTTCGGAATCCTCCAACTTGTCTCTTCCTGGTGAGACCTCTCATGGAAAGGTTTGAACCTTAGACCATGGTCTTTCCTCGCCACCCACTCCATGTACATTCTCTTCGGAGTGTCGCCCCCTTACTTAGAATGATACGGGGGCCGATATGGCTCAACCTGAACATGCTGCACATCACTAGATAAAGGCTTGCAGCCTTGTGTGGTTAGTGCAGGGGGCAAGTGCCCAAAGTAGAGGAATCTCCTATATCAGCTAATAAGACATTATCCACAGGCAAATCATGAAAATCATGCAACTCAATGGGTCCATCACTAGTGAAACACTCAACTACGGCCTCTACTGCATCAATCTTAACATTATCATGCACAGAATCATCAAAGTCATTAATGCAGAGAGGAGGAGGAGACTTAATGGAATTAGCTTTATGAATATCATGCTGAAAAATTATTCCATCAAACTCCATAGTCAGGGTACCACTATCAACATTTATCTTAGTCATGGAAGTCTTCATAAAAGGTCGCCCTAGCATAACCGGGGCAACTTGCTCATCATAATCCATATCCATAACAAAGAAATCAGCAGGAAATATCAAAGGACCTATCCTAACAAGGACATCTTCTACAACACCCTTAGGGGGTACACACGATCCATCAGTAAGTTGTATCACAATACTAGACTCACGCAAGGGTCCTAATTCCAATTTCTCAAGTAAAGAATAGGGTAAAACATTAATTGAGACACCCAAATCAAGTAGGGCCTTCTCAAAAACATGCTCACCTATAGTAATAGGAATAGTAAACGTACCTGGATCCTTGCACTTCACAGGTAGACGCTTCTGAACCACAGCTGACACTTGTTCGCCCACTGGACTCTTCTTCTGAGTCTTCTGCCTTTGAGATTTCTTCACCGTGCAGAGCTCCTTTAAGAACTTGGCATATCGTGGGATGGCCTTGATAAGCTTCAGCATGGGAATATTCACCTCACAGTTCTGGAACGTGTCGAACAAGTCTCTGTCATCGACAACTCTTTTAGCCTTTAGCGCCTCTGGAAAAGGTGCTGGGGGCTTCTCTGAACGTAGGGGAGGAAACACTGGACGAACGTAGGTATCAACATAGACATCGTCAGTAGGAACAGATTTCTGAGGAGCAGCTCGCGGCGAGCCCACCGCGGGGCATAAATCGTCACCGCGGGGCGGTGGGGTCGCGTTGACATTACTAGGCATAGGCACCGGGTCGCGGCGGGAATTGCCGCGGGGCGGTGCGGTGAGTTCCTTTTTCTCGGAAATTTCTTTCTCCTCTTCAGCAATAGGAGACATAACTTCTTTACCACTTCTCAGCGTGATAGCACTCACGTTCTCTCTGGGATTCACAGTGGTCTGGGACGGCAGGGAGTTTGAGGTCCTCTGGTTGATTTTAGTCACCTCGTCGGCTAACTGGCCAATCTGCCTCTCTATATTCTTGATACTCGACTCAGTAGCCTGCACATGCGTAGCAAAGTGTTGAGTCAAGGTCTTCAGCATATCCTCAGTAGAGGCTCCAGAAGTTTGGCCTTGGGGCCTCTGTTGGTACTGAACTCGTTGCTGGTACTGTTGTTGCTGAGCCGGCTGATATTGCTGTTGTGCCGGCTGCTGACCACCTTGAGGGTCACTCCATCTAAATCCTGGATGGTCACGCCCTCTATGGTTGTAATTGGGCTGGCCACCATATTGTTGTCTAGGGGCTCCATAGCCTCCTACAACATTAACTTCAGTAACACCATCCTCTTGCAGCTGAGGACAGGTATCTGTGTGGTGGGCCTGGCTAGGACAAAGGCCACACGGTCTGGCTTGTTGAGGAGCATTCTGATTCGCCATCTTCATGACTATCTCCTTCAACTCGGCTAACTCAGATAATACCGGACTCGGTCCTGCAGGGGTCACAGCATTGACCGCCTTTCTTTGGTAAGTTTTTCCGAAGTTCCGGGTGCTTTCACTCATCTCTTGGATTCGGTCCATGGCTTCCTTCGGTGTCAGATTCAGAATACTGTCACCGCATGCATCATCGACCATTCTCATCTCTTGGTCCTGTAGACCGTTGTGTAAATAAAGGACAAGATCCTGCTGGGCGTATCTGTGGAATGGACAGCTGGAGCAGAGCCTCTTGAACCTCTCCAAATAATCATATAGTGTCTCATCACAAGCCTGCTCAATGTTGGCAATTGCCTTCTTTAAAGCATTCGCCTTCTTCATCGGAAAATACTTATCCAGGAACGCCTTGTGCAATTTCGCCCATGTATCTATGGTTCCTGGTGGCAAGTGATAGTACCAGTCGCTCGCATTGTCGAGTAAAGAAAAGCCAAAAGCTCTCATCTTGAACTGCTCTTCAGTCACGTTCCTGGGCTTCATCGTCATACAGACATTGTGGAACTTGCCCAGGTGAGAAATCGGATCCTCTCCACTCAGACCGTGGAACTTAGGCAGGTAGTTAACAATTCCAGTCTTCAATTCGAAGTTCACCCCTTGATCCAGCGCAGGGATGATCACAGCTAGGGGTTCAGCCCCAATATTCGGTGCCGTAAGCTCTCGTAGAGTTCCGTTTCCAGCCATAGCAGCAGCTGGGGTAGTAGCAACTTTAGCGGTTTCAGTCTCAACGTTCTCGGTCGTGTCAGTCTCAGCGGCCAACACAGTCTCAATCTCGTCTTCTTCCCTTCGATCGCGCAGACGTCCAAGGAATGATCTTTCAATCTCTGGATCAAAAGCTAAGAGTGGGGAGTCAGTAGCACGGGTATCGACCATAAGATAGGTCTCCACCCAAAAATCAAACACGAAAACACACAACAAACAAAAACCTTCCCCGGCAACGGCGCCAAATTTTGACGGGGCTTCATCATCACTGGGAGTCATCACCGCGGGGCGTCACTGCTAATGCGAGGCGGTGAACTCCAGACTTCAACTCTCATCTTCTTCTCTTCTCTAGCTGCTCTCCAAATACTACCAAGTGTTAGTAGCCTTCTCCATAGATGTTCCAGCAGCTCCATCTCCATCTCTAAGCTCCAACTAAGCTGCCAATCCTTGGATTTCTTCACTTCTCTCCATAATATCTGGATCGCAGACTTAGCACTAAAACAACTCCAAAACTCCTCCAAATCATGCTAATAGATGCTAGAAAAGGTGTATGAAATAACACCTATCATGCGTCGCCACCGAACAAGGGTCACCGAATGGCACCAACTCGTGTACGTGATGACCAAGAAATATGTGCCTCCAGATTACAGAAATCAAATGAGAATGGAGATAGCCATGGCTCGTCAAGGCTCACAAACTCCCCTCGAGTTTTTCTCCAAGCTAGAGGACATGTATTACAAGGAAAACATAAGCGTTGCACCATCGACTTTGAGGACCAAGTTTCTAAGTGGCATGAATGCGCCAATCCGCGACCAGCTGGAGATCTTGCCCATCAAGGATCTCAACACGTTGACCTACACGGCAATGCAGGTTTACAACCAACACCCGCGTCGCACGCACTCCTCTTGGCAACCAGGCCATACCAGGTATGAATCTAACCCTGGTCATTCCCTTACTACTGATGTGCGTGCGCCAGTCACAGGAACCACCGCGTCCAGCCAAGACAGACATGGCAAGAACGCGTTGCCTACCTACAATGCAGCTCACGCGACCACCACAAAGGGCTCCTCACAGAGCAATGAGCGTGCGCATGACCTTGAATGTTTCAAGTGTAGAGGGCGCGGCCACTACCAAAGGGATTGTCCGAATAACAAAAAGATTCTCTTCTCCAAACACTGCAGTCGGATATGAATCCTATGAGGAGGAAGTAGCACTAATCAGCACTATTTTGTAGGGTTTAACTAGGGATCGTTACCGGTGTTTAGGGTGCCATTTGTAGGGATTTAGAGCACAACTGTGGAATATGGAGTTGGAGAGAAGAAGTGTGGATATGGTGGTTTGGAGGAGCTAATTGATGACAACCAGAAGACGAGGAGTAAACCACCTGAGGAGACGAAGAAGGATAGAAGAAGAGCCACAGAAATGAGCAAGGAAGGAGAAGATAAGGGCTGCCGCGACCAACCGCAATCAAGGACGAAGTCACGATGCAACCGCGGCGAAAGACGGAGCGCGGAGCAAACGAGTGCCACTTCCGCGACCGCGGAAATCTGACCGTGCCTGCGTAAAATTCCTGTGCTGTGCAAAGTCGAGAGCAGATTCCTATTTTCCGCGACCGCGGAATTGGTGCCGCGACCGCGGAAGCACACGGAGGCAACCCGCGAAGCTTTTTCGAGTTTTCTTATTTTTTATTATTTTCCGATTTTTATTCTTTTATATTTCGATACTTTAGTTTTATTTCCTTTTAGATGAGGTTTGTGATCTTGGGCTTTAGGTTAAGTCTATTTAACCTAAATTCCATAGCCTCCATTCATTCATCTTGGTATCATCGATATTCGCTATTACATACTATTTTCCATTCAGTATTATTTTCTTTCGAAGACTATGAGGAGCTAAGCACCTTTGCTTAGTCCGACAATTGAAGCCTAAGTTTGAATTTGATTGTGAGGTTATTCCTTTCCTTTATCCTTGAATGTTATTAATTCTTTTATGCTTCATCCAATTGAGTTATATTGATTTCTCTAGATTAGCTACCTAGTTTTATCGATATTATTCATACTACAGGATTAGGATCTTGAATAGTATTGGTTGGATCTAACTCATCAGTTGTTGTGATTATCATTATTAATATTAGTTTCCCTAGCCTGACAACCTAGTTGAGATTAGTATTATCTATAGTGTTAGTTACCTTTTTCTGGTCAACTTGTTGAGATCAATATTATTCATCCCTAATTCAGAAGTAGCAACCACGATTTACTGGAATAAGTTGTGAATGTTTATTGTGAAGAGAATTAGATGCATGTCAAGTACTGACGAGTTGTTAAGTATTGCATGAGCCTATCTATTCCTGAGCTTATTCTGCTGTTAGATTTATCTTGATAGTTTCTTGATTGGTTTAATAGTTAGGGTTACCATGCCGAGTTGGACTAGTAACTATTTCAGAACAGGGATTAGGAAATTCATGAGGATTGAGGAGTAGGAATATTTAATGATCAATCAACCAAACTATAGGTGGATATTTGTTTGACTAAGTGTTTTTTCCCTTAATTGAATACAAACTCTTTGCTTTGTTTGTTTTGTTTACTTGTTTGACAACAATCAACCAAAACCCCCCTTGTTACTTTGCATGCTAATCAACACAAAGATAAAACAACTCCTCCCTGTGGGATTCGACCCTGCTTACCCAGACTACTAGTTTAGGTTTGTTAGGATTTATTTTGACTAGGTAACACGACTAAAGCCTGCTATCAAATTGGCGCCGTTGCCGGGGAGGCAAGTTTTAATTTTTCTTGGTGTTTGTTTGTGTGTCAACTTTTGGTGTGGACCTATCTTACGGTCCACACTCCACACCCGTGCTACTGATTTTTTTTTTTTTTTGATACAGAGATGGAGAGATCTCCCCCATATTCCTATACATTTACTCCAGAGTGGGGATATCACCCAACTTCAAGTGCATCAAGGCCAATTAAGCCCTGTAGAATCTGTCATGATCCGCTGCATCCCACTGACGATTGCCCAAGACTTCCTGAATATGCAGTTGCAGTAAACGCTGTAAGAAGTTTTGATCCGCAGAGGCCGAGATATGAACCGGACCCAAGCACCTACAACTTAGGGTGGATGGATCACAAAAATCCGAGATACGAGAACCATCAATACCCTCCATATGGCCACGACTACCAAGAGTCTTACTCGGGGCCACAGGATTTCTATCAACAGGGCGCCCCACAACAGTACAGCCAGCCATATGCACATAGATTCCAAGATCAAAATGCAAGCTCGCCTATGCCCGGTGCTGACATACTCAACACTATCATGTAGAGCATAGCGACCATGGCTAGCACTGTGACCTCGATGGGGGCAAAAATTGAAACAGTGGTCCAACATCAGCACGAGATGAATTCTAGTATTCAGACCTTGGAGAATCAGTTTGGACAAGTCGTCGCTCAAGTGTTGAGCAAGTTGGAGGCCAGGAAGTCTAGGCAAATACCTTCTCAAATGGCGGTATTCCAACGGGAGAGCGTATGTGCCATGACGCTAAGGAGCGAAGCTGAGGTGGAGGCCAGTCGAGCACGGGAGAGAGAGATCCGCGACCACGGAAACGACGGTCGCGACCGCGGTTTGCTTTTAAAGGAGTTGGGCCTTCCAAACGATATCTACGACCGCGAGGTGCTCCCTAAAGAAGATATGTCCTGGGAATTGGAGGAATTCAGCAACCACGGGGACGAGAGCCGCGACCGCGGTGTGACTACTGGCGAGGAGGGCAAAATTGGCGACAATCCACGACCACGGCAGGACACCCGCGACCGCGGAAAAATCACGGAGGAACAAGAGCACCAAGTCGAGAACAATCCGCGACCGCGAAAAAAGAGCCGAAGACAGCGACCAGGTCGACGATTTTCTGCGACCGCGGTCACCAATCCGCGATCGCGGAAATACTCCAGACGCGCCTCTTCGCCGCAATGTCCCCTATGACGACTATGTGTGCCCCTACTTCCCTCCTCTCGGATCAGAAAAGCCTCCCGCACCCTTTCTTGAAGCTCTGAAGGACACCAGAAAGGTGGAAAACGACAAGGATTTATTTGAAACCTTTAGTTACTGTGAGGTAAACATTCCTTTTCTCAAACTAGCAAACAACATCCCTCGCTGCAAGGAATTTTTAAAGGCGCTATGCAAGATCAAGAAAAAGAAACCGAAGGGGAAGCACAAGAAAGAAACTGGGAGTAAAAGGGCAACTTTCTCCATGCTGGATACGGGGCAGGACAATCATGCAGCCCCTGAGATGTTGGTAGGCCATTTCTGAAGATGGCAAGCACAATCATGGATGTAAACAACAGTCCATCCATCATGAAGTGTAGGGGACTGGGGGTAAAACTCAACATAGAGCATACAAAGAGGCATCCCCCTGATATTGACCCCAGGAGTTCAATTGCTGTGGGCAACCCAAGTTGAGGTGGATGAGTAGTATGTCGAGCCATGACAATAACTAAGGCGTTATCCGAGAGGCAACCCGAGGTATGTATTTCTTTCCTTGTCTTTTCAATTCATGTTTTTATTTGCATTTGTGTTGGTGTGCTTTTGCTTTTGTTTTTGTTTTGTTTGTAAACTAACGTGCAGGGAGGAGGCCCGAACCTTATTGAAGAAGGTGTTTCCCACACCAATTGTAAGTCCTCCTATTGCCCTGCCCAAAAAAAAAATCGAAAAAAAAGGTTCTACCGAAGGCCAGCTGTTCGAGTTACCCATGAAGAGAAGGTGCGCATCATGTTGTCAAGGAGGAGACATTAGCCCCACACATTATTTGACAACGATGATGGCCCTACAATTGACAGCTGAGGAGGAGGAACACTAGATCCCACACCACGATCAAACTCGGGCTCCACCATGTGTTCGTTGAAGGCCGTGCAACCCCGACTTACTTGCTATACCACTATTCACCAAAGTGGGTTCCTTTTGGTTGCACGATAGGAGAAAATTTAGGAGTTGATCGTAAAGATGCCCGCATAACACCAGAGACCTGTGCTTCTATTGTTTTACCGCTAGCAACAACTTTAGCGTCAAAGCCAGCTCTGCGATGTTTGTGAGTTATTTTTTGCCTTTCACTGTGCTTCTATTCTTTTTGTCTTTCATTACATTGAGGACAATGCAATGTTTAAGCATGGGGAAGGGTTTTATACTTTCTATGTCGTTGAGGAGAAAATTGAATAATAAAGAAAAAAGCCAAAAATTGAAAAAAGGCAAAAACTAGAAATCATGGGATAAGTCGAAAACCCGAAAGGGCGACTTAGGTAATAAGCATGTGGCTTGGACCAACATTAGGCTGGGGTAATAATTGGTCAAGAGTGATGTGAGTATATATGTGAGCCCATCTATTGAAAAATGAAATGAGTGGCTTGGTGAAAACCCGAAAGGGCGCCTTGGCAAAATGAGTGAAAAGAAGAAGAGTGATTATTAGGATTCCTCATTTTACCTGGCGTGGCGACATAAGAAGAGGTGATATAAGGAGGATTCGGGTAGGTCACTCTGGGAGGTATAAGAAGATAGATGGGAGACTAGGATTAGATTAGTATTCACTCTATGGTGTTCGGGATAAGCTTGGGGGAAGTACTCTACTTTCCTTTAATCTTGGTTGGTGTTGTATTATGTGTGTGTTGTGTTGTGCATATTGTGTTGGTGCCTTGGAGATTCATTGTTAGGTGCAATTCTTAGAGGAGATGATTTATCTGTGCTTCCTGAGACCTTGGGGATTTGATTGGAGGAGTAGGTTTATTTTAACTTACTCGAGGACAAGCAAGGTTTAAGCATGGGGGAGTTTGATCAGCACTACTTTGTAGGGTTTAACTAGGGATCGTTACCGGTATTTAGGGTGCCATTTGTAGGGATTTAGAGCACAACTGTGGAATATGGAGTTGGAGAGAAGAAGTGTAGATATGGTGGTTTGGAGAAGCTAATTGAAGACATCCAGAAGACGAGGAGTAAACCACCTGAGGAGATGAAGAAGGATAGAAGAAGAGCCACACAAATGAGCAAGGAAGGAGAAGATAAGGGCTGCCGCAACCAACCGCGATCAAGGACGAAGTCACGATGTAGCCGCGGCGAAAGACGGAGCGCGGAGCAAACGAGTGCCACTTCCGCGACCGCGGAAATCTGGCCGCGCCCGCGTAAAATTCTTGTGTTGTGCAAAGTCGAGAGTAGATTCCTATTTTCCGCGACCGCGGAATTGGTTCCGCGACCGCGGAAGCACACGGAGGCGACCTGCGAAGCTTTTTCGAGTTTTCTTATTTTTTTATTATTTTCTGATTTTTATTCTTTTATATTTTGATACTTTAGTTTTATTTCCTTTTAGATGAGGTTTGTGATCTTGGGCTTTAGGTTAAGTCTATTTAACCTAAATTCCATAGCCTCCATTCATTCATCTTGGTATCATCGACATTCGCTATTACGTACTATTTTCCATTCAGTATTATTTTCTTTTGAAGACTATGAGGAGCTAAGCACCTTTGCTTAGTCCGACAATTGAAGCCTAAGTTTGAATTTGATTGTGAGGTTATTCCTTTCCTTTATCCTTGAATGTTATTAATTCTTTTATGCTTCATCTAATTGAGTTATATTGATTTCTCTAGATTAGCTACCTAGTTTTATCGATATTATTCATACTGCAGGATTGTAACACCCCCGATTTATATCGGTAGTGCCACACGCCAGTGACCTCAGACGTTGATGTCCGATGTCACCCAAGGCTTTAATCGGAACAATTAATCTTAAATAAACATGTTAAACAACGAAGGATTAAACAGCGGAAGACATTTTCATATAAACCTCAATACTTTTATTAAAAGATTTCTCCCCATACGAGAGGAGTGTTTTACAACAGAGTGAAATCCCAGCGGAAAACTTAAAAATTACACAGCGGAAGACTTTAAGAATAAACCTAATACATGACTAGGTTATAAAAATACATATTAAAGTAATATTTAATATCTTGAAATACCGGCACTTAAATCTGCGACTGCAAGTCTCTTCTTCAATTTGTTTACTTCAAGTCCTCGGGAACCGACCACTGATGTGCCGTATAGGACGGATGACACCAGCCAACCATGCAAGGAATAATACCCGGTTGGTTAGTCTAATGAAAGACTATGCAAGGGTGAAAACAGATGGTTCTAGTGATCGTAACCGTTTACTATCATTGTCCCTCGAATAACAACCGAAGGAACGATATATAACCCGAAACTTTCACGGAATGATTAAGGTTTAGACATGCACTAAAAGAAGACTCCAAGGAATTGGGTCTTAAGGGAAACGTATGAAGAGAAGAATCCAAAAGATTGAGTCTTACGGGAAAGTATGACAAATGTTTGGGAACATTATAATTTCACACAAGCGTTTAAAAAGACTTGACCATTTGGGTCCACGACCAACCTCACCGCATAATGCGAATTCAGATTTGGAAGGAGGACTTACTCTAATCGAAGTCCAGGCGAGTTTCCAAGTTGTACTCCTCGCCCGAGGGTATATTAGTTATGTGCATAATCGCACTTATCTTATTTAATTCCAAAACGCACAGTTACGTTATAAGCTTTTATCATATAAATATATCATCTCGAGTAACTACGAAAGTTTACCATATCGAGTGACTACGAAAGTTTATGATCTCGAGTGACTACGAAAGTTTAACACAGGGTGACATTACGCCACCCAATGGCACTAGCAAGGTGCTGAACACTTCTTATCCTTACAGGTGGGTAAGAAGCAATGGGTCATGATCTGGAAAGCCTTAGAGAATTGTTATACTAATACTGAGTTATAAAGAAATGATTAATCCTCATAAGGAATTAACATTCCTACGAATACTCGTGCTAATCTAGCATTTAAGTTTACATTTAAATCCACAACAAAACCATTACGGTCATCACAGATATAAGCATTGTTTCTAGCAATATATACAACCTATTATAATATCACATTTTAATCGTATCAAATACGTTTATCAAATCTGTTCCCAAATGAAAACAACAGTTCACTCCTATTTAATTAACAATTAAAAGCAATTGATAATTAATAGAATATGGAATGATTAAGCAAGAGTGAACCGCCACTTGCCTTAGACTAGACGAACGATTGAGCGACGACGGGTTTTTGGGTCCGGAACGGGAACGGGAACCGGATTACAGATTCCTACGGACAACGACCCCACAACGAAACCCTAGGTTAGATTCGACAACTAAAATATACGAATCTAAGGAAGAACGAACCAAATCGAAGGAACGAAAGTCCCGACCGAGACCGGCAATACCCAAGGCCACGATCGCGATTGCCCAGGCAATCTGCGGTCGCGGTGGGCACTGCCGCGGTCGCGGTCGTCGAGGACGAGTGTCCGCGAGTGCCAAAGGCAGCGGCCGCGGGCACGGCCGGCCTTGTCACAGCCGCGGTCGCGGCAGTTCATGTCCGCGATCGCGGACATGAACTCCGGCAACCCAAAATAACGAGGAACTCACCGGCGGGGACTCCTTGGGGCTCGATTCGCGGCGGCTTCACTTCCGACCTCCTTTGCGCCTCCAATGCAACCACCCTACCAGCACCACCACCTCCAACGAGAGCTCCGACGACGACTTCAAATTTTCCGGCGAAAGCTCGAACTCCGGCGACAAGCACCTTGGGAGAGAGAGATCGGGATTTGGAGTGCTCTCAACCCTCCGAATCGACTCCCATTTATAGGCCAAGGAGAGAGAGCAACCTGACAAGATCAACGGTGGAGCGAGGGATCGACGGCGACGACGAGCACGTGGCTCGCATGCCCGACTGTGCCCTCTGCACATTTCTGCGGTCGCGGTGGGCTCTGCCGCGGTCGCGGAAAATTCAAAGCACAGCTCCTCTGGGAGCTATTATTCCGCGGTCGCGGAAATTCTTCCGCGGTCGCGGAATTTCCCTTTTCGCGTCTGTTTTCCCGGGAAAAGGTTTGGCATGGGTTTAAAACCCCGGATCTTAAATATTTGTACCCAAATAAATATTTTAAGCCCCGAAAATACGTCGAATGTATTTTATACCTCTCAGGGAAATAATACAGAGATCGAACACGAGCTACAGAAATTCTGAACTTCGCCTAACGCATCCCAAATAATTGACGAGGGTTTGGGAAAATACCTAAATACCCTTACTAAAAATGAGGGGTATTACAGCAGGATTAGGATCTTGAATAGTCTTGGTTGGATCTAACTCATCAGTTGTTGTGATTATCATTATTAATAGTAGTTTCCCTAGCCTGACAACCTAGTTGAGATTAGTATTATCTATAGTGTTAGTTACCTCTTTCTGGTCAACTTGTTGAGATCAATATTATTCATCCCTAATTCAGAAGTAGCAACCACGATTTACTGGAACGAGTTGGGAATGTTTATTGTGAAGAGAATTAATTGCATGTCAAGTACTGACGAGTTGTTAAGTATTGCATGAGCCTATCTATTCCTGAGCTTATTCTGCTGTTAGATTTATCTTGATAGTTTCTTGATTGGTTTAATAGTTAGGGTTACCAGGCCGAGTTGGACTGATAACTATTTCAGAACAGGGATTAGGACATTCATGAGGATTGAGGACTAGGAATAATTAATGATCAATCAACCAAACTGAAGGTGGATATTTGTTTGGCTAAGTGTTTTTCCCCTTAACTGAATACAAACTCTTTGCTTTGTTTGTTTTGTTTACTTGTTTGACAACAATCAACCAAAACCCCCCTTGTTACTTTGCGTGCTAATCAACACAAAGATAAAACAACTCCTCCATGTGGGATTCGACTCTGCTTACCCAGACTACTAGTTTAGGTTTGTTAGGATTTATTTTGACTAGGTAACACGACTAAAGCCTGCTATCAAGCACCGCTCGAGGCCATTGACAAATTAGACGAAGAAGACCGCGAGGACGCTTATAAGTGTGAGGCTGTCGCGATACATGCCGGCACACCTCTCAGCCTTGTCACGCGTCGCATCCTCACCGTCAAGGAAGGCAGCCTTGTCGACCAATGCGAGAATCTCTTCCAGACACGTTGCTTGGTTAAGACTGCGACCTTGAGTATTATCATCGACGGTGGCAGTTGTTGCAACATCGTCAATGAGAAGGTGGTCAACAATCTCAGCATGCCGACAATGCCTCATCCACAACCATATTGCCTACAATGGCTCTCTTCAAGTTCAGGTAACACTGTGATAGGTGTTATTTCATACACCTTTTCTAGCATCTATTAGCATGATTTGGAGGAGTTTTGGAGTTGTTTTAGTGCTAAGTCTGCAATCCAGATATTATGGAGAGAAGTGAAGAAATCCAAGGATTGGCAGCTTAGTTGGAGCTTAGAGATGGAGATGGAGCTGCTGGAACATCTATGGAGAAGGCTACCAACACTTGGTAGTATTTGGAGAGCAGCTGGAGAAGAGAAGAAGATGAGAGTTGAAGTCTGGAGATCACCGCCCCGCGTTAGCAGTGACGCCCCGCGGTGATGACTCCCAGTGATGATGAAGCCCCGCGTGAGAGGAGGCCACCGCCCAGCGGTGGAGAGCAGAAGCCCCATGGTGGATCTTTACCGCCCCGCGGGGGACGTGTTTATTGCCTCACGCCAGACTATATTTATTTCCTTTTATTTCTATTTCAGACTTTGTTATTTTATTTGTTTCCTTTTGGATTGGTTTTGTGATCTTGGGCTTTAGGTTAAATCTATTTAACCTAATGTTCCACAGCCTCCAAGCCAGTCTGCGAACACTTAGACACATCTTGTTATCGAACTACTTTTGATCGTTATTTCATATTATAGTTTTTCATCCCCTTTGATGGAGAACTAACCTTCCTTTGTTCTGTTAGACGATTGAAGCAGTACTTTGATGTGTTTGTGAGATTTCTATTCCTTGTTCTTATCCTTATAATTGTTGGATTGATTCTCTTGCTTACCACGTCTACGATTTCTAGTTATTCTTCTTAGCCTGATCACCTAGGTTGAATGCTTGTTATCAATTGCTAGGATTGCATATAGGGGTTCCGAGTGCATATCTAGTGGCAAACACGTTTGTGCATATAGGGGTTCTGAGCGTACACTTGTGTGTGAGAATCAATTGCATGTTAAGTAGGGGAGTGAGTACTTGTACGTCTTTCTACTTGCATGTATCCTAAATCCTTGTGTGCATCGCTATTGCTGTGTTGGTGCTAAAGTACGCTGACAACTGTGAGAATCAGTTGTACTTTATCATTGGCATAGTGATAAGTCTATTGACAACTGTGAGAATCAATAGTACTTACGATTAAGGTGGGAACGACTATAAGGATAAATAATTGAACTTGGATTGAATAGATTTCAGGGATCAAACTCTATCTTTGTACTGTGGATTTCGCTCTAACAGGACTACTTTCCCTCATATTATTCTCTCGATTTTACTCAATCTGCATGCTTGTTTGCTTCGTTCTCTTGACTACAAAACCCACAGTTGCTTGTTACTTGTCATTCACGATTGCATATTACATCATACCTTCTCTGTGGGATTCGACCCTTACTTGTCTGCTATACTTTGTTTAGTAGGTTTGTTAGGATAATTTATTTTGATAAGGCTAATCAACGACATTTGCTTGTGCATCTTTAGCCCCGTCAAATTTGGCGCCGTTGCCGGGGAAGGTTTTTGTTTGTTGTGTGTTTTCGTGTTTGATTTTTGGGTGGAGACCTATCTTATGGTCGATACCCGTGCTACTGACTCCCCACTCTTAGCTTTTGATCCAGAGATTGAAAGATCGTTCCTTGGACGTCTGCGCGATCGAAGGGAAGAAGCCGAGATTGAGACTGTGTTGGCCGCTGAGACTGACACGACCGAGAACGTTGAGACTGAAACCGCTGAAGTTGCTACTACCCCAGCTGCTGCTATGGCTGGAAACGGAACTCTACGAGAGCTTACGGCACCGAATATTGGGGCTGAACCCCTAGCTGTGATCATCCCTGTGCTGGATCAAGGGGTGAACTTCGAATTGAAGACTGGAATTGTTAACTACCTGCCTAAGTTCCACGGTCCGAGTGGAGAGGATCCGATTTCTCACCTGGGCAAGTTCCACAATGTCTGTATGACGATGAAGCCCAGGAACGTGACTGAAGAGCAGTTCAAGATGAGAGCTTTTGGCTTTTCTTTACTCGATAATGCGAGCGACTGGTACTATCACTTGCCACCAGGAACCATAGATACATGGGCGAAATTGCACAAGGCGTTCCTGGATAAGTATTTTCCGACAAAGAAGGCGAATGCTTTGAAGAACGCAATTGCCAACATTGAGCAGGCTTGTGATGAGACACTGTATGATTATTTGGAGAGGTTCAAGAGGCTCTGCTCCAGCTGTCCATTCCATGGATACGCCCAGCAGGATCTTGTCCTTTATTTACACAACGGTCTACAGGACCAAGAGAGGAGAATGGTCGATGCTGCATGCGGTGGCAGTATTCTGAATCTGACACCGAAGGAAGCCATGGACCGAATCCAAGAGATGAGTGAAAGCACCCGGAACTTTGGAAAAACTTACCAAAGAAAGGCGGTCAATGCTGTGACCCCTGCAGGACCGAGTCCGGTATTATCTGAGTTAGCCGAGTTAAAGGAGATAGTCATGAAGATGGCGAATCAGAATGCTCCTCAATAAGCCAGACCGTGTGGCCTTTGTCCTAGCCAGGCCCACCACACAGATACCTATCCTCAGCTGTAAGAGGATGGTGTTGCTGAAGTTAATGCTGTAGGAGGCTATGGAGCCCCTAGACAACAGTATGGTGGCCAGCCCAATTACAACCAGAGAGGGCGTGACCATCCAGGATTTAGATGAAGTGACCCTCAAGGTGGTCAGCAGCCGACACAGCAGCAATATCAGCCGGCTCAACAACAACAGTACCAGCAACGAGCTCAGTACCAACAGAGGCCCCAAGGCCAAATTTCTGGAGCCTCTACTGAGGATATGCTGAAGACCTTGACTCAGCACTTTGCTACGCATGTGCAGGCTACTGAGTCGAGTATCAAGAATATAGAGAGGCAGATTGGCCAGTTAGCCGACGAGGTGACTAAAATCAACCAGAGGACCTCAAACTCCCTGCCGTCCCAGACCACTGTGAATCCCAGAGAGAACGTGAGTGCTATCACGCTGAGAAGTGGTAAAGAAGTTATGTCTCCTATTGCTGAAGAGGAGAAAGAAATTTCCGAGAAAAAGGAACTCACCGCACTGCCCCGCGGCAATTCCCTCCGTGACCCGGTGCCTATGCCCAGTAATGTCAACGCGACCCCACCGCCCCGCGGTGACGATTTACGCCCCGCGGTGGGCTCGCCGCGAGCTGCTCCTCAGAAATCTGTTCCTACTGACGATGTCTATGTTGATACCTACGTTCGTCCAGTGTTTCCTCCCCTACGTTCAAAGAAGCCCCCAGCACCTTTTCCAGAGGCGCTAAAGGCTAAAAGAGTTGTCGATGACAGAGACCTGTTCGACACGTTCCAGAACTGTGAGGTGAACATTCCCCTGCTGAAGCTTATCAAGGCTATCCCGCGATATGCCAAGTTCTTAAAGGAGCTCTGCACGGTGAAGAAAGCTCAAAGGCAGAAGACTCAGAAGAAGAGTCCAATGGGCGAACAAATGTCAGATGTGGTTCAGAAGCGTCTTCCTGCGAAGTGCAAGGATCCAGGTACGTTTACTATTCCTATTACTATAGGTCAGCATGTTTTTGAGAAGGCCCTACTTGATTTGGGTGCCTCAATTAATGTTTTACCATATTCTTTACTTGAGAAATTGGAATTAAGACCCTTGCGTAAGTCTAGTATTGTGATACAACTTGCTGATGGATCGTGTGTACCCTCTAAGGGTGTTGTAGAAGATATCCTTGTTAGGATAGGTCCTTTGATATTTCCTGCTGATTTCTTTATTATGGATATGGATTATGATGAGCAAGTTGCCCCGGTTATGCTAGGGCGACCTTTTATGAAGACTTCCATGACTAAGATAGATGTTGATAGTGGTACCCTGACTATGGAGTTTGATGGAATAATTTTTCAGCATGATATTCATAAAGCTAATTCCATTAAGTCTCATTCTCCTCTCTGTATTAATGACTTTGATGATTCTGTGTATGATAATGTTAAGATTGATGCAGTAGAGGCCGTAGTTGAGTGTTCCACTAGTGATGGACCCATTGAGTTGCATGATTTTCATGATTTGCCTGTGGATAATGTCTTATTAGCTGATATAGGAGATTCCTCTACTTTAGGCACTTGCCCCCCTACACTAACCACACAAGGCTGCAAGCCTTTATCTAGTGATGTGCAGCATGTTCAGGTTGAGCCATATCGGCCACCGCATCGTTCTAAGTATGGGGGCGACATTCCGAAGAGAATGCACATGGAGTGGGTGGCGAAGAAAGACCATGGTCTAAGGTTCAAACCTTTCCATGAGAGGTCTCACCAGGAAGAGACAAGTTGGAGGATTCCGAAAGAATCCTACCCAAAATGGTAGTTGATCTGCAATACGTCGAGTCGATGACGATAACCAAGGCGCTGTGCGGGAGGCAACCCGTGTTTGTATTTCTTTAATCTCTTTTTCTTTTTATTAGATTATTTTCGTAGTTTATTTTGCTTTGTTTCGTTCGCCTGTTACTCACATTTCAGGTACGAAAGTAAACCCGAGAAGAGATGAAGTGCCCAGCCTTTCTCACCGCCCCGCGGCACTTTCCTACCGCCTCGCAGTGGAGCTGCCGCCCCGCGGTGACGGTCAGGTATCGATTCTCAAATTTTTATTTTTATTTTTAAAAAAAAAGCAAGAATAATGGGCCCCGAAAATACCTTAAACGGGTGAGTAAAAGCTTATTTCTTAAGTGGTTACTAAGGTTTTGACGGATTGGGCTTCATTTTTGGGCCAAGATTTCTCATATGGGCCATGGTACATGACCGGCCCATCAACCCTTTCTTTTCACCTTACCCTACCTTGACCTAGCCCCACATAAAATTGCCACCGCCCCCCCCCCCCCCCCCTCAATTCTCCTTCTCCTATTTTCCATTCACTCTCCCTGAATCCCCTCTCGACCTTGAGCATTTCCTAGCCCCCATACCCCCATTTGGAGTCTAGCCTCACAGCCCAGCCCAAATACAACCCCCACCGCGCCGCTGTTGTCTCGCCTCGCTTTAGCTCCGCCTCGCGCTGCCACCGCCCCGCGCCGACCTCACCGCGACCCGGTGACCTGTTGTCAGTTTCTCGCCGCGACGCTACCTCCCCGCATTGAGTCTCTGCAGAACATGTGTTTGCTTGATTGTGAGTATTCTTTGCTATCTTCTGATTTGAGCATTTCAATTCTTCACTTATGGCTCCCAAAGGCAAGAAGAAGGCGTCGACGAGTAGGGATGAGAGTGAGCTGTACGATATTGTGAAGGGGAGAAAGGTGGTGCCTTCTAAATTTTTCCACACGCCGACTCTGGAGCAGATGGGAATGCTCGCGTGTGTGACGATGTGCCTAACGCAGTGTGGGCTGGGAGGATTTCTGGGCAAGGCAGCCCCCGCGTATCCTAAGCTATGCTTCCAGTTCATTTCTTCGTTCCGGTGGTTCAACCGCGAGGAGGGTGATGATAGCTTCCTGCGCAGGATCACGTTCTCCTACAATAGACGTGAGCATTCTCTATCGAGGAGGGCGATCCACGAGGCCCTGGGCATTACGAAGAAACCGACCCTTGGATGGTCGAATGGGCTTCAGGAGGACGAGATGTTTGCTTTCTGGCGGGCTGCTACTAGGAGGACTTTCAAGACGGGGCATGAGGTGAATTCGAAGTTGGTGAACCCGTGTCTGCGGTTGATCCACAAGGTGTTGATGAGAGATTTCTTTGGCCATGCTGACGATGGGAAGGTGCCCATGAAGGACTTCCAGTGGTTTTTGAGCATCCTGGGAACGGTTGAGCTTACTCCGTGTTGGGCAACTCTTTTCCCGAGTTCCCTGCGGAGGATTCATGAGGGCGAGCCTAGAGATATTTGTGGGGGTAGTTTGATTACTCTCCTCTGCGCTGATGCGATTGCTTGCGATCGGATTGCTCGGCCGGTTCCCTGCGTTTTATATGATGCCGCACACATGAGGGTGTGCTCTATGGTGAAGCCGCTGGGGCAGGATGGTGATGTGGCTTGGATGGCTTACGAGAGCCATATTTTGAGTGTTCCGCGAGAGTTCACTTACTCGCCTTCATACGCGGGCTGGTGGATTGATAGCGATGGCCAGACGCCTGCTGCTGATGCCGCTGCCGTTGTTTCTTCGGGTCCATATGGAGAGGGCCCTAGTGGTGGATATGCTGCTGCTGATCGCGAGGAGGGGGATGACCCCAGTGCTTCACAGTTTGAGGAGTCCTCATCTGTGTACGGACCTGTCGCACCATGGCAGGAGATGTACGCTAGATGGGATAACTTCTCTACGCGCCATGATCAGTGGACTTCCAGAGTAGAGACCGGTCTGCAAACTTGGCAGACCCAGCTTCACGATGAGATAGATGAGCGTCTGGAAACTATAGACACTCATCTGCATGACTACTTTGGGATGTATCCACCACCACCTTCCGGTCCACAGTGAGCTTATTTCTCTCTTCCCCTATCATTTGACGTTCTCTTTTCACATTGAGGACAATGTTCGGTTTAAGTATGGGGGAGGGATATAGACTTGCTATTCTTGCTAGCTAGTGTACATAGCTTTATTTCTGCATTCGTTTTCTGCAGTGTTGATTCTGTTTTTTTTTTTTTAAAAAAAAGCCAAAAAGAAGTAAAAAGGCAATCAAAATCCTGAGATGGACTGAAAACCCGAAAGGGCGGTTCAGGTAAAAAGCAGGTAGTCCGGCTGGTATTAGACCAGGGCAAAATTGGACTAGAGTGATACGAGCTTATGTGAGAACGTCTATTGGAAAATTAAATGAGTGCTTGGTGAAAACCCGAAAGGGCGCCTTGGCAAAATGAGTGAAAAAGAAGAAGAGTGATTTTAGGATTTCTCTTATCTTTCGGCGAGGCGTCATAAGAAGGGTGACATAGAAGGATTGTCGGGTAGGCCACTCATGGAGCGATAAGGAGATAGACGGGAGTTAGGTTAGATTGTTCTTGCATCACTTGTTTTGGTTGTTTTGGGCATATTGTTGATGTGTTGTAGTTGTTGAGTCACGTTTTCTTGTACTTCCTGAGTCCTTGGTATTGATTGAGAGGGTGAGCTTTTCTTTAGCTTACTCGGGACGAGTAAAGGTCTAAGTATAGGGGAATTTGATAGGTGTTATTTCATACACCTTTTCTAGCATCTATTAGCATGATTTGGAGGAGTTTTGGAGTTGTTTTAGTGCTAAGTCTGCGATCCAGATATTATGGAGAGAAGTGAAGAAATCCAAGGATTGGCAGCTTAGTTGGAGCTTAGAGATGGAGATGGAGCTGCTGGAACATCTATGGAGAAGGATACCAACACTTGGTAGTATTTGGAGAGCAGATGGAGAAGAGAAGAAGATGAGAGTTGAAGTCTGGAGATCACCGCCCCGCGTTAGCAGTGACGCCCCGTAGTGATGACTCTCAGTGATGATGAAGCCCCGCGTGAGAGGAGGCCACCGCCCAGCGGTGGAGAGCAGAAGCCCCGCGGTGGATCTTTACCGCCCCGTGGTGGACGTGTTTATTGCCTCGCGCCAGACTATATTTATTTCCTTTTATTTCTATTTCAGACTTTGTTATTTTATTTGTTTCCTTTTGGATTGGTTTTGTGATCTTGGGCTTTAGGTTAACTCTATTTAACCTAATGTTCCACAGCCTCCAAGCCAGTCTGCGAACACTTAGACACATCTTGTTATCGAACTACTTTTGATCGTTATTTCATATTATAGTTTTTCATCCCCTTTGATGGAGAACTAACCTTCCTTTGTTCTGTTAGACGATTGAAGCACTACTTTGATGTGTTTGTGAGATTTCTATTCCTTGTTCTTATCCTTATAATTGTTGGATTGATTCTCTTGCTTACCACGTCTACGATTTCTAGTTGTTCTTCTTAGCCTGATCACCTAGGTTGAATGCTTGTTATCAATTGCTAGGATTGCATATAGGGGTTCCGAGTGCATATCTAGTGGCAAACACGTTTGTGTGTATAGGGGTTCCGAGCGTACACTTGTGTGTGAGAATCAATTGCATGTTAAGTAGGGGAGTGAGTACTTGTACGTCTTTCTACTTGCATGTATCCTAAATCCTTGTGTGCATCGCTATTGCTGTGTTGGTGCTAAAGTACACTGACAACTGTGAGAATCAGTTGTACTTTATCATTGGCATAGTGATAAGTCTATTGACAACTGTGAGAATCAATAGTACTTACGATTAAGGTGGGAACGACTATAAGGATAAATAATTGAACTTGGATTGAATAGATTTCAGGGATCAAACTCTATCTTTGTACTGTGGATTTTGCTCTAACAGGACTACTTTCCCTCATATTATTCTCTCGATTTTACTCAATCTGCATGCTTGTTTGCTTCGTTCTCTTGACTACAAAACACCCAGTTGCTTGTTACTTGTCATTCACGATTGCATATTACATCATACCTTCTCTGTGGGATTCGACCCTTACTTGTCTGCTATACTTTGTTTAGTAGGTTTGTTAGGATAATTTATTTTGATAAGGCTAATCAACGACATTTTCTTGTGCATCTTTAGCCCCGTCACACTGTCTCACGGCAGTGTCTTCTAACTTTTTCCATTGGTCCCTATAGAGACACAGTTTTATGTGATGTGATTGCAATGGACGCCACCCACCTCTTGCTTAGGCATCCATGGCAGTTTGATCATCGCGTACTTCACGATGGGTATCTAAACACCTATGTGTTTACCTACCACGGGAAGCGCGTGACTCTCTTACCAATGTCTCCACATGAGATTTTTCAGGAGCAGGTGGAGCGAGATCGCCACAAGGAATTGCAATCGACCAAGACCGCGGACACAGCACAACGACCCAACTCCATATCTGGTGCGTCTTTAACAACCCCAAACCCTAGCGAACGAAGGACGCGTCCTCCATCAGTCCACCACAGCGCTTCCCATAACGACGCGCCCAAGGAGAGCACGCGTTGTAGTGAAAATGGGAGTTCCGTGCCTATGCCACCAACTTTCGCCGCGTTGCAACCGGAGTTCACCACGGATTTGCTAGAGAAGCCACCAAACAGACTACCACCCTTACGTAGCATGCAACACAAAATCATTTGGATGTATGGTGCCTATCCGCCATACCACGGCCGCCAAAGATTAGTGTTCGACACCGGAGACCTCGCGTGGGTGCAATTGCACGGGCATGTCGAGCACAAGATCAACGATGGTGAAGCGGGGACCCTTCACAGCCAAGTGGGGGAGGGTGATGCGACCCTGCTCCCCATGACGGCCATAGAAGAAGAAGCCATGACCGTGAGCTCAGAAGAGTCAAGTACGAAGACCGCGATCTTCCTCTCACTACTCGCATCGAGCATAGAGACCGCGATCTTCGTCATGCTTCTCACATCTGGTACAGAGACCACGATCTCCTTCAAGCGTCTCCAGCCAAGCCCAGAGATCGCGTTCTATCTGAAGATTCTCGCATTCAATACTAAACGCGTTCTTTGAATATCTTTGTAAATGTTTGAACATTATTTATTTCCAGTGTTTTCTTTTAGGGTGTGTCTTCCACGCGTGTTGCGTGGGCCAGCCCATTAAGCAAGACTTGGCCCATCCGAGTCTCGCTATAAAAGGCCAACTCAGCCTTCTGTTTTAGGGCACGTCTAATTTTGAATCAAATCTTAAGTTTGAGAGAATATCGCCTTCTTCCTTTGATTGGACGTCAAACACCTCTCTATCTTTTCATCTCCTTCACTCTGCCGCCGATGCTACGGCCTCCACTCGATCTTCATCGAGTTTATCCAACCCCGCTGCCGACGCTATGGCCAATCACTCGATCTCTTCCGAGTCTATCTCCTCCGCTGCCGACGCCACGGCTTCGCCCTCCATCTCGAACCATCATCCAAACACCGCATTCCATCTCTTCAACCTCAGATCCTACGCGTGCGACTTCCCACCAAGATCATAGATCCGGCAATCACAAGCAGGAATGCATCATGTTTGGTGTGATACTTTATAACCCGAACCATAAATGACAAGCATGGGTTATACTCCCTCCGTCCTAGATAGATCATCCCATTCTAAGTTGTGCACAGGAATTAAGGAAATTGTACAAACTGAAATGAGTCAGAGAACAAACAAGCCCAATCTGAACCAAAATCTTCCATTCAATTTAAACCATACAGATTTCATTAGCAGAAGTTAATCAACGGTTGTGGTTTAATACAAGCCTAGCACACGGATCACCAAAACACTATAAGAACATTCATTCTCTGAAATCTGGAGCATTACAAATTTTTGCAGTGTTAAGCATTCACTGCCATGGAAATCTAAGCTAAAAAAACACAAACACTAAAAAAACAGAAGAATTTCCCAGCATCACTGCCTGGACATGATGGCTTCAGCCTTTAATCTAAACTTTGCTCCTTTTCCAATTGAAGAAGACCCTGATGATGAACAAGAGCAGTTCCACATAGATTTAAATGATGCAACAAAAGACATGGAGGAATATGTTATGCTTCCAGATCTGAACCAGCCAACAGTAGATGAAACAGAGCAAACACAAGGGACAGGTCATCACCAGTCATCCACTCAACAGGAATAAGAGCAGCAAAAACAAGGGACAGGTCATCATCAGCCATCAAGCATCAGGCTCAACAGTGAGGAGAGGTTGTACATCTTAGTATGGTTGCTAAACAGAGAAACAGAGGAGAAACTTGAAAAGGGGACAATACAGGCGGCTGCAACAGAATTCAGTGTGTCAAGAAAATGCATAGGCACATTATGGAACCAAGCAAAGCAATAGAAGCATGCATGACAGAGATACAATGTGAGTACCAAATATCATAACTGTGGCAGGAAAAGAATTCAAGTTCCACATGAACAGATCAAAGAACTCAATATAGGGGACATGTCATGCATCAGAGACCTAGCTACCAAGCTCAATTTTGCAAAGTCAACAGTTCACATAATGGTGAAGAGGGGACATATAAATCCACATACAAACAGTTTGCATCCTGGATTGAAGAATCCCAACAAACTAAAAAGATTAGAATGGATATTGGGGCTACTAGAGGGCAACACACCAAAAGCAAAGAGTGAGTATTGTGGCATGTTTGATTTTTTTCACTTGGATGAAAAGTGGTTTTATCTAACCAAAAAGACACAGAAAGTATATCTAGCACACCAAGAGAAGGGGAAATACAGAGCAGCAAGTTCATCCAAATTCATACCAAAGGTCATGTTCACAGCAGTGGTAGCAAGGTCAAGATATAATTCACAAGGAGAATGCACATTTGATGAAAAGATTGGCATCTTCTCTTTCACTTATCAAGAGCCAGCAAAGAGATCATCAAAGAATAGAGAAAAGGGGACAATTATAACCAAGATAGTGGAGTCAGTGAATCAGTCAGTTACAAGAAGGATGCTCATCAACAACATAATTCCAGCAATTAAGGCAAAATGGCCAGCCGGTGGTAGGCATAAAGTTATTTTCATTCAGCAGGATAATGCAAAGGCACACATAACTCAGGATGATCTAGAATGGCAACAGGTATATGCACAAGAAGATTTTACATTCATTTTAATTCAACAGCCTCCTAATAGCCCAGATTTAAACATTTTAGACCTAGGATTTTTTAGAAGCATTCAATCTCTGATACACAAGAAGATGCCTAAGGATGTAGATAAAATGCTTGAGGCAGTACATGAGGCCTTTTATGAACTAGACCCTAAAACCCTAGCCAATGTGTGGATGACCCTTCAATATGTAATGAATGAAATTCAAAGTCACAAGGATGCAATGGCTATGACATGCCACATGTAAACAAAAGGAGATTGGAAGCACAAGGAAACCTAAGTGTACAGGTTAAGGCACCTATATGGGCTGTATTAGAAGCATGGGAATTTGTTCATGGGCATGCACAACTACCACAACCAGATGCAGAGGACAATGCAACTCAAGGGGACAATGCAACTCAAGGGACACAACAAGCCAGTCAACAAGCAACTCAAGGGGACAATGAAACACAAGAATCTCAAGATTTATAGATCATCATAGCATAGTACATGAATGTAATATTCTAGAATGATCTATGTAATGTTTTGGGGAATTTTATGATACTTTGTGAATCTAGCAATGCACATGAATTAAGGAATTACTGCACAAACTGAATGAGTCAGAGAACAAACAGGCCCAATCTCATGCAAGAACACACAGATCACCAAAACAAACACATCATTTCAGAGAACATTGACATGAAAGAGACATTAAACCAATGAATTAATAAGTTTAACATAATTAGTCTCAGTTGTCCCCAATCATCATTGATAATCTTCCAAAGTAAATTAACTACACCAGGAGCCTCATTAGTTATAAATAAACTGGTTGCTCAGTACAATTAATTTACAACAATAACAAGGAAGAGTATCTCATTAAATACAACATCATCATTGACCTTTTTATTGTTAAACTAATCACTATTTAATCAGCAAACACATAGGACATCAACAGACCAAAGGACAGTTATCAACCAAAGGACAGTAACACATCATGCATAGTTCATCAACCATTTCTAGAATAAACATCCAATCTATACTTCTGCATAGTTCATCAACCAATCTACACTTCTGTAGAAATCATGATCCATCATAACATAATCCATCATAATTTAACAAATTCATAACATATCACTAAAATCATCATAATTAAACAGATTCAAGGGGACACAACATCAGAGAACAATAAAATCATCATACTTTAACAGATTCAAGGGGACAGAGTATCACACAACACTAAAATCATCATATAACTATCCATCATAACATAAGCAATTAAAACAGTTAAGAGATTCAACCACTTCTTCAAAAGGATCTCCAGAATCACCAACAGGGAGTCCATCTCCCTCCGGGGACTTAGAGGGAGGCTCTCCAGAATCCCCATCATCATTGAGAACATCAACTTCTTCCAATTTTCCATCCACAGTGGACTCTTCACTACGATGGGGGCTGTATGTGTGATTCATTTTGCAATCACCCGGCCACTCGCAATAAGGATCTTCAGAGCAACAGTAGCTCCCTTCTTCTACCGATTCCGATGAAGATTGAGAATCAGCAAAGACATCCTCGTCACTCAACTTAAAAGAGCAACAGAAACCCAAATCGATTTTTTAGGGTTCTTAGAGAAGGGGACAGAGAGTAGATGGAGGCTACACACCCAAATCGGATTTTTAGGGTTCTCAGAGAAGGAGACAGAGAGTCGATGGAGGCTACAAACCCAAATCCGGATTTTTTAGGGTTCTAAGAGAAGATGGAGGGACAAAGACCCAAATCGGGTTTTTAGGGTTTACAGAGAAGATGGAGGGACATGCAACAACTACAGAACCTCAAGAGAAACAAATCTGACTTTTCCCCAGTTTTTGAAAAGATCAAACACCATATTTCATGATCTAAAGATCGATGTAACATAGATCTAGAGATTTAGGGATTTTTGAGATGAATCCAGATCTGAAAAGACCAACCGAGAAGAGGACAAGAGAAATCTGAAGAGATCAACAAATTTTTGAAGAGAACAAGAGAGATGTTGAGAGATTACAAGAAGATTTCACGAGAGAAGTGTTGATTTGATGATTGGAGATTAGGGTTCTTGAGGAGGCTATGAGATCTGCAGAGAGTTTGGAGAGAGTTCGAGAGTGAATTAGGATAGAAATGAGAGCGGTGGAGGATGAGAGGGAGGAAAAGTGATTTTATATGGGGAGGGTAGAGATGGTAAATAGGAGAAGTTCATCAGGATATTATGGTAATTTGTCCACCCCCATAAATGGAAACAAATTAATATGGGAGAAACTTAAAGGGACACCCAAAGTAGAATTTGGGAAGAATTCAATGGGACGGAGAGAGTATTGTTTTATGAATTTGTTTCCATTTTTGTTTCCTTGTTAGGAGACGGTTGGGTTATTTGTTCGTTTATAAACCGGATAATTACCAATTTCGCATTATACATGATGATGCTTTATCCGAAGTCTTTAAAAAGATGATAACCTCAACCGATTATTATCCGAGTTATAAAATAACTATAATCATAAAAAGTATTATATTATAAGAGGTTTGGGTTATAATATATGCTCCCCTCTTATTAAAATTAAGTAGGGGCAATACCATCCAACAGATACATGTAAACCTTATAATTTGATCATCTGATTTCACCCCTAGATCATGTATGTCAACATGATTCAACATGGTGTGCAACATACCCTTCTCCATAATTCATTTCTCTAGCCCATTAAAGCACTAGGCATGTTAATGTAAAAGATTACGCCACTTGACACTTTAAATATTTGACACTTGGTATTCTAAGTATATGACCCGTATCACCTTTGTAAATGCAACTACTCTTTCATTTTTTTCACTCCCCATCCCACTTCCTTTACAACCGTCTCATAAATGCATTTATAAAAACCTTCAACAATTGCTTTGATCGCATCCCTCTATGGTGAGCTTTTCGATATCCCCAAGTGACACCATTTTTTCTCCAGATCCCTCAATTCAACTCTCATCGCCATCCGTACCTCCTCTGTCTCCTCCTAGTGGCACCGCCTCTCCCTCGAGCACCTATGCCACGTCGATGCCTTCGTGTAGAGAGTGATGGTCTTGGTTCAGTTGGAGCCTTCAGCAATGGCGTGGAACTGAATCTTGAGTCATCATCTCCCTCACCTCCACTGATTAGGCGCCTTTCTCCTACTTTGATTTTGGCATTTCTGTTGGACCGGGTTCTTGTTCTAATAATTGTATTTTGTTTGTATTTTCCCTGGACCGGTTTATTTTCTTCTTTTGTTTAAATAGGCCGTTAGAACAGTGGAAGATGGTTATGAGCTTCACTTTACTTTTTCTGTAATCTCTCTTTTCTATTTGATTTTGTGTGTGAAGTTTTTCCGAGATCGCTTGTTCTTTCTTCGCTCCATTGTTAGATCGAGTTTCTTCATGGTATCAGAGCACTGAGAAACTTGTATCGATCTGCGAGTTCGTATTTCTCACTGATATTTCAGTCTCTCGAGAAAATTTACGATGTCGATGGAGCAAACTGGAAGGGAAGGAAATCAAGCTGCAAATATGGTCGATCCATTGATGTTCACCAATTCCGACTATCCTGGAATGGTGCTCACGACTAATTTGTTTGATGGAACAAATTACCTAATCTGGAGTCGCCAGATCGAGCGAGCTCTTAATGCGAAGATGAAAATATGTTTCATCGATGGAACAACGGCAAGACCGAAGCCAAATTCTGAAGATTATGCGCACTGGAAACGATGTGATTCCATGGTAGGCTGTTGGATCACCAACTCCATGCCAAAGGAGATATCAGGCAGTTTTGTGAACACGGAGTCTGTGAGGAGCTTGTGGCTTGAGATTGGGGATCGATACAGGGAGAGTAGCGCTCATTTGATCTACCAGTTGCAACAACAACTTTCTCAGGTCAATCAAGGCAGTCTTAATGTGACTTCATATTTTGTGAAATTGAAGCATATTTGGGATGAGTTACAGGATCTAGAAGGAATTCCTATTTGTACTTGTGGAGTAATGACTAATTGCAAGTGTGGAATTCTGTCTAAGTATCTAGAGAAGGATAATCGGAATAAGCTTATGCAGTTTCTGATGAGACTGAATAGTGATTTTGAGAATGTAAAGAGCCAGATATTAACCATGGAGCCTTTTCCTCATGTGAACAAGGCCTATCATCTAGTTATGCAGGTTGAGAGGCAGAAGCAAGTAAGTAGTACTGTTGCTATGGAATCGACTACTTTTATGGTTAATCAAGGTTCTATGGGAAGAAACAACACCAGAGATACTGAAAATCATAAAGGAAATGGTTATTCCTCTGGTGAAAAGAGGGACTTCAGGAAGTCAAAATCTGGTGAGAAGAGGTTTTGTTCACATTGCAAAGAGGAAGGGCATGTGAAGGACAATTGTTTTGAGCATATAGGTTTTCCTGACTGGTACAAAGGAATAAAAGGCTAAGAGAGGTTATCGTGTTGCTGCTCAGGTAGAGAATGAGAACCAGGGCAGTGGAGAAACTCCATTGGAATCCACAGGTACTGTTGAACAAAGGATGGGGATAGAACATCAATTTGTACAGGCTGTTTCTAGTCTCAACAATGCTTGCCAGGAAGTTATGAGAGCTTTTAGAGCAGAGAAGGCTATGAATGTTGTGGCTCGAGGGGGATAATCCAATTTCCATTTCTCAGGTATTAACACTTCTGTTTTAACAGTTTCTCAACATTCTAGTGAAGACTGGATTGTTGACAGTGGAGCATCGGATCATATGACATCTTATTATGATGTATTGATTCATCCTCGAGTTGTCACACATCCTATTCATATTATATTGCCTGATGCATCCACAAAGACAGTGCATACGTTTGGTGATGTTCAGCTGAGTGATGCACTGTTGCTGAAGGATGTTCTTTATGTCCCAGAGTTTAAGTACAACCTGTTATCAGTAAGTAAACTTGTGCAAAGTGGACAGCTGAGTGCACATTTTCACAGAGAATATTGTTTATTGTAGGACCGTTTGAGTAAGAAATATGTGGTTGTAGGACAAGGTGTGGGAGGCTTGTATCGGGTGAAGATCACACATTGCAGTTTTCAGTCTAATATGTCCTCTATTTCTCCATATAAACATATAGATCCTATGCAATGTAACAGTGTTGATCACTGCAACTTTGATTTGCTCCATAAGCGAATGGGGCACATTTCTATTTCAAAGATGCTTCATATACCTTGTTGTAAGGGTAAAACGCATGATACTTTTCTGTGTGAGACATGTTCTCTTGCCAAGTTTCATAAACTGCCTAGTCCTCCTAGTGATAGTCATGTTGTGCATTTATTTGATTTAGTACATGTTGATTTATGGGGGCCATATAGAGTGGCTGCCCTCAATGGTTGCAAGTACTTCTTGACCTTGGTAGATGACCATAGCAGAAGCACTTGGACTTATCTTTTATAGGATAAGCAGTCAGTGAGTGTTGTGTTGGAAAATTTCTTCCAGTTTGTCAACACACAGTTCAGCTTACAAGTGAAAGTTGTTCGTTCAGATAATGGGACAGAAATTGTGAATTATGAATGTCAAAAGTTGTTTGCTCGACATGGTATTGTGCATTAGAGAAGCATGGTTTATCGGCCTCAACAAAATGGCATTGTTGAGAGGAAGCACAAATACTTATTGGATACAGCTCGGGCTTTGAGTATTCAGGCAGGTTTGCCATCAAAGTTCTGGGGAGAATGCTTATTAGCAGCCACTTATCTCATCAATAAGATGCCTAATCCCATTCTTCATTGGAAGTCCCCATTTGAGGTGATGTTTTCCAAAGCTCCTTCTTATGACAATTTGAGGGTGTTTGGGTGTTTGTGTTATATATATGCAGCACCAAAGAATTCAGACAAGATGCAACCTAGAGGGAGAAAGTGCATCTTCATAGGTTATCCACCTAATCAAAAGGGATACAAATTGTTTGATCTTTCTTCATAAGACACCATTCTTAGCAAGGATGTTGTCTTTCATGAGACAGTTTTCCCTTTCCTTGACAAAACTCCTGCTCCTTCAGATGCTTCTCCTTTTATCCATGCCTCTTCTATTCCTGTGTTCGAACATGACACAGATTTTGCCCCTTCTCTACAACCAACAGTTGAGGCATCTTCGCCAGTCATCCCATCTATTGCAGGACTTTCACCACCTTCTACTTTCACTCCTGATTCTTCTTCTCCTGATATTGATCATTTTGTCCCTCGGAGATCTACCAAGATTTCTCATCCTCCTACATGGCATGCAAATTATGTTGTGAATAATGTTCAACAAGAGTACTTTGCTTCCTTAGCCAATGTTTTGGCAGTCAAGGATCCTCATTCTTTTGTTGAGGCCAGTAACAATGCTCATTGGGTCAAGGCTATGGGAGAAGAAATTCAGGCTTTGGAAAGGAATGGCACCTGGGTATTGACTGATTTGCCTCCAGGGAAGCATGCCATTAAGTCTAAATGGGTTTATAAGGTGAAGTTTCACCCTAATGGTTCCATTGAGAGATATAAAGCTCGCTTAGTAGTGAAGGGCTTCAGTCAGAAGCTTGGCAAGGACTACAAGCACACATTCTCGCCTGTTGCCAAACTTCCTACTATTCGGATTGTCATTGCTTTGGCTACAGCTCGTCAGTGGGCTTTGCATCAACTGGATGTTAATAATGCTTTTCTACACGGGCATTTAGATGAGGAAATCTATATGTATTTGCCAGAGGGTTATGACAAGGGACACCCTGGTCAAGTCTATAAGCTGGTCAGAAGTTTATATGGACTCAAACAAGCATCGTGACAGTGGAACTTGGAACTTACTCAGTTTTTGCTCAAATTGGGTTGTACTCAGTCTAAATCTGACTATTCTCTTTTTATCAAGGTCTCAGGTGAGTCCTTTACTGCATTGTTGGTCTATGTGGACGACATTTTGCTCACAGGGAATGATAGTGTTGAAATAGATTTGGTCAAGTCTTCTTTGCACTCGTAATTCACCATTAAGGATCTTGGACTGGCTCGTTATTTTCTGGGTATGGAGCTTTATCGTGATCAATCAGGCGTTTTCCTGAGTCAGCGCAAATACATTCATGACATTCTAGTTGATTGCCACATGGAGACTGCTAAATCCGCTAAGTTCCCCTTGCCCACTAGTTTACATCTGCGTCTAGATAAGGGTGATTTATTGGCTGACCCAGAGCAGTATAGGCGCCTAGTGGGTCGTTTGTTGTACTTGTCCCTTACGCGGCCTGATCTCTCATACTCTGTGCAACACCTAAGTCAATTTGTTTCTCAGCCTTGCTCCCCTCATTGGCAGGCGACTATGCACGTCCTTCGCTATCTTGTTGGCACTGCCACACACGGTCTATCTTATCCCGTTCAATCTTCCCTTTCAATCACTGGTTTCACTGATGCCGATTGGGGCTCCTGTTTGACTACACGTCGTTCCCTATCTGGCTATTGTGTTTTCTTGGGTCATGCCTTGGTCTCTTGGAAGACCAAGAAACAAACCACCGTTTTCCGTTCTTCCGCCGAGGCTGAGTTCCGCAGCATGGCCTTGATGACAGTCGAATTAGTCTGGGTTGGTTACCTTCTTCACGACTTGGGTCTGTCATCCACTTTACCTGTTACTCTGTTTTGCGACAACAGAGCTGCCCATCAGTTGGCCGCTAATCCATGCTTTCATGAGCGCACGAAGCACGTTGACATCGATTGTCACTTCGTCCGTGAGCGGATTCAGTCTGGTTTCCTTCAGACCGCTTACATCTCTACCCATTTGCAACTCGCTGATCTAATGACCAAGGCCATGTCTCAGCACCAGCATGAATTTCTTGCTTCCAAGTTGGGTCGCTGCGCGGCTCTAACTTGAGGGGGGTATGTAGAGAGTGATGGTCTTGGTTCAGTTGGAGCCTTCAGTAATGGCATGGAACTGAATCTTGAGTCATCATATCCCTTACCTCCACTGATTAGGCGCCTTTCTCCTACTTTGATTTTGGCATTTCTGTTGGATCGGGTTCTTGTTCTAATAATTGTATTTTGTTTGTATTTTCCCTGGACCGGTTTAGTTTCTTCTTTTGTGTAAATAGGCCGTTAGAACAGTGGAAGATGGTTATGAGCTTCACTTTACTTTCTCTGTAATCTCTCTTTTCTATCTGATTTTGTGTGTGAAGTTTTTCTGAGATCGCTTGTTCTTTATTCGCTCCATTGTTAGATCGAGTTTCTTCACTTCGAATTCGGTGACAACTTCTCCTGCCACCTCCCCTGCCGCGATGACTTCGTTGTTTCTGTCGCCTCCCTCCTCCACCGCCACATTAACCCTAAGATCCGCCGCTTCAGGCTCACCTTCAATCCCGGAGCAGCCTTCGACCAGATGTCCGCGTCCTTCGGATAGATAGAGTTAGCCGCTGCACATGGCGTCGAGGAGCGCAACTTTTTCTTCCACATCCATCACAATTCATCACCGTGTGCTGGCGATTATGTCATCGATTAGAGTGAGGCCTTCGAATTTCGATGCATCATCAGTTACAGCGAGATTACTTCCAAGGTAATGAATTTATTTTTATTAATTATCATATATTGAAATGTTGAATTGCTTATGTTCATTTGTTGTTGAATTGCTTTCTGTGTGACCTTTAGGGTCCATTGGGTTAACCTCAAATAATGCATTATCTTTCATTAAATTGCATTAAATCATCAATTTAATGTAAGATAATACATTTTAATGCATTCTAATTGGATATCGAATGGACCCTTAGTTTCCATTTCACTTGCTTTGGTCAAACATATGGTGAAGTTGAAGACTGTTAGGAAACAGAACTCAGGAACCTCAGTTCCTATGAGAGTTCATTTCCTCAGTTTCTCTATTTTTGAAGATGACAAATACTTTGATATTAATGTTTTATCTCAAAGATGTGTTTAAAGGAACCATAGGACAGTTATTGAAACCATGGAAGTCAAACAAGACAAAGAAACCAAACAAGCAAGCCAAAGGAACCCATAAGTGCAACACGTGACTTTGCTTTTCCCGATAAAGTTGGGAACGCTAAACCTCGAACAAAAGATGGTGAAAGCGACATGAACAAAGTTTCTAAAGCCTCCCATCATCCAAAGGAAAGATCCAAGCTATCTAGAACGATGAACCTCGAACAAAGGTCAGTGAAAGCGACATGTCAAAGGCCTGTCACCATCCAGAGGAAAGTTCCAAAGTGTCTAGGTAGCTGAACCTCGGACGAAAGGCGTTGGACAACGACATGATAGATTTGTATCAAGACTTTGACCAGCCAAGATGTATTCTGAGCTTGCCTAGGTTGTTGGTACATGTTTAAGTCAGCGTGAATTTAGGATAACCACACAGCCTAGGTCAAGCTTGCTCTGTGGGAACCGAGAGAAGACTCAACCTCGAGAATACACTATATAAGGAAGATAAGCTTCAGTGTTATCTTCAAGCACTACAACAAGAATCACACTTCATAGCAAACATCATAGTGTGAGCTCTCAAACAGATCATCAACTAAAACCAAGATCAAGAGGAATCAGTCAAGAAATATGAGAGCTGTGTGCTAGTTCCTATGACTGTAAGTGAGTTAGTTCCTTAGTGCTTAGGAATGCTTCTTGGATTGATTATACTTTCTGTTGAGTTTATCTAGGATTGTCTAACTGTGTGTAAGACAAAGAAACTGTGTGTTTGTTCCTAGAGTAATCTGTAACCGAAGTGATAAGAAATCACGAAGTAGACCTTGAAATCCTTTCGAAAGAAAGGTAGTGGTTTTTATCCTAGATTGCTAGTTGGCAATCGAAGGTTTCCACTATAAGGAACTTGTTTATTTATATTTTATTGTTTATTTCCGCTATGAAGGGAACTGTAATATGTATTCTCAGTTCCCTTGTTCTTAATCTAACAATCACGATCCTACAATTGGTATCAGAGCAGAAAAAGCTCTAGATCTTTGCTTAAGTTTGCAGATCTAAGATGTCTCAGTCAAGCAAGTTTGATCTCAGAATCTTCACCAACAAACCACATCTCCGAAAGAAGGGAGAAGAAACATGGTGGGCCAAATGCATGGAAAGCCACATAAAGACCAATGACTACTAATGCTGGAGGATAGTCAAGAATGGAGATGGCTATGTCGATCTCAACCAAAAGGAAGAAGATTGGAAACCTGAGCATTATGTCATCATGGAAAAGAACGTCAAGGCTAGACAGTTCATTCTCAATGGACTGGATAGAGAAGATATGGACAAAGTCATAGGAATCAAGACGGCGAAAGAGATGTGGCAAGCACTCAAGGACATGCATGAAGGAAGTGAGGAACTAAAGCAAAGACGAAAGTTTGCTTTAGAAGGAGAATACCACACATTCAAAATGATGGAAACTAAAACCATCTCTGAGTATTACTCTCGCTTCAACAGGCTCATTGGAAAGTTAACAACGGTTGAGGTCACCCTTGATGAAGTCTCCAAATCACTGGTGGTCATCAATGGACTTAACTCTAAGTTCACCCTCATCAAAGGAATCATGAAGAACACCCCAGGCATCCAATATCTTCCCTTAACTCAAATTCATAAGGAAACTGAACGTTGAAGAAGGAGAACACACCAAAGTCAATGCTGACAAGAAACTGGAGAAAGGAATTGCCCTCAAAATCTCCAAAGCCTTCACAAGGCTTGAGATGGAGTAGGAGAACTCAGACCTAGAAGAGGAGGAGGACGAACTTACAGCTCTCTTCACAAAGAACATCAAAAAATTCTTTGTGAAGGGAAAGTTCAAAAAAGGCAGTTCCTCTCACAATGGACCAAGGAGAGATCTCAAAGATGTCTCTTGTTATGAGTGCAAAGAAAAGGGGCACTACACTAAGAGCTGTCCCAACAAAGAAGACTCCAAAGAAGATGAAAGACCTCAAAGGAAGAAGGCTCTTGTGGCCTCATGGGGAGAAGACTCAGATGAGGAACTAGATCTGAGTGGATTCTCTGGAGGAAAATGTCTCATGGCAAAAGGAGATCCAAGCGACTCAGAAGACCTTGAGGTAACTTTTGATGACTTCTTAAAAACTCTAGTTGATTGTGACAAGAAACAACTTCTAAAGATCATAAAAAATCTAGGGAAGGAAACTAGTGCTCTTCAACAAAAACTTGATGATTGTGAAGATGAGATTGCTTGTTTAACTGTTGAGAACTCTGTGTGGAGTAAGAAACTTGAAGAAACTGAGAAAGATCTCGCTGAAACTCACTCCAAACTCATGGAACTTAGGAATGTGCATGATAGTTCCCTTAAAATTTGCCAATCTTGTAGTGAGTCTAAGATAGAATCTGTTACAGTTCCTATGCATGATAATCTATCTGGAAATGTTTTGCTTCAATCTATAATTGATAGGTTAGATACTCTTACTGATTCTATAAATGAAAAAATGATCAATCAAACTGTCTTTGTGAAACAACGTCATGGAATTGGATACATTGACAACAAGATCAATGATGATGCTGAAAATGAAAAGGTTAGACGTGAACTTGTTGAGATGAATGAGAACCTGAGTACTTCTCTTGCAACTTCTCGAGATAGGAATCAATTCCTATTAGAGAAGATCATGGTTCTTGAGAACAAGGCTGAGGTTGCCAAGCTTCTCGTAGAAAATTCTAAAAGTCCAAAGAGGGACCCTAAGGCCTTTGAAAGGGAACCTAAGGGAAAGGAGAAAGTATCTCCTAAAGACAAGTGGTTCACTAAATCCTTTGCTCACAAAAGGTACGTGGACATGGCTCATGGTAAGGTTAGAAATAATGTTGATTTCAATAAAAGAACAAATGAAAAACCTTTTAGGCCAAGAAAGGGAAAATATGGTCATGTTGTGTACAATCGTCTGTGTTTCTATTGTGGTAAGAATGGTCATTACAACACTGAGTGTCCTAAGAAAAGGAACTATGATAATGAGAAAAGTGCATACTACCATGAAAGGAACCAGTTCCCTTGTCATTCACAGACTCGCGATAATAAATAACATGCTAATCCCCCCCAGTAAAGCCAAGCTTCACTGGGTTCAGAAATCTTAGTTTCCCTGTGTTCAGAAAGAAGAGAGACAACCTCAACTATGGTACATTGACAGTGGTTGCTCGTGCCATATGACCGAAAGAAGAAATCAAATGACCTCTCTTCAACCTCTCCAAGGAGGGAACATCTCCTTTGGAGACAAAAGCAAAGGGGAAATTCGTGGGATAGGAACTGTGAATCTCAATGACCACATTAAGGTAAACAAAGTCCACCTTGTTGATAATCTTGCTTTTGATCTAATTAGTGTGTCACAGCTGTGTGATCAAGGAGACAATGAAGTTAGATTCAAATCAAATGAATGCACTGTCCTTGACTCCTCGGACAAATCATCTTAAAAGGTAAAAGGTTCAACAATGTGTATGTCGTTGACCCATCCTTCGTTCCCAAGGAGAAACTCTGTCTCTCAACTGTGAATGATCAAACGGACTTGTGGCATCAACGTCTTGGTCATACAAGTACCAAATTAATCCAAAAGCTACACTCAAAGGAGCTAGTCAGAGGCCTCCCAAAGATAAGTGACAAATCTGAGGAACCATGTTCAGACTGTGTAAGAGGGAAACAAGCTCGGAGTTCCTTTAAATCCAAGAATATGGTAAGTTCCTCAAGGCCCCTTGAACTCATTCACATGGACCTTTGTGGACCCATGAGAATTCAAAGCCTAGGAGGAAACAAGTATATCTTTGTTCTCGTCGATGACTTCTCTCGTTTTACTTGGACAATATTCATAAAATCTAAAAGTGAAGTCATTGGACGATTTAAGGATCTAGTTCCCATGTTAGAAAAATCTCTCGATTGTTCCATCAATTCTATTCGTTCTGACCATGGTACTGAGTTCGAAAATGGAGAATTTCTAACCTTCTACAGTGAGCATGGCATTGATCACAACTTCTCTGCACCATACACTCTTCAACAAAATGGAGTAGTGGAAAGGAAGAATAAAACCTTAGAAGACATGGCTCGAACTATGCTCATCTCAAGTGGACTCTCTCAATCATTCTGGGCTGAGGCAATCAACACAGCCTGCTACATCATCAATCGAGCTATGCTTCGCCCAATCACAGAGAAGACACCCTATGAACTTCTAAGAGGAAGAGTTCCCAACATTTCACATCTTAGGGTGTTCTGATGCAAATGCTTTGTGCATAACAATGGAAAAGATAATCTTGGCAAATTCGACCCAAGGAGTGATGAAGGGATTTTCATTGGATATGCCTCAAGCAGCAAAGCATACAAGGTCTTCAACAAAAGGACTAAAAAGGTAGAAGAAAGTGTTCATGTTATTTTTATTGAGAAATCACTTGGTAGAAATATGCAGAACACCACCAGTCCCTTTGAAGATCCATTTCCCAAGCCACCTCAAGAAGATCCAGATGAAGACATCACACCTCCCAATTCCTACCCAGCTGCACAAATTGTTCCGCCAGTTCCTCCACCAGTTCCCATGGACAATCAACAACAATCCATTTATGGGAACCATGAACATGAAGATAATACATGTGGAGACATCAATGATTCATCCTCTCACATGTTCTTAAATGGAGAAGGTGATCCCAACATAGAAGTTGAAGCTGAATGTTCAAATCAAAATGCCTCCACATCAAATGCTCTAGCTCCCAACAGAGAAAGAAGAACCATCAAGCCTCCAGTCAGGTTCGAACATCTAACCTTCTTTGCTTTCAATGCTTTCTTATCTATTGTGGAACCAAATAACATAGGTGAAACACTGAAGGATGTAGACTGAATCCAAGCCATGCAAGAAGAACTTCATCAGTTTGAAAGAAACAAAGTATGGCATCTAGTTCCCCGCCCCAAAGATAAGCATATTATAGGAACCAGATGGGTTTTCAGAAACAAGCTCGATGACTCAGGAGCTGTAATTAGGAACAAAGCAAGGCTTGTTGCTCAGGGATATAATCAACAAGAAGGAATCGACTATGATGAAACCTATGCTCCAGTGGCAAGGATTGAAGCAATAAGGTTATTGATTGCATTTGCATCACACAAGGGGTTCAAGCTATTCCAAATGGATGTAAAGACCGCCTTCCTCAATGGCATTCTTCAAAAGGAAGTCTATGTCAAGCAACCACCCGGTTTTGAAGACATTGATCATCCAGACCATGTCTATTTCCTAGACAAAGCCTTGTATGGTCCCAAGCAAGCCCCTAGAGCTTGGTATGATCGTCTTGCCCAGTTCCTACTCTCCAATGGTTACAGGCGTGGAACCATTGACAAGACTCTCTTCATTCTAGAAGAAGAAGGTAATATCTTAGTGGTTCAAATCTATGTTGATGATATCATTTTTTGTTCCACTAACCTGTCTCTTGTAGAGAAGTTCAAAGACTTGATGAGCAGTGAATTTGAAATGAGTCTAATAGGGGAACTCACCTTCTTCCTCGGATTGCAAATATCCCAAAAGAAAGATGACATACAAATTCACCAACAAAAGTATGTCAGGGAACTGTTGAAAAAGTTCAAAATGGAGTCATGCAAGCCTCTCTCAACTCCTATCTCTACAATCGCCCACTTGGACAAAAATCACTCAAGTCCTCTTGTGGAAGAAAAGCTCTATCGAGGTATGATAGGTTTTCTCATGTATCTAACAGCTAGTCGTCCAGACATTGTGTTTGTTGTTTGCTTGTGTGCTAGGTTTCAATCATGTCCAAGAGAAACACACTTAGCTGTTGTGAAAAGGATATTCCGATATCTCAAGGGAACTGACTCACTCTGCATGTGGTACCCCAAAGAGTGTCCCTTTGAGCTGATAGCTTTCACTGATGCTGATTATGCTGGATACTTGATGGATAGGAAGAGTACTTCTGGAATGGCACAGTTTCTAGGCCCTTGCCTTGTGTCATGGGGCTCAAAGAAACAAATCTCAGTCTCCCTCTCCATCACAGAATCTGAGTACATTGCAGCTGCCTCTTGCTGTTCCCAACTCTTATGGCTAAAGCAACAACTCGCGGATTTTGATATGTCTTATGGTCCTCTCACTATTCTTTGTGATAATACTAGTGCTATAAACATTTCTAAGAATCATGTGCATCATACTAGGACCAAACATATAGATATAAGGCATCACTTCCTTCGAGATTATGTTGAAAAAGGGAACATCATTATGAAAAATTTGTAGAACTGAAGATCAGGTTGCAGATATATTCACCAAAGCTCTGAATAGAGTTCCCTTTGAGTACCTTAGATTAGAACTGGGAATGATTCCTATAAACTAGCAGTTCCTTTAGTTTAAAGTTACTCTCCAGTTCCCTTGATTGACTAGTTCAGATCCTTTTGCTTATTTTTGTCTTGGAATCTTTGTGTTGTCTTGTTTGCAGTAGACCCTCATATCTATAATAGTTACTCAAAAGGCTTTGATAAATTTTTCTAGTTCTTCTCCTTGAATGTTCTTTTTTCATTATAACTCAAGCATTGTCCAAGTTTCTTTGTTGGCCCAAAAGTCACAATCTGATCATATTCTAACCCAATAATACAAGCCGGAATGATGATTGTGTACTATGACTCTCCCTTGCCTCATTGCACAATCTAATTCCCTATGACCCATCTCTTAACCCTCTCTGGGAATTAGTGTGTGATGCGATAAATGGCCTTCCTCGATTTCTTTTATAGGAACGTACTTTCATGTTCTATATCTTAAATCCCCACATCAATGGTTCCCATATATCCCTCTAGCACAATGAAAAAATCGCCAGAAAAGAACTAGGTAAGGCAGTTCTCCAAACGGCTTGTAGCAACTCGCTCTTCCTGTGATACCCCGTAATTCTGTAATGATTATTTTGGGAATTTTTGGAATTTTCCCGAACACCCGTTTAGTACGTCGAATTTAATTCAGAAAGTTGGAGGCATTCTGTAATGCGCTCTGTATCTGTAATATTTTTCTCAGTGAAATAAAATATAGACGACGTGCTTTGATGTTAATTACTCGTTCGCGTACGATAATTTTTATCCCGGGTTAATGTCATGATCGTTCAAAGCTGAACGGGCGGGAAAAGCTGGTCACGGCGACCGCCGTACAGTCACGGCGACCGCCGTCACGGGACCCAAGAACGGCGACCGCCGTGGGTATGACGGCGACCACCGTCGCAAGGCTTGAGGAGCCGACGAGTCTCCTCCTAGCTGGGGACGCCAGGTCTATGGCGGCGCCCGCCGCGTTGGTAACGACGCCCGCCGCATTTATTATGGCGCCTGCCGTCGTTGTTGTCTGGAGGTTTTTGCCCGATGGTCGCCGGAGTCGTCTGATGATCGCCGTTGTAGCCCTCCACGTCGCCTTCCTAGCCATCATTATGCTCCCTGGCATTTGGCTATAAATAGAGAAGGTTTGGGATCGGTTTTCACACAAAATCAGACGCTTCAATCCCTCAAAATTGTCTCGCCGGAGTTTGGTGCCCTCGTCGGGAATTCTGAATCTTTCGCCGGTATCGTTTAGTGGTGTTTCCAGCAGCCCTTGTGAAGCCTTTTGGTTGCCTTCGAAGGTTGGAACCCAGGCAAGGCAAAAAGGGGACGAAACGCGCATCATTTGGGTGAGTTTTTCTCTCGTCTGTCGTCGGAGTTCTTCACGGCGACCGCCGTGTTCTTTACGGTGCCCGCCGTGATGAGAACGGCGACCACCGCCAAGAACGGCGACCGCCGCCAGTGCCCAGAATGCCTTCGTGGCTTTGGCTTGGTTGGTTGTCGTCGTGGCGTCGTTTCTTTCGGGTTCTTTCGTCTTTCCATAGATTCGTACTAGTTTATGTCGGATCTAACTTAGGGTTTCCTTATGGGTCGACTCGAAGGTCGTTGTGCTGTCGGAGCTATACCTGTGTCGAGCCCGGAATCCCGTTGTCTCTGCTTTGTTCCAGATTCGCGGACTAAGGCAAGTGGCGGTTCACTCTTGCTCATCGTTCCATATTTACATTAATTATCAGCTGTTTATCTGAGGAATTAATTTGGAATGATTACTGTGTTTATCTGGAAATGGTTTTATAAACTGTTTTGGAAACTGTAATAATGACATTATCATAGGTTGTATATCTGTTAGAACAACGCTATCATATGTGATAATTACCGCGATGGTATTGTTGTGAAATTAATCTTAATGCTAGAATAGCATGTGGGTTAATAGGAAAACTAATCCAAGTAAGGATTAGTTGTTTCTATTATCTCTATGTTTAAGTTAATTGTCTGGATGGCTTTAATGTGAATAATTGTTGTGTTAGACTGTTTAGTTAACACGAATGTGCGTAGGAACGCTAATCCAAGTAAGGATTAGTCGTTTCTTTATAATTTAATATTCGTGGTAATGCTAATCCAGGTAAGGATTTATCGTTTCTTTAAATCATAATATTCCTCGAGATTATTTCCGAATAATTTAAGGATCATGACCTATGCTTCTTATCCATATGTAAGGATCTAAAGTGTTTAAGCGCCTTGCTAGCGCCAGTGGATGAGCTTAATAGCAGTCATGTGTATTAAGCACTTAGCTAGTGCAATTGGGGTGGACGTATCTGTCACCCTGTAAATTAAAGTGTAAGCACTATGGCAGTGCAATCAGGGTGAACGTAAGGTCACCCAGTGTAATAATAACTTCTGTGTTCTCGGAATAATATTAAAAGCCTCAACAGTGCGTGTGTGTTGTGTGTGTTTTAATTTGGGTTGACATAATTGTCACCCTGTGATTTAAGCCTTATTGTCGCTCTTAATAACATTAACGTGTTTCAGTAATGTGTGTTTTGTAATTAAATAAGATATGTGCCCGAGTGCACATGATTAATAAACCCATGGCGAGTAGTGCAACTAAGTAAATAGTGCAGCTAGGAAAGCTCGTCTCGACTTTGATCATAGTACGTTCTCTTTCCGATCTGGATTCGCTGTATGCGATGAGGTTGGTCGTGAACTGAAGCATCTCAGTCAACTTTTAAAATTATTGTTGTATGATTCTTTAAACATTCCAGATTTGTCATATTTCCTTAAAGACTCAATCTCTTGGAGTCTCTTTTCGAGTTGATTTCTGTGAAGATTCAGTCTTCCAGAATCTTCTATTGTGCATACCTCTTGTTGTTATTCCGTGAAAGTGTCGGGTTATGTATCGTCCCTTCGGTTATTATTCGAGGGACAATGATAGTAAACGGTTACGATCACTCGAACCACTCTGCTTTTTACCCTTGCTAGTCTATTTAAGTAGACTAACCCACGAACTTTGTTCTCCGCATGTGGGCTGGTGTCATCCGTTCGATTCGGCACATCAGTTAGAGTATTGATGAGAAGACTAGAAGGACTATGGAGTCGACGGTGGTTTTCCGACATTTTTAATAATTTCTTTTTATCAGGTTGAGATTCTTGGGAGATGACCATTGCGGTCAAGATCCTTGTTTGTAATTCATTTAAAAGACTTTCATTGTACCTTGTTTAAGATTTCCGTTGTAATTTATTTAAACTCTGTGTTTGTCCTATTCGGGATTGGGATGTAATCCCGAGACTCGTGTTTTATATGAATAAGGTTATCATTTTGTATCATTGTATTTCATGATTTGTATTTAAACGATAAAGCCTTGGGTGATCTCGGTAAGGAACACTGGGGTCACTGGCGGTAATACATTTCCAAAAGGGTTAAGTTTTGGGGGTGTTACACTTCCCAAGACGTCATTTATTGCAAATCAACACCATTGCAAAGCCGAACAAGCTGCAAGTAAAAGAGTCGTTTCCAAATGTCAGAGTTCCCAGAAATCTCTCTCTCCAACGGCTTGATTCTCAACGGCTCCAAACATTGCTCAAGGACTATTTAGGGGCTCCTTTTTAAATGAGCCGAGCACTCTGCTTCCCTTGCTCATCTCTCTCTCTCAAAAAACACCAAACTCCTCAAATGGCCAACAAAGACCTCAACCCTCACCTTGCTCAAGATGAGGAAGAAGCTGCTCTCCTCAGAGCCTTCAGAGAAAAGAGAGTTGCCTCATCCTCCAAATTCCTTGATATCACCCCCACAAAAAACCCCATACCCAGGCAAACAGAAGAGTTGGAAAAGGAACTCCATCATGTTTCTGAATCAGCTACTCACACTATCTCTGATTGCGGTTCCCATGATTCATCTCCCGACAAGGAGACCCGGGAGGTTCACAACTTCGATCCCTCGCCTGTCAGCCTCAAATCCGAGCATGCTCCCTCAGTTGCAACCAGGCTCAAGCTTCGCAAACGGAGTTCCCAGGCTCTGGTTTCCTTTAACCCTGTCTCAGAAGAGCGACCTCCTCCAAAAAGCTCAAATCAGCAACCCTCTCTTCCTTGTCCACCAGAGAAATAACCTCCACCTCCACCCTGGGGAAAGTATCTTCCTCCTTCGCTAAGCGGAAGATTCTCAAACCCCTCATCATTGGTCAGGAATTTTGGGCCCAGCTCCTTGAAGAGGAAGATGAAGCTGAATTCAGTGATGCCCTCAGCGCATTTCACTCTCTGCTCCAGTTCCAAGGGTGGGACCAGATCTTGGTGGAACCATTCTCCGTCTCAGATGAAGTGGTTCGAATCTTCTACCAAAATATGACCTTTGTGCCAACCAAGGCGGACTCTCCTTGCAACGATGCCATCGCCCAATGGAAGGGAACCATGTTTCCTCTGTCCCCAAGCATCATCGCCTCTGCATTAGGGATTGAGCACAAGCCTGGCTTTGGCATTCTGCATCAAAAGAAGACTTGGCTAAAAAGAAAAGGGTACAAAACCAAATATGAGGTGGTAAGCATGCTTTATGATGGCGACAATCCAAGGAATTTGCTGACCAAGGGGCTCTCTCTGTCAAACAAGCTACTGCAGTTCTGGATTATTCGGAATCTGGTTCCCAGGCAAGAGCACAGAGCCACAGTTCTCATCACAGATGCCATCCTTATGGAGAAAATTCTATCTGGGGAACAAGTTGATCTGTCTAAGTTGGTGCTAGCCCACATGCAATTCTGCCAATCCCATGAATCACATGCCTTGCCCTTTCCTCACCTCATAAAAAATCTTCTCTCCATACTCAGCCTGTATCCAGAAAACCTCAAGGAAACCTACTACAATAAGTTCCTCACCATGGCAACTGTGAGGAAGCTCAAAACAAAAGACCATCTGGATGCTCCCTCTGAGGTGCAAGGGGACTTGCCTAAGGAAAAGGCAAGTTCCCAAGCCACTCCAAGTTCCTTGCCTCCGCTCTACCCCGTCCAAGACTCCTCTGTGATCCTTGCTTCACTGGGTCGTATTGAAAAAGCCATTACAGATGGAACCACTGCTATCTCTAGCGCCATCCGTGATCAAGTGACAGAAATGGGGAAGACCAGGAATGCAATATCCGGTCTAAGTTCTTTTCCTCAGTTTCTCTACTTTTGAAGATGACAAATAATTTGATACTAATGTTTTATCTCAAAGATGTGTTTAAAGGAACCACAAGACAGTTATTGAAACCATGGAAGCCAAACAAGACAAAGAAACCAAACAAGCAAGCCAAAGCAAGCCAAAAGAACCCAGAAGTGCAACACATGACTTTGCTTTTCCCGATAAAGCTGGGAACGTTGAACCTCGGACAAAAGATGGTGAAAGCGACATGAGCAAAGTTTCTAAAGCCTGCCACCATCCAAAGGAAAGCTCCAAGCTGTCTAGAACGATGAACCTCGAACAAAGGTCAGTGAAAGCGACATGTCAAAGGCCTGTCACCATCCAAAGGAAAGTTCCAAAGTGTCTAGGTAGCTGAACCTCGGACGAAAGGCGTTGGACAATGACATGACAGATTCGTATCAAGCCTTTGACCAACCAAGATGTATTCTGATCTTGCCTAGGTTGTTGGTACATGTTTAAGTCAGCGTGAATTTAGGATAACCACATAGCCTAGGTCAAGCTTGCTCTGTGGGAACCAAGAGAAGACTCAACCTCGAGAATACACTATATAAGGAAGATAAGCTTCAGTGTTATCTTCAAGCACTACAGCAAGAATCACACTTCATAGCAAACATCATAGTGTGAGCTCTCAAACAGATCGTCAACTAAAACCAAGATCAAGAGGAACCAGTCAAGGAATCTGAGAGCTGTGTGCTAGTTCTTGTGACTGTAAGTGAGTTAGTTCCTTAGTGCTTAGGACTGCTTCTTGGATTGATTATACTTTCTGTTGAGTTTATCTAGGATTGTCTAACTGTGTGTAAGACAAAGAAACTGTGTGTTTGTTCCTAGAGTAATCTGTAACCGAAGTGATAAGAAATCAAGAAGTAGACCTTGAAATCCTTTCGAAAGAAAGGTAGTGGTTTTTATCCTAGATTGCTAGTTGGCAATCAAAGGTTTCCACTATAAGGAACTTGTTTATTTATATTTGATTGTTTATTTCCGCTGCAAAGGGAACTGTAATCTGTATTCTCAGTTCCCTTGTTCTTAATCTAACAATCACGATCCTACAAAGACCCCTCAACCAATATGGACCCTGATTCTGGCAGTCCACGAAATCGTAAGAGAACCTGCAAAAGAAGAAGAAACTAATGAAGGCTTTTACTCATTTGGACAAGCTTTTATGTAAGAATGGCAAACATCCAAAATGATGAATTTTCAGACATAAAAACTACTCCATCTAAATATGAAGACAACATAGTTCAACCCTTTACGTTGATTTTCTAGTAATTTGATGTTATCTGTTAGGAAGTGAACTTTTGGGAACTCCAGTTTCCTACCAAGTTCGCTTCCTCAGTTTTCCTAGTTTTGACGATGACAAACACTTTTGCTATTAATATTTCCATATGTGTTGATAAACAGGGAACTTAGGAATCGGAAATACAAGACAGAGACCAAGACGTCAGAATTAGGAACTAGCATAGGAACTAAAGAACGCTGACGCTGCGATAGCTTGAAACAAGATATAAAGAGTGGCGACAATCTGTTTAGGGTAGATCTTTACTTAGAGAGAGAAGATAAAGATTATCTTGTTTCCATATATTTTAGGAGATTCTATGTATATCTTTTATGGAAACAAAATGTGTAAAAACCGTGGAAGATAATATTTGGTAACAAATGTTATCTTTTCGATTTCTTTTTTAACACACAGATTAAAGACTTAAGACACACTTAAGACTCTCTACCTAGTTTGACCTAATCAAGCACACAACAAGCAAGTGACTTACACAGTTCTTCTCACAAGAACAAGCTATGTTTCTTCTCCATAAGCAATGAGTGAATGCGTGTGTGAGGAGAGAGTTTTGAATACTCTATTTATACAACTCAACCATGCCTAAATAGAGTATTCAAAACTCTATTTTATTTGTGCAAAAACTGTGGAATACTCTATATATTTTAGGAGATTCTATGTATACTGATTCTACACGGTTGAGTTGCATAAATAGAGTATTCAAAACTCTCTCCTCACACACGCATTCACTCATTGCTTACGGAGAAGAAACATAGCTTGTTCTTGTGAGAAGAACTGTGTAAGTCACTTGCTTGTTGTGTGCTTGATTAGGTCAAACTAGGTAGAGAGTCTTAAGTGTGTCTTAAGTCTTTAATCTGTGTGTTCTATCCTAGTTGATTGTAATCGAAGCATTAATAAAGAAGTAGATTTTCAAATCCTCTTAAAAGAGAGGTAGTGGGTTTTATCCTGGATAACTAGTGGGTTATCAAAGGTTCTCATTCTAAGGAACTAGTCTTGATTCTGTGTTATTACATATTCCGCTGCTAAGGAACTGAACTCTCAATTCCCTTTGATTTCTAACACGTGCGATCCTACAATTGGTATCAGAGCAGGCGCTCTAAATTTGTGTTAGTTTACAGATTTCAAGATGACTAGCTAAAGCGAATTCAATTTGGGAATCTCAATCAACAAGCCACACATCCGAAAGAAGGGAGAAGAATAATGGTGGGAGAAATGCATGACCAACTACATTCAAACCATTATCAGTGCTGGCGCGTGATTGAAAATTGTGATGGTGTTATTCCTGATAAGTTGGATGAAAAGGACTGGAAGCCTGAGTACTATACCATCAAAGAAAAGAATGTTAAAGCTCGTTAACTTATTCTCAATGGATTAACTAGAGAAGATATGGACAAGGTGATAGGAATTGATACTGCAAAGGGCATCTAGACAGTCCTAAAGGAGATGCATGAAGGAAGTGAGGAACTCAAACAAAGCAGAAAGTTCGCTCTGGAAGGAAAATACCACACTTTCGAGATGCTGGAAACAGAGAACATTTCCCAGTACCACTCGTGGTTTACAAGACTTGTCACCAAACTCATCAATGCTGACATTAAGCTTGACGAATGGTCCAAATCCCTCGTCGTCATCAACGGACTCAACTCAAAGTTCAACCTCATCAAGAGAGTCCTAAAGACTACCCCTGGTATTCAAGGTCTTCCCTTAACTCAAATCATAGGGAAACTTGAAGTTGAAGAAAGAGATGCTCTCAAAACAAGTTCTGCCAAGAAGATGGAGTAGGGAATTGCCTTAAAATTTTCAAAGGCCTTCTCAAGGTTGGAGATGGAGGAAGAAAACTCAGATCTTGAAGAAGAAGAAGATGAGATGACAGCACTTGTCACTAAGCACATCAAGAAGCACTTCATCAAGGGAAAGTTCAAGAAAAACTTTCAAAAGAGAGATCTCTCAGAATACGCTTGCTATCAATGCAAGAAAATAGGACATCTTGCTAGGAATTGTCCTAAGAACTCAAATGATGATAAGCCTATGCAGAAGAAAGCTCTCTTTGCTACCTTTGGACACGACTCAAAGGACTCTGAAGGGGAACTGGATACGAACGGAACTTCTGGAGGAAGATGCTTAATGGCTAAAGAAGATTCAACTGAATCAGATGACTCTGAGGTAGCCTCTTCTGACTTTACCAAGTCTCTTCTTGAATGTGATAAGAAACAATTGATCAAAATCATTGTTGGGCCCAGCATCTCCCTTGGAAGTCAGATCGGGCGAGATAAGCCCAAGACGAGTCGGAAGAACAGGGGAAAATCGTAGAGGAGTCGTCGAAGCCTCCCCAGTCGAACGTTGCCCGACAAATCGCGAAGATCTCGCGGAGCATTAATGTGCTAGGATGGAGCAACGGCCACAGCATTCAAGCACCACAATAATGGCAGAAATTAAGTACAGAATCCCAGCAATCACTCCCGGCATTGAAGACAAGATCTGGCAAGATCACAAGGAAACGGTCAGAAGAAAAGGCACTTACCATATTTGGATTCGAGAGAGATAAGAGGGGGAGGAGAGCTGGAAAGAGGAGGACAGAGCATACTCTCACGCATAATTAACTCTGAAAATACGCACGCATAAGCAGGGGATCTTCACCACTCACCCCGTTGAGAAACACCGCTCTACGCCCACCGATCAAACATCATTATCTCCGGTCGAATCCAGTCTGACCTACTTCCCTCTAAGGATAAGTTGTAATCCGACTTAATTCGATTGTCAACACGTTAATAAAACTATCTTGCTACTTCATATTTGCTTTTTATTTGTTGATTGTCTACTTGGTTTAGATTGATTTTTGTTACCCGATCGACTTGTTACCCCGTCTAAGGCGATTTAGGTCGTCCGATCTTTTCGCCCCAAAACAATTTGGCGCCCACCGTGGGGAAACTTGCCGATCACCCTCCTGAAACCTTCCAAACCATGACTATCGACCCACCTACCAACACTGAAGAACCACGTCTCGAAGATGATACTCAAGCTCCAGGAAACATGGTCGAAAATCCTACTCCAACCCAATTCCAAGAGCTTTCCCAGAAAATGACCGCCCTCCAAGAGGAACTAGCCCAGCAACGCCAAAAGACCGAAACCTTAGCCACCCTGTCAACCCAATCTGAGGCCGAGATCGCGCAGCTAACCTGTGAAAATGAGTCTCTTAAGTCGCAGGTACAATCAATGGCCTCAGGGTCTAGGAACATGCCTATCCACAACAGCGTCCGAACGCGCCTCGACATGGATAGCATCGATCCGACACCTCCGAACATACGACGGCTCGGACACACAGAGGGTACATCTCGAACTCCTTTTGCTAATCCGTTTTCGACTAACAATATCGCTTTTTCCACACCGATCGGGTAGGCAGGGGCCCGAATCGACGAACCGCAGGTTACCAATCTGCCAAACATCCTAGCTCTTGTCCAGCAGACACTCGACCGATACATGAAGACGATCGACGATCGCTTCACTAGGCTTCCGGGAGTCCCACAACCAATCAAGAAGGAAGCGTCCGACGGATTCGAAGAATCCCCGTTCGCCAAAGAAATCGCTAGGGTCGAGATCCGCAAGAAGTTTCATCTCCCCAACATGGCAACATTCGACGGCACTAGCGACCCAGATGAACATATCTCTCTCTATAAACAAAAACTAATGGATGCATCCGTTTCAAGGGAGAGCCGCTAGGCTGTCATGTGTAAAAGCTTTGGCACGACCCTCGCGGGTCCCGCACTAACTTGGTTTATGCGTTTGCCTCAGGGAATGATTGCATCGTTTGCGGATCTGGTCAACTCTTTCAAGAGTCAGTTCGCCAGTAGTCGGAGGCTCGAAAGACAATCGAGTGACCTCTACCGAGTCACACAAAGGTATAACGAACCTCTCTGAAATTACCTCAGCAGGTACAATAAAGATAAAGTGGTGATCCCTCATTGCGACGTCACCACCTCCATCGAAGCCTTCTGACAAGGTCTAGTCAAAGACAGCAATCTCTACAACGAGATCACCAAGTACCCGTGTAGAAGTTTCGAAGATGTCCAGTCCAAGACCATGGCCGAGGTAAGATTGGAAGAGGACCGTGAGTCGCGGAAAGCCTCACACGGACCCGATCCATCCGATCATAAAAAACCCTCCGACAACCGTCGAGACAGACGTCATCATCCCTATTCTCGTAATCGAAACGAGCCGAACCAGGTAAACTCTTTCCAACACAGATCGCAGGATTGGAGAGACGGCCCAGCGTTGCCTCCTAGGGTCCAATCTTATAACTTCAATGTTTCCGTGTCGGAGCTCGTCAAGAGTTTCGACAAATATGGGAAAGAGGTAAGATGGCCCCGAAAGAGCGACCGACCAGACGTCAAGAAAGACATGAGCCGATGGTGTGAATTCCACGGCGACCACGGTCATTCGACCGACGAGTGCATCGCCCTGCGAAAGGAGGTCGCTAGACTACTCGCGTAAGGGCTCTTATGCGACGTAATCTCGGAGCGAGCAAAAGCCACCATGGAACGACGAGATCAGGTAAAGCAAAACAAACCCCCATCTCTTGTCCATACAAAAGTCGTCAATACTATTTCAGGTGGTTCAGACATATGTGGAAACACATACTCCGCGGCTAAGCGACATGCAAAGGAAAGCAAGAGCGATAGACCCGAGGCGTCAGAACTCAAGCCAAGAAAGGTCACCGACCTTCCGACGGTCACATTCGACGAGTCCGACTCCGACGGATCAGAAAGTCATCACGACGGTCTGGTAATCTCTTTGTCCATTGGGAATTACTTAATACGAAGAGTACTAATTGATATAGGGAGTTCGACCAATCTTCTAACCCTCGATGCCCTTAAAGAAATGGGTCTGACTGAAAACGACCTAGTCAAAAAGTCGACTCCATTGGTCGGGTTCAGCGGTGAGGTTAAGCATACGACTGGCGAAATCATCCTAACAACATACGTTGGAGGAATCAACCAACAGGTGAAATTCTTAGTCCTAGATTGTCCGTCTCCCTATAATCGTATTCTTGGCAGGCCATGGATACACGCAATGAAGGCGGTACCCTCGACGTATCATCAAGTCATCAAGTTCCCCACTGAGTGGGGAGTCCAAGAAATCAAAGGAGATCAAAGGAGTGCTACGTCGCCTCTATGAAAAGCACCGTCGAACACAAGACCGCATAGCAACCACAGAGCGGCGAAGGACCTAGTCGGTACGTCGAACCAGAAATGGAAAAACTCGACGAGATCGTACTAGATCCTTCAAAGCCAAACCAAACGGTAAGGGTCGGGTCAGACTTGGACGACTCGACAAGACGACAGCTCCTCGATTTTCTCAAGACCAATGTCGACTGTTTCGCATGGTCGCATGAGGACATGGTCGGAATATCTCCAAGCATTATTACTCATAAATTAAATGTAGATCCATCTCATCCCCCTGTCAAGCAAAAACACAGGAAGTTCGCCCCCGAGCGGAACAAGGTACTCGACGACGAAGTCAAAAGCTTATTAGAAACAGGGAAGATAAGGGAAGTCCACTACCCCGAGTGGTTGGCCAACGTGGTCGTAGTCCAGAAGAAGAACGGCAAGTGGAGAGTCTGCATCGACTTCACAGATCTCAACAAGGCTTGTCCTAAAGACTTGACGTGGCTAAAAGATGCACAAGCAAATGTCGTTAATTAGCCTTATCAAAGTAAATTATCCTAACAAACCCACTAAACAGAAGTATAGTAGACAAGTAAGGGTCGATCCCACAGAGAAGGTTTGATGTAGTATGCAGCCGTGAATGACAAGTAACACAAACGGGGGTTTAGTTATAAAGAAAGTAAACAAGTGAAGCAAACAAGTCTGATTTATGTAGGAAGAAAATATAATGAGGGAAAGTAGTCCCACTAGAGCGAAATCCACAATACAGAGATATAGTTTGATCACTGAAATCTATTTCGTCCAAGTTCTTTTAATTATCCTGATAGTCGTTCCCATCCTGATCTTGAGTACTATTGATTCTCACAGTTGTCAATAGACTTATTACTACGCTAATGATAAAGTATCACTGATTCTCACAGTTGTCAGCGTACTTTAGCACCAACACAGCAATAGCAATGCACACAAAGATATAGGATACATGCAAGTAGAAAGACGTACAAGTACTCACTCCCCTACTTAGCATGCAACTGATTCTCACTCACAATTGTACGCTCGGAACCCCTATACGCACAATTGTGTTTGCCACTAGATATGCACTCGAAACCCCTATATGCAATCCTAGTAATTGATAAAACGTATTCAACCTAGTTGATCAGGCTAAGAAGAATAACAAGAAATCAAGATCAATATAACCAAGAGAATCAATCCGATACAAATAAGGATAAGAACAAGGAATAGAAATCTCACAAACACATCAACTGTACTGCTTCAATCGTCTAGCAGAACAAAGGTGAGGTTAGTTCTCCATCAAAGGGGATGAAAAACTAAGAAAAGTAAAAACGATGATAACAAATAATCCAAGTCTCCGTAATAGTGTGTCTGTCGTAGTGTATCCTCCTCTTAACCTAGAAAGAGGGCTTAAATAGTTTTAACAAACTAGGTTAAACTAAAGCGGAATTTAAAGGAAACAAAATAATAATAAAATAAAGTCTCAAACATAAAAGGAAAGAAAATCGTCTATGGCGCGAGGTCATTAAGGACAGCCACCGTGGGGCGGCGAATTCCACCGCGAGGCATCGAACTTCCACCGCGGGGCGGTGGCATCCTCTAGCGCGGGCTCCATCTTCACTGAGAGTCACCGTCGGGCCGCGGTACTTCTGACGCGAGGCGGCGAGCTCAATTCTCCAGCTCTCTTCTTCTCTGCTCCTGCTGCCCTTCAATCCTACCAAGTGTTGGTAGTCTTCTCCATGAATGCTCCAACAGCTCCATCCATCCTCATGCTTCATCTAAGCTGCAAATCCTTGAATTTCTTCACTTCTCTCCATAACATCTGGATTGCAGACTTAGCACCAAAACTCATCTAAAACCTCTCCAAATCATGCTAATAATTGCTAGTAAAGGTGTATGAAATAACACCTATCAAGACTCGTTTCCACTACCCCACATCGACGCCATGGTCGACGCTACAGCAAGACACGAAATGCTTACCTTCATGGACGCTTTCAGTGGCTACAACCAAATCCTCATGGAACCAGAAGACCAAGAAAAAACAGCGTTCGTCACTAGCCAAGGTATCTATTGTTACAAAGTGATGCTATTTGCTCTAAAAAATGCAGGGGCTGCGTATCAATGACTAGTCAACAAAATGTTCAAAGACCAGATTGGGGACACGATGGAAGTATACATAGACGATATGTTGGTCAAGTCAAAAAAGAAAGAAGATCATATAGACCACCTTTGCGACAGCTTCGAGGTGCTAAAAAGGTACAACATGAAACTGAACCCTACTAAGTGCTCCTTCGGAGTGTCGTTAGGAAAGTTCTTAGGGTACATGGTGACGCAAAGAGGAATAGAAGTCAGCCCAGAACAGATCAAGGCTCTCATCAACCTTCGGTCCCCCCGATGCATCAAGGACGTACAGAAACTTACAGGTCGGATAGCAGCCCTGAATAGATTCATCTCGAAGTCGTCTGACAAATGCAAACCCTTCCACGATGCTCTCAAGAAGAACAAATCCTATCAATGGACGGAAGAACGCGAAGCATCATTCCAGAACTTGAAGGAGTACTAGGCCAGTCCCATGTTATTGACCAAACCCAAAGGCGATGAGCCCTTATTTCTATATCTAGCAGTGTCAGAATCGGCCGTAAGCACAGTACTGGTCAGAGAAGAAGACGGCAAGCAGTCACCGATATACTACGTCAGTTGGACGCTGTTACCAGCAAAAACGAGGTATTCGTCACTTGAAAAGCTCGTACTATCACTGGTAATGGCCTCAAACAAACTCAAACCCTATTTCGAATTCCATACTATTATTGTCCGCACTAATCATCCCATGAGAGCGATCATGAGGAAGCCTGAGTTCACAGGATGAATGACCAAGTGGGCCATACACCTCAGCGGTTACGACATCGAGTATGAACCCAGGACGGCAATCAAGTCGTAGGCCTTAGCTGACTTTGTGGCAGATTTCAGCCCGGCCCTAGAGCAATAAGCCACAAGAGAAGCAACACAACTGCTCGCAACAGAAGAAACAGGCACATGGGAACTCCACACCGATGGTGCGTCGAACGCCAGAGGATCGGGGCTAGGGGTCGTGCTGAAATTGCCACAAGGGGACAAGATAGCCCAGGCCGTAAGATGTGAGTGGGACGCAACTAACAACGAAGTTGAGTATGAGGCACTTATATTCGGACTCATCCTAGCTCACGACCTAGGGGTCCGAGAGATCAAAGTCATTTGCGACTCCCTGCTGATCGTGAACCAGATACAAGGGTCGTACGGCGCCAAAGATGTCAGAATGATAGCCTACCTGGAAGTAGCTAAGAAGTTGATCGGACAGTTCCAAACATTCGACATCAGACAGGTACCCAGGGATCTTAACTCCCAAGCTGACGCACTTGCCAACCTAGGATCCGCCTTGGACCCGAAAGAATTTCCATACATACCATTGGCACACATCATGACACCAGCCGTCCCAAGAACATCCGCCGAACCGACTATACCACTAGAAGAGCTGGTCGCCATGGAGATAGGCGACCGACCAGAGGAAGACATCATCAACACCAACGATGATTGGATGCTACCATACATCAAGTGGTTAAAAGACGGCATTCTGCCCGACGACAATACAGAAGCAAAAAGGCTCAAGGTACAAGAACTCTCTTTCGATATCCTAGATAACATCTTGTACAAAAGGTCTGTCACAGGGATACTTCTACGATGCCTCAAGACTCCAGAAGTCGGACGCATCTTGCAATCGCTACACGAGGGAGAATGTGGAAACCACACCGGCAGACGAAGCCTCTCGGGGAAAGCCCTACGAAACGGGTACTACTGGCCCACGATGAACAAGGACGCTATGGAGTATACCAAGAGATGCGACGCCTGTCAGCGGCACGCGCCCATCCGTCATCGACCTTCAGAGCTCCTCTATCCGACTCTGGCTCCATGGCCCTTTATGAGGTGGGGAATGGACATTGTCGGGAAGCTGCCGCCCGCGTCGGGTCAAAGAGTCTTCTTCCTTGCCATGACGGATTACTTTTCTAAGTGGATCGAAGCCGAAGCCTACAGAGAGGTAAAAGATCAACACGTCATTTCATTCATAAAATGCAATATCTTGTGCAGATTTGGCGTCCCATCAGAAATCGTGTGCGACAATGGTTCCCAATTCATAAGTCATAAGACTCGAGCCTTCTGTGACCAATGGAACATCAAGTTGGTCACGTCCATACCTCGGTATCCACAATCCAACGGACAAGCTGAATCCAGTAACAAAATCATCATCAATAACCTCAAGAAATGCCTCATTGGGGCTAAGGGCAAATGGGCATACGAACTCCCATTCATTCTCTGGTCCGACAGGACTACTCCAAAAAATGCGACCAGACAGTCGCCTTTCTCCCTCATCTACGGGAGCGAGGCGGTCATCCCGGCCGAGCTACTGGTTCCGACCGCCCGTTGCAACCTTCAGACAAACGAGCAAAATGACGTCGAGCTGGCATACAACCTAGACACAGTGGACGAGATCAAAGAAAGAGCCCGAATTAGGATGGTCAGGTTCCAACAACAGGTCGCAAGGTGTTATAACAAGAACGTCTGGATCAAGGCATTTAAAGTCGGAGATTGGGTCCTCCGGAAAGCATTCCAGAATACCAAGAATCCATCCGACGGAAAGCTCGCACCACAATGGGAAGGACCCTACTTAATCACCGAAGTAGTCGGACAGGGAGCATATCAATTAGAAGATAAAGACGGAAGACCAATCCCAAGAAGTTGGAACGCGACACATTTGAAGCTATACCATTTCTGAACCAATGAGGTAAGACATTACATAACTTCATACATCGCTTATTATCGCATACGCATCTCTACTCTTTAAAAACTAGCATTCGACACTAAGTGAGGGCCTCCTCCTTACAAAAACATGAGTGCAGAACAGCATCGACATACACATTGGATCCAGTCATCCGCAAAAAGCGCTTACATTACATCTACACGATCGATCGGAACACGGGGAGATGAACAACACAGGCACGTCGGCACACCGCCTGCCTTATACAAAACATAAGGTAAGACACCTTATTACATTCACGCAATAGAGACATATTGCTTACCTCCCCGGCATAAAGTCATGACTAACACATACACAAACATTTACAGGCCTTCTTTAAACACATACATACGGCGAGCCCCACTCGACGGAGCACACGGGCGAAACCGACATACAAAACACAAAGTGTCATCGACAATTTCCTTGAAAGTCTAACGACATGTACGAAATGAACGAACATACAATCTCATGTATACGAACAGATTGCATCAAATAAAAGTACGAACATTTTTATACAAACACGCGACTCGCGATGGTAGATGGGTCGCCAAAACACATTGTTTGCCTACGCACACGTAGGACTTCAGAAATATCTGTCAAAAACACTCTGCGACCCGCGATGGTAGACGGGTCGCCAAAACACATAAATCCAAACCCACACACAGGTGGGGCAACGAATTAGACTAAATAAGAAAAAATAGATCAGGCGTCGAGGGCAGCAACATTGCCTTCGACAGGGGCTGGCTCCAGAGAAGGCTGGGGCTCGAGCGGCTCAGCATCGCCGGAGTGGGCCTCATCCTCACCGACATCTCCGTCCAAAGTCTCATCTCCGACGCCAGCCAGTTGGAAGAGCTCTAAGCCAGGATTCCCCTTTGGAAACAGGGAATCCATGGTCTCCTTCTCTGCCTTCATATCCCAAAGCTCGTGCTTGCCTTCATCAAACTCCTCCATCATCTCGACACGCGACTTCAACGCATAAAAGGCGCCTACGTCGCCTACGATCCGGCCAGCTTTGATCTGAGCCTGCTTCACCTCTTCCTCGACACCTGATCGACTCTCGTCAAGTTCTTTTCGGCATACGACTAACTCCTCCTAACAACTCTTCATCTCCCTAGCAAAGCGACGCTCAGCCTCTCAACAGCGACTTTCAGCCCCTTCTAGCTTGCTCCTTAAAGACGCAAGGGCGGACTCCGACCTAGCAGCCCTTTCCTCGGCCTTGACAATCATCGTCTTGACACCAGAGTATGCCCCCAAGAGGTACTGAAAGGTCTAAGGAAGAAAATATAACAACAGTCAAAAAACTCAGTCAACAAAAGGGAAGGAAAAACGAAAAAACACAAACAAAAACAACTTACCCTCCACGCGGAACACCCCGTCTCACCAATGCAATCCATGGGAGAGATGTCATCGACTTCCGACTTCAGAGTCGGATCCTGGGCATGAAAGAGGTCGGCGATCGATTGACCGACCGCGCCAATCTTGTCGATCCCTTCAGCGGTCACCTCTCTCTTCCTAGGAACCTCCTCTGTCTTAACATCACCAGAGGGAACGCTCGCTTTCCTCTTGGAGCCAACTCTGACTTGAGGCGCCGGGTCCGTCGGAACTGACTTGCTCGATGCGACTTTGGCTGCCGCCTTCCTCTGCTCGATCAAACCCTTTCCAGACACTCCTCTCAAGCGAGCACTTGTTCGACCACCAGGAGAAGCTGACGCGACAGACAACATGAAAAGATCATAAAGCATGCGACAAGGCAAGAAAGGAACAGAGAAAACTCCAGAGATCGAAAACTTACTCTTGACACGAGACGACGAGACGGTCGACATATCGTCCTGAGCGGCAGGGGAAGCCGATAACATATTGATGTTGACAAACTTTCTTTCCGATGCAGGAACACTAAGGACAATCCTTGACAACCCTTCCGACTGAGCATTCACCTCCAGATCTTCCGCCTCAGGAACTACAAAAAAGAAAAAGTTAAAGCAAAAAGTTAAGACACACAAACAAGCAAAAGAGAAGATAAATACATACTCTCTACTCGCCACTCCGTCAACAAGAACGAGCACTCTCCCCCCTCCTCCAGAGATGAACGCTCAACAAAAAAGAACTTCGACCCCCATCCACGGTCATTTACGTCAAGATTAAGCACTAAAGGCTTTCGACCCTATCGAATGCGCAACTGAACACGGGAAGAACTCTTCGACCCAAGGAAATAATTGTACCACAGGGCGTCGAAATCAAAACCAGTCCCAGATTGAACGTTTACAAGATCCAGAACCCTAAGAACCCTCCATGCCTGTGGCATCACCTGACATGGCGCTAGCACCAAAGTGGCCAGGAAGTCCCTGACAAGGGGAGAAAAAGGAAACTTGTGACCAATTCGGAACGGGTATGCATAAAAACAGACCCATCCCTCATATCGGGCGTCAACCCTCTCGTCCGGGTGAGGCAGCCTTGCAACCGTCTCCGGAGGAAAACCCCCAACCTGAAGGATCTGCTCTAGCTCCGCCTGGGACAAGGTGCTTGTCAGAGCATCGGACTCCTTCAGAATGAAGAGGGGAGGAGCTTCGTCCTTGCACGAGTCTGAGTGAGTCGCCGACGACTCCGAAGATTCGCTAGACACCATGTCTAAGATAGAAAGAGGAGGAAATCGAAAAGCTATAGTGGAAGAATGGAAGAAACCTACCAGAGAAACTTGCAAGAGAAGAATAGTGAAGTCGAATCGCTAAAGGTATGCTCCGAATTTATGGAGGGAGATGATGAACCTGCAGAAACGTCGCATCATGCTCCAAACTCCCGCCACGTAGCCCTGGGCAGCCGCGCCAAAAACGGATGGTGGAGATCATGGCTTAGGAAGTTGCCTTGGATTCCGCCCACTCGCCTTGCCGAAGCCCAAAGAAACTTGGGGCTATTGTTGGGCCCAGCATCTCCCTTGGAAGTCAGATCGGGCGAGATAAGCCCAAGATGAGTCGGAAGAACAGGGGAAAATCGTAGAGGAGTCGTCGAAGCCTCCCCAGTCGAACGCTGCCCAACAAATCGCGAAGATCTCGCGGAGCATTAATGTGCTAGGATGGAGCAACGGCCACAACATTCAAGCACCACAATAATGGCAGAAATTAAGTACAGAATCCCAGCAATCACTCCCGGCATTGAAGACAAGATCTGGCAAGATCACAAGGAAACGGCCAGAAGAAAAGGCACTTACCATATTTGGATTCGAGAGAGATAAGAGGGGGAGGAGAGCTGGAAAGAGGAGGACAGAGCATACTCTCATGCATAATTAACTCTAAAAATACGCACGCATAAGCAGGGGATCTTCACCACTCACCCCGTTGAGAAACACCGCTCTACGCCCACCGATCAAACATTGTTATCTCCGGTCGAATCCAGTCTGACCTACTCCCCTCTAAGGATAAGTTGTAATCCGACTTAATTCGATTGCCAACACGTTAGTTCCATGTCTTTTAACTCTCTAAGCTCAGGGATGGTCAACTCATGTTCATCACTCTCTTGTTTTTCACCATTGTAACCCAAACCATACTTGAGCTCTACAAAGGTAATCTCTCCTTCTTTAAGCTTCTGCTCAACCAAAATGGAGTGAATGTTATCAATCTGGGCTCTCATCTGAGATAGTTCCCTTTCTGTGCTAGGAGAACTTAATTCACGAGTAGCATCGTTGTTAGGAAACGGAACTCAGGAACCTCAGTTCCCATGAGAGTTTATTTCCTCAGTTTCTCTACTTTTGAAGATGATAAATACTTTGATACTAATGTTTTATCTCAAAGATGTGTTTAAAGGAACCAAAAGACAGTTACTGAAACCATGGAAGCCAAACAAGACAAAGAAACCAAACAAGCAAGCCAAAGGAACCCAGAAGTGCAACACGTGACTTTGTTTTTCCCGATAAAGCTGGGAATGCTGAACCTCGGACAAAAGATGGTGAAAGCGACATGACCAAAGCTTCTAAAGCCTGCCACCATCCAAAGGAAAGCTCCAAGCTGTCCAGAACGCTGAACCTCGGACATTGGTCGGTGAAAGAGACATGTCAAAGGGCTTGTCACCATCCAGAGCAAAGTTCCAAAGTATCTAGGTTGTTGAACCTCGGACGAAAGGTGGTTGACAACGACATGACAGATTCTTCTGAAGCTGTTGACCAACCAATGTGGATTCTGAGTTGCCTAGGTTGTCGGTACATGTGTAAGTCAACGTGAATCAAGGATCACCACACAACCTAGGTCAAGCTTGCTCTGTGGGAACCGAGAGAAGACTCAACCTCGAGAATACACTATATAAGGAAGACAAGCTTCAGTGTTATTCTCAAGCACTACAACAAGAATCACACTTCATAGCAAACATCAAAGTGTGAACTCTCAACAAGATCATCAACTCAAATCAAGATCAAGAGGAACTAGTCAAGGAACCCGAGAGCTGTGTGCTAGCTTCTGTGACTGTAAGTGAGTTAGTTCCTTAGTGCTTAGGACTGCTTCTTGGATTGATTATACTTTCTGTTAAGTTTATCTAGGATTGTCTAACTGTGTGTAAGACAAAGAAACAGTGTGTTTGTTCCTAGAGTAATATGTAACCGAAGTGATAAGAAATCAAAAAGTAGACCTTGAAATCCTTTTGAAAGAAAGGTAGTGGTTTTTATCCTAGATTCCTAGTTGGCAATCGAAGGTTTCCACTATAAGGAACTTGTTCATTTATATTTGATTGTTTATTTCCGCTGCGAAGGGAACTGTAATCTGTATTCTCAATTCCCTTGTTCTTAATCTAACAATCACGATCCTATAATTGGTATCAGAGCAGGAAAAGCTCTAGATCTTTGTTTAAGTTTGCAGATCTAAGATGTCTCAGTCAAACAAGTTTGAGCTCGGAATCTCCACCAACAAACCACATCTCCGAAAGAAGGGAGAGGAAACATGGTGGGCCAAGTGCATGGAGAGCCACATGACTACCAATGCTGGAGGGTAGTCGATAATGGAGATGGCTATGTCAATCTCAATCAAAAGGATGAAGAATGGAAACCTGAGCATTATGTCATCATGGAAAAGAATGCCAAGGCTAGACAGTTCATTCTCAATGGACTGGATAGAGAAGATATGGACAAAGTCATAGGAATCAAGACGGCGAAAGAGATGTGGCAAGCACTCAAGGATATGCATGAAGGAAGTGAGGAACTAAAGCAAAGCATGAAGTTTGCTTTAGAAGGAGAATACCACACATTCAAAATGATGGAAACTGAAACCATTTCTGAGTATTACTCACGCTTCAACAGGCTCATTGGAAAGCTAACAACTGTTGAGGTCATCCTTGATGAAGTCTCCAAATCACTGGTGGTCATCAATGGACTTAACTCTAAGTTCACCCTCATTAAGGGAATCATGAAGAACACCTCAGGTATCCAATCTCTTCCCTTGACTCAAATCATAGGGAAACTGGAAGTTGAAGAAGGAGAACACACCAAAAGCAATGCTGACAAGAAACTGGAGAAAGGAATTGCCCTCAAAATCTCCAAAGCCTTCTGAAGGCTTGAAATGGAACAGGAGAACTCAGACTTAGAAGATGAGAAGGATGAACTTACAGCTCTCTTCACAAAAAACATTAAAAAAAATGTGAAGGGAAAGTTCCAAAAGGGCATTTCCTCTCACACTAGACCAAGGAGAGATCTCAAAGATGTCTCTTGCTATGAGTGCAAGGAAAAGGGACACTACGCTAAGAATTGTCCCAACAAAGAAGACTCCAAAGAAGATGAAAGACCTCAAAGGAAAAAGGCTCTTGTGGCCTCATGGGAAGAAGACTCAGATGAGGAACTAGATCTGAGTGGATTCTCTGGAGGAAGATGTCTCATGGCAAAAGGAGATCCAAGCGACTCAGAAGACCTTGAGGTAACTTCTGATGACTTCTTAAAAACTCTAGTTGATTGTGACAAGAAACAACTTCTAAAGATCATAAAAAATCTAGGGAAGGAAACTAGTGTTCTTCAACAAAAACTTGATGATTGTGAAGATGAGATTGCTTGTTTAACTGTTGAGAACTCTGTGTGGAGTAAGAAACTTGAAAAAACTGAGAAAGATCTTGCTGAAACCAAATCCAAACTCATGGAAGTTAGTAATAAGCATGCTAGTTCCCTTAAAATTTGCCAATCTTATAGTGAATCTAAGATAGAATCTGTTACAGTTCCTATGCATGATAACCTATCTGGAAAATGTCTTGCTTCAATCTATAATTGATAGGTTAGATGATCTCATTGATTCTATAAAAGAAAAAACAGTAAATCAAACTGTATTTGTGAAACAACGCCATGGAGTTGGATACATTAACAACAAGATCAATGATGATGCTGAAAATGAAAAGGTTAGACGTGAACTTGTTGAGATGAATGAGAACCTCAGTACTTCTCTTGCGACTTCTCGAGATAGGAATCAGTTCCTATTAGAGAAGATCATGGTTCTTGAGAACAAGGCTGAGGTTGCCAAGCTTCTCGTAGAAAATTCGAAAAGTCCAAAGCGGGATCCTAAGGCCTTTGAAAGGGAACCTAAGGGAAAGGAGAAAGTATCTCCTAAAGACAAGTGGTTCACTAACTCCTTTGCTCAAAAAAGGTACGTGGACATGGCTCATGGTAAGGTTAGAAATAATGTTGATTTCAATAAAAGAACAAATGAAAAACCTTTTAGGCCAGGAAAGGGAAAATATGGTCATGTTGTGTACAATCGTCTGTGTTTCTATTGTGGTAAGAATGGTCATTACAACACTGAGTGTCCTAAGAAAAGGAACTATGATAATGAGAAAAGTGCATATTACAGTGAAAGAAATCAGTTCCCTTATCATTCACAGACTCAAAATGATAAATCACATGCTAATCCCCCCAGTAAATCCAAGCTTCACTGGGTTCAGAAATCTTAGTTTCCCTGTGTGTAGAAAGAAGAGAGGCAACCTCAACTATGGTACATTGACAGTGGTTGCTCGTGCCATATGACCGGAAGAAGAAATCAAATGACCTCTCTTCAACCTCTCCAAGGAGGGAACATCTCCTTTGGAGACAAAAGCAAAGAGAAAATTTGTGGGATAGGAACTGTGAATCTCAATGACCACATTAAGGTAAATAAAGTCCACCTTGTTGATAATCATGCTTTTGATCTAATTAGTGTGTCACAACTGTGTGATCAAGGAGACAACGAAGTTAGATTCAAATCAAATGAATACACTGTCCTTAACTCCTCGGGACAAATCATCTTAAAAGGTAAAAGGTTCAACAATGTGTATGTTATTGACCCTTCCTTCGTTCCCAAGGAGAAACTCTGTCTCTCAACTGTGAATGATCAAAGACCTCAACCCTCACCTTGCTCAAGATGACGAAGAAGCTGCTCTCCTCAGAGCCTTCAGAGAAAAGAGAGTCGCCTCATCCTCCAAATCCCTTGATATAACCCCCACAAAAAAACCCTTACCCAAGCAAACAGAAGAGGTGGAAAAGGAACTCCATCATGAATCTGAATCAGCTACTCGCACCGTCTCTGATGGCGGTTCCCATGATTCATCTCCAGACAAGGATACTCTGGAGGTTCACAACTCCGATCCCTCGCCTGTCAGCCTCAAATCCAAGCCTGCTCCCTCAGTTGCAACCAGGCTCAAGCTTCGCAAGCGGAGTTCCCATGCCCTGGTTCCCTTCAACCCTGCCTCAGAAGAGTCGACCCCCTCCAAAAAGCTAAAATCAGCAGCCCTCTCTTCCTTGTCCACCGGAGCAATAACCTCCACCTCCACCTTGGGGAAAGTGTCTTCCTCCTTCGCTAAGAGGAAGATTCTCAAACCCCTCATCATTGAGGAGGAATTTTGGGCCCAGCCCCTTGAAGAGGAGGATGAAGCTCAATTCAGTGATGCCCTCAGCGCATTTCACTCTCTGCTCCAGTTCCAAGGGTGGGACCAGATCTTGGTGGAACCATTCTCCGTCTCAGATGAAGTTGTTCGAGTCTTCTACCAAAATATGACCTTTGTGCCAGTCAAGGCGGATTCTCCCTGCAACGATGCCATCGTTCAATGGAAGGGAACTATGTTTCCTTTTTCCCCAAGCATCATTGCCTCTACCTTAGGGATTGAGCACAGGTCTGGCTTTGGCATTCTGCATCAAAAGAAGACTTGGCCAAAGGTAAAAGGGTACAAAACCAAGTCTGAGGTAGTAAGCATGCTCTATGATGGCGACAATCCAAGGAATCTGATGACCAAGGGGCTTTCTCTGTCCAACAAGTTGTTGCACTTCTAGATCATTCAGAATCTGGTTCCCAGGCAAGAGCACAGAGCCACAATTCTCATCACAGATGCCATCCTTATGGAGAAAATTCTATCTGGGGAACAAGTTGATCTGCCTAAGCTGGTGCTAGCCCATATGCAATTCTGTCAATCCCATGAATCACATGCCTTGCCCTTTCCTCACCTCATAAAAAACCTTCTCTCAATGCTCAACCTGTATCCAGCCGACCTCAATGAAACTGCTTACAGCAAGTTCCTCACCATGGCAACGGTGAAGAAGCTCAAAACCAAAGACCACCTGGATGCTCCCTCTGAAGTAAAAGCGGAATTGCCTAAGGAAAAGGCAAGTTCCCAAGCCACTCCAAGCTCTCTGCCTCCACTCTACCCTGTCCAAGACTCCTCTGTGATCCTAGCTTCACTAGGTCGTATTGAAAAAGCTATCACGGATGGAACCAATGCTATCTCTCTTACCATCCGTGATCAAGTGACAGAAATGGACCAGGAATGCAATATCCAGTCTAATGAGTGTGATTCAGCAAACCTTGGAGGCTGCAACTGGAGGAGCTCAAGCAGGCAAAGAAGAGGAAACTGAGGAACAGAAGGATGCTGAAGAGGAGGAGGACACTACGAAGCCATAGGAACGTCTCTCCTAGTTCCCAGTGCTATAACGCCACATTGTGCTAGTAGTTCCTTAGGATCCTACCTGCCTCCCCTCTCTCTCTCTCTTATGTGTTTCAAGTTATTTGTGATCTTTTGTTTTTCTTTCCACTATGCATCATGGACACTGTATTGGCTTTAATGTCTAATGAACTTTTCTGGGTATGTTTCTAATGCATCATTTGTCTTTGCCTTCAGTTTCTATTATGGTAACTGTCATGGGTTTAAAGCAATTGTTTATTTCACATTGATATCCTACAATTGATAAGTTAATTGATCTTTTCGATGATGTCAAAAGGGGGAAGAATGGATAGGAACCTTGAACTCTTGGAACTACTGGACTTAGAGGAAATCTAAACCCATTCTATTTCTGAGAGGGAACTCGAATAACTTAGTTCTTTTGCTTAGGGGGAATTTACAAATTTGAATGTTTTTTCATTATTTTGTAAAGTTGTAAATCTCTTAGCTCAACTGTTCTCATGAATTTCATGTCCTTATTATGTTGCCAGGTTCCTTATATTTGTCATCATCAAAAAGGGAGAAATTGTTAGGAAACGGAACTCAAGAACCTCAGTTCCCATGAGAGTTCCTTTCCTCAGTTTCTCTACTTTTAAAGATGATAAATACTTTGATACTAATGTTTTATCTCAAAGATGTGTTTAAAGGAACCACAGGACAGTTACTGAAACCATGGAAGCCAAACAAGACAAAGAAACCAAACAAGCAAGACAAAGCAAGCCAAAGGAACCCAGAAGTGCAACACGTGACTTTGCTTTTCCCGATAAAGCTGGGAACGCTGAACCTCGGATAAAAGATGGTGAAAGCGACATGACCAAAGCTTCTAAAGCCTGCCACCATCCAAAGGAAAGCTCCAAGCTGTCCAGAACGCTGAACCTCGGACATTGGTCGGTGAAAGCGACATGTCAAAGAGCTTGTCACCATCCAGAGCAAAGTTCCAAAGTATCTAGGTTGTTGAACCTCGGACGAAAGGTGGTTGACAACGACATGACAGATTCTTCTGAAGCTGTTGACCAACCAATGTGGATTCTGAGTTGCCTAGGTTATCGGTACATGTCTAAGTCAGTGTGAATCAAGGATCACCACAGAACCTAGGTCAAGCTTGCTCTGTCGGAACCGAGAGAAGACTCAACCTCGAGAATACACTATATAAGGAAGACAAGCTTCAGTGTTATTCTCAAGCACTACAACAAGAATCACACTTCATAGCAAATATCAAAGTGTGAACTCTCAACAAGATCATCAACTCAAACCAAGATCAAGAGGAACCAGTCAAGGAACCCGAGAGTTGTGTGCTAGTTTCTGTGACTGTAAGTGAGTTAGTTCCTTAGTGCTTAGGACTGCTTCTTGGATTGATTATACTTTCTGTTAAGTTTATCTAGGATTGACTAACTGTGTGTAAGATAAAGAAACTGTGTGTTTGTTCCTAGAGTAACCTGTAACCGAAGTGATAAGAAATCAAGAAGTAGACCTTGAAATCATTTCGAAAGAAAGGTAGTGGTTTTTATCCTAGATTGCTAGTTGGCAATCGAAGGTTTCCACTATAAGGAACTTGTTCATTTATATTTGATTGTTTATTTCCACTGCGAAGGGAACTGTAATCTATATTCTCAGTTCCCTTGTTCTTAATCTAACAATCACGATCCTACAATCGCACTTAACACAAGGAACAACAGATGAACTAGCAATTTTAGCAAGAGATTCATTTAATTTCGTGCATTTATCCTCAGCATCAATAAGATCAGTTTGAGTTTTCAGATTTTCATTATACATGCTCTTAATGAGAGAAATCAAGGATTTTTTATCATAATTAACTAAGGACTCAAAGAAGGTTTCAGGATCTACCTCTTGTTCCCCGTTGGATGATTTGAGGGTCATGGCACATATCTGGTTGTTCCCCCACGCCTCTGGCTCGTCATCATCAAAGTTGGCACATTCATCTCCCCAGACAGCAATGAGAGCCTTCTTTTTATCGTTCCCAGAATTTTCACCATTGTTGTCTGAGTTGTTCCCTTTAGGGCACTTATTGGCATAGTGATCATTTTCCTTGCAGTTGAAGCAAGTGACATCCTTGATGTCTCGTTTCTCACCATTGTTTCCATCATTCCTGAATGATCGACCCTTGCGATAGAGAGTTCGCATGGCTTTGGTGAGAAGAGAAGTTTCTAAATCTACACCATCCAAGTTGTCATCTTTGTTATTTTCTATCATCTCGAAAGCTTTTTCAACCATCAAGGCAATGCCTTTAGGTTTAACATATTTGTCTTCTTCATCATACTTTTTTATTTTTCCAAATACCTCATGAAGTGTGAGTTTGAGGGTATTGGGATTCTCTTTGAGAATTGCTTTAGTCATCTTGTGTCTTGAAGGAAGTCCATCAATAATGACAAAGATTTTCTCTTTGGGGAGAATTCATTTATCATCAATATCATGAGCAGCGAGTCTGGTGGTGATTTCCTCAAATCGAGATTGCTAAGAGGAAACAGTCTCACCATCAATCATGGCGAAGTTGTAAAAGTCTTTCTTTTCTTGGAAACGATCAAGCTCTTTAAGATCTGAACTTCCCATGTACATTTGTTCCAAGGCTGCCCACATATCTTTGGCAGTTGCACAAGAGTGTAGTTTGGATGCATCTTCAATGTTGATTGCGTTGTTGATAAACATACGAGCCGTAGAGTTTTTCTCTATGATTCTGAAATCATCTTGGCTCCAAAGTGTTGTTCCTTTGATTACATCTTCAACAACTTTTTCTTCACCAACCTCAATGACTCTTCAGCATTGGTAGTCATTACTCTTCATCCAGTCCGTGAAGAGGTATTTCCAGTGTTGAAACTTTCCACCGATAGGCAGGAACGGTGGTTTGTTGTTCACAAGCCCAACTTCATGAGTGGAAGACATTATTACCTGTGAATCTGAAAAGAACACACAATCTAGAGCAAACCTGCTCTGATACCAATTGTTGAATCGTAGTGTGTTAGACAAGGAACGGTGTGATTGTTCCCTGGGCAGCGGAATATATAAAGATTCAAAGTAACAAGAAATTTCTCAAAAACATATACTTGTATTATTAAGAATTGTACAATCTCACAAGTCTTCTCTCCACCTATACCCTAGGTTACAAGACTTTGAGTGCAATCAACTCTCAATGACACAAGAACATAAAGAAAACCCTAAGCAATCAAGTACAAACCCATACCTTGCATTGGATCTCCTGATCTCAACCTTGCAATAAGCTCCTTGTAGTCTTCAATGTGATAGTTGAGATACCTTTCCCCAAGGTAAACTCATCTACATATAGTGATAGAAAATATCTCTTACCAATTTACCAAATAGTTAGCAACCCCGTTATATAAGGTAACGGTGAAAGATTTTCTTTCCAACTAAACAATTCAGCTCATAAACACATAGTTTCCATCTATAAACTTTCCTAAGACTCATTATCTTTCTCTTCTTTTCCAAGTAAAACTCAAAATCTCATTTCCTTGTATAATGGAGTCAATCTGGGAACAACTGACAACACTCTGCGTTCCTCATCGTTCCACATACTCTGTTTCCATATATAGAAGTTTCCTTGTATAGGAACCACGCGCTTCAGATTTCCAATTTGCTTTTCGCGTAACTGTTCCGTGTTTCCACACGTTCCATTGCATTCCTCTGCTTTCTCTTCTTCATGCGTTTTCCATTATTCCCTAATTCTTTCATAAGACCTAAAACTCATAGGAACAACAAGAAAACATAAAACCTAATGGTGTTTATCATCATCAAAACCAGAGGGAACGTCAAGGTTCCGACATCAACTTTCCACTTGATCTCATGGATTCTGCTCTCAAGAACCTTCTCGCCGATGAACTTGCCATGTTGGAGACCTACAGAAAACAAAAGGCTACCACCACCTCCTCTTCGGTGCCCTCTCCGGCCAAGGCCTCTTCTCTGGCGCCAACGGCGGTGGAGGAACCCAAAAAATTTGTTCCGCCACCTGTCCCAGAGGAGCAGCCCTCCCAGTCCGCCTCATCGGAACACACCCCATCGAAGCACAACTCCCCCACACCGACTAAGGAGGGTTCCCACCACTCCTCTCCTTCCCAAGAGGTTGCACCCATCAACGTGGAACTACTCCCCACACCCACGGTGTCCCTCAAACAGCCCAGTGACTCTCAGTCAGTGGCTAGTCGTGTCAAACGCCATGCCGCCAAAGGGGGTCATGGTATTCCGTCTCTGCAACCGGAGGATGCTCCCAAGGCTAAGAAAGCAAAGACGGCCAAGCCTGATGATATGACCCTGCCTCCCATGACGGCCCAAGACGAGGAAGAAGCCATGAGCCTACGCTCAGAGGGCCCAGTGACAAGGTCTAGGTCCAAGACCATCGCTGCCGCCGTCGCGTCACTTGTCGCACGCGCCGTCGCTAGCCAAGGAAACCCAGACGCCAACCCAAGACTCGTTGTCCTCGCCACCTGATCAGCACTACTTTGTAGTGCTTATCTAGGAGTTGTTACCGGTGTTTAGGGTGCCATTTATAGGGATTTAGAGCACAATTGTGGAGTATGTAGTTGGAGAGATGAAGTGTGGATATGGTGGTTTGGAGAAGCTAATTGAAGACATTCAGAAGACGAGGAGAAACCACCTGAGGAGACCAAGGAAATAGAAGGGAGAATCCACACAAAGAAGGAGAAGAAGGTCTGCTGCGACCAAAGGCGAAGACACAAGCGACCGCGGAAGGACACGGGGGCGAGCCCGACGAGGATTTTCGAGTTTTTCTTATTTTATTATTTTCCGGTTTTTGTTTATTTTATTATTTCGAACTTTATAGTTTATTTCCTTTTAGAATACTTTCGTTATCTTTTCCCTTTAGTTTTAGGGTTAGGTTATTTAACCTAGTTTCTCATTCATTGTTCATCATCACGGATATTCATCGTTGTTTCCATTCAGCATTTTTTCCTTTGAAGTTTATTTGTTTCCAAGAACTATGAGGAGCTAAGAACCCTTTTGCTTAGTCCGACAATTGAAGCTTTTCGTATGATTTGATTGTGAGGTTACAACTCTATCCCCTGTGCCTTTGGATTATATCTTTTTTCTTGGGCATATTCCTATTGATTATTATTGATTTGACTGGATTGATCACCTAGTTGATATTAGTAATTGTCTATTGCTAGGGTTTGGATATTTCGGGTTGAGATTCCTTATCCGTTGTAGCATCCATGATATTCTAGGACTGGTAGGACTAGTTTACTATGAAAGAGATTTGATTATATGTTAAATATTGCGGGTCGTGGTGTTGCATGTATCCTGGTTAATTCCTATGTTTTTTGCTGCTATTGAAATAAATCTTGAAGGTTGGTAGGGATTGTTTAATAGTTAGGGTTGCCTGGACTGGTAGGACTGATAACTAATTCAGAATAGGGACAGAAATAATCAAAGGAAGGAATAGAGATAACCTAGGACCAATCAATCATATGAAGAGTGGATATTTGTTTGGCTAAGTGTTTTTTCCTAAATTGATTACAAACTCTTTGCTTTTATTTCCCTTGTTTGCTTTGTTTACAACCAATCAACCTCAAAACCCCCCTTTGTTACCATTGCATGCGAACTTACATAAAGATTGACAACTCCTCCTTGTGGATTCGACCCTTGCTTGCCTTTGCTACTTGTTTAGGTTTGTTAGGATTTATTTTGACCAGGTAACACGACTAAAACCTGCATGTCACCACCACCGGCATCGAAACAATGCGTTCTTCAGAGCCAACATCGCGTGCACCCACTCACGAGGCCATCGACCCTTAGTCGTTGTTCCTCGCGGTGTTTGTACTCATTTAACGCTTTCTTTAAGACATTTTTCTATATTTGGTATTTCCAGCTTTGTTTTAGATAGTTTCCTTTTATAGTCTTTCTATCTTTTAGGGTTTGTGCCTTTTGCATGCTTGCATGGGCTAGCCCTTAGGCTCGTTTCGGCCCAAGCCCATTAGGTCTTGGCCGAAATACATTGGCTATTTAAAGCCTCCCTTGTTATTGTTATTTCTTACGTTCAAGTTTAATCAAGGTTTCAAGTAGAGTGTTTATCCTCCTTCCCTTGATCGGACGTCACCCTCTATCTTCGCATCCCCCTTCCTCCGCCGCCGACGCTACGGCAACCGCTTGATATTTCAAGCCAAGTCTTTCTTCGCATCTCACTTCCTCCGCAGTCGACGCTACGACACCCAAAGACTTGTCTTTTCAAGTCATCTATCCCCTCATCACATCGCTTCCGCCACCGCTATCTATTCATCTCATTCATCGCTTCCACCATTTCCATCACAACAATCATCGCGATCTCCCGCTCGCGAACCATCACCAACACCGCGTTCCACGGCAGACTTGCCAGTGCCGAGTGACTTCCCAACCAAGACTAGATCCAAAGGTGTCACCTTGACAATTCGACTTGTCATCGGAGGCAAGAACACATCAACTGGAAAGGGGAAGAAGCCTCAGTCAAAGCCAACATTGTCCCCCTCTTCAGTTCCCTTCGCGGTGGCACCAGCTCTCGCCTCGCGTCACATTCTAGAACCTCTAATCATTGGCCAAGAATTCTGGAGTTCCGCCGATGATGATCTAAGCTCCGCTTCCTACTCTATGCTCCAACTCCAAGGATGGGACAAGCTGATTGTGGAGCCCTTCGCAGTCAACGAAGATCTTGTCCGTCTCTTCTATTAGAACATGGAGTTTGTCCCCGCCAAGGGTGATCAGTCGGCCAATGATGCTATTCTCACCTAGGGAGGTAACTTAATTCTGCTTTCTGCTATTGTTGTTGGTTCTGTCTTGGAGGTCTCTACCGGTGAAGGTTTTGGTGTGATTGTGAAGAGGAACTGGCCCTCCAAGCGAAAGCAGGTCATTCTGAAGACTGTGTTTGATGGTTCCCCTCCTTCTAATGGCCCCTTGCACACAAAATTTTTGCGTCTCGACAAGAAGATCCTCCACACCTTCCTCATCAAAAACATCATCCCTCGTCAAGAGAAGAGAGACACTGTGTTGGTCAGCGATGTTGTGCTGATGGAAAAGCTGATTCTGGGAGTTCCCATTTATAGGATCGTAATTGTTAGATTAAGAACAAGGGAACTGAGAACATAGATTACAGTTCCCTTCGCAGCGGAAATAAACAATCAAATATAAATAAACAAGTTCCTTATAGTGGAAACCTTCGATTGCCAACTAGCAATCTAGGATAAAAACCACTACCTTTCTTTCGAAAGGATTTCAATGTCTACTTCTTGATTTCTTATCATTTCGGTTACAGATTACTCTAGGAACAAACACACAGTTTCTTTATCTTACACACAGTTAGACAATCCTAGATAAACTCAACAGAAAGTATAATCAATCCAAGAAGTAGTCCTAAGCACTAAGGAACTAACTCACTTACAGTCACAGGAACTAGCACACAGCTCTCAGATTCCTTGACTGGTTCCTCTTGATCTTGGTTTTAGTTGACGATCTGTTTGAGAGCTCACACTATGATGTTTGCTATGAAGTATGATTCTTGTTGTAGTGCTTGAAGATAACACTGAAGCTTATCTTCCTTATATAGTGTATTCTCGAGGTTGAGTCTTCTCTTGGTTCCCACAGAGCAAGCTTGACCTAGGCAGTGTGGTTATCATTAATTCACACTGACTTAAACATGTACCAACAACCTAGGCAAGCTCAGAATACATCTTGGTTGGTCAAAGGCTTGATACGAATCTGTCATGTCGTTGTCCAATGCCTTTCGTCCGAGGTTCAGCTACCTAAACACTTTGGAACTTTCCTCTGGATGGTGACAGGCCTTTGACATGTCTCTTTCACTGACCTTTGTCTGAGGTTCATTGTTCTAGACAGCTTGGAGCTTTCCTTTGGATGGTGGCTGGCTTTAGAAACTTTGCTCATGTCGCTTTCACCATCTTTTGTCTGAGGTTCAGCGTTCCCAGCTTTATCGGGAAAAGCAAAGTCACGTGTTGCACTTCTAGGTTCCTTTGGCTTGCTTTGTCGTGCTTGTTTGGTTTCTTTGCCTTGTTTGGCTTCCATGGTTTCATTAATTGTCCTGTGATTCCTTTAAACACATCTTTGAGATAAAACATTAGTATCAAAGTATTTGGCATCTTCAAAAGTAGAGAAACTGAGGAAAGGAACTCTCATAGGAACTGAGGTTCCTGAGTTCCGTTTCCTAACAATTTCCCCCTTTTTGATGATGACAATTATAAGGAACCTGGGAACATAATAAGGACATGAAATGCATGAGAACAGCTGAGCTAAGAGATTTACAACTTTATAAAATAATGAGAGAACATTCAATAGTTGCAAATTCCCCCTAAGCAAATGAACTAAGTTATTCGAGTTCCCCCTTAGAAAGAGAACGGGTTCAGATTTCCTATAAGTCCTGTAGTTCCAAGAGTTCAAGGTTCCTATCCATTCTTCCCCCTTTTGACATCATCGATAAGATCAATTAACTTATCAGGTGTAGGATATCAATGTGAAATAAACAATTGCTTTAAACCCATGACAGTTACCATAATAGAAACTGAAGGCAAAGACAAATGATGCATTAGAAACATACCCAGAAAAGTTCATTTCAACAGTAAAACCAACAAATTGTCCATAGATGCATAGTGGAAAGACAAGCAAAAGATCACAAACAACTTGAAACAGACAAAAGAAGGATAGGAGAGGTAAGAGGGATCCTAGGGAACTACTAGCACAAAGTGGTGTTACAGCACTGGAAACTAGGAGAGACATTCTTATGGCTTCGCAGTGTCCTCTTCTTCTTCAGCATCCTTCTGTTCCTCAGTTTCCTCTTCTTTGCCTACTTGAGCTCCTCCAGTTGCAGCCTCCAAGCTTTGCTGAATCACACGCATTAGACCGGATATTGCATTCCTGGTCTTCCCCATTTCTGTCACTTGATCACGGATGGCACCAGAGATAGAAGTAGTTCCATCTGTAATGGCTTTTTCAATACGACCCAGTGAAGCAAGGATCGCAGAGGAGTCTTGGATGGGGTAGAGCGGAGGCAAGGAACTTGGAGTGGCTTGGGAACTTGCCTTTTCCTTAGGCAAGTCCGCTTGCACCTCAGAGGGAGCATCCAGGTGGTCTTTTGTTTTGAGCTTCCTCACAGTTTCCATGGTGAGGAACTTACTGTAGGAGGTTTCCTTGAGGTTTTCTGGATACAGGCTGAGCATGGAGAGAAGATTTTTTATGAGTTGAGGAAAGGGCAAGGCATGGGATGGGATTCATGGGATTGGCAGAATTGCATGTGGGCTAGCACCAGCTTAGGCAGATCAACTTGTTCCCCAGATAGAATTTTCTCCATAAGGATGGCATTTGTGATAAGAACTGTGGCTTTGTGCTCTTGCCTAGGAACTAGATTCCGAATAATCCAGAAGTGCAATAGCTTGTTTGACAGAGAGAGCCCCTTGGTCAGCAAATTCCTTGGATTGTCGCCATCATAGAGCATGCTTACCACCTCAGATTTGGTTTTGTACCCTTTTCCTTTTGGCCAAGTCTTCTTTTGATGCAGAATTCCAAATCCAGGGTTGTGCTCAATCCCTAATGCAGAGGCGATGATGCTTGGGGACAGAGGAAACACGGTTCCCTTCCATTGGAAGATGGCATCGTTGCAAGGAGAGTCTGTCTTGGCTGGCACAAAGGTCATATTTTGGTAGAAGATTTGAACCACTTCATCTGAGACGGAGAATGGTTCCACCAAGATCTGGTCCCACCCTTGGAACTGGAGCGGAGAGTGAAATGCGCTGAGGGCATCACTGAATTGAGCTTCATTTTCCTCTTCAAGGAGCTGGGCCCAAAATTCCTCACCAATGATGAGGGGTTTGAGAATCTTCCGCTTAGCGAAGGAGGAAGATACTTTCCCTAGGGTGGAGGTGGAGGTTATTGCTCTGGTGGACAAGGAAGAGAGGGTTGCTGATTTGAGCTTTTTGGAGGGGGTCGGCTCTTCTGAGACGGGGTTGAAGGGAACCAGAGCCTGGGAACTCCGTTTGCGAAGCTTGAGCCTGGTTGCAACTGAGGGAGCAGGCTTGGATTTGAGGCTGACAGGCGAGGGATCGGAGCTGTGAACCTCCAGGGTCTCCTTGTCGGGAGATGAATCATGGGAACCGCCTTCAGAGATAGTGCGAGTAGCTGATTCAGAAACATGATGGAGTTCCTTTTCCAACTCTTCTGTTTGCCTGGGTATGGGGTTTTTTGTGGGGGTGATATCAAGGGATTTGGAGGATGAGGCGGCTCTCTTTTCTCTGGATGCTCTGAGGAGAGCAGCTTCTTCCTCATCTTGAGCAAGGTGAGGGTTGAGGTCTTTGTTGGCCATTTGAGGAGTTTGGTGTTTTTTGAGAGAGAGAGAGATGAGCAAGGGAAGAAGAGTGCTCAGCTCATTTAAACAAGAGCCCCTAAATAATCCTTGAGCAACGTTTGGAGCCGTTGAGAATCAAGTCGTTGGGGAGAGAGATTTCTGGGAACTCTGACATTTGGAAACGGCTCTTTTACTTGCAGCTTGTTCGGCTTTGCAACGGTCACAAATTCAAAAAGCAAATGTTCAAAAATGGCAACAATGTAGGGCTGATCGTCTCTGACGCTGTTGATTTGCAATAAATGTCGTCTTGGGAAGAGCGAGTTGCTATAAGCCGTTTGGAGAACTGCCTTACCTAGTTTCTTTCTGGCGATTTTTTCATTGTGCTAAAGGGATATATGGGAACCTTTGATGTGGGGATTTAAGACATAGAACATGAAAGTACGTTCCCATAAAAGAAATCGAGAAAGGCCATTTATCGCATCACACACTAATTTCCAGATAGGGTTAAGAGATGGATCATAGGAAATTAGATTGTGCAATGAGGAAAGGGATGGTCATAGTACACAATCACCATTTCGGCTTGTATTATTGGGTTAGAATATGATCAGATTGTGACTTTTGGGCCAACAAAGAAACTTGGACAATGATTGAGTTAAAATGAAAAATGAAAATTCAAGGAGAAGAACTAGAAAAATTTATCAAAGCCTTGAGTAACCATTATAGATATGAGGGACTATTGCAAAAGAGATAACACAAAGATTCCAAGACAAAGAAAAGCAAAAGGATCTGAACTAGTCAATTAAGGGAATAGGAGAGTAACTTTAAACTGAAGGAACTGCTAGTTTATAGGAATCATTCTCAGTTCTAATCTAAGGTTCTCAAGGGAACTCTATTCAAAGCTTTGGTGAATATATCTGCAATCTGATCTTCAGTCCTACAAAATTTCATAATGATGTTCCCTTTCTCAACATGATCTCTAAGGAAGTGATGCCTTATATCTATGTGTTTGGTCCTAGTATGATGCACAGGATTCTAAGAAATGTTTATAGCACTGGTATTATCACAAAGAATAGTGAGGGGACCATAAGACATACCAAAATCCGTGAGTTGTTGCTTTAGCCATAAGAGTTGGGAACAGCAAGAGGCAGCGGCAATGTATTCAGATTCTGTGGTGGAGAGGGAGACTGAGATTTGTTTCTTTGAGCCCAATGACACAAGGCAAGGGCCTAGGAAATGTGCCATTCCAGAAGTACTTTTCCCATCCACCAAGTATCCAGCATAATCAGCATCAGTGAAACCTATCAGCTCAAAGGGACACTCTTTGGGGTACCAAATGCAGAGTGAGTCAGTTCCCTTGAGATATCGGAATATCCTTTTTACAACAGCTAAGTGTATTTCTCTTGGACATGATTGAAACCTGGCACACAAGCAAACAGCAAACACAATGTCTGGACGACTAGCTGTTAGATACATGAGAGAACCTATCATACCTCTATAGAGCTTTGCTTCCACAAGAGGACTTGAGTGATCTTTGTCCAAATGGGCGATTGTAGAGATAGGAGTTGAGAGAGGCTTGCAAGACTCCATTTTGAACTTTTTCAACAGTTTCCTGACATACTTTTGTTGATGAATTTGTATGACATCTTTCTTTTGGGATATTTGCAATCCGAGGAAGAAGGTGAGTTCCCCTATTAGACTCATTTCATATTCACTGTTCATCAAGTCTTTGAACTTCTCTACAAGGGACAGGTTAGTGGAACCAAAAATGATATCATCAACATAGATTTGAACCACTAAGATGTTACCTTCTTCTTCTAGAATGAAGAGAGTCTTGTCAATGATTCCACGCCTGTAACCATTGGAGAGTAGGAACTGGGCAAGACGATCATACCAAGCTCTAGGGGCTTGCTTGAGACCATACAAGGCTTTGTCTAGGAAATAGACATGGTCTGGATGATCACTGTCTTCAAAACCGGGTGGTTGCTTGACATAGACTTCCTCTTAAATAATGCCATTGAGGAAGGCGGTCTTTACATCCATTTGGAATAGTTTGAAATCCTTGTGTGATACGAAGGCAATCAACAGCCTTATTGCTTCAATCCTTGCCACTGGAGCATAGGTTTCATCATAGTCGATTCCTTCTTGTTGATTGTATCCCTGAGCAACAAGCCTTGCTTTGTTCCTAATTACCGCTCCTGAGTCATCGAGCTTGTTTCTGAAAACCCATCTAGTTCCTATGATGTGCTTATCTTTGGAGCGGGGAACTAGATGCCAGACTTTGTTCCTTTCAAACTAATGAAGTTCTTCTTGCATGGCTTGGATCCAATCTACATCCTTCAGTGCTTCACCTATGTTCTTTGGTTCCACAATAGATAAGAAAGCATTGAAAGCATAAAAGGTTAGATCTTCGAACCTTACTGGAGGCTTGATGGTCCTTCTTTCTCTATTGGGAGCTAGAGCATTTGATGTGTAGGTAACTTGATTTGAACATTCAGATTCAACTTCTATGTTGGGATCACCTTCTCCATTTAAGAACATGTGAGAGGATGAATCATTTATGTCTCCACATGTATTATCTTCAAGTTCATGGTTCCCAGAAATGGATTGTTGTTGATTGTCCATGGGAACTGGTGGAGGAGCTGGTGGAACAATTTATGCAGTTGGGTAGGAACTGGGTGGTGTGGTGTCTTCATCTGGATCTTCTTGAGGTGGCTTGGGAAATGGATCTTCAAAGGGGGTGGTGGTGCTCTGCATATTTCTACCAAGTGATTTCTCATTAAAAACAACATGAATACTTTCTTCTACCTTTTTAGAACTTTTGTTGAAGACCTTGTATGCTTTGCTGCTTGAGGCATATCCAATGAAGATCCCTTCATCACTCCTTGGGTCGAATTTTCCAAGATTATCTTTCCCATTGTTATGCACAAAGCATTTGCATCCGAACACCCTAAGATGTGAAATGTTGGGAACTCTTCCTCTTAGAAGTTCATAGGGTGTCTTCTCTGAGATTGGGCGGAGCATTGCTCGATTGATGATGTAGCAAGCTGCATTGATTGCCTCAGCCCAGAATGATTGAGGAAGTCCACTTGCGATGAGCATAGTTTGAGCCATGTCTTCTAAGGTTCTATTCTTCCTTTCCACTACTCCATTTTGTTGAGGAGTGTATGGTGCAGAGAAGTTATGATCAATGCCATGCTCAGTGCAAAAAGTTAGAAATTCTCCGTTTTTGAACTCAGTACCATGGTCAGAACGAATAGAATTGATGGAGCAATCGAGAGATTTTTCTAACATGGGAACCAGATCCTTAAATCGTCCAATGACTTCACTTTTAGATTTTATGAATATTGTCCAAGTAAAACGAGAGAAGTCATCGACAAGAACAAAGATATACTTGTTTCCTCCTAGGCTTTGAACTCTCATGGGTCCACAAAGGTCCATGTGAATGAGTTCAAGGGGCCTTGAGGAACTTACCATATTCTTGGATTTAAAGGAACTCCGAGCTTGTTTTCCTTTTACACAGTCTGAACATGGTTCCTCAGATTTGTCACTTATCTTTGGGAGGCCTCTGACTAGCTCCTTTGAGTGTAGCTTTTGGATTAATTTGGTACTTGCATGACCAAGATGTTGATGCCACAAGTCTGTTTGATCATTCACAATTGAGAGACAGAGTTTCTCCTTGGGAACGAATGATGGGTCAACGACATACACATTGTCGAACCTTTTACCTTTTAAGATGATTTGTCCCGAGGAGTCAAGGACAGTGCATTCATTTGATTTGAATCTAACTTTATTGTCCCCTTGATCACACAGTTGTGACACACTAATTAGATCAAAAGCATGATTATCAACAAGGTGGACTTTATTTACCTTAATGTGGTCATTGAGATTCACAGTTCCTATCCCACAAATTTTCTCTTTGCTTTTGTCTCCAAAGGAGATGTTCCCTCCTTGGAGAGGTTGAAGAGAGGTCATTTGATTTCTTCTTCCGGTCATATGGCACGAGCAACCACTGTCAATGTACCATAGTTGAGGTTGCCTCTCTTCTTTCTACACACAGGGAAACTAAGATTTCTGAACCCAGTGAAGCTTGGATTTACTGAGGGGATTAGCATGTGATTTATCATTTTGAGTCTGTGAATGATAAGGGAACTGATTTCTTTCACTGTAATATGCATTTTTCTCATTATCATAGTTTCATTTCTTAGGACACTCGGTGTTGTAATGACCATTCTTACCACAATAGAAACACAGACGATTGTACACAATATGTCCATATTTTCCCTTTCCTGGCCTAAAAGGTTTTTCATTTTTTCTTTTATTGAAATCAACATTATTTCTAACTTTACCATGAGCCTGTCCACGTACCTTTTGTGAGCGAAGGAATTAGTGAACCACTTATCTTTAGGAGATACTTTCTCCTTTCCCTTAGGTTCCCTTTCAAAGGCATTAGGGTCCCTCTTTGGACTTTTAGAATTTTTTACGAGAAGCTTGGCAACCTCAGCCTTGTTCTCAAGAACCATGATCTTCTCTAATAGGAATTGATTCCTATCTCGAGAAGTTGCAAGAGAAGTATTGAGGTTCTCATTCATCTCAACAAGTTCACGTCTAACCTTTTCATTTTCAGCATCATCATTGATCTTGTTATCAATGTATCCAATTCCATGACGTTGTTTCACAAAGACAGTTTGATTGATCGTTTTTTCATTTATAGAATCAGTAAGAGTATCTAACCTATCAATTATAGATTGAAGCAAAACATTTCCAGATAGATTATCATGCATAGGAACTGTAACAGATTCTATCTTAGACGCACTACAAGATTGGCAAATTTTAAGGGAACTATCATGCACATTCCTAAGTTCCATGAGTTTGGAGTGAGTTTCAGCGAGATCTTTCTCAGTTTCTTCAAGTTTCTTACTCCACACAGAGTTCTCAACAGTTAAACAAGCAATCTCATCTTCACAATCATCAAGTTTTTATTGAAGAGCACTAGTTTCCTTTCCATAGATTTTTTATGATCTTTAGAAGTTGTTTCTTGTCACAATCAACTAGATTTTTTAAGAAGTCATCAGAAGTTACCTCAAGGTCTTCTGAGTTGCTTGGATCTCCTTTTGCCATGAGACATTTTCCTCCAGAGAATCCACTCAGATCTAGTTCCTCATCTGAGTCTTCTCCCCATGAGGCCACAAGAGCCTTTTTCCTTTGAGGTCTTTCATCTTCTTTGGAGTCTTCTTTGTTGGGACAGCTCTTAGCGTAGTGCCCTTTTTCTTTGCACTCATAGCAAGAGACATCTTTGAGATCTCTCATCGGTCCATTGTGAGAGGAACTGCCTTTTTGGAACTTTCCCTTCACAAAGAATTTTTTGATGTTCTTTGTGAAGAGAGCTGTAAGTTCGTCCTCCTCATCTTCTAGGTCTGAGTTCTCCTGCTCCATCTCAAGCCTTGTGAAGGCTTTGGAGATTTTGAGGGCAATTCCTTTCTCCAGATTCTTGTCAGCATTGACTTTGGTGTGTTCTCCTTCTTCAACCTCCAGTTTCCCTATGATTTGAGTTAAGGGAAGATATTGGATGCCTGGGGTATTCTTCATGATTCCTTTGATGAGGGTGAACTTAGAGTTAAGTCCATTGGTGACCACCAGTGATTTGGAGACTTCATCAAGGGTGACCTCAGTCGCTGTTAACTTTCTAATGAGCATGTTGAAGCGAGAGTAATACTCAGAGATGGTTTCAGTTTCCATCATTTTGAATGTGTGGTATTCTCCTTCTAAAGCAAACTTCCGGCTTTGCTTTAGTTCCTCACTTCCTTCATGCATGTCCTTGAGTGCTTGCCACATCTCTTTCACCGTCTTGATTCCTATGACTTTGTCCATATCTTCTCTATCCAGTCCATTGAGAATGAACTGTCTAGCCTTGGCATTCTTTTCCATGATGACATAATGCTCGGGTTTCCAATCTTCTTCCTTTTGGTTGAGATCGACATAGCCATCTCCATTCTCGATTATCCTCCAGCATTGGTAGTCATTGGTCTTTATGTGGCTTTCCATGCACTTGGCCCACCATGTTTCTTCTCCCTTCTTTCGGAGATGTGGTTTGTTGGTGGAGATTCCGAGCTCAAACTTGCTTGACTGAGACATCTTAGATCTGCAAACTTAAGCAAAGATCTAGAGCTTTTCCTGCTCTGATACCAATTGTAGGATCGTGATTGTTAAATTAAGAACAAGGGAACTGAGAATACAGATTACAGTTCCCTTCGCAGCAGAAATAAACAATCAAATATAAATAAACAAGTTCCTTATAGTGGAAACCTTCGATTGCCAACTAGCAATCTAGGATAAAAACCACTACATTTCTTTCGAAAGGATTTCAAGGTCTACTTCTTGATTTCTTATCACTTCGGTTACAGATTACTCTAGGAACAAACACACAGTTTCTTTGTCTTACACACAGTTAGACAATCCTAGATAAACTCAACAGAAAGTATAATCAATCCAAGAAGCAGTCCTAAGCACTAAGGAACTAACTCACTTACAGTCACATGAGCTAGCACACAGCTCTCAGATTCCTTGACTGGTTCCTCTTGATCTTGATTTTAGTTGACGATCTACGATCTGTTTGAGAGCTCACACTATGATGTTTGCTATGAAGTGTGATTCTTGTTGTAGTTCTTGAAGATAACACTGAAGCTTATCTTCCTTATATAGTGTATTCTCGAGGTTGAGTCTTCTCTTGGTTCCCACAGAGCAAGCTTGACCTAGGCTGTGTGGTTATCCTTAATTCACGCTGACTTGAACATGTACCAACAACCTAGGCAAGCTCAGAATACATCTTGGTTGGTCAAAGGCTTGATACGAATCTGTCATGTCGTTGTCCAACGCCTTTCGTCCGAGGTTCAGCTACCTAGACACTTTGGAACTTTCCTCTGGATGGTGACAGGTCTTTGACATGTCGCTTTCACCGACCTTTGTCCGAGGTTCATCGTTCTAGACAGCTTGGAGCTTTCCTTTGGATGGTGGCGGGCTTTAGAAACTTTGTTCATGTCGCTTTCACCATCTTTTGTCCGAGGTTCAGCGTTCCCAGCTTTATTGGGAAAAGCAAAGTCACGTGTTGCACTTCTGGGTTCCTTTGGCTTGCTTTGGCTTGTTTTGGCTTGCTTGTTTGGTTTCTTTGTCTTGTTTGGCTTCCATGGTTTCAATAACTGTCATGTGGTTCCTTTAAACACATCTTTGAGATAAAACATTAGTATCAAAGTATTTGTCATCTTCAAAAGTAGAGAAACTGAGGAAAGGAACTCTCATAGGAACTGAGGTTCCTAAGTTCCGTTTCCTAACACCATTGATCTCCCCCGCATCACCCTTGGCCATATGCAATACTGTAAAGGCCATTCTACTCACACCCTCCCCTATCCCCATGTGGTGAAGAAACTCATGTGTCGCATTGGCCTTTATCCATCTGGGGTTGAGGAAACTCAGTTTTCTCAATTCCTCACTATGACCACAGTTAGGCGACGTCTGCATAAGGCTCATGTAGATGAGGAATCTGACGAGGAGAAAGACAAGGAGGAAACCCAGTTAGGCCCATCTTAACCCTGTTTGGTCCCTGATACTCATGTGCTTCTGGAGAGCTTGGGACGTATTGAGCATGCTTTGTTTGATGGTTTCAACAGTGTGGCGTCTTCTGTTAAGAAGGGTAGCAATATCACCAATGAGATGATGGTGGAGTTATGGAAGACTTCTGCTGCCCTTGTGAAGGAAATTGCCAAGCTGGTTGACAGGAAAGTTGCTGAGGAGACAGCAAAGCCACTGGAGTAGTTGTGGCAAAATTGCTCAGTTCCCTACTCAGTAGACATGGAACCTTAGTTCCCTAGGATCTCACTTCCATATCTTGATCCTCTTTTGTGTGTCTCTGAGTGCTTTATTTTGTTCTATGTTGTCTATGTTCCTTTTATATTTAATGAAATTTATGTGTTCCTTGCGCTGTTAAGATATGCTTTCAACTTTTATTACGGTGTCATTTCTCTAGAGTTCAGCATTAGTCTTTATATCACTCTAAGTTCTCTCTGCTTCTCATTTAACTTCTTCTTTTCGATGATGTCCAAAGGGGGAATGAACTCTGCAATCTGGAACTAAAAGGATGAAAGAAACTATGAACAAGTTGTTCACTTAAGGGGGGGAATTAAGGAACTAGGTTATTTGTTAAGGGGGAATATGCAATTCACTAATGATTATTATACATCTAGCTTTGATTGTTTATCTCATATTTCATTCATGCCTATTTTAGATATGTCAGGTTCTAGTTGTTTGTCATCATCCAAAAGGGGGAAATTGTTAGGAAGTGAATTTTTGGGAACTCCAGTTCCTTACCAAGTTCTCTTCCTCAGTTTTTCTAGTTTTGATGATGACAAACACTTTTGCTATTAATATTTCCATATGTGTTGATAAACAGGGAACTTAGGAATCGAAAATACAAGACAGAGACCAATACGTCAGAATTAGGAACTGGCACAGGAACTGAAGAACGTTGATGCTGCGATAGCTTAAAACAAGATATGAAGAGCGGCGGCGATCTGTTTAGGGTAGATCTTTACTTAGAGAGAGAAGATAAAGATTATCCCGTTTCCATATATTTTAGGAGATTCTATGTATATCTTTTATGGAAACAAAATGTGTAAAAATCGTGGAAGATAATATTTGGTAACAAATGTTATCTTTTCGATTTCTTTTTGAATATTTTATTTGTGCAAATCAACCAGCTGTAGATACTGATTCTACACGATTGAGTTGCATAAATAGAGTATTCAAAACTCTCTCCTCACACACGCATTCACTCATTGCTTACGGAGAAGAAACATAGCTTGTTCTTGTGAGAAGAACTGTGTAAGTCACTTGCTTGTTGTGTGCTTGATTAGGTCGAACTAGGTAAAGAGTCTTAAGTGTGTCTTAAGTATTTAATCTGTGTGTTCTATCCTAGTTGATTGTAATCGAAGCATTAATAAAGAAGTAGACTTTCAAATCCTCTTGAAAGAGAGGTAGTGGATTTTATCCTGGATAACTAGTTGGTTATCAAAGGTTCTCACTCTAAGGAACTAGTCTTAATTCTGTATTATTACATAATCCGTTGCTAAGGAATTGAACTCTCAGTTCTCTTTGATTTCTAACACGTGCGATCCTACACTATATTTTACCTGGGCAACACTATGTATCCTATATATGCCTTAATACATACACAAAATTACCGCTCTAATAAATCTCACATATCAACCTAGCCATGATATATTATATTAACTAAATTAATTAATATTAATAGTTGATTTAAGTCATAGTATTAGGTTATATAGTATGTCATTCTTCTCAATTCCTTAATTATCTCGGTGATATATCGTTTTTAACTAATTTAATGGGTATCAACATTGGACTTAAATTATAGTATTAGGTTATATCACTACAAGAAAAATCACTTTGAGAGACAAAAAAATCCGTCGCCCAAAGCTAATATTTCATCGCCCAAAACTTTCCCTGACAAAAAAGAGTTCGTCGCAGGGCCATCGCCGTATACGAGTCGCCCTTTCCTAGGGCGACGAAAATCGACTTTGTCGCACAAAAAAACATCTGCGACAAAATATTATTTTTGTCGCTCAAAGTTTGTGCGACGCTTAAATATATTTGTCACATTTTCTTTTTTGCTACGAAAACATTTTTTGTCGCCCATGACTATGGGCTTCGAAATGTGTTTACTATCGCCAATGTCTTTGGGCCACGAAATGTTTCTTTTGTCACCAATGTCTTTGGGCTATGAAAAATGTGTTTTGTCGCCAAAGAGTTTGGGCGTCAAAATGTTTGTTTTGTTGCAAAAGACTTTGGGCGTCGAAATGTTTGTTTTGTCGCCAATGACTCTAGGCATCGAAATGTTTGTCGCCAATGACTTTGGGCTACGGAAGTATAATTTGTTGCGGAATAACATGTGCACCTACTGCTTAGTTCAATCACATACACGCACCCTCTATTGATTTTTCACATTCATTATGAAATAATAACTATTCAATACACATTCATTCTGCCAAACATATTATATATATATAAAGCTGGTCAACATACTTATTAACTTGCATTGTAGCTTGTATCATAAGAGTATATACCATCACAAAGACTATACCAAAAGGAGGTTACCTATGTGCTAGATTAGTCAAACATAACCACTACTATAGCAAAAGAGGTCACCTATTTGCTTGAGTCAGCGAAATATAACCTATACCAAAAGATTTATACGATAAGAAATATACTACTCATTTTAATACCAAAAAGAAGGTCACATATGTGCTTAGGTTAGCCAAACATAACCACTAACCAAAAGAGAGTCCCCAGAGCTCCATCTAGCTGAAATTACCTGGACAAAGAGGGCAAAAAACTGATACATATTAGGCCCTAAAATTCACATATTACAATCAAAGAGGGCAAAAGAATAACAACTGGAAGCAAAAAAATACAATCAACAACAAAATTCCAAAATGCTAGTGGTCAACATAATTTAAGTCTCTAAAAATGATACATATTAGGTACTAGAATTCTCTCAGAAGTTTCTGTCTGCAGTAGCTTGGAGTATGATGATATATAGCTACTTTACAAGTGTTATCCACAGCCTTAAATGATTAAACAAGCAAAGAAGGAGACCAGTTTTTACATCATCCACAAGCCAACTTACACATAATTCAACTGTTAGATGGCCTAATAATCCTGGAAAAAGCAACCCAGCTCAAACACCAAAAACACAGACTGAAAATCAAACAAAAGTTTCATCTGCACTGAATAATTGAAGAACTCATATACAGTATAGTTCATCTCCCTTGATGCTAGTATAATACATCAACAACTCATTTTATAGTATTACACTTAAACCTATTCCAAGCATATAATGAACCAAATTCTCATTCTACTTTTCGTATACTAAATTTAAGGAGACAGTGTCTAACAATACTGCTTTCTCTTGCCCCATATTTGGAATTGGAATGGTCAAATCCAGTGCAAAACTGAATATTTACCAACCTTTTATTATTTATAAATGATTAATTATTATTATCATTACCTAATCTCCTCTTGTAACAAAACTCAAACCACATCTTAACTATCAAATCCTTGACCTCAGAACTAATTATTTCAACCATCAGATTTCCATAACAAACAAAAGAAAAATACATTGTTGTTATCAAAATGCAACCCAGCTCAAACTTTATGAAACATACCTTAATTCTTGATGACTTGTTGTCTTGGTGCACCCATGGATTGCATCATATTCTGTTGCATTGAATGCAATTCTACATACATTCTTTCTTCCCTCTCTGCAGCGTCTTGTTTCATCTTTTCGATCTCTCTTAGCATTTCAACTTTATCATCTTGAAGTGTTTGAATTTCCTTCTTTAGTTGATCTTCCCTTGCCTTTGAATCCTTCTCTAGTTGCTCCTTAAGTTGAGCTTCTCTTTGCCTTGAATTACTTTCAAGATGTTCTAGTTGTTGTGCCATTTGGTATGCAACCTGAATTCCTTCTCCATCTGATCTCCCTTCTTTTGTACCTCTTGGTGGTTTAGGCCCAAAGCCTAAACCATTTATGTAGCCCGAGGATGTGCCCAAAACCTTCATGTATGCCTCTTGAACAGTTAAGTTGTCAACCCCAAAAAGCATCACCTGTTGTTCATGGAGTTCTTTAAATTCTTCCAGCCTCTGCTCTGCAAGCTTGTCCCATGAGTTGTCTTTATGCCTACGTACAATAGACAACAATCACTTGACTTTCTAAACCAACAGTTCAAATACTTGATTGTATACACGTATTGTGACATACCTCTTTGTCATTTCCCACAAACGAATGTATTCAGGCTGAGGAGGTGGCAGCTCGCTAATTCCAGCAGTGGCTTCTTGAGAAGCTTCATCTCCTTCCTCTACATTTTGGGTTACTTGTTCAGATCTTTGAGTTGTATTTTCTAATTGATGATTTTTTCGCTACATAGTAAATTCATAATCAGTTACATTACAAAATGATCAACAATCAATTAATTATGTTATAGGATTACCAGCATATCAAGAATTCTAGCTGTTGATTTGGATCCTTGGACAGCCTTTAGTTTTATGCGTTTTTCATAAACCAACTTTTATTTATTAATGAAAACCGTACACATGGAAACTCAACTAGTTTTTACTTACTATAGAAACAAGTATACAAATATGTATATTAATACATGGATGTATCTTAATTCTTAACCAAGTTCTGCCCTGATTCTTCAAATGCAAGGGAAAGCATTTCAAGCTTCACTCATACTACAAGTCCACAACCAAACACAGAACTAATAGCTTCAAAATTCAGTACATCCGCATAGTTTCAACTTAAAACCAAAGAAGATAAATCACAACATCCATTCATTTCCATCCAACAAGTCAGTCTCAATCCACCACAGATAAATCAAAATTTTGACATAACATTTCTGATTAGCTGATCTATAGAAAGTATAAAAGCCCATAGAAAAGAGTGAGACAAATAGCAACGTACCTTGTTGTGCGACGGGAAGACAAAGTCAGGCGACGGGAAGACAAAGAGGCCTGGTGGGAGATGGCGAGAATCTGTGCGACGGGAAGGGAATTAGTGAGACAATTGGAAAAGAGAATCATGTTATAAAGTAAATGGGAAGACAAAGAGGCCTCATTTGTTTTTTCAAGTTGGAAATAAAGTTCTCATATACTAATTTCATCACATGTAAACTCATTGATCCCATTATTTGTCACATTTCATTAGTTGTTGACTTGACTTACGTACTCTTCGTTCGCTGCTGATAACAGCCAATATAATCCATACTAACATGGAAGATTAGAAGAAGAAAGTAAATGGGTTTTTCATCCTACTGAGACTAAATCACTTTATTAGATGATCATCAGTGAGTCTTCTTCTATAAACTTGTATGTCTAAATTGGTTGTTGTATAATGGATCATCACTATTTAGTATTCACAACATATAATCTATGACTTTCCTGTATATATAGAAAGCAGAGTATGAGATTCAAACTGAGAGTAATTTATGAAGTATAAGATCTGGGGTTAAATAAATTTTTGAGGGATGTAGAGGAGCAGTTAGAAAATCAACTATTGAAAAGTGCTGCTTTAAAAGATGCACAGAAGCACCGACCATAAGGATTTGATTTAGCAGATATTACATGCAAAAGCACAAATAGATTATTTCAGTTTTGGGTTTCTACTTTTCTTTTCCTGCAATCTGCATGAACATTAAGGTTCCCAATAGCAGTAACTTATCATTGCTTATGTGCAATAAGATTTCAATTTGATTTAAGAAGAAAAAAGTTTCCAATAGGGGCTCAAGAATTTTGTGAGGGTGTTGCTTTTGGCAACATAAATTATGGCATTGTCACCAAATATAGACCTCATGCTCACACCAAAAATATCTGCCTACCTTTGTGGCTGAAATGTAAGACTATACAATTATTCAAATATAAAAATCATGCAAGTCAAAACTTTGGGAAACAAAGTTGGTTATTGGTGCCTACTTTAATGCAGGCTGCAATTACATGACAATGACCTGCTGATATATACAGATTGCAATAAAAAAAAAAAAAAGCACAAGCATGAGTTTTTTCATTCTTTTATGCCACACCAAATTACACTACAAAGATCCAGTTCATACATAGGACTATAGGAGTACCCTTTATTCATTCATGTCACACCATGTGCATTAAAATAGTCACATATGAGTTTCCTTAATCTCAGGCTTTTCATGTCACATAAAGTTCCAGGAACTAGGCTTAGGTACCTGAACTAGGCTTTTCTATTGTGCTTAATACTCTGTTTCTTCACGGAATTTGTTCATCAATAAGGACTTCTCGCAATTAGAACATCCAATTGGAACATCAGTGGTGGTGGTTGAGCAGTAACCCATGCCATTTGGATGATAATATATTATATACATTAAAGATTCGTATTTGCAAACTCTAGTCTTTAAATAAAGGTTAACTGCAAATTATATCTACCAATTAGATTCACCCAGCAATATATTAAATGACGAAGACAGATCAAGACCATTAAAAAAACGAAGGCAGAGATTGAAACACAATTTTTAATGAATATTTAGGCATAATCTCACTGGTCATACGTACACATAATATATAGTTAAGCTCTGTTATTCAAATGCAAATTTGTCTACTGTATGGATCATTTTTCATATGCTATGGCTGTTTAGCAGTTAAATATATTGATTGAAGATATCAATGTACAATATGAGTTGAGCACACAAGATCAAAGTGCATGAACCAAGAAACATCTAATGTTGCAAAGATGAATTATTGGGCATTATATAGCACGTTCAACAGGTTAATTAAGGATCTTGTTTGTGGAAGTGGCATCATTCCTTTCTAGCCTCGATCTCCAGCTGAAGTGGACATTAATTGGTGAAATTGGAAGAGTTGATCAAGTATATATGGTAGATGAGTTTACCTTGAAGAAATAGGTAGCAAGTGAAAAGGAGAAAGGGGCTAGCATGAGAGAAAAGGGCTAGTCAAGGTAGCCAGTGGAGTAGCCTAGCCAATAGCCATGGCATGTTGTTGCTATTTGCTATTTGATATTTGCTAATGCTAGCTAGCTAGCTAGGCCACTCATCCCTGGCTACCAAGCAACTAAAACCCTTACATTCATGTAAGACCATTTCTCCATTACTAGATCTGGATATATATTTATTATGGCCTGCAACTCTATTAAACAGTCCAATAGGGTAATCTTACAACTCTTGTCTTTAAGTTCTGTTGGACTGTTTAATAGGTTAATCTTCAGTTTCATCAAGCAACTAAAACAAAGGCAGATTCATCCAGCAAGTGTTGTAATTTAGAAAGAAAATGCTTTTTCAGTGTTAGAAATTCCTAAGTTTTCCTGTAGCCATGAGAATATACTAGGGTTAGTAGTATCTTTTTGTGTAACCATGAAAATAGCCTTGTTACAACTTACAAGTACCAACAATGATTTACAGCACTGTTCAGAAGGCCTCAAAACTCAAAACACTTGAATTTACATCAGCGTCACAACCCAGTAGAAGAAAGAAGGTTAAAAGGGATGACAGTATAATGATAACCAACGATTTTCTCATATCATCATTGTTTTTAGGTGAATCATAATTCATAATATATGGCCATCTTTTTTACCTTTTCTTTCCTCTGTAGGAAATGAATGACATTTAATCCGTGCCCAATTGGCTCTTTCACGGTGATAATGTCATGTCATACTAATGCATTAATTAAGAGCTCATTCCAGAATTAAGAGCTCTAATTCCATGTGCTACCCAGAACAAGGTAAATTTCTCCCATATAACATGTAGATAAATTATATGCTTATATATTTTGTACATGGAGTTTTACAAAATACAAAATAATGATAAAATTATTTTCACCACCTCTCTTCAGCACCACTTACCATAGTAGCTATAAGGAAATTATTCCAAACTACCAAACACAACCATTGGGAGCAAAACTAACAACAAAACAGAGAAGGGAAATCCCTCAAAGATTCAACAATATCCCAAAATTTTCATATACAATCTATCTTGTAGCAAAATACCCTGAAAATTACTCTAGATAAAAATCAAAAACCTTGCAAACTTTCTATTCAACAGCACAATATGTATTCATATATAAGAATATCAGGAGTGAGTTTTGGGGGATACTCATCTATTGTGCAATGGAGAAGCAGTGTGGCGGGAGAGGAAAATGACTGCATAACTTCTATATAGTATTCTTGCTTAAGTCATCAACTCGCACCCTGTGTTCCCATACCCCAGTTTGCCAAAACATGATGTTTGTATGATGATACTTTTTCAATTTTGAACTCATTGTTCGCCATCCTAGTAGTACAAGTCTACAACTACAACTACAAGAATGTTGGTATTAACGATCAGCTTGACCAAATTCATCTCAATTTTCCACACCTATCATAAGCGAACTGCAGAAACATGTCATTGCTTAGGCGAACTCCGATTCACCCAACCCTAAAAATGTCAATCTTTCCTTCTTCTTTTCTTCGGGTTGACTGATTGTCAAACATTCAAATCAATAGTTATATTGTGTAGGGGTAGGGGTGCTCATGTCATTCGTTACGCAACAAACATACGAGTCAAGGAAAACAAATTGATAGACAACAACTGGATCAAGTCAAATAAAGGTTTAGCTGTAAAAAAAGAGAGAGGAGTCTTGCCTGGCGAGAAGCAGTGCGGCGGGAGATGGCGAGAAGCTGCGAGGGGAGATGGCGGTCGAGAATCTGTGCGAGGGCGAGACTGGAAGCTGGCGCAGGTGGGAGATGGCGGGCGAGACTCGAAGCTGTCGCAGGTGGGAAGGGCGGGAAGCCGGCGATGAGAGATCGGTGAATCTGGCTAACCCGAACCAGGGTTTCCAGCCACCGAGAGGCACCGAGGAGAAGGTTTGAGAAACTGGTGAATCTGGATAAATTTTAATTTTATTATCCTTTATCTTTCCAGTTCCCACCATATTTTTTGGCTCCCCCGCCTAAAATAATGGGCGACAATAGTTAAAATTTCGTCGTCGATATTCACTTACATATATGTCATTAAAAGTTCGCACAATTAAGAACAAAGATTTTGGACGACAATATAAAAAAATTGGTGGCCTAGAATGATTTTGGGCTACAAAACTAGATTTTGTCGCCCAAGAAACATTATTAGTGAAACAAATAGTTTTTTGTGGCCCTAACTAAACTATATGGGCGACGAAAATTGATTCTGTAGCCTAAAAGGCTTTTAGACGACAAAATGGACACTTTGCCGTCCTGATAAACTTTTTGGCGACAAAATGAACACTTTGTCGCCCTAAAAAAGTTATGGCGGCAATATTTTATTTTTGACGCCTTATGTACATTTTGTGCGACGAAAAAAAAATTGTCGCCCTAGACCCGTACTTTTGTCGTCCATTCTCTCTTTTCTTGTAGTGTATGAAATGTCATTCTTCTCCATTCCTTAGCTATCTTGGTGATTCTAAAAGGTATAACATTCTTTGTCTAATTAATTTATTATCGTGCTAATTTCTTAATTAGGAGATGAGTGTAATACCCCTGACTTATGTCGGTAGTATCACATGCCAGTGACCTCAGACTTTAATGTCCAAAGTCATCATAGGCTTAAACCGAACAACTTATGCATTAAAAAATTTATAAAACAAAGAATAATAGCAGAAGAAATGTAAAATAAATATGCAATCTTTATTAATATTCTTTTCATAAATTGAGAATATATGTTTTAAAAACGATATTGAAATTACAGCGGAAGACTTTAAATAAATCTTACTTAAATGACTATGTTATTTATCACTTTCACTTGTTACATTAATTAGAAAATTAAAATTTATATTTCAACAGTCTTAAAAATTCTTCAAAACTAACCTTCAACAGCAAGTGCTCCTTCTTGTTACTTCTAGACAACCTGAGGCAAGTCGACTGATGTGCCGTTGGGACGGATGACACCAACCTACCATGCAAGGAAAAATAGTGGTTGGCTAGTCTAATGAAATACTACGCAAGGGTATTTTATGTGACGTTCTATGTGGTCATATCTAGTTATTATCATTGTCTCTAGAATAAAAGTCGATAGACGATATATATAACTAAAATACTTCCACTAAAACGAAGGATAGACAAAAGAGATATGCACCAAGACAATACCCGAATAAATGTGGGTATTATGGGAAGAATATATGATTTGTTTAGGAACGTTTTAAATTTACATACAACATATATAAACTTCATTGAATAATTGGGTCCGACCAACCTCACCGCATAATGCGAATTTAGATTGGAAAGACGACCCGCTTAAACGGGAGCACGAGCGATTTCCAAGTTGTACTTTTCGCTCGAAGTTAATTAATTATGTACTCACAACACTTATCTTATTTAATTTCAAGACACCGCATTTGATCTTAAAACTTTTGACATAGTCTCGAATAAAATGAGAAAAAACACAGGGCGGCATTACGCCCAACCCAATTGCACTAGTAAGGTGCTTAAACACCTCTTATTTGTAACGGGTGGAAAAGAAGCAATGGTCATGACCTTAATAGTAGTAGGGAATTATTCCGACTAACACCGAGTTATAAAGAGATCATTATGCCTCGCAAGGCCATAATATACCTGACACACACGCCTATTAAAATCCACACTTAATGACTATAAAGTTCACACATAACACACAAAGTCCACATCCAATACCGTCGTAACGACGATAGCAACATTAATCATATATGCATATATATAACTCTATATATTTATCAATAATAACTATCAACCTACATAAAAATTATTTAAAGCACACAAGTGTTCTCAAACATTAATTAGGTTTTAGAAATTACGCAATTAATTTCAATATTAACTGTCGGTCAAAAGAATAACTGAAATGACAAAAGCAAACCACTACTTATCTTATTTTTGAAGATCATACGAATACACCATGCACGCGTCGACCACCATGGATCCCTTGTGAGCACACCACGCTCACGGTACATGCAACATGCAACCACCATATTGATGGTTGTCAAACCATCAAGCGCGCAAGACCAAGACAACGCCCACCCTCCAAAAACCAAACAAGGTTGCGTGGTATAAAACCACATAACCCTAGATTAAACTACACTCTAAGAATTGAAATAACTAAAAGAACTAAATTGAAAAGTAATGAACTCAAAAACTTACATGACTATGAAGAGGACATCAAGCTTCATCTTCTACCCTATGAGAGATAACGTTGAAGATTGATGAGGAACTGTAAGAGGAGTCCCAAAAATTAAATTATTTTGCTATAGTGGGCCCGTCAAAAAAACTGGGACGGTCGTAGCAACAAAATTCCAAAATCGAAGAGTTTCACTTTTGTGGACCCGCCAAGAAGACTGGGTCTGCCAATAGCAGAACATCTTATAAATTACGAACTTTGGATGAATGATAGAGAGTGTCTAGACCTCTACTTATAGTTATTTCCTCAACCCATATGTTTCTCTCTTTCAGATGTGGGATGAGAGATTTATAAAAATTTCTAAGGCGAGCAATGTGGGATAAAACTATTTAATGACAAATATTGGCACACAATTGCAAACCACTTCCTGTCAAAATTACGTCTTGATGCAAACAATAGAATTGTATCTTTGAATATAGTTTCCAACGCATCTTGAAGCATCAAAATCCGAGCTTTGTGGAGAAAGATATGCTCGTTCTACGAAGTTGCCTTCAACACAACAATTCATGCGGGAATCCCAACCAAAATTCTAAACCTTAAATCTAATTAGTCCATCATTAAACAAAACATCGAGTTTTGATCCTTTAATTAATTTATATCGTCCCAAGACTAACTAGGGCTTGTTTAGATAAATGTTAAAGATGTCCACAAACCAAGAATCTAAGTTATCTGATTACATCTTCAGACTCCAAATAATCTTACCGATTGACTTTCCTTATTCGGAAACATACTAAAGATGGAGTTACTATTTTTATTAATCTCCCAATCATGGACCTTGCTATTTATAGTAAATTTTCATTTTATAACCCAACATCTGAAATTCTCGAGTATTTACGTTTTGACCCCGAGTTTATTTTTTTGTAATATAAATGTCATTTATAAACAATCAAAATATTTAGGGTTCTTACAATGAGGGTCCACGATTTCCCTTATTTATTTTCTAGCAACTATTTCCCCTTAATAATCACCATAAGTTGCAAAAGATAGAATTGATTCTTTCATTGATGGAAAAGCTTTCTGGTGAACAATAAAATCTTAAAAAGTATGCATTAATATTGGAAGCCTAATAATGCAATAATGGTCATGTAGAGTTGGTAACTGATATAATATGTATATGTATTTAAATAAGAAATATTAAGTGTATGGTATTATTACATATTTGTCTTCAGATCAAATATGTAGGTTTGGATTGAAATGATATGATATAATACTATAAAATTATCATGTGCAAGAATATCAATAGAATTAACTAAGAGGAGATATATTGCCTTAGTCAACTTATAAAAAAATATTGCCTTATGTGGAAAATTATGGAAATGACAAATGGCAAATGATAAGATGTCATATTGTAGAATGTACATGTGATAGTAAATTATTTACTTACTAAAAAGGAAATCAAATAATCTCAAAGATATTAAAATAATCATATATAATAATTAAATTGAAAAGGAAACCAAATCATATCAAAGTTATTAAACATAATAAAAGCTAAAATAATAAGATGATAACACGTGAAACAACATAGGATGGACATGTGTTAGTTGTTGTCGTGACTTGATATGGTGATGACATGTGGTCTTAATTCTTGCTGGCTTAGTATCATATAGGAGTTATTAAATAAATAAGGAGGGTGATATTACTAAGACATTTGCTTCAGTAATTGGTATTATTTTGATAGAATTCTAGATTATAAATATTATTTTATGACTATATTACCTAAAGTATAGTGGAATACTTTAATTCAAAAAATAATAGTTGAATATTTTTTATATAATCCACCATATATAGTTTATAACACCACATTTTTAAATTCACAAATCTTGATCGATAATAACATTACCATATAATTACTAAAAGATGTCAAAAAAAAAATTAAAATGGATTTGACCTTTTTTAACTATAATAATAAATTGACCAAGTTTCAATACTATGCAATTATATGTAATGATTGTAACATCCCCGACTAATGTTGGTAGTGCCACACGCCAGTGACCTTAGACTTTAATGTCCAAAGTCTTCCTAAGCTTAATCCGAATAATTTATGCGTAAAATAATTAAATATTCAACAACAAAAGAGTAGCGTAAGACTTTTGAAATAAATATCCAATCTTTATTAATATTCCCCTCGCAAATTGAGAAGATAAGTTTTACAAACGATATTGAAATTACAGCGGAAGACTTTAAACAAATCCTAATTACATGACTAAATTATAACACTTTCGCCTAATACATTAATTAGGAAATTTAGATCGTATATTCAACAACCTTGAAAATCTTTCAAAACTAAACTTCAACAGCAAGCCTTCTTCTCCGTCTTGTTACTTCTAGACAACTTGAGGCAAGTCGGCTGATGTGCCGTATGGGACGGATGACACTAGCCAACCATGTAAGGAAAGTGAAAGGTTGGTTAGTCTAACGAAAGACTATGCAAGGGTATTTATGTGAGGTTATGTGTAGTCGTATATAATTACTACCCTTGTTCTCGAATAATACTAGATAAACGGTATATAACTACTATACTTACACTAAAACATAGACAAAGTATGATGTGACTACGTCGCATCATGAACAAGACTCAAGCCATTCAAGCAATGAAGAGTCAAGTGTCGTCGCCGCCGCGCCTAGGGCATCCGAGCTAGGGCATGGAAGTTGGCCCGACGATTCTCACAACTCTCCGAGCCATCTTTTGGGGGATGACTCCACTGGTCCTCTAGGAGATATTGAGCACAAGAATGCCTGTGAAACTGGCGTGGAAGCAAGGAAGTGCCGCACACCTATGGTAGGCACAAGGGAGGCCGGCGCTCGGGTCTTTCCGGGGCGAATCACTCGGGCTCGGGCTCAAGCATTGCAAGAGGACTCCAGGCTGGCTTGATGACCATGGGAGCGCCAAGCCAAATGGAAGAGAAGGCCATGTGTGCCTTGGTGCAACAACCGGGCTAGGCGCAAGGTTTCCTTAAGCCATGTGGGGCTTGATTTGAAGAGGCATTTGATGCCGATTTTGTGTGGGTCTTCATGACATTTTCTACCTTAGTTATTGGCCATGTGATGGCTAAATTTCAGCATTAAAAGTTGGGTATTTAAGGGATAGTCGACCCTTGTTTTCATTATGCAAAACTTGAACCTAAAACCTTGTTTTTCTCTCTCGTTTTTCAATGGAGTTTTCTGCAGAATTTTAGTGTTTCTTTTCATCTCTTAGATAGCTTCAAATCCAGGTTGTGCAAGGATCTCATTTGGTGCGTCATATCCAAAGCAATTTCCTTCACTAGTTCTTACAAGGCGAGGTGCGTCATATCCAACCCTTGTGAGTCCATATCCCATTCGACTTTGCCCTATCTCTCCACCTCTCATCCTGCCCTCAATCCACTCTTGAATCACCCCAAGATCATCCAAAGAATCAGCCTAAGGCGCGCCCCAATATGCCCTCAAATCTCTCTCTCGCCGGCGCCAAGTTCCTTGCCGGTTGGTGTTGTTGTCTTGCCATTTCCGTGGCTCTTGTGGACTTCCTCGCACCGAAGGCCTCATCCCGATCCTCACGCATCATGTGGTATTAGAGCCACGCGAGGTATGTCCTAAATTTGGCTTAGAATTTCAAGTTACAATAGTTGCAAGTGAAGTTCTAGCCGATTGTTGTTTGGCCTTGTTGTTCCATGCGAATTGTGTCTTGATCTTGGACATTTTTCTGCAATTTTCTGGGTTCATTTTTTGCATATTTCTTAGTGGAGATGAAGGTTGAATGCAGCCATAAAAGATTAGGAGTTGTGGTTTGATGAAAGGTCTTGTGCATTAAATTGTTTCGGTTCCTTTGTGCACTTTCACTTGCCCGAATTTAGTATCATTTGTGACTGACTTTTGGCTGCCTTAAACACATTAAAACAGAACATTTTGAGCCAATAAACCGAGCCTTGTATCCTCTGGACCGCCCTTGCATTTTATGCAATCTTCACTAGCAATGCTTGCCTAGTCTTGTGTTTAGGATACGGGAACAGTTGCCTTGGTTGATTTGTTTTGTTTTGTTTGTTGCATGCTCATTGTGACTTGCCATTGCTTGTCTCGACTTGTTCAAAAAAAAAACTCAAGAAAAACCCGGTCTAAACAGGAGAGGCCATAGAAAAAAGTGAGCTCATTCGGCTTGTTGTTGCTCTTGAAAAAAAAACGGGTGCTCAAGAAAAACCCGGCCTAAATAGGAGAGGCCATAGAAAAAAGTGAGCCAACCTAAGAGCCAATTCAGTTTTTAAGTAAAAAAAAAAGAGTTTTCCAAATCAAGTGCGTACTTAGTAGCTTCCTAGACATAGGTCCGGGCAAGCTAGCTAGTCGTTGATCGCCTAGCCAAACCCTTTCCTAGCCGTGACCTACATTCACTTGCATCTTGTTGTGCTTTGAGTTCTAGGTCAGTTTTGGGACTATCTTTGTTTCGCTTAGCATACTACATCTTGTTTGGTTTTGTGTTGTTGCTTTAGTGTTTGGTTGTTTGCAATTGACTAGGGATGGGGGATGATAACCAAGCCGGGAAGGAGCTAGCCACTTCTTCACAAGGGGATGTATCTCCATCCAAGGGAGTAACTTTGCAAGACATTCAACAAACCTTGCTATCTATCAATGCACGGCTGGAAATTGTGGAGCGCAACTAAGAGGATACAGCCGAGCAATTGCTCCATTTGGGGCTTGATTTGAAGAGGCATTTAATGCCGATTTTGCGTGGGTCTTCATGACATTTTCTACCTTAGTTATTGGCCATGTGATGGCTAAATTTCAGCATTAAAAGTTGGGTATTTAAGGGATAGCCGGCCCTTGTTTTCATTATGCAAAACTTGAACCTAAATCTTGTTTTTCTCTCTCGTTTTTCAATGGAGTTTTCTACAGAATTTTAGTGTTTCTTTTCATCTCTTAAATAGCTTCAAATCCAGGTTGTGAGTAATATCAACCCCCGTGCAAGGATCTCCTTTGGTGCGTCATATCCAAAGCAATTTCCTTCACTAGTTCTTACAAGGCGAGGTGCGTCATATCCAACCCTTGTGAGTCTATATCCCATTCGACTTTGCCCTATCTCTCCACCTCTCATCCTGCCCTCAATCCACTCTTGAATCACCCCAAGATCATCCAAAGAATCAGCCCAAGGCGCGCCCCAATCTGCCCTCAAATCTCTCTCTCGCCGGCGCCAAGTTCCTTGCCGGTTGGGGTTGTTGTCTTGCCATTTCCGTGGCTCTTGTGGACTTCCTCGCACCGAAGGCTTCATCCCGATCCTCACGCATCAAAGTATGATTCAAGAGAAGACTCCAATGAAATTGAGTCTTATGGGAATTATATGTATTTGTTTGGCAACATTTAAAAGTATCACAACAAGATTTTTAAAATGACTCATTTGACTATTTGGGTCCTCAACCAACCTCACCGCATAACGTGAATTCAGATTGGAAAGAGAACTTACTTTACACAGGAGCCCGAGTGGTTTCCACGTTGTACTTCTCGCCCAAAGTATATTAATTATGTGCATAAAAGCACTTATCTTATTTAAGTACAAAACATGCATTTACGTTCAAGCTTTTAATCCACACCATCTCGATACGAGAATATCATGGGACGAATCCCGAATAACGACACTAGCTAAGTGCATCACCACTTATATTCGAATAAGGGTAGGTCATGACCAGAAGTATTAAGGCAATAATCCTCCTAATACCAAATTACAAAGAAACAACTAAACCTAGCGAGGTATGTAGCGTTTCTATGAATACTCGTGCTAACTAAGCATACAAGTCCACACCAATTTTCACACCAAGTCCAACTAGCACCCTATAATAATAATAACAACATATATATAAGGGTCGTCACTATCAATATATAAAACCTAATATATAATTCATATTTTTTCACACAAGTTATCAAGCACATAATATAAATATTTATCCCAACTTAATTAAAATAATTAATTAATTATCAATTAAAAAATATATAAAATAAATACAAGAATGAACCGTAATTTGCCTTAATTAGACTTCAGAATGAATCTAATTAAGGCTACGCGGCGATACAAAAAGGATCAGTCTTCAAAGGGAGTAAATTCCAACATACAAAAGTGGCAACGAGCTTGAACTGCTCGGCAATGGCGGCAATCGGCGGAGACGAGACCGGTGACGACGAAAATGCATGCAAACTCTGGATGTGGCAGCGACGACTCCAGGCGGCGGCGACCACCAGGCTCGGCGGTGACAGGAGCAGTGGTGCGGCCTCGAACAACAGTGCACAGTCCAAAACAGAGGCGGACAAGGTGCGGTTTTGCGAAGGCTCGTTCGGGTTCGTTTGAGCATGGTCGGCGGCTATGGACTCGTGGCGAAGTGAGCTATTAATGAGGATGACCGGTGGTGGCGGAGGAAGACCACCAGAGCTGGAAAATTGCCACAACAGAAGCTTCGAAAAAACAGAGGAAGAGGGAACTTCAATCGGTTTTGAGCAAAATGAGATGACGAAAACCCATCGATTTGCTTGGTATTTATAGGGATTTCATAGCCTTAATTGACACGCAAACAATCCCGAAATTTTCACGCTCGAATTGATCCAAATCGGATCGAATTTTGAAGATTCCCATTTGGGCGGAGCATAAACGTGCCATCTACTTCAAAGGGGATTAGAGATGATTCGGGGATCAATCAACGCAAAAATCATGGGGTTTTGATTGTCAACTGATTGATCTCAAACTCGGATTTTACGGATTTCAATTCCGTTCACAAACGAGCGCAAATTTCATGTTTGAAATTGAAAATCGAATTGGGGAATCAGGGCAAGAACAAGGGTATTCAATCCAATTCTTATTATTTATGTTCGGGCCCCCTTATATTTAACTTAATTACAAATTTTGCCCACTTTTTCAAAGTTGTGGCAAAATTACCCCTAATTTAAATTTTAAAAATTACAAAACTTCCCACACTAATTTTATAAAATTAAACTATGTTTAATTATACATCTTAACCCAAGTTTAAGGTAAAAGAAATTACATTAAGTTTGTTTTATGCCCAAGTCACATTTTCACTTAAGTTTTCGCTATTTAAATCATAATTAGTATAATGGTAATATCAATTTAAATAATTAATATTAAATTGATAAAATTATTTAAATTAGTATTAACATGAGCTTAACATAATTTAAATAATCCATGACTTCAAAAGATAACATACTTTGGTTGAGAATTGTTTTTCCCTACATGGAATAAACATAGAAATTCTATAACCATTATTATAATATTCAAAACTCCAAAACTACATTAATGGTTATACTTACTTATTGATTTCTACACTATACTATTGTAACACATTTGATAATCTGTGCAAAAATGATCTTAACATAATTTGTGGACTTAAGTTCATGAAAATTTAAATTACTCTTCTTTACAAGAAATAAAATAAAGTTCATAGCTTTAAATATTATCAAGATAAAATTACCATAATGCCTTCTATTTTAAAGGGGATATTACAATGACTTTTACTTGATTTGAATAATACCTTGGTGTGATTTGATTAATATATTGTTATACTTATTTATCTAAATAGTCATAGATCAATCTAAAAATTATTTAAATTATTTTTTTCTTTTTTCATGGATATAAAATTATATATTATTTATAATATGTTAATATAGTAGGGGAGGGTTTAACTGAGAATACCCCCATGCGAAAATAAAGTTAACTAGAGAATACCTATATACATATTTGACTACGGGATGCAGTGTAATTCTCTTTTTGGTCCATAGGAGGCATAAGGCCATTACAACGGGAAAGGGATGATTCGAACTCGCGAAGACTATCTTTTGTTTGTCTTATAATGTCAAAATGCACATATATATAGTACAAATTAAATTCACATCTTATATAATTTTTTAAAAGGCCCTTTTTGTTTGCCTTATAAACTTAAAATGCACATAGAGTATATCTTGGTTGAACCATATGTGCGTTTGGATAAGTCGTATGTGCATTATTAATTTTAAGACAAACACAAGTTATCTAGAGGAATCTCGGATATTTCCTTTTTGAATTTTTGAAGACAAGCAGAACTTGGATGAGAAAAAATAATTATCAACAAAGTTTGTCTCAAATACACATATAAGTATTCTCAAGTTAATGATTTTTCTCGTAGGGGGGTATTCCTACCAAAAGCGTTCACTTTTGTTTTTATTTCTATTTATGAAATTGTAAGAGGGCTGGCTAATTTCCCCAACCATAGTATATTGACAATGTTCTTAGTTAAGGTTCTTAACCAATAAAAGAAAAAATAGTATTTCACAATAACATTCTAGAAAACGTCAAAATCAGTGTGACTTCTTTTGCATACAATTGTTATGTTTAAATTAATAATATTGACATATTTGATGATAGTAATTTATTATTTGATATTTGCGGTTAGTTTATGTGATGTAATTGATATCAAACTTCAACTATTTTAAAATATTCAACCACATAACCCTAAAATGCTCCCGACCCTTACCTTTCAACCCTCACGCCGTCATCTCCCTCAAACCACAAATCCTCCAAATTTCTGCCCATTTTCAACTAAATCACCTCATGAAAAAACATATAGCCTACCCCTTTATACAAAATTTCCAAAGTTTGTAACCTATTTGGGGCCTAACTGCCCAAAATGATGCGATCCTACCCACCATGACTGCCACAGAGGAAGAGGAAGCTATGAGCATAAGCTCAGAAGGGCCAATAACAAGATCGTGTGCCAAAGCCATCGCCAACGCGACACAATCATTGATTGTGCGTGTCGTCGCTAGCCAAGGGACGCAAGAGACCACGTTCTCCCTCAATCGCCTCCAACCAAGTCCAGAGAACGCGTTCTCTGTCAAGATACTCGCCACCATCAGTTGAATGCGATCTTTGAATTGTTTTGTCATTTCTGAAACATTATTATTTTAGTTATTTCTTTTTGGGCGTGTGTTCCACGCGTGTCGCGTGTGCTAGCCCATTATGTAACACCCCCAAATATATATCCTTGAAAGGTATTACCGCCAGTGACCGCGGATTCCACATCCGAATCCACTCAGGCTTGACCAGTTTATACAATTCATCAAACAACAGTTATAATACAAAATATCATAACTTTCGATTAAAGTCATTGTCTCGGCATTACATCCATAATCCGAAATACAACTGAAATACAAAGTAGTCTTGATATAAAATATGTTTAACACAGCGGAAGTCTTAAAAATAAATAACACAAGGGTCTTGATCGAAACGATCACCCGCCAAAGAATCTCAACCTGGTAAAACTCTTTGAAATCCCAACTGCCTTCGTCGTCGTTTCTAGCCTTCATCGGAACTACAGTTTATCTGATGTGCAGTATGAGACGGATGACACCAACCAACCATGCAAGGGAATATAATCGGTTGGTTAGTCTAATGAAATACTATACAAGGGAAAATCAAATAGGTTCTAAGTAGTCGTATTAGGTTAGACTCATCGTTTCTCGAATAAAAGTCGATGACGATAGTCAACCACCATACTCTACGGAAATATATGAAAAGGCATGATCAAGAGAAAAGACTCTGAAAGATTGAGTCTTAAGGAAACATATGAAGAGAAGACTCCAACGAATTGAGTCTTATCGAAAAGTATGACAAATGTCTGGAACATTATAATTACACACAAGCATTTAAAACGACTTGATGTTTCGGTTCACGACCAACCTCACCGCGTAATGCGAATTCAGATTGGAAAGAGAACTTTACTCTGATCAAAGTCTAGACGAGTTTCCTTAGTTGCACTATTTCCTAGCTGCACTACTCGCTAAAGGGTATATTAATTATGTGCATAACGACACTTATCTTGTTTAATTCCAAAATGAACATTCACGTTACAAGCTTTTAAGATCTCTTCACAAGAGATATCAGATCTCCTCACAAGAGATATCACGGGGAATAAATCCCAGGGAATAAATCCCAAATGGCTGCACCAGTTGTGTGCACGTACCCTGAGTAAGGGTATGGTCATGACCGGAAAAGTACTAGAGGAATAATCCTCCTAGCACCTAGTTATAAAGAAACCACTAAACCTCGCAAGGTACATAGTGTTCCTACGAATACTCGTGCTAACTAAACAGTTCAACACAGTAATAATTCACATCAAAGCCATCGGGGCCAAACACAGATAAAATAGCGTTGTTCTACCAATATACAACCTATCGTAATATACGTATTTAATCATATATATATATAATAGCGTTGTTCTAGCAATATACAACCTATTATAATATCTCTTTTAAAATCACTTACAGTTATCAAAACTGTTCCCAGACGAAAACAACAATTCATCCCAAATTAATTAACAATTAAACAACTGATAATCAATATAAATATGGAATGATAAGCAAAAGTGAACCGCCACTTGCCTTAGATTTAGACGGAGCTCAACGAAGCTCGAGATGACGGATTCCCGGGTCCAAAACGAGGAAGAACCTGGATTATGGTTTCCTACGGAACGACCCATAACGAAACCCTAAGTTAGATTCGACAATAACTAGTACGAATCTAAAGAAAAACGAACGAAATCGAAGGAACAAAAGTCCCAAACGAGATCACAAAGCCCAAGCCACCACCATACTCGCCCAGGCCCACCGCGGGCGCGGTGGCCTTGACCGCGGGTGCGGCGAGGCTACAGAGGCGAGACACCGACAGCGAAAACTCACCGGGGAAGATGATAGGCGTTGTCGTGACACCTATACAAAATAATCCTAAACAAACCTAACTAATGTAGTCTGGTAAGTAAGGGTCGAATCCCACAGAGAATCAAATACTATTCCAATGATGTAATTGTATACCAACAAGTAACCAAGGGGGTTTGCTGATTAAAACCAAAATAAATAAAAACAAAGACTTGAAATCAAATTGGAAAAATAACTCAGCCAAACAAATATCCACACTTCAGATTGATAGATCGATCATTGGTTATTCCTAGTCCTCAATACTCATGAAAGTCCTAATCCTTGTTCTGAAATAGTTACCAGTCCAACCAGTCTTGATAACCCTAACTATTAAACAAATCCCTACTAACCTTCACGATTTAATTCAATAGCAGCAGGAAGTTTAGGAATAGATAGGTACATGCAAGTGTAGCAACCAGTCATACAATTGCATGCAATTAATTCTCTACACAAACTAAGGGATTTAGATTCTCAACCAGTATCCTCTAATCCTTAGTAGTATGATCAATAACAATCTCAACAGGTTGTATGGAAAAGGGGAACCAATAGCATAATACTAATTTCTCTAGGTTGTCAGACTAGAGGGAACTACTATTAACAATCTAATTGATTTCCTAATCAACAAATCAAGGGGAATCGATATATGATCAATGAGATTAAGCACGAGAGAAAATTAATACAATCATAGAAAGAGTAAAGGAATAACCTCACAATCCAATCAATCCAAAGGCTTCAATTGTCTGCCTGAGCAAAAGGGAAAAACAACGATGAATGAAACTAGGTCTAACTATTTTCTCTGTGGCAACTAGGTTTTTGAGAATTGGATCCTCTCTAAAAAGTCTTAAACCTAACTTAAATACTAAAGTAATAATTCAGAAATAAAGAAAAGAAAAATAACAAACTTGGAAATAAAGTTTCGGAAATAAAATAAAACGGGAATAAGAAAACTCGTAAAAGACTTTCAGCGCGTCTCCACCGCGGGTGCGGTGGCTCCACCGCCGGGTGCGGCCATTTAACAGAAACTCCAGTTCTCTGACGACCTCGCCGCGGGTGCGGCAGTGCCCACCGCTGGGTGCGGTGGGATTCCAGTACTTCAGCTTCTGCGACACTTCAGTAAAAACGCCATAACTTTTGATTCCCAACTCGGATTGCGCTCATATTTTGAGGACTTGTAGTAGACTTCAAGATCTAACTCCTCGAATTGGAATCACTCCATTTGGACATCTGAGTAGAGAGAACGAACCATTTGAATTCAGCCCACTGTTCTTCTACTCTTCTCTTCACTTCCTTTGCGTCTTCTAGTGGTGACTTCTTCCTCAATGTCTCCTATGATATCCAAAATACACCAAACTTCGCCCCCAAACGCCATACACATGAATGTGTCTAAATCTACTCGAATGGCACCAATAAACCCTCTAAAGACTCTTACTTAAGCCCTACAAAGTAGTGCTTATCAAACTCCCCCATGCTTAGACCTTTGCTCGTCCTCGAGTAAACTAATAAAGAGTCTACTCCTCCAATGCAGCACCCAAGGTCTCAGGAAGCATATCCTCCAACTAAGAGTCACCTAACCCATGCCAAAGCTCCTGGCACCAATCTCATCTACAACACATCCATACTCAACAAGCTTAAGGGGCAAGCAGAGTACTTCCCCCAAGCTTAACCCGGACATCCAATAGTGTGAGTAACCTCTAATCCTAGCCTCCATCTATTGCTCCTTATGCCTCCCAGAGTGACCTACCCGACAATCCTTCTTTGACTCCTCTTCTTATGACGCCTCGCCAAGAATAAAGAGAAATCCTAAAATCACTCTTCTTCTTTTTCGCTCATTTTGCCAAGGCGCCCTTTCGGGTTTTCACCAAGCCACTCATATTTTTTTTTCAAAGATGTGCTCACATTATGCTCACGTCACTCTTGACCTCATATTACCCCAGCCTAATGCTGGTCCAAGCCACCGTGCTTATTGCCTAGGCCGCCCTTTCGGGTTTTCGACCTATCCCAGGATATTTATGTATGCCTTTTTTCAATTTTTGGCTTTTTCAATTTTTTTTTTCTCCTCAACAACGTAGCAAGTATAGAACTCTCCCCCATGCTTAAACATTGCATTGTCCTCAATGTAATGAAAGACAAAAGAATAGAAGCACAGGGAAAAGCAAAAAATAACTCACAAACGTCGCCAAGCTGCTTGGACACTGTAGGTGTCGCTGGCGGTCTTCTCAATAAATGCCTAGGTCTCTGGTGTTGGGCGGGTGTCTTCATCAACTCTATAATCTTCTCCTACCGTGCAATCAAAAGGGAACCACTTTGGTGAGTAGTGGTAAAACAATGATATTAGGATTGCACGGCCGTCTAGGAACACATGGTGGAGCCCAGATGTAATCATGGTGTGGGTTCTAGTGTTCCTCCTCCTCAACTGTCAATTGTAGGGCCATCATCGTTGCCAAATCAAGTGTAAGGCAATGTATCCTCCTTGACAACATGATGCGCACCTTCTCCATGGGAAATTCTGGACAGCTGGCCTTCGGTAAAACTTTTTTTTTTCTTTTCGATTTTTTTTTTGATTCCGTTTAAGGTTTTTTCGGATTTTTTTTTTTTTTTTTTTAAATTTTTTTTTTTTTGCTCCCTGTTTATGGTTTTTTCGGGGGGTGACTTAGTGTAGGGAAGGAAAGACTTACAATGGTGGTAAACACTTTCTTCAATAGGCATGGGGTCTCCTCCCTGCTCAACTGTCAATTTGATAGGCATAGGGTCTCCTCCCTGCAGGTTAATCGGAAACAAAAACAAGAACAAAAACACACCAAAACAAATGCAAAAATAAGGAAAGAAAAACAAGAAAAGAAAAGCATACCTCGGGTTGCCTCCCGGATAGCGCCTTAGTTATTGTCATGGCTTGACATTGTGCTACTATGATCATGTGATATCACTCAATCCAGAACACAGCACAGACTTACTATCAGGAGGGTATTTCTTATGATCAAATATCTTAAATGTCACCCTATCACCCCCATACTTCACAGACACAATACCTCTACTCATAATGATTCGGATGTTAGCAGTCTTAAGAAAAGGCCTACCTAACAGTATAGGGGGCACATGCATATCATAACCAATGTCTAACACCACAAAATCCACAGGAAAAATCATCTTATTAACCTTTACAAGAACATCCTCAACTATTCCTTTCGGAAAAACTTTGGATCCATTCACAAATTGAATAACTAAATCAGATTCAAGCAAAGGTCCAAGATCTAGCAATTTATACACAGAGTAGGGTAACACATTAATAGATGAGCCCAAGTCTAACATGCAATGATCAAACCTGGAGTAACCTATATCACAAGGAATACTAAACATGTCAGGATCACTACACTTTTCAGGCAAATGTCTTCCGAATGCAGCAGACACATGTTCATTCAAATTAATTACTCCTGTCAATTTCTTCCTCTTCCTAGGCCAGCATAAGCATTTCATGTATTTAGCAAATTTAGGCACAGCATGCATCAGATCAAGTAAAGGGAGATTTACCTCATGCTCACCTATGGAGTTGCGCGGCTCCATATTAAGCACCGGCTTCTTCTTCACTTTTAGCATCTTAGGAAGGTGAGGAGGTGGCTTCCTAGGATCACGAGGTGGAGGAGTGTAATCAACAGGAATCGCTTCCAAAGGGTATACTCCAAGAACTGATCCGCAAAATTTTGTCCAAACTTGCGGACGCTGGTTCTCGACTTTCTCCTCTGTCTTTTCTCCTTTGAGTTGTGATATGCCACTCATATTAGCCACTGGGGTCGGTTGGGGTGGTGGCTTTTCAAAATCCTCATTCATATTTGCCACAACTTGAGCCAACCTTCCAAGCTGAGTTGCCAAACTTCCAACTTGAGTTGTTAGAAGTTGGAAGTTGGAGTTTGTCGCCTGATGAATAGTCATCATGCTCTGCACAAGTGACTTGAAGCCCTCCTCCATTGACGTATATGAACTTTGGCTCGTCTCTTGAGGTTCAGGATAGTAATGGGGCCAGCCTTGCTGCTGATAGTAAAAATCAAATGCTGCCATCTGTCTGGATTGAGATCTCAATGAAACCAATTAGTAACACAGGTGTGGACCGTAAGATAGGTCCACACAACAGTTGGTAAACAAACACACAATTAGAATAGTAAAATTGACTCCCCGGCAACGGCGCCAATTTGATAGGCGTTGTCGTGACACCTATACAAAATAATCCTAAACAAACCTAACTAATGTAGTCTGGTAAGTAAGGGTCGAATCCCACAGAGAATCAAATACTATTCCAATGATGTAATTGTATACCAACAAGTAACCAAGGGGGTTTGCTGATTAAAACCAAAATAAATAAAAACAAAGACTTGAAATCAAATTGGAAAAATAACTCAGCCAAACAAATATCCACACTTCAGATTGATAGATCGATCATTGGTTATTCCTAGTCCTCAATACTCATGAAAGTCCTAATCCTTGTTCTGAAATAGTTACCAGTCCAACCAGTCTTGATAACCCTAACTATTAAACAAATCCCTACTAACCTTCACGATTTAATTCAATAGCAGCAGGAAGTTTAGGAATAGATAGGTACATGCAAGTGTAGCAACCAGTCATACAATTGCATGCAATTAATTCTCTACACAAACTAAGGGATTTAGATTCTCAACCAGTATCCTCTAATCCTTAGTAGTATGATCAATAACAATCTCAACAGGTTGTATGGAAAAGGGGAACAAATAGCATAATACTAATTTCTCTAGGTTGTCAGACTAGAGGGAACTACTATTAACAATCTAATTGATTTCCTAATCAACAAATCAAGGGGAATCGATATATGATCAATGAGATTAAGCACGAGAGAAAATTAATACAATCATAGAAAGAGTAAAGGAATAACCTCACAATCCAATCAATCCAAAGGCTTCAATTGTCTGCCTGAGCAAAAGGGAAAAACAACGATGAATGAAACTAGGTCTAACTATTTTCTCTGTGGCAACTAGGTTTTTGAGAATTGGATCCTCTCTAAAAAGTCTTAAACCTAACTTAAATACTAAAGTAATAATTCAGAAATAAAGAAAAGAAAAATAACAAACTTGGAAATAAAGTTTCGGAAATAAAATAAAACGGGAATAAGAAAACTCGTAAAAGACTTTCAGCGCGTCTCCACCGCGGGTGCGGTGGCTCCACCGCCGGGTGCGGCCATTTAACAGAAACTCCAGTTCTCTGACGACCTCGCCGCGGGTGCGGCAGTGCCCACCGCTGGGTGCGGTGGGATTCCAGTACTTCAGCTTCTGCGACACTTCAGTAAAAACGCCATAACTTTTGATTCCCAACTCGGATTGCGCTCATATTTTGAGGACTTGTAGTAGACTTCAAGATCTAACTCCTCGAATTGGAATCACTCCATTTGGACATCTGAGTAGAGATAACGAACCATTTGAATTCAGCCCACTGTTCTTCTACTCTTCTCTTCACTTCCTTTGCGTCTTCTAGTGGTGACTTCTTCCTCAATGTCTCCTATGATATCCAAAATACACCAAACTTTGCCCCCAAACGCCATACACATGAATGTGTCTAAATCTACTCGAATGGCACCAATAAACCCTCTAAAGACTCTTACTTAAGCCCTACAAAGTAGTGCTTATCAGAAGACGATGGGGCTCGACTTGGGTTGGTTTCGACTTCCAAACTCCTTGTGTCACTAACCACCACCTTGAGGGCACCTCCTCCTCCTATGGCAACTCCGGCGACGACCTTGAAGAACTCCGGCGACGCTTGCAACTCTGGCGACAATGGCAGTGAAAGAAAGAGAGATTTGAGGGAGAGAGAGAGAGAGTGGAATGGCCTCCTCCTCTTAGCCTCCTCCTTTTATAGGCCATCAAGGAACCAGAAGGAGTCCAGCTGGCCCCCTCTCCCACCGCCTCACCGGGGATAAGATCGGCATCAGCTCAGACGAGTTCGGCGGAGCAGAGAAGCCATCATCACGGCACGGGTACGGTGGGTCTCACCGCGGGCTGCGGTGGCGACCAGTTCTTGACCGCGGGGTGCGGTGGGTATGACCGCGGGTGCGGTCAAGGCAAATTTTGTGCCTTTTGCCCATTTTTGACCGAGAAGCCCACTTTTGACTGGGAAGAATTACGGTATGGGTTTTAACCCCGGGTTAAATATATTCATATCCGAACAATTATTCTAAACCCCAAAAATACGTCGAATGTATTTTATTCTACTCAGAGAATTATTACGGAGATCAAGTATTTAACAGAAAGTCCGAACTCTTATGAAAATAATTTGACTACAATACGAGTGTTTCGAAATCTTACCAAAGTACTCTTTACTAAAATGAGGGGTATTACATCACCTCCCCCTTACAAAAAGTTTCGACCCCGAAACTTGGCCGAATAAACCAAAGAAAAGCGAGGCGTTACAACACCACCCCCTTAAAAAGGTTTCGACCCCGAAAATAGCTCGTGAAAACGTCTAAGCATATCCGCCTCCGTTTCCCAAGTAACTTCTTCAGTTCCTGACTTAGACCACAAAATCCGTACCAATGGTACCACCTTGTTCCGTAACTGCTTCTCACGGCTTTCGAGAATACGCACCGGTATCTCCTCGTAGGTACCATTTGTCTGAATCTCGATGTCGTCATAACTCAGCACATGAGACTCATCTGGCACGTACTTCCTCAACAAAGATACATGGAACACGTTATGCACTGGATGTGCCGATGGCGGTAATGCCAAATGATACGCTAGAGACCCCACTCTGTCAAGGATCTCAAACGGTCCCACGTAGCGAGGGTTAAGCTTCCCACGCTTATCAAATCTGAACACACCTTTGGATGGCGACACTTTGACAAACACTTTGTCACCAACTTCAAACTCAACATTTCTGCGCTTGAGATCTGCATAAGACTTTTGTCGACTCTGAGCTGTCAACATCCTTTGTCTTATCAAAGCAATGTCCGAGGCAGTCCTTTCGACTAACTCCGGTCCGAGCAGAATCTTGTCGGCATTCTCATCCTAACAAATCGGAGATCTACACCTTCGACCGTATAGAGCCTCGAATGGAGCCATCTTAATGGTAGCATGCCAACTGTTATTGTATGTGAATTCAATCAGACTCAGACTGTTCTCTCAGCTAGTCGGGCGATCGAGTGTACAAGCTCTTAGCATATCTTCCAAGGTCTGGATGGTCCTCTCAGACTGTCCATCTGTCTGAGGATGAAACGCAGTGCTGAACCTCAACTCGGTTCCCATGACCTTATGTAGGTCTTTCTAGAATCTTGACATGAATCAGCCATCACGATCCGATACAATGGTCTTTGAAGTACCATGCAAACGGACAATCTCATGTAAAAACACTTCTGATAACTTATGGGTTCCCCATGTTGACTTGATAGTCACGAAGTGAGCACTCTTCGTGAGCCTGTCAATGATCACCCATATAGCATCTTTCTGGCTTTGAGTCTTTGGCAGCCCCGTGACGAAATCCATAGCAATATCTTCCCATTTCCATTCTGGTACTGGGAGAGGTAGCAATTCACCACCTGGTCTGCGATGTTCTATCTTGACCTTCTGACAAGTCAAACATTTTGCCACAAATTCTTCTACATCCCACTTCATGTTGGGCCATCATAATTTCTTCCTGAGGTCCTTGTACATCTTGCTAGAGCCTGGATGTACAGAATAAGCTGACGAATGGGCCTCTTTCATCACCAACTGGCGAAGACCATCAACGTTAGGCACACAAATCTGGTCTTGAAACCAGAGTGATCCATCATCCTGAATCATGAAACCGGGAGCTTTCCCGTCCATCACTTCACTGCTTAGCTTCACCAAGACCACATCATCAACCTGTTTCTCTCTTATTTGATCAAGTAGCGTGGCCTGAATCTCTAATATACTCAGATATCCTCTACGCTGATCGTACAAGACTTCCATCTTACATAACCCTTGGTTCAGCTTAGCCTGAGCACTAAGTAAAGCCACTACAGTCTCGTGCGGTGTCTTCCGGCTCAATGCATCGGCTACTACATTAGCCTTTCCCGGATGATATAACAATTCGAGATCGTAGTCTTTGAGTAGCTCTAACCAGCGACGTTGTCTCATATTTAGCTTTTTCTGAGTGAATATATATTTGAGACTCTTGTGATCGGTGAAGACTTGACATCTCACACCATAGAGATAGTGTCTCCAAATCTTCAGCGCAAACACTATAGCTGCTAGTTCCAAATCATGCGTTGGATAGTTTGCCTCATAAGTCTTCAACTGTCGGGATGCGTATGCAATAACCTTGCCTTTCTGCATCAGCACACATCCCAAACCACTCTTCGAAGCATCACTATAGACCACATAACCATCATTCCCTTTCGGTAGCGCTAACACTGGTGCGGAGGTCAGACATTGCTTCAACTTCTGAAAACTGGCCTCGCACTTGTCATCCCAGACAAATTTCTTATGGACTTTGCGGAGCAGACCGGTCATGGGTAGAGCGATCTTAGAGAATCCTTTTACGAACCGTCTATAATAACCAGCGAGTCCTAGAAAACTGCGCACCTCCTTCACATTCTGAGGCCGCTTCCAATTGGCTATTGCTTCAATCTTCTGGGGATCAACCATAACCCCATTCTCATTAATCACATGGCCTAAGAAAGCCACTTCCTTGATCCAAAAATCACACTTAGACAGCTTTGCATATAACTAATTTTGTCTAAGAATTGACAAAGTAATCTGAAGATGTTCCTCGTGAGCCTCCTCACTCGGGGAATAAATCAAAATATCGTCGATGAAGACCACTACGAACTTATCCAAGTATTGGTGGAAACATCGATGCATCAGATCCACGAAGATTGCCGGAGCATTGGTAAGTCCAAATGGCATGACTACGAAATCATAGTGACCATATCTCGTCCGGAATCCAGTCCTCGGAATATCCTCCTCACGAATCCTGAGCTGATGGTAACCAGACCTCATATCAATTTTGGAAAAGACCTTTGCTCTCTGCAATTGATCCAACAGATCATCAATCCTCGGTAACAGATACTTATTCTTGATCGTGACTTTATTCAACTCTCGATAGTCGATACAAAGTCAAAACGATCCATCCTTCTTCTTGACAAACAAGATTGGAGCACCCCAAGGCGATGCACTCAGCCTTATATAACCCTTCTCAAGAAGATCTTCAAATTGCTTCTTCAACTCTTGCATCTCAGGAGGAGCTATCCGGTACGGTGCCTTAGAGATTGGCGCGGTACCAGGCTCGAGATCAATAGTAAATTCTACGTCACGATGCGGGGGTAAACCAGGAATCTCCTCCGGAAAGACATCCGGAAATTCACAAACAACCGGAATATCAAGAACTGAGGGCTCATCTATATTAGGCTTGTCCAGATAGCACAGGTACTCGACACATCCTTGTTGAAGTAGCTTGAACGCAGCCATCGCATTGATAAGCCTGCCGTTATCAGCGTCATTCCGACCCTTAAACTTGCATACATACTGGCTCCCAGATGACACCGTCACAGTCCTTGAGCTAAAATTGATTACCGCCCCATGACGCGTCAACCAATCCATACCGAGAATAATGTTGTATGGAGCAATGGCTATACAAATCAAATCTGCTTCGAACTTCTTACCCTGGATGGTAATCGGAAATTCTGACAGACGCTTGGTGCCCACTAAATGTTCACCATTAGGAAGATTCACAACGAAAGGTTCACAAACCTCGTTGCATACTAAGCCTAACTTACTAACGCAACTTTCCAAAATAAAAGAATATGTAGCACCCGAATCAAATAACATACATACTGAAGTAGAATGAAGGTATAGAGTACCTTGAGTAATTGGAGCATTAGGTCCATCAGCCTCACGCATCTCGTAAAGGCGTTGACCCTGGCCTCCAGAAGCAGCTGGGGCTTTTCCCTTGTTCTGTATAGTTGTCTGCGTCGAAGGACTAGGAGATCCCACTGGTTTGAACTTAGGTCGACCATTCTAATTAACCGACCCTTGTTGCGACTCAGCTCCTTTCTGCCTTCTCTGTGGACAAAATTTCTGCAAGTGTCCCACCTTTTCACATTCATAACACGTCTTTTTCTCCTTCGGACACTCATTGCTTTTGTTCCCAGGTATACCACAGTTATAACATTGAATTGGATTCTTGCTTTGACCCGATTATTGCGTAGACCCTCCATGAGTTACATCTGTTTTTGCCTTGCCAGCCTTGGCAAAATTAAACGGTGGCGTGGGACGTTTGAATCCACTCGCCTGAGACTGGCCCTGCATTGACCTCTGGCGATTGTGCTTCCTTGTTGACTCTTCCAGAGTCACTTCCAACTTGTAAGCGACGTCTACGTATTGCTCCAAAGTAGAGCATCCATGACGTATCATCATTGGCTTAATATCTGGGTTCATCCACTCGTGGAAATGCCAGATCTTTTGCTCTTCATAGGACACCTCCGGTCCAGCATACTGCAATAAATGATTGAATTTGGTCGCCAACTCGGTTACTTTCAAACCATCTGTCTTCGGGTATAGAAACTCCTTATGTTTCTCCTCCCTCATAGATCGAGAGAAGAAACGATCAGTCATCTTGGCTTTAAACATCCCCCAATTCAAACCTGGGTGATCAGCCAAACCTGTACCTTCCCACCATTCACTGGCTACTTCCTTCAGCTGAAGGGATGCAATGTGTACCTTCTCCGCTTCAGTGCACTCAACGTTGCGGAATAGTCATTCCGTGTGTGAGAACCAATAAGCCACCCTGACTGGCTCTCCTTTTCCATCATAGCAGTCGGGCCTCATAGAGCTAATGGCTTTTAGTGCTCGGTCATAATTCCCTCTATTCCTGACTACATCTTCTTGCGGCGCATGGACAACTGGCTCCTCAAATCTTGGAACCGCTGGAGGAATTGGCACTGCCTGTGCCTGAGGCGCATTTGGTCTCATAATGTCGGTGAATGCTTGCATAACGATTCCCCAAATAGCTTCAACTGCTGTTGTATCAAATACCATTGGAGTGTTGACCGGAACTTGGTCATTGCCCCCTTGGTTGTTGTTAGAAGCAGTCTCATGTTCATCCTCAGGATTCACTGTACTCTTCACGTTTGGCCTAGGGTCATTACTTGGCCCAACACCAGCACAAACGGTGTTTCTTGTATTTACCATCTGTTTACCGATCAAATTCCAAGTATTTTATGACATTAATATCATTCCAATGTACTTAACGTCATAAAAATCAACTTAGAATAGATTAAACTTGATAATTTCATTGATAAGCTCAACTGAGCTAATACATTTTACAAAAGGGATCTCCTGAGCGTCAAGACAAAATTGCCCGAAGACTTAGGTTCTTAACAAAACGAACTAAAATACAAGAAAAGAAACTGCTAATCAGCACTGGCCCAATCATGGCGCCCTAAAACATTTCCTGTAATCGCCACTTCTCATACATGGCTTCTTTGATCGGGCTTTACCATCGGAGTCTGGTGAAGGACTCCTTACCCTGCTCGGTCCTGGAGCACATGGCGCATTGCTTGGTCTTGCCCTTCTTAAAGCATGCTCAACCGCCTCGTCCATTTGGCGGTGCTCTTCAGGGGAAAACATCTGACTTAGGCGAAGTGCCTCTCGCGAGTTAGGACTCAACATTAGCCTTCTCTGAGCAGGAATAGGCTGTGAGTTCTCAGATGCATTTTGTAGACCATTTCTTCTTCTGGGAAATACCACCTCGTAAAGTGTATCCCAATCGGCCGAAGTCAATGGCGAGTACTCTTGCTCAGGCGGCAAATCCGGGCTTGGATAGATAAATTCCATTTTCGGGTCCTTACTGCCCACCAATAAGCGCTCTAAGCCATCAGACTCGTGGCCCTGTCCCTCGAGGTCCTCCTCGGGGTCCTCCTCTTCTTCCGGATCCTCTTCCGGGTCTTCCTCAGGATCCTCTTCTTCTGGATCCTCCTCGAGAATCATCTCAATCATGAAGTCGTCGTTGTAATGCCCTCTTGCATACCTTGACCACTCCTCTTCATTTTCCGTGTCCTTCCTTGGCTCCTCTATAGGCTCTGCCACTGGAACCTCGGTCCTATCGGACACTAGTACTACTGACTCGGGTAGTATAGTCTTCACCTCCTCGGGTGGACTACTTGATTCTCCTACTTCGAAGCATCGCATGGGAACTGGAAACTCAAGCCTTAATGGAGATGGTGGAGCCACCTCGGCTTCTTCCAAGTCCCTTCGAAGAGAAAAGCATGCACCCATAACCTACGGGTGACGAGAAAAGAGTTAGTTTTTCTAAATATAGAAGTTCGCTTCCATATCAGACTAAAGTGAAGGCACGACTAGATCGGCAGAATAAAAATTTTACTTGGAAATTCAAAGCATTCGAAAACATTTCTCAGTTTCAAACGAGTAAACGGTTTACAAAAAAATTCGTTCCAAGAAAATGTTTTTAAAACCCACCCGTTTTAAAAAAAATTCGGCTCTGATACCAGATTTGTAACACCCCTAAATATATATCCTTGAAAGGTATTACCGCCAGTGACCGCGGATTCCACATCCGAAGCCACTCAGGCTTGACCAGTTTATATAATTCATCAAACAACAGTTATAATACAAAATATCATAACTTTCGATTAAAATCATTGTCTCGGCATTACATCCATAATCCGAAATACAACTGAAATACAAAGTAGTCTTGATATAAAATATGTTTAACACAGCGGAAGTCTTAAAAATAAATAACACAAGGGTCTTGATCGAAACGATCACCCGCCAAGGAATCTCAACCTGGTAAAACTCTTTGAAATCCCAACTGCCTTCGTCGTCGTTTCTAGCCTTCATCGGAACTGCAGTTTATCTGATGTGCCGTATGAGACGGATGACACCAGCCAACCATGCAAGGGAATATAATCGGTTGGTTAGTCTAATGAAAGACTATGCAAGGGAAAATCAGATAGGTTCTAAGTAGTCATATTAGGTTAGACTCATCGTTTCTCGAATAAAAGTCGATGACGATAGTCAACCACCATACTCCTACGGAAATATATGAAAAGGCATGATCAAGAGAAAAGACTCTGAAAGATTGAGTCTTAAGGAAACATATGAAGAGAAGACTCCAACGAATTGAGTCTTATCGGAAAGTATGACAAATGTCTGGAACATTATAATTACACACACGCGTTTAAAACGACTTGATGTTTCGGTTCACGACCAACCTCATCGCGTAATGCGAATTCAGATTGGAAAGAGAACTTTACTCTGATCAAAGTCTAGACGAGTTTCCTTAGTTGCACTATTTCCTAGCTGCACTACTCGCCAAAGGGTATATTAATTATGTGCACAACAACACTTATCTTGTTTAATTCCAAAACGAACATTCACGTTACAAGATTTTAAGATCTCTTCACAAGAGATATCGGATCTCCTCACAAGAGATATCACGGGGAATAAATCCCAGGGAATAAACCCCAAATGGCTGCACCAGCTGTGTGCACGTACCCTGAGTAAGGGTATGGTCATGACCGGAAAAGTACTAGAGGAATAATCCTCCTAGCACCTAGTTATAAAGAAACCACTAAACCTCGCAAGGTACATAGTGTTCCTACGAATACTCGTGCTAACTAAACAGTTCAACACAGTAATAATTCACATCAAAGCCACCGGGGCCAAACACAGATAAAATAGCGTTGTTCTACCAATATACAACCTATCGTAATATCCGTATTTAATCATATATATATATAATAGCGTTGTTCTAGCAATATACAACCTATTATAATATCTCTTTTAAAATCACTTACAGTTATCAAAACTGTTCCCAGACGAAAACAACAATTCATCCCAAATTAATTAACAATTGATAATCAATATAAATATGGAATGATAAGCAAGAGCGAACCGCCACTTGCCTTAGATTTAGACGGAGCTCAACGAAGCTCGAGATGACGGATTCTCGGGTCTGAAACGAGGAAGAACCTGGATTATGGTTTCCTACGGAACGACCCATAACGAAATCCTAAGTTAGATTCGACAATAACTAGTACGAATCTAAAGAAAAACGAACGAAATCGAAGGAACAAAAGTCCCAAACGAGATCACAAAGCCCAAGCCACCACCATACTCGCCCATGCCCACCACGGGTGCAGTGGCCTTGACCGCGCGTGCGGCGAGGCTACAGAGGCGAGACGCCGACAACGAAAACTCACCGGGGAAGACGATGGGGCTCGACTTGGGTTGGTTTTGACTTCCAAACTCCTTGTGTCACTAACCACCACCTTGAGAGCACCTCCTCCTCCTATGGCAACTCCGGCGACGACCTTGAAGAACTCCGGCGACGCTTGCAACTCTGGCGACAATGGCAGTGAAAGAAAGAGAGATTTGAGGGAGAGAGAGAGTGGAATGGCCTCCTCCTCTTAGCCTCCTCCTTTTATAGGCCATCAAGGAGCCAGAAAGAGTCCAGCTGGGCCCCTCTCCCACCGCCTCATCGGGGACAAGATCGACAACAACTCAGATGAGTTCGGCGAAGCAAAGAAGCCATCATCATGGTGCGGGTGTGGTGGGTCTCACCGCGGGGTGCGGTGGCGACCAGTTCTTGACCGCGGGGTGCGGTGGGTATGACCGCGGGTGCGGTCAAGGAAAATTTTGTGCCTTTTGCCCATTTTTGACCGAGAAGCCCACTTTTCACCGGGAAGAATTACGGTATGGGTTTTAACCCCGGGTTAAATATATTCATATCCGAACAATTATTCTAAACCCCAAAAATACGTTGAATGTATTTTATTCTACTCAGAGAATTATTACGGAGATCAAGTATTTAACAAAAAGTCCGAACTCTTCTGAAAATAATTTGACTACAATACGAGTGTTTGGAAATCTTACCAAAGTACTCTTTACTAAAATGAGGGGTATTACACATTAAGCGAGACTCGGCTCATCTGAGTCCCGCTATCTCTTATAAAAGGTCAACTCGACCTTCTGTACTAGGTTACGTCTAATTTGAATCAAAGCTTAAGTTTGAGAGCCTATCACCTCCTTCCTTTGATTGGACGTCAAACACTTATCTCTGTCTTCTCATCTCCTTCACTCCACCGCCGACGCTATGGCATCCACTCGATATCCATCGAGTTTATCCAACCCCGCTGTCGACGCTACGGCTTCGCTTACCTCTCGAGCCACCATCCATCATCTCGAGTCACAAACACCGTGTTCCATCCAAAAACCCTCAGATTCGACACACGCGACTCACCACCAAGATCACGATCAGACATTCACAAGCAGGAACGCATCACAAAACCTCCTGGGAAAATAAACCACCAAATTGAAAACCTATTGGAGATCTTTCATGTAATTTCACAGATTCTGGTGTGGGAAGTGATGTCGGTTTCTTACATTTTTCAAATTGCAGATAGCCATTGATTCTTGAAGAACAACGAAGACGCAAATGTTTCTTTCCTTGGAGGAGGATGGATCTGGTCATTTCTGCTGGGGTCGGAATGGGAGTGGTGGTGGTGATAACAGGAATTTGTCGTTCTAATTCCTACTATGCAAAATATCCAAACAAATCTTAAACCGTAGTCCTAGATAAGTAAAGGTCGAGTCCACAGGGAGACATAGTCTATCTTAATATGCAATTTGTATGTCAGTCCAAAGTAACCAAAGGGGGGTTTTGTGAGTTTTGTAAGTTCTAAACATGCAAAAGGTAAACAAGCTAAAGAGTTGTGAAATCAGTGATGGGAAAAACACTTAGTCAAACAACATCCACTATTCGTATGACAAGTTGATCCTAGATACTCATTCAAAATCTCATGCAATGGAAATTCCAATTCCTTTTCAGATATAACTAATAGCACAACCAGATACTATTAGCACTAACTAACTAAACAACCCTGAAACTATCAAGATTCAGTTTAACAACAGCCTTACGGATAGGAATATAGTTGGATACAATTCTAGCATAAAACAACCAGCTTTTATCCTAGAATGTAAATCAGTTCTCTTCTGCATAAGACTAGCACAACCAGATACTAGCACGATGCAGTTGCTACTCTGAAATAGATATGCTCAACCAGTAACAATCTAAATCTAGCAATAGATCAATAACAACAAACCCTAGTTGATCAGACTAGAAATTATCAATATCAATCATAAGCAATCAAGCAAGAGAATAGATAAAATCCATGCAATAGATTAAGAACGAGAATCTCACAACTGAATCAAAACGAAAGCTTCAACGTCTGACTAAGCCAAGTGTGGCTTAGTTCTTCATAGCAAAGTACGTAGAATGAAATTAGGGTTCGAGAGAGAGATTGGCTGATGGGCAAACAAGCCTTTCTCTACCCTTAAATACTAAAGGAAACAAAGTCTGAATTAACCTAAAATGAAATAATAAATCGTAATAAAATAATGCAAAATAAAGCAAATAAGGAAACGGCTCGGCGGACTTCTGAACAGCGGCGGCGGGCACTGCAACCTCCACGACGATCGCCGTAATTGCGGCGGTCGCCGTCTTTATACGGCAATAATCTATTTTGTGTGTGTGATTTGTGTGCCAATCTTGGTGTGAACCTATCTTATGGTTCACACCCGTGTTACTAATAATCTACCTCTAGTTTTTGATCCAGAAATCAAAAAAACTTTCCTTCAAGCTCACAGGGCTGCGAATTTGCTACTCCAGGAAGCTGATACAATGGCAGCCTGTGTTACTCTGGAATCTTTGACAGCTCCTAATTTGGAGCAACCAACTCGTGCTGTGCAATTCCCTGCCCTGGGTGATGGGGTTAAATTTGAGCTCAAGACATGAGTAGTCCATTTACTCCCGAAATTCAGTGGAACCCCTCTTAAGGATCCTATTCAGCACCTGGATGAGTTCCTTGAGGTCTGCACCAGTATGAGGCCATATGAGATTACTGAAGATCAGATGAGGTTGAGAGTCTTTTCCTTTTCTTTGAAGGATTCTGCTAAAGATTGGTATCATTCTTTACTACCAGGGAGCATCACTACTTGGGTGAATTTGAAGAAGGTGTTTCTTGATAAATACTTTCCGGCAATCAAGTCCAATCAGCTCAAGAAGAAGATCTGCAACATGGAGCAACTGTCTAATGAGTCTCTCTATGATTATTATGAGCGCTTCAAGAAACTGGTGAAGAGTTGTCCCTACCATGGTTACGAAAAACATGATCTAATTCTCTATTTACATAGAGGACTCCGTGAAGATGATCGTCATATGGTGAATTCTTCATGTGGTGGGAATATTCTGAAGAGGACTTACGAAGAAGCTCTAGAGATATTTTCTACTCTGGCTGATGACTCTAGACAGTACAGTGGGAGAGGTTCCCAAAGCTTGGTAGTTGCTAGTTCTCAGTCAAAGATTGATCAGGCTGATTTTGATGTGCTGAGAGAGGAGGTGAGACGCCTAAAGTTGAAAGGTACGCCTCAGCAGGCTAAGGCCTGTGAGATCTGTCATGACGACTTGCATCCTACTGATTCATGTCCTACTCTACAAGAGGAAGTGAATCATGTAGGAGGATATCAGCAGAGGCCCAGGCATGACCCTTATTCTAATACATACAATCCTGGTTGGAGGGATCATCCAAACTTCAGATGGAGAGACCCAGAGCAAAATCAACCACAGGGTAATCCTCAACAGCCTAGGCAGCCATTTGTGCCACAACCTCAAGGGCAGAGCTCGAATCCTTCGTCGTCTATGGAGGACATGATGAAGATGATGATGCAGAGCCATGTAAACCTCAATGAAAATGTTGCTAAGTTGTCTAAGAGCCAATTGCAATTCCAAGCAAATACACAAGCTAGCATTCAGAACTTGGAAAGGAGGTGGGTCAGATGTCTCAAGTGGTGAATAAACTTGAAGCGAAAGACTCGGGTAAGCTTCCTTCTCAAACTGAGGCAAACTCGAACATTCGTAATGTCAGTGCTGTAACCCTGAGGAGTGGAAAAAGGCTTGAAGGAAGCAATACTGAAGCAACTGAAGAAGACAGTTCGGATCTGGAGGAAATAAAAGACGGCGACCGCCGCCTAAATCATGGCGACCGCCGCCCAGGTGATCCCACATTCGATGTTTCCGAAGAGAATGACGGCGACCGCCGCATAAATGGCAGCGACCGCCGCGATTACGGCGACCGCCGTCCAGAGAACGGCGACAGCCGTGACGGTGATCCAATTCTCGAACTTTCGGACGATGTCAACGGCGACCACCGCCAACCTTACGGCGATCGCCGCCCCTCCGAAGCTGATCTTGAGGCTAAGAAGGAGTATGAACCTCCGATTTTTCCTGATTGGAAGCCTGTTGCACCATTTTCGTCTGCTTTGAAGCGTATCAAGCCACTTGCGCAGGACAATGACATGTTTGAGATGTTCAGAAACGTGGAGGTCAACATTCCTCTCCTAAATTTGATCAAGTCTGTCCCTCGTTATGCCAAGTTCTTGAAGTAGATGTGCACCACAAAGAGGAATCAGGATAGGAACAACAAGAAGAAGGTAAAAGTAAGCGAACATGTTTCTGCTGTGTTTCAGAAGCGCTTACCCAAGAAGTGTGGCGACCCAGGTATGTTCACCATCCCTATTACTATTGGAGGTACCAAGTTCAATAAAGCTATGTTAGATTTGGGTGCTTCCATTAATGTTCTACCTTCATCTCTTTGTGAATCCTTACGATTAAGACCCATGCATGCCACTAATATTGTCATTCAGTTAGCTGATAGATCTAGTGTGCGTCCTATAGGGATAGTGGAGGATGTTTTGGTTAGGGTTGGTGATCTTACTTTTCCTGCTGACTTCTATGTGCTTAATATGGAACATGATATGCATGTAGCCCCTATTCTGTTAGGGAGACCCTTCTTGAAAACTGCCAACACTAAGATCAATGTGAGTACTGGTTCCTTGACTATGGAATTTGATGGCCAAACTATGAACTACAATATCTATGAAGCCATGAAATTTCCTTTTGATGGTCATTCCTTGTGTGCTATTGATGTACTTGAGCCTGTGGTGCAAGATGTTTTTGATGAGGACCACCTAGATGACACGCAATCTCTCATTGTTGATTCTAGCTTGGTTTCTGCTTCATTTACTAACTCACAGGAAGTCATCACTGAGTTGGCCGCTGACTATAAGCCTCCTCTGGAGATACCAGGCAAATCGCCTTTACTGCTAACTCCGAGCGAGAAGCTCGTTCCATCTGTGATGCAGGTCCCTGAAGTTGAGGTTAAACACCCCCCTGATCGATCTAAGTATGGGGAAGATGCGACTAAGAAGGTCAAGATGGAGGGGCCGCTGAAGAAGAAGAAGAAGGTCAAGATGGAGGGGCCGCTGAAGAAGAAGAAGAATGGTCTAAGGTTCAAACCTTTCCATAATTGGTTCAGGAAGGAGGTATGGATTAAGAAGGTTCCTAAAGAGCCTGACGATATGGATTGAGGATGTTCGAGTAGTATGTCAAGCCAACGACATTAACTAAGGCGCTGATCGGGAGGCAACCCGATGTTAGGTAGTTTATTTTCCTTCCCTTAGTCATTTTCTTTCGTTTTTCCCGTTAGTTTTTCCTTTCTGTGTCGAACTAACCTGCAGGAAGCGTTTCAAAGTGAAGAAGGAGTTCACGGCGCCCGCCACCTAGCTTACGGCGTCCGCCGTAATCACCTCCCTCATTCACTTTGCTTGCGGCAAATGACGGCGATCGCCGTTTAATTACGGCGATCGCCGCCATTCTCAGGTTCGTTTTCTTATCTAAAAAAAAAAATACCCCGAAAAAACCTTAAACGGGGAGAAAAAAAAAGTTTTACCAGGCTGTCCAGATTTCCCACGAGAGGTGCGCATCATGTTGCTAACGGAGGAATACATTCACCCTACATTCATTTGGCAACGATGGTGGCCCTGTAGTCGACAGCTAGAGAGGAGATACACCAGGGCCCAACCACGATGACATCTGGGCCCATTTTTGAAGGCCATGCAACCCCGTTCCCTTGATCGACCACTCATTCACCACAGTGGTTCATTATGGTTGCATGGTAGTAGCTGATGGAGTTGAAGGCCGTGCAGCCCTGCTTTCCTACATAACCACCACACCCCACGGTGGATCCCTATGGTTGCACGGTAGATGAAGATTATGGCGTTGATGCCGACACCCGTGACATGGACGTTTATTGAGAAGACCGCCAGCGACACCTTCCGTATCCAAGCCAGCTCGGCAACGTTGTGAGTTAATTTTTTGCTTTTCCCTGTGCTTTATTCTTTTTGTCTTTCATTACATTGAGGACAATGCAATGTTTAAGCATGGGGGAGAGTTCTATACTTGCCACGTCGTTGAGGAAAAGAAAAAAATGAAAAAGAGCCAAAAATTTGATAAAAGGCTGAAATTGAAATCCTGGGATAGGCCGAAAACTCGAAAGGGCGGCCTAGGTAATAAGCAGGTGGCTTGGACCAGCATTATGCTGGGGTAATATGTGGTCAAGAGTGACGTGAGTTTATGTGAGCACATCTATTGAAAAATGAAATGAGTGGCTTGGTGAAAACCCGAAAGGGCGCCTTGGCAAAATGAGCGAAAAGAAGAAGAGTGATTTTAGGATTTCTCATTATTCTTGGCGAGGCGTCATAAGAAGAGGAGACAAAGAAGGATTGTCGGGTAGGTCACTCTGGGAGACATAAGGAGCAATAAATGGAGGCTAGGATTAGAGGTTACTCACGCTATTGGATGTCCGGGTTTAGCTTGGGGAAAGTACTCTGCTTGCCCCTTAAGCTTGTTGAGTTGTTGATGTGTTGTAAATGAGAGTGGTGCCAGGATCTTGTCATGGGTTAGGTGACTCTTAGTTGGAGGATATGCTTTCTGAGACCTTGGATGCTACATTGGAGGAGTAGGCTCTTTATTAGTTTACTCGTGGACGAGCAAAGGTTTAAGCATGGGGGATTTGATCGACACTATTTTGTAGTGCATTTCTAGGGGTTGTTACCAGGTTTGAGGAGCCATTTGGATGGATTTAGTGCACAACTGTGGATTATGGAGTTAGAGAGGAGAAGTGTGGATTTGGTGGTCTGGAGAAGCAAATTGAAGATATCTGAAAAGGAATTGGAATTTCCATTGCATGAGATTTTGAATGAGTATCTAGGATCAACTTGTCATACGAATAATGGATGTTGTTTGACTAAGTGCTTTTCCCATCACTGATTTCACAACTTTTAGTTTGTTTACTTTTGCATGCTTAGATTCATTAAAACATACAAAACCCCCCTTTGGTTACTTTGGACTGACATACAAATTGCATATTAAGATAGACTCTGTCTCCCTGTGGACTCGACCTTTACTTACCTAGGACTACAGTTTAAGGTTTGTTTGGATATTTTGCATAGTAGGAATTAGCACGACAAATTTCCTGTTATCAGGTGGTGATCCAGTCACTGATTCTGGTTCCATTTCGATTAAGCTTTGTAGATGATGTGAATGGAGGAAGAAAACCCCTTGTGTAGTCATCTTCTTAAGGTGTTTTTTTCTCCTTTCTTTCAAGCCTTCAGTACTTTCTTTGTACCTTGAACTTATTGAAACTGAACCTTGCTTCAATCTGTTATGGATTGAAGAGAACTCATCCTTTAATCGAAAGGAGCATAATGCTCCATCTATAAACCCAAACCCTTAAGACCTTCCAGCCGCCGCCACTCACAGTGGACATCCACCCCTTCAATGGTGTTGATTGCACAACCTAGATCCACCTCCCCAACCTCTCCCTCTCACCGCTTTCAAACAAAACCACCGAATTTTCAATTGGCGACCCTTTGTCGCGAACCCACACCTACCAGACCCCAATCGCACTCACAAAAGAACCAGAGAGGAATGTGGTTCGTTTGTCGTCGATGGCGCTACGTTTCAGAGAAGCCAAAGGGACGCCTTAAAATTGAGACCTGAAAATCAGAATTGGGGAAGGACGAAGACAACGGTGGTCATGAAGAACGAAGACATCGGTGGTCGTTTGGCTCTCCCAACGGATCTGAAATCTTGGACTCTCTAATCCCTTTTTGAAGGATCACATATTGGAAGATGGTGGTGCTTTGTGGGATTTGGTGTTCCCATCTCCCACTCCTTGCCTTAAAACCCGTATGAGGTCAAATCATTGAATCAGAATCAATGGCCTCATTTTTACCTCATCCTTAGCAATGGGAATGTGTGGCTTTGTCTCATTCATTATCGCTTGACTCTTTTGCCTTTGTGATACACTTAATTCTGTTGTAGAGCTGTTTTTAGGTTTGATCTGAGACTGTTGTCCCAGTTTAGAGATCGAGATAGTGATCGTGTGATCCCCGGTGGCTTCTACCGACAAAGTGCCTCCGGATTGTATCTTGTATCTGCTTCTCGGTTGCGTCATCGTCGTGTTGGTATTTTCCAACCCATGTATGAGCCCTTCTCTACGACCAAGCCTACTCTTCTACTCCTTTCAGCGTTGATTGTTTCCTTTGTGCTTTTCTTGTAATTTTATTGTTTTTTCTTGTAATTTTGTTATTGTTAGTTCTTGTTGTAATTTGTTTTTGTTTATGTTGTCGGTGTTTCCGACTGCCGTTTACTCGGCCTCTCGAGGATCTAAAAACAAACTTCAATTATTTTGTAGATATCAATTGATGATTTTATGTTAACTTGATAATAGAAAAGAAAATTAACTTTTGATTCCTAAAGTCCCTTAAATAATACGAATTGTCAACTCTAAGCAAAAATAATACAATTTTTTTTAAAAAAAATTGGTAGTCAAACTATTATATATCGAAAATAAAATGATTCACTTTTCTTGTGACAATTCCCATAAAAGTGATGGCATGAATGTTAGAAGACCGGACTGATGGCATTGCCAAAGAATATATGTTGTGTTGTAAACATGTTAAAATACAATTCAATTTTCTTTTGCCATTTCATAAACCCGATCATATTTCCGAACTTCACATTATCACTTTCATTGGAATTGTAACCGGAAAATTTAATCATTCTATTTTCAGTATATAAATCTATAATTTGGCAACTAACTTACAATTTATGAAATAGTATTGTGTCTAGTTGATACTTACTTTGCATTATTTAGACTTATTTTTTTAATATCAATGGAAACGGATAATTAGATTGATCTTATAAATTAAATTAAATTTAATAAAAAAGCCTTTTATTAACTAGTTAATTTGCAATAGGAGAAGAGAACTCCACACCTTGCTACACTAATTTTCGTTTTCAATTTTGTGAAATCTCATGATAACTACCAACTATGTCAACCACCTACAACCACATAAATTAAACGTACTGTTTTTAACTTGCTCACGAACAAAACACCGAGTCCAGATGGTTTTACTGCTGAATTCTTTCAAAAATATTGGCCCACTGTGGGAAATTCACTTATCTCTGTCATTCAATATTTTTTTCATTCGAGACAGCTACTTCGTGAATGTGCTCAGTCCTTTATTACCTTAATTCCTAAAATAGATAATCCTAGTACTACTAACCATTATAGACCTATCAGTCTTTCTAATACATCTAATAAAATTATAACAAAAATCATGTCCAATCGTTTATCCCCATTTTTGTCTAAATTAATCAGCCCTCTTCAAGGTGCTTTCGTTCCTGAACGTCTTATTCAGGACAAAATTTTAATCGCTTATGAAATCTTTCACTTCTTTCATAAAAAAAAGAAAGGTAAACAAGGATGGATGGCTCTTAAACTGGATATGAAAAAAGCTTATGATAAACTTAATTGGAATTTCATTACCCATGTCCTTCTCAAATTTGGATTTTCAAGTTTTTGGGTTGACCGTATTATGACATGTATTACTAGTACTTCATCATCTGTTCTTGTCAACAATGAACCTGGTTATGTCTTTCACCCTCTGTGCGGATTGCGTCAAGGAGACCCTATTGCCCCATTTATTTTTATTCTTGCAATGGAATTTCTAGCACATACCCTTTTTTAGGAACCTGGTTCTTCACATAGAAAGGTTGGTATTCAAATTACGAAACATGGTACATGTATTCCTTCTTAAACTTTGCGGATGATACATTGATTTTTGCTAACGCAAGCCAAGAAAATATGTTTTTCATCAAGTCTATTCTTGTTGACTTCTCTCTGAAGTCAGGTCTGTCTATCAATTATCATAAAAGCACCTTTCAAACCTCCAGTAATATTACTCAGCAACAATCTCTCTCATTAACTAGTGTTCTTAACTTACAAGTTACTCGTTCTATGGAAAAATACTTAGGAATACCCATTATCAAAGGGAGAGTTAAAAATCAGATTTTCTCTGAGGCAATTTTCAAACTTAAAAAACAATTGGGGAAATGGAAAGCAAACACCTTGCCTCAAGTCGGTCGAACTATTCTTATCCAATCTAATCTTTTGTCCATTTTTTTTTAATGTAGAGTTTCATTCTTCCTAAAGGCATTTGTCTTAAGATTGAAAAAAATAATAAGAATTTCTTCTGGAATCATTCGACCTCAAACTATCATTCTCTTATTAGTTGGGATAACATTTGTCAACCTAATTGTAAAGGGGGCCTTGATCTTGACCTTGCTTACAATATAAACATTGCTATGCAAATGAAACTGCTCTGGAAATTAATTTCGGATCCAGACTGCTTTTGGGTTCGTATTATCTCAGAAAAGTATTTACGAAATTCCAATATTTTCTCGTATAAAAAGAAACCTTCTGATTCATGGCAATTCTCCAGACTTATACAGCTCCGACAAGATTTTCAAAAAGGACTATTATGGCAAATTGGTGATGGTTCTCATATTAACTTTTGGGAAGACCACTGGATCCCTGATTGTATCATTACACAGTTTGCGGAAACCATGACCGTAATCATATTATGGCAAATTGGGTGCTCTTCAACATGTTCTTCCGTCACAATTAATCGCTAAAATCTTATAAATTTATATACCCACATCTTATCTCCCAAATAAACTTATTTGGTATCCCTCAACTAATGGTACTTTTTCGATTAAAAGCGCTTGTTCTTTAACTCGTCAAAATTATGAAACACCAAGCGCGGGCTGGCTGGGGTGGTGGCTGCATGGTGCAACTAGGGTGGGGGCTGAATTAGGGTTAGGGTTTGTTAGCATAAGATCCTAACTACCTTAATTAGATATGGTAACAAGGTATCTTATCTCTAGAGTATATTTTATCCAATTATACATGGTAATGATTAGTATTGGTATTAATTCCATATATGATTTTATTAAATTAAAATAATAAGAAGATTGGATTAATTATTTTATTGGATAATTTAATTAAAGTAATCTTGAAAGTCTATTAATATGATTAATAGTCTATTCATGTCTCTTAATATTTGATATTATATTTTGCATGTATGGTTTAATATTATGATATTATTATTATTGCATGCGGTGACTGGTATGACCCAAATAGGATAGAAAATACGATCTGCGTATTGTTATTATTTTCTTGTACACGATCTGCGTATCGTTATGTAGTTTTGTAATTTAATTTTTAAGAAATTAGATTAGATTTACATTATGTGATACAAGAGAAGAAGATCCTATGAAGATTCAAGGATGGAGATCCAAGAGGCAAGAATAATCTATGAAGATTAGATCACATGGGATTTAGGAAAGTGCCAAAGTACGCCTAAAGTCTTATCTGAATTAGGATCTTGGAATCATTTTATTCAAAGGGAAAATTTTAATGGATAAAATGGCATTAGCTTATTTATGTTTAAAGCATGTTTAAAAATTTTAAGCTATTGCATGATAAGCATGATTTACATTTTGCATGTTATTTATGTTGTAGATATCATGTCTAGAAACGATAACCCAACCATCATCAACTTACGTTCAATTCTTGAGAAGAATAAGCCGAACGGTAACAACTTCCTCGCTTGGCAAAGAAATCTGAGAATTGTTCTCAGTTCTAAAGGAAGAGAGAATGTCCTTGGCACCCATATCCCAACATTGACTGCTATGTCTACTCCAGAGGAGATAGTAGAGGAAAAACAGATCAAAGATAAGTCAGTGATTGTCACTTGTCTTATGTAGGCTTCCATGGAATCGAGCCTTCAAAAGAGGTTTGAGAGGATGTACGCTTACACCATCATTCACAACCTAAAAGTTATGTTTCAGGAGCAAGCGAGAATGGAGAGGTATGAGACTCATAAGGCAATTCTTGATTGCAAGCTTGAGAAAGGCAAGCCAGTTAGTGCTCATGTGTTCAATATGATTGGACATTTTGAAAACATGGAAAGGCTTGGCCACCCCTATAGTCAAAAGTTGGCTACAGACATCATACTCCACTCTCTGCATGATGGATTTGCTCAATTCAAGCTGAACTTCAATATGAATGGAGTTGGAAAAACACTTGAAGAGCTACATGGGATGCTCAAAACAGCTGAGTAAAATATCTTTGTTGACACCAAGAAAGAGATCTTGATGGTCAACAAGGGAAGAGGGTTCAAGAAAGGGGCACCTAGACAGTAGAAGAAGAACATGCAAGGGAAGGGCAAGCAAGTTGCGCAATTCAAACAGACTTCTGAAAAGGCTAAAGTAGCGGCTTACCATGACTTTTTCTACTGCCATTCCAAAGGTCATTGGAAGAGGAATTGCCCAAAATACCTGGAACATAAAAAGAATGGAACTGTGAGTTCCAATTCAGGTACGAATGTTATAGAAGTCCTAACAACTAAAGCTTCAACTTGGGTATTGGACTCAGGCTGTGGTTCTCACATTATTTCGAATGTGCAGGGACTATGAAGAAGTAGAAGCTTAGCTAAAGGAGAGGTAGACCTACGCATTGGAAATGGAGCAAGGGTTGTTGCACTTGTCATTGTAGATTATAGTTTATCTTTACCTTTTGATTTAATATTAGAACTTAATAATTGTTATTTTGTCCCGTCTATTACTAGAAACATGATTGCGACTTCTGTTTTGGATTTAGAAGGCTATGATTTTACTCTTAAAGGTCAGCGTTTTTCTATTTTCACAGATAACATCTTTTATGTCGATGTCATACTGAGTAATGGACTCTATATTGTGGATCAAGGATCCAACATCTATAACATAAATACCAAAAAGCAAATGACTGTAGCACCACCTATCTATGGCACTGTCGTTTAGGTCACATTAGCCTAAATCACATGAAGAAACTCCAAAAGGATGGACTTCTAACCTCATTTGATTGTGAATCATTTGAAACATGTGAATCTTGCCGGATGAGAAAGATGACAAGATCACCTTTTACTGGAGTGAGTGAAAAGGAAACTGAGCTTTGGGCCCTAATACATACAGATGTATATGGACCAATGAGCACAAAAGCTAGAGGTAGTTACAGATACTTCATAACCTTTACTGATGATTTAAGTAGATATGGATACATATACTTAATGAAGAATAAGTCTGAATCTTTTGAAAAGTTCAAAGAGTTTCAGAATGAAGTTGAAAACCAACTTGGCAAGAAAATTAAAGCACTACGATATGATCGTAGTGGTGAATATTTGAGTCAAGAATTTGATCATCATTTAAGAAGTTGTGGGATCGTCTCACAACTAACTCCACCTGGAACACCACAATTGATGGTGTATCTGAAAGGAGGAATATGACCTTGTTGGACATGGTTCGATCTATGATGAGTTTTGCTGATCTTCCAATATCTTTATGAGGATATGCTCTCACAAATGCAGTATTCACACTAAACAGGACTCCGTCCAAAGCTGTAGATAAGACACCATATGAGTTATGGACTGGAAGAGTTCCAAGTTTGTCTTTCTAAAGATCTGGGGATGTGAAGCTTATGTAAAACGTTTACTAGCAGATAAGCTTGCACCCAAATCAGATAAATGCTTCTTTATAGGGTATCCTAAGGAAACTAAAGGATACTACTTCTACAATCCCAGTAAGCACAAACTGTTTGTTGCTAGGGATAGTGTCTTTATGGAAAAAGAATTTGTTTCCAAAAAGTCAAGTGGGAGAAATGTTGATCTCGAAGAAGTTCGAGAAGAGCAACAAACTGAGCAACAAGATGACATGGATTACTCTATGTCAGAGACGACGTTATTTGAGGACCTAATCCCGCAAGGAGATGGAACTCATACACCGGAGGTAGTGGAGTCACAAGACCCCATTCCTATCGTTTCTCCGGAATATGATTCCAATAAGGATCCACAAAATGTTGTGGCAGAACCTCCTGTTATTCAGCCCACACGTAGATCAGATAGGCCCAAAGCACAACCAAAGAGATACATTGATTTCATAATGACTGCGAGTTTGGACATCCTGCTTTTAGAAAGAGATGAGCCTACTACATACAAGCAAGTTGTGGCGAGTCCAGACTCCGAGAAATGGCGTATTGCCATGAAGTCTGAAATGGATTCCATGTCTGAGAATCAAGTATGAGACTTGATAGATTTGCCAGATGGGGTAGTACCCATAGGGTGCAAATGGGTATACAAACTCAAAACAAACAAGGATGGAAACGTAACAGTTTTCAAAGCGAGATTGGTTGCAAAAGGCTTTAAACAGATTCATGGTACTGACTATGATGAAACCTTCTCTCCAGTCGTCATGATTAGATCCATTTGGATACTCCTAGCAATTGTAGCTCATTATGATTATGAGATCTGACAAATGGAAGTCAAGACCGCTTTTTTAAATGGATATTTAGAAGAGGATATGTACATGACACAACCTGAGGGTTTTGAGGATCCACAGAATACTAGGAAAGTAGGCAAGCTTAAGAAGTCCATTTATGGACCTAAGCAAGCATCAAGGAGTTGGAACCTTCGATTTGATGAAGTGGTCAAACAATTTGATTTCATCAGTTGTGAAGAAGAACCTTGTGTTTACAAGAAGTTTAGTGGGAGCAAAGTGGTCTTCCTGGTCTTGTATGTGGATGACATACTACTCATTGGAAATGACATTTCTATGCTGGAGTCCGTTAAGGACTGGCTTAAGAAGAATTTCTCAGAGGTCACGTACATATTAGGCATCAAGATCTATAGAGATAGGTCTAAAAGACTTATTGGACTAAGTCAAGGAACTTATGTGGATAAAGTCCTTGATAGGTTCAATATGAAGAATTCCAAGAAAGAATTCTTGCCTATGCAGCATGGCTTACATCTCAGCAAGAAGCAGTGCCTAGTGACACCTACTGAGCTAGAGAGAATGTGTAGGATTCCTTATGCATCTGTAGTAGGATCCATCATGTATGCCATGGTTTGTACTCGCCCGGATGTTGCATTCGCTTTGAGCGTGTGTGGCAGATACCAATCGACTCCAGGTGAAGAACACTGGAATGCAGCTAAGAACATCCTTAAATACTTGAGAAGGACTAAGGATTATTTCTTGGTGTATGGAGGACATGATGAGCTGATCGTTGAAGGATATACTAATGCAAGCTTTCAGACAGATAGAGATGACTTCCGGTCCCAATCCGGATACGTCTTCATTCTTAATGGAGGGGTTGTGAGCTGGAAGAGCTCAAAGCAAGACACGGTAGCTGATTCTACGACAGAGGCCGAGTACATTGTTGTAGTGGATGCAGCTAAGGAAGTTGTCTGAATAAGGAAGTTCATTATCGAGCTTTGTGTGGTTCCCAGTTGTGCTAAGGAAATTGACATCTATTGTGACAACAATGGTGTCATTGCCCAATCCAAGGAACCAAGTTCTAACTCCAAATCCAGACACGTGCTCAGGAAATACCACATCATTCGAGACTATGTCCAGAGGGGTGATGTGAACGGATGACAATATTGCATATCCATTGACTAAACCTCTATCCAAGCCCAAGCATGATAGTCACACTAGGGCCAAGGGACTCAAGCACATTGGAGAATGGCTTTGAGATTGTATTATTTTGAGATTATAGATGTTGATTTCATGATTGTTGAAACATTGCATCATGTTTGTTTTTGAAATAAAGTTTCATTATTATTTAATTATGGTTTAGAATTAAATAAAATGTCCTAATAATTTATAATCATCAAATAGGATCATTATAAAAGTTATGGTGGATAAAATCCTATTAAGTGAACTGATATTATGAATTATGAGTTGTCTGTAGTCTAAGTCATTAAATTAAACATAAATGACTCAATACAGGTTATTATGTAAGTTGATTGATAACGCCAAGTTTCACGGGCTATAGGGACATGGAGATGTCTAATCAATTACATGGACATGTATGGTGGATATGTGTTGGGCAGACCTACCTTAAGATTCTTCAAATGAGTTGTAGAATTTTAAGTTGAACTATGATTAGTAGATTCCCCATACATGAGTGCGATATACCTCATACTTGGTGATTGGTAGTCTTTGACATTGTCAAACACTGTTGCGTAAAAGGCGACAATAAAGGCAGTGACCGGGATTACTGAAAATTGAGTGGGAGCTATAGTCACACAAGATTGGAGAAGTCCTCTTATTTATATATATATATATGTATATATGTGGATAGAAATGGTGTCTTGGCCACTTGAAGAGTAAGAACTGAAAATGCATGGCCGTGCTCAAGTGGATTAATAGTAATTATTTGTTTTGATAGTTCAAGCTCGGAGTTCGAGAAATAATTTGAATATTGATATGGATTACATAAGATGTTATCATATCATCAAATTAGACACTAAGTGACAAATGAATTGATGTTGCATACTTGTTTAAGGACAAGTGGGAGATTGAAGGAATATGTGTTCTTTAATCAAGATGACAATTACTATTGATAGAATAAGATTATAATGGAGATTAATAATCCAAATATTTTAGGTAGTCTTAGTGTTTTGCTAGAAGACAACTATGACTTATGAGATAAATTAGATTTGGCCCATTGCTATTATATCCGGGTCGTATAAGGTCACACACAATAGAGTAATTAGACTAGATCAAAGCAACCCGAGGCCCATTGTGGGAATGAGAATTTCGGTCAGTGTATATTGTTGGAAGAGTAAGTAATAATAAAGTGTTATCTATTTACTTGATAACATAAGAAAAAATATCTTTTAAAAAGATAAGATATTGTATCAATTATAAATATCTCTTTCTAGTTAAAAGGAGATTTATCTTATAAGATACTCCCTCTGTCCCGAAATGTTTGTCCTAAAGTACAAAAAGCTCTTGGATTAAGAAAATTAACAAAGTACAATTGGGGACATGACCTGCTACAGTGAAAATTAACAAAGTACACAAGGGGACATGACCTGCTACAGTACAATCTGTGGTTATTTACCACATATCAAATTCCAGCCAATGAGAAGGCTGATTTTAGGGGCACACGGATCACTTACAATTTTTGGGGACAGAATTGCCCTAAACAAAAGGGGACTTAGGGCATAATTGCCCTGACAAAATTGCCCCTAAACAGAGTATAAAAGGGGATTACAGCTTTGGGAAATGAATTTACAGAATTTACATTCAAATTTACAGTAAAATTCAGAGCAAAATTAAGCAAGTAAATAGTCTCTGCATCACAGCCTGGTGGTGTCATGGCCTCAGCTTTATGGGACTTAAATGAAGCTCCACTTCCAGATGAACAATACATTTATGATGGAGAAGAGTTCGAAGAGGGACAATCATCAGGGGACATGGAACAAGATAGTGAACATAGCTTTGATCTCAACCAGGAACCAAGAGATGAAGAGGGACAGTCATCAGAAGCAGAGCACAACACAGAGGCAACACAACATCATCAGCCAATACATAATACCAGGCTCAGCATTGATAAAAAAATGCACATTTTGAATGCTCTGCTAGCAATATCTAGAGAGGGACAATTACCACATGGTGCAATAAAGAAAGCTGTAGAAGAGTTCAAAATGTCAACAAGATGCATATGCAGACTTTGGAACACAGCAAAGAAGCAACATAATGCACATCAGAGGTACAATCTAAGCACAAAATATCACAACTGTGGTAGAAAAGGAATTCAAGTAGAGATGGATTCAATCACAGCACTGGGCATGGGAGACAGGTCATGCATTAGAGACTTAGCTAGCAAGCTTAGTCTTTCAAAGACCAAAGTGCATATGATGGTCAAGCAAGGTACAATAAAGCCACATACAAATCTAATCCATCCTGGTTTGAGTGAGGGACATAAGAAGGCTAGGTTGGATTGGGTACTGAAGTTACTTTGTGGGGATACAGTAGAAGAAAAATCAGTGTATTATCCAATGTTTGATTTTGTACACTTGGATGAGAAGTGTTTTTTTCTATCAAAGAAATCACAGAGAGTATATCTAGCACAGAATGAAAGGGGCAAGTACAGAGCTGCAAATTCATCTAAATTCATTCCCAAAGTTATGTTCATTGCAGTTGTAGCAAGGCCTAGATTTGATGCAGAGGGACAGTGCATTTTTGATGGGAAGATAGGAATCTTTCCATTCACATATCAACAAGCAGCAAAAAGGTCATCCAAAAACAGAGAGAAGGGGACACTAGTTACAAAGCTAGTTGAATCAGTCAACAAGCAAGTGACAAAGAACATGTTGATAAACCAAATCATTCCAGCAATCAAGGCAAAGTGGCCACAAGATGGAGCTCAAAGAGTTATATTCATACAACAAGACAATGCAAAAGCCCATATAACTCAAAGAGATCCAGAATGGCAACATGTATACATTCAGGATGGATTCACTTTCATCTTAATACAACAGCCAGCTAATAGTCCAGATGTAAACATCTTAGATCTAGGATTTTTCAGAAGCATTCAGTCACTCATGCACAAGAAGATGCCAAAAAGTATTGATCATATGATAGAAGTAGTGCATGAAGCATTTTTTGAATTGGCCCCTACAACTCTAAGAGATGTGTGGATGACACTACAATTTGTTATGAATGAAATACTTAAAAGCAAGGGAGGCAATGAGTATGATTTGCCACATGTAAACAAGAAGAAATTAATGGCTCAAGGAAATCTACCAAGAGAGATCAAGGCACCTATGTGGGCTATCATAGAAGCATGGGACATAGTGCATGGGGGTGCACAACAAACAGATCAAGCAGGAACATCAATAGCAGGTCAACAGAGTCAACAAGGGACAACATAAGTTGAAGATCAAGACACTGAAGAAGCACTTGAAGACAGTCAGTTTATTTAGCAATATATGACAAAGATTGAACATTTTGTGTACAAAGCAAGAACTTTTGTAATTTTGTAAACAAGCACAAGTAATGGCACACCAATGACATAGCTTTGATCTCAGATGTCCCTAATACCATCATAGACACAAACCCATTCACAATACCTTAGCATACACATAAGCATCAATCAGTCATTTGACTGTGTTCCAATGGCACACTAAGACAGTGAACATGCAGGGAATGCATCTCAGTTTCAAGACTTCATCATAGATAGACTCAAGGAGAATAACACCACCAATCACAAGAGCTTTTAGAACTTTAGGACAAACATTTCGGGACAGACAAGGGAAATGCATAAATAATCTCAGATGTCCCCATAGCCATCATAGACACAAGACCTTAACATACACATAGGCATTAGTCAATCACATGTGAAAGTGTTCCTATGGCACATTAAGGCAGTGATATTAAGGTCTTGCATCTCAGCAAAAAGACTTCATCATTGAAATGCACAAATAATCTCAGATGTCCCCATAGCCATCATAGACACAAGACCAATCACAAGACTCAACATACACATAAGCAACAATCAACCACATGTAAAAGTGTTCCTATGGCACATTAAGGCAGTGACATTAAAGGTATTGCATCTCAGTTTCAAGACTTCATCATTGAAATGCATAAATAATCTCGGATGTCCCCATAACCCTCATAGATACAATACCAATCACAATACCTTAACATACACATAAGCATCAATCAATTACATGTGACACAATGTTGCCATGGCACATCAGAAGTCCAGTGACCATAAAGGTTTTGCATCTCAGTTATCATGCATCATCACCGATCACAACACAGAGGCAACACAACATAATCCAACATCAGAACAGCAACACCAAAACAGAACACCAACACACCAAAACAGAGAATCAACTTAAACAGAATACCAATGTCTTAGTCATCAGAACATCAACAACAAAACAGAATATCAATGTCTCAATCAACAGCACAACAAACTCATTCAACAACATGCATAATTCAAAGCAATAATCTCAGCAAAAATACCCATGCAAAAACAACTAAAAAAGAGTGAGACTTAGCTAAAAATCAGAATTAGAGGCAATATCACCATAACCGGGGACGATTCATCTCGCAGCTTCATCGTCAGAGGAATCAGGGATGAAGATAATCTCAGGGGAATCAGGGAGGACGACGATCTCAGGGGTAGGAAAGAGCTCAACGAACTCAGGGGTAGCAGGGAGCTCAACGATCTCTAGGGGCTCTTCGCGCAGCTTCCCCTCCACAGTTTCCTCTGAGCCAACAGGAGTGAATCTGTGATCCCCAACACAATCGCCACCCCACTCGCACTGTGAAGCTTGAGAGCAAGCAACAAAAAGTGCATCAGAAGTCCAGGACCCATCGGACTTAAATATGTCCGAATCACCCATTTTTTATGCAAACAGAGAAGGGAACCCAGGGGACCGGGGTTTTCAAAGCAACGATCTCTGAGATTTAGGGTTTTTTTGGGCGGGTTTTGGGAGATCTGGGTAGATCTAGACGAGGAGCAAGCCTTTTCTGTGTTTTGGGGGCAGCCGGAGCAGATTAACCGCCGGCGAGCAGATCTGCAACAGATCGAGATCATTTTTGTGAGTTAGGGTTTCAGAGAGAGCTCAGAATAGAAGAGAGGGATCATACGAGAGCGTAGAGAAGGAGAGGCACCTTCTCTGGAGAGCGAGAAGTCAGATGAGAGCACAAAGGAGAACTAGAGGTGAAGAGAGCTCAGACGAGAGAGGAGACGAGAGAGCTCAGATCTAGGGTTTCAGAGAGAATGAAAGAGCTCAGAAGAAAAGAGAAGAGAGCGGCGAAGAGTGAGACGAGAGAGTGAAGAGTGAGAGATCAGAATGGGGTATTTAGGGTTAGGGTGGGAAATGGGCTGGACTGGGTAGATTAGGGTTTCGGTAATTGGGCTGGGTAGATTAGGCCGGGTTAAATGGGTAGATTAGGGGTAGGTTAATATGGGTTAGGGATATTGGGTTAGGGTAAATTATGGATTTGGGTTAGTTTGGTTAAAAAAATGGATTTGGGTTAAGTTAATGAATTTAGGAGTAGTTTGGTTAATTTTGTTAATTTTATTAGTTTAATTAATTAATTAACATTTTAATTAATTAATTAACATTTTAATTAATTAGGTTAATTAGGTTAATGGAAAATGGTTTATTAAGTTTTAGGATATGGATAAAAATGATGGATATTAATGGAGTTTGAGATGGATGAAGATGGTAAATGAGAATGATTGGATGTGTAAGGTAAGAATAAAATGATGTAAAAGATGGAATGAATAAGGGTAATATTGGAAAGAAAAGATGGATAAAAAAGAAAAGTAGAACAAACAAAAGGGGACGTCCAAAACAAAAACAGGACGAATATTATGGGACGGAGAGAGTATAAGATAAGATAATAATATATATATTAAGATATATGTCTTCCAAACAAATATATATGAATTGGCAAGATCTCTTCACGTAAGAGATATAGAAAGAATCGATGGCTTTTGAACAATGTCAACTGAAGCCACAAAAACCTCACGGCCGTACTCCAATTAGTGGAGCTTTGTATCTAGTACAGTGTTCGTGTAAATTAGTAAAGAGTCATATTTGAGACTCTATTATGTTATTTTTTTATATATGATTCGTATTAAATTTAGTTAAATCTTAGAAAACTATTTTCTTAAACTAAATTAAGCTTAAAATATCTAAATAACCAGAGTATTGAGACTGGTTCACACTCAGCAGTCAAAACCATTCCGCCTTCACTTCAGTGTCCTCTCTCTCACTCAAAACCATGAAAACATACCCATAAACGGAGCTCTCTCTTGGAAATGGGGTTGACTGTATACGCGGCGGTCGCCATTTTGGGAGTGATGGCTACTTTTCTTCTCACCCAACTTCCATTAATAATGGCAGGTTTGACGCATTTACCGTTTCCCTTTCCCCCCACTTGTAATGTTTGCAGTTACTTAGCTTTCGCTTTCTCCTCCTCTTGTTTCTATTTGTTGTTTGTTCTACTTATTCTGACTGGTCGAATAGACACCCTTTTCTTCTTCTGTGCTGGAATGAAAGAGGGCTAAATTAGATACGACCACACCAATTTGCTTTCCGTTTTTTTTTTCCTTTCCTTTTGGGATTGTTAATTGTTTGTGTCATGCAGTTGTGTTTCCTCCCCTAATTTGTGAATTTTTGAAGAAATTTTGGAGAATGGTTTGCTGTGTTGTATCTGGGTGACTGTTAATATGTTGTCTGAAGATGGCTATTCAATTTCTTTCCCCAGTTCTAAGTATATGGCTGTGCTGTTGGGCATTGGGGTCTTTGGACTTGGCCAAGAAACTAGCATTGCCATTACTCATTTGGAGGGCCCTTTTGGGTTGGACTACTTTGCTGTGGTTTTTGATTCGATAGGTTTTCTGTTTTACTTTATTTGTGGAGACGCATTTATGTTTTAGGAAATGGGTGACTGAGATTTGTTTTTCAACCAAATCTCTTATCTAATTTGTGGAGACACGTTCATGTTCCCTAGTTTGTGGAGAAGTGCATCTTGGTTATTAATACATCAGGGGGTTCATCTCTTTTCTTGGTGCAAAAGTTGAATGAATAAGTAATCAGCAAGACAGGAATCAGAAGTGAGTTGAATTGATCATCCATATAAAGTCAGTAGTTACAAACAGTAGAGAGCGACAGCTTAAACACCTTCAAGCACAGGCCACATAGAAGACCACGACTTTGGTTACTGAAATGACACTGGAAAATGCATTCAGGCTCTGACCGTGTTCTAAATCTCTGGTAAGAAGTGCAGGGATAAGTGATCAGTGCAGACATTCCATTTGCAAATATCTATGTATAGCGTGAGCACATGGTGAAGGACATATTCTTCCCGCTCCTGTTGATACAATCTTTCTTCCATTAGGACATTTTTGATGATGTATTCACGACTAAATCTAGGCTATGGTTTGTAGATGAATCCAGTGTCCATTTCAAAAACGAGGATGTTGAATTGCTTGTTTAAATCCACAACTTCCTTTGTGATTGTTAACTTATATTCCCAGACATGAACATTGCAATCTGTTTGCATTGAAGAAAGAGATTCTTTGCTTTTAGTTTATGCCTACCCCAAATGGCCAAGAGTTGCTTCTTTACGCTACTGATATTGTTTTCAGTTGCTCAATCTTATTCTTGTTGTTGCAGGCTGTCCTTTGGACCTGAATGGATCCAACTTTACTCTTCTGGCTTCCATGTGTTCAAATCCAAACGACAGGGGGAAATGTTGCCGCTACATCAATGCCTTTGTTGCAGTTACAGTCGCTCGATATTCGAATGTGACAGGTGATCTCGGGGTTGCTTCAGATTCATCCGAGGTTTGTCTGCACTCTATATCGGAAACCTTTAGGCTCTATGGGGTTCCCCAGAATGCCACCGAGTTTTGTGGACTTGGGACAAAGATTCCTGTTATCTATGAATGCAAAGGCAGAACGACTGTCATGCAGATGGCTCATTCACCAGGTTTCGGGGATGTCACTAAAGATTGCGTGGCTCCATTTGTGGAGAAAAGTGATTGCAGAAAATGCATAAACACCAGCATCATCTATTTGCATGGCATAACAGGAGAGGAAGATAATGTGACACTGAATACATGCCGAGATGCTACATTTGCAGCCCTTGCAAGCCGGGCTGATGATGCTTCTGCTGCTGGATTTGCCGGCTGTTTCTTTCATGCTCCTGGGCTTAGTACTACAGGTACGAACCCTGAAGGTCTTTTTGGATAACAATAGTAATCACTTATAAGTAACTTATCAGCATGTTTTATTAAATAAGTGCCATCATCAGTAACTTACAAGCACAAAGTACCTTATGAGCATGGCTTACAAACATACACCGATGTCATTTTGTGCTTGTAATATGTTAGGAACGTGGATGAGAACAAGAAATTATGTCATTCGACAATCTCTATCTTTTCTAGGTGTTAAGGATTATTGTAGAAGTGAGGATATTGTAACTTACAAGATCATCTATTGTCAAATTGGATTCAAGGTTTCAGCTTTTTGACCGGGTAAGGCTCCATTGTCTTGCTTTGGAGTTTTTTTCCTTGGAACAAGGGCTATCCTCTGTAATCTTTTTCTGCATATTTCGGTACACTGTATTTAAATATATGCAAATAATAGAAGGTGGGGATCTTCTTTGCATTGGTATAATCAACTTCTGTAATTTTCGTGTCTAGTATAGTATACTTTTATGTTTCAACTCAACACAAGGAAAAGTGATTTTCCATGTTATTATCTCTCCTTGTGATGCACCACATTCATCACTAAAGAGAAAACCTTGATTGTTCACTTTGACTTTTTTTCTTAGTGTCAGCACAATCCTCATCCGCACAGACTCCAAAGGCATCCCCTAGACCATTGCTCGCAGCAGGCCCGAGTGAGCTGTCAGTGGGTCTACCTATAAATGGGAGCCATCATCACTACCACCTCACAGTTCTACCTGCAATTGGGATTGCTGTCACTGTAATCTCTCTTATGCTTTTGATTGCGATCATATTTTTTATTCATAGGAAGAATAAAGAGCTTGAGGGTTCTGAGGGAAATATTAAGACTTCGCCTCGCCCTATAATGAAGATTCGGGAAGGTATGCCATTTGTTGTGGCTACCAATTCTATGCTTCTCCCCTACCAAAACAGTTGACACATGGAAAAGTTATTTCTTCTATCTACTGTAGGCCCATCTGTGTTCAGAAAATTCACATACAAGGAGACCAAGAAGGCCACAAACAGTTTTTCTACAGTCATTGGACAAGGAGGATTTGGAACTGTGTATAAAACCGAGTTCAGTGATGGTTTGGTGGCTGCAGTTAAGCGGATGGATAGAGTTTCAGAGCAGGCGGAGGATGAGTTCTGCAGGGAGATTGAACTCGTAGCCAGATTACACCATCGTCACCTTGTGGCTCTCAAAGGTTTCTGCATTGAGAAACAGGAGAGGTAATCCCTTATGGGTGCTTCTTCTAATATTAAAATGAGCACTGATGCTTAGAAAATTATCTTCTTTTCCATTGCTATGTAGGTTTCTTATGTACGAGTATTTGGAAAATGGAAGCTTGAAAGACCATCTTCATTGTAAGTCTTAAGTGATATTGTAGTTATCTTTCTTCTGAGTTTCTACCTTCTAATCTGATGCGGTTTCCATGGATTTGCTTAGCTCCAGATAGGACATCATTGAGCTGGCAGACGAGGATCCAAATTGCCATTGATGTTGCAAATGCCCTGGTAACTAAGAACTACTCGTAATCTGTTAGGTCTATAAGTGCATCTTATAAGAAATTTTACTGCAAATTTAACTCGTTTATTTTACAGATGACTTGATAAACAACTTACTCAGTTACTCCGCGTTGCCTTCTTTTTGATGTCATGTGCAGGAATACCTTCACTTCTATTGTGATCCTTCTCTCTGCCACCGAGATATCAAATCTAGCAACATTCTACTGGATAAGAATTTTGTAGCAAAGGTGCATTTCTGTATTCTGTTCTGTTGATGCTGTTAGTAAGTATGTCTCTTTGCACTGCTTGCTATACTCAGTCAATTAGTTTACCCATCATTTCTGATAAGAGATACTTCCGTACTAGGATCCAAATGATACTGGACATATCGTTGTCAATATTTCAGATTAATCATCTCATGATCAAGTCCTACTATCAAAGTCTCTGGTAACTCAAAATTTGTATTTATTTCTAGGTTGCAGATTTTGGCCTTGCCCTTGCTTCAAATGACGGTTCAGTTTGCTTCGAACCAGTAAACACCGATGTTCGGGGCACACCTGGTAATGCGAAAAAATACATAGAAGTCTGACAATAAGAATTAAATTTACATGATATCTAATATCATGTTTGGAGTGTGTGTGTGATTCAGGTTATATGGACCCTGAGTACGTGGTGACCCGAGATCTCACCGAAAAGAGCGACGTCTACAGCTATGGCGTGGTACTACTGGAGCTCGTAACAGCAAGGCGAGCCATACAAGACAAGAAGAATCTGGTGGAATGGTCGAAGCCATATCTGGCTTCAGAGGGCAGATTAGCTGAGCTTGTGGACCCTACTCTTGGGGACAATTTCGACTACGACCAGCTGAGGACACTAGTAGAAATAGTGGAATGGTGCACCCAGCTTGAAGGAAGGGCTAGGCCGTCTATCAAACAGGTGTTGAGGCTTCTCTATGAAAGCTCAGACCCCATTCACAACGGATTCTTGCAGGCTGTAGAAGACGAGGAAGGGATTCAAGGGACGAGGAGAGCTTCGGGCAAAGGGAAAAGCCAGAGAGCATTTCACTCCGGTGAAGGGAGGTACTTGCCGTCTTCCTCCAGCACGACGAGGTCTTATTGTAGCAGGAGCTTTCTTCTTGAAAATGGTTCCCCTCAGTCTCCTTCTAACATCCCATCAGTTTGATCGATCTGTTTGTTTGGGTCTGAGTGAGGAACATGGCATGGGTTCGTCTGTCATATGCTAACAAATTACCAGGAATCCCCCCGAGGTGTAATTAGCAGGTCTTTTCGGCTTTAGGATCTTGTTCAAGCGTAATGAACTCATTTCCAGGAATTTGTGAAGCTCTTAATCTGCCCCGGAAATGAGTTCCGGGGCATAGTTGCAGTGCTTGCTTATAGAGTTTAGGGCTTCTTCTTCGCCATTGTACTATACAACTACACCAACATTGCAAACAATTCAGAATGGCAAAAAAAATCAGCAAGCAATTCAGAATCAATAATTAGGTATGCAATGATGAACAGGTCAACGTCCATTGAAATTTATGAGAGACTAATAATCAATATCACATGTATTGTACACTTCACCTACCTCATACTCCCTCCGTCCAAGATAGAACTTCTCATTTGACCTCGGCACATTTGTCGCGCGGTACCGTTAATATCTCTAATTACATATTAATAAAATTATAATTTTTTGATATTATTAAAGTACTCGTTGAGATGAATCAAATAAGACCCCACATGACTATGTTTTTTCTTATATATTAGAAGAAATCTTGAAGATTCTCTTCATTGCTTATATATTGGAAGAAATCTTGAAGATTCTCTTTAACTATGAACAGTATACCCAAAAAAATGGGAAGAAGTTAATGGGACGGAGGGAGTACCAATTACCAGTGGCGGATCCAGGAATTTATCGAAGATGAGCGATTTTCCTTCGAGATTTTTTTTTTCGCGCTTAATGGATCGACATTTATATTAATATTTTAAAACTACAAAAAGTATGACATCTACCTCTTAAAATTTGACTAATTCATATAATACATATTCTATCTTTTTGTATATTTTTTTTATTAATGTAAGAATTTTAATTTTGTTTTTAATAAAAAAAGTAAAACATGAAAGTAAAAATAAAAAACAAAAGAGAAATAAACATGTTTAATAAGCTTAAAATTTTTAATAAGGCTATTAAGACACAATATTTTAACAAAAATAGGAAAAAAAAGAAGAGTTGGGAGGGAATTGAAGATTTGAACTCATGACCTCTTGTTTTTCTTACACAAGTACCAAGACAAAAACCACTAGGTCAATGTATTGTATTGTGATTTATTTATCATTCTATGTATACATAATGAAAATTGAAAATTCAAAGGGAGGCTTAAACCAAATATTCAACATATTCTAAGGGGTTCGTCGGGAAAAGAAGGGGTTGTCGCCCCCTCAAGCCCCCCTAGATCCGCCCCTGCCAATTACCCTCTTACCCCCCCCCCCCCCCCCCCATTTGCTGTGCACGAACAGGAAGAGATGATGAGATGTCAAGAACGCATGATTACTTGAGAGCAAATGCCAAGTGTTTTAAAAAGGGACAAGGGTAACACACCAAAGTGACATCATTTGGGATTTGTTTGGATTATGTATTATGTGGCATTATAATGTCAAAAGCTGACATTATAATGTCATTTTTGGCATTATAATGTAAGTTTTTGACATTATAATGTCAGATAACGCATAATTCAAATAAATCATTGGAGCCCAAAGAAACATAACAAGAGAAAAATGGACAAGTTGAAAGGGAGTGGGGAAGGCAAGGTGTGTGTAACATGAGCATATGAATTTGTAGCTTATGGGATTGTCAAGAGACTCCTCTCCTCTGGCTACTCTATTGTTGGCACTGTCAGAGATCTAGGTTCACTATCTTCACTTGTTTCTTCCTCTTCATGCTTGAAAGCTAAGATTTATGTTTTCTTGCTTCTTAGGGTTCGTTTGGATAACCAAAATAATATATTAAATTGCATTATCTTGTACTACATTGACAATTTAATGTAAAATAATGCAATTTAATGCATTATCTCCGGGAATCCAAACGGACCCAATTGACTTCTCACTTCACTTTGCGTGTTTAGTTTACTCCTTTTAAGTTCTTGCTACTCCTTGCCTAATACTACCTAGGAAATGCCTCTCGTTTTAGTTTTTAACACAATTTCTTAAGAAAGTATCATTAAATATTTCAAAGTTATCACATGCTCACTACTCTTTTAAGTCAACTAGATGGTTGAACCCGTGCTTTCATAATTTCATTTGTAATTTTGACTAATATTGAATTAAAAATTGGTTTCTCTTTTTTTGACACTTTTCTAATAACTTTGCTAAAGTATTTATGTTATGTATTTCAAACAAGAAGTAATTTTATTTTGTTGTACAATAGGAGACATTAAGAGTTGGGCTTTTTATGATATCAAATTAGAATACTAAAATTTATAAATTTGACCATAATTTATTTTATGACAATTTTTTTTAAAAGATAATATATGACTATTTTCTTAATTATATGAAAATGACCTTTATTCTATTGAATATAACCTTTATAAATAAAAATTATTAATCATACATTTAGGATAGATATACAAATTATTATTGTGATAATAATAATGATGAAAATGAATTAATTGTGTTGTCTTGGGTAAAAGAGAGTGAATTATGTAAAATTTAAAATATTCAAAACTTTAAATTATATATTAGAAAAATTATGCGAATTATAACAATTTTATTTAGAATACCAACCTAAGAAAAATAATTAATATAGTGTTTAGCAGCTCATTTCAATTCCATTGTGTATATCATGCATCATCTTAGTGATTTTTATGCACTTATCATTATAAATTTAAAATTAAATGAAACTATGCAATTATTGTCATAAATTATAAAATAATCCAAGATTTAAAATAATGTTTTTTTTTTTCATAAATAGAGATTTACTAAGTGACCTAAACCTCTCCAAATTATTTTACTATTTGTTTATATATATTTTAATATTAATTATTTTATATCGTATAGGGAATTTTATTTAGCTTCGTCCCTTGAAATGACACTTATTAACCTTACATGAGAAATATCACTATATTTAAGTGAAGCTATTTCATTCATTTAGTTGAAACTAGAGGGAATTTGGCCAAATGTAAAGCATTTAATGGGCTAAAAAAGCTAACTTTTTAGTATAGTTAGATAGATTAGATTATATGAGTCCTTATTATATGAGACAGAAGTAGCGGTGTGCAAAATTGACTCGGATCAGACCAAATCGAAAATGCTCGGACCAGATCGTACTGGGTGTATTCCGGTCCGGTCCGCGGTCCATACTATCTAAGATTCCGGATCGGTATGGTCCAGTCCAAACCCGACCGATTTATGGTCTAGACCGAATGGACCGATTTTTATATTTTTTATTTTATGTATTAATATTACCTAACACTATTAAAATTTATTTTATATTATAAAAATAAAATAGTAACAAAATATATTGTCCAATATTACAAACAATAGTTATAAAAATAGAAAAAATAATTAATTTTTTATTGATATAAAAATAGAAAATAAAAAAAATATGTTTACCGGTCCATTCCGGTCCAAGACCGGACCGAATCATATCTCTCCTGTCCGGTCTCCGGTCCAAGGATTATAAAAAATTTGGTCCAATGGACCAGATCGGACAACGCTAGACAGAAGGAACTGAAGACATTTAATTTGATTGATGAATGGTTCTCTACACAATGTATATGGGTCATTATCATATGGGCCGTTATTTTAATCGGAGCATTAGTATATGGTTCATTATTTTATATGAATGATTCTCTATACAATGTACACGAGCCGATATTATCGAGCAACAAATGAAAGTATGCAGTTATTGTTAGAAATTATAATAATAAATCAGGATTTGAAATAATGTTTTTTTGAAAAAACGGAGAATTACTCAGCCACCTAAATCTCTCTAAATTTTCATTTGTTTCATTTTACTATTTGTTTATATATAGTATAATACTTTTTTGTATCTATGTATAGAGAATTTTATTTGATTTGGTCCCTTGAAGTGACACTTACTTACCTTACATGAGAATTATCACAAAATATAAGTGAAGCCATTTCATTGTTTTAGTTGGAAATAGAAGAAATTTGTCCAAATTTAAAGCATTTAAGTTTTAGTATAGTTAGATTAATAAATTAGATGAGCCGTTATTATATGGGACAAAAGGAATTGAAGAGATTTAGTTTGTTTGATGAAATGTTCTACACAATGTATATGGACCATTATTTTATTTAGACTGTTAGTATAATAGCTATTATTATATATGATGTTATTTTATATGAATGATTCTCTACACAATGTATATGGGCCGATATTATATGGGTTAATAAATGAAACTATGCAGTTATTTTATAAAATAATTCGGGATTTGAAATAATGTTTTTTTTTTCAAAAACGGAGAATTACTCAGTCAACTAAATCTCTCCAAATCTTTTTTTTTCTTTAAATTTATATATAGCTTAATATTATTTTATATCTACTTGTATGCGGAATTTTATTTGATTTGGTCCTTTGAATTAAATGACATTTATTAACCTTACATGAGAATTATCACAAATTTTAAGTGAAGCCATTTCACTATTTTAGTTGGAAATATAGGACAATTGGCAAACCTTAAATCATTTAATTGGCTTAATAAACTAACTCTTTAGTATAGTTAGATTAGATTAGATTTGATGGGCCGTTATTATATGGGACATAAGGAATTGGACACATTTAATATGATTGATGAATGGTTCTCTACACAGTGTATATGAGTCGTTATTATATGGACCGTTATTTTATTCGTGTAATTATTATATGGGTCGCTATTTTATATGAATGGTTCTCTATACAATGTGCAAGGGCCGATATTATATGGGCAAATTAATGAAACTGTGTAGTTGTTGTTAGAAATTAGAAAATAATTTAGGATTTGAAATAATATTTTTTTTCAAAAATGGAGAATTACTCAGTCACCTAAATATCTCCAAAGTGTCATTTTTTATTTTACTATTTGATTATATATAGTTTAATATTATTTTATATGCATTTGTGTATGGAAATTTATTTAGTTTCGTCCTTGAAATGAAACTTATTAAACTTACATGAGAATTATCACAAAATATAAGTGAAGCCATTTCATCGTTTTAGTTGGAAATGAAGGGAATTTGGCAAAATTTAAAGCATTTAATGGGATAAAAAAACTAACATTTTAGTATAGTTAGATTAGATTAGATTAGATTATTATTAGATTAGATGGGCCATTATTATATGGGACAGAAGGAATTGAAAACATTTAATTTGATTGATGAATGGTTTTCTACACAATGTATATGGACCATTATTATATGGGCTATTATTTTATTCGGGTTGTTAGTACATAGGTTGTTATTATATATATCATTATTCTATATGAATGATTCTCTACACAATGTACATGGGATGATATTGTATATGCCATTATTTTACTTGGGCCGTTAGTATATGAGATGTTATTATGTGGGATGATATTTTATATGAATGGTTGTTTTCGTTGAAAATTGGCAAAATTAATGCATTTAATGAGATAAAATGCTAACTTTTAAGTGTATATATATAGATGAATGAAGAATTTGGGAGAAAAGTAGTCAACAAAAGTAATTTTGATAAGGTAAGAATTCGAGTTACCAACAACAATGTCGGAAAACCCGAGAGGTCGATAAATCGGCAACCGGAAAACCGGTAAAGCAAAGAACAACAAAGGAAAATACAACAAAGCAAAAGCGAGCCAAAAGAACTAGGGAGAGAGTTGAGTCAAGCACAACCAACATACACTGCCTCTAGAAGATGAGTCAAACAGGATGAATCCTGGGCAAATGTTGAATGGACCAACATGACGTTGCCCTCGCCTAAATGAGGGATCTTCAGGAGTCTCGATTACCCTGACGTTGCCTACAATGGATCTTCAGGAGCCTCAAACACAGCCACGACCTCAATCGGAACAAATCGGACTCCACCTAGGTCAACTCAACAAAAGCAAAGAAGTACTAACACCCAAGCTTGCAAAACAGAAACACCACCAACTAGTAACTGACTGTAATTTAATTGCATAGAAAAAACTAAAAATGAAATAGATCAAAATTTACACCCTCAGATGACAAGTTAAGTCATATTTTAAGTAAGGATAGAAATGACTTACTTTTCATTTGTTGATATTGTTGTAGGTGATGAAAAGAAGTTGGTACATCTGTGGAAGTTGGTAGGTGCAAAGGAGAGGCTTCAACTGATCAAGGCTGACCTCCTGGTTAAAGGAAGCTTTGACCAACCTATCATGGGCTGCCATGGTGTCTTTCACACTGCTTCCCCTGTTGTTACAGTAAAATCTAATCCCAAGGCAAGTTCAATATTGCAAATCCTCGTCTTTAATTTTTATTCTTCTAATTAATCTAACCTAACAATGTATGAAAAGGGGGAAGCAGTGTGAAAGCCTTATAGGAAGCAGTGTGAAAGACTCCATGGAAGCTGTCGAAGCTTTGCCACTGTCGAACTACCGCGACTGGACGCGACTTGCCGCGATCGCGGTGAGGGCGTCTGAGTTGTGTCTTGTGGTTTGGCACCACCGCGACTGGACGCGACTTACCGCGATCGCGGTATTTGCGTCCGAGTTGTGTGTCTTGTGGTTTAGCTTTGGGCTTGGCTCGATTCCTTTGATTTCTTTTCCTATTCTTTTAGATTCATATATATAAGTGTATGGAATCTAACTTAGGGTCTCGTTTTGGATCGTTCCAATGAGATTTTATCCAGGTTTCGTTCCAGATTCAGGATTCAGGACTCGTTCTTGAGAAGTTGTCTTAGTATTCGTCTATTCTAAGGCAAGTGGCGGTTCGCTCTTGCTCATCATTCCATACTTTCATTAATTATCAATTGTTTGTTGTTAATTAATTTGGGATGATTCATCTGCTTAAGTTGGGAACAGTTTTGATAAATAATTTGATAAAAAGAAGTGCTGTTATAATAGGTTGTATATTGCTAGATACAACGCTATTATGTTCATAATGGTTTTGTTGTGGATTTTAAAGGTGAATTTCATATAAAAAGATTATAATAGGTTACATATACTGTTAGTGGCAACGCTATTTTGATATATATATATTGATAGATCTATGATGTTGGCCTTGCTGGCTTTGTTTTGATGTGATATATGACTGTGTTGAACTGTTTAGTTAGCACGAATATTCGTAGGAACGTTTACTGGGGCCCAAGAGGTCCAGTCGTTTCTTGATAATTAAATGGAGAAAAGGGCATTGAGACCCTAATACCATTGGTGAGTCATGACTAGCCTCTATACTCGGGTATAGAGGTGGTGCACTTAGCTAGTGTCACATATATCTCGGGGGCAAATCTCGGGAGATGCTCCCAAGAGATCTCTCGTCTCGGGACGAGCTGATCATAATAAAAGCTTATAATGTGGTGATGTGGATTGGTTTTGGAATTAAATCAGATAAGTGCCTTTAGTGTACATAATTAATATACCTTCGGCGAGTAGTACAGCTAGGTAATAGTGTAGCTAGGAAAACTCGTCTTGACTTTGATCAGAGTAAAGTTCTCTTTCCAATCTGGATTCGTCTTGGGCGATGAGGTTGGTCGTGAGCCGAAACATCTAAAGTCAGCTTTTGAACGTTTGTGTGTATATATAAATTAAGTTTCCCAACATTTGTCATGCTTCCTATAAGGCTCATTTCATTTGGAGTCTTCTTTTGGGATTGATTGCTGTGAGACTCGGTCTCCAGAGTCTTCTCTTGATCATGCTGTTTCATTTATTCTAGTAGGAGTATGATGGTTGACTAGCGTACTCGGTTATTATTCGAGGGACGATGAGTCTAACCTAATACGACTGCTTCGAACCACTCTGCTTTGTACCCTTGCGTAGTCTTTCATTAGACTGACCAACCGTTATATTCCTTGCATGGTTGGCTGGTGTCATCCGTCCGATTCGGCACATCAGGTATGTTGCAGATCTAAGAAGGCTAGAGCGACTATGAGGATGGACGGTGTTTTGTTTTCGACAAGTTGTTTTGTCGCTTTGTATTTAAAAGATTTCCGCTGTGCTATTTTGTATTTTGTTAAAGACTTTCGCTGTTGTATTTCTGATTATTGGGTCATTTTTGGAATCGTGTAATTCCGCGACCATGTGGTTTAATAAAAGTTATGATTTTAGTATTGTAACTGTGTTTTAAGTCAGTTATGACGTCGGAAAAGCCTGGGGTGACTTCGGGGTTTACGTCCGGGGTCATCGGCAGTAACGCTTTCAAATGGGGTTAAATTTGGGGGTGTTACAAATTACGTCTCCATGCAAACTAGATAATTGTAGATCTCCGAGTCTAGTTTCGAATTCATCTTGAATCATCGAAATCCGAGATTTGTGGAAAACAATATGCCCGTTCTACGAAGCTGCCTTGAACACAAATATTCCTGCGGGATTGCCTACGAAAATTCTAAACTTAAATCAAATTGGTCCATCATTAATCAAAACACCTAGTTTTTATCCGTCACTTTGATTTATCTCATTCCAATACTAACTAGGGCTTGTTTGGATGAATGTTAAAGATATCCACAAATGTTTTATCTCAAAATTATCTTACCCGATCACAGATTGACTTTCCTTATTCAGAAACATACTAGAGATAGAGTTACTATTTTTAGCAATCCATATATTTTATTAAAACTCATATATTTCATTAAATGTGTACCTACACATTCATATGGTTCTTACAGGGTTACAGATTATGCCTAATACGTCTTGCTTACAAAATGAGAGTTGGGACTTTTAGGGGTTATTACAATACTACCCCCTTAAAAATAGTTTCGACCCCGAAACTAGCACTACCAAGGTAGAGGTATATTATCTCATGTGCCAACTCTTAATATACTCATAAAGTGATGATTACCTTAGAATCATAGTCTCTAAAATCATCACACGATCTTAATACACCTTAAACATGAGAACACACCTTTTCTTTCAACTTTTTTCTTTATAAACGACTCTCAAAGTTCATACCTTATCTTCCTTATAACCTAACTTAGTACCCCCAATTGTTATATCTTCTTACTCCTTACATATGTATCTCATCTATTTCATTATTCACCTTGATTAAATTTGGCCCTTATGCCATTTCTTAACCCAAAATCTTTCCATTAATCAAGCTTTAACATAAGACCTTTAAGATTCCTTAATCCTTTTTACAATTAACCGCACAACATCTTATTCATGTTTTCCTCAAACATGATGTTAATAATCCATTTAACACGATTATAATCAGTCACCTTATTTATCCAACACGTGTCATAAGATCGCCTTAATAGACATATGTCACTTTTTCACCAAGTCCATTTGACAAAATCCATACACTTACGTTATCCCATACTATTAATCCCTAGAAGTTAAAACAAACTTTTACCGACTGAGTTTGTTACTCACACGTAAATCCTTAAACACTTAATTGTCCTCACACAATTTCATCATCCTATATTAAGCACACCTTATGTTTTGCCGAAATTTAATAGTTACCCAAGACTTAATTATCTTAGTACTCCTCATATCATTATATCATTTCGTTAAGAAAGCCTCATAACGAAACCTCAAATAGGTCTTTCAAAATAATACTTATGATTTCACACACTTAGCTTTTCCAAAAGTTTTAACCACTGGTCCTACAACGAACACACTCGTTTAAAAACCATATAACTATAACCCTCGAATTTTAAAGTTTACTCATGATCGTAATAGAGTACGATCTTTTCAGAGAAAAATCACTTCTTAAGAAATAACTCTCTTATAAGTTTATTCACTTAAATGAATAATTTATAAGACTCACAATTAAGTATTTTGAGCTTCATATTGGCTCACTATCCCATCTAATGCTCTGAGTATACACATGAGGAATAACCTCAAACTCCATAGAGCATTACTACACACACCAAATCCTTATAGCAAGAAATCCTTACAACCTTAACCTCGAGATACAATGCTCATGAATTCGAGCGAAGGGAACAAATAATGTCAATGCCCAACTTGACATTATTTCAAGAAAATAGAGGGGTTCTTACGAATAGTTTTGACCTCGAAACTAGCACTAACAAGGTAGGAAACAATCACACATGTCCCAACCCACACTATCCTTTATGAGTCCATACAGTCTTTATCAACACATGACATGTACTACTTTTTGCACTCAAGGATTCTCATATGAACGAACAACTTGCAATAGTAACGAATTTAGTAATTTTCGGAATAGGAAAACACTTCTTTATTATTCGAAACATTACACTAAAACAATTGACAAAATGTCGAACAAACAAATTACTAAACTATGGAGACTATCGACACAAGTCATCCTACCTTATTCTTAAAAAGCTTTACAAAAATACCACTACTCGTACAGGGTTTCCTTCTCGTCGGGGTGACGTATCACAAAGAGTCGTTGCCCTTGACCCGAAGATTCCATAGGCGCCTTGCCTTTATCACGAGCAACAGATTGCTCAGGAGCGGACATTTTCGACTTTGGATTCTGCCTACTGCCAACATTTGAGGCCTGGTATGATTGTGTTGGCCTTGACCCTTCTGCCTATAGTATGTTTGCATGTGGCCTTCCTTCCCACAATTATAACATACCCGCTTCTTATTTTGGCAATTAAAACATTTATGCCCAGCTTCACCACAGTTGTTGTAATACCCCTCATTTTAATGAAGAGTATTTTGATAATTTTCCTAACTCCCGTATCACAAACCAGATTAATTTCAGAGAAGTTCAGACACTCTGTAATTTGTTTGATCTCTGTAATATTTTCCTGAGTGGTATAAAATACATTCAATATATTTTCGGGGCTTAGAATACTCATTCGAGTGCAAAGATGTTAACCGAGTACGAATATATTTAACTCGGGGTTAAAAACTCATACCCGTACTTAAACCGGACAAAAGGGCCCAGATTTGGCCTTGACCGCACCCCGCGGTGAAGGCCAATTCTGTAAGGCAGTCTGGGGAGGCTCGTCGCACCCGCGGTGAGGCCACCGCACCCCGCGGTGTCATCATTTCTTCTCTGCAGCACCGGACTTCAGACGTCGTGTCGTCTTCGCCTCTGCAACTGTCCCATCCGGTCGTTGTAGGCGCCTACCATGAGTCACTTGGTTGCTTTACCTACTTGCTTGGGCTATAAAAGGAAAAGAGCTGGAGTGGAGTTGAATCACAACTCTCAAACTCTCTCTCTCAAATCTCTCATTTCCATTGTTACCGGAAAGCTCAAGCTTTCGCCGGAGTGTCGCCGGAGCTACCATAGGAGGAGAAGGTACTCTCCAAGTGGTGTTTGGAAGTGAAAGGAGTTAGGAAGTCGAAGCCCATCCTAATCGAATCCAAACGCGTCGATCACGGTGAGTTCTCGTCATCGTCGTCGTCGTCATCATCTCGCCACTGTCACGCCACCGCACCCGCGGTCAAGGCCGGCGCACCCGCGGTGGGCTGGGCTCGTGGTGTGGATTTTGGTCTTGTGGTCTCGAGCGAGGCTTTGTTCCTTCGATTCCTTTCGTCTCTTCTTAGATTCGTATATTTGGTTATCGAATCTAACTTAGGGGCTCGTTATGGGTCGTTCCGTAGGGATTTGTTACCCAAGATCTGTCCCTGCTTCGGACCCAGAAACTCATCATCTATAAGCTTTGTTCAAGCTTCGTCTAATCTAAGGCAAGTGGCGGTTCGCTCTTGCTTATCATTCCATATTTATATTGATTATCAATTGTTTAATTGTTAATTAATTTGGGATGAATATTGTTTTCGTCTGGGAACAGTTTTGATAACTGTATGTGATTTAAAAAGGAATATTATAATAGGTTGTTTATACTGCTAGAAACAACGCTATTATATATATATATATGATTGAAATACAGATATTATAATAGGTTGTATATATTGCTAGAAACAACGCTATTATATCTGTTATTACCGTGATGGTATTGTTGTGGATTTTTATGCAAACTTGAAATATAGTTAGCAGTGGATTTTATGTGCACTTGAGATATAGTTAGCACGAGTATTCGTAGGAGCGCTGCTTACCTTGAGAGGTAGCCGTTTCTTTATAACTCGGTGGATAGGATGTTCAAGCCCTAACACCGTTTCTCTAGTCATGACTATCCTCTATCCGAGTATAGGGGAGGTGCTCTTAGCCGGCGTCAAACCTTTAGGGATTTATTCCCGACTATATATCTCTATATCCTGAGGGATGAGATGATTATGATAAAAGCTTATAACGTGAATATACGTTTTGGAACTAAATAAGATAAGTGCCGTTATGCACATAATTAATGAACCTTAGGGCGAGAAGTACAACTTGGAAACTCGTCCGGGATTTCGATTAGAGTAAGTCCACCTTCTGAATATGAATTCGCATTATGCGGTGAGGTTGGTCGTGGACCCAAATAGTCAAGTCGTTTTTAAACGTTTGTGTGAAACTTTAATGTTCCCAAACACTTGTCATAGTTTCCGATAAGACTCAATTCGTTGGAATCTTCTCTTCATATGTTTCCGTAAGACTCATTCTTTCAGAGTCTTTTCTCTTGATCATACCTTTTCGTATTTTATTTCAGTAGGAGTATGGTGGTTGACTATCGTCATCGACTTTTATTCGAGAAGCGATGAGTCTAACCTAATACGACTACTTAGAACCTTTCTGTTTAACCCTTGCATAGTCTTTCATTAGACTAACCAACTGGTTATATTCCCTTGCATGGTTGGCTGGTGTCATCCGTCTCATACGGCACATCAGATAAACTGCAGTTCCATGAAGGCTAGAAACGACGGTGAAGGCAAATGGAATTTTGAAGTGTTTTACCAAGGTTGAGATCCTAGGCATGTGATCGCTAGATCAAGACTTTTGTGTCATTTATTTTAAAAAGGACTTCCACTGTATTAAACATGTCTTATGTTAAGACTACTCTGTATTTCTATTGTTTTTGGATTATGGATGTAACTCCAAGACTTTGATTTAATACGAAATGTTATGATATTTCGTATTATAAATGTTGTTTTATGTTTTGTATGAACTGGTTAAGCCTTGGGTGGCTTCAGATGTGGAATCTGAGGTCACTGGCGGTAATGCTTTCAAGGAGATATTTGGGGGTGTTACAGATTTGGTATCAGAGCCGAATTTTTTTTTACGGGTGGGTTTTAAAATATTTTCTTGGAACAATTTTTTTTATAAACCATTTACTCGTTTTGAACTGAGAAATATTTTGAAGGATTGAATTTCCAAATAAATTTTTTATTCTGCCGATCTATTCATGCCTTTTCTTTAGTCTGATATAGTAAGTTCGCTTCTATATTTAGAAAGACTAAACTCTTTTCTCATCACCCGTAGGTTATGGGTGCATGCTTTTCTCTTCAGAGGGACTCAGAAGAAGCCGAGGTGGCTTCGCCATCTCCAATGAGGCTAGCGTTTCCAGTTCCCCTACGATGCTTTGAGATCGGAGAATCTAGTAGTCCACCCGAGGAGGTGAAGACTGTACTACCCGAGTCAGTAGTACTAGTGTTCGATAGGACCAAGGTTCTAGTGGCAGAACCTACAGAGGAGCCAAGGAAGGACACGGAAAATGAAGAGGAGTGGTCAAGGTATGCAAGAGGGCATTACAACGATGACTTCATGATTGAGATGATTCCCGAGGAGGATTCGGAAGAAGAGGATCCGGAAGAAGAACCAGAAGAGGATCCGGAAGAAGAGGAGGACCTCGAGGGACAGAGCCACGAGTCTGATGGTCTAGAGAGCTTATTGGTGGGCAGCGAGGACCCGGGGATAGAGTTTATCTATCCAAGTCCGGAGTTGCCGCCTGAGCGAGAGTACTCGCCATTGACTCCGGCCGATTGGGAGACACTCTATGCTGAGTTTGGCATCAGAAGAAGGAGTGATCCACAAAATGTATTTGAGTACTCACAGCCTATTCCTGCTTAGAGGAGGCTGAGGTTGAGCCCTGACTCGCGAAAGGCACTTCGCCTGAGTCATATGATTTCCCCTGAAGAGCGTCGTCAGATGGATGAGGTGGTTGAGCATGCTCGAAGAAGGGCAAGGCCAAGGATTGAGCCATGTGATCTAGGACCGAGCAGGATGAGAAGTCCATCACCAGATTTCGATGGTAAACCCTGTTCGAAGAAGCCATGTATGGGGAGTTGTGATTATAGGAAACGTTTCAGGGCGCCATGATTGGGACAGTGCTGATTAGCAGTTTGTTTTCTTGTATTTCAGTGTTCGTTGTGTTTAGAACCTAAGTCTCCGAGCAATTTTGTTTTGACGTTCGGGAGATCCCTTTTGTAGAACCTATTAGCTCAGTTTGAGTTTATCAATGAAAATTTCCAAGTTTGATCTATTCTAAGTGATTTTAGTACATTGAGTACATTGGAATGATATTAATGTTATAAAATACTTGGAATTTGATCGGTAAACAGATGGTGAACACAAGGAACACCATTCGTGCTGGTGCTGGGCCAAGCAATGACCCCAGACCAAATATGAGGAACACTGCGACCCCTGTGGATGAACACGAGACTGCTTCTAATAACAATCCAAGGGGCAATGACCAAGCTCCGATCAACGCTCCAATGGTATTTGATGCAGTAGCAATAGAGGCTATTCGGGGAATTGTGATGCAAGCATTCACCGATATCATGCGACCAAACGCGCCTCAGGCACAAGCTGTGCCAATTCCCCCAACGGTTCCTAGATTTGAGGAGCCTAATATCCATGTACCCCAAGAGGAAGCGGTCAGGAATAGAGGCGACTATGGCCGAGCACTGAAGGCCATAAGCTCTATGAGGCCTGATAGCTATGATGGAAAATGAGAGTCAGTTAGGGTGGCATATTGGTTCTCATACATGGAAAGATTATTCAGAAACGTTGAGTGCACTGAAGCTGAAAAGGTACACATTGCTTCCCTTCAGCTGAAGGAAGTAGCCAGTGAATGGTGGGAAGGTACAGGTCTTGCTGGTCACCCTGGTTTGAACTGGGGGATGTTCAAGGCCAAGATGACTGATTGTTTCTTCTCCCGAGCTATGAGGGAAGAAAAACACAAGGAGTTCCTCTATCCAAAGACGGATGGATTAAAAGTGAATGAGCTTGCGGCCAAGTTCAATCACCTGCTACAGTATGCTGGGCCGGAGATGTCCAGCGAAGAGAAAAAGATCTGGCATTTTCATGAGTGGATGAATCCAGATATTAAGCCGTTGATGGTACGTCACGGATGCTCTACTTTGGAGCAGTACGTGGACGCTGCCTACAAACTGGAAGTGACTCTGGAGGAGTCAACGAAAAAGCGCAATCGCCAGAGGTCAATGCAGAACCAGTCTCAGGCGAGTGGATTCAAGCGTCCCGCGCCACCGTCTAATTTTGCCAAGTCTGGCAAAGCAAAAACGGATATGACTCATGGAGGGTCTACGCAACAGTCGGGTCAAGACAAGAATCCGATCCAATGCTAAAATTGTGGTACACCCGGGCACAAGAGCAATGCGTGTCCGAAGGAAAAGAAGATATGCTATGGCTGTGGAAAGGAGGGCCATGTGCAGACGTTCTGTCCGCAGAGAAGGCAGAAAGGGGTTGAATCACAACAAGGGTCTGTTAGTCAGAACAATCGACTCAGGTTTAGACCAGTGGAGGCTCCTAGTCCTTTAGCGCAGACGACTGCACAAAACAAGGGGAAAGCCCCAACTGCTTCTGGAAGTCAGGGTGAACGCCTTTACGAGATGCGTGAGGCTGATGGACCAAATGCTCCGATTGCTCAAGGTACTTTATACCTTCATTCTACTTCAGTATGTATATTGTTTGATTCGGGTGCTATGCATTCTTTTATCTCGGAGAGTTGTGTTAGTAAGTTAGGCTTAGTATGCAACGAGGCTTGTGAGTCTTTCGTTGTAAATCTTCCTAATGGTGAACATTTAGTGGGCACCAAGCGTCTGTCAGAATTTCCGATTACCATCCAGGGTAAGAAGTTCGAAGCAGATTTGATCTGTATAGCCATGGCTCCATACGACATTATTCTCGGTATGGATTGGCTGACGCATCATGGGGCGGTAATCGATTTTAGCTCAAGGACTGTGATGGTGTCATCTGGGGGCCAGTATGTATGCAAGTTCAAGGGTCGGAATGACGCTGATAACGGCAGGCTTATCAATGTGATGGCTGCGTTTAAGCTACTTCGACAAGGATGTGTCGGGTACCTGTGCTATCTGGACAAGCCCAAGAAAGATGAACCTTCAATTCCGGTCATCCGTGAGTTTCCGGAGGAGATTCCTGGTTTACCCCCGTATCGTGACGTAGAGTTTACCATTGATCTCGAGCCTGGTACCGCACCGATCTCTAAGGCACCGTACCGGATGGCTCCTGTTGAGATGCAAGAGTTGAAGAAGCAACTCGAAGATCTTCTTGAGAAGGGCTATATAAGGCCGAGCGCATCACCTTGGGGCGCTCCGGTCTTGTTCGTCAAGAAGAAGGATGGATCATTTCGACTTTGTATCAACTATCGAGAGTTGAATAAAGTCACGATCAAGAATAAGTATCCGTTGCCGAGGATTGATGATCTGTTGGATCAACTGCAGGGAGAAAATGTCTTTTCCAAAATCGATATGAGGTCTGGTTACCATCAGCTCAGGATTCGTGAGGAGGATATTCCGAGGACTGCGTTCTGAACAAGATATGGTCACTATGAGTTCGTAGTCATGCCATTTGGACTTACAAATGCTCCAGCAGTTTTCATGGATCTAATGCATCGATGTTTCCACCAATACTTGGATAAGTTCGTAGTGGTCTTCATCGACGACATTTTGATTTATTCCCCGAGCGTGGAAGCTCACGAGGAACATCTTCGGATTACTTTGTCAGTCCTTAGACAAAATCAGCTTTATGCAAAGTTGTCTAAGTGTTACTTTTGGATCAAAGAAGTGGCTTTCTTAGGCCACATGATTAATGAGAATGGAGTTATGGTTGATCCCCAGAAGATTGAAGCGGTAGACAAATGGAAACGGACTCAGAATTTGAAGGAGGTGCGCAGTTTTCTAGGACTCGCTGGATATTACAGACGGTTCATGGAGGGATTTTTTAAGATCGCTCTACCTATGGCCGGTCTGCTCCGCAAAGTCCACAGGAAGTTTGTCTGGGATGACAAGTGCGAGGCCAGTTTTCAGAAGCTGAAGCAATGTCTGACCTCTGCACCAGTATTAGCGCTACCAGAAGGAAATGATGGTTATGTGGTCTATAGTGATGCTTCGAAGCATGGGTTAGGATGCATATTGATGCAGAAAGGCAAGGTTATTGCATACGCATCTAGACAATTGAAAACCTATGAAGCAAACTATCCGACGCATGATTTGGAACTAGCAGCCGTTGTTTTTGCACTGAAGATTTGGAGGCACTATCTCTATGGTGTGAGGTGCCAAGTCTTCACCGATCATAAGAGTCTCAAGTACGTGTTCACTCAGAAGGAGTTGAATATGAGACAACGTCGCTGGTTGGAGCTACTCAAAGACTATGACATCGAGTTGCTGTATCATCCGGGCAAGGCTAATGTAGTAGCCGATGCATTGAGCCGGAAGACGCCGCACGAGACTGTAGTGGCTCTACTTACTGCTCAGACCAAGCTGAACCAAGAGTTGTGCGAGATTGAAGTCTTGTACGATCAACATCAAGGATACCTGAATATGCTTGAGATTCAAGCTACGCTACTTGATCAAATCAAGGAGAAGCAGGTTGATGACGTGGTCATGGTAAAGCTAAGCAGTGAAGTAATGGACGGGAAAGCTCCCGGTTTCGTGATTCAGGAAGATGGATCGCTCTGGTTTCAGGACCAGATCTGTGTGCTTGACGTTGATGGCCTTCGCCAGTTGGTGATGAAGGAGACCCATTCGTCTGCTTATTCTGTACATCCAGGCTCTAGCAAGATGTACAAAGACCTTAGAAAGAAATTCTGGTAGCCCAACATGAAGTGGGATATAACAGAGTTTGTGGCGAAATGCTTGACTTGTTAGAAGGTCAAGATAGAACACCGCAGACCAGGTGGTGAGTTGCTATCTCTTCCAGTGCCAGAATGGAAATGAGAGGATATTGCTATAGATTTCGTCATGGGGCTGCCAAAGACTCAAAGTCAAAAGGATGCTATATGGGTAATCATTGACAGGCTCACGAAGAGTGCTCACTTCGTGGCTATCAAGTCAACATGGAGAACCCAGAAGCTATCTGAAGTTTTTCTATACGAGATTGTCCGTTTGCATGGTACTCCAAAGACCATTGTATCGAATCGAGATGGCCTATTCATGTCAAGATTCTGGAAAGAATTACACAAGGCCATGGGAACCGAGTAGCAATTCAGTACTGTGTTTCAGCCTCAGACGGATGGACAGTCTGAGAGGACCATCCAGACCTTGGAAGAACAGCCTGAGTCTGATTGAGTTCACATACAACAACAGTTGGCATGCTACCATAAAGATGGCTCCATTCGAGGCTTTGTACGGTCGAAGGTGCAGATCTCCAATTTGTTGGGATGAGAATGCCGACAAGGTTTTGCTCGGACCGGAATTAGTCGAAAGGACTGCCTCGGACATTGCTTTGATAAGACAAAGGATGTTGACAGCTCAGAGTCGACAAAAGTCTTATGCAGATCTGAAGCGCAGGAATGTCGAGTTTGAGGTTGGTGACAAAGTGTTTGTCAGAGTATCGCCATCAAAGGGTGCGTTTAGATTCGGTAAGCGTGGGAAGCTTAACCCTCGCTACGTGGGACCATTTGAGATCCTTGACAGAGTGGGATCTCTAGCATATCGTTTGGCATTGCCGCCATCGGCGCATCCAGTACATAACGTGTTTCACGTATCCTTGTTGAGGAAGTACGTGCCAGATGAGTCTCATGTGTTGAGTTATGACGACATCGAGATTCAGACAAATGGTACCTACGAGGAGATACCGGTGTGTATTCTCGAACGCCGTGAGAAGCAGTTACGGAACAAGGTGGTACCATTGGTACGGATTTTGTGGTCCAAGTCAGGAACTGAAGATGTTACTTGGGAAACCTGGGAGACTGAGGAGGATATGCTTAGACGCTTTCCCGAGCTATTTTCGGCCTAGTTTCACGGTCGAAACCTTTTTTTAAGGGGGTAGTGTTGTAACGCCTCGCTTTTTTTAGGTTATTCGGCCAAGTTTCGGGTCAAAACTTCTTTTAAGGGGGAGGTGATGTAATACCCCTCATTTTAATAAAGAGTATTTTGATAATTTTCCTAACTCCCGTATCACAAATCGGATTAATTTCAGAGAAGTTCAGACACTCTATAATTTGTTTGATCTCTGTAATATTTTCCTGAGTGGTATAAAATACATTCAATATATTTTCGGGGCTTAGAATACTCATTCGGGTGCAAAGATGTTAACCGAGTACGAATATATTTAACCCGGGGTTAAAAACTCGTACCCGTACTTAACCCGGACAAAAGGGCCCAGATTTGGCCTTGACCGCACCCGCGGTCAAGTGGCCGCACCCCGCGGTGAAGGCCAATTCTGTAAGGCAGTCTAGGGAGGATCGTCGCACCCGCGGTGAGGCCACCGCACCCCGCGGTGTCATCATTTCTTCTCTGCAGCGCCGGACTTCAGACATCGTGTCGTCTTCGCCTCTGCAACTGTCCCATCCGGACGTTGTAGGCGCCTACCATGAGTCACCTGCTTGCTTGACCTACTTGCTTGGGCTATAAAAGGAAAAGAGCTGGAGTGGAGTTGAATCACAGCTCTCAAACTCTCTCTCTCAAATCTCTCATTTCCATTTTTACCGAAAAGCTCAAGCTTTCGCCGGAGTGTCGCCAGAGCTACCATAGGAGGAGAAGGTACTCTCCAAGTGGTGTTTGGAAGTGCAAGGAGTTGGGAAGTCGAAGCCCATCCTAATCAAATCCAAACGCATCGATCACGGTGAGTTCTCGTCGTCGTCATCTCGCCACTGTCACTCCACCGCACCCGCGGTCAAGGCCGGCGCACCCGCGGTGGGCTGGGCTCGTGGTGTGGCTTTGGGTCTTGTGGTCTCGAGCGAGGCTTTGTTCCTTCGATTCCTTTCGTCTCTTCTTAGATTCGTATATTTGGTTATCGAATCTAACTTAGGGTCTCGTTATGGGTCGTTCCGTAGGGATTTATTACCCAAGATATGTCCCTGCTTCGGACCCAGAAACTCGTCATCTCTAAGCTTTGTTCAAGCTTCGTCTAATCTAAGGCAAGTGGCGGTTCGCTCTTGCTTATCATTTCATATTTATATTGATTATCAATTGTTTAATTGTTAATTAATTTGGGATGAATATTGTTTTCGTCTGGGAACAGTTTTGATAACTGTATGTGATTTAAAAAGGAATATTATAATAGGTTGTTTATACTGCTAGAAACAACGCTATTATATATATATATATGATTGAAATACAGATATTATAATAGGTTGTATATATTGCTAGAAACAACGCTATTATATCTGTTATTACCGTGATGGTATTGTTGTGGATTTTTATGCAAACTTGAAATATAGTTAGCAGTGGATTTTATGTGCACTTGAGATATAGTTAGCACGAGTATTCGTAGGAGCGCTGCTTACCTTGAGAGGTAGCTGTTTCTTTATAACCCGGTGGATAGGATGTTCAAGCCCTAACACCGTTTCTCTAGTCATGACTATCCTCTATCCGAGTATAGGGGAGGTGCGCTTAGTCAGCGTCAAACCTTTAGGGATTTATTCCCGACTATATATCTCTATATCCTGAGGGATGAGATGATTATGATAAAAGCTTATAACGTGAATATACGTTTTGGAATTAAATAAGATAAGTGCCGTTATGCACATAATTAATGAACCTTAGGGCGAGAAGTACAACTTGGAAACTCGTCCGGGACTTCGATTAGAGTAAGTCCACCTTCTGAATCTGAATTCGCATTATGCGGTGAGGTTGGTCATGGACCCAAATAGTCAAGTCGTTTTTAAACGTTTGTGTGAAACTTTAATGTTCCCAAACACTTGTCATACTTTCCGATAAGACTCAATTCGTTGGAATCTTCTCTTCATATGTTTCCGTAAGACTCATTCTTTCAGAGTCTTTTCTCTTGATCATACCTTTTCGTATTTTATTTCAGTAGGAGTATGGTGGTTGACTATCTTCATCGACTTTTATTCGAGAAGCGATGAGTCTAACCTAATACGACTACTTAAAACCTTTCTGTTTAACCCTTGCATAGTATTTCATTAGACTAACCAACCGGTTATATTCCCTTGCATGATTGACTGGTGTCATCCGTCTCATACGGCACATCAGATAAACTGCAGTTCCATGAAGGCTAGAAACGACGGTGAAGGCAGATGGAATTTTGCTGTGTTTTACCAAGGGTGAGACATAGGCATGTGATCGCTAGATCAAGACTTTTATGTCATTTATTTTAAAAAGGACTTCCGCTGTATTAAACATGTCTTATGTTATGACTACTCTGTATTTCTGTTGTTTTTGGATTATGGGTGTAACTCCAAGACTTTGATTTAATACGAAATGTTATGATATTTCATATTATAAATGTTGTTTTATGTTTTGTATGAACTGGTTAAGCCTTGGGTGGCTTCAGATGTGGAATCTGAGGTCACTGGCGGTAATGCTTTCAAGGAGATATTTGGGGGTGTTACAGTTGTGGCAATGAAACACACCGCTACTCCAACCTGAACCTTTGGCGGAGTCAGACTATGTCGTATCGGTCTTAGCACGACCAGACTTCTCAAACTTGGTGGGCGATGCCGGCCGCTTGAAGGTATTAGCCTTCCGGTCTTGTTGCCCACTCTTCGCCTTGTTCTGTTCCTCCCGCTTTCAGGTGGATTCTTCTAGCGTGACCTCTATTATGTAGGCCGCATCAACATATTGCTCCAAAGTAGAGAAATCGTGAGCTCGCGGTATCCCCTGGGCCGTTAGTACCTCGACCACCTGCCTTACTATTTGCCCAATGACTGTCGCATCCAACACGATCGGGGCATGAGGTGGAACTTCCCTCGCAGCTTGAGGGTCCACTTGTCCCTGACGAACATCTTGCCGCAGGGTCGGGTCATTATTATGCGAGCCAGATCTCGCGTCATCCCCTTGCTGAGTAGCACTCCTCAGCTGAACTCGGGAACCGTTGTTAGGACCTTCATTAGATGCTTGGTTGGTGGATCGGGCGTTCACCATCTGTTGATGAACCATAACGTCAGTTTAGAACTTTTCCAACTTGTACATGATACTTAATCAATTACGTTACGATACGAATTGTAAGGGTCCAACCCAATAACTTTATATTAGTTTGACTGACCCTTCACCATTAACCTTAAAATGACCTTATCCTCTTACTTGAGAATGAATCAATTAGGAGAAATGTCAACCTTTAAATGACATTTAACCGAAGAAAAGACGATATCCTTAAGAATGGATCTAAGGTATAGGTAACAAAACCGAAGCTTGCAGAAGTTTGAAAAACACTTAAATCCTATGCTTTCAAACTTTAAACTTTATACTTTTAAACCTTATATATTTAACTTTATAAAATAATTATTTATAAAGTTAGTTTCTCAAACTAACGACACTGTTATCACCTAAAACTCTTACTATGACCAAAATCACACTTTTAAAGTTTATAGCACGAATTAAATGTTAAACGTTTATAACACACCATTTATAAGGCAACTATAAAAATAACTATTAAAGTCCTAATAGTTAAACCATTATTTTAAATTAAATTCTAAGAGATCATAAAAATTTAAATTTAATACTACCATTTAAACTCTCGAAATTCCAAGAATAAAATAGTTTAAAAATAGTTTCGAAAAATAATTTCGAAAATTCTCAAACCTAACAATATGCCAAGAATTTTAAAACCCTTGCTCTGATACCATAATTGTAACACCCTCGACTTAGGTTGGTAGTGCCACACACCAGTGACCTCAAACGTTAATGTCCAAAGTCACCCCAGGCTTTAATCAGAACAATTAAGCTTAAATAAATACATAAATACTAAATAACGAAAGAATAATCAGCGGAAGATATTTTAAATGAATAAACTCAACCTTTTATTAAGAATACTCTCGTAAAATGAGAAGGACGATTTTTCAACAAAGTATAGTGACAGCGGAAGACGTTTAAATTACAACGAAAGACTCTGTTAAAGTAGTCCTGATTACATGACTATGTACTACATTTGTTTCAAATTAAACATACATGCCTTGGAAATATTACTTCTTAAAACGCAAACTTCATCAGCAAGCCTTCTCTTCGATTGGTTACTCCAAATCGTCGGGGACCAACCACTGATGTGCTGTATAGGACGGATGACACCAGCCAACCATGCAAGGAATAAAATCCGGTTGGTTAGTCTAATGAAAGACTATGCAAAGGAAAAAGCAGAATGGTTCTAGTGATCGTAACCGTTTACTATCATTGTCCCTCGAATAATAACCGAAGGAACGATACATAACCGGAACTTTCACGGAATGATAGAAGAAGGTATGCAATGAAAAGAAGACTCCAACGGAATTGAGTCTTATAGGAAACATATGAAATTGTTTGGGAACGTTAAGTTTTCACACAAGTTTAAAACATGACCTTGATTATTTGGGTCCACGACCAACCTCACCGCACAATGCGAATCCAGATTGGAAAGAGGACTTACTCTAACAAGAGTCCGGGCGGGTTCCACGTTGTACTTCTCGTCCGAGCGTATATTAATTATGTGCGTAAAAGCACTTATCTTATTTACTTTCAAAATGTACACTCACGTTAAGACTTTTAATTTCCATAATAGATCTCGCAATGAGATATAGAACATGGGACGAATCCCGAATTTTGGCACTAGCTAAGTGCACCACCACCTATATTCGGATAGGGGTAGGTTATGACCAAAAGCGTTAAGGCATTTATCTTCCTAACACAAAGTTATAAAGAAACGACTAGACCTCGTAAGGTACATAGCGTTCCTACGAATACTCGTTCTAACTACACATAAGTTCACACATAAATCCACACCAAATTCCATTACGGTAATATCATATAGAACTATATAATAGCGTTGTTTCTAGCAATATATACAACCTATTATAAATCCGTATTTTAACACATCGTTTTATCAAATCTGTTCCCAAACACAAAACAACAACTTTATTCCAACTTAATTAAACAATCAAATAATTGATAATAAAGGAAAATATGGAATAATAAGCAAGAGCGAACCGCCACTTGCCTTTTGAAGATCATACGTATACACCATGCATGTGTCGACCACCATGGATCCCTTCTAACCACATGACGCTCACATCATAATCAACCACCCTAGTGATGACGATTGGCCATCATGCGCGCTAGACCAAGATAAAGCTTGGTTTGTTGAGCGCCGAGGCAATGCCAGCGCTCCACCAATCCTCACGAAACCAATTAAGGTTTTGCGGTATAAGACCAACATTACCCTAAATTAAACTATGCTCTAAGAATTGAAATAACTGAAAGAACTAAGCTGGAAAGTAATAAACTCAGAAACTTACGACTATGAAGAGGACACCAAGCTTCATCTCCCACTCTAGAGGAGATAATGCTGAGATTGATGATGAAATGTAAGAGGAGTCCCAAAAATTAAACTATTTCGCAGTTGTGGGCCCGTCAAAAAGATTGGGCCTGCCGTAGCAAATACTTTTCAAATTTGAAGAGTTTTGCTTTTGCGGACCCTCTAAAAGACTGGGTCCGCCGATAGCAAAACATCTTACAAATTATTAACTTTTGATGAATGGTAGAGAGTGTCTAGACCTGTATATATAGTTGTTTCCTCAACCCTTCTTTTTCTCTCTTTCAGATGTGGGATGAGAGTTTTATCAATATTTCTAAGATAAGCAATGTGGGATAAAACGGTTTATCGACCCATATTGGTGGATAATTTCGAACCACTTACTATTGAAATTACGTCTCCATGCAAACTAGAGAATTGTAGATCTCCGAGTCTAGTTTCGAATGCATCTTGAATCATCGATATCCGATATTTGTGGAAAAAGATATGCCCGTTCTACGAAGCTGCCTTAAACACAAATATTCTTGCGGGATTGCCTACGAAAATTCTAAACTTAAATCAAATTGGTCCATCATTAATCAAAACACCTAGTTTTTATCCATCACTTTGATTTATCTCATTCCAATACTAACTAGGGCTTGTTTGGATAAATGTTAAAGATATCCACAAATATTTTTAGCTCGTTCACATCAAACACAAAGAGTCTAAGTTATCAAATTATATTTTTGGACTCAAAATTATCTTACCCGATTACAGATTGACTTTCTTTATTCGGAAACATACTAGAGATAGAGTTACTATTTTTAGCAATCCATATATTTTATTAAAACTCATATATTTCATTAAATGTCTATCTACACATTCATATGGTTCTTACAGGGTTACAAATTATGCCTAACACGTCTTGCTTACAAAACGAGAGTTGGGACTTTTAGGGGTTATAACACTAATAACTTGTACATCAGTCACTGCTTGGTCCCAAAGGACCCAAATCCCCCCAGATAAACCAACTGCATCAACACTGACACGGTTAGGAAGACGAAGCCGATTACAAACATCAATAGCCATCTGCCCTGAAATTTTGGGTTCAATGGTAACAAACACATCAACCGAATTAATTTGGACCATATAGTTGACATTCCGAACGAAGTCGTCCTTGCTGGCACAGTTGCAATTCCAAACTAAGCAATTCATCATAATTTGGATTAGGGGAGTGGTGAGCGATCGAACAAGATTATGTAGACTGGGCCGAGGAAGCTTCGACGAAAACAACTTCCTTGCAGCATACAAACATCTGCGATGGTCTCATCCTCTGCAACAATCGTTGAGTTTGTGTTTTGCTCACCAGAAGCAAGAATCGGACTAGGGAAAGCACAAACATTGATTTCCTGTGTATTTCTAGGGGTTGTAATCAGTTTTGAGGTGTCATTTGGATGTATTTAGACCACAATTGTGGATTTGAGAGTTAGAGACTAGAAGTGAAGAAATCATGGGATTTACAGAGGTTTGAAATGCATTGAAGAGTAGAAGAACAGTGGGCTGAATTCAAATGGTTCGTTCTCTTTACTCAGATGTCCAAATGGAGTGATTCCAATTCGAGGAGTTATATCCTGAAGTCTTCTGCAAGTCCTCAAAATATGAGCGCAATCTGAGTTGGGAATCAAAAGTTATGGCGTGTTTACGGTAGTGTCGCAGAAGCAGGAGAAGTGCGCGGTGACGACGCGCTGAAGAGATTCTTTCCGAGTTTTATTTCTGTTTTATTTTATTTCCGAGACTTTGTTTCCAAGTTTGTTTATTTCTGAATTATTTCCTTAGTATTTAAGTTAAGTTTAAGACTCTTTTAGGAGGATCCATTCTTTAACCCTAGTTGCCACCTTTCTACGTTTTTGCTCTCACAAACCCTATGGAGAACTAAACCTCCATTGTTGCACTTGACAGTTTGAAGCCTTCAATTGATTGGTTGTGAGTTTTCTACTCTTGTTCGTTTTCCTATCTAGTTGTATTAATTCTCTTGCGCTTGAATGTTTATTGAATCTTATTGGTTTATCTAGACTGATCACCTAGGTTTATTGATATTATCCATATAGCTAGGACTTGTGATTCCCTTGGGTTCGACCTTGACTTGCTTGCTATACTCTTTAGTAGGTACTTTAGGATTTCTTTGATTAGGCATATGACTTTAGGCCTGTCAAATTTGGCGCCGTTGCCGGGGAGTCAAATTTTTTGTTTTTGTGGTTTGTTTGTTACCAACCTTGGTGTAGACCTATCTTATGGTTCACACTCATGCTACTAATTCACCTCTTCTTGATTTTGATCCAGAGATTGAGAGAACTTTGTCCCAGGATCACAGAGTCAACCGTACTTTGGTTTTTGACAACCCTGCATTTGAGATGGGTGACGCAGATAGAACGTTGAGGCAGTTGACTGCACCGAACTTGCAACAGCAACCTTTGGCTGTGGTGATTCTTGCTGTAGGAGATAATGTGAATTTTGAGTTGAAACCGGGGCTGATTCATTTGCTCCCAACTTTCCATGGGCTGGCTGGAGAGGACCCAATCAAACATATGGGTAAATTTCACACAGTCTACATGAGCATGAAACCGGCAAACGTCACTGAGGAGCAAATCAAGATGAGAGCTTTTGGGTTTACTCTGAAGGACACTGCTGATGACTGGTATTACCATCTGCCTACTGGAAGCATTGATACGTGGAACAAACTGCATAAGGCGTTTCTCGAAAAATATTTCCCTGCAAAGAAGGCGAACAGTTTGAAGAAGGCTATTAGCAACATCGAGCAGGAGGCTGACGAGAGCCTGTATGAGTACTATGAGCGGTTCAAGAGACTTTGCTCAAGCTGTCCATTCCACGGGTACTCCAATCAAGATCTAGTGCTCCACCTTTACAATGGTCTGTTGGACAGTGAAAGGAGGATTGTCGACGCTACATGTGGCGGCAATATTCTCAACACAACACCAGCAGCAACTATGGAGAAGATTCAGGAGATGGCAGAGGGCACAAGAAATTTCGATAGAACTTCTACCAAGAGAGGAGTCAATGCTGTGAACTCCAATCGCTCAGAGCTAGCAAATGAGATTGCCGAATTGAAGGACATGGTGAGGAGACTAACGCTACAAGGAACTCCTCAACAACTCAAAGCATGTGGGATTTGTGCTGATCAATTCCACCCCACCGATGCATGTCCTCAATTGCAAGATGATCCGAATGCTGAGGTGAACCATGTAGGGGGTTATGGACCTCCAAGACCTCGGAACGATCCATACTCCAGCACTTATAATCCGGGGTGGAGAGACCACCCGAATTTCAGATGGAGGGATCAACTGAATCAACAACAACAGCCTCAGTTTCAACAACAACAACAACCAAGACCTCAATTTCTACAAAGGTCGCAAGATCCTAACAATGGCTTCATTGGATGAGAAGGGTGAGTCTCCTACTTCTCTTTTGGGCATTGGCCCCACTGTGCTAACTCCGAGCGAGAAGCTCGTCCCCTCTATGGCGCAGGCCCCTGAAGTTGAGGCTAAACTCCCCCCTGATCGATCTAAGTATGGGGGGAGGCGACTAAGAAGGTCAAGGTGGATGAGCCGCTGAAGAAGAAGAATGGTCTAAGGTTCAAACCTTTCCATGATTGATTCAAGAAGGAGGTGTTAAATGAGAGGGTTCCTAAGGAACCTGATGCTATGGATTGAGGTTATTCGAAGCCTACTGGAAGCATTGATACCTTTCCATGATTGGTTCAAGAAGAAGGAGGTATGTCATGCCATGACAATAACTAAGGCGCTGTCCGGGAGGCAACCCGAGATATGTATTATTTTCGTTGCTTTTCCTTCTTTATTTTTGCATTAGTTTTGTTTGTTTTTGCCTTGTTTTTGTTTTTGTTTTTGTTTTTGTTTTTGTTTCCAACTAACCTGCAGGGAAGAGACCCATGCCTATTGAAGAAGGTGTTTACCACCAATGTAAGTCTTCTTTCCCTGCACTAGTCAACCCCCCGAAAAAACCTTAAACGGGGAGGAATTAAAAAAAAACAAAAAAAGAATAAACGGAATTAAAAAAAAAAAAGTTCATCTCAGGCCTGCTGTCCAGAGTTCCCCATGGAGATGGTGCGCATCATGTTGTCACGGAGGATACACTGCCCTACACTTGATTTGACAACGATGATGGCCCTACAATTGGCAGTTGGGAGGAGGACCACTAGCGGCCCACACCACGATCATATCTGGGCCCATTTTTGTGGGTTTTGAAGGTCGTGCAACCCCGACGTATTTGCTATACCACTACTCACCAAGTGGTTCCCTTTGGTTGCACGATAATGAAGACGATGGAGTTGATGAAGACACCCACCCAACACTGGAGACCTGTGCATACATTGTGTATACCGCCAGCAACAACGGAAGTGTCCAAGAAGCTTGGCGACGTCTGTGAGTTATTTTTTGCTCTTCCCTGTGCTTCCACTCTTTTGTATTTCATTACATTGAGGACAATGCAATGTTTAAGTATGGAGGAGGGTTTTATACTTGCTACGTTGTTGAGGAGAAAAATAAAAAAATTGAAAAAGCCAAAAATTTGAAAAAAAGCTAAAATAGAAATCATGGGATAGGTTGAAAACCCGAAAGGGCGGCCTAGGCAATAAGCAGGTGGCTTGGACCAGCATTAGGCTGGGGTAATAATTGGTCAAGAGTGATGTGAGTATATGTGAGCCCATCTATAGAAAAATGAAATGAGTGGCTTGGTGAAAACCCAAAAGGGCGCCTTGGCAAAATGAGTGAAAAGAAGAAGAGTGATTTTTAGGAATCATCATTTTACCTGGCGTGGCGACATAAGAAGATAGATGGGAGATTATGATTAGATTTTATTCACTCTATGGTGTTCGGGATAAGCTTGGGGGAAGTACTCTGTTTTCCTTTTAGCTTTGGTGTGTGGTGTTGTATTATTGTATGTTGTGTTGTGCTGTGCTTATTGTGTTGGTACCTGGAGTTTATTGTTAGGTGAAATTCTTGGAGGGATTGAGTTTTCTATGCTTCCTGAAACCTTGGGGATTGATTGAAGGAGTAGGTTGACTTTAGTTTACTCGAGGACGAGCAAGGTTTAAGCATGGGGGATTTGATCGGCACTATTTTATAGTGTGTTTCTAGGGGTTGTTACCAGTTTTGAGGTGCCATTTGGATGTATTTAGAGCACAATTGTGGAGTTGAGAGTTAGAGTCTAGAAGTGAAGAAATCATGGGATTTACAGAGGTTTGAAGTGCATTGAAGAGTAGAAGAACAGTAGGCTGAATTCAAATGGTTCGTTCTCTTTACTCAGATGTCCAAATGGAGTGATTCGAATTCGAGGAGTTAGATCTTGAAGTCTACTACAAGTCCTAAAAATATGAGTGCAATCCCAGTTGGGAATCAAAAGTTATGGCGTTTTTATGGAAGTGTCGCAGAAGCTGGAGAAGTCGTCGCCACCGCACCCCGCGGTGGGATGGCCGCACCCGCGGCGAGCACAATGACAAGGCCGGAAACCGGTGTCGTTTTCCTGTCAAAATAATCTCAATTCACCTACTAAAGAGTATAGCAAGTAAGTCAAGGTCGATCCCACAGGGAGTCGGTTATCTGTATGCAATAACGTGTGATCAACAAGTAACAGGGGGGTTTTGTCTGGAATAATCGTAACGTAACCAAAGATGCAATTAATGACAAGAGACGAAATATAATGAGAGAAAGTATTCCACTAGACAAATATCCACACCACAATGCAATCGGTTGATCACTGAAAACTATCTTTCCAAGTTCTTTCACTATCTTATTATTGTTCCCACCCTGATCGTGAATACTATCAATTCTCACAGTTGTCGATAGACTTATTACTATGCCAATGATAAAGCACAACTGATTCTCACAGTTGTCAGCGTACTTTAGCACCAACATAGCAATAGCAATACACACAAGGATATAGGATACATGCAAGCAGAAAGACGTACAAGTACTCACTCCCCTACTTAACATGCAATTGACTCTCACACACAATTGTACGCTCGGAACCCCTATACGCACAATTGTGTTTGCCACTAGATATGCACTCGGAACCCCTATATGCAATCCTAGCAATATGATAAGTGCCGAAAGACCTAGTTAGCAACTCTAGGTAAACCAACATAAATCAAGATACAATTCAATCAAGAGAGTCAATCCAGCTTAATAAGATAAAGAACAAGGAATATGAATCTCATAACCAATTCATTGTAGTGCTTCAATCATCTAGCGAAACAAAAGTGTTTAGCTATCCATTGCTTGAAAACCTAGAAATTGTATTATCAAAAGGAAGAGGAACGCCCTCTCAAAACTAACAAAAAGATCTTAAATAGGTTCCAGAAAGTTAACCTAATAATCAAATTAAGGAAATAAAATAATACTAAAGCATAAAGTATAAAGTATCAAAATAGGAAATAACAGCACACGTCAGCTACGCGGTTTTCACTCCCACCGCGAGGCGGTGATGCTCCACCGCGAGGCGGTGGCTTCATCTGGCGCCCGACTCTTCTCTGAGGATCTTCGCCGGGTCGCGGTGACAGCGACGCGGGGCGGTGCTGGCAGCTTCTTCATCCTTCATCTGCTCCAAAGTACTGCTATGTGAGGCAGCTTTCTCCCTTAGCTCTGAGCATATCTTCTTCTTCATCTTCATTAGGCTGCAGAAACCTTCAAATCTGTACTACTTCAACTCTTCTCCTAAGTCACAGACTTAGCCTAATTCTTCTCCAAAACTCCATCCAATATGTGTCAATAGTCACTAGTTAAGGTGCACTAAATTGCACCTATCAAATATCCCCACACTTAGACCTTTACTCGTCCCGAGTAAATCAGCTCCATCATACTCCACTCCAACAAAAATCAAGGTCTCAGGAAGTGTGACAACATAAGACACCAACGACTACAACAACTCAACAATCCGCACTCCAAACAACCAAAACGAATGATGCGAGAGAACTCTAATCCTAACTCTTATCTAGCTCCTTATTGCTCCAAAGTGGCCTACCCGAACTCCTTATATCGCCTCTTCTTATGACGCCTCGCCAATAGGTAAGAGAAATCCTAAAATCACTCTTTTTTCTTTTCCACTCATTTTGCCAAGGCGCCCTTTCGGGTTTTCACCAAGCCACTCATTTCATTTTACTAGACGTCTCACATATGCTCACATCACTCCTGTCCACTTTTGCCCTGGCTATACCAGTCGGACTACCTGCTTGTTGCCTGAGCCGCCCTTGCGGGTTTTCGACTCATCCCACGATTTTTTTTTTGAATAGAAATTCATGAAATAAAAACTGTACAAAAGCTATGATAGATAGTGAGTCTAAATCCCTCCCCACACTTGAATGACACATTGTCCTCAATGTAGAAACGAAGACAAAGAAATAGGGAAGAGAGAAAATACACTCACTGGGAAGGTGGATACTATGGATAGCTCGGCGGAGGTGGATGCCTCCCAAAGTACTGCTCCATAATGTAGACCTCCGCTGCGCTCAGCTGCTCTATGATATCTCGTGTAATCTCAGCCTGTATAGCCTGCAACCGAGCCAATGTCGCGTCGTTCACAACCTCCTGACGCTGCGTGAAAGCATCAAACCGGACGAACATCTCGTCCTAAGAGAACTCAGGAGGCGGTGCCGAAGTGGAAGCCACGTCGGGGGCGGGAGGATCAACATCCACGAGTATGGGCAAATCGGCCTGTGGCTCAGTCTCCTCGTCAGAAGGAACAATCTAAGCGTCGGATGGAATGTACCAACCCGTGAAATCTCTCGGATACGCCAAAGGACAAGGGAGACGCAAAAGATGGCCGCCATAAGAGCACCACATATACTGCCCCGGAGATCCGCTCAACATACCGCAACGCCGCATATATTGGATGTCATAACGAATGGGCATGAGCGGGTGCGGAATGGTGTCCATCGAAATCCTGGCCGCCATAACTAAGGTAATCAGCCCTCCCTGGACAATATCACGCTCAGCACCCTCACGAATCTGCAGCAGCTCATGTAACCAAATAACAACCCATCCAGGGTTCACCTCGTCTAGTGGATCGATCATCGCGGATAGAAGACTAAGGCGCTTCAGGGAGACCTTTCTTTCCTCCATACACCCACAGAATGTCCTGTGGAGTACCGTGTATACCAAGCGGAGGCAGGGATGGACAATCTTATTACTGGTCTCCCCCCTCTTCTGAAATTTAGCCATCCCCGTAGCGCTGACCCAGAACTCCTTCATGCCTGTTTTGTCGGGACCATGTCTCCATCCATCCGTAGACGACCTCGACACACCCAGCAACTCCTGAAGTTCCTCCATGGGGAAACCATAGCTCCGACCCTCGTACTTGAAAGTGATCCCCGCAATAAATCTCTGCTCCTTGCCGTCGATGACACGACGCTTGTAGCTCTTAGTCATGGTGGCGAGAAATTGGTAACAAAGTTCAGGGAAGGTGGGGGCAGATTTGTCTAGGAAGTTCCCCAAGCCCAGCCGTGCGAGACATTGTTGAGTTAAATCTAGCAAACCCAATTCGGCTAATGCTCCCTATCAAAGAAACTGGGTCGGTTGCACATTCCTAGCCGACACCACATCATATAATCTCAACTCTTCCTCAGTCATTCCAACCTTCCTAGCCCTCTCCATGGTGTGAGAAAGTGAGTACTAGAGACAAAAGGCTAGGAGAAGGGCACTTACAACCGGCCGAAAGCAGACCGCGAGGGCACCGCTGGGCGGTGGTGATTTCTGAGCGAAGTCGCCGGGTTGCGGCGGGGTTGACGCGGGGCGGCGAGACTGTTCACCTTCTTCTCCAAATTAAAATTTCTGATTCGCGCGAGGCGGCGAGACTGTGACGCGAGGCGGTCACTGTACGATTCCTCCTCAAACACCTCCAAACCACTGGAAAAGCGCCCAAATTGCACCGAACACACCAACAATCAAAAGGGTTACCCTCCTTCAACTACGAACCACCACAGGGGGGCTGGAAATCAGCACAAAGGAAGGTTTGGGTAGAGGGAAAATAAGGTTGGGTTTAGGGCTTCCAAAATCAAAGCTAGGGCAAGGGTGGAAGTGGAGGAAAGGGTGAAGGCGAGGATATGGAGATCGTGGGATTAGGGCACGACTGAGAGAGAGACAGGGAAGAAGGGGGGATTAGGGTTTAGCGAGAGAACTAATGAGGTGATAAGTGGGGAAAGTGGGACCGAGCCGCGGTTTTCAAATTGACACCGTCAAATCTTTCGTATCCAACTCAAGAAATAAAAATATTACTCACCCGTTTAAGGTTTTTTCGGGGCCCTTTATTTCTTGTTTTTTTTTTTAAAGAGTTGAGAAATTATACCAGAGGTCCACCGCGGGGCAGTGAATTCCACTGCTAGGCGGTGAGAGTCGCCACAGGGCGGTGGGTTACGCTGGGTACCAAGTCTCTTCTCGGATTTACTTTCGTACCTGAAATGTGAGTAACAGGCGAACGAAACAAAGCAAAATAAACTACAAAAATAATCTATGAAAAAGAAAAGAAAGGAACTAACCCGGGTTGCCTCCCGAACAGTGCCTTGGTTAACGTCGTTGGCTCGACGTGGGTTGTGGCTCATCCTGCTTCAGTGTCGGGGCTTTCGAGTAGTGTCTCGTCCTGGATTGGATCGAACCCCTCGTAGTAAGGCTTGCATCTGTGGCCGTTCACCTTGAACATGGTGCCGGTCTTGGGGTTGATCAGGTCTATGGCTCCATGGGGATGTACCTCAGCGATTTCATACGGGCCTGACCACTTTGATTTCAGCTTTCCAGCAAAGAGCTTAAGCCGAGATTGGAATAGAAGAACTTTATCTCCTGGCTTGAAATCTTTTCACAGAATGTGCTTGTCGTGCCACTGTTTGGTATTTTCCTTGTAGTTGATTGAATTCTCGTAGGCGTCAAGGCGCAATTCCTCGAGTTCTTGCATTTGTAGCTTGCGGAATTCTCCTGCTTCATCCAGTTGCAAGTTGCATTTCTTTATTGCCCACCACGCCTTATGTTCAAGTTCGACAGGTAGGTGACAAGCTTTTCCATATACCAGCCAGAATGGGGACATCCCTATCGGGGTCTTGAAGGTTGTACGGTATGCCCACAGCGCATCATTGAGCTTGGTGCTCCAGTCTCTCCGGTTGGCTGCTACCGTCTTTTCCAGTATGGCTTTAATCACTCTGTTGGAATTCTCGGCCTGCCCATTAGTTTGAGGATGGTAGGCCGTGGAGATTCTTTGGGTGACGTGATATTTCTTCAGCAGGGCAGTCACTGTCTTGTTGTAGAAATGGGTTCCCCTATCGCTAATTAAAGCTTTGGGTATTCCAAATCTTGAGAAAATGTTCTCCTTGAGGAAACCTGCCACAACTTTAGAATCGTCAGTCCTGGTGGATTTCGCTTCCACCCACTTGGAAACGTAGTCCACCGCAAGCAATATATATAGATTCCCATGAGAGTTAGGAAAGGGTCCCATAAAATCCATGCCCCATACATCAAAGACCTCGCAGAAAATCAGTGATGATTGTGGCATTTCATTCCTTCTGGTGATGTTGCCAACCCGTTGGCATCGGTCACAGGCTTTACAAAAGACATAAGCATCCCTAAAGAGGCGTGTCCAATAAAATCCTGCTTCCAATACTTTCCTAGCAGTCCTGTTTGCTCTAAAATGACCTCCACATGCCTCAGAATGACAGAAGTTAAGGACAGATTGTACCTCATTGTCTAGGAGACATCGGCGCACTACCTGATCGACGCAATGCTTCCACAGGTAGGGATCATCCCAGACATAGTGGCGAGCCTCTCTCCGTATCTTTGCCATTTGGGCTCTGGTGTAGTCTGGGGGAAATTCTTCTCGAACCAGATAATTGACTATATCTGCATACCATGGTCTATAAGATTGGATTCCGAAGATGTCCATGGCTATCTGAAAAGGAACGTCAGCAATATCGCCAGGGCAAAGTGTGACTCCAGAGATGTGACCGCGGGGCGGTGATGTCTCTGAGGGTTGCGGTGAGCTTTCCTGGATCTCAAGTAATCCAATCGCCGGGTCGCGGTAGTCATCGCCGCGGGGCGTTATTATCTCCAACTGCATACTGGCTACAACTCGCCGGGTGGCGGTGGTGGGAACCGCGGGGCGGTGCGTGTTCTCTGAACTGTTTTCAAGTATGAACAGTGTGTCATCTGGAAAGGTGCCATGTATGGGGCTCTGTTCTCCAGGTTTATCTTCCTTATGGATGAGCCTACTCAGGTGATCCGCTACGAGATTCTCTGCTCCCTTCTTGTCACGGATTTCCACATCAAATTCAATGAGAAGGAGAACCCATCGGATTAATCTTGGCTTTGCTTCTTACTTCGTCATCAAGTAACGAAGAGCAGCGTGATCTGTGTAGATAATCACCTTGACTCCCAAGAGGTATTGCCTAAACTTTTCCAAGGCAAAAACAACAGCCAACATTTCTTTCTCGGTGGTGGAGTAGTTCCTCTGGGTTCCATTCAGAGTCATGGAGGCGTAATGAATCACGTGGGATGCTCGTCCCACTTTCTGTCCTAGAACTGCTCTGACTGCATAGTCGCTGGCGTCACACATGATCTCAAATGGGCGAGACCAGTCAGGTGCCTGAATGATGGGTGCACTTGTCAGGCGTTCTCTCAGGCAATCAAACGCTTTCTTGCACTCATCCGTGAATGCGTAGGTCACTTCCTTCTTTAAAAGCTCGCATAGGGGTGAAGAGATTTTTTAGAAATCCTTGATAAATCTTCGGTAGAAACCTGCATGGCCTAAAAAGGAACGCACTTCACGCACATTAGTAGGATAAGGCAAAGACTGAATTACATCAATCTTCGCCTTATCGACCTCAATACCCCTAGCAGAGACAATATGACCCAAGACTATCCCTTGTTCTACCATGAAATGACATTTTTCATAATTTAAAACCAAATTGGTTTCAACACATCTTTTAAGCACAAGTGTCAAATGGTCCAAACATGAATCAAAGCTAGTTCCATGCACCGTAAAATCATCCATAAATACCTCAATGAATTTCTCAACATAGTCAGAGAAGATACTAACCATACATCGTTGAAATGTACCGGGTGCGTTACACAATTCGAATGGCATTCTGCGGTATGCAAAAGTGCCAAAGGGACATGTAAAAGTGGTTTTCTCCTGGTCCTCTAGTGCAATGGCTACCTGGAAGTACCCTGAGTATCCGTCGAGAAAACAATAGTAGGGCCGCCCAACAAGGCGTTCTAGCATTTGATCAATAAAGGGCAAGGGAAAATGATATTTCCGAGTTACCGCATTCAGCTTACGGTAATCAATGCATACCCTCCATCCTGTGGTGGTCCTGGTGGGAACTAAATCTCCATCTTGATTCTCCACTATAGTAATTCCTCCTTTTTTAGGGACAACCTGGGTTGGACTTACCCATTGGCTATCCGAAATAGGGAAGATCATATCAGCCTTGAGGAGTTTAAGCACTTCTTTCTTCACCACTTCCATCATTGGAGGATTTAGCCTTCTCTGTGGCTGCCTAGACGGTTTAGCTCCGTCCTCGAGTAAAATCCGATGCATACAGGTCGAGGGACTTATCCCTTTTATGTCTGCAATGGTCCATCCAATAGCGGTTTTGTGCTCCCTGAGCACGTCTAAAAGTTTCATCTCCTGATCTGCAGAGAGCTTGCTGGACACAATGACTGGCAAAGTGTCTTCGGCTCCAAGAAAGGCGTACTTGAGATGGTCTGGCAGCGGCTTCAATTCGATCTTTGGGGCCTGTTCAACAGAGGGAACGAGCCTTTCGCTCAGGCTTAGTAAAATGGGGCCAATGCCCAAAGGATCTGTAGAATACTTACCATGAGTGTCCAGATGAGCGGCTTCCTGCATGTTAGAGGGTAAAGAATATTCCTCATAGGAAGAATCCAAATTATTTTCAACAATAGACATCAACTCGTCAGAACTAGAAATATCAAAGACATCCTGTGCAATGGAATCGATCACATCAATGGAACACAGAGAATGGTCTTTATCGGGGTGTTTCATGGCTTCATAAATGTTGTATTCCACCCTCTCCCCGTCAAATTCCATAGAAAGTGTCCCACTTTGCAAATCAAGTTTAGTCTTAGCAGTTTTCAAAAATGGCCTACCTAACAGTATAGGAGTTGCCTTTGCATCTGTTTCCATATCTAAGACATAAAAATCTGTAGGGAATATCAACTTATCGACCATCACAAGGACATCCTCTATTACGCCCCTAGGATAGACACTAGACCTGTCAGCTAATTGAATCACAATACCTGTTTCCTGCAGTGGTCCAAGTCCAAGGGATTCATAGAGAGAATAGGGCAGCACATTGATGGAGGCACCGAGATCGAGCATAGCTTTCTCAAACTTAGTGTTCCCGATGATACAGGGAATGCTCCACATACCTGGGTCTCCGCATTTCTTTGTCAAGCGCTGGAATACAGCAGATACGCGTTCGCTGACCTTGACTTTTTCCTTTCCCTTCAGCTTCTGGTTTCTTTTCACAGTGCACAACTCCTTGAGGAACTTAGCGTACCTTGGTACACTCTTGACAAGCTTGAGGAGTGGGATATTCACCTCACACTTACTGAAAGTGTCGAAGAGATCCTTGTCATCAATGACTCTCCTTTCCTTGAGTGCCTCTGGAAAGGGGGCAGGTGGTTTCTCAGATCCAAGGGGAGGAAAGTTAGGGCGTACATAGGTATCCTCCTCCTCGTCAGGAAGAGCTATGAGTTTTGGGCTTTCACCGCGGGGCGGTGTGGATCGCCGCGAGGCGGTGGTAATGGTGTAGGGTTACTGGGAGCTGTCGCCAGGTCGCGGTGAGAATTGCCGCGGGACGGTGATGTTGGCTCATCAGCAATCTCGAACTCAGTACTATCGTCCTTTCCAGCAGTAGGAGCGACATGCAATTCCTTGCCATTTCGCAGGGTTACTGCATTTGCAGCTCCTTGCCTTTTCTCTTTTCTCAGCTCAATAACCTCTTCCTTTAGGTCGAGCACGACCTCCTTTATGCTCTGTATGTTAGCCTCAATCTTTTGCACATGCATTGTAAAGTGTCTTCTTAGGACATTGAGCATTGCTTCGGTCGAAGAGGGGCTGCTAGCAGCTGGTGATTCAACAACGCAAGGTTGTTGTGTTTTAACAGGCTCGTAGACTTCAGCAGCATAAACTTCAGCAGTAGTGGTATCCTGTAGTTGCTTTCCTATGCCCACAATGACCTCCTTCAAAGAAGCAATTTCTTGCGATACATGTGAATCGTGGGCGCTGATATCACCAACTAACCTGGTCTTCGGGGGTTCAGTAAAATCCCTGGTACCTTCAGCCATATCTTTGAGTGTGGTCATGGCGACATCCGGAGTCATATTTAGGATGCTACCACCACAATAGGCATCAATCATTCTTCGTTCATCATCATTCAGCCCGTTGTAAACATAGAGCACCAAAGACTTCTTATCAAAACCGTGGAATGGGCAACTTGTGCAGAGTCAATCAAACCGCTCACAATATTCGTAGAGGGTCTCATCTTCACCTTGTTCAATGCTTGTGATTTCCCTTTTTAAGGCATTTGCCATCTGAGCTGGAAAATAGCGTGCAAGGAAAACCTTGTGCATCTTAGTCCAGGAGTCTATGCTCCCTCCAAGTAGATGATAATACCAGTCTTCAGCCTCGTCCTTTAGAGTGAACCCGAAGGCTCTCATTTTAAGTTGTTCCTCAGTGACATCGGCTGGTTTAATGCTCATCAGGATGGTGTGGAACTTATTCAGATGAAGAATGAGATCCTCTCCACTTCTTCCATAATATTTCGGCAACAACTGTATCGCTCCTGGTCTAAGCTCAAACTTGACCCCGTCAGCAAGGGGTGGAATGATCACAACCAAGGGTTGCTGTACCAGATTATGTTCAGTCAATTGGCGGAGTGTTTGCGCCATTCGTACCTGTCCCTGTAAAAACTTCAACAAGTAGCGAATCAGTAGTAAAAGTGTGGATCGTAAGATAGATCCACACGACAGTCAATCACAAATAATCACAACAGAAAATTTGACCTCCCCAGCAACGGCCCCAAATTTGACAAGGCCGGAAACCGGTGTCGTTTTCCTGTCAAAATAATCTCAATTCACCTACTAAAGAGTATAGCAAGTAAGTCAAGGTCGATCCCACAGGGAGTCGGTTATCTGTATGCAATAACGTGTGATCAACAAGTAACAGGGGGGTTTTGTCTGGAATAATCGTAACGTAACCAAAGATGCAATTAATGACAAGAGACGAAATATAATGAGAGACAGTATTCCACTAGACAAATATCCACACCACAATGCAATCGGTTGATCACTGAAAACTATCTTTCCAAGTTCTTTCACTATCTTATTATTGTTCCCACCCTGATCGTGAATACTATCAATTCTCACAGTTGTCGATAGACTTATTACTATGCCAATGATAAAGCACAACTGATTCTCACAGTTGTCAGCGTACTTTAGCACCAACATAGCAATAGCAATACACACAAGGATATATGATACATGCAAGCAGAAAGACGTACAAGTACTCACTCCCCTACTTAACATGCAATTGACTCTCACACACAATTGTACGCTCGGAACCCCTATACGCACAATTGTGTTTGCCACTAGATATGCACTCGGAACCCCTATATGCAATCCTAGCAATATGATAAGTGCCGAAAGACCTAGTTAGCAACTCTAGGTAAACCAACATAAATCAAGATACAATTCAATCAAGAGAGTCAATCCAGCTTAATAAGATAAAGAACACGGAATAGGAATCTCACAACCAATTCATTGTAGTGCTTCAATCATCTAGCGAAACAAAAGTGTTTAGCTATCCATTGCTTGAAAACCTAGAAATTGTATTATCAAAAGGAAGAGGAACGTCCTCTCAAAACTAACAAAAAGATCTTAAATAGGTTCTAGAAAGTTAACCTAATAATCAAATTAAGGAAATAAAATAATACTAAAGCATAAAGTATAAAGTATCAAAATAGGAAATAACAGCACACGTCAGCTACGCGGTTTTCACTCCCACTGTGAGGCGGTGATGCTCCACCGCGAGGCGGTGGCTTCATCTGGCGCCCGGCTCTTCTCTGAGGATCTTCGCCGGGTCGCGGTGACAGCGACGCGGGGCGGTGCTGGCAGCTTCTTCATCCTTCATCTGCTCCAAAGTACTGCTATATGAGGCAGCTTTCTCCCTTAGATCTGAGCAGATCTTCTTCTTCATCTTCATTAGGCTGCAGAAACCTTCAAATCTGTACTACTTCAACTCTTCTCCTAAGTCACAGACTTAGCCTAATTCTTCACCAAAACTCCATCCAATATGTGTCAATAGTCACTAGTTAAGGTGCACTAAATTGCACCTATCACACAACAGAAGCGAGGATCTAGATTTTGGAAGACCACCGCACCCAGCGGTGGGCACTGCCGCACCCGCGGCGAGAATGTCAGAGAAGTGGCATCTGGCCACTGGAGTTCCACCGCACCCCGCGGTGGGTGTCACCGCACCCCGCGGTGGGTGTCACCGCACCCCGCGGTGACGACACGCTGAAGAGATTCTTTCCGAGTTTTATTTTATTTCTGAGACTTTGTTTCCAAGTTTGTTTATTTCTTTTCTTTATTTCTGAATTATTTCCTTAGTATTTAAGTTAAGTTTAAGACTCTTTTAGGAGGATCCATTCTTTAACCCTAGTTGCCACCTTTCTACGTTTTTGCTCTCACAAACCCTATGGAGAACTAAACCTCCATTGTTGCACTTGACAGTTTGAAGCCTTCAATTGATTGGTTGTGAGTTTTCTACTCTTGTTCGTTTTCCTATCTAGTTGTATTAAATCTCTTGCGCTTGAATGTTTATTGAATCTTATTGGTTTATCTAGACTGATCACCTAGGTTTATTGATATTATCCATATAGCTAGGACTTGTGATTCCCTTGGGTTCGACCTTGACTTGCTTGCTATACTCTTTAGTAGGTACTTTAGGATTTATTTGATTAGGCATACGACTTTAGGCATGTCAGTCTCATCCTCTGCAACAATCGTTGAGTTTGTGTTTTGCTCACCAGAAGCAAGAATCAGACTAGGGAAAGCACAAACATTGATTTCCTGTGGGTGATTCCTTGTCTGCAAATTCTCGTCTATTTCGGTAAGGTGCTGAACACTTGTTAAGTCTTGATTAATATCAGCAAAAAGGACAGGTTCAAATTCTTTTCTAGCCCTCTTGACCGACCCAGAAACGGGCATCTCTTTCGACCTACCATTCTCATGGCCCAATTTTTGGTTAGCTACTCCTTTTCCTTTTTTCTTATTTTGCCTGGGCTTTTTACTTTTAGAGGACGAGGCTTCAACTGCCTCAAACACTTGGCCCTCACACTCTCTCTTCTTTCCATCACTTCTCCCTGCTAGCACTCTGATAGGTGTCATTTCATGCACCTTAACTAGTGATTATTGACACAATTTAGATGAAGTTTCGGTGTAGAATTGGGCTAAGTCTGTAACCTAGGGAAAGAGTTGAAGCAGTACAAATTTGAAGGTTTTATAGCTTAGTGAAGAGGAAAGAAGATGAAGGATGAAGAAGCTGGCCAATACCGCCCCGCGCCTGAAGCCACCGCGACCCGACGACGTTCCTCAGAGAAGTGCAATGCAAAGCCACCGCCTCGCGGTGGGATATTACCGCCCCGCGGTGGAAGAGAAGGGTGCGCGGCCAGCGTGTCATTTGTTTCCATTTTAGTATATTTGGACTTTATGTCTTATTATATTTTATTTCCTTATTTTATTTGCTAGGTTAGCTTTCTACGAACCTATTTGAGATCTCTTTTGTTCGTTAATTTTAGAGAGTTCGGTCCTCTCTCTTTTGATAATTCAACTTCTAGGTTTTTGAACAGTGGATAGCTAAACACTTTTGTTTCGCTAGACAATTGAAGCACTACAATGAATTGGTTGTGAGATTTCTATCCCGTGTTCTATATCTTATTAAGTTGGATTGATTCTCTTGATTAAAATGTCTATTGATTTATGTTGATTCTTCTGGTGTAGCTAACTAGGTTTTTCGACATCTATCATATTGCTAGGATTGCATATAGGGGTTCCGAGTGCATATCTAGTGGTAAACACAATTGTGCGTGTAGGGGTTCCAAGCGTACAATTGTGAGTGAGAATCAGTTGCATGTTAAGTAGGGGAGTGAGTACTTGTACGTCTTTCTACTCGCATGTATCCTATATCCTTGTGTGCATTGCTATTGCTGTGTTGGTGCTAAGGTATGCTGACAACTGTGAGAATCAGTGGTATTTTATCATTGGCATAGTAATAAGTCTATCGATAACTGTGAGAATCGATAGTACTTAAGATCAGGGTGGGAACAATTATAAGATAGTAAAAGAACTTGGAAGTATAGTTTTCAGTGATCAACCTATTGCATTTGTGGTGTGGATACTTGTCTGGTGGAATACTTTCTCTCATTATATTTCTTCTTCTGTTATTACTTGCACTTTTGTTAATCCTGCGATTATTCCAAAACCCCCCCTCTCGTTACTTGTTAGTCACACGTTATTGCATGCAGATAACCGACTCCCTGTGGGATCGACCCTGACTTACTTGCTATACTCTTTAGTAGGTGAATTAGGATTTCTTTGACAGAAAAACGACACCGGTTTCCGAGCCTGTCAAATTTGGCGCCGTTGCCGGGGAGTCACACATTCTGTTTGTGATTATTTGTGATTGACTGCGGTGTGGATCTATCTTACGGTCCGCACCTTTGCTACTGATTCGCTACTTGTTGAAGTTCATACAGAGACAGGTACGAATGGCTCAGACACTCCGACAATTGACTGCACCAGATCTGATACAGCAGCCGTTGGCTATAAGCATTCCACCACTTGCTGATGGTGTAACATTTGAGCTCAGAACAGGAGTGATACAATTACTCCCGAGATATTATGGACGAAGTGGCGAGGACCCCATTCTTCATTTCAATAAATTCCACAACGTCATTATGAGCATCAAACCAGCCAACGTCACTGAGGATCAGATTAAAATGAGAGCCTTCGGGTTCACTCTTAAAGACTGTAACACCCCCAAAACTAAACCCTTTTGGAAAGGTATTACCTCCAGTGACCCCAGTGTTCCTTACCGAGATCACCCAAGGCTTTACCAATTAAACACAATTTATGAAATGCAATTGATACACAATGATCAAGCATTAAATTCCAAAACATAACATTGTCAAGGAAACAAGAGTTACGGGATTACAACCCAATCCCGAATAGGTCAAAACAGAGTTTAAACCAAACACAGCGGAAGACTAAGAAAGTACATTACAATCGGAGTTATTGTCCAAAGGATTATAACCTGATTAAAGAAATAATTAAAACATTCAAAAACCACCGCCGACTCCATAGTCCTTCTAATCTTCTGAGCTACTTCTTAACTGATGTGCCGAATCGAACGGATGACACCAGCCAACCATGCAAGGGAAAATATTGGTTGGTTAGTCTAAATGAATAGACTAGCAAGGGAACAAAGCAGAATGGTTCAAAGTAGTTGTATTAGGTTAGACTCTTCGTCCCTCGAATAATAATCGAGTACGCTTGTCAACCACCATACTCCTACTGGAATAAACAAGAGGTATGCACAAGAGAAGATTCTGGAGGACTGAATCTTCACAGAAATCGACTCGAAAGAAGACTCCAACTGAAATGAGTCTTTAAGGAAGTATGACAAATCTGGAAAGTTACAAAATCATACAACAATGATTTAAAACTGACTGAGATGCTTCGGTTCCCGACCAACCTCATCGCCTACAGCGAATCCAGATTGGAAAGAGAACGTACTACATTCAAGTCAAGACGAGTTTTCCTAGCTGCACTATAACTTAGCTGCACTACTCGCCCAAGGTGTATTAATTATGTGCGTCAAGGTAGCACTTATCTGATTTATGTTTCAAAAACACACATCACATTATAGACTTTTACATGTGTACCCCACCAATGGGACGACACATCTTAGTATATGTTTCGTCGAGAGTGACATATACCGAAAGGTTTGTGACACCAGCTAAGTGTCCTATCTCTACACACATGTGTAAGAGACCGATCATGATCATAGAATAGTACCAGATGGGGACGAGCCACCCCGATACCAGATTATAAAGAAACGATTGGACAGAGTCCGAGTAACGTTCCTATTTAACAGTGCTAACTAAACAGTTACAGCACAACAACAGTTACAGGATAAATCCACATAAAGGCCCGAAAGGCGATCACAGATAATAGCGTTGTTCTAACAGATATACAACCTATTATATGATTTTCAAAACAGTTTATCAAAACCATTTCCAGACAAACAGAATATTCATTCCAAATTAATTACTCAGATAAACTACTGATAATTAATGTAAATATGGAACGAATGAGCAAGAGCGAACCGCCACTTGCCTTACTCCACAGAATAGTCTAAAGACGTCAACTGGATTCCGGGCTCGACACGGTATAGTTCTGACAGCACAACAACCTTCGAGTCGACCCATAAAAGGAACCCTAAGTTAGATCCGACATAAACAGTACGAATCTAAACACGACGAAAGAACACGAAAGGAAAGACGCCACGATGACAACCGACCAAGCCAAAGCCACGAAGGCGTTATGGGCACTGGCGGCGGTCGCCGTTCTTGGCGGCGGTCACCGTATTCATCACGGCGGTCGCCGTGAAGAACACGGCGGTCGCCGTGAAGAACACGGCCGACTGAAACGAGAGAAATCTCACCCCAAAACACGAGCGGTTCGGCCTCCTTCGACTTGCTTTGGCTTCTAACCTCCAAGGCTAGCCAAAAGCTTCACCAAGGCACTCTGGAAACACACCACGACACCTCCGGCGAGCACAAGAAAACCGACGAAAACACAACTCACTTTGAGGGAGAGTTTTGGCAGCGATTCGGGGTTGTAGATGACCCAAAACCTATGCCCAAGCTCGTCTATTTATAGGCAAACCCCAAGGAGTGATCTGCAAACCCTCAGACGCGGCAACCGACGCAACGGCGCGCCTCGAATGACGCCGGCGACCGGCGGGCAATGCCCACTGGACAATCACGGCGGTCGCCGTAATTTTGCCTGCGGCGGGCACGCGGCGGTCGCCGTCGCTAGGCCTGTCGTGGCCAGCTAGAAGCTGACACGTTGACTTCTCGGGCCCAACCACGGCGGTCGCCGTTTCCCCCTTTTCCCGCCCATTCGGCTTTGGACGAACCAGACGTTAAACCGGGATAAAAATTATCGTACGCGAATGACAATTAAAATCTAAGGCACCTTGTCTGTATATTATTTCACTGAGAAAAATATTACAGATACAGAGCACATTACAGAATGTCTCAAGCTACCTGAATTAAATCCGACGTACACAACGGGTATTCGGGAAAATTCCATAATTCCCAAAATAACCTTACAAAAATACGGGGTATCACAAAGACGATGCTGAAGACTGGTATTATCATCTGCCTAGCGGAAGCATAGATTCATGGGCTAAGCTGCATAAGGTTTTCCTCGCACGCTACTTTCCAACCAAAATGGCAAATGCTTTGAAAAGGGAAATTACCAGCATTGAACAAGGTGAGGAGGAGACCCTCTATGACTATTGTGAACGGTTCGAGCAACTGTGCGCTAGCTGCCCGTTCCATGGCTTTGATAAGAAATCACTGGTGCTCTATGTTTACAACGGGCTGATGGATGATGAAAGAAGAATTATTGATGCTACATGTGGTGGTAGTATCCTGAATATGACCCCCGACGCAGCCATGACCACACTTCATGATATGGCTGAGGGTACTAGGGATTTTGATGAACCCCCAAGGACCAGATTTGTTGGTGCTGTCATCACCTACGAGTCACATGTATCGCAAGAAATTGCTTCTTTGAAGGAGGTCATTGTGGGGATGGGCAAGCAAGAAGAGCCTCAACAGCACACTGTCTGTGGAGTTTGCGCTGGTCCATTCCACAACACCAACGCCTGCCCCCAACTACAGGATGCCACTATTGATGAAGTGTACGAAGCTGAAGGTCACGGGCCTGTTACACCTCAATATGATCAACCGCCACCGCAACAACCACGCTCTGATGGCCCACCAACGACTGGCAGCCCCTCTTCAACCGAAGAAATGCTCAAGGTCCTAACAATGCACTTCACAACGCATGTGCAATCTACTGAGGCCAACATAAAGAGCATAAAGGAGGCCGTATTCCAATTATCCGATGAGTTTGCTGGATGGAGAAAAGAGAGCACTAAAGAGATTTCAAACGCAGTAACCCTCTGAATGGCAAGGAATTACAAGTCGCCCCTACGACTAAAACGGACGACAATGCTGAAATCGAAATTGATGATGAGCAAATTCCACCGCCCCGCGGTGATTTCCACCGCGACCCGACGACAACCCCCAGTAATCCCACGCCATTGCCACCGCCCCGCGGTGATCCATATCGCCCCGCGGTGAGTCCACCGCCTCGCGGTGAAAGCCCAGAGCTCGTAGATTTACCTGAGGATGAAGAGGATCCCTACGTACGTCCCAACTTCCCTCCCCTTGGATCTGAGAAGCCACCTGCCCCCTTCCCCGAGGCACTAAAGGAAAGGAGAGTAATTGATGACAAGGATCTCTTCGACACTTTCAGTAAGTGTGAGGTAAATATCCCACTCCTCAAGCTTGTCAAGAGTGTACCAAGGTACGCTAAGTTTCTAAAGGAGCTGTGCACTATAAAAAGAAATCAGAAGCTGAAGGGCAAGGAAAAAGTCAAGGTTAGCGAATGCGTATCTGCTGTATTCCAGAGGCGTATGCCAAAGAAGTGCGGAGACCCAGGTATGTGGAGCATTCCTTGTATTATTGGAGACACTAAGTTTGAAAAATCTATGCTTGATCTTGGTGCCTCCACTAATGTGTTACCCTATTCTCTCTACTTATCTCTTGGACTTGGACCTCTGCAGGAAACAAGAATTGTAATTCAATAGGCTGATAGGTCTAGTGTCTACCCTAGGGAGTAATAGAGGATGTCCTTGTTATGGTTGATAAATTGATATTTCCTGCTAATTTTTATGTCTTAGACATGGAAACAGATACGAAGGCAACTCCTATACTGTTAGGTAGGCCGTTTTTAAAAACTGCTAAGACTAAACTTGATTTGCAAAGTGGGACACTTTCGATGGAATTTGACGGGGAGAAGGTGGAATATAACATTTATGAAGCCATGAAACACCCCGCTGAAGACCATTCTCTATGCTCCATTGATGTGATCGATTCTATTACACAGGATGTCTTTGATATTTCTGGTCCTGATGAGTTGATGACCATTGTTGAAAATAATTTGGACTTGTCCTATGAGGAATACTCTTTACCCTCTAATATGCAGGAAGCCATCGCTCAACTGGATGCCCATGGTAAGTACTCTGCAGATCCTTTGGGCGTTGGCCCCATTCTACTAAACCCGAGCGAAAGGCTCGTTCCTTCTGTTGAACAGGCTCCTAAGATCGAATTGAAGCCGCTGCCAGACCATCTCAAGTTCACTTTTCTTGGAGCCAACGACACCCTGCCGATCATTGTGTCTAACAAGCTGACTGTGGACCAGGAAATGAAGCTGTTAGGCGTGCTTAGGGAGCATAAAACCGCGATTGGATGGACGATATAAAAGGGATAAGTCCCTCGACTTGTATGCATCGGATTCTCCTTGAAGACGGAGCTAGACCATCCAGGCAGCCACAAAGAAGGCTCAATCCTTCGATGATGGAAGTGGTGAAGAAAGAAGTGCTAAAACTCCTCAAGGCTGGTATGATCTTCCCTATTTCGGATAGCCAATGGGTAAGTCCAACCCAGGTGGTCCCTAAGAAAGGAGGTATTACTATAGTGGAGAATCAACAAGGAGAGTTAATTCCCACCAGGACCACCACAGGATTGAGAGTATGCATCGATTACCGTAAGTTGAATGCAGTAACTCGGAAAGACCATTTCCCCCTGCCCTTTATTGATCAAATGCTAGAACGCCTTGCTGGGCGACCCTACTACTGTTTCCTCGATGGATATTCAGGATATTTCCAGGTGGCCATTGCACCAGAAGACCAAGAGAAAACCACTTTTACATGTCCCTTTGGCACCTTTGCATACCGCAGAATGCCATTCGGATTGTGTAATGCACCCGGTACATTTCAACGATGTATGGTTAGTATCTTCTCTGACTATGTTGAGAAATTCATTGAGGTATTCATGGATGACTTTACAGTGCATGGGACTAGCTTTGATTCATGTTTAACTCATTTGGCCCTCGTACTAAAGCGATGTGTTGATACCAATTTTGTTTTAAATTATGAAAAGTGTCATTTTATGGTAGAACAGGGAATAGTACTGGGTCATATTGTCTCTGCTAGAGGTATTGAGGTCGATAAGGTGAAGATTGATGTAATTCAGTCTTTGCCTTATCCTACTAATGTGTGTGAAGTGCGCTCCTTTTTAGGTCATGCAGGTTTCTACCGAAGATTTATCAAGGACTTCTCAAAAATCTCCTCACCCCTATGCGAGCTACTAAAGAAGGAAGTGACCTACGCATTCACTGATGAGTGCAAGGAAGCGTTTGATTGCCTGAGAGAACGCCTGACAAGTGCACCTATCATTCAGGCACCTGACTGGTCTCGCCCATTTGAGATCATGTGTGATGCCATCGATTATGCAGTTGGAGCAGTTCTAGGACAGAAAGTGGGACGGGCATCCCATGTGATTCATTACGCCTCCATGACTCTGAATGGAGCCCAGAGGAACTACTCCACTACTGAGAAGGAAATGCTGGCGGTTGTCTTTGCCTTGGAAAAGTTTAGGCAATATCTTTTGGGAGTCAAGGTGATTATCTACACAGATCATGCTGCTCTTCGTTACCTGATGACGAAGAAAGAAGCAAAGCCAAGACTAATCCGATGGGTTCTCCTTCTCACTGAATTTGATGTGGAGATCCGTGATAAGAAGGGAGCAGAGAACCTAGTCGCAGATCACCTAAGTAGGCTCGTCCATGGGGAAGATAAGCCTGGAGAACAGAGCCTCATTCACGGCACCTTTCCGGATGACACACTTTTTATAATAGAAGGAAGTTCAGAAAACAAGCACCGCCCCGCGTCGCCTACCACCGCGACCTGGCGAGTCACAGCCAGTATGAAGTTAAAGATGTCACCGCCCCGCGGTGGCCACCACCGTGACCCGGCGGTAGATTTGTTTGACAACCAGGAGAGCTCACCGCGACCCACAGCGATAGTACCGCCCCGCGGTCACATCTCTGGAGTCACACTGTGCTCTGGAGATACTTCTGCCCCTCCCTCTCACATAGCCATGGACGTCTTCGGAATCCGTTCTTTCAGACCTTGGTACGCAGATATCATCAACTATCTGGTTCGAGAGGAAATACCCCCGGATTACACCAGAGCTCAAAAGGCGAAGATACGGAGAGAAGCTCGCCACTATGTGTGGGATGATCCTTACCTGTGGAAGCATTGTGTCGATCAGGTAGTGCGTCGATGCCTCCCAGACAATGAGGTACAATCTGTCCTTAACTTTTGTCACTCTGAGGCTTGTGGAGGTCATTTTGGAGCAAATAGGACTGCTAGGAAAGTATTGGAAGCATGATTTTATTGGCCACACATCTTTAGGGATGCTTACGCCTTCTGCAAATCCTGCGATCGATGCCAACGGGTTGGAAACATCACCAGAAGGAATGAAATGCCGCAATCATCATTAATCTTTTGTGAGGTCTTTGATGTTTGGGGCATGGATTTTATGGGACCCTTTCCTAGCTCTCATGGGAATCTATATATATTGCTTGCGGTGGACTACGTTTCCAAGTGGGTGGAAGCAAAGGCCACTAGGACCGATGATTCTAAGGTTGTGGCAGGTTTTCTCAAGGAAAATATTTTCTCAAGATTTGGAATACCCAAAGCTTTAATTAGTGACAGGGGGACCCATTTCTGCAACAAGACAGTAACTGCCCTGCTGAAGAAGTATCACGTCACCCAGAGAATCTCTATAGCCTACCATCCTCAAACTAATGGGCAGGCCGAGAACTCCAACATAGTGATTAAATCTATACTGGAGAAGACAGTAGCAGCTCATCGGAGGGATTGGAGCACCAAGCTCAATGATGCGTTGTGGGCATACCGTATAACTTTCAAGACTCCGATAGGAATGTCCCATTTCCGGCTAGTTTTTGGAAAAGCTTGCCACCTCCCCTTAGAGCTTGAGCATAAAGCGTGGTGGGCAATAAAGAAATGCAATATGCAACTTGATGAAGTGGGGGAATTCCGTAAGCTGCAGCTGCAAGAACTGGAGGAACTACACCTTGAAGCCTATGAGAACTCAGTTAACTACAAAGCGAAGACCAAGCAATGGCATGACAAGCATATTCTGCGGAAAGATTTTAAGCCAGGAGATAAGGTCCTCCTATTTCAATCCCGGCTCAAGCTCTTTGCTGGGAAACTAAGGTCCAAATGGATGGGTCCTTATGAAGTTGTTGAAGTTCACCCCCATGGTGCCATTGGACTGATAAACCCCAAGACTGGCAACATCTTCACAGTCAATGGCCACAGGCTGAAACCCTATTATGAAGGCTTTTATCCAACCCATGTTGATGCAATAAGTTTCGGAAGCCCTGAGGCTGAAACAGGGTGAGCCATAGCCTACGTCGAGCCAACGACGTTAACCAAGGCGCTGTCCGGGAGGCAACCCGAGTTAGTTATTTGATATTTCCCTTTCATTAGATTATTTTCGTAGTTTATTTTTGCTTCGTTTCGTCCGCCTATTACTCACATTTCAGGTACGAAAGTAAATCTGAGACGAGACATGTACCCAGCTCGCGTCCACCGCCTCGCGTTGTAACCCCACCGCCCCGCGGTGGATCTCACCGCCCCGCGGTGGAGGTCTGGTATGATTTCTCAACTAAAAAAAAAAGAAATAAAGGGCCCCGAAAAAACCTTAAACGGGTGAGTAAAATTTTTATTTCTTGAGTTGGATACGAAGGATTTGACGGTGTCAGTTGGATCGCCCCGCGATCCGGTATTTACTCGTACATTCATCACCCCCATAAACACTCCCGCCAAACCCTAATCCCTTTTTCTTTCTCTTCCCCATCTCTCTCTCTGCCGCACCCCCATTCCATGATCTCAAACCCTTAACCCAAAGCTTTACCCGCCCCAATCTCCCTTGTTCCTCGCCTTGGTAGTGACAACCTTTAACCCAACTTTGATCTCCTCTACCCAAGCCTCCCTTTGTAACGATTTCCGAACTCCCCCGTGGTGGTTAGTAGTTGAAGGGGGTGCCATTTTGTTCTAGTGGTGTGACCGGTGCAATCTGGGTGTTCCTCCGATTGATCGGTGGTGTTGGAGAAGGATTCGCACAGTGACCGCCTCGCGTTGCAGTCCCACCGCCTCGCGCAAGTCGGATTTTGAATTTGGAGAAGAAGATGAATAGTCGCCGCCCCGTGCCCACTTCACCGCGACCCAGCTACTACGATCAGTATTCACCACCGCCCCGCGGTGACACTCGTGGTCATTCTTCAGTGGGTTGTAAGTCTTCCTTGCCTAGTTCTTTAGCTTCGAGCACTTACTTCATTATACAATGTCAAGGGCTAGGAAGGTTGGGATGACCGAGGAGGAGTGTCAACTGTATGATGTGGTGTCAGCAAGACATGTCCAGCCGACTCATTTCTTTGATAGGGGATCACTAGCCGAGTTGGGTTTGTTGGAGATGACTCAACAATGTCTGGACAGGATGGGGTTGGGGGGATTCCCAGACAAATGCGCGCCCACATTCCCTGAACTATGCTTCCAGTTTATAGCCACTGTTTCTCGAAGCCACACGCGACGCATCATCGATGGTAGGGAGCAGAAGTTCATCGCTGGGATCACCTTCAAATATGAGGGTCGGAGTTATGGTATCCCTATTGAGGAAATTCGGGAGCTACTGGGTGTGTCAAGGCCGGCTACTGAGAAGTGGAGGCGAGGTCCTGACAAGGCGGACCTTAAGGAATTTTGGACCACCGCAACGGGCACGGCTGAATATCAAAAGCGGGTGGAGAATAGTAACAAACTCGTCCACCCCTGCCTCCGCTTAGTCTACACAGTGTTGCTTCGGACATTTTGTGGGTGTATAGAGGAAAGAAAGGTTTCTCTGAAGCGCCTTGGTCTCTTCTCCCCGATGATCGATCCTTTAGATGAGGAGACCCCCGCATGGATTGTCATATGGCTGCATGAGCTGCAGCAGATTCACGAGGGCGCCGTGCGAGATATTGTTCAGGGTGGGCTGATCACCTTGGTTGCCGCGGCCAGGATTTCGATGGACACCATTCCTCAGCCACTCATGCCCATTCGCTACGACATTCCATATCTGCAACGGTGTGGTATGCTGACCATATCTCAGGGGCAATTTCTGTGGTGCTCCTACGGAGGTCACCTTTTGCGTCTCCCCCGTCCCCTGGCATACCCGCGAGTCTTTACAGGCTGGTACATTCTGTCTGATGCTGAGACTATCCCTTCCGACGATGAGGCTGATCCGCCGGCTGCCATTCCCATACTTATAGATGTCGATCCCCCTGCTTCTGATGTTGCCTCCACATCTGCTTCGCCTTCTGAGTTTTCGTGGGACGAGATGTTCATCCGTTTTGATGCCTTCACGATGCGACAGAAGGCTGCGAACGAGGCGACGCTGGCTCGGCTGCGGACTATACAGGCTGACATTGCACGCGATATCACGGACCAGCTGAGTGCAGCTGAGGCCTTCATGCAGGAGCAGTACTTTGGGCGGCATCCACCTTCATCGAGCTTTCCACCGTATCCACCTTTCCAGTGAGTCTTTGTTCTTTTCTCCCTATTTTGTTTTGTTTTCGTCTTTACATTGAGGACAATGTGTGTTTCAAGTGTGGGGAGGGATTTAGACTCACTGTTTATCATAGCTAGTGTACAAATTTTATTCTTGCATTTCGTATTTCTTATTAAAAAAAAAGCCAAAAAGAGGTAAAAAGGCACCCAAAATCCTGGGATGAGCCGAAAACCCGCAAGGGCGGCTCAGGTAAAAAGCTGGTAGTCCGACTGGTATAGACCAGGGCAAAAGTGGACTGGAGTGATGTGAGCACATGTGAGACGTCTAGTAAAATGAAATGAGTGGCTTGGTGAAAACCCGAAAGGGCACCTCGGCAAGATGAGCGAAAAAGAAGAAGAGTGATTCTAGGATTTCTCTCTACCTATTGGCGAGGCGTCATAAGAAGAGGCAGTATAAGGAGTTCGGGTAGGTCACTTTGGAGCAATAAGAAGCTAGACAGGAGTTAGGAATAGATCCATCTCGCATCATGTGTTTTGGTTATCTGGGGCTGATTGTTGAGCTATTGTAGTCATTGGTATCATCTGTTGTCACACTTCCTGTGATGTGACTACGTCGCATCATGAACAAGACTCAAGCCATTCAAGCCATGAAGAGTCAAGTGCCGTCGCCGCCGCGCCTAGGGCATCCGAGCTAGGGCATGGAAGTTGGCCCAACGATTCTCACAACTCTCCGAGGCATATTTTGGGGGATGACTCCACTGGTCCTCTAGGAGATATTGAGCACAAGAATGCCTATGAAACTGGCGTGGAAGCAAGGAAGTGCCGCACACCTATGGTAGGCACAAGGGAGGCCGGCGCTCGGGTCTTTCCGGGGCGAATCACTCGGGCTCGGGCTCGGGCTCGAGCATTGCAAGAGGGACTCCAGGCTGGTATGATGACCATGGGAGCGCCGAGCCAAATGGAAGAGAAGGCCATGTGTGCTTTGGTGCAACAACCGGACCAAGGCGCAAGGATTCCTTAAGCCATGTGGGGCTTGTTTTGAAGAGGCATTCAATGCCAATTTTGTGTGGGTCTTTATGACATTTTCTACCTTATTTATTGTCTATGTGATGGTTAAACTCGAGCATTAGGGGTTGGGTTTATAAGGGGATAGCCGGCCCTTGTTTTGGAAAAGCAAAACTTGAACCAAAAACGTTGTTTTCTCTCTCATTTTTTAATGGAGTTTTCTGCAGAATTTTAGTGTTTCTTCCATCACTTAGATAGCTTGAAAACCCAGGTTGTGAGTCATATCAACCTTCATGCAAGGCCTCCTTGGGTGTGTCATATCCAAGGCGAGTTCTTCACTAGTTCTTACAAGGTGCGGTGCGTCATATCCAACCCTTGTAAGTCCATATCTCTTCGACTTTTACCCTATCTCTCGGCCTCAAATCTTGCCCTCAAAACCACCCTTGAATCACCCCAAGATCATACAAAGAACCAGCCCAAGACGTGCTTCCAATCTGCCCTCAAACTTCCTCTCGCCAGAGCCAAGTTCCTTGCGGAAACCATCTGCGACACCTCAGTAGATTCGCTATAACTTCTGATTCCTAGATCGGTTCACTCTCAAATTTTGAGGCTTTCATCTAGACTTCCGGATCTACCACGGGGATTTGGAATCGCTCAATTCGGAGCCCGTAACAGAGAGAACCATCCATCTGAATACAGACGATTCCCCTTGCCGGTTTGGTGTTGTCTCGCCTAATTCATTTGGCTCTTGTGGACTTCCTCGCACCGAAGGCTTCATCCCGATCCTCATGCATCATGTGGTATCAGAGCCACACGAGGTATGTCCTAAACTTGACTTAGAATTTCAAGTTACAATAGTGCAAGTGAAGTTCTAGCCGAATTGTTGTTGGCCTTGTTGTCCATGCGTATTGTGTCTTGTTGTTGGACATTTTTCTGCAATTTTCTGGGTTCGTTTTCTGCATATTTCTGAGTGGAGATGAAGGTTGAATGCAGCCATAAAAGAATGGGAGTTGTGGTTTGATGAAAGGTCTTGTGCATTGATTGTTTCGGTCCTTTGTTGAACCTTTCACTTGCCGACTTTAGTACCTCTTGTTTCTGATTTTTGACTGCTTTAAAACACATTAAAACAGAACATTTTGAGCCCATAAACCGAGCCTTGTATCCCCTGGACCACCCTTGCAGTTTATGCAATCTTGACTAGTAATGCTTGCCTAGTCTTGTGTTTAGGATACGGGAACGGTTGCCTTGGTTGATTCTCTTTGTTTTGTTTTGTTTTGTTGCATGCTCATTGTGACTTGCCTTTGCTTGTCTCTACTTGTTTTAAAAAAAAAAAACTCAAGAAAAACCCGGTCTAAACAGGAGAGACCATAGAAAAAAGTGAGCTCATTCGGCTTGTTGTTTGCTCTTGAAAAAAGAAGGTGCTCAAGAAAAACCCGGCCTAAATAGGAGAGGCCATAGAAAAAAGTGAGCCAACCTAAGAGCCAATTCAGTTTTTTTAAGTGAAAAAGAGTTTTCAAAATCAAGTGCGTACTTAGTAGCTTCCTAGACATAGGTCCGGGCAAGCTAGCTAGTCTTTGTTCGCCTAGCCAAACCCTTTCCTAGCTGTGACCTACATTCACTTGCATCTTGTTGTGATTTGAGTTTTAGGTCAGTTTTGGGGCTATCTTGTTTGGCTTGGTATACTATATCTTGCTTGGTTTTGTGTTGTTGCTTTTGGTGCTTGGTTGTTTGCTTTGTCTAGGATGGTGGACGATCACCGAGCCGGGAAGGACCTTGACACATCTACACAAGGGCGTGTATCTCCACCCCCGGAAGTGACCTTGCAAGACATTCAACAAGTCTTGCTCGGCAATCAACAAGCCTTGCTAGCTATTAATGCACGGCTGGAAAGTGTAGAGCGCAAACAAGAGGATACCGCCGAGCAATTGCAACAATTGAGTGTTAACCGTCCTCCAAGCCATGGCCATGTTGTGCCACCAGTTTCAAGAGAATTCATTGGGTCCGCGACTAATAATGTGGACCATGTGCAAGTCCGGGAGGAAGCGTCCTCTTCTCATGCGCCGAGAGTGTCTTTGGCGCCACAAGGAGGATATGCGGCGTACGAAGCGCCACCATTTGTAGCAACCTCGGGGGTAAGTATGTTCAATGAGTTTGCTTCATTTCCTAATAATATCCCTATTGGTGCTACTAACCTTCCAGGTTATGGAGTTGGAGGCTATGACTCTTATGGGCGATCTCAAGCTACACCTACACCCACCGCCAATCTTTTCCCTCCACAAATGGCGATGAGGGGACCTCAAGTCCGTGCACCTATGCGGCCTTCAATGCCTCCCCAATGACATGTTCCCCCGTCCTACCATGAAGAAAGGCCACAAGTAAGGGAGCAACACCACGGTGTTAAGCTCCATGTGCAAACATTTACGGGATCTTCCAACGGGGATGAGTGCTTGGATTGGATGGCCAAAACTGAGTCCATATTCAAGTTCTATGGATATGATGATGCTAGGAGGGTCGCCATCGCTGCAATTCACTTCACCGTCTTTGCCTACCATTGGTGGCAAGAGGACCAGGCGGAGCGGCGCCGCATGGGATATGATCCCATTAGGACTTGGTAAGAGCTCAAGGATGCTCTTTCAGAGCGTTTTGTGCCAAGAGACTATACCGAGAGGGTGCACGCCAAGCTGGAGCAAGTGCGCCAATGAAGTCGTACTCCCGATGAGTACTTCAAGGAGCTTCGGACTCTCATCTTCCGATCCGGCCTTCGCTTTCCCGACGGGTATGTTATCTCTAAGTTTATCAATGGCTTGAATTCTGATATTCGTGCTATTGTTAACATGCAGCATTTCATCCGTGGTACAAGTATTGAGGAGGTTCTACACTACACGAATCATGTCAACAAGAACCAACCTCAAAGGAAGCAAGTTGATCCACCCACACCTATGGTTCAGCCGAATCGTTGCTTTGAACCCTTACAAGTTGTGAAGCGATCCTTTGGTGAAAGAGAGCTCAAGGAAGAACCTCCACTTATAACCGCATCATGTCAGCCTTCTATGCTCATTGAAGATGAGCTAAAGCCAAAAGAAAAGGAGAAGGAAGTTGAAGAACCGTCTCTTTCATCTACAAAAGGAACACGTCCACCCATCATTGCCCATAGTTCACTCAACTCTTTGGCTACTCCATGGATGGATGCAACATCTATGGTTCTTTCATGTTTGTCGTTCCTATTCCAAGAAGAGGTTGACGACAAGGATGATAAGCCTTCTGAACTCAAGAGCACTTGTGACCATGAGAAGAAGGATGTTCAATCCAAGGCTCATTCTAGGGGAGTATCACTTGACTCTACTCAATTTATTCTTTTCCCTTTGCTTCAAACTGAATTCTTTTCAAGGGTTAGAGAATACCTAGTTCATGAATATGTTTTTGTAGGTGAAACTAGATATTCATGCATACATCATAGTTCTCTTGTTCTATTCATGACTTGTTGGATACCTTTAGTTTGTGATCAACATGTATACAAGTCCTTGCATTCAGTTTTTGCATGTAGAACTCATGTGTGCATCATTGTTCTCATTCGCAATTCTTGTTTCATGATAAAAAAATGGTCCTATGCGTTGCATTTGTTGCAAAGTATGTCATGTGCATCTCATGTTCTATACTTAAGCACATCTTTAGGCTGAAGTGGGGAAATACTTGTGCATGGAAATTCATCCATGGATACTCAATGAAACTAATCATGGTCGCTTACACATACCCTGCTTTCCCTGACACGTATTGGTCCCTCATTTCCTTGTTTTTCTTTGTGCAGTGTTGTGTGCTCTAAATATTTTCTTGAAGTGCACTTGGATTCGTGGGCGAATCCTTTTCAAGAATGGGATGATGATGTGACTACGTCACATCATGAACAAGACTCAAGCCATTCAAGCCATGAAGAGTCAAGTGCCGTCGCCGCCGCGCCTAGGGCATCCGAGCTAGGGCATGGAAGTTGGCCCAACGATTCTCACAACTCTCCGAGGCATCTTTTGGGGGATGACTCCACTGGTCCTCTAGGAGATATTGAGCACAAGAATGCCTATGAAACTGGCGTGGAAGCAAGGAAGTGCCGCACACCTATGGTAGGCACAAGGGAGGCCGACGCTCGGGTCTTTCCGGGGCGAATCACTCGGGCTCGGGCTCGAGCATTGCAAGAGGGACTCCAGGCTGGCTTGATGACCATGGGAGCACCAAGCCAAATGGAAGAGAAGGCCATGTGTGCTTTGGTGCAACAACCGGACCAAGGCGCAAGGATTCCTTAAGCCATGTGGGGCTTGTTTTGAAGAGGCATTCAATGCCGATTTTGTGTGGGTCTTTATGACATTTTCTACCTTATTTATTGTCTATGTGATGGTTAAACTCGAGCATTAGGGGTTGGGTTTATAAGGGGATAGCCGGCCCTTGTTTTGGAAAAGCAAAACTTGAACCAAAAACGTTGTTTTCTCTCTCATTTTTCAATGGAGTTTTCTGCAGAATTTTAGTGTTTCTTCCATCACTTAGATAGCTTGAAAACCCAGGTTGTGAGTCATATCAACCTTCGTGCAAGGCCTCCTTGGGTGCGTCATATCCAAGGCGAGTTTTTCACTAGTTCTTACAAGGTGCGGTGCGTCATATCCAACCCTTATAAGTCCATATCCCTTCGACTTTTACCCTATCTCTCTGCCTCAAATCTTGCCCTCAAAACCACCCTTGAATCACCCCAAGATCATACAAAGAACCAGCCCAAGACGTGCTTCCAATCTGCCCTCAAACTTCCTCTCGCTAGAGCCAAGTTCCTTGCGGAAACCATCTGCGACACCTCAGTAGATTCGCTATATCTTCTAATTCCTAGATCGGTTCACTCTCAAATGTTGAGGCTTTCATCTAGACTTCCGGATCTACCACTGGGATTTGGAATCGCTCAATTCGGAGCCCGGAAAAGAGAGAACAATCCATCTGAATACAGACGATTCCCCTTGCCGGTTTGGTGTTGTCTCGCCTAATTCCTTTGGCTCTTGTGGACTTCCTCGCACCGAAGGCTTTATCCCGATCCTCACGCATCATCCTGAGGCCTTGATATTTGATGAGTGGAGTATGGTTGATTTAATTTACTCGGGACGAGTAAAGGTCTAAGTGTGGGGATATTTGATAGGTGTCATTTCATGCACCTTAACTAGTGATTATTGACACAATTTAGATGAAGTTTCGGTGTAGAATTGGGCTAAGTCTGTAACCCAGGGAAAGAGTTGAAGCAGTACAAATTTGAAGGTTTTACAGCTTAGTGAAGAGGAAAGAAGATGAAGGATGAAGAAGCTGGCCAATACCGCCCCGCGCCTGAAGCCACCGCGACCCGGCGACGTTCCTCAGAGAAGTGCAACGCAAAGCCACCGCCTCACGGTGGGATATTACCGCCCCGCGTTGGAAGAGAAGGGTGCGCGGCCAGCGTGTCATTTGTTTCCATTTTAGTATATTTGGATTTTATGTCTTATTATATTTTATTTCCTTATTTTATTTGCTAGGTTAGCTTTCTATGAACCTATTTAAGATCTCTTTTGTTCGTTAATTTTAGAGAGTTCGGTCCTCTCTCTTTTGATAATTCAACTTCTAGGTTTTTGAACAATGGATAGTTAAACACTTTTGTTTCGCTAGACAATTGAAGCACTACAATGAATTGGTTGTGAGATTTCTATCCCGTGTTCTATATCTTATTAAGTTGGATTGATTCTCTTGATTAAACTGTCTATTGATTTATGTTGATTCTTCTGGTGTAGCTAACTTGGTTTTTCGACATCTATCATATTGCTAGGATTGCATATATGGGTTCCGAGTGCATATCTAGTGGTAAACACAATTGTGTGTGTAGGGGTTCTGAGCGTACAATTGTGAGTGAGAATCAGTTGCATGTTAAGTAGGGGAGTGAGTACTTGTACGTCTTTCTACTCGCATGTATCCTATATCCTTGTGTGCATTGCTATTGCTGTGTTGGTGCTAAGGTACGCTGACAACTGTGAGAATCAGTGGTATTTTATCATTGGCATAGTAATAAGTCTATCGACAACTGTGAGAATCGATAGTACTTAAGATCAGGGTGGGAACAATTATAACATAGTAAAAGAACTTGGAAGTATAGTTTTCAGTGATCAACCTATTGCATTTGTGGTGTGGATACTTGTCTGGTGGAATACTTTCTCTCATTATATTTCTTCTTCTGTTATTACTTGCACTTTTGTTAATCCTGCGATTATTCCAAACCCCCCCTCTCGTTACTTGTTAGTCACACGTTATTGCATGCAGATAACCGACTCCCTGTGGGATCGACCCTGACTTACTTGCTATACTCTTTAGTAGGTGAATTAGGATTTCTTTGACAGGAAAACGACACCGGTTTCCGAGCATGTCACACTCCATCCTTCACGGCAGACGAGGCCAATTGTTTACCTTTTTCAACCCTAGCAATAGGCTGATTTTTAGAGGTACTAGGAGTTTGACTTTCTTGTTCCATCGTAGTGAAATACCCCAAAGGTTATAGAAATGGAAAAATGGTAAATAAATTTTTTAGGGATTTCTTAAAATTAGAAAAAGGGAAATTAGGGGATAAACATCCCTTGTGGTCGTCTTCTCCATGAGGCCGAGTCTCCTCTTCCCCGACTTCCTTCCGTTCGATTTCCGCCGGCAAGCTAGAACCGGCCACTTCTGTTCACCTCCTTCTCCTTCCCTGTTTGAGCAGCGTTCGAAATTCTGGGTAGCCGCTGGTTGCTGCTGCTGCGTGAAGCCACCGCCGATGCTGTGTTGATTCGCCGCTGTTCGTGGCTGCTGGTTCGCCGTTGCTGCTTGCCGGAGCTGCTGTCGCCGTGATCTATTTGCTGTTGTTCGAGCCACGAGTTGCTGCTGTCGTGTTGCTGGTTGTTGTTGTTCGTCGCTGCTGCTGAGCTGCTGTTCGTTGCTGTGGAGTTCGACTGAGCTCCGGCGACGAGAAGCCAGAACCTGGCGGCGAAGACGAGGTGACAACGAGATCCGAAGGTGAACAGAATTGAAATTTGAATTCTGGGCAGTTTTGGTTTGGAATTTCAGGGGGTTTTGGTCAGAATTGGATGGTGGACAGATCTGGGTTGGGATTGAAGGGATTTTTGACAGATTTTAGATGCTTGGACAAGAATTGGATTTTAGGTAAATTCAGTTTGGAAAATTGAACGTATAATATTAGGGGCTGATTTGGGGATTTCAAGTAATGGCTTAGTATGAGTTAATTAATGCAGGAAATTGTTCGGGTTGTTGTTGCAGGTTTGTTCCAGATTGGTTGGCGAAGTTGGTGAAATTTCTGAGGTCGTTATGGTTGAGTTTAAGGCAAGATGATTCTTGCTAACCCTTCGTTTATTTTTATAAAATTACTTTTCATCCTATTTTGTTTAGTAATTGATTTTTTATCCTTGTCTGAGTAAGTTGATTTGGATTATTGGTTGTGGAATTTAATGGTTGGATCTGTGTGTGTGTGTGTGTTGGTAATTGTCTTGTGTTGAAGATCGGTTGTGTGCTTGATTAGTGGTTTTGTTGATAGATATTGGTTTTGTTACTTGAAATGGTTGAATGTGTGGATATTGGTTTAGTTTTTTGACATTGGTTGTTTGCTTGGATATTGGGTTCGTGTTGAATGTTGATTGTGTGAATAATTATTGGTCGTGCATTGGATATTGGTTGTATGCTTTGCCATTGGTTCTGTGTTGGATATTTATTGTTTGTTTGGTTGCTGGTTTGTTGGCGGATATCGATTGTGTGTTTTGTTATTGGTTATGTGCTGGGTTATTGGTTTTGTATTGAACCTGGTTGAATGTGTTGGTTGTTGTTTCCTTGTGTTATGATTGATTGGATGTTGGTGTAGTAGTTGATTGTAGCTAGTTATGGATGATTGGTTGTGTTGACAGATGGAGGTGGTGGGTTGTTGGTGGATTGGTAATGGTTGGTTGTGGAGCCGGGGTGAGGGTGTGACCTCATCCGACCACGTGAGGGTGTGACCTCCGTTGGTTAAGGCTAGGCCGGGGTGATTGATAGCCTCACCCGACCACGTGAGGGTGTGACCTTACGTTGGTTAATGGCCATGGTTGGATGGTTGAAAGTCCCATCCGGAAAGTGTGTGTTGATTGTCTCACCCGGTGATGTGGTGGTGGAGACGGAGGTTGGATTGGAGGTGTTGGCAGTTGTGTGTGTTGGTTATGTGTTGAATGTTGGTTGTGTACTTGATTAAGTGGTTTTGTTGATGATATTGGTTGTGTACCTGATTAAGTGGTTGTGTTGGTGATATTGGTTGTGTACTTGATTAAGTGGTTGTGTTGATGATATTGGTTGTGTACTTGATTAAGTGGTTGTGTTGGTGATATTGGTTGTGTACTTGATTAAGTTGTTGTGTGATGATATTGGTTGTGTGCTTGGTTATTGGTTTTGTCTTGGATGTTGATTGTTGGCTAGTTATTGACTTGTTGTCAAATATTGGTTTTTGTAGCTAGTTGTGATGTGAATTTTTGTTGGTGTGGTTGTTGGTGGCAGCTTGTTGAGGAAAGATGGTTATGTTGATTGATTATGAAGGTTGGTTATGTGGATGTTTGTGAAGGTTGGTTTCTTATCTTGAGGGTGTGGGCCAACATGGGTTGGGTAGAGGTGTATGGGTTATGGCCCATGTTAACGAACAGGCGGCACCGGAAGGGTGGCTGGCCTAGGTTGTTATAATTATATAAGGTGATGATTGTCTTGCTTGTGCTTATGTGTTCGTTGATGCGAAGGTTGGTTGGAATGTGTTAGTACAGTAGTGAGTTCGGTATGTTTGGTTAGCCTTGGTTACGTGTTGATAGTAATATATGTATATATGTTTTGTAAAGTTGATAATTGAGGTGTTAGTAGTAGAGAGAAAGATGGATTGGATGTGTTAGTAAAGTTGGATTGGATCGTCTTATTCGTTTATACTTGTGGTGAGGTTGAGATTGGATTGAATGAGGTTAGCATATCGAAGAGTTGGTCAGAAGTGGTTAAGTAGTAGTTATGATATAGTATATATATATTGTGGCATGTTGTTGTTTGGCGTTAGTTGGTTGTTGTGATAAATCTCTATGTTTTAAACTGTTTTTGGCTTGATGATTCTTGCTAGTCTTTCATTAGACTAACCAACCTCGGTTTATGTTCCATGGTTGGCTGGTGTATCGGGTCCACCAATCAACTAGTCTTTGCAGGTTGGCAGCAACAAGGGGGTTCTGGATCACAGATGTGTCTTCACAGTTAAAGATTTTGTTTTGCATCCGATTTGAAAATGTTGTATTAGCTACTTGTGTTTTGGGATATAAATTGATACACTGAAATAGATGAAATGTTTAAATGTTGTTTCAAACTTGAACAAGGATTTTGATGTTGATAATTTTTGTGTATTTGGAAGTATTTCGGGTTTTCATTTTTCAAAAATCGCCTTATAGTTCTTCGGAACTATGGCACTGTGACACCTCTGGCTCGGGGTGTTACACCTAGGTTGTCCACCAACTACAAGATCTTCACCAACACCATCCCCTACTGCCAAAGCAGCAAACCGTCCAGTCATAGCCGTCTGAGCTGTTTGAGACTTCTGAGCAGTAGCTACATTGACAGTGACCATGGCTTTCTTTGCTGCAGCCCTAGCACGTCGTTGTTGGGCTCGCTGGCGGCTATTCTCATTCATCCAACCTCTAATTTTTTTCGGCGCCACTCTCTCCTTAGCAATCACAACTTCTCCTTCTCCAGTTCTTCACGTTTAGCCACATTCTTGGGATCCATGGGACAATTCGGTTGAAAATGGACCCAAATATATGTTATACATGTGTGTCGGGACTAAAAACCCAAATAACATATCCCTTTTAATCCCGTCCCGGAATCAATCGAACGATATAATTTCAACCCACTTAGAAAAATTCAATTAATATTTTTATGACTAAATTCATAAACAAATATTGATTTAATTAATTGAATTCGTCAAAATAAATTAGTTGATATTAATTATTTTATCGGTTCATATCGTTATTCGTCGGATCGCAAGAGTTATCGTGGAGCAGAGGTCAAGCTCTCAGAAAGAAAATCAACGATTATCTTCTCGTCTAGATTCATCGTCGAATCTAATTAAAGCAAGTGGCAGTTCGCTCTTGCATAATTTCCATACTTTTTTTAATTGACAATTAATTTATTATCATAATTAAGCTGGGATAATTATTGTTAAAATTGTGTTTGGGAACTTGTATGATATAATTGTGTGGATAAATATGAATTATATACTAGGTTGTATATATTGCTAGTAATGATCCTTATGAATATGATATTATTATTATAGGGTGCTAGTTGGATTTTGGTGTGAAAATTGGTGTGATAGTGTATGCTTAGTTAGCACGAGTATTCGTAGGAACGCTATATACCTCGCGAGTCGCGAGGTTTAGCTGTTTCTTTATTACTTGGTATTAGAAGGATTATTGCCCTAATACATTTGGTTATGACCTACCCTTATTCGAATATAAGTGCTGGTGCACTTAGCTAGTGTCGTTATGTGGGATTCGTCCCATGATATTCTCATATCGAGATTGATGTGGATTAAAAGCTTTAACAAAAAATCATATTTTTAATTAAATAAGATAAGTTCTTTTATGCACATAATTAATATACTTCGGGCGAGAAGTACAACGTGGAAACCGCTCGGCTCCTATCTAAAGTAAGTCCCTTTCCAATCTTAATTCGCATTATGCGATAAAGTTGGTTGATGATCCAAATAGTCAAAGGAGTCGTTTTACAAATCATGTTGTGATCATTTTAAATGAAGTCATCTCTTGAATCATACCTTTTTAATTCCCATAAGACTCAGTTTCAATGAAGTCATCTCTTGAATCATACCTTTTTCTTTGTTTCAGTAGAAGTATAGTAGTCATTTACGTTTCGAGTTTTATTCGAGAAACAAGGGTAGTGACTAGATACGTGTAACACCCCCGACTTATGTCGATAGTGCCACACGCCAGTGACTTCAGACGTTACTGTCCAAATCCACCCTAGGCTTTAATCGGAACAATTAAGCTTAAATAAGTATATTAAATAACGAAAGATTAATCAGCGGAAGACATTTTTAAATGAAACTCAACCTTTTATTAACAGATCTCTCATGAAATGAGAGAGACGATTTTACAACAGAGTGAAATTACAGCGGAAGACTTTTATATTAAACCCTAATACATGACTCGTTTATAGGAATACATGTAAAAATAATACTTAATAACCTTAAAACACTGCCACTTAAATCTTCAACTGCAAGCCTCTTCTTCGATTGGTTACTTCAAGTCTTCGGGGACTAACCACTGATGTGCCGTATAGGACGGATGACACCAGCCAACCATGCAAGGAATAAAACCCGGTTGGTTAGTCTAATGAAAGACTATGCAAGGGTAAAAACAGAGTGGTTCAAGTGATCGTAACCGTTTAATGTCATTGTCCCTCGACTAATAACCGAAGGAACGATACATAACCCAGAACTTTCACGGAATGATTTGTATTAGACATGCACTGAAAAAGAAGACTCCAAAGGAATTGAGTCTTATGGGAAACGTATGACAAATGTTTGGGAACGTTAAGTTTTCACACAACTTTTAAAACACGACCTTGACAATTTGGGTCAACGACCAACCTCACCGCGCAATGCGAATCCAGATTGGAAAGAAGATTTACTCTAGCAAGAGTCCGAGCGGTTTCCACATTGTACTCCTCGCCCGAGGGTTTATTAATAATGTGTATAACCGCACTTATCTTATTTACTTCCAAAACGCACATTAACATTGAAGCTTTTAATACAATCTCGAATAACTACGAGAACAACACAGGGTGACATTACGTCCAACCCAATTGCACTAGCAAGGTGCTTAAACACCTTTTATCCTTAACGGGTGGATAAGAAGCAATGGTCATGACCTTAAAAGTATTAGAGAATTATTCCGACTAATACCGAGTTATAAAGAAACGACTAATCCTCGTAGGGAATTAGCGTTCCTACGAATACTCGTGCTAATCTAGCATTTAAGTTCACATTTAAATCCACACCAAAACTCATTACAGTAATATCATACCAAACTATATAATAGCATTGTTTCTAGTAATATATACAACCTATTATAAAGTCATATTTTAACACATCATTTAATTAAATCTGTTCCCAAACTGAAAACAACAACTTTTATCCCATCTTAATTAACAATCAATTAATTAGAAATCAAGGGAAACATGGAATAATGAGCAAGAACGAACCGTCACTTGCCTTAATCTAGACGAATCGAAGATGTCGGGTTCCGGGATCTGGAAATTGGAATCTGAGTACGGATTCCTACGATGACGTCGAGACAAAGACGAAACCCTGAGTTAGATACAATACGGACAAAATGATACGAACGTATAAACGATACAAACGAAAAGGAACAAAGGCTAAGCCATGGTCGTGGATGCCCAAGCCACGATCGCGCTTGGTAAGGCCAGTCGCGGTCGTGGTTTGTACATCCGTGGTCGCGGAAATCTGGGCAGAGCCGTGGTCGCGGAATTCATCTCCGCGGTCGCGGATCTCCCTTCCGACGCGGCTCCAACACGGCTTCGAGGCTTACCGACGACGACGTTTACTTCACCACTGCGAACACCACCACCACGCCGCTTCCAGAACACCTCCGAAAACCTCCAACAATTCTGGTTCAAAGTATGCAAGCAACCTCCTATTCCACTACGGAGATTGAGTTACTTGTCTTCGAACCTAAATTGGCTCACTAGCCCACAGAACTTAGATTGGAATGGATTGTGAATCGGATGAAATAGTTCATGAGCTTGACTAAACCGTACTCTCTATTCTTTCTACTTGAGCTATCTCGCCACTTTCGGACTTAGCCTGAGACTTATAACAAACGGCCCGTTCGATTTTCACTTGATCATGAACTCCTCACTCCAATCGAGATGAGCTAAAATCGCTACTCCTCATTCTTCATGAGCTAATTCACTCCACACTCCAGGAAGTGGATGCCCAAGCCACGATCGCGCTAGGTAAGGCAAGCCGCGGTCGCGGTTTGTACATCCGCGGTCGCGGAAATCTGGGCAGAGCCGCAGTCGGGGAATTCATCTCTGCGGTCGCGGATCTCCCTTCCGACGCGGCTTGATAAGCACTACTTTGTAGGGCTTAAGTAAGAGTCATTAGAGGGTTTATTGGTGTCATTCGGGTAGATTTAGACACATTCATGTGTATGGCGTTTGGAGGCGAAGTTTGGTGTTTTTGGAGGTGTTTGAGCTATTGTGGATATCTAGGAGACACTGAGGAAGGAAGCCACCAAGGAAAGACGCCAAAGGAGTGAAGAGACGAGTTGAGGAGCGGTGCGAGAGATTGCAAGGATGAGGAAGAGGAGATGTTACTGGAGCCTTGCCGTACCCGCGCCGAAGACCACCGCCCCTGCGGTGGAAGAAGCAAAAACCAGACAAGGTTCTAGAGTCCCACCACACCCAGCGGTGGGCACTGCCGCACCTGCGGCGAGGTCGTTAGAGAAGTGGACAGAAGCCACTGGAGAGCCACCGCACCCAACGGTGGAACCCACCGCACCCACGGTGGCGACGCACTGAAGACTTTCATTCCGTGTTTTTATTCTGTTTTATTTTAAATCCGAGACTTTGTTTCCAAGTTTGTTATTTTCCTTTATTTTATTCCTGAATATTTGCCTTAGTATTTAAGTCTAATTGTTAAGACTTTGTAAAAAAAAAAACCTAGTTGCCACCGTTTTACGTATTTTGCTCACAAACCCTAATGGAGAACTAAACCTCCATTGTTGCACTTGACAGTTTGAAGCCAGCAATTGATTGGTTGCGAGTTTTCTACTCTTGTTCGTTTTCCTATCTAGTTGGATTGATTCTCTTGTGCTTGATTGATTATTGGTTTATGTTGATTTATCTTGATTGATCACCTAGGTTTATTGATATCTTCCTAATTGCTAGGACTTGTGATTCCGGGTTCGGGTTGCATATCTAGTAGCAAGCACGATTGTTGCGTATAGGGGATCCGAGCGCTTTATCGTGAGAGAGAGTTAATTGCATGCTTATAGTAACGGGTTGTTTCTATTGCATGTATCTTGTTGAATCCTTGTTTGATTGTTATTGCTTTATTGAGTCTTGAAGGTTTTCGGATTTGATTTAGTAATAAGTACTATTAGGGCTGGTAGAACTAATAATTATCTATGATCGGGATAAGAACAACTATAGGAATATTAAGAACTTGAGATTGATAGAATTCCGTGATCGACCTTTCTATTGTTGTGTGGATCTTTGTTAAGTGTGGCGCTTTTTCCCTTATTATTCTCAACCGTTATTTGTGAACTTGTGTACTTGCTTTGTTTACGAAAAACAAAAAACAAACCCCCCCTAGTTCCTAGTCGGTGACGTGAATTACAAGAATAGATAACCTGACTCTCTGTGGGATCGACCCTGACTTGCTTGCTATACTCTGTAGTAGGTACTTTAGGATTTCTTTGATAGGCATACGACTTTAGCCTTGTCAAATTTGGCGCCGTTGCCGGGGAGTCAAAATTTCTGTTTTTTGTGTTTTTGTTTGTTACCAACTTTGGTGTGGACCTCTCTTACGGTCCACACCCGTGCTACTGATTTTTGTATTTTCTTTTTTGATTTTGATACAGATATGGATTTCTGGGGAGAGTCGCGATATGACCCATACTCTTACGCATACACTCCAGGGTGGAGAGATCACCCCAATTCGATCTATGGGTACCAACAATATCCTCCATATGGTCATGACTACCTAGAGTTCTACCCGGAGCCACAATCGTTCTACCAGCAGGGTGCTCCACAGCAGTATAATCCGGCCTATGAGCATAGCCCGCCAGTGTCCAATCCTAGCCCCTCCATGTGAACTGAAGATATGCTCCAAGCTCTGGATAAGCATTTCAGCACTCACGTCCAAGCTATGACGTCGAGTATTAAGAATCTGGAGACGCAGATGAGCCAAATGGCTGAGGCGATTACAAGGATTGATCAGCGGACTTCGGAAAATCTACCATCTCAAACGGTAGTTAACCCACGGACAAACGTTAGCGCGATAACCCTTAGAAGTGGAAAGAAATTGCATGTCGATCCTAGTGCTGAAGAGGACGACTCAGGAAAAGAGGGTATTCTGGAGAATGACCGTACCCAGCGGTAGGGTGACCGCACCCGCGGCGAGAATGATGAGGAGGGATAGAACGTTATGTCGAGTCCACCGCACCCAGCGGTGGCGCCCACCGCACCCCGCGGTGACGGTACTGTTTCTTGAGAAATTTCTGGGGATTCACCGCTCCCGGCGGTGGCTTCTGGCCGCACCGTCGAAGAGACTTCTGGATCTGTTGATGAACCTTATGTGGACACCTACATTCGTCCATACTTTCCTCCTCTCGGTTCCGAGAAGCCACCCGCCCCTTTTCCAGAGGCGCTCAAGGAGAGAAGGGTAGTCGACGACAAGGACCTCTTTGAAACTTTCAGCAAGTGTGAGGTCAACATTCCTTTGCTTAAACTTGTTAAAAGCATTCCCAAGTATGCTCAGTTCTTGAAGGAGCTTTGCACGATCAAGAGGAACCAGAAGCAAAAGAAAAAGAAGCAGGTCCGGGTGAGCAAGCAAGTGTCTGCTGTATTTCAAAAGCGTATGTCCAAGAAGTGCAGTGATCCAGGTATGTTCTCTATCCCTTGCATCATTGGTGAGACAAAGATTGATAAAGCTATGCTAGATCTTGGTGCATCTATTAATGTCTTACCATTGTCGTTCTATGAGTCTCTTGGTCTACCACCACTACAGGACACTAGGCTAGTTATTCAATTAGCTGATGGAACCAATGTCTACCCAAAAGGGGTTGTTGAGGATATCCTTGTTATGGTAGATAAGTTGATTTTTCCCACTGATTTTTATGTTCTTGATATGGGTGGTGGTACAGGTGCACATATGCTGTTAGGTAGACCTTTCATGAAAACTGCTAACACTACAATTGATGTCAGAAGTGGGAAATTAACTATGGAATTTTGATGGGGATGGAGTTGAATACAACATATATGATATGAAACCCATCATTAACACCTCTTTGAACTTTGTTGATGTAATGAGTCCCAACCCTTTGGATGAATTGCAACCTATAATAGAGGATCCCATAGTTGACTTGCCTGTCAGTATTCATGTATCTTCTAATCTGCAGGAAGTCAGGGCTTTACTGAATGAGAAGGGTGAGTCTCCTACTTCCCTTTTGGGCAGTGGCCCCACCTTACTGACTCCACAGGGCAAGAAGATGTTCCCTTTTATTGTGCAGGCCCCTGAAGTTAAGGCTAAACACCCCCCTGATCGATCTAAGTATGGGGGAGCGGCGACTAAGAAGGTCAAGGTGGAAGAGCCGCTGGAGAAGAAGAATGGTCTAAGGTTCAAACCTTTCCATGATTGGTTCAGGAAGGAGGTGCTGAATGAGAGGGTACCTAAGGAACCCGATGCTGTGAATTGAGATTGTCTGAGCTTCATGTCGAGCCAACGACATTAACTAAAGGCGCTGCTTGGGAGGCAACCCAAGTTAGGTAAGTTAATTTTTCGTATTGTTTTAGTTCCATTTAATTGTCTTTTAGTTTTCCTGTAGGAGCAAGAGGAGGTTTCTGGAGAGTTCACCGTACCCAGCGGTGAGCATCCCACCGCACCCCGCGGTGGGCTTCCTTTACTTTCTGTTGTTCGCATAAACAAATTTGAAAAAAAAAGTTCTACCAAGGTCAGCTGTCCGGAATTCCCATGGAGATGGTGCGCATCATGTTGTCAAAGGAGGAGACATTATTCCTACACATTATTTGGCAACGATGATGTCCCTACAATTGACAGCTGAGGAGGAGGAACACTAGAGCCCCCATCACGATTACATCTGGGCTCCACCATGTGTTCCTAGAAGGCCGTGCAACCCCGACATCTTTGCTATACCACTATTCACCAAAGTGGTTTCTTATGGTTGCACGGTAGGAGAAGATTATGGAGTTGACGAAGACACCCACACAACACCAGTGACCTGTGCGTATATTGAAGACCGCCAGCGACACCTTCAGTGTCCAAGCAGCTTGGCGACGTTTGTGAGTTATTTTTTGCTTTTCCATGTGCTTCTATTCGTTTGTCTTTCATTACATTGAGGACAATGCAATGTTTAAGCATGGGGGATAGTTCTATACTTGCTATGTCGTTAAGGAGAAAATGAATAAAAAAGAGAAAAAGCCAAAAATTTGAAAGAAAAAAAAGGCTATCATAAAAATCCTGGGATAGGTCGAAAACCCAAAAGGGCGGCCTAGGTAAAAAGCAGGTGGCTTGGACCAGCATTAGGCTGGGGTAATATGAGGTCAAGAGTGACGTGAGTATATTGTGAGCCCATCTATTGAAAAATGAAATGAGTGGCTTGGTGAAAACCCAAAAGGGCGCCCTGGCAAAATGAGTGAAAAGAAGAAGAGTGAGTCTTGAAGGTTTTAGGATTCCTCATTTTTACCTGGCGGGGCGACATAAGAAGGGAGACAAAGAAGGATTGTCGGGTAGGTCACTCTGGGAGGCATAAGAAGTCATAGATGGAGGCTAGGATTAGACGTCACTCACGCTATTGGATGTTCGGGTTATGCTTGGGGGAAGTACTCTGCTTGCCCCTTAAGCTGTTGAGTATGGATGTGTTGTAGATGAGATTGGCGCCAGGAGCTTTGGCATGGGTTAGGTGACTCTTAGTTGGAGGATATGCTTTCTGAGACCTTGTGTGCTACATTGGAGGAGTGGACTTTCTTTTAGTTTACTCGAGGACGAGCAAAGGTCTAAGAATGGGGGAATTTGATAAGCACTACTTTGTAGGGCTTAAGTAAGAGTCATTAGAGGGTTTATTGGTGTCATTCGGGTAGATTTAGACACATTCATGTGTATGGCGTTTGGAGGCGAAGTTTGGTGTTTTTGGAGGTGTTTGAGCTATTGTGGATATCTAGGAGACACTGAGGAAGGAAGCCACCAAGGAAAGACGCCAAAGGAGTGAAGAGACGAGTTGAGGAGCGGTGCGAGAGATTGCAAGGATGAGGAAGAGGAGATGTTACTGGAGCCTTGCCACACCCGCACCGAAGACCACCGCCCCTGCGGTGGAAGAAGCAGAAACCAGACAAGGTTTTGGAGTCCCACCGCACCCAGTGGTGGGCACTGCCGCACCTGCGGCGAGGTCGTCAGAGAAGTGGACAGAAGCCACTGGAGAGCCACCGCACCCAGCGGTGGAACCCACCGCACCCGCGGTGGCGACGCGCTGAAGACTTTCATTCCGTGTTTTTATTCCATTTTATTTTAAATCCGAGACTTTGTTTCCAAGTTTGTTATTTTCCTTTATTTTATTCCTGAATATTTGCCTTAGTATCTAAGTCTAATTGTTAAGACTTTGTAAAACAAAAAACCCTAGTTGCCACCGTTTTACGTATTTTGCTCACAAACCCTAATGGAGAACTAAACCTCCATTGTTGCACTTGACAGTTTGAAGCCAGCAATTGATTGGTTGTGAGTTTTCTACTCTTGTTTGTTTTCCTATCTAGTTGGATTGATTCTCTTGTGCTTGATTGATTATTGGTTTATGTTGATTTATCTTGATTGATCACCTAGGTTTATTGATATCTTCCTAATTGCTAGGACTTGTGATTCCGAGTTCGGGTTGCATATCTAGTAGCAAGCACGATTGTTGCGTATAGGGGATCCAAGCGCTTCATCGTGAGAGAGAGTTAATTGCATGCTTATAGTAACGGGTTGTTCTATTGCATGTATCTTGTTGAATCCTTGTTTGGTTGCTATTGCTTTATTGAGTCTTGAAGGTTTTCGGATTTGATTTAGTAATAAGTACTATTAGGGCTGGTAGAACTAATAGTTATCTATGATCGGGATAAGAACAACTATAGGAATATTAAGAACTTGAGATTGATAGAATTCCGTGATCGACCTTTCTATTGTTGTGTGGATCTTTGTTAAGTGTGGCGCTTTTTCCCTTATTATTCTCAACCGTTATTTGCGAACTTGTGTACTTGCTTTGTTTACTTTGGTTACGAAAAACACAAACAAACCCCCCCCCCTAGTTCCTAGTCGGTGACGTGAATTACAAGAATAGATAACCTGACTCTCTGTGGGATCGACCCTGACTTGCTTGCTATACTCTGTAGTAGGTACTTTAGGATTTCTTTGATAGGCATACGACTTTAGCCCTGTCACGGCTCCAACACGGCTTCGAGGCTTACCGACGATGACGTTTACTTCACCACTACGAACACCACCACCACGCTGCTTCCAGAACACCTCCGGCAACCTCCAACAATTCCGGCGACACTCCGACGAACTCAAGAACTCCGGCGAAGCACTAAACGAGAAAGAGATGCAGATGTGGATGTGGATCTGAGGATGAAGAATCCGGTGATGGAAGCCCCCTATTTTTGGGGTAAGGGGGAGCTCAATGCCGGCATACCAACCTCTCCATGCTCCCTCACTGGCGGAAGTTACAAAATGCTGAAATTCGAACCGGCGAAGCTTCGGATAAGCACGACGACGAAGACGAACCAACGATCCACGGTCGCGGAAACGGAGCCATGATCGTGGATGGCTCCTGGGCGAATCCGCGTCCGCGGAAGCATTCCGCGGTCGCGGAATTACCGCGGTCGCGGAATTACCGCGATCCATTCCTGGGTCTTCTCGCGGGTCTTTTGCCAAATCTCATTTTTAGTACTTCTAAAATTATTCTAAGACCCAATACACTTTAAATGTATATTATTATGTTCGAATAATCTTACTGAGATTACAGAAATTGCCCATTATGTCCTTCTTACAAAACGACAGTTTGAGACTTTTAGGGGTTATTACAATACTACCCCCTTAAAAGAAGTTTCGACCCCGAAACTTGGCCGATAACAGCTCGGGGAAAACGACCTTACTTTAAGTTACCCAACCTTATAAGTTTAACCATGCCTAACCCATTTAACACTTTGTAAATTGGTTCAAGCATTTCTAATTTAAAATTGATAAGTTGGTTCAAATTATAGTTAACGTAAGGTTAACCATAATTTAGACCCTTCATAACCTAAGGAGTTTTATAACTTGTTTTCACTAATTATACATTTTACCATATTACCCTTATGGCAATCATGAGGGTTATTATATTACTACCCCCTTAAAATTAGTTTCGACCCCGAAACTAACATCACTAAGGTAGAGTGACCGGTTTTACAATTAACCTTACTACCTGCACTAAATATCCTTAATCATTTCATCATTGAAATTGCTCCTAGGAAAACGATATGATTCCTCAACCGTACCATTATCTTCGCATATCTTATCTCCATGTGCTACACCTGTAATAACTCGTGATTATATCCACAAGGTCATAATTATCTTAGGATAATAGTCTCTAAAAATCATCGCAATAGACTTGCTATACCTTAAGCATGAGAACACACATTTATCTTTCAACTTTTCCCTTTATAAACCATTCTCAAAGTTCATACCTTATCTTCCTTAAGTTGATATCCTTAAATAAATTTGGTCTTCGTAACCTATTTCACCAAAGTCGAACTATTATTCGGTCATGAATCCACCTACTACATCCTGCCTTCGTTCATTACCCTCGTTTGAATTGATATGATCATCCACACGATTACGATTACCTTAATTAGAGTATCCATTATAGTCTCCAATATAATCTCGCTTTTATGCCCTATTCATCATAAAGATTTTGATGTCCTCCAGCAGAAGAATACAACATTTTTCTACCAACTTCCTTTCGATGATCATATCCTCAAAGTACATCCATAAACTCACTTATACTTCTAAACTTAGTACCTCCAATTGTCATATCGGCTTACTCTTTCACACATGCACCTCATCTATCTCATTATTTACCTTAATTAAGTTTGGCCCTTATGCCATCTTCTTAAATGATTCCTTAATTTTCCACAATTAACCGCATCCTATTCCTGTTCACCTCAACATGATTTAATAACCCATTCCACAAGATTATAACACCGTTTTAGCCAAACGTGTCATACGATCACCTTAATAGACGTAGGTCACTTTTTCCTCAAGTCCAGTCGATAACATCCACATACTTATTTTATGCCACACTATTTGATCCACCAAAATCATAACAACTCTTACCGGTTGAGTTTGTTATTCACTCATAAATCCTTAAACAACCAGTCGTCCTCACATGACCTATTATCCCAAATCAAGCACCCTTTTGCTTTACTGATATTTACTATTTACCCAAGACTTAATCACCTTAACACTTCTTGTATTATCATCTCATTATATCATTTCCTTAAGAATACCTCGCAACAAAACCTCAAATAGGTCTTCCAAATTAAATCTTATGATTTCACACACTTAACTTTCCCAAAAAGCTTTTAACACTGGTTCCATAGTGGACACACTCGTTTATAATCCTCATAAGCATAACTCTTGGGTTCTAAAGTTTACTCAAGATCGTTTTAGAGTACGATCCTCTTAGAGAAAACGACTCCTTATGAAATATCTTTCTTATACATTTATTCCCTTAAATATATACTTTATACAACTCACCCCCTCTAATGCTCAGAGTATACACATAAGGAATAGCCTCAAACTCCACAGAGCATTACTACACACACCAAATCCTTATGGCAAGGAATCCTTACAACATTATCCTCTCGAGACAATGCACATGACTTCGAGAAAAGGGAACAGATAATGTCAATGCCCAACCTGACATTATTTCAGGAAAAAAATAGAGGGGTTCTTAAGAATAGTTTCAACCTCGAAACTAGCGCTAACAAGGTAGGGAACAACCACACGTGTCCCACCCAACACTATTCTTTATGAGTCCAAACAGTCTTTATTAACACAAGACATGTACTACTTTTCGCACTGATAACAGGAATTTGCCGTTCTAATTCCTACTATGCAAAGTATCCAAACAAACCCTAAAACGTAGTCTTAGGCAAGTAAGGGTCGAATCCGCAGGGAGACAAATCAATTGCAGTATGCAATAAGTATGTCAATTTAAAGTAACCAAGGGGGGGTTTTGTTGGTTTGTTTTAGTAGCAAAACATGCAAAGGTAAATAAGTAATTAAAGGTGATGAAATCAATTATTGGGAAAGCACTCAGTCAAACAATATCCGCTAATCGAATGAGAAGTTGATCATAGATACTACGCAAAATCGCATGCAATGGTAATTCCAATTCCTTTTCAGATGTAACTAATAGCACAACCAGATACTATTAGCACTAACTAATTAAACAACCCTGAAACTATCAAGATTCAGTTTAACAGCAGTCTTACGGATAGGAATATAGTTGGATACAACCCTAGAATAAAACAACCAGTTTTTATCCTAGAATGTAAACCAATTCTCTTCTGCATAAGATTAGCACAACCAGTTACTAATACGATGCAGTTGCTACAATGGAATAGATGTGCTCAACCAGTAACAATCTAAACCTAGCAATAGATAAATAACGATAAACCCTAGTTGATCAGACTAGAAATTATCAATATCAATCTTAAGAAATCAAGCAAGAGAAAAGATAAGAACCAATGCAATAGATTAGGAGTAAGAACCTCACAACTGAATCACACGAAAAGCTTCAATGTCTGACTAAGCAAGAGAGGCTTAGTTCTTCATAGCAAGAGAATACGTAGAATTAGAAATTAGGGTTCCACACCTAAGAAACAAGTTTTCTCAACCCTTAAATACCAAAGGAAAATAATCTGAAATTATCCTAAAAGAAATAATAAAAACGAAATAAAGAAATATAAAATAAATCCGAAAATGAAATCGGCTCGGGGATGTTTCCGTCAGCGGCGGCGACCGCTGCTTCTTCCACGACGGTCGCTGCAAATACGGCGATCGCTGCATTTAAACGGCGATCGCCGTTTCAAGGTCGTAGCTGAGGTCTCTCCATGGCCATTAACGGCGGTCGCTGCAGTTCTGCTTCTCCATCCTTCGCTCCTCAGCTCCTAAAGCTCCAAAAATGCAACTTCCGCATCTCCTCGCCAAGTCTCCAAATCACCTCCAAAGCATCCTAAAACAACACTAAAATCATGCCAAAACTCCGTCAATACACACAACATAATTGTGTGTATCAAACTCCCCCACACTTGAATCTCTACTCGTCTCGAGTGGATAGAGAACTACCACCCGTCACCAATAAGCACCTAGATCATCAACATATAAGGAAAGCCCACAACCAAGAGTAAAAGCATCTACATGAAAGCTCAACATCCCTCAACACCAGCAGACACTCTATGTCCTGGGAGGACCTGGATTCAGCGCTTGGGATTACTAAGTCCCCATCTTCCGAGAGGGCGTGGGCGGACGCTAATGCTTTCTTTACCTTCTGGTACCACTCTAACGGGACTGAGATTTATGATCCACAGGGAGGAGAGTACAATTACAAGTGGTCGCATCCGGGCCTGCGCCTAGCACATAAGGTGGTGTGAATGGCCTTCCATGGACAGTCCGAGTTAAACAAGGTTCTGTACGACGACTTGTACGCTGTGTGGAGTATGACCCCGGAGTGCCCTTTGGTGTGGAGTTGGCGCTCCCACTTTATTGCTTCCTGCAAAAAATTTCAGGAGAACAAGAAGCACAAGATTGTCATTGGGGGCATGATTACGCTGATTGGACGTCACCTGGGCCTCGAGCAGCCCGACCCCTCCCAGCAGCTCTCCGCTGCCTTTAGCTATGATTGGAGGCAGCTCAGGACGTCCACTGTGGTATCTGGGACCGGATCAAGCCCGAAATTCTGGTTGTATGGCTCGCGGGGCTGCCATCGGATCCCCATCCCCTTTCCCTTTGTGGTGACCTGTGGCCCGCGCTACAGGGATTTTGATGTGCGCCATTACCGCGTGGGCGCTGGTGGTAGTTCAGCTGCAGGTCATTCCGCCGCTGGGCGGGACCATATTATGTGACCAAAGTCTTCCCACATGGTGCCATAGAGCTGTTTGACTCGACATCACAAACTGTGTTCAAGGTGAATGGGCAGAGGATAAAGAAATACCATGAAGGCTTCACCAAAGACACCATTGAGGAGGCGTTCCTGAAGGAACCCGAAGCTGAAACGTGATTGAACCTACATTGAGTCGAGCCACGACGTTAACTACGGCGCTTCTCGGGAGGCAACCCGATGTTTAGGTAAATTCTTTTCCTTTCCCTTAGTCAATTCTAGTTATTTCCCTTTTGTTTCTGTATTTTTGTGTCGAACTCACCTGCAGAAACGTGAAAAAATAGAAGAAGGTGTTCACGGCGACCGCCGCGTAACTAGCGGCGACCGCCGTTAATTGCTCACCATGGAGGTTGCCTACGACATCAAAACGGCGACCGCCGTTTAATCGCGGCGACCGCCGCATTTACGGCGACTGCCGCCCTCCATACGGCGCCCGCCGTTTCCCCCCTCCATGATCACGCTGTTTGCATCAAATGACGGCGACCGCCGTTTAATCCCCGGCAACGGCGCCAATTTGATAACAGGAATTTTTTGTTCTAATTCCTACTATGCAAAGTATCCAAACAAACCCTAAAACATAGTCTTAGGCAAGTAAGGGTCGAATCCGCAGGGAGACAAATCAATCGCAGTATGCAATAATTATGTCAATAAGTATGCAATAATATGGTCTTTGAGTGCGTGATACACACAACATAATTGTGTGTATCACGCACTCAAAGATTCTCATATGAACGAACAACTTGTAATAGTAACGAATTTAGTAATTTCCGGAACAAGAAAACACTTCTTTATTATTCGAGACATTACATTAAAACACTTGACAGCTTTATATTAAAACAACTGACAGAAGGTCGAACAGACAGATTACTAAACTATGGAGACTATAGACACAATTCATCGCTCCTTATTATTAAAAGGCTCAACAAAATTACAACTACTCATTCAGGGTCTCATTCCTGTCGGTTTGACGCATCATGAAGAGTCATTGCCCCCGACCCGAAGACTCCATAGGCGCCTTGCCTTTATTACGAGCAATAGGTTGCTCAGGAGCGGACACCTCTGGCTTTGGGTTCTGCCCATTGTCAACATTTGAGGCTTGATATGATTGTGTTGGCCCTTGACCCTTCTGCCTACAGTATGTTTTCATGTGGCCTTCCTTCCCACAATTGTAACATACCCGCGTATTCTTTGGCAATTAAAACTTTTATGCCCAGCTTCACCACAGTTGTGGCACTGAATCACTCCGCTACTCCAACCTGAGCCTCTAGCGGAGTCAGACTGAGTCGTCTCGGTCTTAGCACGACCAGACTTCTCAAACTTGGTGGGCGATGCTGGTCGCTTGAATGTACCAACCTGGTGGTTATGTTGCCCACCCCTTCCTTTATTCTGTTTCTCCCGCTTTCGGGCGGATTCTTCCAGTGTGGCCTCTAGTTTGTAGGCCGCATCCACATATTGCTCTAACATAGAACAACCGTGACGCACCATCGGAGGTTTGATTTCTGGATTCATCCATCCGTGGAAGTAACAGATCTTTTGTTCTTCACTCGACACTTCTGGTCCCGCATATTGCAACATGTGATTAAACTTAGCTACAAGCTCAGTCACCTTCAACCCATCGGTCTTAGGGTAAAGGAATTCCTTATGCTTCTCCTCCCTCATAGCACGGGAAAAGAAACGGTCAGTCATCTTTGTTTTGAACATACCCCAATTCAACCCGGGATGATCAGCTAGACCAGTACTCTCCCACCATTCGCTAGCCACATCCTTAAGTTGAAGGGAGGCGATGTGCACTTTCTCAGCCTCAGTGCAATCCACGTTCCTAAACAACCGTTCCATATGCGAGAACCAATACACCACTCTGACTGGTTCTCCAGTACCGTCATAACTGTCAGGCCTCATTGCGCTTATGGCCTTTAAGTCTCGACCGTAATTTCCTCTGTTCCTGACGGCATCGACATGAGGTACATGATCTACTGGCTCCTCAAATTCAAGAATAACCTGAGGAACCGGAACACCTTGTGCTTGTGGTGCGACTGGCCGAATTATCTCGGTGACCGCTTGCATAACGATCCCACGAATGGCCTCTATGGCTATAGCATCGAACACCACCTAAGGGTTAGCCTGAACTTGGCCAATGCCTGCGGGGTTATTGTGAGAGACAGACTCCCTCTTTTCCCCTTGATTTGCGGCGCTTCTCAGATTCCGCCTTGGGTTGTTACTCGGCCCAGCACCCGCACGAATGGTATTCCTTGTGTTCACCATCTGTTGATGAACCATGACGTCAGTTTAGAACTTTCCGACTTATACATGACACTTAGTCAATTACATTAAGCTTAAATAAGTATATTAAATAACGAAAGATTAATCAGCGGAAGACATTTTTAAATGAAACTCAACCTTTTATTAACAGATCTCTCATGAAATGAGAGAGACGATTTTACAACAGGGTGAAATTACAGCGGAAGACTTTTATATTAAACCCTAATACATGACTCGTTTATAGGAATACATGTAAAAATAATACTTAATAACCTTAAAACACTGCCACTTAAATCTTCAACTGCAAGCCTCTTCTTCGATTGGTTACTTCAAGTCTTCGGGGACCAACCATTGATGTGCCATATAGGACAGATGACACCAGCCAACCATTCAAGGAATAAAACCCGGTTGGTTAGTCTAATGAAAGACTATGCAAGGGTAAAAACAGAGTGGTTCAAGTGATCGTAACCGTTTACTATCATTGTCCCTCGACTAATAACCGAAGGAACGATACATAACCCATAACTTTCACGGAATGATTTGTATTAGACATGCACTGAAAAAGAAGACTCCAAAGGAATTGAGTCTTATGGGAAATGTATGACAAATGTTTGGGAACGTTAAGTTTTCACACAACTTTTAAAACACGACCTTGACAATTTGGGTCAACGACCAACCTCACCGCGCAATGCGAATCCAGATTGGAAAGAAGATTTACTCTAGCAAGAGTCTGGGTGGTTTCCATGTTGTACTCCTCGCCCGAGGATTTATTAATTATGTGCATAACCGCACTTATCTTATTTACTTCCAAAACGCACATTAACATTGAAGCTTTTAATACAATCTCGAATAACTACAAGAACAACACAGGGTGACATTACGTCTAACCCAATTGCACTAGCAAGGTGCTTAAATACCTCTTATCCATAACGGGTGGATAAGAAGCAATGGTCATGACCTTAAAAGTATTAGAGAATTATTCCGACAAATACCGAGTTATAAAGAAACGACTAATCCTCATAGGAAATTAGCGTTCCTACGAATACTCGTGCTAATCTAGCATTTAAGTTCACATTTAAATCCACACCAAAACTCATTACAGTAATATCAAACCAAACTATATAATAGCGTTGTTTCTAGCAATATATACAACCTATTATAAAGTCATATTTTAACACATCAATTAATTAAATTTGTTCCCAAACTGAAAACAACAACTTTTATCCCATCTTAATTAACAATCAATTAATTGGTAATCAAGGGAAACATGGAATAATGAGCAAGAGCGAACCGCCACTTGCCTTAATCTAGACGAATCGAAGATGTCGGGTTCCGGGATCTGAAAACTGGAATCTGAGTACGGATTCCTACTACGATGTCGAGACAAAGACGAAACCCTGAGTTAGATACAATACGGACGAAATGATACGAACGTATAAACGATATGAACGAAAAGGAACAAAGGCTAAGCCATGGCCGTGGATGCCCAAGCCACGATCGCGCTTGCTAAGGCAAGCCACGGTCGTGGTTTGTACATCCGCAGTCGCAGAAATCTGGGCAGAGCCGCGGTCGCGGAATTCATCTCCGCGGTCGCGGATCTCCCTTCCGACGCGGCTCCAACACGGCTTCGAGGCTTACCGACGATGACGACAACGACGTTTACTTCACCACTGCGAACACCACCACCACGACGCTTCTAGAACACCTCCGACAACCTCCAACAATTCCGGCGACACTCCGACGAACTCAAGAACTCCGGCGAAGCACTAAACGAGATAGAGATGCAGATGTGGATCTGAGGATGAAGAATCCGGTGGTGGAAGCCCCCTATTTATAGGGTAAGGGGGAGCTAAACGCCGGCATACCAACCGCTTCATGCTCCCTCACCGGCGGAAGTTACAAAACACAGAAATTTGAATCGGCGAAGCTTTGGATAAGCACGACGAAGAAGACGAACCAATAATCCACGGTCGTAGAAACGGAGCCGCGATCGCGGATGGCTCCTGGGCGAATCTGCGCCCGCGGAAGCATTCCGCGGTCGCGGAATTGCCGCGATCCATTCTTGGGTCTTCTCGCGGGTCTTTTGTCAAATCTCATTTTTAGTACTTCTAAAATTATTCTAAGACCCAATACACTTTAAACATATATTATTATGTTCGAATAATCTTACTGAGATTACCGAAATTGCACATTATGTCCTTCTTACAAAACGACAGTTTGGGACTTTTAGGGGTTATTACAATACGACTACACAAAATCTCAGATAAATGCCCTTGCATAGTCTTTCATTAGAGTAACCAATCATTCTTTTTTCTTGCATGGTTGGCTGGTGTCATCCGTCCATATATGGCATATCAGTCTGATTGCCTCAGGTTATATAGAAGGAACAAGACGGAGAAGAAGTCTTGCAGTTGAAGTTTAGTTTAGGATTTTAAAGTGGTGTCAAATAAGTGTAAGTGTTCATGTAAAGTCTTTTGTTGCATTGAAATTTCGAGTTGTAAAACTTATCTCTTCAATTTACGAGGAAATATTTTAGTAAAGGTTAAGTATTTCTTTTAAAAAGTCTTCCGTTGTTTATTATTTATTATCAATGTATTTACGCATAAATTATTCAGATTAATGTCTAGGGTGGCTTTGGACTTAAAGTCTGAGGTCACTGGCGTGTGGCACTACCGACATAAGTCGAGGGTGTTACATTTGACCCCTAATATGAGTCTATCTCATAAATGGATCTTTGGATCCGAATTTCCCTATTACCTGTTCAATACTGTCATGTTGAATCTATTAAAGCCATCTTGGAAGAAAATCACTTTGCTCAACTTATTAGACTTGATCCCTTAGCTGCCAAACGTAAGTGGACTAAGTTCACTAGAATCAATATATATTTAAAAGTTGGCTTTCTTGCCACTTTAATGCCCCTTCAAAACTTAAACTTGTAAATTTAAGAATCCGTAAAAAAAACCCTACTACTTTCTAAAACGCTCCCAAAGATAACTCTGCCGCCGCCACCCAATATAGACCCAAATCACAAATTCGCCCATGAAATTTTTGGATCTGGTTTCAACTGATTTTCTCCCCCTCTTTGCCCTCTCCTCTGCAAAGGCTTACCCAATTTCTCTAAAAAAACTGATGGATCACCAAAGAACAAGTAATCGGTGGTGTGCTCGCTCTTCTTGTCGTGCCTCCTGGAGTCTTCCTCCTCGTCGTTTGAGGTGCGGTGTCGGGGACCCTCCAGAGGATGTCTCGGTGGGATGCTGTCGATGGCGGTTGTGAAGAGGTCCTCCCGTTCGTACTCCTTCATCTCGGGAACAGAGCGAATGGTAGTGATCTTGGATTGTAAGCATGTCTACTTCCAATAAGAGATGGGAATAGGCTTTCATTACCTCTCATCTCCTTCATTACCTCTCATCTCCGCTCTCAAGGTGAGCTATTTTTGTACTTTTTTTGGTTGGCGGATTTAGGGTTTTGTGGCTTATTTTGGTTGCCTCTTCTGTTTGTTCAGAGTAAGTTGCAGGATCTGGCTGGAGAGCACGCGAATGTTCTGGAAACCCTATCGCCTAAAGTTCGGGAGCGTGTTGAGGCTTTGAGACAGCTGCAGGTTTTGAGTTTTCTTCTGTTTCTAATTCTTCACGTTGGATTGGAATGGAAATTGTTATTTTTGAATCCTTTTTCTTTTTCCATTGATTGTTTAGTCAAGATTGACGCCTTACAACCTTCTTGATGTTTATTTACCTTGTTGAATTGTAATAGTGAAATGGTTTATGTGCCTGTACTTTCAACAAAGAAGTGCAATATGTTTGTGAAATTGTATCTTTGATTTATCATTTAAAATTGTTGAATCGATAGTAGTTTTGGTCATAACACAAGGAAGAGTGGAAACTCAACCCTGTATGTTTTAGATATTTTAAAAGTATAAAGTATCTTTGGTCAGTTGCCTTGAACATTGGATTTATGTAATAATGCATTTCTTTTGCAGGGCCAACATGACGAGCTTGAAGCAAAAAGGATTGAGGAAAGGGCAGCACTTGAAGCTAAATACCATAAGCTTTCAACACTCTGCATTAATGAGGATTATAGCAGCTATGATAGACATTGAAGAGGCTTGGGACGTTGAAGAGGTTGAGAATTAGAGGCTTCAGAATTATGTCCTTTAAATTGAGGTCTGTTGATTTGCTTTCTTCTCTTCATCTTCCCTTTTTCTTTACGATTCTTAGTTTGATTTCGATTATATGTTCCGTAAACAGTTCTTGGTAGGAATTTGTCGAATCTAACCCCGGTTGATCCCTAATTTGTGAATATTCGAAGCTGGTTGTTTCGGGTTTTAGGAATTGTACTTCGAGTAAGATCTCCTCTAATTTCATGAGCTTTTGAATGTGCAGCCAGAAGAAAAAAGCAGGCTGTTGCCGAAGTCATCCATCAATACTCAAAGTTTGCACTGGGAGTTGGCAAAAGTTCACTGCTTGAAAGTCACCCACCTTCTTTCTCCAGGAGTAAGACTGAAAAGGAGAGTCCAAGGCCTGATCTAAAATTGGATAGGCTCTCTGAGCGTGAAAAGGTGAATACTTTAGGCCTTGTATTTGTCATGAATCCTACACTTTGTTCTTGTACATAATCCTTTTTCTTCCTTTTAGTGCATGGAAATCTATAAACTTATTTTCAATAGATAGTCTGAGGAAACATAGCTGAACAGATTCCGTTGTTAGAAAAATCTGACCTCTTTGCACGGGGAATTCGGTGCATGTAACGTGAATGTTCTGGAATGAGTTCTTTTGGAGAAAAAGAAGTGCATTTTCCCAAAATGTTTCATGGCATAGTAATGAGCAATTATTTATATTATATTGTACTTTGCTAATATGCTAGGTTGTTCAATGGCTTGATTTCATATATTTCTTTGTCAAACATAGTAGATCATGTGTTTGCTGCTGATATGAGTGATAGGTAAACTTGCATTAATATTATATGTAGCTTTTTTTCCCTTGTTGATAGAAGCTGCTGAATGTCTCTTTTCAGAAAAAGTTAATTGTGAATTTAGTTAAGATACAAAAGGATGGAACAGTAGAAGTTGATTTAGAAAAAAGTGCTCCTGTAGCATCAGATTTGTTGGAGCTTCAAGCCATTGAGAGTGCACCAATAGCTGTTGAGGATACTCCTGTGGAGCTAAACAAATCTATTCCAAGGCTAAATATTGCTATTCTTATGGTTGGCACAAGAGGAGATGTGCAAACATTTCTGGCCATGGCAAAGAGATTGCAGGTGAGCCCAAATTCAGTCCATTCTTGTGAGCAGCACAAGGAAATGTTTGTAGTATAATTATTGATAGCTATTGGACTTTCTGGACATTTAGGAGATTGGTCATCATGTGAGATTGGCCACTCACCTCAACTTTAGAGACTTTGTCAAATCAGCTGGTGTAGAATTCTTCCCTTTGGGTGGTGATCCTCGAGTTCTAGTAGGATGTAAGAACTCTTAAAATCTCAATACTGACTGAATTGCCTGAATTTTCTTATTGCTTTTTTTTTTGGGGGGGGGGGTGGATTTTGGGTTGATAGGAGGTGAGCAGATTATTTAAAAGGCTTGCTTTTTTAATGTCCTATGTTGTTAAACATCGCTATTAGAAACTCATGGTATGATTTTGTTTTGCTAATCATCTTACACACTAAGTTGTGATTAGAAATGACAAGATCACAATAAATTAGAAGTTCTTATATAACCACTGAACCTTATAAGCCAAAATTTTTAATAAGATACTGAAGGAGATTGATCATTTTTGTATTTTATCACTATAATGAGTCAGGTGTTCAAATTACATCATTGACCATAGAGAGGGGTTTGTAGTTATGATTGTCGGTAATGTCTTGACGAAAAAGGGACAGGAAACGTAACTGCAGTTATATGACAGAGAAATAGTATTTGACACGAACGGGTTATAGACCAATGCTTTCTCACCCTTCCACATACAGGGCACCATCAAGTGCAGCCATCTAGTTGGTTGCCATGAAGTGGGAGCAAACCTGGCGAGTTGCTTTAATCCATACGTAAAAATTCTATAGCTGGGGCTACTGCTGAAGAAACTTCTGAAGATCCAAATTATAGTCCACCTGTAAGTTGTGGTTAGTCTACTGGTCAAATTATGCTCATTGTCTAATATCTGAAATTATATGTCTTCCTTCAAATCCAAATTGTAGACCTTATTGCTGCTTGGATTTGAACTTGAAGAGGCTTCAAAGGTAAGTTCTTCTGAATTTATATTTGTAGGTGAAATTTTAAACGAAAGGTTCTTTTATGACGAATTTTAAAAAATTTAATCAGTGCAGATAAAAGAGCTTCTTAAAGATCTAGATGGAGATTTTTTGGAGGTAAATGTTGCAATTTTTGCTCCTTGACCTCCTTCTCATTTGTTTGGTTAACATCTATGAGAACAATGTGAGAAAATTATTAGGCCTTCACTGTTGATTTGAAACTATACCATTAAATTTGTGTTAGTTGTTAATTTAGTATTTTTTAGATTATATATTATACTGAAGACATGATTGATCGTTCACTATGGGATGCAATGAACACAAAACAATGTGCGGAAGATTTGCAGGTAGAAATGCATTCGATGATTTTACTTCATTCGGTCTTCAATTCATTGTGTACTATAATCCTTTAAGAAGTTTCATTCAGTGTAATAAAAAAAAGCAAATTTGTTGTTGTAACTTTTGCAAATTGCAAAATCAGTGCCCCGAATCTGCTTTCTTTCAGGTCTTACAGGAGAGGAGATGATGATGTCTATTGACGCCTTCCCTGAAACTGGTATGTCATGTGGCTTAGGTAATATAGCAATTTTATCCTCAAATACCATCCTTTTTTTGTGTATACTAATTGAGGTAATGAAACAAATCTATACAATTTGAAAGCTTGGTGTTTTTTACCTCTAGAAGTTGCCTTGTAATTTCTTATTATCAAATGAGTAATGCTTGTCCCTCTACGTGGACTGTTATCCTACTGTAGGTTAGAATCTGTAGAGAAAAGTCAATCGGCCATGTGTATGCTATGAAGAAACTGAAAAAATCAGAGATGCTTAGAAGAGGACAGGTATGTGCCTGGTCGTAGTTTTGAAGTAGTCTTCTGATCTATTGGTGGTGGTTGTAGTCACTTTTCTGACTGCTAACTTCCAATTATTTTCTATGTGCAAAGGTTCAACATGTAAAAGCAGAAAGAAATCTACTCGCAGAGGTCGACAGCAATTGCATTGTCAAACTTTATTATTTGTTTCAAGATGAAGAGTATCTTTATCTAATAATGGAATATCTGCCTGGTGGTGATATGATGACTTTACTAATGCGAAGGGATATACTAACAGAAGACAAGGCTAGATTTTATGTTGCTGAAACAGTCCTGTCTATAGAGTCAATCCATAAGCATAATTATGTCCACAGGTTTCACTCATCTTTCTATTGTTTCATGCTTTAGGGGCTCATGTACATCTTTCTTTGTCTTGAGTATTGTTGTTTTTTATGACTCATGTAACAGGGACATTAAGCCTGATAACTTGTTACTGGATCGACATGGTCACATGAAACTTTCAGATTTTGGATTGTGTAAACCCCTAGATTGCCGGGATCTCCAGGAGAAAGATTTCTCTGTTGGGAATAACTACAGTGGGGCTCTTCAAAGTGATGGACGACCAGCACCCCCAAAACGCACCCAACAGGAGCAATTGTTGCATTGGCAAGAGAATAGAAGGATGCTTGTAAGTAATCTTGCCATTTTCCTGATTTACTCATCAAAATGGATACAATCTCGAACTACTTATTCATTTTTCTCTATATTACAAAAGTACTCAACTGACAAGGAATGTTGAAGCTCTCAGAAATTGGTGATTTAAACCACAAAAGTTTTAGAGATCAACACTGCTGTTTTTTTGTAATGCTTCGATGTTTCATCTTGATTTAAGTGCCATCTTCATAGAGAACTCAATTTAATAATTTTTCTAATGCATTTTATCTATGTGATTTGCATTTTATCCATCATACTTTTTTCCACTTCAAACTATTTACTTCTTTCATAAATTAATGACATTATGTAAAGTTGCTAAAAATAATGATGTTATTTTGGAGCAAAGCCACTTGAGTTTTGATGCCCTGAAGCAGTTCTGCACAAAGTGAACATATTTCTAAAACAATTAACAATGTGTTGCAGGCTTATTCTACAATTGACATCTTCTTTTATCTGTTAATTTAGTTTTATCACCGTGTGAAATCTCTTTAACAAAGTGAGAATCCTCAAACAACCAATTTGAAAATGCCATCTTGTTGCAACCCTCAAAGTGAGAATGTTCTACCAAACATATAATTATTACCTTATAAAAAAAAATCAGAAAAACAGTGTCATCCTACATTAAAGGCAATTTACTACTCTATGTATTTGATAATACTTGTAATTTTAACATTTAAAATAAATATTAAGAAATATGATAATTTAACTAAAATATAAAATTCTATTCGATTTCTAATATGTTTGAATATTGACTTCTCTAAAAAATTCAATGTTTGGTTTGAGGATTTCCCTAAGGGATGTGGAAATTCTTGTGACCCCCATCACACCTTTAACACTTGTCCTATGAGGAAATTTAATGGGAAATAACATCCAATACCCCATTTTCATATAGGCTTTGCAAAACTACCCTACCCCTTTTGGTTTTTGCAAATCTACCCCAAAGACTTTTTTTCCCTTGTTTTTTGCAATTATACCCCACAAATAAAAAGTTAAATGAAAATCTGACTTTTCCTTTTCTTTTGGAAAAGAAATTCTGACATGACACTATTTTAATTGGAAAAAAAATGAAACCCCAAATCATTTTGAATTCGAAAATGTAATGTGAAAAATTTGCTACAGGTAAAAAACCCCCAAATCATTTCCTTTTCCTTTTCTCTCCCAGAGGTTTCCTCTTCGCCGGCGGAATCTAGATTTAATTTTTTCGGCGAGATTCACCGATTCCGACGTGAAGCTTTCTCTTCCAGGTTTGTTTGCTTGAAACCCTTCTTCACCGTTCGATGTAGCTTAAACCCTTCTTCACCATTCGAGGTAGCTTAATCCCTTCATCGCCGCTTGAGCTCCGAGTAAGGCCCTTGTGATTCCGCTTAAGGCTCTTGCGATTCTGTCGCGATTCCGATTCATCTGCCTCTTCTGTCTATCTCCTTCGAGCCTTATTGTTCGAGGTAGGTATGTCAAGTTTTTCAGAGTTCAAGTCATTTAACGCCATTTTAGGGTTGCTCCGTTGCTGTTCATTTGGTTTTTAGGGTTGATTCACTGTTGTTTGAGCTGAAATGAAGTGAGGAAGTGAGGTTGAATGCAGCGAATTGTATCAACCTGTGAAATCCGTGTTTGTAAAATGAGAATGTCAGATTATGTTTGTTTTTGTCACAATTGCAGGAATTACCATTGTATGAACATTTATTGTCAGCGTTGATGAAATATTTGTCACATCGTATAGTGTTATTGTTGAAATGATTAATTTGATTGTCATGAATGTCAGATTATGTTGTGTTTTAAAATTCTAATGTTGTTATTTTCCTGACATTATAGCTCTCTTACTCTTGCAACTTCCTTGTCTTCTCGTGTGATCTGTACATCTGGGTATGTTGAGTTGAGTTAGGTGCTTAGAAAAAGCTTAAATGTTGATATTTTTTGTTGTTTGTCTATCTCCCCCAGTGCAGCTGAAGTGGTGTAGTTCTTCATATTGAAACGGAGGAGATTAAAATGGGTAAAAAGGTAAATTTTGGTTAGCTCATTGTGTATAGTTTTCCATAGTTGACATCATGTCATGTTGTGTTTAAGTATATGTTCGTTTTGTATATATTGACCTTGTATAATTTGTATTTTTTAGGGTCATTTATTGAGATTTGAAGGGAAAAAATTCATCGGCAGAGTCAACCAAAACTGTCGGCGTGAATTGCTGAATCTTATTGAGAAATGCCTCTCCCTTGTGGACTGGCAGAGGATAATAGATGGTCCATTTGGACCTATTGTGAAGATGGTTCATCGACAAAACTTTTCATGCCAGCTTGTACATTACGTTTTATTCCGTCAAGTAGAAACGAGGAAGTTGTGGGAGACGTGGTATGACCTGCAAGGACAGCTGCTGCGTTTTTCAATGAAGGAATTTGCACTTGTGACGGGGTTATGCTGTCACAGAATGAAAGATAATGAGCTGAACCCGGATAAAAATGCCGTGAAAGAGTTATTTGATGTACAGAATTTGACGTTGGGTGAGCTCGAGTCTTTATTTATGCGTACACAGCTTGATAGCCCTTTGAAATATAAGATGGCGTTATTGATTATATTAGAGGGCGTCATTCTTGGGGTTGAGAAAAAAGTTCGCATAAGCACAGGTCATGTCAAATTATTGGCTAATATCGATCGATTCACGAAATTCCCATGGGCAGGGTTAGCTACATTGAAACTCACCAGGGATTGAGTTCAACGGTGAAGAATAGATTGGAAACGGTTGAAACAAGCAGAGACTCAAGTGCAAGGTTGGGTTACAAACTCAAGGGGTTGCCAATGGCCTTTCAGGTAACATGACAAGATGTAATGTATATTGTTTTGAAGTTGGTATTATAGTTACAATATATTGATGGTTTGGATGTTTAGGTTTGGCTGTTTGAAGCTGTTAAACCAATTGCTTCAGCGTTTGCACATTTGGTGGATAAGGAGGCCTACACACGCGGTCTACGATGGTCATCAGATTCACAACCTGATGCGACGGCTGTGGAGTCTTTCTTAGGGAAGGCCACATCCCGTTTTATTCCAAATGTGGTGTTGATAGAGGAAGAAGCTGAGGTGGAGGTCTTGAAAGAATGCAAATTTTATGGGGAAGTGAAGGACACTTACTTTGACAAGGCAGTTGAGAAATTCGAGCTAAGTAATAAGAGGTCTATCAATGGTAGAAGAAAAGGAAAGAGTGATTCGGACTCTGCCCCTGCTACAAAGTCCTCAGGCCTGGATGCAAGACAGGTGATCTGCGCTATGAAAGAGCTTCATGAGCGTATGATTAATTTGGAAAACCAAGTGGACGCAGGGTTTTGTGCTATGAATAAAACCTTGGGCATAATGCAACAGATGATCAAGGAGAAGGTATTCAACAAGTCAGGTTCAACAAATGATGAACAAGAGGAAGGGGAGGTAAGATAACTGTCAACAATCGTTATTAAGTTATGTTTGGGAACTTAGATATATATTTCGTGGAAGCTGAAACATTTTTACTTGTGTAGAATAGTAATGTCATTTTGAAAAGGCAAAATGTCACTTTGTTAAACTTGAGATTGGCAGTTACTTGTATTTGTTGTCAGTTTAAGCCTTTTTTTTACAGACATTATAACAGGAATGTCATAGTTAGTTAATAGAAAAAGGTAGTTTTATAAGTTGGATGGATGCATAAAGCTTTGTTTTTGACAATCATTATAGAATGGTGCACTTACTTATTATTCTTTTGAGTTAAATCTAAATTGTAATTTATTGAAGCAGAATGTTGTACATGGTTGTGATGAGGATGTCGAAATGGATAGAATGGGGGGGGGGGGGGGGGGGGTCTGATTCAAATCCCCTACAGGATGACGATGATGAAGGTGCCACTAAAGTCGATAATGGCAATTTAGGATATATGGTTGTTTATCGAGAGCAAAAGGATGATGAAGATGGTGCAGTTCAGAGCGATGATGTTGAGGGTGCAGTAGAAGATGAGGGGGGAAATGGAGAAACGATGACAAAAGAAGAAGACGATAAGAAAGAAGGAAAGCAAGTTGCAAGGAAGACTCGTTCAAAAAAGAAGAAGGATGATAAAGATGGTGCATTTCAGAGAGATGATGTTGAGGGTGCAATACAGGATGAGGGGAAAAGTATTTGCAAGGAAGGAAAAGTATTTACAAGAAAGACTCGCTCAGAAAAGAAGATGGGTGATGAAGATGGCGCAGTTCAGAATGAGGCGAAAAATAAAAAAGGGAGGACAAGAGGAGTTGAGGTATGCATCAATAAATCTTCCTGACAGGATGGTCCCTCAGATCACCAACATGTTATTTATGAAAAAACTTATTTGCAGACGCTAAAACAAGCTGGGGTGGAAGGAGAGTCTACCAAAGAATCAATTGGACTCTCAACAAGAAAAAGCAGCTCAAAAAAAACAATTGATCATACAACTGGTGAACTGAAGGACCATTCTGTCAGGAAGAGAGGACTGTCCAGAGAAGCCGATAATCCCAAACGATGCAAGGTTTCAACGCCCAAAGGATTTTCAAACATGAATAAATTGCAGCGTTGGTTAGACTCGAAGGAAAGGTTAGGAAGTTGTCCCTCCTGTCTTGATGATATGAACATGTCTTGAAGATATGAATGCGTGTTTGAGGTGTTAATTAAACCATGTTATGATGCAGTGAGGAAATTGTTTCTCCAAGTGGAGAAAATCTACAGAGGGAGTTTTTTGAGCCATTGTTGCAACCAAAGGGGTGGATGAAATCTAAGGTAAGCTCCTTTCAATTTTTATATAAATTATCGTGGCATGCAGCAAATTTCTGGTATGACATATATTTTGGTTTGTAGCACTTGGACGAATGTATGTATTATCTTGGCTGTCGTGTGCGTGACAAACCAGTGGCAATATTGGACACCTGGTTTCAGCGTAATTTGGACAAGGAAATGAATAGATGGTTATCAGATAAGCAAAGTTATGTTGTTGATGGATCTAAGATGAGATACCTACGTGGGGAACTGCCTGCAATTTATGGGAAGGATTGGAAGGATGTGGATCGTATATACCTCCCCTTCAATTTCAAGGACAAACATTGGGTAGCTCTGGAGATACAACTAAGTAAATGGTGTGTCACTGTATATGATCCCGACGTCAATTTGTTCAAATTGTCGGAAGTCCATAGGCTCCTTGCAGAGTTGACATATATTCTTCCTGTCATGATAGCACAATATGAGCCTTTGGCAACAATTTATGAAGATAGGCGGGGAAATCCCCTAAATGTGACTCGTGTTCCTACATTGGAGAGAAACAAGAGAGGGTAAGTTGTTTACAGAAATTGTTCATTTGTTTGTGTGAAATTGGTTATAATATCAGCAAACCAACTACATTTTTTACTTGTGTGCAGGGGCGATTGTGGCGTCTTCACGATCAAGTACATAGAAATGCTAAGTTATGGACGTCAAAACATCGTGAACGTGGGTGACAAATTTGTGGATGAGTACAGAAAAAGGATAGCCGATAGTTTGTTCGATATGAACTGGTTTGACTAGTGGAGGATATGTTATTCACTTTCATGTAAGCTTCACTGTAGTTGGGATAGTGCTAGTGTTGATGAATCCTTGTTGGGTGGTTTTTGCTAGAATTGACTTGTATTGTTGACAATAACTTGTGTTGAAATTGTTTTGGAAATCTAGCAAAATTGGTTGGTGCATTTCTTGTTCATAATTCCTGCCAGTGTTGTTCATAATTCCTGTCAGTGTTGTTTTGGAAATCTAGGGTAATTGCTACTTCGTTGTAGATGCATACTTCGTGTCAGTGTTGTTCATAATTTATGCCAGTAAAGTTTCTTTGTAATTTGCGTACATATGTTTTTTGTCACATTGTATAATCCTATTGTCGGAAATATTATTTTGTAATATTATTTGTTCACCGATTTGACCGTTTTAATCATATTTAATTTAGAATAAAAAGCGTAAGACATACACCGATTTACCTTTCTTCGAAGTTCGAATTCTCCCAAAAGCCCCTCCGTGTTTACCTTCCAAAATTCCCTCCACATTTCTTCTTTTTCCTTCCCAAGAAGGCGACTTTGCAAACATCCATCATTGTTATCAGACATTTTCTTCTTCCCCAGAAGGCGACTCTTCAACTCCTCCATCTTTCTCGATTTTTGCTTACTCTTAAAGTCCATCTCCACATTTTCTTACTTACTCCCTCCTCCATCTTTCTCCATTAACGTGTTACAAAAGAACCCTAGAAAATGGCAGTGCTTAGAGACCGTAAAGAATCGAGCCCAAAGAAGAGTCGAGAGAAAAGGAAGAGAAAAGAAGACGACAGCCAGCTTCGAAAGAAGAAGAAGCAGGGAGACGAAGTGCAGGCGAAAGGCGGAAAAACTTCTAACAGTTCCATAGGGAAAAAAGCCGCGAAGGGCAGGTCGAGGCCAAAAGCGAAACCAATAGAGGGGAATAAACCCTTAATCTTTAAAGAGGATGTAAGTTGTCTAAATTTTTTTGTTTAGGGCTTAGCGTAATTTTTCAATTGTCCTGTCACCCATCTGAAATGGTTTACTTTGTATCAGGAGTGTTTTTTTAGGGGTTTTTTTTTTATCTGTCGTCTGAGGCTTCTGAAATGGTTCGATTGCGTTTGTTTATGGTTATTTTCATTTGGCTTGCAGATTAGGTACAGTTATTTCAGAGGTGAAACTTTCTACGGCAGAATTAACATCAACTGTAGGGTGCACTTTGTTCGTGAGATTGAAAACAAGTTGACACATGTGGATTGGCAACGGGTTTTGGATGGCCCGTTTGGAAAAGTTTTGAAAATGTTGCAGCAGGTATCATTTTCTTCACAGACATTGCATGCAGTTCTATTTAAGCAACTTGAAACAAAAAAGAAGTGGGAGTCTTGGTATGAGGTGGCAGGAAAAGAGTTGAGGTTTTCGATTAAGGAGTTCTCTCTCATAACTGGACTGAATTGTGGTGAACTTCCATTTGTGGATACTAAAGTAGACGGGCTAGTAATGGAGCGTTTTTTTGGTAGTCCTGGTGGTCCTAAGACGACCATACAAGATGTTTACAACAGATTTAAAGAACATCGTGAATTGGACAACTACAAAATGAAATTGGCACTGTTGTTGATAGTTGAAGGTTTGTTGCTGGGAGGGGATAAGAAGAGGCTAGTGAAGCCGCTGCATGTTAGGCTGCTGGAGAATATGGATTACTTTTGGGATTATCCATGGGGAAGGGTTGCTTATGAAGAGCTTCACAAGTCATTGACCACAGCATTGGCCAAAAGGATGCAAACAGTAGAGAAGGCAAAGCTACTCTCCGACATACCAAGAATTCCATATTCCATTCAAGGCATGCCAGTTGTGTTCCAGGTAGTTTTATTGCTTCAAATATTAATTATTTTATGCTATATTATGACAGGATATTTGAGTACTGGGTGACAGGATCGTGGTGAATATGCAGGAAGTTTTTCTTGTTTGATTGACACTACATAGTAGTATTCCAACATACTTTTATTTGCATTCCAGATTGTTTTAGGGTGACCTGATCTAAATTTGTAATGGTTGAAATATGAATTACTGAATGTGTTTTATTTGCAGCATAGTAGTATACTTTATGCTATACTATGATAGGATATTTGAGTATAGGGCGATAGGATAATGGTGAATATGCAGGAAGTTTTTCTTGTTTGATTGACACTATATAGTAGTTTTCCAACATACTTTTATTTGCATTCCAGATTGTTTTAGGGTGACCTGATCTAAATTTGTAATGGTTGAAATATGAATTACTGAATGTGTTTTATTTGCAGCATAGTAGTATACTTTATGCTATACTATGATAGGATATTTGAGTACAGGGCGACAGGATAATGGTGAATATGCAGGAAGTTTTTCTTGTTTCATTGACACTATATAGTAGTTTTCCAACATACTTTTATTTGCATTCCAGATTGTTTTAGGGTGACCTGATCTAAATTATAGGGTGACAGGATAAAATGAAATAATGTATCTTAATTTGCTAATTCTCAAACCGCTTGTTATTGTAGATATGGGTATGGGAAGTTGTGCCAACATTTGGTCTCCAATTTGCATCAAAGTTGAGTGAATCTGCAATGCCTCGAGGTCTTCGTTGGTTTCAGATGACGCCCATGAACATGGAGTGTTGGAGTTGTCTTTGGCTGATCCTACACATGTGGTTAAGCCCATTCTTATTCCCGATGAGGATGAGGTGGATAAGCTGTCCGACTGCTACTATGTTGTTGAATTTGATGACCCACATTTTGATAAAATTGTAGCGTGGGCTACCATTACATGTCTACAAAAAGGATAGTTGTCAACTGGATGCTATCATTACATTACTAGAATCACAACTACCTACTCACAACCTCCTCATGCACGAGGAATGCACAGCCTTCATAGGCTCTATTTAAAACACAATCCTTTAGGATTTCTTGCCAGTGCCAATCCTGTCAAAGACCAAAAATACGGTAGTTAATCAATCTTGTTAATCCTGTCAATGACCAACAACAATGACCAACTCTTAGGATTTTTTTACCGGGAATTACCTTTTTCTAAAATATAAGGGTTTCCAACTATAATAAGCAATGATCGGGCACGAGTCAGGGCAAAAGTTAACCTCTTCGGGTTGCTCATATATCTCATGCGGAAAGTCCTGTCATATTCATCGTGGTTAGCGATCGATCTGACGGTTGACAGGATGATCACTTCCTTTTCTTCACCCAGAAACTGCTCAACCCTGCCAATCTCAATATCCCTCATATGTAGAGACATGAGAGCCTTCCTTGTCTTTAGTACTTGTTGTGGGAAAGGGGTAATAATCCCGATGTCTTGCTCAGGCAAATTCATTCTTATCAACCTCTGTACGAGCTCAACCACCTTGCTAGCTTCAATCCTATTAAACCATGATGGGCTGCCCTTTTCCCTCTCATCAAAGCCTTGGATGCCACAGAACATGAAAGGGAAGTTCCTATTGGGAAGCATATCAGCCCAAGGTAAGAAACATGTCTTAATATCTTCTCGATATGGCCTCAATACTCCACTATAAAATAGTCCTGAAGGAACATTGACAATAGCAGGGTGGCTCCGGTAATTGTTCAACAACATTGTGACATAATTACGATCCCCTGATCTGTAAACTTCAAAGTCCAACAGCCTCTCTAGAAAAGATCTTCCCAAACCATAAGCCTCAGCTTGCTTTGAATAAATATCAGGCCCAAGTTGTTTGGGATCACCACAAAGAACAATATTTGTGTTCTTTTCTATGAGGGTTGATATGGGGATCATTGTCTCTGGCTCTGAAACTTGGCTTGCATCATCTAAGATGATGTGGGAGAAGTGGCCACGGTTAACCATTTCAGCATGATAGAGGTAAGATGCACTCGTGTATGTCGGTATTATTATCTTGTACATGCGGAGTGCATCTCGAGAAGGGCAAGTGAAGAAACCAGCACTGTAGGTGCAGAACCTCAACAATGAAGCGTTTATTTTTTGTAAGGGACGATGTGTGGCATTCAACCTATAAATATCACACTCACTAAGGATTTTCTCTAATATGTGATCTGCCGCGCAATTTGAATAAGAACATACCAGTATATGAGAATCACGTCTAGTTGTATAGAGTTGTAGGATCACCTCCACCAGTGTTTTTGTCTTTCCTGTTCCCGGGGGTCCATAAATCACATAAGTAGCTCCTCCTCTGCAGCCTAAAATTAAGCGAACAACATTTTTTTGGTCCTCATCAAGATGAAGTGAGATAGGCACAAAATTGTTGGTTGTAATCCTCCGTTTTGACTAATACTCGTGGGGAAAGAGGAAGTTCTCATGTAATGCCTCTGCAGATAGAATGGCTTCATGAAGCTTACGGAAATTTGTCCCGTTGAACACAAAATAGATTTCATACGCATTGCTATCTATATGCCTTTGGTAAAATTCATCATTAAATTGCAATAATAATTCATCAGCCTCAACACGGTCGATCAAGCCCTGTTCAAAGAACATTAGCAAGTTCAACATGAGAACATAACATTGACAACGATAATTCGTGCAATTTCATAATTCATACCGACAATAGTATATTACACTTTGACAAAAAACATAAGATACCTAACATTATTAACATACCTGATGGACAGAATATTCTCCATAAACATTCACCACATCTCCACTGACAACTGAGGACCTTCTTTCACCTACTCCTGGCACTTTAAGTGCTACAAGCCTGACATTATACCTTTGTCTCAAAGTAATAAACTTCATATTATAAGCTTTGACATACTCCTGTAAACAAATATAAAAAAAATTCATTCAACAACTTGGTACTATGACAGAACGATGCCATTTAGCTATCCCCTCAGTCCCCCAACCCCCATACATAGAAAACATAACACTTACCATAATCAGAAGTTCCTCCATCCCTAACAACTCATTGAAATACGACACATAATTTTCCTCTGTTAAGCCTTGTAAGACCACTTCAGGGATTTCCTCAAACTCCATCGCTTTCCTGATCTGTGTTGGTATGTTATATGGTCTCTGAGGTGCCAAAGCTTTGGATACCTCATCTTCAGCCAAGAGGAAGACAAGTCGTTCAATAATCCCCTGATCAGTTTGGATATGCAGTATAGATGTGAAAATGCCAATCTCCTTGGGCACACAAGACATCCATATAGTCAAGCTACCATGTGGGTTCAAATTTCGTTCCTCCATATCAAAACAAGGGACAAAATCTTCCTCGGGTATGTCATCTGGCTGGCCAGTTGGAGGTTTCATCAATGACAACACAAATGAATCTTCAGGATTTGAAGCATAAATCTTCACACCCCAAAGTAAAATATATTCATCTGTGGTGTTTTCTATGGTGAATGACGCCACGGCAACCTCGTTCACAGGAACCGATTGAGGCTTTCCTCTAGCGAATGGAAACGGCACAGACACCATGACAGGACCCTCCTCAGTTGGCGATGATGTTGTGACTGAAGGAACATCAATGAAGCCAACCTCTCCCTTGTCTCCAATGGTGGAGTATTCATCGTCCATACCTATTTGCCACTCAATTAAAATCCAACAGAAATTTGTGAGTCCACAGGAAAAGAACACAACCACACGAGCTGCTCTAAGAAGAGGAAAGAGATGAAGAGTAGAAAGAGATGGGTAAGATGAAGTGACACAAAGAGAGAGTAGGACTGGAAGTATATACAGTTAGGATAGTCAAACAACACACACTCCAATGAGATGGGGTAGATGAAGTGCCATTACTATCTCCATAAAGTAAGATCTCTGCGAAGTAAATCAGTCTGAATACGGTCACATTTGTCAATCATACATTATTACACTATGAAAATAGTATAAATAGTATGTCACAATAACAATTTAAAATGTCACGCTTTGGAAATCACCAGCACTACAAGTGCCTCCTCTGTACCTAAAAATACTCAAACATGGAGCATTTTCTAATTAAGATATCTTTAAAGTAGATTGGTGAGATGAAGTGCAATTAATATCTATATAAAGTAAAATTGTCAAAGAAGCAGAGCATCAGGAACGGGAGATCTAATTAAGACATCTTGTATTTAGATGAACTATCCAGCTTCTGAGAATAACTATTCAGCCAGATGTCACACGTCCTACCCAAATTAGGCAATAGACAAACATGTAATATAGTCTAATGACTAAAAACTTTTAGTTATTAATTATGACATTATTCTGTGATATTTGGTATGACATATATCCAATTTAAGCGGTGTAGTTATGACATTTTTATTACTAAGTATGACAATTGTTTTACTAAGTCCGACAAGATCTGTCTATTATAGCAGGAAAAAAACCTTGTCAATATAACTACCAGTTCATCCAGACTAGAATCATTTCTTTACTTCAGAAAATTACCACTTCATCTCTTCACTTGGGTTTTACATTTGCTTCCTTCTGAATATTTGCTTTTACATAATTTATCCCTACCCCTAACCTGGAAAAATGCTTCTGAAACAATCTACTGAGTTCAACAGTTCTTCGGGTTCATATGCTGAGGTTCAACCCTTCTCTCGCCCATCGCCATTCCTTTTTAACAGTTGCACAGTTCCCAATGGAGATACATCGTCATTCCTGTTTACATCGCCATGGAGATACATCGCCATTCCTTTTAAACTCTAGCACAGTTCGCCATGGAAAAAAATTGTGAATATAACTACCTACCAGTTCATCGCATCTTGTTTAAGAGTTACAAGGACGTGTGCAGAATGGAAGGGAGAGGGAGGGGATGGAGGATGAGTTTGCATCTTTCACTTTCAATTATTCATGTACCGGCCGACGGGATGGATGAAGCCGGGATGGGCGGGAAGTGGGCGGGAAGTGGGCGGGAGAGATGAAGAAGGGGGCGGGAAATATTTTGGGGTTTTAAAGGAAAATTGCAAAAAATATTATTTTACTATTTTGGATTTTTTGTTTTCTTTTTTTTTCATAATTTTTTTTTTTTTACTTCATTTCTGAATTAAAAAAAAAATATTTTACAAAAATACCCTATTTGATGTATATATGCAAAAAAAAAAAAAAAAAAAAAAGTCAAACTCACTAATTCATATATCCAAATCCGTGAAATTTAATCCTCCTAAACTCAATATCACGCTCAAAAGATCCTCTACCAAATTCCCTGCTCAAGCCAGCGGCTCTCTCCCCTTTGTGGAGGTGGATGCAAGATGAGATAGGGTTTCTAGCAAGCAAAGTAAGCCCAACAATACCCCAAATTCCAACCTACGTGGCAATAAGCCTTACCTCTCTGAGAATGGGGGAATTTCTATCACATACGAATCTTATGATTGATTTGATATTGAGCCTATGGAACTTGTGGATGCTCCCAAGGATGTTGTTACCCCATCCGACTCTATTGACATTTCTACTAACTCCGATGTCTCTGAAAATCCTATTACTAGACCCTCTCATGTGGTGTGCCTCACTCCAATGGCCATGTTATCCTCGTCTTTGCTGTGCTTAACCCTAATGCTTGAGATGGCAACTCTATTGTTGCTCTCTCTCTCCTTCTTTGTATGTTGAAGCTGCTTCTGAGGCTTCAAATGAAAACTCAGAGGCTTTGATCCTGATCAATACACCTCCTGCTGGTGCTAATAATGATGATGAGCTGAAGCTCTCTCCCACCCCCCACTAATACTCCTTTGATTCGTGAGGATGACCTAATTGTTATTGACCCAGGTATGGATGATCTCCCCCCAAATGATGTGCAAATTGGAGTGGAGGCTCTGCCTCCCCCTACTTTGTCTGCCTCTTTAATGAACCTTGAGGATGACATGTTCATTATTGATGGATTTAATCAAGAGGAGGAGGATGATCTCCTTGAAGATGAGGATGTTGATCCCTCCATGGATGATGAAGAAGATGACAGACCCTTCATAGAGGAGGAAATTGCTGATCTCCTGGCCTATGAGGAATTAGTGGTTTTGATCTCTGAGGGATCCTTCCACTCTTATACTATCAACACCATAAGCTCTAACAACTCTATGATCCAAATGCTTGGTACTATAGGTGTCTAGTCTAGTGAGATGTCCACCTCAGGGTCAAGAAAGAGAAAATTACAGGAGGGGGAGGATGACATTGCTTCCTCCAAACTGATGGGATCCAAGAAACCTAGAAATTAGTTCCAATCTGTTTATGATTATTTACAAAATTCCTCCCATTTTGTTCACCATTGTGCCCCACCCTTTGCACATCTGGTGTGTCTACTTTTGCATTATTGCTAGCCATCAAACCATGTCCCAGTCTAGGATGAATTCTAAGGCTAATCACGTTTCAACTGCTATCCACTACAACTATCCTTTTTTAGTTAAATTTCTTATGTGTAGCTTGTTGTAATGCCCCAGTAGGCATTCTTGATGTTGATCATGTTCTACTGTTATCCATCTATAATATTGCTATGTTTGTGTATTATCTCTTAACCAAATGTGTTCTGAATGATGATCTTAGAATCTTCATCCAACTACATTATCTTTACCAATTGAGTATTTCAAACTACCTCACTAATCTTCATACAACTACATTATCTTTACCAATTGCTTCTATCTGTTTGTATTACCTCTATACCATTTCTATTACTAGAATTTTTAATATGATGTATGCATGCTTCCTCCTCTTTACATTATGTATTCTCCCTTATGATAATTATCCCCCTTTCTGAAAGCTATACAAGATGACTTATACATATGTAAACTTGATAAATGAATCCAGTAACAATTGTTCTGTTATTATTGCTTATATCCTTGTGAGAATGCTTAATTCTTGTAATGGTGCTTGTATCCCCTTGCAGATTGGTCTCCACTCTGGTGATCCTTTCATGTTTGGAGTCCACTGCTTCCAACCTTTAGTTTGGATTTGGTTTACTCCCTGGAATCACCTTACTGCTTCCTTCCATAACCTGGATTATCCCCGTTATTGGATTCACAATCCCTACAAATATGTTTACAATCACCTTTATGGGTGGATTCTGTGCAGCTTACAAAATTGCTCTCTTAGGAACGTCTATTGTAAATTAATCAATACATAAACTTATGAGGTTTATCACCTTTGTAATATAAGGGTTGTTAAACATGCCACCATTAGACTCAATCATCTTAATTTTTTTATTATCATCTATTGCTATGATGTATCTGTAATATCACACTTAAAGTAGAAGAGTATTATGGTAATTTTATTTTGATAATAATAAAATTTATGAAATTTAATATTTTTACTTAAGTTCAAAAATTATGTTAAGATAATTTTCGTACAAATTATCAAATGGGTTATAATAGTATAGAGTAGAAATAAATAGATAAATATAACCATATATATAGTTTTGGAATTTTAAATATTATAATAAAGGTTATATGATTTATTATGTTTATTCTATGTAGGGATAAAATAATAGTTAACCTAAGTATGTGATCTCTTTAAGTTATGAATGGTTTAAATTATGTTAACTTTATATTAAATATAATTAAATAAACTTATCAATTTAAATTAATATATTTAAGTTAAGTTTAACAAAATGTTAAATAAGAGTTAATAATGGTTAAGTTTATAATAAAAGGTGATTTAAGCTTAAAACTAGCCTAATTTCTTTTTTTCTTTCAACTTAAAAGTGGTTAAAATGTATAAATAAACTTAGGATAAGTAATAAATAAGTTTTGGTAAATTTTGTAATTTTTATAATAAAGTTAAGGATATTTTTTCCACATCTTAAAAAGTTGGGCAAAATGTGTAATTAAGCCAAAAGAGGGGTTGGCCAGGCCACAAAAAAACGCAGCCTTGAAGCTGCACTTCCATGGTGGATTTGGGCCACGATTGTCCAAATTAAGCCATGGGATTTTTAGGTAAGACAATCACGTAAATAATCCCCAAAAATCGGGATTTATAACACCTCCAATTGAAAGAATTTCATCGTTTAAAGTCAAATAGCTCAGGTAAACGAAATTTGGATAGAAATTCAAAATTTGACCTTATCTCGAATCCTTTGAAGCCTAATTATTTGGGATATTAAAGACAACATTATGGGCTTGAAAACCCCTTTAAATACGAGTAGAATGTTCGTATCCGGATTTTCTGGTGGCACACCTGTTTTTGGGTGCATCCTGGTTGCGCCCAAAAACAGGATTTTTGTTTTCAAAAAAAAAAAAACAATTCCTTGGGCGCAATCAGGGTGCGCCCAAGTGAAAGAACCGGGTTTTTAAAAAAACCCGGTTCATGGCCAATTTTGTTTTTTTTTTAAAAAAAAATCTGGTTCACCTTGGGCGCATTCACGTTGCGCCCAGAAGGGAATTTTTTATTTTTATTTTTAAAAAAAAATTTAATTTTAAAAAAAAAAAAAAAATGGGCGCAACGTGGATGCGCCCAAGGGGTTTCTATTATTTTTTAGAGTTTGTGATTTAGGGTTTTTGGACGCAACCAGGTTGCGCCCAAGGGTTTTTTAGTGTGTTTTAGGGTTTGGGGTTTTCGTCCATTCGAGTACAAACCCCTAAACCCCACACATCCTTTGGGCGCAACTAGATTGCGTCCAGAATTATGGGCGTAACTAGGTTGCGCCCAAGGGGTTTGTAGCGTTTTTTAGGGTTTAGGGTTAGGTCTTAGGGTTTAGGATTAGGTCTTGGTGTTTGGGGTTTATGGTTATATTATATAGTTATATAATATAGTTATATCATATAGTTATATACAATAATTATATCTTATACTTATATGACTTATATCCAATTTGGTTATATCATATCGTTATATTCTATAGTTATATACAATGATTATATGTTATAGTTATATCCAATTTGGTTATATCATATCGTTATATTCTATAGTTATATAAAATGATTATATGTTATAGTTATATCCAATTTGGTTATATCATATCGTTATATCCTATAGTTATATACCATGATTATATGTTATCGTTATATCCAATTTGGTTATATCATATCGTTATATTCAATTTGGTTATATCATATCGTTATATCTTATAGTTATATATTATGATTATATCATTTGAAAATCACATATAACTATGGTTATATCCAATTTGGTTATGTCTTATGGTCATATACTACGGTTATATTCTATAGTTATATACTATGATTATATCTTATACTTATATGACTTATATCCAATTTGGTTATATCATATCGTTATATTCTATAGTTATATCCAATTTGGTTATATCATATCGTTATATCCTATAGTTATATACCATGATTATATGTTATAGTTATATCCAATTTGGTTATATCATATCGTTATATCCTATAGTTATATACTATGATTATATCCTTTGAAAATTACATATAAATATGGTTATATCCAATTTGGTTATGTCTTATGGTCATATACTACGGTTATATTCTATAGTTATATACTATGGGTATATCTTATGGTTATATTTCATAGTTATATATTATGATTATATCTTATATTACATCATATAGATATACTATGGTTATAACATATAGTTCTATATAATGAATATATCTTATATAGTTATATATTATGATTATATCTTATGGTTATATTATATAGTTATATACTATGGTTATATCCTATATTATATTCTAAAGTTATATACTATGGTTATATCTTATAATTATATACTATGATTATATCTTATAGTTATATAGTATGCTTAATCATATATTATATCATATAGTTATATACTATGGTTATATCATATACTTATATAATATGACTATATCTTATAGTTATATGTGATTTGGTTATATCCAATTTGGCTATATCCTTATGATTATATTATATAGTAATAACAAAATTGGATATAACTATATGATATAACTATAAGATATAATCATAGCATATAACTATATGATATAACCATAGTATATAAATATAGAATATAATCATGAGATATAACCAAATTGTATATAACTATAAGATATAATCATAGTATATAACTATATGATATAACCATAGATATAACTATAAGATATAATCATAGTATATAACCATAGTAATAACCAAATTGGATATAACTACAAGACATCCAAATTGGATATAAACAAATTTGGGCGCAACCACGATGCGCCCAGGTGTGTGTGTGTTTTTTTTTTTTCGGGAAAAAAAAAAACACCTGGGCGCATCGTGGTTGCGCCCAAGATCAACCGGTTCAGACCCAAACCGGATACGCCGCAAGAAATTGCGGGTGCAAACAATAATCCCCTTTAAATACCGCTTCAATTGTTCACAAATTCCCATCCAATTTCATCCAACTCTCCACGTCAGGGTTCTTAGATTTTCAGAAAATGTTTGGTTGTTCCAGGGTAAAATTATCCCTCGTTAGAGCATCTCTAGCTACGATTCAAGTGTCCAAATCTTCGTCTCGAAGTCACGGATCCAACGACACCAACCACGAGCCAATTGGTGGTCAAACGATCCCAAATCGAGCCCTTGAGTGCACGACTGTCCATCCACTGTTTTTGGGTAAAACCCAAATCCGATTTTTGTATTTTTTAAGTTTAATCTTGATTAAATTGGCTAATTAAGATTACTTAGTGATAATTTGGGTTAATCAAATTTTATTGATATTAAAATTTAGGGTTTTTGCGCCAAACCACCCGTTATATGGCCGATTTTGTATGAAACCACCCGTTATATCGATAATTATTTTAAACCACCCATAAATGACCCTCCGTTAACAATGAGCCATCCACAAGCTTATTCCGTTAACTTCTCTGTTAAAACATGTAAAAAGACCAAAATACCCTTGTGAATATATCAAATTTTTAAAAAATGTCACTCTTTCTCCACCCTAAATCCTAAAACCCTAAACCTTAAAAATAAATAAAATTTCCCAAAACTATTGTCGATTATAAAATAAGAGGGTTTAGGGTTTCAATTTCCCAAAAAATGCCATCAAAAAATGGTTTCAAATTTTAAAAAATAAATCCTAAGGAAAGTTTATAGGGTTAAGGGGCTTAGGGTTTAGGTGTAGGGTTTAGGGTTTGGGGTTTGGGTTTAGGGTTTAGGTTAAGATTTATGATTTTGAGGTTTAGGGTTTAAGGTTTAGGGTTTTAGTGTATAGGATTTTGGGTGGAGGAAGAATGGCATTTTGTTGAAAATTTGATATATTTACAAGGATATTTTTGTCTTTTTATATTTTTTAACGGATAAGTTAACGGAATATGCTCATGGATGGCTTCTTGTTAATGGAGGGCCATTTATGAGTGGTTTAAAATAATTATCGATATAACGGGTTGTTTCATGCAACATCGGCCATATAACGGGTGGTTTCGTGCAAAAACCCCTAAAATTTAATTAAACTTAATTTTTAGGATATTATCTTAAATTGTAAAATGCTATATCTTAACATTACAAATAGATATATATACTTGGCTAAATAATTAATTGGTGTTGTAGATAAATGAAATAATTAATTTTTATTATTATGATTATTTAGAATATACGACTAAAGTGTTTTTAGTATCGTATAAATAATCGTATATTGTGCAGCCTTGATAATTGATTTATTTATATTTAAATAAATCTAATTAGAAACCAAGACAAGTAGCGTTCAAATTCCGTTTTTGAATAAATTATCTAATTATAATTAATTTTTTGTGAATTGGGTACGTCTTGGAATTGTCTTCAAATCAAGAATCCAGTTGGTTGGTCCAGAGTGACTTTCTTTCGAACGACATTACGTCGTTCAACCGATATCTAAATCCGAGGTAAGTGGCGGTTCGCTCTTGCATTTATTCCATACTTTCCTTAATTGACAATTAAGTAATTGTTTTAAATTAAGTTGGGATAACTATTCTTAATTTGTGTTTGGGAACTTATGTGTTATAATTGTGTGGAAAATGAACTATACATACCAAGTTGTATATATTGCTAGTAACGACCCTTATATATATGTTATTATTATAGGGTGCTAGTTGAACTATGGTGTGGACTTGTTTGCTTACTTAGCACGAGTATTCGAAGGAACACTATATACCTCGCGAGGTTTAGTTGTCTTTTTATAACTTGGTATTAGGAGGATTATTGCCCTAATACTTTTTGGTCATGATCTACCCTTATTCGAATATAAGTGGTGATGCACTTATCTAGTGCCGTTATTCGGAATTCGTCCCATGATATATCTCGTATCGAGATTCGTGTGGATTAAAAGCTTTAACGTAAATGCACGTTTTGGAATTAAATAAGATAAGTGCATTTATGCACATAATTAATATACTTCAGGCGAGAAGTACATCGTGGAAACCTCTCGGGTTCCTGTCTAAAGTAAGTCCTTTTTTCCAATCTGGATTCACATTATGCGGTGAGGTTGGTCGAGGACCCAAATAGTCAAAGGAGTCGCTTTTAAAATCTTGTGTGATAATTATAAATATTCCCAAACCAATACATTTAATTCCCATAAGACTCAATTTCTTGGAGTCTTCTCTTGAATCGTGACTCTTCTATTGTTTTAGTAGAAGTATAGTAGTCATATACAGTTTATCGAGATTTATTCGAGAAACAAAGGTATTGACTATATACGACTACACTAAACCTCACATAAATGCCCGTGCATAGTCTTTCATTAGACTAACCAACCATTTCTTTTCCTTCCATGGTTGGCTGGTGTCATCCGTCTCATACGGCACATCAGTTGTTGGTCTCGACTATTTGAAGTAACAAATCGTAGACGAAGGCTTGTAGTTGAAGTTTAGTTTGAAGAATTTTCAAGGTTGTTTATATAAGATTTAATTTCCTAATTAATGTAATAGGTGAAACTGTTATATCCTAGTCATGTAATTAGGATTTATTTAAAGTATTCCGCTGTAATTTCAATATCATTTGTAAAACTTATCTCCTCAATTTACGAGGGAAATATAAAAAAAGATTTGATATTTGTTTCAAAAGTCTTCCGCTATTTACTCTTTGTTATAATTGTATTTAACATAATTGTTCAGATTAAAGTCTAGGGTGACATTGGACTTAAAGTCTGAGGTCACTGGCGTGTGGCACTACCGACATAAGTCGGGGGTATTATAGTATCTTGGGTGTTTCTTCGGGATGTTTTTAAAGACCAACTGATATACTATTGCTATTGGCTCCCCTATGGTATTGGCAACTTTGTGTACAAGCTTACTCTTTTTTCATCAATTAAGGATAACATTGATATCCTCATGAAATACATTGTACATATTTTTTTCTTAGTGATACTAAACCAAAATTGATATTTATCCTCCTCTGTGTTCCTCGGATTCCAGTTCAATTACCCCAAAAATCGGCTTCTACCATTCTATGACAATATTTGATATAAATTACCGACATCCATTATTACTAACATATATCAAACTCTTAACCATCTATTACCAATTAGCAAGACTAAAACTACTTGCACACCTATTTAAAGAGTTTAACACATGAAGATAGGCCTCTGGAATTGTAGGGGCATCAGTAGGTAAAAGCTCTGGTCCGAGAATAATGCATATTGTAAGATTGAAAGAATTCACATCTTTAGCTTGGTCGAAACTAGAGCAATAAAAGAACCAAATAATAACCTTTGAAAAAAGCAGAATTTGATAACTTTATTTTCTCACCAGCGGATGGATTTGTCGGTGCCATCTGTGTAATGTGGAAATCCTATCTTCTGCAAAATGAACATTTGTGAACTCATACATCTCCATACAAGGTTCATTGTTATTAAGTATACTCTTCTGGATAAATAAAACATAAACATTATGCTTATTTTTGCATATGCATCTCCTAGGGATTGTAATAAAGCAGCTTTTGGGAACTCTATCACTCTATTCATCAAGCATACCAGTATCCCCTACATCCTTATTGGGGACCTCAATGAAATCCAACATCCATCAGAGATAATGGGTGGGGGAAAACTCCAAATAATAGATATAATAGATTTCGACAATTCAAAGATAAGTGTGACCTTGTTGACAACCCATCCTCTGGTGGTATCTTTACTTGGCGAAAAAGTAGAACTGAAGAGAACAATATATACAAAAAATTGGACAAGCCTTTGGTGCAAAGTCAAATTCTCCAATGGTTACCTAATATTGCCACTAAGAACCAAGTGTTCTCAACTTTTGATCCTTGCCCCATCTATGTGGAACTTGATATACAAACCATTCTAAATGGACAACCATTTAAATTTGAAAAAAATTGGACAAAAAATAAAGATTTTGAGAATATTTTCAAACAAGCATGGCATATCCGTGTTAACGGCTGTCACGTGTACATGTACCAACTAGCTAGAAAAACATATGCACTTAAAAAAAGCGCTAAAACCTGGAATAAAATAATGTTTGGTAACATTTTTAAGCAGCTCAATGATATTGAGAAAGACCTTTCTTTAATACAAATGACATCACCACAACAATATCTAATTAATAAACAAAACAGACTGATCGCCAAAAAAGAACAACTTCTATCATTCTAGAAAAAAAGTAATGGGGACAAAGGGCAAAAATACATCATATTAAAAATATTGATTCTAATTCCAATTACTTCTATAGAATTGCCAAGGATAGAAGAAGTAGAAAATCATCAAAGAAATTAGAACCAATGATGGGACCACTATCATTGGTCTAAAAAACATTCAAAATGAAATTCGCTCAGACTTTCAACAATGATTCAAAAAAAGGAATATTAATCAAGATATTCTACATGAATTTTTACAACATGTAGATAAGGAAGTAAGTGATATTGAAAACACTGAACTGACTAAGTAAGTTACTAATGAGGAAATTATGTCAGCTATGTTTAATATTGGTAGTGATAAATCACTAGGACCGGATGAAATGTTGATCAGTACTATTTTATAGGGTTTAACTAGGGATTGTTACCGGTGTTTAGGGTGCCATTTGTAGGGATTTAGAGCACAACTTTGGAATATGGAGTTGGAGAGAAGAAGTGTAGATATGGTGGTTTGGAGAAGCTAATTGAAGACATCCAGAAGACGAGGAGTAAACCACCTGAGGAGACAAAGAAGGATAGAAGAAGATCCATACAAATGAGCAAGGAAGGAGAAGATAAGGGTTGCCGCGACCAACCGCGATCAAGGACGAAGTCACGATGCAGCCGCGGCAAAAGACGGAGCGCGGAGCAAACGAGTGCCACTTCCGCGACCGCAAAAATCTGGCCGCGCCCGCGGAAAATTCCTGTGTTGTGCAAAGTCGAGAGCAGATTCCTATTTCCGCGACCACGGAATTGGTGCCGCGACCGCGGAAGCACACGGAGGCGACCCGCGAAGCTTTTCCGAGTTTTCTTATTTTTTATTTTTATTCTTTTATATTTCGATACTTTAGTTTTATTTCCTTTTAGATGAGGTTTGTGATCTTGGGCTTTAGGTCAAGTCTATTTAACCTAAATTTCATAGCCTCCATTCATTCATCTTGGTATCATCGACATTCGCAATCACGTTACAATTCAGTTTTTCCATTCAACATTGTTTTCCTTTGAACTATGAAGAACTAAGCACCCTTTGCTTAGTCCGACAATTGAAGCCTTTATTTGATTCATGATTGTGAGGTTATAACTCTATTTCCTATTCCTTTGGATTATATCTTTTCTCTTGAGCATATTCTTATTGATCTTATTGATTTGACTGGTTTGGCCAGCTAGTTGATATTAGTAATTGTCTATTGCTAGGGTTTGGATATTTCGGGTTGAGATTCCTTATCTGTTGTAGCATCCATGATATTCTAGGACTGGTAGGACTAGTTTATTATGAAAGAGATTTGATTATATGTTAAATACTGCGGGTCGTGGTGTTGCATGTATCCTGGTTAATTCATATGCTTCTTGCTGGTATTGAATTAAATCATGAAGGTTGGTAGGGATTGTTTAATAGTTAGGGTTGCCTGGACTGGTAGGACTGGTAACTAATTCAGAATAGGGACAGGAATAATCAAAGGAAGGAATAAAGATAACCTAGGACCAATCAATCATATGAATGGTGGATATTTGTTTGGCTAAGTGTTTTCCCCAATTGATTTCAACCTTTTGTTTTGTTTACTTTGCTTTGTTTACTTGTTTCACAACAATCAACCAATTCCCCCTTTTGTTACCTTTGACATACGACTCAACACAAAGATAAAACAACTCCTCCCTGTGGGATTCGACCCTGCTTACCCAGACTACTAGTTTAGGTTTGTTAGGATTTATTTTGTTTAGGCGCCTCGACATCGCCTGTCAAATTGGCGCCGTTGCCGGGGAGGCAAGTTTGGTTTTTCTTTGTGTGTGTTTGTGTGCAAATTTTTGGTGTGGACCTATCTTACGGTCCACACCCGTGCTACTGATTTTCTTCCCTTTTTGATTCAGAGATGGAGAGATTTCCCCAAGTCCCGCAGGAGCCGCGATATGACTCATACCCCTACGCATTCACTCCAGAGAGGGGGTATCACCCAACTTCAAGTGCAGCAAGGCCAGTTAAGCCCTGCAGAATCTGTCATGATCCGCTGCACCCCACTGACGAATGCCCAAGACTTCCTGAATATGCAGCTGCAGTAAACGCTATAAGAGGTTTTGATTCGCAGAGGCCGAGATATGTCCCATACTCAAACACCTACAACCCAGGGTGGATGGATCACCCCAATTCGAGCTATGGGGACCATCAATACCCTCCATATGGCCACGACTACCAGGAGTCTTGCCCGGGGCCACAGGATTTCTATCAGCAGGACACCCCACAACAGTATGGGCAACCATATGCACATAGATTCCAAGGCCAAAATGCAAGCTTGCCCATACCCGGTGAAGACATACTCAACACTATGATGCAGAACATGGAAACTATGGCTAGCACTGTAACCTCGATGGGAGAAAAACTTGAACAAGTCGCTCAAGCGTTGAGCAAGTTGGAATCCGGACAACTACCACGTCCTACGGTAGAGAACCCATGAGAGACTGTCTGTGCGATGACACTAAGGAGTGGTATACAGTTGGGGAGCACACCTTTGACAGAGGAAGGTGATCATGTGAAAGAAAGTATGACTGAAGACGGAGCTACAGTAGAAAAAGACGTCGCAGAGATATAATTTGATCACAGAAATCTATTTAATCCAAGTTCTTTTACTATCCTTATAGTTGTTCCCACCCTGATCTTAAGTACTATCGATTCTCACAGTTGTCGATAGACTTATCACTATGCCAATGGTAAAATACCACCGATTCTCACAGTTGTCGGTATACTTTACCACCAACAAAGCAATAGCAATACACACAAGGATATAGGATACATGCAAATAGAAAGACGTATTAATACTCGCATGCAACTGATTCTCACTCACAATTGTACGCTCGGAACCCCTATACACACAATTGTGTATGCTACTAGATATACACTCGGAACCCCTATATGCAATCCTAGCAATTGATAAAAAGTATTCAATCTAGTTGATCAGGCTAAGAAGAACAACAAGAAATCAATATTAATATAACCAAGAGAATCAAACCAACATTTATAAGGATAAGAACAAGGAATAGAAATCTCACAAACACATCAACTGTATTGCTTCAATCGTCTAGTAGAACAAAGGGAAGTTAGTTCTTCATTCAAACGAGAATGAAAACCTAATAGGAAAGTAACCTGCGTAATGTAAAAGTGTCTGCCTCTGGGGCGTGTCTGCCCACTCAAGACCTAGAAAGAGGTCTTAAATAGGTTTTGGAAATAAGTTAACCTAAAGAAAATAACAAAGGAAATAAAATAATAGAAATAAGAAAGTCTGAAATGCAATAAGGGAAATAAAATCTCCTGCTGGCCGCGAGGTGTGACGTGCCCACCGTGGGGAGTCAGTCTTCTAGTTGCCTTCTCTGAAATCCACCGCCGGGTCGCGGTGGCTTCTGGCACGGGGCGTCAAGTTACACCGCGGGGCGGTGAGTTCCACCGCGAGGCGGCGGTGCCTTTTTCAGCTTCTGCAACACTTTAGTAGAAACACCATAACTTTTGATTTCCAACTCGGATTGTGCTCATATTTTGAGGACTTGCAGTAGACTTCAAGATCTAACTCCTCAAATTGGAATCAGTTCATTTGGACATCTGAGTAGAGATAACAAACCATTTGAATTCAGCACATTGTTCTTCTACTCTTCAATACACTTCAAACCTCTATAAATCCCATGATTTCTTCACTTCTCTCCACAACTTCTGGATTATAGACTTAGCCACAAATCTCATCCTAAACTCCTCTAAATAATGCTAATAATTGCTAGTTAAGGTGCATGAAATGACACCTATCATGCACCCTTCCCTGAGGCTCTGAAGGACACCAGAAAGGTGGAGAACGACAAGGATTTATTTGAGACCTTCAGTTACTGCGAGGCAAACATTCCGTTGCTCAAACTGGAAAACAGCATCCCTCACTGCAAGGAATTTTTAAGGGCGATGGGCAAGATCAAGAAGAAGCTGAAGGGGAAGCACAAGAAAGAAACCGTGATTCAAACGGCGAATTTCTCCACGCTGGATACGGGGCAGGACAAGCATGCAGCCCCTGAGATGTTGGGTATGCCGTTTTTGAAGATGGCAAGTGCACTCATTGATATGAACAGCGGTCCACCCACCATAAAGTGCAGGAGAACGGGGGTAAAGCTCAACATAGAGCATACACAGAGGCATCCCCCTGATCTTGACCCAAGGAGTTCAGCTGCTGTGAGCAACCCGAGTTGAGGTGGGAGAGTATCAAGTCGAGCCACGACAATAACTAAGGCGCTGTCCGGGAGGCAACCCGAGGTATGTTTTTCTTTCTTATTTCCCATTCCTTGTTTTTAGTTGCTTTGTGTTATTTTGTTTTTGCCTTTGCTTTTGTTTTTGTTTTTGTTTTGTACTAACCTGTAGGAAGGAGGCCCGAACCATAATTGAAGACGGTGTGAATCACCAATGTAAGTCCTCTTTCTCCCTGCACTAGAAAAGAAAAAGAAAAAAAAGAAAAAAAAGAAAAAAAAAAGTTTCATCGAAGGCCAGTTGTCCGAGTTCCCCATGGAAAGATGGTGCATTATGTTGTCAAGGAGGCGACATTAGCCCCACACATTATTTGGCAACGATGATGGCCCTAAAATTGACAGTTGGAGAGCAGGAACACCAGGGCCCACACCACGATTACATCTGGGCCTATTTTTTGTGTTCGTTAAAGGACATGCAACCCCGTTCCCTTGATTTACCACTTCTCACCACAGTGGTTCCTTTTGGTTGCATGGTAGGAGTTGATTGAGTTGAAGGATGTGCAACCCTGATTTCTTTGATGACCACTACACACCACAGTGGATCCCTTTTGGTTGCACGGTAGAGTTGAGTTTGAAGACGCCCGCGCAACACCAGAGACATGAGCTTTCATCGTTATACCGCCAACAACAACTTAAGTGTCCAAGCCAACTCAACGATGTTTGTGAGTAATTTTTTTTACCTTTCCCTGTGCTTCATTCTTTTTGTCTTTCATTACATTGAGGACAATGCAATGTTTAAGCATGGGGGAGTATTCTATACTTGCTATGTCGTTGAGGAGAAAAGAAAAAGAAAAAGCCAAAAATTGAAAAAAGGTAAAAATAGAAATCCTGGGATAAGTCAAAAACCCGAAAGGGCGGCTTTGGCAATAAGCAGGTGGCTTGGACCAGCATTAGGCTGGGGTAATAATTGGTCAAGAGTGATGTGAGTTATATGTGAGTCCATCTATTGAAAAAATGAAATGAGTGGCTTGATGAAAACCCGAAAGGGCGCCTTGGCAAAATGAGTGAAAAGAAGAAGAGTGATTATTAGGATTCCTCATTTTTCCTGGCGAGGTGACATAAGAAGAGGTGATATAAGGAAGATTCGGGTATGTCACTCTGGGAGGTATAAGAAGATAGATGGAGGCTAGGATTAGATTTTTGTTCACTCTATGGTGTTCGGGATAAGCTTGGGGGAAGTACTCTGCTTTCCTTTTTGCTTGGTTGGTGTTATGTGTTATGTTGTGTGTTGAGCGTATTGTGTTGGTGCCTTGGAGATTCATTGTTAGGTGCAATTCTTAGAGGAGATGATTTTTCTGTGCTTCCTGAGACCTTGGGGATTTGATTGGAGGAGTAGGTTTATTTTAGCTTACTCGAGGTCGAGCAAGGTTTAATCATGGGGGAGTTTGATCACTACTATTTTGTAGGGTTTAACTAGGGATCGTTACCGGTGTTTAGGGTGCCATTTATAGGGATTTAGAGCACAACTGTGGAATATGGAGTTGGAGAGAAGAAGTGTGGATATGGTGGTTTGGAGAAGCTAATTGAAGACATCCAGAAGACGAGGAGTAAACCACCTGAGGAGACGAAGAAGGATAGAAGAAGAGCCACACAAATGAGCAAGGAAGGAGAAGATAAGGGCTGCCGCGACCAACTGCGATCAAGGACGAAGTCACGATGCATCCGCGGCGAAAGACAGAGCACGGAGCAAACGAGTGCCACTTCCGCGACCGCGGAAATCTGGCCGCGCCCGCGGAAAATTCATGTGATGTGCAAAGTCGAGAGCAGATTCCTATTTTCCGCGACCGCGGAATTGGTGCCGCGTCCGCGGAAGCACACGGAGGCGACCCGCGAAGCTTTTCTGAGTTTTCTTATTTTTTTTTATTTTCCAATTTTTATTCTTTTATATTTCGATACTTTAGTTTTATTTCCTTTTAAATGAGGTTTGTGATCTTGGGCTTTAGGTTAAGTCTATTTAACCTAAATTCCATAGCCTTCATTCATTCATCTTGGTATCATCGACATTCGCAATCACGTTACAATTCAGTTTTTCCATTCAGAATTGTTTTCCTTTGAGCTATGAAGAACTAAGCACCCTTTGCTTAGTCCGACAATTGAAGCCTTCATTTGATTCATGATTGTGAGGTTATAACTCTATTTCCTATTCCTTTGGATTATATCTTTTCTCTTGAGCATATTCTTATTGATTCTTATTGATTTGACTGGTTTGGCCAACTAGTTGATATTAGTAATTGTCTATTGCTAGGGTTTGGATATTTCGGGTTGAGATTCCTTATTTGTTGTAGCATCCATGATATTCTAGGACTGGTAGGACTAGTTTATTATGAAAGAGATTTGACTATATGTTAAATACTGCGGGTCGTGGTGTTGCATGTATCCTGGTTAATTCATATGCTTCTTGCTGCTATTGAATTAAATCTTGAAGGTTGGTAGGGATTATTTAATAGTTAGGTTTGCCTGGACTGGTAGGACTGGTAACTAATTCAGAATAGGGACAGGAATAATAAAAGGAAGGAATAGAGATAACCTAGGACCAATCAATCATATGAATGGTGGATATTTGTTTGGCTAAGTGTTTTCCCCAATTGATTTCAACCTTTTGTTTTGTTTACTTTGCTTTGTTTACTTGTTTCACAACAATCAACCAATTCCCCCCTTTGTTACCTTTGACATACGACTCAACACAAAGATAAAACAACTCCTCCCTGTGGGATTCGACCCTGCTTACCCAGACTACTAGTTTAGGTTTGTTAGGATTTATTTTGTTTAGGCGCCTCGACATCGCCTGTCAAATGTCTACATGTTTCTATCAAAAGTATTGGCACATAGTTGGACCTACATTCATTAACGTTGGTAATGTGTTCATTTAGGAAAGTTACATAAACAAATTAATCATACATTTATATCACTCATTCTGAAATGTGATAACTCGAGCTTTAGTAACCAATATAGACCCATTAGTCTATGATCAACCATTATAAAGTTATTTATAAGATTATCACAGACCGAATGAATGGAATAATAAAAAATGTTATCCATCCATTACAAGGCGTGTTTGTATCAGATCGAGCTATCCAAGATAATCCCATTGCTCATGAAATATTCCATTCCTTCAGTTCCAGAAAAGGTAAGGAGGGATGGATTGCTATTAAACTTGATATGGAAAAAGCATATGATAAAATTGAGTGAGATTTTATCCTACAAATCGTTGAAATTTTGGATTTTCAAACCGATTCATTGGTTGGATCAAGGAATGCATCCAAATGGTATCATTTTCGGTCTTTGTTAATAATGGACCTATAGAAATCTTTAAACTAGAACGAGGCTCCGATAGGGAGATCCAATTCCATCGTACCTTTTTCTCCTTGGTGCAGAAAATTTAACTAGGAAACTACAATTTCAATGCACTAACTCCAACAATCAAATTGGTTTTAAGATTGCAAGGGATGTTACTGTTATCTCTTTCCTCACCTTTGCTGATGATATTCTTATATTTGCTAAGGGAAATCAAACTGACTGCTAATCTATTAAGAACATCATTGAGAACTACTACGCAATATTGGGTCAGCAAGTTAACTATCATAAGTTAGCCTATCAACTAACAGAAAAAATGCTGGGAATCTCCAGAAAAAACTACTACGATCGGTTCTAAATATAACAAGCATATAATCAATTGAAAAATATATCGGTTGTCCAGTCATTAATGTTAAGGTTAATCATGACACTTTTAAAGACATTATCTTATCTACTCGGAACTAACTCAAAATGGAAGGCTAGTTCTCTTTCGCAAGCTGATAGAACAACCCTCATCAAGTCAAACCTGGCAGCCAAACCAAATTTTATTATGCAAAGTTTTATACTTCCCTAATCCATCCATAAGGAATTGAACCAAATCAATAGGAATTTCTTATGGAATAAAGATCCTAACTATAAATCACTTGTTGGGTTGGATAAAATTTGTAAATCTACGAGTATTGGTGGCCTTGGAATAAAGAAAGCTCAAAATATGAATCAGGCTCTGTAAATGGAATTGCTATGGAAACTTTTTTGCTGAACCAAACAATATTTGGGTAAAGATTATCAATGAAAAATATCTCAAAGGATAAAATTTCCTTCTCTACAATTAGTGATGGTCGCTCAATAATTTCTAGCTTGATAATTGGGCCTTACAAACCCCTTTGTCTAAATTTACTATAACACCTGATGCGGGAGCATCCAAGACTTCAACCAAGGTGCCCGCAAGAGGAGGTGGGCCACTCACAAGAGCTCAAGCCAAGCTCATGCAAGAAGAGTTCGAGAACTTGGCTAGCCAACATGTCTCAAGGGAACCCGCCCAAGTTGAAGACTTCACCGAGACGAAGCTAACGACGTTGGTGACCTTTCAAGCCAAGACGAACAAAGCACTCAAGGGTTGGAGGGCCCTGACTCGGCCTGAAACTCGGCCGGGTCTGGGGCCGAGTTTCCCTCAGTTAGCCTCCTTTTTGTCTCGGTTCTTGTTGGGCTTTTATGGGCCACCCCCTTAGCCTATTTAAGACCTTTAGCTTCCTTTGTAACTCAGTTTTTCCCATGTTATGAACCTTGCTTTATGCATTATGAAGATTGAGAGCTCCATGGGAGTGTTTTCTCAAAGTTGATTCAAACTTGCTAGGTTGCTCTTGCGTTGTGTCAATTTCGTCTATGATCTTGGTGCTCCAAGGCTTCACTCGCCTCCTTCTCTTGCTCTTTGGACACGTCCATCGTTGTGGGAGATTGTAGAAGGAAAGGTCATTTGTGCACATTGGTTTGGTTATTGGCGACATTGTTTGCCAAGGGTCTCTCCATTGCATCTTTCGGTTGTTCCTATATCCTTGTTTATTTCTTTGTTTCTTCTCATTTGCTAACTTGTTTCCTTTGTGTTTCTCTTGTTTCCACCTCCATCTTCCATTCGAGTCTCTTGGCGTCTAGATCGGGCCACTCACGGCTAATCCCCGCATCAAATTGGTATCAGAGCCAGGTTGACGCCGAGCCACCACCACTCAGCCGAGCCACCACCTTGGTTAGCTCCTTTGAGCCTTCTTTCCATTTCTTGTGTTCTTCTTGTGTTTTTCTTGCTTTGTTGTTTCTAGTTTTGTTTTGCTTGTGCTTGTGTATTTGTGGACTTTGCTTGCTTGATATTGCCATCACCATTTCAAAAAAACCCAAAAAGAAAGCCCTACCAACAAGCCTCGCAAAATCTAAACAAAAAACCAAAAAAAAAAAAAAACCGGCGACCGGACCACCCTCCGCCGCCTTGCCACCACCACCACCAAGCAGCCACCACCACCAGCCCATCCATGCCCAGCTGTGCCATGTCCCTTGAGTGTTTGAATCTTGAAGCTTAAAGTGTGCATGTGATTTTGTGCAATTTTGGCATAAGACCACATTGATTTCTATCTTTCACTCTTTGGTTGTCTTAGTTAGATTGGGAAAGTGCCAAAATCAACCCTTTGCAGCCTTGTATGTGGAAGAGAGCTTGAAAGCTACCTATTGCTATTAGTGGCAAGTATCCAAGCTTCTTTCTCCCCTCTCTCCATTTCGGCCCACACCTTTTTAGCCTTCAAAATCAGCATTTTCTTTGCTCCAAGGAGGTCCAAGTCAACACAAAGAGAAGAAAGGAGAAGCCTATTTTCGGCCACCCACTATACCCACACAAATCAGCCCATTTCTTCCAAAACCAAGGGAAGCCAAGAAAAGAAAGCCCACACACTTGTCTTCTATTTTCTTGTTATTGCACGTTTTTCCCTACAAAAAAAAGAGAAGGGAAAGAAAGTCAGCAAACAAAAAAAAAAAAAAAAAAAACGAGATCAAAAAAAAGGAAGAAGAAAAGAAAGACAAATGTGTATGTGTTTATTGTTGCTTTCTCTTGATATCATTAAGTGTTCTTGAAGACTTGATCACCCTAGCCCAAGCTTGATACCCTACTCACCTTGCCTAAACACATTTCATATCATTGGCAATTGTTCACAAGTCATGAGCATTGGTATTACATGCTAGATATAACATTGCTTTGTTGGGTCTTCTAAACACTTTTTCATTGAGTCTTCTTGTGTGATCGTATTGAGTCCAATTGTGTTTGAGCTTCCATTGTGTGTCCCTTCGGCTCATTTCCAAGTCCAAACACATATTTTAGTTCCATCCAATTGCATTGTCATTCTCTATGATCCAAGAGTTATTCTCACCTTTGGTTTGTGTTGTCTAAGTTCACCAAGTTCTATTGAAGATTTTGTCTCTCTCAAGGCAACCTTACATTCCAAAGCTTGTATCGAATCAACAAGAGAGTGAGTGATCAAACACACGAGTGATCAAACACTTGTGAGGATTGTTTTGTTTTCACTAACCCTAATTTGTTTTCTTTGAGTTTGTTGATCATGGCTAATGAAGGTGATGACACCCCATCAACCGAATAAGGGTCCCCCGTGGTGACCCCCGAGATGTTCACCATGCTTAAGACGATGTCGGACAACCTCGTCCAATTGACCCATCGGATTGGAGCATTGGAGGCAAGGCCGACCGCACCCATATCCGTGCCCCTAGGCTCCAACCTCGAGCCGGGAGGACCTTCCAACACCGTGCCTCTCCAAGCGCACCAAGTGCCCGCGGCCACCACTTCCCCTGGGCAAGGAGGGAGACCTTTTGCTCCTAACCCTTTTAATAGATTTCAGGGGTCAAGGCGCACCTATCGTGAGGAGCCAAGACGTGGCTATTATGAGGATCCAAGGCGTACCCATGAAGAGGAAGAGGAATGGGAAGATGAAGAATGGGAGCCTATGCCCCGTTGTGGCTACCTAGGAAGAGGAGGTCGAGAACCCGAGCAAGATGGTATTGGCAAAATCAAAGTGAAGATCCCATCCTTTGAAGGCAAATGTGATCCGGATGTGTACATGGATTGGGAGACAAAAATCGAACAAATTTGGAGTTGCCACAATTTTCCCAAGCACAAGAAGGTATAACTCGCCACCCTTGAATTCAATGGTTATGCACTAATTTGGTGGGATAACCTTGTGAAAGAAAGGAGACGAGCCCTTGATCCAGCCGTGGCCACATGGGACCAAATGAAAGCCATGATGAGAGCTCGTTTCGTGCCACAACACCATGCACGAGAGCTAAGACAAATACTAGAGAATTTGAAGCAAGGGTTCATGAGTGCCGAAGAGACCTACAATGCTATGCAAGTTGCTATGGTTAGGGCCAACGTGGATGAAGATGAAGAGACCACCATGGCTAGGTACCTTCGAGTCCTTAATTCTCAATTGGCTAATGAAATAGATATGTTCCCATATGCTACCATGACAGAATTGCTCCACTTAGCCGTCAAAATTGAGAAGAGAAATAAGGGTAGGTACCAAGGAGGAAGAATGCAAAGTGGGATGCCCAACTCTTGGAAGGGTCCAAATCAAAACCGAGGCTACCAACCCTATGGAAGAGAGCCTTTTCAAGCAAAGGACAAGGGGCAACCATCCAAGCCTCATTGGGAGCAAGGAGGGCCAAAGAAGAATGTTCAACCAACACCCTCCGCACCAAGCCCAAGGCCAGCCGTGGTCTCCAATGGCCCCAAAGGGAGTACTTCTAACCCTCCCACTAGAGCTAGAGACATTGTGTGTTATAAATGCCAAGGTAGAGGTCATGTTGCTAGGGAATGTCCTAACACTAGAACTCTCATGATTAATTCCCTAGGACTTTATGAATCTGAATCTGAATGTGATGATGAGCATGATGTTTGTGATGATGATAAGCTGCATGACAATGATTTGGATGATGAGAATGAAATTGAGTATGAGCATGGTGAGTCAATGATTGTTAGGAGAACTATGCATGTGAAACCGGCTCCATGTGAAGATAATCAACGAGAAAATTTGTTTCATACTCGTTGTTTGGTAAAAGGCAAGGTGTGTAATATGATCATAGATGGAGGAAGTTGTTGTAATATTGCTAGTTCTGAAATGGTTCAAAAATTACAACTTCCTACAATTCGTCACCCTAGGCCTTATAGATTGCACTAGATGAATGATTGTGCTGAATTGAGGGTTACCAAGCAAGTTAAGGTCACTATGACACTAGGGCACTATGAAGATACTATTTTGTGTGATGTAGTGCCTATGCAAGCTTGTCATATCTTACTAGGTCATCCGTGGCAATATGATAGGAAGGTGACGCATGATGGTCTAACCAACCGCCATTCCTTCACCTTCAATGGAAAATCTATTATGCTCAAGCCTATGACACCATCTCAAGTGGCAAAGGAGTATGAGAAGAGAAAGGCCACGGGAAGGGAAGAGGAGAATGTGAAGGAGGGGAAGGCTTCGGAAACCCAATCACCATCCATGACCAAACCGAGCCAAGCTTTAGCCACCCAACCTTCAAGGGTCTTAGTAGCATCCAAGAGTGAGCTACAAGGTATGTACCTACCCCTAGACACCACCCTTATGCTCTTGTGCAAAGAACTAACCATGCTAAGTGAAGAGGACAAGGCTACACTACCCCCTAGAATCCAAGCCCTTCTTGAGGAGTTTAGTGATGTGTTTCCGGATGAGATACCCCATGGCCTACCCCCATTGAGAGGCATAGAGCACCAAATTGACCTTATCCCCGGTGCCACCCTACCCAATAGGCCCGCTTATAGGATGAACCCTAAGGAGAGCCAAGAGATCCAAAACCAAGTGCAAGAACTCCTAGATAAGGGTTATGTGCGAGAGAGCCTATCACCTTGTGCCGTGCCGGTCCTACTTGTGCCTAAGAAGGACAACACATGGCGGATGTGTATTGATTGTAGAGCCATCAACAACATCACCATCAAGTACCGCCATCCCATTCCTAGGTTGGACGACATGCTAGATGAGCTCTATGGTGCCACCATCTTCACAAAGATTGATCTAAGGAGTGGATACCATCAAATCCGGGTGAAGGAAGGAGACGAATGGAAAACAGCCTTCAAGACGAAGTTTGGGCTCTATGAGTGGCTTGTAATGCCATTTGGTTTGACAAATGCTCCCTCTACTTTTATGAGACTAATGAATTATATTTTGAGGAACTATATTGGGAAATTTGTTGTAGTATACTTTGATGACATTCTTATCTACAGCAGGACCCAAGAGGAGCATGAGAGGCACATAAGGGAAGTCCTTTCTACTCTTAGAGTAGAGCGCTTGTATGCCAACTTGAAGAAATGTGACTTTTACACTAGTGAGGTCATTTTTCTTGGTTTTGTAGTGAGTACACAAGGGCTGCAAGTGGATGAAGAGAAGATCAAGGCAATTCAAGATTGGCCAACACCGACTTCCATTAGCCAAGTGAGGAGCTTCCATGGACTAGCGAGCTTTTATAGGAGATTTGTCAAGGATTTTAGCACCATTGCTGCCCCCTTGACCGAGATTACAAAGAAAAACAGTCCATTCAAATGGGAGGAAGCCCAAGAAAGAGCATTCAACAACTTGAAGGAGAAGCTAACCCAAGCACCGTTGCTAGCTCTCCCGGATTTCACACGGCCCTTTGAAGTGGAATGTGATGCTAGTGGGATTGGCATTGGAGGAGTGCTCATGCAAGAAGGTAAGCCTATTGCCTTCTTTAGTGAAAAATTGAAAGGTGCATGTCTAAACTACTCTACATATGACAAGGAACTTTATGCATTGTTTAGAGTACTTAAGACATGGCAACATTACCTATGGCCTAGAGAGTTTGTTTTGCATACCGATCATGAGTCCTTAAAACACTTTAGGAGTCAAGATAAACTTGATAGGAGGCATGGTAGATGGATGGAATTTATTGAGACTTTTCCTTATGTGATCAAGTACAAAAAAGGGAAAGACAATGTAGTTGCCGATGCACTTTCTAGGAGACATGCATTACTCACCACATTAGACTCTAAGGTTCTAGGATTTGCATACATAAAAGAGTTATATGTGGATGATGTGGATTTTGGTGATATTTACAAGCATTGTGTGCTAAAAGGTTCATTGGATAAGTATTACTTGTTTGATGGATTCTTGTTCAAAGTTGATAAAGTGTGCATACCTCGATGTTCCCTTCGATTGTTGCTTGTTGAGGAAGCCCATAGGGGTGGCTTGATGGGACATTTTGGGAGGGACAAAACACATCACATGCTGCATACTCATTTCTTTTGGCCACACATGCTTAGGGATGTTGAGCACCTAGTGAAGAGGTGTTTGGATTGTTTGAAGGCTAAGTCTAGGCTAAAGCCCCATGGATTGTATAGCCCTTTGCCCGTTCCTACAGCCCCTTGGGAGGACATATCGATGGATTTTATTATAGGATTGCCTAGGACTAAGAAGGGGAGAGATTCGATCTTTGTGGTTGTTGATCGCTTCTCTAAGATGGCTCACTTCATATCTTGCCATAAGACCGATGATGCACCCAATGTAGCTAGCCTTTTCTTTAGGGATATTGTTAGGTTGCATGGTGTACCTAGGACTATAGTAAGTGACCGGGATGTGAAGTTCCTTAGCTCATTTTGGAAGACACTTTGGAGCAAGCTAGGAACTAGGTTATTGTTCTCTACATCTAGTCACCCCCAAACCGATGGTCAAACGGAGGTGACTAATAGGACCTTAACCACCATTCTTAGAGCCATTATTAGGAAGAATCTCAAGGCTTGGGAAGATGCCTTACCACATGTGGAGTTTGCTTATAATAGAACCATCCATTCCTCCACCCAATTGACCCCCTTTGAGTGTGTTTATGGTGTGAATCCTTTAACCCCACTTGATCTTACCCCCTTCCCCATGAAGGATAGAGAAAGCTTTGATGCAGGTAAACAGTTGGAGTTCATCAAGGAGCTACATGAGCGCACGAGGGACAAGCTTCATGTCAAGGCGGCGCGCAACGCAGCCAAGGCCAACAAAGGGCGCCGCCACTTGGTGTTTCAACCCGGAGATCTTGTGTGGGTGCATTTGAGGAAGGAGCGTTTTCCCGAGAAGCGCAAGTCCAAGCTTTCACCAAGAGGAGATGGCCCCTTCAAAGTACTACGCCGTGTTGGAGACAATGCTTACGTCTTGGAGCTACCGGACGATTATGGAGTTAGCCCCACATTCAATGTCGCCGACCTCACCCCATATCTCTCCGAGGAGGAAGACGATGATTCGAGGTCGAATCCTTTTCAAGAAGGGGAGAATGATGCGGGAGCATCCAAGAATTCAACCAAGGTGCCTGCAAGAGGAGGTGGGCCACTCATAAGAGCTCAAGCCAAGCTCATGCAAGAAGAGTTCGAGAACTTGGCTAGCCAACATGTCTCAAGGGAACCCGCCCAAGTTGAAGACTTCACCGAGACGAAGCTAACGACGTTGGTGACCTTTCAAGCCAAGCCGAGCCAAGACGAACAAAGCACTCAAGGGTTGGAGGGCCCTGACTCGGCCTGAAACTCGGTCGGGTCTGGGGCCGAGTTTCCCTCAGTTATCCTGACTCGGCCTGAAACTCGGCCGGGTCTGGGGCCGAGTTTCCCTCAGTTAGCCTCCTTTTTGTCTCGGTTCTTGTTGGGATTTTATGGGCCGCCCCCTTAGCCTATTTAAGACCTTTAGCTTCCTTTGTAACTCAGTTTTTCCCATGTTATGAACCTTGCTTTATGCATTATGAAGATTGAGAGCTCCATGGGAGTGTTTTCTCAAAGTTGATTCAAACTTGCTAGGTTGCTCTTGCGTTGTGTCAATTTCGTCTATGATCTTGGTGCTCCAAGGCTTCACTCGCCTCCTTCTCTTACTCTTTGGACACGTCCATCGTTGTGGGAGATTGTAGAAGGAAAGGTCGTTTGTGCACATTGGTTTGGTTATTGGCGACATTGTTTGCCAAGGGTCTCTCCATTGCATCTTTCGATTGTTCCTATATCCTTGTTTATTTCTTTGTTTCTTCTCATTTGCTAACTTGTTTCCTTTGTGTTTCTCTTGTTTCCACCTCCATCTTCCATTCGAGTCTCTTGGCGTCTAGATCGGGCCACTCGCGGCTAATCCCCGCATCAAATTGGTATCAGAGCCAGGTTTCAGGCCGAGTCAGGGCCCCTAATAGGATATAAAAGTTTTTTACTTCTTATGTGGGAACAATTCTTGGAATGTATCTGAACTTAGTAAAGTACTTCGAACGGACATGGTTGACAAAATCAAAGATATTCCAATACATGTTAACTTGATCTCTAATAGACTTTATTGGACCCCTAATAGGAATGGTTGATTCTCTACTAAGTCAGCCATGCAACTCATCACTAACCAAAATGATACATCTCTTGATGACCTATCTTTGATTTGAAAACTAGATATCTATACTAGAGTACAATCTTTATTTGGAAAATATGCCATAATGGTCTACGTACCAAAGCCCAATTATATAGAAATTGCGTGGTGGTACCTGTAGGAACGCAATTTGAAACAGGAACGGAATTAAACTGCAATGGAGAAAACGCACATAAATTACAATCGAATGAACGAAATTTATACCGAACTTCGAACGGATGCAGAGTCGAGATATGGATCTCTCTCCTTAATTCTGAAAACGTCCCGTATTGCGACGGTTCTTCGATGTTCCGAATCCCAGGATACAACTGCAAGACGACTTTTGATTTGCGCAACCAAAACCCAGAAGGCTACGAACCAACTCTGTGTAGTACTCTCAGACTCGAAATTTTTCGGGAAAAACAGAGAAGAGGGAGGAAGACTGTTGTGTGTTCTATCTTCGAATGAGAGGTGTACCGCTCTTGTATAGAGCTTCAACAGATTCGAACGTTGCAAAAAACGTTACGAAATAGGAGGAGAACGTTACAGATCTTTCGGATCTGGACGTTACGAAGTGGGAGGAGAACGTTACAGATCTTTCGGATCTAGACGTTACAGAACTGTAGGCTGGGTCAAAGCCCACTAATGGGCTTTCTGGATCGGCCTAAAAAGATAGGGCATTGGCTGGCCAGCCCGATCCGATCCGACCCAACCCGGCTCGGCTCGGCTCGCTCGCTCGCCCGCCCCGACTCGGCTCGGCTCGGCGCGCGTGTGGGATTGATGAGATAAGTTCTCTCCCCATTGAAAATGGGTAATGACCCAAGGCCACAACCTTGAGTTCATTTCTCCCCTATATATGGTGGTATTTCTACCCCCAAACTTCCAATGTGGGATACACTTTGTTCCCAACATTTTTCCCAAGTCTTGCACTTCATGCAAGCTACTTTGGGCCTCCATTTCTCATTCAAACGGAAATCATTTTTGTCGTATGAGTACACTACGAGAATGTGCTGGCGTAGAGGAAGCCAATGCTTCCACTTTCTGGTGTTGACAATGGCCGGAGCCCACCGGAATTGTGCCCGGAAAAGTGCCCGGCGCCACATTCAAATAATGAGTTCCAACAATCCCCCACATGAATAGAAATGATTCTAAACAATGGTTAAAAACAGAAAGACGTTTGAGAGTACAGTCGAAAAATCACTGCATCTGGGCTGGTAACATGTTTCAGCCTTGAACCACCCATAGTGAGTAGCTATCGGATTTACTCGACCAAGTAGTGAACATGATGTCTTGAACCACCCGGGCTTTGATGTAAACCGAGACAATAACTATCACACAGTGTCATCTTCTCACAAAACTAGGTTCTCTTGTTGTGTTCATTTTGGCCTTGAACATCCCTGGTTATTCATGAGTGAACTTGGAGAATTTAGCCTCTCTTAATTCTCCTAGAAACGGCCCCATTTCAAACTCATAAGATGATTTCCATGAAGAGTATCCTGTCATACACCACTTTTATTTCAAAGCTATGGAATCATTAAAAGCCAAGCTTAACCTTAACTCATACAGGTAGCACTGTTCATCATCCTAGGAACTAGGGGGAGACTTAAGTCTCCTAGTGCTCATCTTGATTCAGCTTGATTTAGTTTTCCCTTTGAACCTACTTCTTGGGATCTCCAGTCAGGTAGGTAGGGTTCACCATCAAGCATCCTCTTTAGTCATAGGCTTTAAACCCATTCCTCTTCATGATTTAACAACTTGATCTCGTGACAAACCTTTAGTAAACGGATCCGCTAGGTTGTCAGCCGACTTGATATAATCTATTGAGATTATACCATGCGAGAGTAGTTGTCTAATGGTTTTATGTCGTCTTCTTATATGACGTGACTTACCATTGTACAAACGACTCAGTGCCCGAGCTATAGCCGATTGACTATCATAGTATACACCTACTGCTGGCACTGGTTTGTCCCACATTGGGATATCTTCCAACAAGTTCTGAAGCCATTCAGCTTCCTCTGCTGCTTTGTCTAAAGCAATGAACTCAGATTCCATAGTGGATCTGGCCAATAGTGTTTGTTTGGAAGATTTCCATGATACTGCTACACCACCAAGTGTAAACACATATCCACTTGTGGACTTTGAGTTTCTGGAATCTGATATCCAATTTCATCACTGTATCCTTCCAGAACTGCTGGGTATCTACCATAGTACAGCCCATAACTTTGAGTATAACGCATGTAGTTTAATACTCTAGTTATCCCTTTCCAGTGTTTGTGTCCTGGATTACTTGTGTAGCGACTTAGTACATTGACTGAGTGCGCCAAGTCAGGTCTTGTGCAATTGGTCAAGTACATGAGACTTCCAATCACACGTGCATACTCCAATTGTGACACTGCATCCCCCGAGTTCTTGGTCAAGTGGAGATGAGGATCCACGGGACTCTTTGCAGTCCCGCTTGAGTAGTTCTTGAATCTCTCAAGTACTTTTTCAGCATAATGAGCTTGAGACAGGATAATTCCTTCAGAATGTCTAGTGATTTTGATCCCTAGTATGACATCTGCTGGTCCCAAGTCTTTCATGTCAAACTTCCCACTAAGCATGTTCTTAGTTCGGTTGATCATGTCTTTATTGCTTCCAATAATGAGCATGTCATCTACGTACAAACACAACAAAATGTAACCATTTGGAGTGTCTTTGAAGTAGATGCATTTGTCACATTCATTGATGCTGAAGCCATTTGACATCATGACATTGTCAGATTTTTTATGCCACTGCCTTGGAGCTTGTTTGAGTCCATATAGAGACTTGACAAGTCTGCACACCTTGTGTTCTTGTCCGGGAACAACATAACCCTCGGGTTATTTCATATATATCTCCTCTTCTAATTCTCCGTTTAGAAAGGCAGTTTTCACATCCATTTGATGGATTTCGAGGTTTCGTAATGCAGCTATTGCTATTAGCATTCTAATTAAAGTTATTCTCGTAACTGGAGAATAAGTGTCAAAGAAATCCAAGGCCTCTTTTTGCCGGAATCCTTGCACCACAAGCCTCGCCTTGTGCTTATCTACTGAGCCATCGGTTTTCAATTTGGTTTTGAAAATCCATTTGCACCCAAGTGCTTTACACCCTTGTGGCAAATCAACTAACTCCCATGTATGATTTTGCATAATGGAGTCGATTTTGCTTTTAACTGCTTCCTTCCATGAAGGTGCATCAGGTGTAGCATAGCTTCTTTGAAAGTTCTAGGCTCATTCTCCAAAAGAAAGGCCGTGATGAACTCATGCCCAAAGGTTCTTTCCTTTCGAGCTCTTTTGTTGCGTCTAGGTTCAACTTCTGTTTCCTTTCTTGCTCTTTTGCTTTGTCTAGGCTCATCTTCTGTTTCATTTATAGAAGTGCATGCTTCACTTTGTTCACGAGTTCGTTTCGGATATTCTTTATCCTTGCACGGAAACACGTTTTCAAAGAAGGACGCATTCCTTGATTCCATTATTGTATTTACATGTATATCTGGTATGTCAGATTTATGTACCAGAAACCGATAGGCACTACTGTTGTGTGCATATCCTATGAAGATACAATCAACGGTCTTAGGTCCAATTGTGACCTTCTTAGGAGGTGGCACTGCCACTTTTGCTAGGCACCCCCACACTTTGAGGTATTTGTACGAAGGTACGTTACCTTTTCAAAGTTCGTATGGCGTCTTGCTGGTAACTTTATGCGGTATCTTGTTGAGGATATAATTGGTGGTAAGCAGCGCTTCCCCCCACATGTTCTGGGGTAACCCAGATTCCTGCAACATTGCATTCATCATCTCTTTTAGAGTTCGGTTCTTTCGTTCCGCAACTCCGTTAGATTCTGGTGAGTAGGGAGCAGTTGTTTGATGAATAATCTCGTGTTCTCTACAGAACGCGTTGAAAGGTTCATCATACTCGCCTCATCTATCACTTCGGATTATTTTTATGGTTTTACTAAGTTGGTTTTCAACTTTCAACTTGTATTCCTTAAACTTTTCCAAGGCCTCATCCTTGCTTCTTAGCAAGTATACATAACAGTATTTTGTGCAATCATCTATAAAGGTTACGAAATGCTTTTTACCGCCTCTAGTTTGCACGTATTTTAAATCACACAAATCTGTGTGTATTAAACCTAGAGGTTCGGTTGTTCTCTCGACGTGTGGGGATGGCATTTTTGTGAGTTTGGCATGTACGCATACTTCACATTTGTCTTTACTTGATTTGCATTTCGGAATCAGGTTCATGTTCATTAGTCTTTGAATAGACTTGTTATTCACATGCCCTAATCGTTCATACCAAATATTAAAAGACTGAACAACATAAGCAATAGGATTAGTCTTATTCATTGAAACCTCAGTTACAATAGTTTTTGGGATGACTGTCATTAAATTCATTTTGACCAGTCCATCCTTTCCATAACCCTTGCCCAAAAATACCCTATTCTTTGAGAGAACCAACTTGTCAGACACGAAGTTGGTCGCGAATCCATTCTTGCTCAGCAGAGTGTCGGAGATCAGATTCTTCCTTATGTCAGGCACATGCATGACATTGGTGAGAGTCAGCTCCTTTCCTGAAGTCAGCTTCAACACCACTTTCCCGTAACCTTCCACCTTGGATGTGGACGAGTTCTCCATAAACAGATGCTCGTCGCTCTTGCTCTGCTGATAGATGGTGAAGCATCCCTTGTCAGAGCAGATATGTCTGGTAGCACCTGTATCGTACAACCACTCCCTTGGGTTGCTTCCAACCATGTTGACTTCAGACACTACAGCACAGATCTGCATCCGAGAGCCTGCCTTCAGTCATGTTGGCTTGGGATTTCCCCTTGTCCTTGCGCGGATCAGCCTTGCTACGACACTCGTCAGCCTTGTGACCCATTTTGCCACACTTGTGGCACTTCCCACTGAACTTCTTAGCTGGTTGCTTCTTGAAGTTGTTGGAGCTTTGTGGCTGAAACTTCCGCTTCTTGCCTTTGTCCTTGTCCTTGTGTTCAGCCAAATTAGCCTTCTGCTCAACAGGCTGAACTTCATCTGCTTTGCGGTTTGTTGACTCAATCCACAGCCTGACTATCAAGTCTTACACAGTCATCGCCTTTCCCTTGTGCTTAAGGTAGCTCTTGAACTCCTTCCAGCCTGGAGGGAGCTTCTCAATGAATGCAGCCACCTGGAACGTCTCGTAGATAGACATCCCTTCAGCCATGATCTCATGCGTAAGGAGCTGCAGCTCTTCGACCTGTTTCATGATGGGCTTATTGTCCATCATCTTGAAGTCCAGAAATTTCGCCACTGCGAACTTTTTTGAGCCTGCATCCTCAGACTTGTACTTCTTCTCCAAAGCAGTCCAGAGCTCCTTGGAGATCTTGATCTTGCTGTAGACATTGTACAGTGGATCTATCAGGCGGCTTTGAACCCAACCTTTGCACAGAAAGTCTACGTGAGTCCAGGCCTCAACGCTGGCTAGCAGGTATGCATCTGTATTATGAGGCGACAGCACAGGCTTGTCCTCAATCAGATACTTCTCAAGCTTCAACGTGGTCAGGAAGAAGAACATCTTCTGCTGCCATGTCTTGAAGCCAGTTCCATCGAACTTTTTCGGCATCAAGCCAGCGTTCACAGCGCCAGGCATATGGAATGTCGGTACAACATTCTGAAGAGCAGCTGGGTGGACAGTCTGACGAACCTCAGAAGTCCCGACCACTGCGGCTTGCAGATTAGCTGCTGACAGGTTTGCATCTTGCAGATTCACTGCTTGCACATTCCCTGTTGGCAAATTTACCACTGGCAGACCACTCCCAAACTGAATTCGGAGCGTCGACTCGGACGGGTTTCCATTTCCGGCCCCAGCAACATCAGCGACAGATTTCTCGATGTTATCACCCATTATCTCAGAATCTGTTCACAAAGACACCTAGAAATCAGTACAGAAGCAATCTAAATTTCGAATTTAAATTGCAGATTTGAAGTGAATAATTTTTCAGAATTTATGTACACAAGTACCGATGGCCAATTAAAGATTTCGAAAATCCAAAAATATTTCCTGCACAGAATTAGATTATACCACTACAGATTCGAATATAATTTCCTGCAAAAGACAGATTAGACCGAAAAAAGCAAAGAAAATATACGAACTGCAGAAATAAGTCACGAATAGCAGGAAAAAATTGTTTAACGAACAACAGATATACAGATTCAGATTCTGCACTCGGACAAAAATTTCTTTGCAGAATCAAAAAATTCCTGTGCAGATTCGAAATCAATAAAACAGCCCAGAAATTCGGAATAAAATTCTACAACTGTTCCTGCGAAGCAATAGATTAGAACGCAGATACGGAAAAAAAATCGAATTTATTTTGAGTGTAATGCCTGCGAGAAAACAGATTAGAACCGCAGATATACACACAAAATATATTGAATTGTAATTCAAAATGTTTCCGAAAGGATTTCCTGCAAAAGAACGTTAGAAACGAATAGGAAATACAATCTGCGCTCAGAAAAAAATTCGTTAGTGCGATGATAGCAGTTTAAGCGATTTTCAGAATTAAGACTGTAGGAACGCAATTTGAAACACGAACGGAATTAAACTGCAATGGAAAAAACGCACATAAATTACAATCGAATGAACGAAATTTATACCGAACTTCGAACGGATGCAGAGTCGAGATATGGATCTCTCTCCTTAATTCTGAAAACGTCCCGTATTGCGACGGTTCTTCGACGTTCCGAATCCCAGGATACAACTGCAAGACGACTTCTGATTTGCGCAACCAAAACCCAGAAGGCTACGAACCAACTCTGTGTAGTACTCTCAGACTCGAAATTTTTCGGGAAAAACAGAGAAGAGGGAGGAAGACTGTTGTGGACAAAATATCTAATGGTGAAGTTGGGATTGGTTTTACTATTTGGGATGAATTTGCTGAATATGTCTGGATCTCTGCGCATAGATGTGGTAATAATTCAGTTCTTGTAACTGAAGCACTTGCACTAAGAAAAAGTATCCTATAAGCAAAACTACTTAATTTGAAATATATTGAGAGTGAATGAGATAATCTTTGCCTTATTAATTCTATCAAAAGCATTTGGACTTGTCATTGAAAAACTGAAATAATTGTCGCAAATATTCTTGTTGGCTCTCTTTTTCTCAGTGGTCCATTACCAACACATTTTTAGAGAGGTGAGTCAGTAGTAGATAAAATTGCTTCCCTTAGCTTTTCACCCAATGGGACTGAGTTTTTATCTGTTTCAGAACTTCGTATTCTCATCTGTAAGGATACTCTAGGCTGGGGCTCAACTCGTCACTGATGCCAGCCTAATTCATTTCTCATCAGAAACAATTATGTGATTTTAGGCAGGACAAAATAATTGGCCTAAACATTCAAAATTACCTGTTTAGATAATCCGAAGTTTCACAAATTATTTTTAATTTAGATAAATATAACACCTAAGGTTATATATTTGTTTGATATTTTATTTCTCGTTATAATAACCTTGTAAGTTGTACCTCCTATGAAAAAAATGGTTTATAACAGAATCACTCTTTTATTTAATAATACTTTTTTTATATTAACATTTAATAAAATTAGTAAAGAATGTAATATAATAATTTATATTTTTTAAAATTTAACCTCATTTTTAACCAGTAAGAAAAGAGAATTTGCATAAGAAAAATTAATATGAGAAATTCTCAATAACATACCTCATAAGCCATTAATAAATTATTACCTCAAATTTAAAATGATAAATACAAAAAATATCTTAACCAAATTAAAAAATTAAAATAATACTTATTACTCAAGGGAGGGATATCATTTAACAAAAATCAAAGCAATCATTTTTTATCTCAGGTCTTTTCTATATATTGGTAGGGATAAAAGATTTTTTTGGTTTTGATTGCCCTGGTTCGATCGGCTAGAGACGATTTACGTCTAAATTGAGGTATTGTTGACATACTAAATGTTAATCCCTTCCCAATATCAATGTTTCCATACACATCTGATGTCTCTAACAAATATCGTACCTAAAACCTCTGAATAGAACGCTTAAAAAAGTACAGCGCCAAACCACCGGGCTAAGTGAATGCTGGTGGTAGGGACAAAGGATTAAACTAACAAAATTACATGTCTTATACGGAGTACAAAATTACCGCCATAATATTGCATGCATGTAAGTAGACCTGTCAATCGGGTCAGTCAAGTCGAGTTCGGTTCGGTTATTTCGGGTTCGGATTGAGAACGGGTCGGGTCAATTCGGATAACAGGTCAAGCCGGGTCGGGTCATTACAGGTCAGCGGGCGGTTTGGGTTGGCCAACGGGTCAAGAGCATCATTTTTTAAATATTTTGTTCACTATTAAAATATTATTAAATAGTTAAAAACTAATTTAACTATGTCAAAATAAGTTGAAATGAATTAAAAAATAATAAAATTATTAATTATTTTAATGTAAGTGGTATTAGTAGACCAAAATCATATTTTATTTTTGAATTTCAATTTATATTATATAATTTCTAAATTTTTAATTTCAATTTATATTATCTTGAGCATATTACTATTATTTATATGTCATTTATTATATATATTTATTTAATATTATATTTTATTAATACTCCAAATTTATTCGTTAATCGGGTCAGGTTCGGGTTAGTCGGGTTCGGTCTCGATAAATTCGAGTTTGGTAAATTTGGATTACCAAAAATCTCCTGCTTTTTCACCCATGCGTGTAGTAGTGTTTATCTGGCACTTACAAACTGAAACATGCAATGAAAAGATCTTCTGGTTTTTCACCCATGCGTGTAGTAGTGTTTATCCTTACCCTGTTTTCTCTATCATTAGCACCGCTCTCCAGATTGCTTCCAATTTGAATCCATGTAATCTTTGCTTCTTTCTCAATATGACTCTGCATCTTCCCTCTCCTTGCCATTCTACAGGTCAGCATTTTCTCTTTCATATTTTCAAGATCTCCTCTGTTGAGATTTGCCAGATACGCAAATACAACAAAATCCCCTTTTCCCTTCCCATCCTTCTTCTGTGTCCTCGAGCTCCTAATCTGCTCTACTCTTCTACCTTTCTGTATAATCATAATTCCTTTCTTTCCCTTCTACCTTCTTCTTAATCTAATTTCTTATTTCATTTTCTTAATCCTCTTAATGCTATCTCTGCATGTACTTTTATCAGGAGGTTCGGCTCTTGCTCTACTTATAATGACTGCTTTCTACTTCGCCATCTCTCCTCTTTCATCCTTATTCCTTCTCTTTTTCCTCTTTGCTTTATCATGGATGATCAACAGTCCTATTCTCATTCTTGCTTTCGAATGTGGCTATGGATGATCTTGATCAGATCCCTACTACTGATATGATGCATGCAACTCTGCCTCAACAGCCTAGTGTCCAGCAGTTTCCTGTTTCCACTCACTCTCTTATTCCCTCTGATGAGATGACCTATTTTATGAACAATACTTATGCCTCTTTCCCTGAGTCGCTTCCCTCCCTATTACTCTGCCTAACCCTATGCAGTTATCAGCTGTTCAAAACCAAATTGCTCACTTGACACATGATATCGTGTTTCAACCCTAGAAAGTCACAGATCTACTCGTTTTAAGTTCGAATCAAGCCAAATCAAACGCATGCAAGAACAAAAATAGAGGGACACAAGATCTGTTCATGCGGTTCAGTTTCTCTACATCCGCGGAGCCTCGAGCCAGGAGACTCAACCCAAATGCACTAGAGATCAAGAAACACAAGTGTAGGTTACAAAGGGAGCAATCGGAAACCCTAGGTAGAACTACGAAAGCCATAACAGAGAACACAAGCGAGAAAGCAAAGAAGAAGAGTTAGGAGACAGAAGAAATGGTTTCGGCCCCCTTTCAAGACAGACGAAGATGCAGACGCAAGCTCCAACAATGGTGACTAAGATAGACACCAACAGCGCCGGCGAAGACCACCGGAGACGCCAAGCTCTCCACTTGCTCTCTTTCTTTCTCTTTTTCTCTCTGTTTTGAAACGGCGCATCAGACAACAGTGTCAAGGAACCAGGTGACAAGAGCTTATAAAGCTAGGGCACCCAGCTTCAACCAAAACGACGCGTCTCGCCAAGTCACTCGTCATCCCTTCACCAGATGGGCCAGGCCCATATTGATCAATCTGAAGGAGTTGGCCCAAGTCCACAAAACCCGGTTAAAGCCTCCAAACCGGCCTAAGCCGGGGCTACTTAGTTTAGGTGATGTTGAACCCGGTTCAGCCCTAGCCTAAGTTTCCAAGTAAAACCACTACCTTATGTTAACCTTACACTTATACATATACAAAGCTAGATTATAAAATACAACAACACACTTTGCCCTTCTCCTTCGTATGGTCAACGCCCCCTATATTGCTACCCCCACCATTTTTGGACGTTTGAAGGAACCTTGGAAGGGCATCAGAGGTGACATTGATGTTAGGGAGATGGGGAACTTTTGGCGGTTATTCGTCTTTGCTAACAAAGAGGCGAGGGACTGGGTGTGGCACAATCGTCCATACCACGTCCAAGGAAAGCTGCCCTATTACCCAACCTTTCAACCTCTTAATGAAAACATCTTTTGACTTGACATTTGGATCCGCATCCCGCTGTTACCTTTCTATCTTTACAATGGGCAAGCCCTTGACTATATCCTTAGAGATAATGATATAGGCATCTTCATTAGGCTGGACGAGGTGTCTAACATAAAAAACAAAATGAAGTTTGCTCGTGTGTGTGCCAATATCCGGGCTTTTGACCTCAAGAAATTCCTCCATATTCAGCACACTGATGGCTTCGTTCTGACCATGTTTTTGACGAATGTCCTCTCAATAACATCCAGGCTCAACAAGTTGAAGTTAACTTCATAGGATCCCCTGAAGAGGAGGAACATGCGAGAATTACCAGGTTTCGTCTTCTTGGCAACATGCACTCTGCTGCTCCCTCTACTCAAGCTTCCAACTCTAATCCAAACTTTGTCACTCATGCTCCTCAGATTCTGCATGCTTCCCAGACGACCTCTCTTGCAGTTGACAAAGGTAAGGAAGTTTTACATTCCAACTTTGTTGTTAATGATACTCCCTTTTCGGTTGGTGCTCCAGTTACTCTCCCTGGTGGTATCTCCCCTAATCTTATGACCCTACGAAACAACCCTCATATTATGTCCTCTTTAACCCAAACGCCTTTGAATATGGTTGTCCGGGATCAGCTGTTGTATGCCCTTGCAAACTTGCCTTTAATCAACAAAACTGACCCCTTATATGGCCTTCCTCAGTACCCTCTTCTTCCTCCTTTGTTCCTGATCCCTAACTATCCTAATCAGCCACAACAGTATCATTGCCCACCCACTACCCCATACTCGACCTTCCAATCTGCAAAGTTCAACACCACTCTTAACAGGAAGATCGGTGCATTGAAATCAAGTCCGGTGAGGATAGCTCCAACTATGGCCCTGCTTCTTCTCTCCATGAGCCTTTGCTAGCTTCCACTGGCTCTGATGCTGAGTTTCTCCCTGTGACAACCAGAAAGAGAAAGACTAGAGGTAAGGGGAAGAATGTTGTTTCTTCATGATATTTCATCTATGGTTTCAGGCACTTTTTGGATCTCTACTTGAACCTTACAGCGGCATGTAAATATTCTATCTATGGTTTCAGGCACTTCATCTATCCTTTATGCTCAGTTTATCTTTTGCTTGGGGATTTAAATATTCTATCTGTTGACCCCATGTTTGGTTTATGTACTGCTCACTCTGTACTTTGTCTCCTGATCTATAGTCAGACTTTTGTAAATGCACTTCAGTTTGTAACTTCGACTGTAGCCTTGGGCCCTATGTATGATATTCCCTTGTGTATGATATATGATGAAGGCCTTTTATATTTCTATCACCTGCTAGATCCTCTGCACTTTATGATGCATATTAACCGCCATTCTCTTTATGTTTTTATCTTTTTGTCTTCAATGTTCCACTTTTGTCGCTGCATCTCTTCTGCTTTAACTCTATACTTCTTTTTCCCTTAATTTTACTATTGCTACTTGCCTGCTAGCTTGCTCCTTCATTTGGGCCTTGAATTTGCGATCCTTGTTCTGCATTCATTCCCTCTTTGATTGACTTTCCTTTTTGGTATTTATTTCTCTTTGGACCTTTTTCTTTCCTTTGGTTTTCGTTTTCTTTCCTTTGTTTTATTTTGTTTTCTGTTTTTCCTTGCTGCCTTCTGGGTAGCTACTTCGTTTTTTCTTTTCTGCATTCTTTGCTTTTGGTTTCTTTTGGGCTTTTTGATAGCAACATGGGAGAATTAATCAAAGGCCTTCAAGGAAGAGGCTCAAGCAAAGGGTGAAGTCTTTTACAAGTTCGAAATTGGTACTTCTCGTTTGGTTCTGGACAATCTTCAGTAAAACGGCCATAAATATGGATATAAAATTGATCTCAAGATGCGTTGGAAAGCTGATTCAAAGATCTACAACTTCATAGTTTACGTCGAATCAAGATTCCAACAAGAAGATGGTCAAAATCGAGTTTTACTGAGAGCTGTGCAATTTCTAACGCCACATCTGCGCCCGCGGACGCCACTTCCGCGCCCGCGGATTCAACACTGATGAAGACCAGCTTGACAGAATGTTTTTCGCGACCGCGGAAGCCACTTCTGCGCCCGCGATTTTGGATACTGAGGAGGGCTCTCTACTGGGCCCAAACCGCGCCCGCGAAATTCAAACCGCGCCCGCGGATATTGGGCCGGGATTCTATTTCGTGTTTCCGTTTTGTGTTTTGTTTCTTAAGACTTTTTATTACTATTTTATTATTATTTCTAAGAGGTTATTTAAGCTAGCAAACCCTAGTTTGTAATGTTATGCAGATTTTGAGAATTAAGTTGAGTTATCTCCTTTCCAAAATCCCTTGCATCTTCTCTACGATCCCACGGATCAAACTATCCCATAGCTCGTCGCTTCGAGCAATCAAACACCGTCTCTTCGGTATTTCGTGATCATCACGTTGATCCTTACGTTCATCTCTTTGGATGAGTTTTGGCTATCTCTTTAGCCATAGGAAAGCCATCTCTTTGGCTACGCAAGAGGAGATTCGACTACAAGCTTGAGGAAAACGAAGATCCTGCGATTGCAACGACACTTTCATGGGTGTGTTCGCATCAACTGGTATCAGAGTCTATCCAAGCTAAGTTTGTTTCTTCTCTCTTATTGTGATTCCTTGGCAGCAAGACATGCATGCCCGTATCGAGAAGCTCGAACATGAGCGAGCTGAGATCATACGTGAGAAAGCTGAGATCATCCAACGCATTAGGGAATTAGAGGAGGTCAAAGCCGAGGAGATTGCCCGAGAGCAAGCCCAACGTGATGCGGAGTTTATGTTGGTCTCTCAATGCAATCCGTATCCGTTCGTGATGACTCCTTCTCCAAAAGGCGTTGATTTGGTGGATGTGAAATCTTGTCCTATGTCATTCGATCATCCCAAGTGGGACGAGTATGAGGAAGAGGTCGTCGAAGCCTCGATCCTTGATGGTTGTTAGTCACAACGCAGCCTTTCACCGGCCCATCCGCCGCACTCATCACCGCTTCCGCAACCAATGCTCGTATCTGGTAAGCTTGAGGTTTCTATTGTTGTTCTTACCCACCTCGCTCCCACCACAATCATAGAAGATTCAGCCGCAAAGGTGACAACTTTGATGTTATTCATGGCTGATGCACAACTTGTTCCTTTGCTCTTTCTGGATGTTCGTGTCTCTCTACTTGACGCTTCTTTCTTCATCCACGTCGAATCGGGGACGATTCGAAGCCAAGAAGGGGAGATTGATAGCAACATGCATGGGAGAATTAATCAAAGGCCTCCAAGGAAGAGGCTCAAGCAAAGGGTGAAGTCTTTTGCAAGTTCGAAATTGGTACTTCTCGTTTGATTCTGGACAGTCTTCAGTAAAACGACCATAACTGTGGCTATAAAATTGATCTCGAGATGATTCAAGATGCGTTGTAAAGCTGATTCAAAGATCTACAACTTCATAGTTTACGTCGAATCAAGATTTCAATAAGAAGATGGTCAAAATCGAGTTTTACTGAGAGCTGTGCAATTTCTAACGCCACATCCGCGCCCGCGGATTCAACACTGATGAAGACCAGCTTGACAGAATGTTTTCCGCGACCACGGAAGCCACTTCCACGCCCGCGGTTTTGGATACTGAGGAGGGCTCTCTACTGGGCCCAAACCGCGCCCGCGGATATTGGGCCGGGATTCTATTTCGTGTTTCCGTTTTGTGTTTTGTTTCTTAAGACTTTTTATTACTATTTTATTATTATTTCTAAGAGGTTATTTAAGCTAGCAAACCCTAATTTGTAATGTTATGCAGATTTTAAGACGTAAGTTGAGTTATCTCCTTTCCCAAATCCCTTGCATCTTCTCTACGATCCCACGGATCAAACTATCCCATAGCTCGTCGCTTCGAGCAATCAAACACCGTCTCTTCGATATTTCGTGATCATCACGTTGATCCCTACGTTCATCTCGTTGGACGCGTTTTGGCTATCTCTTTAGCCATAGGAAAGCCATCTATTTGGCTACGCAAGAGGAAATTCGACTACAAGCTTGAGGAAAACGAAGATCCTGCGATTGCAACGACACTTTCAGGGGTGTGTTCGCATCACTTTTCCTAATGACAATTTCATGACATCTACATATGACCCCTTTATGACATTAAATCCTATGAATGATCAGTTTGTGTTATCTTTGTACACAAGTACAGATTGTTACCACTTAAGACTATTATTACTGTACATCTATGAAGATCAAGTACTTTGGGTCATTCAGATTTTTGAGTGGCGAAATTTTGAGTGTTTGTCTTTTGTCTATATTCATATTACAACTGTAACTATTCATGCAAACCCATTAAGACCACCACCATTTCAAGTCCTAATAATAATTTACTTCTACATATTAAGCTTCGTTAGTAATCTTGTACAAAATTCATACCTTAAACAATTTGAACATATCCGTTTAGAATCCAATGAAACTTACACTTGTTCCTATATAATAAGTTTTTTATGAAGATCGGCTATTGGAATTCTCGAGGGTTTCGTAGGCCCCATTTCTAGACTGAGATCTCTTTTATGAAACGTCACAACCAACTCGACTTATTATGTTTAGAAGAAACAAAAACAAGTGAATTACCCAGCCCTACCTTTCTTAATAAAATTGGCTTCAAATCAAGTTTGATTTCTGCTTCACAGGGTTCTAAAGGTGGTCTTTGGCTCTTACTAAGTGACTCATTCTTTAATTCGTCTATTAGTTTACTCCTTAATGACTCAAATCTTATACTACTACATGTTCTACACAACAACTTAACCTTCTTACTATTTTTCCTCTATGCTCCTAGCCGCGAAGATCAAAAACATGATTACTGGTCACATATTGGAAATTTAATTACCAATTATCAACTCCATGTGGTAATTATTGGTGTTTTAAATGATATTATTATTCCTTCAGATAAACATGGAGGTGCTCAGCTTCACCCTTCGAGATTTCACGACTTAATAACTTTATTTCAAAGTTTGGACTTATTGATACTAATTTCTCTGGTTTTCCGTTCACGTGGCGTAAATCTTCTACTATTAATGATACAATTTATGAAAGACTGGACCGTGTTATAATTCATCCTACTTTAACACAGTCTTTTTCTTCTATTTAGGTTAATCATCATCCTTTTACGACCTCTGATCACTGTCTTATTACCTTCACTTTAGGTCATGATAAACCTTTTTGCAAGTATCTGTTCCGTTTCGAAAATGCTTGGACATTTAATCCTTATTATAAATCAATGGTTCAAAAGGTATGGAATTATTGTCATAAAGGATCATTTTTATTTAAAATCTATATGAAAAAAATATATTAAAAGGTTATTCTAAATCATGGGTTAAATTTCATACTAATAATAATTTTGAATAGCTTAAATATGCAGAAACTAAACTTCTTGTCTTGCAAGACTTGTTATTACACTCTAAATGTAATACCAACCTATCGATCAAATACTCTAGACACCTTCAACGATATGATAAACTACTGGAATTTCAACATCTATTTTGGAAACAACGTGTCAAAACTAATTACTTATTAAATAATGATAAAAACACAAAATTCTTTCAGAATGTCTCTAAAATTAGAACATATAAACAAAATATCTTTTCTTTTCAAACCCAAGATGGGTGTATTCTTCATGATCATAGCCAAATTCAAGATGCTATTTCACAACAGCTTAACAACAGATTTACTCCACAACATCATATTCCTGGTACTTTTCATCATTTACATGTTATTCCGCATATTGTCAATGATCATGACAATCAACTTCTTTTGGCTCCTCCATTCTCATCAGAAATTAAAAATGTAGTTTTAAGCTACCATTGAACAAAACACCAAGTCCGGATGGTTTTCTTGTTGAATTTTATCAAACTTACTGGCCTATTGTTGGTAAATCCTTGACTTATGTTGTCCAGGCTTTCTTCCACTCTGGACAAATGTTAAAACAATGTGCCTACTCCTTCATTACCCTCATTCCTAAAAATGAAAATATCATTACTATTAATCACTTTCGACTGATCAGCTTATGTAATACAATTTATAAAATTACTACAAAAATTATGGCCAATAGACTTCGAATTCTACTTTCACGCCTGATAAGTCCTTATCAGGGTGCCTTTGTTCAAGGCCGTTTATTCCAAGACAATATTTTTCTAGCTCATGAGATCTTTCACTCTTTTCATGCAAAGAAAAAAGGGAAGAAATGGTGGATGACACTTAAATTAGACGTGGAAAAGGCATATGATAAATTAAATTGGAATTTTATTGAACATACTCTTCTTAAATTTGGGTTCTCCCCAATATGGGTACGACTACTCATGACATGTATTACTTCAACTTCATTTTCTGTTCTTGTAAATAATGAACTTGGTCATGTTTTTCACCCTTCTTGTGGTCTTCGCCAAGGAGACTCTATTACAGGAAAAAAATAAAACAATCTTGGCAATTCTCTAGACTTCTTCATCTTCGTGACACTTTTAAGAATGACATTAATTGGGAAGTATGAAATGGTAATTCCATTAAATTTTGAACTGACCATTGGATTCCAGATTGTAATCGTTACTCATATTTTAATAATAGCTCTGATATTAATCTAAAAGTCTCTCATTTTATTACTCATAATTGCCAGTGGGATTTAGGTCATCTTCAGGCTCTCCTGCCTACTTCTGTTGTTAATAAAATTATAGAAATGCATATCCCGATCACCTCAAGTGAAGATAGGATTATTTGGAAACACTCTTCTGATGGAAATTTCTCTGTTAAATCTTCTCGTCCAGTTATACAGCCTAACCAGGTACCTTCTCCATCTCAATCTTTCCCTTGGATTTGGAAACTTCATATTCTACCTAAAATTCAAATTTTCCTTTGGAATGTAGTATCTGATGCTCTCCCTACTACTGAAAGGTTAAATTGTCACTTCTGTAAAGTTATTTCCTTTTGTAGCCCTTGTAATTTGGATAATGAAGACTTAAATCATTTATTCTTTACTTGTCCAGTTACGCAACATATGATGGGAAATCTTCAAATTATGCTTCATACTTCTATTTCTCTTCAGTTTACGAGTGACTTCTTTTTTAATCTAGATTATTTTCGGAATACTAATAAATCTATTATTCCATTACTCTTCCTTTGGTGGAACATTTGGACTCACCGCAATAATATTATTTTTAGACAGGACACTACCAATATAGGAAATTGTCCTTCTGATCAGGCTTACTTCCACTATCATAATTGGAGTACTACTTTTAACTCTCGTACCAGCCTACATATACCTCATATGAAACGTAATAGGAATAATGTTTCTAATAGAACTTTGAAGAAACCTCCTATTGACTGGATCAAATTAAACTTTGATGGCTCTAAGCGTTTGGATGATAGTTCACATATAGCCTATTTACTTCATAGTACTGATATATGTCCTATCTTTATCAATCAACAATGTATCCCGAATACTAGTACCTTGCGCACGGAGGCTTATGTTGCTCTTCTTGGCATCCGTCGTGCGATTATGCTTCAGGTTAAGAACATTATAATCGAAGGTGATAATTTATTGGTGATTAGTTCCATTAAAGGTATTTGGAAAATTTTGTGGGAGATTCATCCATTATTAAAGACATTACTTCGTTACTTGTTTCTTTTGATAATGTTCAGGTTCATCATTGCTTTCGTGAAGCAAATTCAGCAGCATACTTCCTTGCAACTCACAACATTCCGAGTAGTGCCTTTTCCATGGTTCAAAATTACCTTTCCTCATTGTCCATTAGACCTGCACAAATTATTTCTTTAGCACGATATGAGTTCGCTTGTTTGAACTCTAGCTTTGATAATTTTTGTAAGAAGTTTGTAAAGATCATCCAATACGATGATTTAGGAAAGCCTTTCTGATTGGAAGGGATCCTAGTGTTTACCTTGTATAAAAAAAACTATAGTTATTATTTTTGGTGCATGATAAATCAAATTTTGCAGTATTTAATAATTTTAGAATTTTACACTATAAAGTTTTATCAATAATTTTTAGAAATATATCAAAGACACATCCTAAAATAAATCTCTCTTTTATGGACCAAAAAGAAAAGGGGATTTCACATACATTTGGTCGTTAACATACAATATGAAAAGCATTGTAAGCCTTTGGGTGAAGGGAAAGGAATGAGTGAGATTAAAAGTGGTGCAATGGTGTTTTCGTAAATATCGCAAACTTTTTTTTCGGTCCACAATTTTATTTAGATTTGAATTTGTTTTTCTTGATTGGTCTAAACTGTTTATCTTTACGTTCACATATAAACCCTAGATATTTATTTATTTGTACTATACGGTTCAAATATTAATACTAAATGTTCACATAGTTTGTACTGAAAGTGTACAAACTAAAGTGAACTATAGATGTACAAACACACTTTATACTAGAGATTCATTGAGTATATCAAGTGTGGATCACTATTGTGCTAGATGTGAACCTTTAGCATAGTGTATAGTTATTAACCCATCACCCTTTATGTTTAGTTATTTTTACTTGGTCTTTGAGGTTCATATATAACATGCACGTGTTCATATATTGGTAAAGTTCATGTGTAACATGCACATGTTCATGTTTGAAATTCTTTTTACTTGGTCTTTATAGGCTCATATGTAACATGCACAAGTTCATATATTTGTTCTATAAGGTTCATATGTAACATGTACATGTTCGTATGTTTGAAATTCTTTTTACCTGGTTGGTGTGTGTTGATGTTCATATTTGATAACATCAATGTTCATATGTAACAAACACATGTTCATATATAAATTCTTTGTGGTTCATAAAAAAAGAGGTGCATATGTTGTATGTTGATGTTTATATATTGTCATTTAATGTTTATATATAGACACTAGATGTTTATATATGATAATGTCTTCTTCTTCCCAAATTTAATTTACAAATATTTGTAGTTCACGGAATTAAAATAAAATAAAATAAAAAGCCAAAATTACAAAGAAGTGTTGTTGGGAGAGTTGAACCCAAGATCTCAAGGTCCTCCCCCAACTCCACAACCAGCTGAGTTACACGCTTCTCTTGTTTTCTAGGGAAATGAAATTGTTTTTGTTATTTTTCAAGCAAAAGGGGTGCACGCGAACAATCGAATGAAGCAGAACGGATGACCACGATTGTGTCGCATTTCGCACGAAAAAGACATGTTTTACGCGAACCCAAATCCCAAAAAAGAAAGAAAAAAGATAAAACTCTCCTTTAATTTTGTTTGATCTGATTGGTAAAAAATGAAAACAATTATTTTTGCATCCTAATTCCTGAACTAATAAAAAAGCTCAGTTTGTTTAATCTATTTGGACAAAGATGAAAACAATACTCCCTAATACTCTATCCGCTCATTATTAGTTGTCTTTTTAAAGTTATGTAGATACATTAAGAAAATTTCAAATATACTAATGAAATCTTTAAAATCTCACATTGAAAACTGAAATTGTGTAAATATAGTTTCAAACTTTATTAAATAGAACTGACAAAATTGAAAGATTTTTTTTGAAATATATAAACAGACAAATTTTATTATAAAATTACTGTTAAAAAATACTCCGTAAGTATATACGAACGAAGAGATTATTATTACAACGAACTGTCCACAATAGTTATTAAATACAAAGAGACAATATTAAAGGTGCATGAGTGTGTGATCGATTCCCAAATGTTATCTTTGGAAAATAACCCTTCGACCTTGGGTGGCCTCATAAATTTCTTCTACCCTTTTCTTTATTTATTACTAGACATTCATGCCCGGATTGACTATTTTACATCGATTTAATTTTTTGGTAAAAAAATTACTATTAGTTTAAGAATTATTAAATGTTAACGTAGTATATAAATAATCTTTGAAATTAAATTTATCTTAAATAGATGAAGGGAAGAACAATGAAATTTAAAGTTCTATATTAATGAATGTTTATTTTAGATATATATGAATTTTAAATGTAATTCTGAAATAGGGGATTTAATTGTGTTTTTTACCTTTAAAAGCAATACATAATTTTTCTAGCTTCAAAGTTGGTTAGATGGAAGCATTGAGTTTTTTTTAACGAAATAAGTCATCACAAATAATTAGTAGTAATTATCTCGTGTATATTCTAACAATAGGAAGAACAAAATCCGGTTGTAACTTCTCTATAAATGTAAAACTTATTTGAGTGTGATGTTGTAGAGTTCGTATGTCTTTATTATTTTTGTATCATTTTTTTTAGTATAAGTTGAATGATGGGCTATTAAATCTATTTTTAAATTCACACGTGTGATTGTTTTTTAAAGTTTTTTCTAAGTGATAAAGAAACTCCATACATAATTGACGTGAAATGACAGAATATGTCTGACAAAGTAAATGATAATATACACCCAAAAGCATGATCCTATTTGATATTTCGGCTACAATGTTATTTTTATAGACCCAAAATTAAAAATATTAATATGAATGGGGGTTATTCATGGTTTATTTGTTTTTGCTGTTTGGTTTATGTTTCCTATTTTTTTCATTATTTAATTGATCTTTGTCTAATAAAACATGATGAATGAAATAATAAAGCTAAGTTGTAAAGAAGGGGGGTTGAACCCTAGTCATTTTGTATTATGAGAGTGTTTTAAACCATTGAGCTATATTAGAAGATATAGGTTATAATGAAAGATTAAGTAAAAAAGAAGTGAGTATTTGTCATACTTATTAGGCATTAGTTTCACCGTTAGTTTATTTTATATCGATAGATAGATCGATTTATAAGATGAGACGTTTTGTTTGTTTGTTAAGATAAACTGTATACTAAGTAGTCTCGTATATATAAGTATATTTGTGTAACATTAATATTGGTTTATGAAGTTGTGCATAGGTTAAATGGTGTTATTTTAATCGGAGTTTTGCTTAAGCGTTTGTAGTACTAAAGTATATTACAGAAAACTTGTATGGTATAATTTTATGTTATATATAAGTTTGTAAGCCTGTATTAAGACGTCATGAATTAGAGCGAGTTTTTCATATTATATATAATTTATTTTGGTTGGACAATGTATTTGTTAATTTTGAAATTATATATTTTTTTTTCAATTTTTTTTAGTATTTAAGATGCAACTTGTAATGTTTTTGTGTGTTTGGTGACGTGTTACTAAAGTATATTCCCACAACCCTACCCTTCCCCGACATTGCACAACCTCAAAAACTTCACAGCCTCCACCTTACTCCACCCCTCCACCTGCCGGACATGGAGCAGATTGTCGGTCACCTCCAGGCAGAGCACGGGAGCGAGAGAATGAGTGGAACGGAAGAAGGCGTGTGCGTTACCGGCGATTTGGGCTTCACTGCGTCGTCGCTCGTCCAGACTCTTCTTCAACGTGGCTCCACCGTCGATGCCCCCTTTTTCGATTCCAGTTAGTTTCTGGACTGTACATATGTCCTTCATTTTACAGCTCCATTACACACGAATTCTGGTTACCATTGGTTCTTTTTGGTAATTTTCCCAATTTTCGGTTTCTAGGGTTTCATGGAATTTGGCAAATGGAGGGAGAGTGAGGATGCAATTGATGCGTGGAGGAGCCTCGCGGTGAGCCCTAAGGGATTATTTTCGGGATTTATGTCTGATTCTTGCTTTGGTAAATCCTTTCCTGATGTATCTAGTAGTGGAGGCTATTTGCTAGATTCCAATTTCCTTACGAACTCTGAGAATTAGTGGGAACAAAATGTGAATGGATTGAGTTTTGTGATTGGCACTGACAATTCGCCTTTTAAGTCCGGTGGTAGTATAGCTGAGAGGAGGGCGGCCAAGTTTGGGTTTGGTGCATCAAAAATCAATACATCTAGGTTTAAATGTAGCAGTAAAGTGACTTCACCAGCTTACTCGTCACCATATATTATTAGAACACCTGGTATCAGCTCACGTGCGTTGTTGGAGTCTCCTATGATGCTGCCAAATCTTCAGGTACTATTTTCACTGCTCTTGCTCTGCCTTCAGAGCTACTGTGATAATGATGTATGTCCTGTTTGTGATGCTGACTGTAGAATTTACTTTTTAATAATGAAATCTTTTTCTTAAGCACCAACTTTCATTTTACTGGATTGCCTTCACAGCTACTGTGATAATAATGAAGTCTTGTTCTTTGGCTATCTTAACAATGAAATTGATAGTCGGAAGGAATGTGCATGTTTTGAGCAGTATCATAAATCATAGATACACTGTTGCAAGAAGCTGTGTAACTATAACTCGAAAGATAAGTTGGTGATTTAGTTTAGAGACCTCTTGTCTGCGACTACAAGTGTTGCTGATAATTTAATCAAAAGTAGCAGTGAATCAGTAGAATCATGGATAAATGTTAGATTCTTCACTTAGTAAATAAAATGATTATAGTTAGTCATTGTATCTTGAATTCTTGAGAAATCTACAACTGTTGTTTATTACTATCCCTTTTCTGATCTCATGTTTAGTCTGTAATGTGGTAGCCAATTTGTATATATATTTATCTATTAAACTTGTGTTTGCGTAGAGGCCACAAAAGTAGTAAGTGTAATGAAGTTTTTTCACTCAGGCATCTCCAACCACAGGAGCTTTTGGTTTCCCTCATCTGGCCTGTGACAGTGGAGTGATCAGGTCAGAATCATCTAATGCAGCAGATAAGAGCAGTGATGATACATCCTCTTTCACTTATAATCCTAACGGGAAGCCTGTTCCTTTGTCGTGCTATTCTGCAATGCGGAATTGGGTTAGTAATTGAATCTTGTTTTTTTCTCCTGTCAACCAATGTACAAAGTGATGCTCATCTTTTATATAGACTTGTGAAGGTGTTACCTTGTGTTTTCATTAGGCCGCTGTTGGTTGTTCTAATGTGGTTTTATCACTTTTGATTCTTAGCTTCATTTTGACAGGACATTGTTACAGAAGTTGATCAATTCAGGTGGACCATCTTGCTTGCGTTGGTTGAACTTTTCCATCCATTTATCATACATTGTAATTTGTCAAGTTGTTGTGGTTTCTCAGTTTTTTTGGTGTTTCTTTCCAGTATTGAAGAATTCATTCCAGTTTTTGCGGTTTCTACGATCTGGAGTTGTGCTAAGGATAGTAAGGGGAGTTGGTTTACTATGTGATATCTATATTCTATATAAACAAACTAAAAGCCTCATTCTTAAGAGTGTGCATTTGTATTGTGCATGGATTTCTATAGTCGTAAAAAAACCTAATGCCATGGTGTAGGAATGTTAATTGAGGCTATTGTAAGTCCATTTGTGATCCAAGATACTAAGCTAAAATGGTGAGTAAGATATCTCTTTCCGTTTTATGTTCATCATGTAACCTATGCTACTAAGCTGTCGCTGAAGTCGTTACTCTTTTATAATGGATCTGCTTTTTGTAATGCAGTTTCCATCCATGATACCCTTGCAAGTTGTTCTACCAAACATGGAAAATTCCAAGGGTTTGGTGCGTACATCAAGCCTTGGTACAGCTACACCATCATGGATGTCGTCTCAGGCATCTGCATATCCATCAGCAACTCCTCAATTACCACCACTGTTGTCACTCTAGGTTATTATTATGCTTTCTTCTTACTTTACAGCTTATGGTTCCCACTATATTTAGTGTAAGGGGTGAATTACTTAATATTTGGTATAAATATCAGGCACATACATGAACCAATCGGCGTGCAGTAATTTGGCGTCAAGGTAAATGGTTCACAATCTCATGCTTGTGAAACCCATTGTATATCAATGATAGTTCTTCAATTCTTGCATTAAAGAGATCTAGTTTTATGGGTGGGCCTTCTTTAAGGAAAAACACATAATATTTGAATAAAAAAACGATTAAGCCCTAAATTTTGTTTGATTATGATATAAATGAAAGGTATGACTGTTTTATGGTAAATTTGAGAGTTGACGTTTATTAAAAAATCAAACCCTTGGTTTTTTTAGAGTTTCACTATAGGATGCATTATCCTATTACTCCTTTGTTCTACACGTTTTCTACCGCTTATCAAATCCCATGGGCATCTCTAGATATAGTTCCCTGATAATTGTCTTGCATAATAAACGTAATGCTATTTGTGTTCCTAAATTTTGCTCATCTTTTAACTTGATGCCTAGTTGGATCCTGGATTGTCTTGTTTACTTTGTTTCTGGTAGCTTCTTGCAGGAGAAGGTGAAGGCGAAGCTTAAATCTGTAACCATGTGGAAAAGGCTAGCAAATGTGGCTAAAGGTTTAGGTACTGGTTCAGAATTCAACATAAATGCCAATCAATACCTGGCTTTTGGAAAACTCACTGGCACTTCACATGAAGTGCAGAAAAAATTCCCAGCCCGTCGAGTCACCCCTTTTTTGCATTTTCCGCTTGTGCATGCAAAGTAGTACCAAGGTGTTTGGGTTGTGATATCTGAAATCTTAACTCGGCGGTTGAAAACAGTATCCTACAGACAATTTGGACAGGTAGTGAAGTTAGGTTAGAGTAGAGACATATAGAGATATTAGGCTGGACCTAGAATTGAATATCCTTTTTTTATTTCTACACCACTCCAACATCTGTAAAACTGTCACGCTTATTGTTGGCGGTCCTTGGTCTACAGGGAGTCCATCCACAACTAAACAATTTCTGCACACGCAAGCAAGCAAGAATTACTGGTGAGTATTTATCCATTTTGCTCCTTAGCTCCTTACTTTGCCTGTTTGTAATGATGAATCTTTATATATTTATTAGTATGCGCAATTACATGTTTCGGTTTCTGAATTCAACCAGCTGAGGGATGTCGGTAGAATCATAAATTATTATAGAGGGAGTGCTTGATATGTAGACTTCATCTGCATGCAAATCATAGCTAAGTTTAGGAATCAGCATACTGCATTAACATGTGCAGAAAAATAGAATTGTCGTATACTCCCTCGCACGTTTGAATTCCTTCACGTGCATTGCAACTAATATAACAGCATAAATCCCATCTTGTTTTCCTTTCCTTTCCAGTAGTTCGTCCCCTAGTTTGTCCCAGAGTGTTACTTTGATGCTTTCACCACTACAATCAGCATGCAGTACAGATTCAATACAAATTGGGTAATGAGATGAATGAAAGAGAATAAACTACTATAGATGGCAACAATTAAGCTTACGTATTGGATTGTAGGTGAAAATCAAGAGTCTTTGAGACACCTCTTTGTCTAGTTGGCGTCCCAATTGTTTTTCACAGGCCCACACCAGTCACGTAGCCAATAACCTCTGCAGAACCCAAAGAAGCTTAGTTGGTTGCATTAGGCAATTTGCAGTAAAGGTGTAGGAATTAGTTGGGATTTACCAATGAGGTTATTAGCTTGAGAAAGACGGATGTCTTCGATTTCAGTAAAATCAAAAGGATATAGGGGAAAACCATGATTGCTATTTTGGATTTTTTTGACAATAGAGCCTTCATGAAGTTCAATCATGTTGTTGTTATTTCTAACAATACAAAATTCCTTCTTATTAGACACCACATTGAAGTCTTTTATATTATAGACAAACCCCTCTTCTAGCTTGTTTTTGAAACAATGGGCTACGTTGCTTTTGGTAGTGCAGTGGATCACATTTCCCTATAAGACATGGGGGGGAAAGATGTCAAAATTCTGGAAAAAAGATTTAAGGAATGAGCATAAATGACTACACAACATAGACGAAGTGTGTACATACCATTTTATCACATAGAATGAAATCAGTGCTGATGTAGGTGCCCATCCGAGTGAAAACATCCCATTTACGACAGACCATTACTTGAATGTTGGCTACGACCCCTTCCCCCAACTGATTTAGAAGTGCAAAATTCATGATTTATTTCTGGCTCACTGTGCAGATCAAAGAGCTGATGCACTCTACCGAAGGAAATAGATGGAGGCTGATTTTATATCGGATTACTAAGGTATGACGTTTCAAACTTGGATGGCCTTTTAATGCCTACATATAACTGGCTTTAAATGTCTTTTATTTTGCTCACTCTAAAGGAGTACTTACTCACTGCAATTAAGGTAAAACGTTACAGTTTTTGGCTGGGGTCAAACGTATTTTTGGCTGTTAGGTGCAGATTTTTGGCCTCGTTGAGGTTGTTTGAAAAATGAAAATTGAAAACCATATTAAAGACTGTATTTCGTTATTTTTTCTGCGTAATTACTGCCTATTCAAGGCTCCTAAATGGGACCTAATTATGGATTGTTATTGCCTTGCAGATGGCTGAAATTCAGCCTATACATCTTCCAGTTGACATATACGTTTAGATATGGGTGAATTCATTTGGAATAAATTGCAGGTTGCACTGTTTCAACGTGTGGGAACTCATTTGCTAGGGTTAATTTTGTTGGGCCAATTATTGGGCTTTTTCATACATTGTAATACATGGGCCTCTCATTGGGAACACATGCACTATGATATTCCAATTTTGACAGGATTACTTTTGCTGAATTCATTAGGGAATTAATTGTCTCATTTGGAATAAATTGCAGGCTACATTGTTTCAACGTGTGTGAACTCGATTTGCTAGGGTTAATTTTGTTGGGCCAATTATTGGGCCTTTTCATACATTGTAATACATGGGCCTCTCATTGGAAACACATGCACTCTGATATTCCAATTTTGACAGGATTACTTTTGCTGAATTCATTAGGGCATTAATTGTCCTTTCTCTCTACTTTATATATTTATAGATTATTACTATTATTATTATTATTATTATTAATTGTTATATTTTACTTTTTTAGCAGATTGGGGTATATTACTAGTATTGCATTTGTTGGACAACTACTGTACTTGTACATTTTTTTTTCTTTGGGGAAATAGTAAAATCCAGATGAATCCCTCCTTTTCTTTTTCTTAAGTTTTGAAAATACAAAATTCACGTGAAACTAAGTACACTGTTTGAAATAAATTGAGGAGGTAAAAATTTGCATATTTAATTTATTATTTATGACTTTTAGGTCAATAACTAGTACTCCCTCCGATCAAAAATAAGTGTCGTTTTAACCTTGGATATAATATTTAAGAAAAGTATTAAATACACCTAGAATTTTACATTTTTTTCTCAATCTTCTCTCATAATAAATAATCACTATACTCTTAATCCAATAAATGGACAAGAAAAGTCAACAAAAACAAATTCCAATAACTATTCTTATAACTCACTCTTAATTAATTGCCTAGAAATCCTAAAACGACATATAAAATTGATCAAAATTCAAGTGCTAAAACGACACTTAATAAAAATCGGAGGAAGTATGAGTTAATTAGGCTTATTTAAGGACAAGTCCAACAAGCCTTTAATGAGCTCTACCAAAAATAGTCGGGTTTGTAATCTCCTAAACAAGACCTAATTCATTAGGTTGAGCGACGGAGGGGTCTTTTGGAGATTCGGCTCTGCCTCTGATATTGTTTCTTGTGCAGATTGAAGAGATTCAGTTCGTGGTTCGGGTTCCTACGAAGATTCATCGTTGTCATATACAAATTTAATTGTGTTATAAGAAAACTCTACCACAAATTGGCGTCCGTCTGTGAAAATCGAATACGATGACGGGAATCTGATATCGGTGAAGTAAAAATCTGAAAATCTCACATGAAGTTGTTTTCAAGTTTTTATTTCAGCCCCAAGTTTTTGAGGTGTGTTTAGGGATGAGCTTCGGTCTAAAACGGGACCGGATCGGACCGAAAACCAAAATCTAAAAAATGGTGGACCGAAGACCGGACCGAAATTTCCGGTCCGATCCATTTTGGACCGGTTTTAAAAAATGCCCAGTTATTTTTTTTAAATTAAAATGCCTAGTTTTTTTGGGACCGGTTTTGGATGGTTGAAATGTTGAAGCAGTGGGCGAGCCGATGATAGGGGACACCAGCAAGTCAGCAACCAGCAAGAGGACTGTGGGGTAGTGAGAGTTTGTGCGAGAGGGCGAGGTGAGCGGCGGACTGTGATGCAGTGGGCGAGCCGGCAACTGGCGAGGGCAGGAGGTGAGGGTGACGGCGACTTATGAGAGGGCGGACTGACGGCGAATCGGTGAGAGGGCCGCGAAGCGGCGGCCGGAGAGGTTCAGGTGAGTGCGAGTCTGTGCGAGAGCAGAGAGGAGATTGAGAGAGGCGACTGGCGAGAGTTTGATGAGGGTAGCGCAACAAAGAGTGTAAATTTGTTAGGGTTAAAACTTAAAAGTAAAAGTGATAAAAGATATTAACATATTTTAATTAAAAAAAATCCGGTCCAGACCGGACTGGACCCGAAATTCTAAAAATCATGAACCGAAGACCGGACCCAGGCCCGTCTATTAGGGTGTTTCATTAGGTCCAATAGAACAGGGCCCCCAAATTTTTAGGACCCCTTATAAATTTTTAATAGCTTATGTGTTTAATGAAGGCGTATTAGCAAGAATACCATATTTTCAAAGACAACTTGCAAAAAACCCATCTTTTGAAAAGTATTGCAAAAGTACCAATTTTTTGTACTTTTTCTGGTAGTTTTGCTATTGTTAAGGGTGAAATTTAACTTTTCTTTTAAATAAAAAAATCAGATAAATCATTAAAACTTTTGAAAAGAAAAGGTAAAAAAAATCTTAATCATATTAATCAATCTAAAATATTAACCCTAATCAATCCCAAATCCTAAACCCTTCCTCGTCTCCCTCCTCTTCTTCCGTCTTCCCCGAAGGAAGTCGTTTCTTCCGACCCCCGCCGTCGCCGTGCTCCCTTCCGACCGCCGCTCTTTCGACCGTGGACGGTGTCGACGACGAAGGAGGCGGAGCAAGGACCAGAGATGCACGCGGTGACCTCTTGAAGTACAGGGGTTTCGCCGGCATCGGGCTCGTGGCCGTCTTCGTGTTCCTCATCGGGTTCGCGGCCGACATCGGGCACGCGGCGGGGGACGACGCGAGCAAGACCGACTTGAACTTTTGGGTTTCGCCGGCGTCGGGCTCGTGGCCTTCTTCGTGTTCCTCATCCCCGTTATGTATTTCAAGCACGGCGACATGCTTATCAGCACGTTGTTGCAGCTCGAGGATGTCTGCGCCAAGGACCCCGTCCACATTGTTGCCATCAGAACAAGGGTGAGTGCCAGAATCCCTGCTGTCCCCATTGCCCTCTATGTGTTCGATGAAATGTCCACATACATCTAGACTTTTTTATAGTTTGCACTATCACACTAGCAATCAGTTTGAAGATATATAGACATAAATAGTGAATCAATAAATTGTCTCCTTCTTTGTGTGAAAATTCCGTATTGCAAGGTTGTGTTTATGTTGCAATCTCTGTATCCCAAATCAACTATTCTTGATCTTTTGCATCTGTTTAGTTTTGCCAGATAATTATTTTTTATGTGTAAAAAAGACCAATGCATGTGATTTGCCTTTTTTTGCAACATAATCTTTTTCAAAATTTATGTAGCACAATGAAGTTAGATATCAAACTGTGTATTCTGTTTGTGTAAAAGCAGTGCTTCTTTATGCATACATAGGTTCATCATACAAGTGATATGAATACACCATATCAAAAGCACTGCACATCAAACTGATGCTATTGTAAAATAGATTTAAAGTAAAGACTATAGAGGCTGATGTTAATTCAAATTTATGAATCCAGTTTATCAATTAGTTACAATAATTTCAGAATAGGGAAATTAACCACTACGTTTTGTGTTTATGCTTAACAGCCCAGACCCCGAAAATGATTTATATCTGAAAAACATCATAATATAGTGTTGAGAAGTGTATTTAAGGATGCAACTCCAAAATTCCCACTTATTCCAGTCAAATAAGAAACTCTAATGTGCATTTCTACAATAATTTTGCCTGGAGATGATTGTTGAGACAATCATTTATATTCTTATGTTCCACTTTTCTTGAGTTAATTAAACACTTAATTTGTTTCTTGAGTTAATTAAACACTTAATTTGTTTATTGAAATTTTGTGATATAACAGAGCATTGATCTGACTTCGTCTAATTGTGGCCTGACTTTGTATAAATGTGGCCTGATAAAGTCACTATTGTTCTGAAATTTAAAATCGGCTTAAATTTGAGATTTTGTGATATAACAGAGCATTGACCTGACTTGGTATAAATGTGGCCTGACTTCGTACACATGTGGTCTGATAAAGTACATAATGTTCTGAAGTTTTAAAGTACCTTGTTCATCGCCTATATACATCACCACCAAGCCTTGTTTGACCCCAAGAAAAACACCTCTCGATTCATTAAATTCAAAATTTGACCACACCATCGTCTTCGTCATGTTCAAATTACTTAAACCCGACTCTTGAATCATTTGAAATCACCTCCGAACGACATCAAATCACCTTCTTTACTGCTTGATGTGGAGGGAGCGATGGCGAGAGTGGCGGAGGTGCGGGAGAGAGTGGACCGTGCAGTGCCAAGCACTTCATGCTTGATGTGGATTTCCGGATTTTCATTAAGATCACAAGTACTCAGAAGAGATGTGGACCGTAATAAACTCCTACAACCATCCCTCCATCCTTCTTTACTGCTACTGAAAAAATATGATCCAAACAAAAACAATGGAGGCATCGGATGCTAATTAATACACAAGAATTTTGAAGGGGAAGGAGAAATCTATTCTAAATCGATTCAAAACATTGGCTAACACTAGTGTTCCTCACTCATATGAGAAAGATGTTGAAAAGTAGGTATCGAATCCATCAACTTTTGTAAGGATTAGCTTGTTGCAAGGTGCGTAATTTGTTTCTTAAGATCTTATCTTCTTTCATGTCAATTCGTTATGCTTTAATCATAGTCTACTAATATTTCCTTATCATATGTATGAGAGGTTGACGAGCTATAACAGATCGAGCATTGACCTGACTTCGTACAAATGTGGCTTGACTTTGTACAAATGTGGCCTGATAAAGTACATTGACGGTTGACGAGCTATAACAGATCAAGCATAGACCTGACTTCGTACAAATGTGGCTTGACTTTGTACAAATATGGCCTGATAAAGTACATTGATGGTTGACGAGCTATAACAGATCGAGCATTGACCTGACTTCGTACAAATATGGCTTGACTTTGTACAAATGTGGCCTGATAAAGTACATTGACGGTTGACGAGCTATAACAGATCGAGCATTGACCTGACTTCGTACAAATGTGGCTTGACTTTGTACAAATGTGGCCTGATAAAGTACATTGACGATTGACGAGCTATAACAGATCGAGCATTGACCTGACTTCGTACAAATGTGGTTTGACTTTGTACAAATGTGGCCTGATAAAGTACATTGACGGTTGACGAGTTATAACAGATCGAGCATTGACCTGACTTCGTACAAATGTGGCTTGACTTTGTACAAATGTGGCCTGATAAAGTACATTGACGGTTGACGAGCTATAACAGATCGAGCATTGACCTGACTTCGTACAAATGTGGCTTGACTTTGTACAAATGTGGCCTGATAAAGTACATTGACGGTTGAGGAGCTATAACAGATCGAGCATTGACCTGACTCGTACAAATGTGGCTTGACTTTGTACAAATGTGGCCTGATAAAGTACATTGACGGTTGACGAGCTATAATAGATCGAGCATTGACCTGACTTCGTACAAATGTGGCTTGACTTTATACAAATATGGCCTGATAAAGTACATTGACGGTTGACGAGCTATAACAAATCGAGCATTGACCTGACTTCGTACAAATGTTTCCTTTCCAATATGAACGTATTGATCTAAATGTCAAAACTCAACCATGTTTGCAGGCTCTATCAAAGACATTGACGGTTGACGAGCTCTTCTATATAAAATGAGTCGGCTAACATTGGAGCGTAATTAGAATTTATCTTATTAAGTAGAATTTATCTGGTTAAGTGTAATTAGTAGTTGTTATCAATTCAACGAGAATCACAACTAATAAATACAAATTTAAGTGTTTCATATTTAAAGTTAATAGAGTAATGACCTGACTACGTACAAATATAAAATTTTGTGATATAACAAAGCATTGACCTGACTTTGTATAAATGTGGCCTGACTTCGTACAAATGTGGCCTGATAAAGTACATAATGCTCTATTATGTAACAAAGCATTGTGTACTTTGTCAGGGCACATTTATACAAGGTCAAGTCACATGTATACGAAGTCATATCAAGAAGAGTGAAACACACTCCGCGCTCTAAACCTCATGCGATTACTATTACCAGGAGTCTGCCATTCTTTCAAGCTTAGGGTCTTAGTTCATAGCTAAACATAGTTTTACCCATAGTAAAATTGTGATAATATTTTGTATATAGTTTAGACTATGTTGTTTTCTTAGATTTTTTTTTCATTTATATCACCATATTCAACCATTTTTCATATTAGCTCCAGTCATATTAATATCTTTTGATTCTCTTATTGCTTTAACCTTCCATCCAGTATGCTGCTTGGAAAGCTGCAACTGTTGCACAAGCAGGGATAAAATATGCTATTACCATCTCTACCAATATGGCAGGAAGAGGCACTGATATCATTCTTGGAGGAAATCCAATAGTAGCTAGGTGTCAATTTTCTTAACACCTTACACTTATGTATCTTTTAAAATGTTCGAGAGTTCAAAATGCTCCCCCGATTGTGAGATTTGCTTGGCCTATTTTGACAAACTCATCTCATCTCATAAATTGTGTATTCCCTTGGACATTTCAGGTAAAAGTGGGGAGATCTTTTGATGTGGAATACTGATCTTGCAATTTTGTGATATAAGAGAGAATTGACCTGACTTTGTATAAATATGACCTGATAAAGTATAAATGTGGTCTGATAAAGTTAACTGTATGAGTTTTGCTTCTCAGTTTGGAAAGCAAATACCATATTATAGTAAAGATTGCTTTCCTAGCTTTAGATTTAGTAAAGAGTTTTGCTTCTCAATTTTGACTGCGTGTAGCCACGCAGTCAAAACAGCCATGAACGTTATTTCATCAAGACTTTCCTTAGATTTAGTCATAGAGTCATAAAGAGAAACAACCTCGTCTCCATGTCCATTTCCCCAGATTCAGTCATAGAGCCATTGAGTTATATCATACCTCACGAAAACCTCTCAAATTTAGCAAGGTTTTATAATTGTAAAATTATATGATTTTTAACATAAAATTATTTCTTTCCATTTATAAATATACATAGGACTATTGTAAATATAAGGAAAATTAGTTTAAAATTTAAAGTTAATTTAACAAAATAATGACCTGACTACATACAAATATGGCCTGATAAAGTAAACATTGCTCTAAAATATGAAATCGACCAACATTTAAAATTTTGTGATATAACAGAGCATTGACCTGACTTCATATAAATGTGGTCTGATAAAATACATAATAATCTGAAATTTAGCTTTTGCTTTTTATGAAATATACGACCTAAAATACTCTGAAAAAAACAGGTAAGGAAAATGAAAATGTATATCTAGACAAGTTAGAATTTTTAGGATCCCACCACAGGTCCACAACCATATGACACTAACAGAAATAATGTCAAAAAAAGGAAAAATATACACAAAACAACCAACTCCAAAAAAGACAAGTAAGGAAAATGAAAATCATTTACATAACAAGATGAGCCTCTGAATTCATGTCAATATGCACAAGGGCACACAGATCCAGAGCCAAGTCTAAGAGGATGAGTAGGCTTCCAGTTTAGGGAGGAGACTCCTCCAAGCCTTTGCAATCTCGGTGGCCAGACGAGCCTGCCCCTTGGCAAACTCATGGAAAGCAAGTCCCATGTCAGCGGTTTTCTGCTCTTGGAAGGCGACCATCTCTTCATTCATTAGCCTGACAATCGTCTCAAATCTTCTAGTGCCTTCTTCACTCTATGCTTTCAACTGTAATTGTGAAGAAAGCATTTGTTAGAGGATATGAATTAGTAATGTGTTAAGCTGGGGTGAATGATAATGTATATCAACTAGACTTGCCTCCCTGTATTCAGCCTCAGCCTCTCCCACCCTCTCTGATCGGGTTAGCATGAGCTTGTCCATGAAATTAGAAGAGCATAATTATTGAACTGATAGCTGGACTATGTTTACCACAACATAAAGCTCAATCGAGTTCTTTGAATGCAGCAATTTTGTAAGCCAGATGATATCCACAATGAAAAAGGTTCAAAACAAGATAGCCTCCTTAACAATTGATAAAGACATATAGACACCAGCAAAAGACTAAACCAAGAAAACAACAAAACTTTGCTCAACCTGCTGTGCAATGCACTACATATGACCACAACAGCTAGAATTACTTTCAGCTAACATGATAGGACAAAAGGGCAAACGTACTCTGAACACACTCACTAAAACCAGAGGAATTCCAATGCTTTCCTAATTCCTTGGCAAAAAATACTTAGCACTGCCACTTAGTACCATAAAGCACATCAACCCTTCAAGTTTCCTGCGCCAGGGAATTTCTCCTCCATGACTAATTAATTACGTATGTATGGCAACTTCTTTCTCAATTATTGCACCCGTAATTAGCAACAACCGACGAATTGAAGTGGATTCTATCCTACTATACAAGAACACCAGTGACGAAATACCAATACTCACATAAACACTTAGTGTACCAAAATTAAACATAAATCACAACCAAACACCAGGATTGTATAAACACTACATATATTAGGGAAAATAAAATTTTAATTTCACAACCGCAAGCAAACGTCCCAAATTGAAATTGGAACTGAAAACAAACACTCAAAGTGGATAATAAGTCATGTCAAGAAGAGTGAAACACACTGCTGGCAGAGATGCAAAAGTTGAAGGCAATGTTCTATTTAAAGTAGTGTTCTGACAGTTAGCTTCTCAATGGTTTTGAACTACAGATGAGTGGATGTAGAATGAACACTGCTGGCAGATTCAAACTTTGTGTCCACATGGGTTGCTTTGATCTTGAATGAACACTGAAGCTGAACATGTACAATTGTTGCTAATTCAAAAATGTGTCAAGTAGACGATTTCAAATGCCTAAAACCGAGGGAAAGGGCTGTACGGAACTCCAATTTAGACGTTGAACTTTGAATAATCCTCCATAACTTAAGCCAAAGTTCTCTTAAAACTAAATTCAAAAGGAAATCTGATGTCCAGAATCAGAGAAGCACTGAATATGAGATCCAAACTTAAGAAAACTCCTAAACCACAAATCCCAACAACAAACGAATTTTGAAATCATTAGCTCAATCTAAGTCTCACCACAGCAATGACAAAATCAACCGTAGATACATATACACAAAAGAGCAATAATGAAGAAATCTCACTAGCAGCTTGCGAAAGAAGGTCGCATTTCCAAGCTGAACGGCAAGGAACAGAGCCGTAAAATCGGCCTTGAAATTCTCATACTCTACGCGAACTTCGATTTGCAAGTCGTAGCGCGAAATCAATTCCGACTTCCGGACACGCCTCGCCGCAAGCGGAGGGGAATAAGCATGAACTATCTCGGTGTCGCCGTCGCCGAGATTTCCAATTCTCATACTCGGTGTCGCCGTCGCCGTCTCGACAATCACCGTCGGGACTCGGATACACCGATCCATACGAGTCAAACCAGCCGATTCTAGGAGCGCCGACCTCGGTGATGGCGTAAGAGATTATCAGCGAGAAAGAAGAGGGAGCGAGAAAGTGAGACGAAATTCCATAGTTACCGCTTCAACAGGTATTTATAGTTTCTGCTCCGGATTTAATTTCAATGAGAGATTGAGGTGTAAGGAAGGGTTTGATCGAGATCGAGATTGAGGGAGGAGAAGAGAAAGCCAAGGGGGAGATGGGATTAAGAGAGGTAGGTGAGAACGAACAAGGAAAAGTGAATGTGCTATCTGGGCAGCTAGGGTTTTTCATTTGTGTGCAGCGTTAAGCTCTTTTAAGTGTAATTAAGGATTGTTAAAAATCTAATTTTCATAAAAGAAAAGGTAAATGAAAATATGATTTTATCTTTTTTATTTTCAAAAATTTTACACTTTTATGGTATTTTTGCAATACTTTTCAAAATTTGATATTTCTGCAAGTTACCTTTAAAAAATTGGTATTTTTTACAATTAAGCCTTTAATGAATACATCTTGTTCTAGTGGTTCTAAGAGTGTTCTTTTAGGCAATCAACTTAAGTTCAAATCTCACCACCATCATTTTTTATTTTGTCTTTCTTATATTAATAAATTATAACAATTAATACCTATTTTATTTTAATAACTATTTTTTTGATCAAAATTTTATTTTTAGTATCTTATATTGTTAAAAAGACAATTTATACTTGTGTGATTTTAATCACTCAATTCATATTTAATTAAAATACCATTATTTTTTCACTTGAAAAAAATATTTTTCTTTATTCTATCCTTCTTATTATTTAATAAATTATAAATATTATTATATTTAACAGAGGATCCTCCAATATTATTGAACGGTCCTGACCGGACCGGTTTTCATTCGGTCCAGTCTAGACTGGTTTATGCTCATGCCTAGGTGTGTTGAAGAAGAACATGAGGACGATGATCCAATTTTTCTGTTCGATAAATGGATTTATATCTAAGAAGTGTAATCGAGCCGGGACATACACGTTTTCGAGGGAGCCCATTCGTGTTATGAACATGTGCTAATATTGAGGATGCTTACATATGTGAACAGTGTCATGGCCGTATGGCAAAGCTAAGAATTGCAGGGGCATGGATTGAGTTTTTGGAGGTTGAATTGGACCAATGAACCGTCCCTATGAAGAAGCAACCCACTCGCCGCGACTGCTCTCTCCTTATTGCTTCCGCTACCACGAGGAGAATCAGGTGATCTTGATAACAAAGGGTTTAAACATCACGATCTTGATAACAAAGGGTTTAAACATCAAAATCTGATGCTGGGATTCACGTGAGAAGTCATATTATTCATAGGGGTATCTTTGGATTTGATGTTGGGCTTGCTCATGAAAGTAATTGTTGTGAGAAGCTCCAAAATAGAGCTCTGGTCGAGTCGAATTTGAGTGGCTCGTTTATGGCTGAAAAGGCGACCAAATGGGGCAATCCCGGTGTCGTTGGGTTCGTGACGCTGCAAGGTGTCTCCGACGATGGGTTGTAGCGGCTGGGATCCTCCACCGACGTTAGAAAAATGCTACAAATTTGTGTGGTTTTTCGATTTTCTATGCACAACATGGACAAGTTCGAAGGTACTTCGATGTCATACAGAGATGATTTGAGACAATTCAAGAGTCAAGTTCAACTAACTCAAGAATGAGGAGGACATTAGTGTGATCAGATTGTGGATTAAATGGCTCGAAAGGAGTCTTTATTAGGGTCAAACATAGCTTGAGGGTGATGTATATAGACGATGAAGAAGAACGAAGCACAACATATATAAGTGCTTATGGAAGAAATCGTCCCTTCTCCATCAAGTCTAGGAAGAGACACCAAAGTGGGTCAAGGAGCGAAATTCCTTCCAAGCCTACGTCTAATCTGAGCGGTAAAATTCGATCCCGAACGTTAGTCTATTTAAATTGAATTGAATTATTTTTTCTTAAAGTATATTCAGAATAATTTTATTTAATCATGCAATGATTGTTTTATGTTTATACCATGTTGGTACAACACCGGAGCAAACCGCTAACTAAAGCGAGATATGAAATTCAAGCGCTAGCTATCAAAAGCCGGCGATTACGACATTGAGATTAAGGGCCGGAACATGAGATGAGTTTACAGTGATAAAGATCGACGTAAGGGCATACAACAAGCCCTACAGAGGCTACTCAAGATACTTGCTTACTGATACGAACTCATCGAGCTAAGTTTTCAAGCACTTCTTTTAAATTAATAGTATTCTCTTTAAGTTTTAAGTTTAGTTACATCGATAAATGATATTCGCATTTAATTATTAAATTGCAACTTAGTAATTTCATTAAACCATTGATTTGATTTCCATATGGTTATTTTGAAAGCATAGAATTAACAGATTGTTTGAAACAACAAGCCTACGAGACACAAGGGTACGAGTCCTCATCATATTAGCCTTCGGGGCCGCATGAGCACGAGCTGCCATCAGTCTATTCTATTAGCCTACGGGCCACAGGGACACGAGTTGTCATCTTCATTCTACTAGCCTATGAGCCACAGGGGCACGAGCCACCATCAGTCTATTTATTAGCATACGGGACACAGGGGCACGAGCAGCCATCATCATTCTATTAGCTTGTGGGCCACAGGGGAACGAGTTGCCATCATTATTCATTCTACTAGCCTTCGGACCGCAGGGCACAAATGGCCATAATTCTTTATTAAACTAGCCTGAGGCCAATGAGGTACAAAGTACTCGTCAAGCTTAATGCCAAAACTAGCTTGAGGCCAGTGGGGTACAAAGTACTCATCAAGCTTAATGCCAAAACTAGGCTAAGGCCAATGGGATACGAAGTACTCGTCAAGTTTAATATCAAAACTAGTTTGAGGCCAATAGGGTATGAAGTACTCACTCAAATAAATGCCAAATTATAGCCGAGGCCAGAAGGACAGATGACTTGGGCACACCCCTATAACAGAAGAATCGAGCTTAAAAGCTGAAACGAAAAGGGAAATATCTTTTCAGGAAATGCACGGACCGTGCACCAAGATGCACGACTCGGAATGGAGGAGCTGCCAGAACGCACGGTTGTGCATTGCACGGCGTGCGTTCCCTCGACTTGGAGAAAAAAGTCGCACCAAAAAAATCACGGTAATGCATGGCCGTGCGGTCGACTGCATGGCCCATGCGTTGCTCTCGGCCTTGGGAAATTAGAAAAAGCTCTGGAAAAACACCGTAATGCATGGTCGTGCGGTCCATCGCATGGCCGGTGCGTTACCCTCGACTTGAAAAAAAATCAAAGAAAAACACACGGTTGTACGGTCTACCGCACGGCCCCTGCGGTGCCTTCGGTATTGTACATTTGGAGAGATCCATTCAAGAAATTACCGCGATGCAAGATCCGCATACTCTCGAACGGCCAGAGTTCAAGCCTTGGAATCATCCCGTGCATGATCGGATATATTAAAGAATCAGATCTTCTTACCCTTAATGAGACCAAGGATCTGCATATTTAGTTTTGTTATTTTATTACTTTTAAGTCAATAATTAGTATGAGCTAATTAGGCTTATTTAATGAGGTGCCCAACAAGCCTCTTAATGAGCTCTACCAAATATAGTAGGGTATTTAATCCCCTAAACAAGACCTAATTCATTAGGCTAAAGTTTTCTTCTTCTTCTTAAGAGTGTAGCCTCCATTAACACCACATTCAATCGCTGACTTGAGCGTCAGAGGAGCCTTAAGAGAAATCTAATTCTCCCTCTGACGTTGCTTCTTGCGCAGATTGAAGAGATCCAATTCGTGGTTGGACTTCCTACGAAGATTCATTGTTATCCTATACAAATTTAATTGTGGTGCAAGAAAATGCTACCACACAAATAAAAAATAATACAATGTAAAAAAAATTACAAAATAAAATATATCTCACCACGAAAAGCAACACAATGAAAAATAAACTGAATACTCAAATTAATAACTTTGTTTATCATTCCTATATTTTTAAAATCTTCAAAAATTAAAATTCATTATTGTATTGTTTACTATTATTTGAAAGTTGAAATCGATGGATGAAGGGGTTGAGAGAAAACTAGCCAACATCAACAAACTTACATGTAACAAATTCTAATATTACAGCTACCATTAAATTATAATTGTAAATTAAAAAAATGTCTGAAAAATATGAAGCGATCGTTTATGATACTTTTGGACTAAGACCATTTGAACAGTGGTATTTACATTAAATTTCTAATTTAATAAAAACATTAACAACAAAATAAATGTTAGACTTATAGAATAAATCAATAAAACATACCATGATTTGACATTTCTTTCTATTTTCATTCTTCAAAGGTCTATGATATTACGATGCTCTATATCATCACCAATTAATTCCTATGTTCAGGGCTTTAATTATCTATGTCGATTATATATAATTTTTTAAATTATCATTGACACTTATTAATAAAAGTTTATTTATTGAAACATTAATGTTAAAAATTTTAATAGTATCTCATATCAATTTAGTTTTCAAATATTAATTAAACGGGTCAAATACCGAAAATCACTCATACAATAGATCATATTATCGATAATCACCCGACCTTTTACTATTTACCGAAAACCATCGGTGTTGATACCTCTCTTAGCCAAAACACCACCCAACCGTCAAATCAATGTTAAATATGTGAAATTACTAAAATACCCCTTATTATTTTATTGTATTTGGGGTTTTTTTAACATTTTCATTTGTGGGTAATCTGACCCGACTCACTTGGGATTAAATTGTGTCAAGCGATTTGGCAAGAGCTTAATTAGATTTAGCACTATCAAATTGGCTGATGAATCGAGCATATATTTTTTTTTTGATAAGGGTAAAAATTCGAGTAATCGACAAAAAAGTCGGACCACTCGAGACGCCGATAAATCGGCAACTGGAAAAACCAATTAGCACACACAGACAAGCAAATGAAAATACAACAAAGCAAAAGCGAGCTACAAGACTAGTGAGAGAAGTGAGTACATCACAAACGAGCAGTCCCACCAGACGACGAGTCAAACATGAAAACAATCCTGGAAAATGTTGAATGGACAACCATGACATTGCCCCCACTCATTATGAGGGATCTTCAGGAGTCTCGACCACCCTGACGTTGCCGTTTGGATCTTCAGGAGCCTCAACACAACCACGACCACAACTGGAACAACTCGATCTCCACACTAATCAACTCAACAGAAGCAAAGTAGTACAACACACAAGCTTGCTTACACACACACACACACACACACACACAAAAAACTGAACTCAAATCCAATCCAGGAAGCAAGATCTGCTCGGGGGGACAGGGCCGGAGAAGGAGGGCGGAGAGGAGTAGGGCGGCGACGGGGCAGAGATGGAGGGCGGAGAGGAGGAAGGCGGCGGCGGGGGGACATGGGAGGGAGGTGGACGGCGGCGAAGGAGGAGGGGACGAGCCAGGGGGGAGAGGTAGTCGAAGAGGACGAGCCTACATCAGCCATGGATCAGGATCATGTAACACCCCTGATTTATATCGGTTGTGCCACACGCCAGTGACTTCAGACATTACTGTCCAAAGCCACCCTAGGATTTAATCGGAATAATTAAACTTAAATACGTAAATATATTAACTGAAAGATTAAACAGCGGAAGACATTTGTATATGAAACTCGACCCTTTTATATTAAAAGATCTCTCATCAAATGAGAGTAGCATTTACACAACAGAGTAAAATTTCAGCGGAAGACTTTAAATTAGACATCGGAAGACTTTTAAGAATCAACCTATAACATCGCTAGGTTATAAAGATATATTAAAGTAATATTTAACAACTTAAAACACTGACACTTAAATCTTTGTCTGCAAGCCTCTTCTTCTTCAACTGGTTACTTCGACTTCGGGAATCAACCACTGATGTGCCGTATAGGACGGATGACACCAGCCAACCATGCAAAGAATAAAACCCGGTTGGTTAGTCTAATGAAAGACTATGCAAGGGTGAAAACAGAATGGTTCTAGTGATCGTAACCGTTTACTATCATTGTCCCTCGAATGATAACCGAAGGAACGATATATAACCCGGAACTTTCACGAAATGATTAATATTTTAGATATGCACTGAAGAGAAGACTCCCAAAGGAAATGAGTCTTATGGGAAACATACGAACGAAAGACTCCAAGAGATTAAGTCTTATCGGAAAGTATGACAAGTGTTTGGGAACCTTATAATTTCACACAAGAGTTTAAAAGCGACTTGGCTATTTGGGTCCACGACCAACCACACCGCTTAGTGCGAATCCAGATTGGAAAGAGGACTTACTCTAACCGAAGCCCAGACGAGTTTCCACGTTGTACTTCTCGCCCAAGGTTCATTAATTATGTGCCTAACCACACTTATCTTATTTAATTACAAAACGTATATTACTGTTAAGGCTTTTAATATTATCTCGAGTAACTACGAACCTTTATGATTTCGAGTAACTATGAACTTTTATGATTTCGAGTAACTATGAACCTTTAATACACAGGGTGACATTACGTCCACCCAAATTGCACTAGCAAGGTGCTTAACACTTCAAATCCTTACAGATGGATAAGAAGCAATGAGTCACGATCTTAAGAGAATTATAAAGAAACGACTATTCTCACAAGGAATATCGTTCCTACGAATACTCGTGCTATTCTAGCATTAAAGTTTTAATTTAAATCCACAACAAAACCATTATGGTCATTAACAAGTATATTAGCGTTGTTTCTAGCAATATATACAACCTACAATAATATCATATTTTAATCACATTATTTATAAAATCTGTTCCCAAACGAAAACAACAGTTCAATCCAATTTAATTAACAATTAAAAACAATTTATAATTAATAGAACATGGAATGATTAAGCAAGAGCGAACCGCCACTTGCCTTAAGTAGATTCGGCGATGAATCTAGACGAGACGACTATTGATGATATCCTTTCCGGGGATATGGCCTATGCTTCAAATAGTTCTAGCAAATTACGGTTCCACACGCGATCCAGCAAATAACGTTATAACTGACAAATTAATTAATATCAATTAATTTGTCTGGACGAACTCAAGGGATTAAATTTAATAAATTTTTATGATTTTAAATCATAAAAATATTAATTAAATTTTCCTAAAGAAAAATACGGATAAAAGTGGGTCGAAATTATACCGCTCGAATGATTTTGGGTTAAATTTGGACTGAATGGCTATTGGGCTTTCGGCCCAACAAGGAACTAATTAAGGGGGAGGGGCCCACCTCCTTCTTCTTCTTCAACCTCCCACGATCAACAGCAACAACAACAACAACTTCAACACAACAACTCGGCGCGGGGCTTCGCCGAGGAGGAGCTTCGTCACCGGAGAGTAGCGACCACCAGCAGCAGCCAGCAGCGGCGGCGAACACCAGCAGAACTACGGCAGCTCCCAACAGCAGCACCACGCAGCAGCGGCGGCTTCACGCAGCAACGACTGAGCTGGGGAGCAGCGACGGCAGACAGCTTCAACGACGACGGAGCTGGGTCGCCGGGATGGGCTTCGCGACGCCGGAAGAGCAGCAGCAACACCCACGAACATCAGAGGCCTCGCGGCGCCTCGCCTTGTCGCCGGATTAATCTCGCCGACGGGAAGAACAATCGAGAGGGGACGGGAGAGACTTGGTTAGCTCTCGGTGCCCATCAACTCTCCAGCCTCACCTCCATTAAATAGCCCAAGGAGGAAGCCCCAACCTCGACACGGAGGAGCAGGCGGCCGCCACGACGAAGGGCACGCGGCACACATGCCGGCTTGCTCGAACAGCACACGACCGCGTCTTTTTGCCCGAAAAAAAATATATGGGCATGGTTTTTAACCCCGGAAATTATATGTTTGTATCCAAATATATATTCTAAGTCCCGAAAATACATCGAATGTATTTTATACCACTCAAGGAATTATTACGGAGATCAAGGATGTTACGGAAAATCCGAACTCCATTGAAAGCGAAATAATTATTGAACGAAGGTTGAGAAAATTACCCAAATATCCTTACTAAAAATGAGGGGTATTACATCACTACCCCCTTAAGAAAAGTTTCGACCCCGAAACTTGGCCGATAACAGCTCAGAGAGCGACCTCTACTCTAAGCTATCCAATACTTATAGGTTTAACCATGCTTGACCCATTTAACACTTCGTAAATTGGTTCAAACATTTCTAGGTTAAAACTTATCACCCTTCACAACTTAAGAAAATTCTATCATCTACTTACACAAACATCTATTCCACCAGGCTATTCCTATGGTAATATGAGGGTTATTACATTACTATCCCCTTAAACATAGTTTCGACCCCGAGACTAGCATTGTTAACGAGGAAGCGGTCTCACTACCAACCTTACTACCTAAACTTAATATCCTTAGTAACCTTATCACTGACATTGTTCCTAGGAAATCGATCCGTCTCTTCAATTACACCATTATCCCACATATCTCCATATGTTACACCTGTAGCAACTCGTAACTACAACCACAAAGTCATAATAATCTTATGATAGTATCCTAAAAAATCATTGCAACCGATTTGCTATACCTTAAGCATGAGAATACACATTACTCATTTCACTTTTCCATTTATAACTTCTCTCAGAGTACGTACCTTATCTTCCTCATAATCCATTACCGGAACTTAGTGGTTCTTGAGACATCGCATTTCTTAATTCCTTTAAGTGTATACCCCACAATTCCATTGCTCATCATCATCGGGTTTGGCCCTTATGCCAAATTCTAACTTGGTATCCTTTCGGTAATGACTTAGCCTATTCCTTTAATCACTTTATAACTTAAACTTTTAAGATTCTTTAACTTTCTCCAAAAATAATCACAACACCTTTATTCTTATGTTCCTCAAAGCGAATCACAAGAGACATTACTCCTATTTCCTCAAAGTATCATATTGCTAACTGATTCATTACCAACAAAATCAATCACTTATGTCCTAATCCTTCAATAGATATACACGAGTAACAATTGTTACCTTACTCCTTAAACACAAATAAGACAAATTTATTTACTAAATCCTTTAGTTTATCGAAATCATCAACATAACCTATCCTTAAACTGTAATCTTTCCATTTAAGTGGCCTACTCCCAACACAATAGCTTCATAACTTAATCTCTTCCAAAAAGAGTTTTACCATAAGCCTTATAGATGACACACTCACATAAAGTCCAAATGTCGAACCTTGCAACCTTACAAAGTATCATAACTCTTTATTCCCTGAAAGTACAACTTACCAAATTCAATCACTTGGCCCAATTAGGTTTGGCCCATACGCCCATTTCCTAACTTACATCCCAAAGGTTTGTTTAACTGTCTCAAATAACTTATTTCTAATTTAAGATCCTTATATTCCTCACACAATTTACTATCCATCCAAGAATTATTCATATCATTTCCTTATATTACCTCAAACGAACCTCAAATAGATCTTCCAAAATGATACCTATGATTTCGTACACTTAGTTGCTCCACAAGCTATAACCACCGGTCCTACACTGGCCATACTTACTTATAAATCCCGTAACCATAACTCTTGGTTCCATCGTCTCACTCAAGATCGCAATAGGGGAAACGAATTCTTGATGAGCTATCCTTTTGATCTATTTATTCCTTTCTCAACAATCTATCTACATCAATGCTTATAGCATGAACTCACAACTAGGCATTCTGGACTTCGCATTAGTCCACCACTATATACTTTATCAGAACGAATGTTCAAGGTACACATATGAGAGATAACTCTTAATCTCATAGAGCATTAACCACACATCATTGTTCTTACACCCTAAGGAATTTTGGAGAAACTCTACTTACGAGATAACGCCCGTCAACTCAGAAAGCAATCCATGTCATATAGATGTGACATTACTCCAGAAATGAAGAAAGAATCTTAGGAATGGATCTAGGGAATAAGTAACACTCGAAACTTGCAGAAGTTTGAAAACCACTTATTAATAACCTCATACTTTTAAACTTTATACTTTTAAACTTTATATATTAACCTTAATAAAATAATTATTTAAGAAATATTAGTTTCGCAAACTAGTGATACGATTTTCGCAAAACTCGTACCAAGATCAAATCACACTTTTAAAGTTACAATCATAAACTTAATTTAATCGCTTATAACACGACATTTTATAAACCAATTATAAATAGCTTTTGAAGTTCAAATAGCTAAATCATTATTTTAAATTTCAAGGAGTAAAGAAAACTTTTAAATCCAACAGTTAAATCTTCAAAGTTCTTTTTAATAGAAAATAGGTTGAAAATAGTTTCGAAATTAATTTTTTGAAAATTCTCAAACCTAACAATAGGCCAAGAATTTTAAAACCATTGCTCTGATACCATATTTGTAACACCCCCGATTTATATCGGTTGTGCCACACGCCAGTGACTTCAGACACACCCCAGGCTTTAATCGGAACAATTAAACTTAAATACGTAAATATATTAACTGAAAGATTAAACAGCGGAAGACATTTGTATATGAAACTCGACCATTTTATATTAAAAGATCTCTCATCAAACGAGAGTGGCGTTTACACAACAAAGTAAAATTTCAGCGGAAGACTTTAAATTACACAACAGAAGACTTTTAAGAATCAACCTATAACATCGCTAGGTTATAAAGATATATTAAAGTAATATTTAACAACTTAAAACACTGACACTTAAATCTCCATCTGCAAGCCTCTTCTTCTTCAAATGGTTACTTCGACTTCGGGAACCAACCAATGATGTGTTGTATAGGACGGATGACACCAGCCAACCATGCAAGGAATAAAACCCGGTTGGTTAGTCTAATGAAAGACTATGCAAGGGTGAAAACAGAATGGTTCTAGTGATTGTAACCGTTTACTATCATTGTCCCTCGAATGATAACCGAAGGAACGATATATAACCCGGAACTTTCACGGAATGATTAATATTTTAGATATGCACTGAATAGAAGACTCCCAAAGGAAATGAGTCTTATGGGAAACATACGAAGGAAAGACTCCAAGAGATTGAGTCTTATCGGAAAGTATGACAAGTGTTTGGGAACCTTATAATTTCACACAAGAGTTTAAAAGCGACTTGGCTATTTGGGTCCATGACCAACCTCACCGCTTAGTGCGAATCCAGATTGGAAAGAGGACTTACTCTAACCGAAGCCCAGACGAGTTTCCACGTTGTACTTCTCGCCCAAGGTTCATTCATTATGTGCCTAACCGCACTTATCTTATTTAATTACAAAACGTATATTACTGTTAAGGCTTTTAATATGATATCGAGTAACTACGAACCTGTATGATTTCGAGTAACTATGAACTTTTATGATTTCGAGTAACTACGAACCTTTAATACACAGGGTGACATTACGTCCACCCAAATTGCACTAGCAAGGTGCTTAATACTTCAGATCCTTACAGATGGATAAGAAGCAATGGGTCACGATCTTAAGAGAATTATAAAGAAACGACTATTCTCACAAGGAATATCGTTCCTACGAATACTCGTACTATTCTAGCATTAAAGTTTGAATTTAAATCCACAACAAAACCATTACGGTCATTAACAAGTATAATAGCGTTGTTTCTAGCAATATATACAACCTACAATAATATCATATTTTAATCACATTATTTATAAAATCTGTTCCCAAACGAAAACAACAGTTCAATCCAATTTAATTAACAATTAAAAACAATTGATAATTAATAGAACATGGAATGATTAAGCAAGAGCGAACCGCCACTTGCCTTAAGTAGATTCGGCAATGAATCTAAACGAGACGACTATTGATGATATCCTTTCCGGGTATATGGCCTATGCTTCAGATAGTTCTAGCAAATTACGGTTCCACACGCGATCCAGCAAATAACGTTATAACTGACAAATTAATTAATATCAGTTAATTTGTCTGGACGAACTCAAGGGATTAAATTTAATAAATTTTTATGATTTTAAATCATAAAAATATTAATTAAATTTTCCTAAAGAAAAATACGGATAAAAGTGGATCGAAATTATACCGCTCGAATGATTTTGGGTTAAATTTGGACTGAATGGCTATTGGGCTTTCGGCCCAACAAGGAACTAATTAAGGGGGAGGGGCCCACCTCCTTCTTCTTCAACCTCCCACGATCAACAGCAACAGCAACAACAACTTCAACACAACAACTCGGCGCGGGGCTTCGCCGAGGAGGAGCTTCGTCACCGGAGAGTAGCGACCACCAGCAGCAGCCAGCAGCGGCGGCGAACACCAGAAGAACGACGACAGCTCCCAGCAGCAGCACCACGCAGCAGCGGCGACTTCACGCATCAACGACGGAGCTGGGGTGCAGCGACGACAAGCAGCTTCAACGACGACGGAGCTGGGTCGTCGGGATGGGCTTCGCGACACCGGGAGAGCAGCAGCAACACCCAAGAACAGCAGAGGCCTCGCGGCGCCTCGCCTTGTCGCCGGATTAATCTCGCCGACGGGAAGAACAATCGAGAGGGGACGGGAGAGACTTGGTCAGCTCTCGGTGCCCATCAACTCTCCAGCCTCACCTCCATTAAATAGCCCAAGGAGGAAGCCCTAGCCTCGACACAGAGGAGCAGGCGGCCGCCACGACGAAGGGCACGCGGCACACATGTCGGCTTGCTCGAACAGCACACGACCGCGTCTTTTTGCCCGAAAAAAAATATATGGGCATGGTTTTTAACCCCGGAACATATATGTTTGTATCCAAACAAATATTCTAAATCCCGAAAATACATCGAATGTATTTTATACCACTCAAGGAATTATTACGGAGATCAAGGATGTTACGGAAAATCCGAACTCCACTGAAAGCGAAATAATTATTGAACGAAGGTTGGGAAAATTATCCAAATATCCTTACTAAAAATGAGGGGTGTTACAGATCCGGATCTGGATCTGGTCGAAAAGGCCGAGCCTTCAACAACCATGGAGGGGAGAGCAGAAGGAGGCAGCGGGGTAGGGGTGGGGTTGGAGAGGAGAGGGAGGCGATGGGGGGAGAGGTGGTGGCGGCGGGAGACCGGGAGCGAGATCCAGTGAGGCGGAGCTGCTGGCGACGCGTGGCCGGTGAGGTGGGTGCCGGTGAGGCGAGTGCCATGGAAGCGACGGTGGCTCGTCGGAGGCGGTGGCCAAGGGATTTCAAGGCCCGCTAGGGCCGGCTCCCTTGAAGGGGAGCGTTTCTCAGTTTGTAATGCATTTATGAATCGAGCATTTTAGTGTCAGTTTCGACGGCTTTTTCCTATTGGAATATGGAACCAAAATGGGTAATTAGATTTAGCATTATCCAGTTGATGCTCGAAGATGATAGACAGCCCAGTTCAATAAAACATTGGATATGTCGCATTATATAGAAGGTAAAATCCACATTTTGGAAGAGCTTAATTAAAAGCCCTTACTATTCGGCGCATAGGCAATTTTGCCTTTCAACGCATAGGCTCGCGCGTAACGTGGGAATAGGCTTCCCACGTTACGCGCGGGAGCAGACCCTTTCAAGCTCCACACGTTATGTGGGGAGACACTCCACACGTAACGTGTGGGACAGCTCCACACGTAACGTGTGGGACAACTCCACACGTAACGTGTGGAGTGAATCTGGCTTTAAAAGACAGATTTCTCCCATTCGAAGCAATTACCCTAAAACACAGCCCGAGCTCCCTTCTTCCCTTCCTGCATAACGCGTCTCGTGGATCTCCTCGTTACGAAGCAACGAACTCCGCACGTTACGTTGAATCAAGATCTTTGAAAGGTTAGTTTGTAGAAATTGTTGTTTGGTTATTTTTTGTTAATTTTGAAGTTTTTTGTTAGATATTGTAGATCCTTATTGTAGATCTATGTTGTGTAGATGTTTTTGATGGTAGATCTATGTTGTATAGATGTTTTGATGTTGTTGTTGATTTTTTGTTTAATTTTGAAGTATTTTTTGTATGAAATTGTGAAAATTGGTTAGATTTGAATAAAATGGTGTTGAGGATTTAGGTTGAATTATTGTGAAAATATGCAAATGGAAGTGATAGTATTGGTAGATTTGTTAAAATAGTGTGGTTTTTGTTGAATTTATTGTATTATTTGATGAAAATATTTTTCACCGGAATCTGGAAATTGCGCCGGAGAAGACGACGGAGTGTCGCTGGAATGTCGCCGCCGGCAGTGTCATGCACGCAAAGCAAGCCATCTCTGACCCGCATCTGGCATCTACATATAGTGTTCCACGATGGAGCTTCGCCTTTCTTGTATTCCTCAATCAACCGAGCTAGTGCAATCGCAGAGACCTTGTAGTGCAGCTTGCAGAAAAGATGTGCATTTGTTATCAACGTAAATCTCTTTTCTATGCTCTCATTCAGTGCCCCCCTTATCTCACCAATATGAGTGCGCAACCGTGCATCATATTGATCGAATACAGTGCAAAGGTTGCCATCATTGCTAGTGAAGAAGCTTTTAAGACTGGAATGAGCCCCTTCAACCCTGTATTACAATCAAGAATCCAAAATCAGTATGTTGCTGTAAAAGTCTAAGTTCAAATAACCAGTTACATTTAAAAACATAATGCACAAACTTGTTAGTTGTGGTAGTTCCGAGAGTGAACACTGTATCTGTCCATACGGAGACGATTCTTTCCTTGTACGGGTCAAGCCAGTTTTTTTGTACGTACTAGAGACATTTTGGAGATTTCCTCCAATCATACTGAATCTTCTTCAGTTTTGCTTCATACCCTTCTATGGTCATTTCCTTGAAGAGTTTCATGCAGTCGTTGGAAAAAGTTGTGCCTCTAAACTTGTCCATGGCCTTCTTCCCGAAGTCTTCAATATTCTTCCTCACATGCCGCCTACATAGAAGGAATTTTGCTTCTGAAAACTGCTTCTCTAAGGCGTTCATCAACGCCTTCTCCCGATCAGTGACCAAACATGTGGGTGCTCGTTGCACCTTGGCAAACATTTTTGAAAGTTGTTCTATGACCCACTTGTAACTCTCTTCGTCCTCATGCTCCAGAAATGCCCCGATAATATTATAGTTTTTCCAAACAGATGTGATGCCGACAATTTCAAGGAAGGGCAAATTGTAACTGCACACATAATGATATGTTATGGCATGCTAATGATCACATGAACAAGTGAAGAATATAATAGATATGTGTGTTACTAACCAGTTAGTTGCGTATGTAGAGTCCAGCAACACAATGTACGGAAATGCCTTCAGCAGCGACAACTAGTCCGGGCTTGCGAAGAAGATATATGTTATCTTGTTGGTCTCCTTATTGAATCTATGCTCCACGAAGTATCCCTTCTCATTGCACTCATAGAAGAACTGTTGCACACCTGTTCTTCCTTCCATGCCCTTCTTTCGTATCTCATGCATGATGTTGTACACTTGCTTCATCGTGGTCAAGTTTCATGGGGACGACCTGATTGTAGTATGAATCTTTTGAGGCTTGCAATGATTGACTGTCATCACCCTAATAATCTCCTTCTCTTCAGCGTTTGGTCGCCCAGCTAATGCATGACCATACAAATTCTCTTTTATCACATGATTGTGAGTTCCATGTTGTACACTGATCTTCCATGATCCCTTCGACCCTTCTTTCAGCCTCAACATGAAGGGACACCCACACTTCTTCGAGCTTGTGATATCTCTCACTTGGTCAGCTTGTTTAGGCACGTTTTGTCCATGCTTGTCGCACGGTAACCAAGTCCCCCCAAGGGCTGTATACGTGGAAGGTTTATTCCTCCACTTTTTGATGCAGAAGGTGTGACACCTAGAAGTCTCTCGTGCCCACATTGTGGTTAGCCGGTGAAGATGAAGAAGAAGGGTCCATTAATTCAGTTAGGTGGAGACAAGACGGGTAATTCAATGCGTTTTACAACAGACGAAACCACACGTTACGTGTGGGCTTCTTCCACACGTTATGTGTGGACCTCTCATACACGTTATGTGTGGTGTATTGTCACACGTTACGTGTGACTTCTTTTCCTCTTTAGGGTTTAGGTTTAGGGTTAGGGTTATGGGTCGGAGTTTACTATTTTGGATTTTAAAATTTAGGGTTTAGTATTTATGATTTAGGGTTTATGATTTAGGGTTTAGTATTTATGATTTAAGGTTTTATGGTTTAGGGTTAGGGTTTAGGGTCTAGGGTTTAGGATTAGGGTTGAGGGTTTAGTATAAAAGACTCATGACTATAGTTGTATACAGCTATATACTACATTTGGTTATTAGCTGTCAATCAGATTTCTTCTTTTTGAGGCTGGTTATTAGCTGTCAAACACATTGCATTTTCACTATATAAGAAGCATTAGGGTTGTTTGTTCACTACAACAATTCCAACACAAGCGGCGCTTGAAGATACATTTTTGGGTAAGCATCTTCTTCCAATTTCTATTGATTTATTAACCCTAATTTTTTATATTAATGGATTCATGATATTTGTAGAAAACCAAACACTACAACAAATAATGGCATCTTCATCCAAACCATCAACAAACGCAGATAGGCTATGCTATTGTAATTTGAAAGCTGTTGTCCGAACTTGGGATTTGCAGTGGAACTACGGAAGGAGGTATTGGGGATGCCCAGAACTGGGGTGTTGTTTCAGGGAGTGGATTGATCCAATGTACGAGGACAGGGCACACGCGGTTATTCGACAACAATGGCATGAAAAACAAGATATTGTTAAGAGAATCAAGATCTTCTTAAAGATTTTGATAACATTCGTAGGTATAACCTCAAACTACTAAATGATATACATCATAGGTGATTAATGTCGTATCTTTTGTGTAATGTTGTTCATGTACTATCAACCTTTATAGGGAGCAAGCAAATGTTGCAAAGCAGAGATATCATATAAAGCGAACGTTTACCAGAGACTATCCTAATTTCTTCAAACGCTAAAGCAAAGAACCATATATGTTCTCTTATTTTTTCTAAGTTTATGATCAACTTGTATTCTTTCCTGTATTGTGTGCTCAATGTGGTTGTGTAGTCAACCAGCGTAATGAACAATTTGTTTTATCTTCTAGGTTGATTATTTTGTATTGTTTTTTTATAAAGATGAGATAAAAGTTGGACAACAAAATGGAGGTAACCCTTCCCTAATGCCTATTTAGAGACAATAGTATGATTCATACACAACATTATAATATGATTCATACACAACATTAAAACACAAATAAATACTAAAAATAAACAATAATATAATTCATACACAACATTCATACACAACATTATAATATACCAAAAACACCACACGTAACGTGTCAATCAGCTCCACACGTAACGTGTGAAGCATAACGACACGTTACGTGTGGATCCTAACCACAGGTTACGTGTGGATCCTAACCACACATAACGTGTGGAGCCTATGCGCTGAAAGACAATTTTGCTTATGGGCCGAAAAGTAACCGAGTAATTAAATGATTGAAGAATTGTTCTCGCAAAACCTTTCACTACATAATAACCTACAATCAACAAGCTATATTGAAGGTAAATTCACTAGTACCCAGAAACATAATAATTTCAAATCAACGAAACCATGTGAATTAATACAAGTTTAGAAAAAGCAACCAAAATCAAGCGATTGAGGGCATAAATCATTGCCAATCATTTGTGAACCCCAAAATTGAATGGAATCAGGAGATGAAATCGGAGGGACATAACTGAAGAGAAATAGATTGTGATACCTTGGAAAAGGAGAGGAACGAAGTTGAAGAAAAGTTGGAGCAGATGTCGGCGATCGAAGAAGCGTACAAATTTCCGGTGGTATAAGTATCAATCTACTGAATCTTCTACAGAAAGTAAAGCTCAAGCATTTTTTTTTTTGTCAAAAGGTAAAGCTCAACCATGAACTTCGATCGCATAAGAATCCCGGGTCTGCATGAAATGATTCGGGTCAGATTACCCATAAAAATAAAATGTTAAAAATCACCCAAATACAATAAAATAATTAGGGTTATTATAGTAATTTCACAAATTTAACAAAGATTTGACGGAAATGTGAAGTTGGGTAGTATTTGGCTAAGAGATGTATTGACACGGATGATTTTCAATAAATAGTAAAAGGTTGGGTGGTTATCGATAATATGGCCTATGGATGGGTGATTTTTTATATTTGATCCTGATTAAAATAATGGGTCGAAACTTTGAATATAATATAGTAAACGGATCTGTTGAGAACTATTCTTAAAATGAGAACCTCTCTTAAAATACGAACTAGTCTTGTGTACTAAGTTGTACGAATTTGTGCACCAAAGTCTGTTGAAAATGAAAAGTGCACCAAAATATGTGAAGCTATGCACCAGAATTTTATGGAGTAATGAACTTGTTTTTTTTTCTAAGTACAATAGCAGTGCACAATGTTTGTGCACCAAGTTGTATGAGTTTGTGCACCAAAGTCTGTTGAAAACTACACCATAATATGTTAAATTGTGCACCCGATTTTTATTGAGTAGTGCACTTGTATTTTTTTAAATACAATGGAGTGTACAAACACATGAACTATGATGCACAAATACATAAACTGTGGTGCACAATTACTTATAACATGGTACACGTTTATTTATGACATGGTACACTTGTATTTTATTTAATTGTATACTTGTATTTTATTTAAATGGTGCACAAATATTCATAACATGGTGCATATCCAAAATGGTGCACAAACAAGTGCACTGACCGGTCAAGGGTCAGTCAACATCGGTAAACGGTCGGTTAACACCGGTCAACGACCGATCAACGATGGTCAACTCCAGTCAACGCTAATCAACGCCGAATCTCCGGTGGGTCAATGGGGGAGACTAGTTGTGCACCAACGTAGTGCACAATTGTGCACTCAAATATGTGTGCATGAGATTGTAAGTGCATTGTGCACTTTCTCCCCCTTGTGCACCTTGTTACACACATTTGTGCACCAATTCGCATTTTAAGAGAATTCTCATTTTAAGAAGTGTTCTTGATTGCCTCTACATCAGGAAAATTTGGATTCGCATCCTATATATACAGTGGCCAACCTAGGGGGCTTGAGTGGACGGTCGCCCCCGCTTTGCCCCCGGGAATCGCCGAGAATAGCTAGGGATCTGGACTGCCGACGCTTTTAGCCCCCCATCTGCAGAATTTGGAGCTCCATAATGGCGGCTATTGCCTGTTGTTGCAATATATCTTTTATATTAATTACAGTTATACCCTTTTACAATATATTATCAATATATCTTTTATATTAAAATATTTATATATATTTATATTATATTATTTAAAAAAAATTAAAAAAATATATTTTAATTTAAGAGTTTACGAACAGACTCTTGGTGTTGGGCAAACAACTTGGCTTAGGGCCTTGAGGGAGACGAATTGATTGGATAAATGTCGCCCAAGATGGGTAGATACCATCAGTGAGATAATATCTCATGTTGTATTCATGTCTATTAACCGTGAAATTAACGTTTGGAGCTCTACCTTGCAAAACTTCATCAAAAACAGGAGATCGATCAAGAACATTAATATCATTACACGTACCTGGTACCCCAAAAAACGCATGCCAGAACCATAGGTCGTATGATGCAACAGCCTCCAAAATAATTGTCGGATGGCCATGATCTCCACGGGCATATTGACCTTTCCATGCAGTTGGACAATTTTTCCACCCCTAATGCATACAATCGATACTACCCAACATTCTGGGAAAGCCACGAGACTCTCCCACGCTTAGAAGTCGTTGTATGTCTGCCGCAGTTGGACGCCTGAGATACTCATCACCAAAAAAGGTAATGATTCCATCAACAAAATGCTCCAAGCATTGCCTTGCGGTTCCTCCAAAAAGACGGAGATACTCATCACAAGCATCAGTGGCAGTTCCATAAGCCAAACATACGGATGACACTACTACATTTTTGTAATGCAGATACACCAAGCCTACCCATTGCATCTAAACTTTGTTGAAAGTACTCCATTCCATTCTCCAGTCTTTCCACAATGCGCTTGAAAATTTCTTTGCGCATTCTGAACCTACGTCGGAATGCATCATCTGGATAAGTTGGTTGGTCAGAGAAATAATCTTTGTAGATTTGCTCATAGCCTTGTTCCCTGTCTCTTTCAATATAGGTTCGACGACGTTGCCTTCATGAACCTTCTGGTTGTGCAATGTTTGTACGATGTTGAGCGCGTTCTTGAACTCCAGTACACGCAAGAATTGCCTCTTGTAAAAGTGTTGTCAGCTCATCATCTTCAGAGCTATTGCTAGAAATGAAAGGGTTTGAGTTTGAGGAGTTTGAGGATGAACTAGACATTTTTAGAAATTGAAGATTTTTTAAAATTTGAGGAGTAAAAATAAACCCTTAGTTTAGCCTCACTTATATAGATCTTTGAAAATCTATGAAATGTTATGCTTGTATATTTTATAAATTGCTTTATATGCTTAATTTAAGACCACATGAATTGTTATAAAATGTCAATCATAAAAGCATCTTTATGGGTTAGTCCAAGAAACATAAAAGCATGGTATCACATGCTATCATGCAGAATCAGAAATTTGCTTTCTCTGCATGATTTAACACCACAAGAAATGTTATAAAATGTCAACCATAAAAGCATCTTTATGGGTTAGTCCAAGAAACATAAAAGCATGGTATCACATGCTATCATGCATAAGCAATAATTTGCTTTCTCTGCATGATTTAACACCATAAGAAATGTTATAAAATGCCAACCATAAAAGCATCTTTATGGGTTAGTCCAAGAAACATAAAAGCATGGTATCACATGATATCATGCAGAAGCAATAATTTGCTTTCTCTGCATGATTTAACACCACAAGAAATGTTATAAAATGCCAACCATAAAAGCATTTTTATGGGTTAATCAAAGAAGCATAAAAGCATGGTATCACATGCTATCATGCAGAAGCAATAATTTGCTTTCTCTGCATGATTTAACACCACAACAAAAGTAAACCACAACAAAAGATATCAAATGCCAACCATAAAAGCATCTTTATGAACCTACGTCGGAATGCATCATCTGGATAAGTTGGTTGGTCAGAGAAATAATATTTGTAGATTTGCTCATAGCCTTGTTCCCTGTCTCTTTCAATATAGGTTCGACGACGTCGCCTTCGTGAACCTTCTGGTTGTGCAATGTTTGTACGATGTTGAGCGCGTTCTTGAACTGCATTACACGCAAGAATTGCCTCTTGTAAAAGTGTTGTCAGCTCATCATCTTCAGAGCTATTGCTAGAAATGAAAGGGTTTGAGTTTGAGGAGTTTGAGGATGAACTAGACATTTTTAGAAATTGAAGATTTTTTTAAAATTTGAGGAGTAAAAATAAACCCTTAGTTTAGCCTCACTTATATAGATCTTTGAAAAGCTATGACATGTTATGCTTGCATATTTTATAAATTGCTTTATATATTTTATAAATTGCTTTATATGCTTAATTTAAGACCACATGAATTGTTATAAAATGCCAATCATAAAAACATATTTATGGGTTAGTCCAAGAAACATAAAAGCATGGTATCACATGTTATCATGCATAAGCAATAATTTGCTTTCTCTGCATGATTTAACACCACAATAAATGTTATAAAATATCAATCATAAAAGCATCTTTATGGGTTAGTCCAAGAAACATAAAAGCATGGTATCACATGCTATCATGCATAAGCAATAATTTGCTTTCTCTGCATGATTTAACACCACAAGAAATGTTATAAAATGCCAACCATAAAAGCATTTTTATGGGTTAGTCCAAGAAACATAAAAGCATGGTATCACATGATATCATGCAGAAGCAATAATTTGCTTTCTCTGCATGATTTAACACCACAAGAAATGTTATAAAATGCCAACCATAAAAGCATCTTTATGGGTTAATCAAAGAAGCATAAAAACATGGTATCACATGCTATCATGCAGAAGCAATAATTTGCTTTCTCTGCATGATTTAACACCACAACAAAAGTAGACCACAACAAAAGATATCAAATGTCAACCATAAAAGCATCTTTATGGTTTAGACGAAATGACTTTGCAAGAGCTATCACTTAACATAAAGAAGCTATCACTTAACATAAAATTCATTACATTAAGTTGAATGTTACAAGATTGAAAGCGCATTACAATATTGAAATATGCATTACAAGACAGAAAGATACATAACAAGATTAAGACATGTATTACAAGATGAAACATGAATGCAGAAATAAAAACATGCAAGGCAAAAAATAAACACTACAAAGACATCTCCCTCATGAGTACATGGATAATACTTAACCAGATAATTCTTTCATCAATCTCATCTTGAGAACCTCTTCTTCCGGTGGAAGATTAGGTTTCCCCATCAGATATTGGAGCATGTCCCACTTCTTAGTTCTCTCAATCACCAACGTTTGTTCCAACTCAATGTTTTTCATCTGAACAATTTGTGCTTGCTTCTCCCTCTTTCGTTCCTGATTCAGAATGCTCATATGCACTTTTTCACACATGCTCAGTTTTTGTCTCGCAAGCTCCTTAAGTTCCTCATCAACTTCAACACAACTTGTGGATGCTACTTTTTTTCCCTTTCTCTTAGCCGCCTTAATACCTTCTGGACGCTCAATGTCAACCGCAGTGAAAGCACTTATCGGAGTATCTTGATTAGAAGTATCACCTTCCATATCATACCTCGATCTTTTGGAACCACTTCCGGAGCTTGGGTTCATCCCGTTGACCTGGTTCAAATAAAAATGACTCCATTTTGGCTCGTTTCGAAGAGCTTCCCATGCACGCATATAAGAAAACTTTTTCCCCTCACGACCGACATAAATCTCATGTGCCTTCTACATAACATCATCCTCTGACTCCCCGCTAGCTTTATCTCTAGTGGCTGTATCATATGCAAAATTAAACTTAGAAACAGCATGACTACACAAATGTCATCTTTGCTTACAACTTTTTAGAGTTCGCTCGCTGGCAATTGAACGTTTCCACTGGTTCTAGTAGGCTTGAACCCGCTTCCAGAATGAATCTGTCGTTTGATTAGTGTTTGTTACGGCATCAGTAGTGGTGTTGATGTACCCACTAATGAGGATCAAATCACCACCCTCACTCTAGGGGCAGTTTTTAGGTTTAGGGGTGCCACCAGCATCACTAGCACGACCACGTCCACGACCACGACCACGACCGCTATGCTGAGTTTGGTCGGGTGCTAAATCTGGGGATCTCCATGGGTTGATATGCACCTCTAGTTTGATTTTGTGGATTTTGAGAGAAGAGGTTCATATAATACTGCATATCATACGATTGTGAAAAATCTTGAAAGTTGTTTGGGTAGCCACCTTGGTTTGGATTCATGATAAGAGTTAAGAAGAGAGGAATCAGAGATTGAGAATGTTGGAATGAGAGATTAAGAAGAGAGAATGAGTGAGGAATGTGTGAGTATTGTAGTGACCACTACATCTTATTTATAAGCAAATAAATAATTTAAGTTATTACACATTTATAATTTTAAACTACAATAATCTTACCTACCATGATTTAGGTAGTACATATTTATTATAATTTTAGGTAGTACATATTTATTATTTTAAATTGAAATCTTATACCTACCATGAATCTCCCACCATAATTTAATATGAATAATTTTAGCTAATACATAATAATAATAATAAGATCTATTTGGACTTAATTATATCAAAACTTGTCAAAATGTATACATAAAATTTACAAAATTTCTCTCCAATGTTATTTTACTATAAATAAAGTTAAATTGGTTTTATTTTATTTTAAACCAGCATAAATAATAAGGTAATGATTTTTTCACTTAATGATATACAAAAACCATAAAAAAACTATCAAATATATCCAAAATGGGTGTCTATGGAGAGAGGAAAATAAAATTAGAATAATGTTTTTTTTTTAAATTATCGATTTTAAGATAACACATTTTTTTAAAATTAAATATCGACGGCCAAGAATAAATCATGACCGTCGAATGCGCGCCACGCGTGGCGCGCTGTGACGCGTTTGGAAACGCGCATCGCGCGCGCGCGAATCAGCGCGCGACGTGTGGCGCGCTGTGACGCGTTTGGAAACACGGCCAAAACGACGTCATTTTGGGTCGTTTATGGGCAATTTTTTTTTGGTTTCCTAACAGCCTCTACCGTTAGAGACTCTCTCGGACCGTCCCACAAAACCCATTTTTTTTGGACTCTCCTGTCCGTCCCTAACCCAAAACCCATTATTTTAAACCCTGTAGGACACACGTCCCACGGTAAAGATGCTCTTAGAGCCCTATAGGACACACGTCCTCTCACCACAAAATCCTCAAAAGTAACCCTATCTTTTTCATCACCAGCCGCCATGGCTATTACTACCCAATCCACAAATTCCTATTTATCATCTTTCTCCAATTTCATTACTGTCAATCTTACACAGACCAACTGCCCCCTTTGGAAGGTCCAAGTGACACCCTATCTCAAAGCTCACCATTTGTTGATCGATCCAAACCATGTTCTCCAGCTGAAGTCGGTGGAGCTCCAAATTCGGCATTCTCATAATGGTCTCCCAAAGACCAACTCGTGATGGCTATACTCAATAGATCCCTCTCCGAGCAAGTTTTAGCTAAGAAAATTGTCTGTCCCACCTCTGCTCAAATTTGGAGCACCCTTCATGAGCTATCTTTCGCTCAATCTAGTGCCCAAATCATTCAAACCCGCCTTCAATTGGCTTCCCTGAAAAAGGGAGTATGCCTCTCTTCTCGCTGCCGCAAGCCAAGCCATACCCGACTCCGAGTTTTCCAATTTTCTTCTAGCCGGCATGGGCACCGATATTGATTCGGTAGTCACAACTCTATCCACTCAAATGACCTTGCCCTCTTCCACACAAATACTCTCTCATCTCCTTATTCATGAATCCCAAATTACTCGCCAGACCCTTGCCCTCCAAAGCACCATTACAATCAACAATACCTCCACCAAAACCAAGGCCAACCTCTCTTCATCCTCTCGAGGGCGCGGCCAAGGTGCCACCTTCTCTGGTGCTCCTAACTCTCGTCACGTGTGTCAGGTCTGTAAGAAGCCGGGTCACACATCCTTGAAATGCTGGCATCGATTCGACCAAGTGTATCAAGCTCCCCCTCCATCCAACTTTCAGGCAAATCATACTGCTCTTACGCAATGGTACCAAGACACTGCGGCCACCCACCATTTCACTCCAGATTTGGCGAATCTGCGCATCAACAACTATCAGTATGAAGGCACCGATCAAGTGGCTTTGAGCGATGGCTCCCACCTCCCTATCCAGAACCACGGTTCAACAATTCTTTACTCTTCTTCCATCCCTTTAAACTCACTCACCTCTTACATACACCCTCCATTACTAAGAACCTATTATATGTTCATCAACTTTGTGCTGATAACAATGTGTGTTTTGAATTCCACTCACTGTTTTTTCTCGTGAAGGATGCGAAGACCCACCAAGTTCTTTTTCGAGGCCCCGTTAAGGAACGCTTGTACAAGTTTTCGGCCACCATTGTTCCGCCGTCACCACCACCGTCCTCTGGCACCGCCGTCTAGGTCACCCGTCACACCGCATCGTTGCTTATGTTTTTCATAGTATAGCTCCCTTAAAAAAAAGGCCTCCCTTCAAGCCCAAATTGTTGCTCAGATTGCTCTCAGGCCAAGGCCCATCAGCTGCCTCACCCACCCAGCCGAAGCCGCTCCACCAGACCATTTTCTCTTTTGTTTTTAGATGTTTGGGGCCTAGCCCACAAAACTTCAATGAAAGATAACCGTTATTATCTATCTATTATTGATGACTTTATTAAGTTTATCTGGCTTTTCCCTTTAACACCAAATCACTTGTTCCCCAAATTGTTACTTCTTTTATTAATTTTTCCACCAAACTCTTCTCCACAAAAATCTCCCACATTCAAACCGATGGAGGCCCCGAGTTCAAACCACACAAACTTCTCTTTCAAAACTTGGGAATCAACCATCGATCGACTTGCCCGTACTCTCATCAACAAAATGGTAGTGTCGAAACCCGTCATTGACACATTATGGATATGGGCCTCACTCTCTGTAATACTCCCGACTTATGTCGGTAGTGTCACACGCCAATGACCTCAGACTTTAATGTCCAAAGTCATCTTAGGCTTTAATCGGAACAATTATGCTTAAAAAAAAATAAACATTAAATAATAAAAGAGTAGCGGAAGACTTGTATAACGAATACTCAATTCTTTTATTAAAATTTCTCTCGTAAATTGAGAAGGACGGTAATACAAATAATATTGAAATTACAGCGGAAGACTTTAAATAAATCCTAATTACATGACTAGGATATAACAACTCTAGCTATTACATTAATTATGAAATTAAATCTTATATTCAAACAACCTTGAAATTCTTCAAATTAAACTTCAACTGCGAGCCTTCGTCATCGATTTGTTACTTCAAGGCATCTGAGACCAACCACTGATGTGCCGTATAGGACGGATGACACCAGCCAACCATGCAAGGAATAGAAAGGTTGGTTAGTCTAATGAAAGACTACGCAAAGGTGAAAAACAGAATGGTTCTTGTAGTCGTATATAGTCAGTACCCTTGTTTCTCGAATAAACTCGGTAAACGGTATATGACTATAGACTTTTACTGAAAAGAAAGAAAATGTATGATTAAAGAGAAGACTACAATGAATTGAGTCTTATGGGAAATTAAATGAATTTGTTTGGGGACATTATCACACAAAGTTTTGAAAATGCCTCATTGAATATTTGGGTCATCGACCAACCTCACATCATAATGCGAATCCAGATTGAAAAGGGGACTTACTTTAGACAAGATACCGGGGGGTTTCACGTTGTACTTCTCGCTCGAGGGTATATTAATTATGTACAAAACGGCACTTATCTTATTTAATTTCAAAACGTTCATTAATGTTAAGGCTTTTAAATCCACAATCGATCTCCTAATGAGATATAGAATTGGACGAATCCCGAATTTCGACACTAGCTAAGTACACCACCACTTATATTCAAATAAGGGTAGGTCATGACCAAAAGTATTAGGGCAATAATCCTCCTAATACCAAGTTATATAGAAATAGCTAAACCTCGCAAAGTAATTAGCGTTCATATGAAAACTTGTGCTAACTAAGCATATGAATCCACACCAATGCACAACAGTCCACACTAAGGTCCATCTAGCACCATATAATAATAATAACATAAATATTTAAGGGTCGTTGCTAGCAAATATACAACCTAATAATAAGGTTTATTTACACACTTATTTAACACACAAGTTCCAAAACAAAAATTAAGAATATTTATCCCAACTTAATTAAGACAATACATTAATTATCAATTAAGAAAAATATGGAATAAAGTAGCAAGAGCGAACCGCGACTTACCTTGAATCACGAAGAAGATGAACGGCGTATCAGAGATGGTTGCTTTCAAAAAACAAATTGACTCCCTGCTTTATTTCTATTCCAAACGCAATTCCGAGACGTACCCAAATCACACACAATAAATAAATTTTAATTTGATAATTTATTCAATATCGAAATTTGAAGGGTACAATGTCGCGGTTTCTAATTGAATATATTAAACTCTTAAATAAATCAATTTCAAGGTTTTTCTATAAATGATTATTTAAAATGATACTAAAAATTAATTAGTCATATATTCTAAATAATCATATCATAAATTAATTGATCCAATAATTTATTTATAATCCCTAAAATTTTCTAACTCAAAATATTATCTAGACGAAGAGTTATAATTTAACATTCGTAAAAGAAGATAATACCCAAAATAAATATAATTAATTTAATTTTAATATTCATAAAATTAAATTAATCAAAACTTATTTTCCAATAATCTAAAATCTAGATTAACCAAGTTAATCAAGATTAGGCAAAATAAAAATAGAAATAAAACAAAACAAAACCGAAAATTTGGCAAGAACTCCCACCGGACCTCGCGAGGGACACCAGCCGGAAAAAGGGCAAATTGGGGCTCGTCGGTGCGTCTCCTGTAGGAACGCTATTTTAGAATCGAACAGAATTAAACTGCAATAATTAAAAACCGCACATAAATTGTAATTAAACAACTAAAGTATACTGAACGATATTCGGATTGGATCTGGTATAGAGTCGAGACTGGATCTCTTTCCTTAATTCTGAAAATGCCCCGTATTACGACGGTTCTTCGGCGTTCCGAATCCCAGGATACAACTGCAAGCTCTTCTGAATTGCGCAACCAAAGATCAGAAGTCTACGAACGCGTTCTGCGTAGTACTCTCAAACTCGATTTAGAAAAACAGAGAAGTGAGGAAGAGGAGATTGATGTTCTGGTGTGTAACGAATGAGAACAGAACTGCTCTTTTGTAGAGCCTTCGGAGGAGATAGTGGAGCGAGTCTGTTGAAGCAACAGATTGGAACGTTGAGGAGAGAAAGCAGGAGTTGTTGAACATGGAGGAAGACTGGGTCTGCAGCCCCGAAATCTCTCCAAGAATCAGTCAAAGCCCAACTGTCCAGACTGGGTCAAAGCCCACTGATGGGCCTAAAAAGATAGGGCGTTGGCTGGCCAGCCCAAGCCCGATCCAACCCAACCCAACCCGGCCCGGCTCGGCGCGCGTGTGGTCTTGATGAGCTAGGTCCTCTCCCCATTACAAATGGGTAATGACCCAAGGCCACAACCTTATATCCATTTTCCTAGTATATATACTAGTGAATGTTTCTCCAAACTTCCAATGTGGGACAAAATTATATCCCAACATTTCCCAAGTTTATGCACTTCATGCAACCAACTTTGGGCCTCCATTTCTCATTCAAACGGAAATCATTTTTACCATATGAGTACATTACGAGAATGTGCTCACGAAGACGAAGCCAATGCTTCCTTTTTCCGGTGTTGACATTGGCCGGAGCCCACCGGAATGGTGCCCGGAAAAGTACCCGACACCACTTTATAACATGAGTTCCAACAATCCCCACATGAATAGAAATGATTCTAAACATATGTTAAAAGACAGAAAAACTTTTGAGAGTACAGTCGAAAAATCACTGCATCTGGACTGATAGCATGTTTCAGCCTTGAACCACCCATAGTAAGTAGCTATCGGATTTACTCGACCAGATAGTGAACATGATGTCTTGAACCACCCAGGCTTTGATGTAAACCGAAACAACAACTATCACACAGTTTTATCTTCTCACAGAACTAGGTTCTCTTGTTGTGTTCATTTTGGCCTTGAACATCCCTGGTTATTCATAAGTGAACTTGGAGAATGTTAGCCTCTCTTCATTCTCCTAGAAACGGCCCCATTTCACACTCATAAGGTGATTTACCATAAAGAGTATCCTGTCATACTCCACTTTTATTTCAAAGCTATGGAATCATTAAAAGCCAAGCTTAACCTTAACTCATACAGGTAGCACTGTGCATCATCCTAGGAACTGGGAGGAGACTTGAACCTACATCTTGGGATCTCTAGTCACGTAGGTGGGGTTTTCCATCAAGCATCCTATTTGGTCATAGGCTTTAAACCCATTCATCTTGATGATTTAACAACTTGATCTCGTGACAAACCTTTAGTAAATGGATCCGCTAGGTTGTCAGCCGATTTGATATAATCTATTGAGATTATACCATTTGAGAGTAGTTGTCTAATGGTTTTATGTCGTCTTCTTATATGATGTGATTTACCATTGTATAAACGACTCAGTGTTCGAGCTATAGCCGATTGACTATCTCAGTGTACACCTAATGCTGGCACTGGTTTATCCCACATTGGGATATCTTCCAAAAAAATCTGAAGCCATTCAGCTTCCTCTGCTGCTTTGTCCAAAGCGATGAACTCAGACTCCATCGTGGATCTGGTCAGTAGTGTTTGTTTGGAAGATTTCCATGATACTGCTGCACCACCAAGTATAAATACATATCCACTTGTAGATTTTGAGTTTCTAGAATCTGATATCCATTTTGCATCACTGTATCCTTCCAGAACTGCTGGGTATTTGCCATAGTACAGCCCATAACTTTGAGTATATCGCAAGTAGTTCAATACTCTAGTTATTCTTTTCCAGTGTTTGTGTCCTGGATTACTTGTGTAGTGACTTAGTACATTTACTGAGTGCGCCAAGTCAGGTCTTGTGCAATTGGTCAAGTATATGAGACTTTCAATCACACGTGCATACTCCAATTATGACACTGCATCCCCCGAGTTCTTAGTCAAGTGAAGATGAGGGTCCACAGGACTCTTTGCAGTCCCGCTTGAGTAGTTCTTGAATCTCTCAAGTACTTTTTCAGCATAGTGACCTTGAGATAGGATAATTCCTTTAGAATGTCTAGTGATTTTGATCCTTAGTATGACATCTGCTAGTCCCAAGTCTTTCATGTCAAACTTCCCACTAAGCATGCTCTTAGTTCTGTTGATCATGTCTTTATTGCTTCCAATAATGAGCATGTCATCTACGTATAAACACAACAAAATGTATCCATTTGGAGTATTTTTGAAGTAGATGCATTTGTCACATTCATTGATACTGAAGCCATTTGACATCATGACATTGTCAAATTTTTCATGTCACTGTTTTGGAGCTTGTTTGAGTCCATATAGAGACTTGACAAGTCTGCACACCTTGTGTTCCTGTCCAGGAACAACATAACCCTCAGGTTGTTTCATATATATCTCCTCTTCTAATTCTTCGTTTAGAAAGGAAGTTTTCACATCCATTTGATGGATTTTGAGGTTTCTTAATGCTGCTATTGCTATTAGCATTCTTATTGAAGTTATTCTCGTAACCGGAGAATAAGTGTCAAGGAAATCCAAGCCCTCTTTTTGCCGGAATCCTTGCACCACAAGCCTAGCCTTGTGCTTCTCTATTGAGCCATCGGTTTTCAATTTTGTTTTGAAAATCCATTTGCACCCAAGTGCTTTACACCCTTGTGGCAAATTGACTAACTCCCATGTATGATTCTGCATAATGGAGTCTATTTCGCTTTTAACTGCTTCCTTCCATGAAGGTGCATCAGGTGTAGACATGGCTTCTTTGAAAGTTCTAGGCTCATTCTCTAAAAGAAAGGCCGTTATGAACTCATGCCCAAAGGTTTTCTCCTTTCGAGCTCTTTTGCTTCGTCTAGGTTCATCTTCTGTTTCATTGACAGAAGTGCATGCTTCTCTTTGTTCACGAGTTCGTTTCAGATGTTCTTTATCCTTGCACGGAAACACATGTTCAAAGAAGGACGCATTCCTTGATTCCATTATTGTATTTACATGTATATCTGGTATGTCAGATTTATATACCAGAAACCGATAAGCACTACTGTTGTGTGCATATCCTATGAAAATACAATCAACGGTCTTTGGTCCGATTGTGACCTTTTTAGGAGGTGGTACTGCCACTTTTGCTAGGCACCCCCACACTTTAAGGTATTTGTACGATGGTACGTTACCTTTCCAAAGTTCGTATGACATTTTTCCAGTAACCTTATGCGGTATCTTGTTCAGGATATAGTTGGTGGTAAGCAACACTTCCCCCCACATGTTCTGGGATAACCCAGATTCCTGCAACATTGCATTCATCATCTCTTTCAGAGTTCGGTTCTTTCGTTCCGCAACTCCGTTAGATTCTGGTGAGTAGGGAGCAGTTGTTTGATGAATAATCCTGTGTTCTCTACAGAACGCGTTGAAATGTTCATCATACTCGCCTCCTCTATCACTTCGGATAATTTTTATGGTTTTGCTAAGTTGGTTTTCAACTTCCAACTTGTATTCCTTGAATTTTTCCAAGGCCTCATCCTTGCTTCTTAGCAAGTATACATAACAGTATTTTGTGCAATCATCGATAAAGGCCACGAAATACTTTTTACCGCCTCTAGTTTACACAAACTTTAAATCACACAGATCTGTGTGTATTAAACCTAGAGGTTCGGTTGTTCTCTCTACATGTGAAGATGGCGTTTTTGTGAGTTTGGCCTGTACGCATACTTCACATTTGTCTTTACTTGATTTGCATTTTGGAATCAGGTTCATGTTAATTAGTCTTTGTATAGACTTGTAGTTCACATGCCATAATCGTTCATGTCAAATATTAAAAGACTCAACAACATAAGCAATAGTATTATTCTTATTCATTGAAATATCGGTTACAACAGATTTTGGGATGACTGTCATTACATTCAATTTGACCAGTCCATCCTTTACATAACCCTTTCCCAAATAAACCCCATTCTTAGAGAGAACTAGCTTGTCAGACACGAACTTCACAGCGAAGCCGTTCTTGTTTAGCAAAGTGTCGGAGATCAGATTCTTCCGTATATCTGGCACATGCATGACATTGGTGAGAGTCAGCTCCTTCTCTGAAGTCAGTTTCAACACCACTTTGCCATGACCTTCGACCTTGGATGTGGACGAGTTCCCCATAAATAGATGCTCGTCGCTCTTGCTCTGCTGATAAGTGGTGAACATTCCCCTGTCAGAGTAGATATGTCTGGTAGCACCTGTATCGTACCACCATTCCCTTGGGTTGTCTCCAACCACGTTGACTTCAGACACTACAACACACATATCTGCATCCGAGAGCCGGCCTTCAGTCATGTTGGCTTGGGATTTCCCCTTGTCCTTGCGCGGATCAGCCTTGCTACGACATTCGTCAGCCTTGTGACCCATTTACCATACTTGTGGCATTTCCCACTGAACTTCTTAGCTGGTTCCTTCTTGAAGTTGTTGGAGCTCTGGGTTGGAACTTCCGTTTCTTCCCTTGGTCCTTGTGTTCAGCCAAGTTTGCCTTCTGTTCAACAGGCTGAACCCCATCTACTTTGTGGTTGGTTGACTCAATCCGCAGCCTGACTATCAAGTCTTCTACAGTCATTGCCTTTCGCTTGTGCTTCAGGTAGCTCTTGAAATCCTTCCAGCCTGGAGGGAGTTTCTCAATGAACGCAACCACCTGGAACGTCTCACAGATAGACATTCCTTCAGCAATGATCTCGTGCATGAGAAGATGCAGCTCTTCAACTTGCTCCATGATGGGCTTAGAATCCACCATTTTGAAGTCCATAAACTTTGCCACTGCGAATTTCTTGGAGCCTGCATCCTCAGACTTGTACTTCTTTTCCAAGGCAACCCAGAGTTCCTTGGAAGTCTTGATCTTGCTATACACATTGTACAATGGATCTATCAGGCGACTTTGAACCCAACCTTTGCACAGAAAATCCCCATGAGTCCAGGCCTCAACGCTGGCTAGGGCGTATGGATCTGTATTCTGAAGCGAAAGCACAGGCTTATCCTCTTTCAGATACTTCTCAAGCTTCAACGTGGTCAGGAAGAAGAACATCTTCTGCTGCCATGTCTTGAAGCCAGTTCCATCGAACTTTTCTGGCATCAAGCCTGCGTTTACAGCACCAGGCATATGGACTGTCGGGACAGTCTGATAAGCAGTCGGTTGGACAATCTGATTCGCATCAGTTCCGACCCTTGTGGCTTGCAGATTTACCGCTGGCGGATTTACTGCTGGCAAATTCACCACTGGGAAATTCACTGCAGGCAGACCACTCCCAAACTGAATTTGGGGTGTCGACTCAGCAAGATTTCCATTTCCGACTCCAGCAATATCAGCGACAGATTTCTCAGTCATATCAGCCATGAAAACAGAATCTGTTCAGAGAAATGCAACCAGAAATCAGTACGAAAGCAATTAAAATCTTGAATTAAATTACAGGATCGAAATAATAATTTTTTTTAGAGTTTTCTGTACACTAGTACAGATGGCCGAATAGGTTCAGATTCGAATTTATTTCGAATGAATTCCAGAAGCAATTTTCTTGCGAAAACAAGTTAGAAAACCGCATATACAGATTCGAATTTAATTTGAAATAAATTCGAATTGAAATCCTGCGAAAATAGGTTAGAAACCGAAAATACAAAATCGAAAAAAAATATTCGAATACAGTTCCTGCGAAAAGAAGTTAGAAAAAACACAGATATACAGATTCGAAATGAATTCGAATTTAATGCTTGCGAAAAAACTTATAAACCGCAGATAAAGATATAAATTCCTGCACTGTGTACGAACTCAGAAACAAAATTACGTTAGTGCGATATGCAGTTTAAGCGATCTTTTTCAGAATTAAGACTGTAGGAACGCTATTTCAGAATCGAACAGAATTAAACTACAATAATTAAAAACCGCACATAAATTGTAATTAAACAACGAAAGTATACCGAACGATATTCGGATTGGATCTGGTGCAGAGTCGAGACTGGATCTCTTTCCTTAATTCTGAAAACACCGCGTATTACGACGGTTCTTCGGCGTTCCGAATCCCAAGATACAACTGCAAGCTCTTCTGAATTGCGCAACCAAAGATCAGAAGTCTACGAACGCGTTCTGCGTAGTACTCTCAGACTCGATTTAGAAAAACAGAGAAGGGAAGAAGAGGAGATTGATGTTCTAGTGTCTAACGAATGAGAACATAACTGCTCTTTTGTAGAGCCTTCGGAGGAGATAGCGGAGCGAGTCTGTTGAAGCAACAGATTGGAACGTTGAGGAGAGAAAGCAGGAGCTGTTGAACGTGGAGGAAGACTGGGTCTGCAGCCTCGAAATCTCTCCAGGAATCAGTCAAAGCCCAACTGTCCAGACTGAGTCAAAGCCCACTGATGGGCCTTCTGGATCGACCCAAAAAGATCGGGCGTTGGCTGGCCAGCCCAAGCCCGATCTGATCCGACCCGACCCAACCCAACCCGGCCCGATGCGCGTGTGGTCTTGATGAGCTAGGTCCTCTCCTTAGATCCATTTTCCTAGTATATATACTAGTGAATGTTTCTCCAAACTTCCAATGTGGGACAAAATTATACCCCAACATTTCCCAAGTTTATGCACTTCATGCAACCAACTTTGGGCCTCCATTTCTCATTCAAACGGAAATCATTTTTACCGTATGAGTACATTACGAGAATGTGCTAGCGGAGACGAAGCCAATGCTTCCTTTTTCCGGTGTTGACATTGGCCGGAGCCCACCAGAATTGTGCCCGGAAAAGTACCCGGTGCCACTTTATAAAATGAGTTCCAACATCTCCGACGTCTGGGTCAAAGGGCTTTTGAAAGGGACACACGGACACTACTGGTGGTGGCAATTGCCTACGGTGGAGCTCGGTGATGGTCGAATTTGGACGAAGAACAACCGCGGTCGAGATTTTAGGGTTCATGAGCTTTGATTGAAATTGGATGAATTCGGAGCAAGATGGAAGGGGTATTTATAGGGCTTTTGTAGCCTTAAATGCCCTTGACATAATTCCACAAATCAGTCCTCCCAATTCAAGCCGATGCGATCGAATTTTGGAAGAAATCAATTCGGCTCATTCGAACGGTGTTTTGATTCCCGGATAAAATAACAACGATTTCGCTCCTTTTAATTCCGATTGATGGAGGGATTCAATGCGTGAGATCGTCCTCTTAAATTCCCATGAATGAATTTGACAATTCGCGCTCGAATTCGGGCCGATTCTAACATTGAATGAGAAGCTTGAGGCGCAGACGAGAGGTTGAAGAAGATGGTGAACAACCGCGGTCGGGCCCCCTCAAATTTGACTTAATTGCATTATTTTTTTCAATGTTTTAAGTTATGACAAAAATGCCCTTAAATAACTTTTAAAAAATTTATCCAAACTTATTTATTTTAATATACTAAGTTTATATAATTATTTTAACCCAAAATTAAGAGGTAGAAAAATTAACTTAGGTTAAAATTGAGCTTAAGTCACATCTCTTTATAAAATTAACCATATTTAAATCTTGATTAACACTTTGAGGCTCGTCGGTGCATCTCCGGCGTCGGGGTCAAAGGCTACTTGAAGGGGGCACACGGGCGCTACTGGTGGTGGTGGCGGCGGCAATTGCCTGTGGCGGAGCTCGGTGGTGGTCGAATTTGGACGAAGAACAGTCGCAGTCGAGATTTTAGGACTCGTGAGCTTCGATTGAAATTGGATGAAATGAGAGCAAGATCGAAGGGATATTTATAGGGCTTTTGTAGCCTTCAATGCCCTTGAGATAATCCTGCAAATCACTCCTCCCAATTCAAGACGATGCGATCGAATTTCGGAAGAAATCAATTCGGCTCATTCGAACGGTGTTTTGATTCCCGGATAAAATCCCTGCGATTTTGCTCCTTTTAATTCCGATTGATGGAGGGATTCAATGCGCGAGATCATCCTCTTAAATGCCCATGAACGAATTTGACAGTTCGCGCTCGAATTCAGGCCAATTCCACCATTAGAGGAAAATCTTGAGGCACGGACGAGAGGTTGAGAAGATGGTGAACAGTGTCACGGTCGGCCCCCCTCAAATTTGACTTAATTGTATTATTTTGCCCAACTTTTTCAGTTATGGAAAAAATGCCCTTAAATAACTTATTAAAAATTACAAAATTTACCCAAACTTATTTATTTTCATATACTAAGTTTATATAATTTATTTAACCCAAAATTAAGATGTAGAAAAATTAACTTAGGTTAAAATTGAGCTTAAGTCACATCTCTTTATAAAATTAACCTTATTTAAATCTTGATTAACACTTTGTTAATCTTAACTCAAATAATCTAGGTTAAAATTGATAAGGTTATTTAAATTATAATTAACATAAGGTTAACAATAATTTAAACCATTCATAACTTAAAGAGATAACATACTAGGATATTTATTATTTTATCCCTTCATGGATAAATATAATAAATCATATAACCTTTATTATTATATTTAAATTTAAAAAACTACATTCATTGATATACTTATTTATTTATTTCTACACCAAACTATTATAGTTTGTACCCAAAAATTATCATAACCCAACCTTTGAACTTAAGTTAATGATAATTTAAATTACTTCTCTAAAAGAAATAAAATAAATTTTATAAATTTTATTTTTTTTCAAATATAAATTTACTATATTACCCTTCTAATTTAAGTGGGTTATTACACTTTCCTTAAACATACATCCTTACTTCTCTCCTTTTGGGATTACACCTTCGAGGCCGCCACTTATCTCATCAATCGCCTACCTACCCCTCTCCTTGACAACAAAAGACCCTATGAACCCCTTTTTCAAGCCAAACTCGACTATTCTTTTCTCCGTGTCTTTGGATGCCATTGTTTCCCAAACCTTCGACCCTACCACAACCATAAACTCTCTTTTCGTTCCACTCCCACCATTTTCCTTGGCTATGCTAGCAACCACAAGGAGTACCTTTGTTATGATTGTGCCTCTAACCGAACCTACATTTCCCATGATGTCCATTTTCATGAAAATACCCTCCCTTTTTCCCAACCACCCATTTTACCCCAGCCTCTTCCTGATTTTATGGCCTTATTACCTATTCTTCCCCCTCAAATTGGCCCATCCCCCTTCAAATAGACCTCCTCTCTCTACTGGGCCTCCGTCTTCCCCAACCTATACCATGCCTTCCAATTCCCCAGCCCATACCTCCCCTTCCACACTCTCTAAGCCTTTGCCTTCTCATTCTCCTCTTGGGCCGATTCCCACTAAGCCCAATCCTCCACCAGAAGCGCCCAACTCACCTCACATTATTACCCGCTCCAAAACCCATACCTTTAAACCCAAAATATGTACGGATGATACCATACCCTGGCCTTCATGTTCTGCGCCCAACTCACCTCACATTATTACCCGCTCCAAAACTCATCCCACTTTGAAGCTCTCAAATACCCCGTCTGGCGCCAAGCTATGGCTTCCGAATTTCAAGCTCTCTAAACCACCCAAACATGGAAACTTGTCCCTCCTACAACCTGCTCCAACGTTCTCGGTGTGAAGTGGGCGTTCAAAACGAAGAGGCATGCTAATGGGACCATTGAAAGGCGCAAAGCTCACCTCGTTGCCAAGGGTTATCACCAAATCCATGGCCTCGACTATGACGAGACATTTAGTCCGGTGGCAAAGCACTCAACCATTCGTCTACTCTTGTCCTTGGCAGCGATGCCTATTAAAGCAAAAAGCTCAACAAGAGGTTGCCAAGTATAAAAGAGGCATAAAAGGTAACCCAAAACCATAGCCTCCAGAATCTCATTCATTCAATTCTCATATTTTGAAACCCTAGCCATCATTTACATTTGATGAGATCTAAATTGAGCGTCGGAGGTGAAACGGGGGACAAAGCCTCGTCTTTGGCATTTCTCTATGTTTGCAAGGCACTGGAAAGACAATCAGAAGGAGTCTAGATCCTCAGAGTTGTGGGTTCTCTTCGTCGTCATCAACAATTTATTGTAATACAAATTTATGCTACCACAACTGGCGCAATCTGTGGAAAATGAAGGATATGACGACGGAATTCCAACACCGATGACCTAAACAAAAGTTTGTTATACAGCTGGAGCCTCGCTCAATCGTAGGCCTCAACATCCAGGAGCACCGCAGATCGAACGTTATCCAATTTTTGTGAACCCAGGATTTGCACAAAGCGAGTGTTTTCCGACGAGCGACGAACAACCACCGAAAGATGAGGAAATGATCCAAGAAAGGGGCATCGTCATCGGCTTTTCTGCAGATTTGGGGGATCCCAAAACCAAAAAGGGAGGTCGGCTAAGGTTCAATGTGATTCATGTTCCAGGACGGAGCAGGGTTTGCAAGAATGGAGCTCCAAAGAGCAGCCTTTTATCACCAATGCTCGTACTAGGCAAGCCCCCGCCGATCGATTCGCACCATCCCGATCCGCATTAGTGCATTTAGCGTTCTGTTTTTTTTTGTTGGAAAAACAAAGGACGCATTTTGCTTGCTTATATCAAATCGTTATTTTTAATCACCCATGGATGACCGACCCACCCGACGGATGACATATGGGTGATGGAAGTGCTCCATCCATCCATCCATCACCCGACCCATTGACATTCCTAAGAACAAGATAAAATAATGACACTTGAGAAGAAAGCTAAACTAACAAGCCGACCCTAATGATCCAAAATAAACATTAAATCTATTTTAATTCATTCAAATGTTGCTTATGGTTTAAAAACTCTTTTTGTGATACCCCGTATTTCTGTAAGGGTATTTTGGAAATTACCTGAACGTCTGTTGTGTACGTCGATTTAATTTCGGAGACAGAAAGACATTCTATAATGTGCTTATCTCTGTAATATTTTTCTAAGTGAAATAATATACAGTCGACGTATTTTGGGACTTAATACTCGTTCGTGTACGATTATTATTTATCCCGGGCTAAGGCCAAAGCTAATCCAAGGCTAATCGGATGCAAAATGGCCTTGGTGGCGACCGCCGTAAGGCTAGCGGTGACCGCCGCCAAGTAGCCGATGTCATCCTCATCATCCTGTGCAAGTGGCCTAGGAATGCGGCGACCGCCGCCAGAAATACGGCGATCGCCGCCAGAGACCCATAAGGGCGGCGACCTCTTATCGGTCGCGGCGACCGCCGCCACTGCTGCAGGGCAAGTTGCAGGGGCTTGCCGGCGACCGGGGGACGGCTTGATCTCGGCTCTCCACGTGCATGGCTTGTCATTTCTTGTTCCCTTGGCTTGAGGCTATAAAAGGAGATGGATTGGGATAGAATTGAGCACAGAAACGAAGCTCAAATCCCTCACAATCATCTCGTCGGAATATTAAGCTCTCGGCGGAGTTTTCGATATCGATCATCGAAGTTCCATTGGGTGTTATTCCGGTTGCAAAGTGAAGCTTTGGAGGCCCTTAGAAGCTTAGAATCCAAAGCAAAGGAAAGGAGATGCAAAACACTCGACATCGGTGAGTTTTTGCCTCTCGTGTATATTTTCTGGTGTTCGTAGCGGCGCCCGCCGTAAGGCAGGAGGCGACCGCTGCCACGAACAGCGGCGCCCGCCGTAAGGTAGGCGGCGACCGCCGCCCAGAAGCTTTTGGCTTCGGTGGTTTCGATCGGGCTTCGTTCCTTTCGATTCTTTTCGTTATTCTTTAGATTCGTACTCGTTGTTGTAGAATCTAACTTAGGGTTTCTTTATGGGTCGATCCGAAGGAATCTGTGTTGCCAGATTTGTCCCTGCTTCGAGCCCGAAAACCAGTTGTCGTCGTACCTAGCTTCGTTTAAGCTTCAGCGGATTTAAGGCAAGTGACGGTTCACTCTTTCTCATCATTCCATATTTCCATTAATTATCAGTTGTTTAATTGAGTAATTAATTTGGAATGAATACTGTGTTCGTTTGGGAGCAGTTTTGTTAATTGATTTGGAGAACTAAAATATGATATTATAATAGGTTGTATATCTGTTAGAACAACGCTATTATGAATATATATTTATGTTGATAGCCTTGAGAGCATTTATATGGATTTATTGTGAACTATTGTTGTGCGTGAACTGTTTAGTTAGCACGAGTAGTCAGGAACGTTGAACTCGTTGGAATCCAGTCATTTCTTTATAATTTGGTAGAGAGGTGGATAAACCCCACCTAATACCATATGGACGGTCATGACCTAACCTCTGATACACGAGTATAGAGGGGGTGCACTTAGCTGGTGTCACAAATCTCGGAATCTAGTAGAGAGGTGGCTAAGCCCCACCTAATACTATATGTATAGGATCCATGGGATATATACATTTAAAAGCTTATAACGTGTTATGCGTTTGAGAATATCATAAGATAAGTGCCGTTGTCGCACATAATTAATATACCCTGGGCGAGTAGTGCAGCTAGGCGCTAGTGCAGCTAGGAAAGCTCGTTTTAACTTTTAGTCGCTCGAATACGATAATGTAATTCTGTGATTCTTTAAATGTTCCAGACTTTGTCATGCTTCCTAAAAGACTCAATCTTTTGGAGTCTTCTCTTGGATATTCCGATAAGATTCATTTCAGTTGGAATCTTCTCTTGATCATGCCTTTTCATATATTCAGTAGAGTATGGTGGTTGACTAGCGTACTCGACTGTTATTCGAGGGACGATGAGTCTAACCTAATATGACTACTTAGAACCTTCTGCTTTGTGCCCTTGCATAGTCTTTCATTAGACTAAACAACCAAAATTGTTCTCTGCATGGTTGGCTGGTGTCATCCGTTCGATTCGGCACATCAGATAGAGCGAAGATATGAGGAGACTAGAATGACTATGAAGACGACGGTGGTTTTTGGATGTTTTTAATGTTTTAATCAGGTTGAGAACCTTGGGCAGGTGATCATGATGATCACAACCCTTTTTGTAATATTTTAAGAAAGACTTCCGCTGTAACTTATTTACTCTGTATTTTGTTTAACTCTGTATTTAGTCCTATTCGGAATTGGGATGTAATTCCGGGACTCATGCTTTAATCGAATATTATGATTTTGTATCATAAGTGTTTCATGGATTGTATTTAAACGGTAAAGCCTTGGGTGACTTCGGTGAGGAAAACCAAGGTCACTGGCGGTAATACCTTTCCAAATGGGTTAAGATTTGGGGGTGTTACAGTTGTGGTATCAGAGCCTAAGTTTTAAAATGGGTTGGGTATTTAAAAACCATTTACTCGTCTTGATTGAAAAGTGTTTTAGACAGGCTATGAGTTTCAAAAATAAAAACGGTGTTTTTAAATCCAAACCGTTCATAGTCATGTCTTCTATATAGTCTGATGTAGTAAGCTTGTTTCTATGTCTAGAAAGACTAACTCTCTTCTCGTTGCCCGTAGTTTTGGGTGCTTTCGTTTCTCTTCAGAGGACTCGGAAGAAGCCGAGGTGGTTTCGCCATCTCTAGTAAGGCTTGAATTCCCAGTTCCCTCGTTAAGATTTAAGGTTGTAGAACCTAGTAACTCGGTTTGAGTTCATCAATTGAAATTACCAAGTTGATCTACTCTGAGTGATTTTGCTACATTAAGTATATTGAATAATATTAATGTATAAAATACTTGGAACTGGATCGGTAAACAGATGGTGAACACGAGGAACACAATTCGAGCTGGTGTTGGGACAAGCAATGACCCCAGACCAACTGTAGGAAATGTTGGACAAGACGAGCAGGAGTCAGGTTCCAACAATCATCCTGGGGGCAATGGTCAAGGTCAGACCAATGCTCCAATAGTATTAGATGCTGCTGCAATGGAAGCATTTCGAGGAATGGTTATGCAGGCAGTAACTGATATACTACGACCAGGTGTGCCGCATGCACAAGGTGTGCCAATACCTCCACCGGTTCCCAGATTTGAGGAGCCAGTGAACCGTGTATTCCAAGAGAATGCAGTCAGCACTCGGGACAATTATGGTCGTGCGCTGAAGACCATTAATTCCATGAGGCCTGACAGCTACAACGAAAAAGGAGAACCGGTCAGGGTGACCCATTGGTTTTCCCACATGGAGCGGCTGTTCCACAATGTGGATTTTACTGAAGCTGAGAAAGTACATATAGCTTCTCTTCAATTGAAGGAAGAGGCTAGTGAGTGGTGGGAGAGTACCGGCTTAGCTGAAAGTCATGTTTTGAACTAGGAGATGTTCAAGACAAAGATGACAGACCGTTTCTTCTCTTGTGCTATGAGGGAGGAGAAACACAAGGAGTTTCTGTACCCTAAAACGGATGGATTGAAGGTAACCGAGCTTGCGACCAAGTTCAATCATCTGTTACAGTACGCGGGACCTGAGATATCCAGCGAGGCACAGAAAATCTGGTATTTCCACGAGTGGATGAGCCCAGATATCAAGCCAATGATGGTGCACCACACATGCTCTACTCTGGAGCAGTATGTGGATGCAACCTACAAATTGGAGGTGACTCTAGAGGAGTCAACCAAAAGACGCAATCGGCAAAGATCGATGCAGAATCAAGGGAGTGGATTCAAGCGACCTGCGCCACCGTCTAACCTTGCTAAGTCTGGTCGAGCAAAGACGGACACGACTCAAGGAGGGTCAACGCAGCAGACGGGCTGGAGCAAGAATCCATTCCAGTGCTATAATTGTGGTGCTGCGGGGCACGAGAGCATTGTGTGCCCAAAGGAGAAGAAGTTATGCTTTGAATGTGGTCGTGGAGGCCATATGCAGAAATTCTGTCAGCAGGGAAAGCAGAAGGGAATGGAGTCACAATATGGGTCAGTTAATCAGAATAACCGGCCCAGGTTCAAGCCAGCTGAGACTCCTAGTCCGTCAATGCAAACAACTGCTCGGAATAAGGGGAAAGCCCCAGCTGCTTCTGGAGGTCACGCTCAACGCCTGTACGAGATGTGTGAGGCGGATGGACCTAACGCTCCAAATGCACAAGGTACTTTATACCTTTATTCTACTTCAGTGTGCATTCTGTTTGATTCGGGTGCTACCCATTCCTTTATTTCGGATAGTTGTGTTAGTAAGTTAGGATTAGTGTGCGACGAAGCTTGTGGGTCTTTCATTGTAAACCTTCCTATTAATAAATATCCTTTGCCAAGGATTGATGATCTGTTGGATCAGTTACAAGGAGCAAAAGTTTTCTCCAAGATCGACCTGAGATCGGGTTATCATCAGTTGAGAATTCGTAAGGAAGACATTCCTAGAACTGCGTTCCGGACCAGATATGGTCATTTCGAGTTTGTAGTAATGCCTTTTAGACTTATGAATGCTCCAGCAGTCTTCATGGATCTGATGAATCGATGTTTTCACCAGTACTTGGATAAGTTAGTGGTGGTCTTCATCGACGACATTCTGATCTATTCTCCGAATGAAGAGGTTCACGAGGAACATCTGCGGATTGCCTTATCAGTCCTTAGACAAAATGAGTTGTATGCTAAATTGTCTAAGTGTGACTTTTGGATGAGAGAAGTGGCTTTCTTAGGCCATGTGATCAATAAGAATGGGGTTATGGTTGATCCCTAGAAAATTGAAGCGGTGGCTAATTGGAAGCAGCCTCAGAACGTGAAGGAGGTGCACAATTTTCTTGGACTTGCCGGATATTATAGACGATTCGTAGAGGGATTTTCGAAGATCGCTCTACCTATGACCGGTCTGCTCCGCAAGGTCCATAAGAAATTTGTCTGGAATGACAAGTGTGAGGCCAGTTTTCAAGAATTGAAACAGTATCTGACCTCTGCACCAGTATTAGCGCTACTAAAGGGAAATGTATAAGAGAGATAGTTCATAGGGAACTCGTTTCCTCTATTACGACCTTGAGTAGGACTTTAGAGTTCCGAGTTGTGGATACAATCGGTGTAGGACCAATGGTTAAGGGTTGCTTTTGAAAAGCCAAGTGTGCAAAGTCATAAGTATTATCTTGGAAGATCTATTCGAAGTTTCGTTTTGGGGTTTGTTATGAGACTTCCTTTAGAGAAGCAATATAAGGATTAGACAGACAATGATTGATGTCTATTATGGCAATTTGATGTCACGATTAAGGAAATAAGTGATTAGGCACAACTGTGCTAATTGATTGATTGCGATCCTGTTTCGAAGAAACTAGAGGCCTGAGTTGGCAGTGAATTTTAGGGCCAAATTTAAGTAGGCCAAAGGATTGGAGTTAGAATGTTGTCCTTTCAAGGAATAAAGAGTTATGACACTTGGGAATTTACAAGATTCGATATTTGGACTTTATGTTATTGGGCCATCCATAAGGCGTATGGTACAACCCTTATTGGAAAGATCATGTTGTGAAGTTACTGTATTGAGGAAGAGGCCACTTAAATGGAAGGATTTCAGTTTAGGGATCAATCATGTTGATGATTTCGATAAACTGAAGGATTTAGTACATAGATTAAGTTTATGTATGCTTAAGGAGTAAAAGTAACAATGTTACTCATGTACATCTATTGAAGGATTAAGACGCAAGTGATTGATTCGGTTGGTAATGAATCATTTAGCAATTCGATACTTTGAGAAAATAGGAGTAAGCTCTCATGTGATTGGGTTGAGGAGCATACGAATAAATGTTGTGATTATTCTTGGAGAAAGTATGGGAATCTTAAAGGATTTAAGTTAGAAATGACATAAGGTCAAACTTACTTCCAGATAATTGATGGAATAGTAAGAGGTACCTTTAAGGAAATTGAGGATGTAATGTTTTGAGGTTACTAAGAGTCGACAATTGGATTGTAAGGAATTAAGATGTGAACTTTGGGATTTTGCATATAAGGAAATTGTGAGGGAGATGCGTGTTCTCCTATTAAAGGTATAATATATAGAGATGAGGTTGCAGATGAGATCAAGTGGACTTGAGGAAAAAGGGGCAACCCACGTTGGTTAAGGTAATCTTATAAAACGTTCGGGTGAGACAAGAGTATAATCCTATGTAATGGATTAGTGAATCATGTTGTGGTAATCAGGCATAGATTGTGGTATTGCTAATTATGGGATCACATGAGTATAGATTGTGAGATAAATATATGGCATAAGGGCCGGATATGATAAGAGTAACAAGTGAATCGTTTATGTAAGGTCTGTATGGCAGGTGGAAGTACTAAGTTGTAGTACTGTTGATTTCTAAGCATATATTCAAGGACCGAACTGTCGAAAGAAGGTTAGTAGAAAGATGTTGTATTCTTCTATGAAAGGACATTAAGGTCTTCCGAAGGAAGAATGCATGACAGCAAGGTTACATTGGAGATTTTTGTAAGGATACTCTGGTTAAGGCAATGGTAATCATGTAGATGATTACATCTATTCTATCGAGAGTAAGGATTGTAGACCAAATTGGTTAAGGATACCAACCTAAGGAGGTTAGGGTATTTACTTCGAGAGAAGTTTAGAAGTAAGAGTAAGAGAATATGTATTCTCATAATTAGTATAGCGAATCTATTGTGGTGATCATAACTTTGAGTGGTCACGAGTTAGTACAAGTATAGCATATGGCGATAGAATATGCTGAGAACTTGTGTACTCGATCGTCCGACTAGCTGGAGGGACAGCCAGAGTCTGATTGAGTTCACATACAATAATAGCTGACATGCTACTATCAAGATGACTCCATTCAAGGCTTTGTACGGTCGAAAGTGCAGATCTCCGATTTGTTGGGATGAGAATGCCGACAAGATTCTGCTCGGACCAGAGTTGGTCGAGAGAACAGCTTCGGACATTGTTTTGATTAGACAAAGAATGTTGACCGCCCAGAGTCGACAGAAGTCTTACGCGGATCGGAAGCGTAGAACTGTCGAGTTCGAGGTTGGTGACAAAGTATTTGTCAAAGTATCCCCATCCAAGGGTGTGTTCAGATTTGGTAAGCGTGGGAAGCTTAACCCTCGCTACGTGGGACCATTCGAGATTCTTGATAGAGTGGGATCTCTAGCGTACCGCTTGGCATTGCCGCCATCGGCACACCCAGTGCATAATGTGTTCCACGTATCCTTGCTAAGGAAATATGTGCCAGATGAATCTCATGTGCTGAGCTATGAGGACATCGAGATTCAAGCAAATGGTACCTACGAAGGGATGCCTGTGCACATTCTCGAGCGTCGTGAGAAGCAATTGTGCAATAAGATCGTACCGTTGGTACGAATTCTGTGGTCCAAGTCAGGGACAGAAGAAATTACTTGGGAAACATGGGAAACTGAAGCAGATATGCTCAGACGTTTTCCCGAGTTATTTACGACCTAAGTTTCGGGGTCGAAACTTCTTTTAAGGGGGAGGTGATGTGATACCCCGTATTTCTGTAAGGGTATTTTGGAAATTACATGAACGTCTGTTGTGTACGTCGATTTAATTTCGGAGACAGAAAGACATAATATAATGTGCTTATCTCTGTAATATTTTTCTAAGTGAAATAATATACAGTCGACGTATTTTGGGACTTAATACTCGTTCGTGTACGATTATTATTTATCCTGGGCTGACGCCAAAGCTAATCCAAGGCTAATCGGATGCAAAATGGCCTTGGCGGCGACCGCCGTAAGGCTAGCGGCGACCGCCGTAAGGCTAGCGGCGACCGCCGTAAGGCTAGCGGCGACCGCCGCCAAGTAGCTGATGTCATCCTCATCATCCTGTGCAAGTGGCCTAGGAATGCGGCGACCACCGCCAGAAATGCGGCGACCGCCGCCAGAGACCCATAAGGGCGGCGACCTCTTGCCGGTCGCGGTGACCGCCGCCACTGTTGCAGGGCAAGTTGCAGGGGCTTGCCGGCGACCGGGAGATAGCTTGATCTCGGCCCTCCACGTGCATGGCTTGTCATTTCTTGTTCCCTTGGCTTGAGGCTATAAAAGGAGATGGATTGGGATCGAACTGAGAACAGAAATGAAGCTCAAATCCCTCACAATCATCTCGTCGGAATATTAAGCTCTCGCCGAAGTTTTCGATATCGATCATCGGAGTTCCATTGGGTGTTATTCCGGTTGCAAAGTGAAGCTTTGGAGGCCCTTAGAAGCCAAAACACAGGAAAGGAGATGCAAAACACTCGACATCGGTGAGTTTTTGCCTCTCGTGTATATTTTCTGGTGTTCGTAGCGGCGCCCGCCGTAAGGCAGGCGGCGACCGCCGCCACGAACAGCGGCGCCCGCCGTAAGGCAGGCGGCGACCGCCGCCCAGAAGCTTTTGGCTTGTTTCAACCTTGGCTTCTGTGGTTTCGATCGGGCTTCGTTCCTTTCGATTCCTTTCGTTATTCTTTAGATTCGTACTCGTTGTTGTAGAATCTAACTTAGGGTTTCTTTATGGGTCGATCTAAAGGAATCTGTGTTGCCAGATCTGTCCCTGCTTCGAGCCCGGAAACCAGTTGTCGTCGTACCTAGCTTCATTTAAGCTTCAGCGGATTTAAGGCAAGTGGCGGTTCGCTCTTGCTCATCATTCCATGTTTCCATTAATTATCAGTTGTTTAATTGAGTAATTAATTTGGAATGAATACTGTGTTCGTCTGGGAACAATTTTGTTAATTATTTTGGAGAACTAAAATATGATATTATAATAGGTTGTATATCTGTTAGAACAACGCTATTATGAATATATATTTATGTTGATAGCCTTGAGAGCATTTATGTGGATTTATTGTGAACTATTGTTCTGCGTGAACTGTTTAGTTAGCACTAGTAGTCAGGAACGTTGGACTCGTTGGAATCTAGTCGTTTCTTTATAATTTGGTAGAGAGGTGGATAAACCCCACCTAATACCATATGGACGGTCATGACCTAACCTCTGATACACGAGTATAGAGGGGGTGCACTTAGCTGGTGTCACAAATCTCGGAATCTAGTAGAGAGGTGGCTAAGCCCCACCTAATACTATATGTATAGGATCCATGGGATATACATTTAAAAGCTTATAACGTGTTGTGCATTTGAGAATATCATAAGATAAGTGCCGTTGTCGCACATAATTAATATACCCTGGGCGAGTAGTGCAGCTAGGCACTAGTGCAGCTAGGAAAGCTCGTCTTAACTTTTAGTCGCTCGAATACGATACTGTAATTCTGTGATTCTTTAAATGTTCCAGACTTTGTCATGCTTCCTAAAAGACTCAATCTTTTGGAGTCTTCTCTTGGATATTCCGATAAGATTCATTTCAGTTGGAATCTTCTCTTGATCATGCCTTTTCATATATTCAGTAGAGTATGGTGGTTGACTAGCGTACTCGACTGTTATTCGAGGAACGATGAGTTTAACCTAATACGACTACTTAGAACCTTCTGTTTTGTGCCCTTGCATAGTCTTTCATTAGACTAACCAACCAAAATTATTCTCTGCATGGTTGGCTGGTGTCATCCGTTCGATTCGGCACATCAGATAGAGCGCAAATATGAGGAGACTAGAATGACTATGAAGACGACAGTGGTTTTTGGATGTTTTTAATGTTTTAATCAGGTTGAGAACCTTGGGCAGGTGATCATGATGATCACAACCCTTTTTGTAATATTTTAAGAAAGACTTCCGCTGTAACTTATTTACTCTGTATTTTGTTTAACTCTGTATTTAGTCCTATTCGGAATTGGGATGTAATTCCGGGACTCATGCTTTAATCGAATATTATGATTTTGTATCATAAGTGTTTCATGGATTGTATTTAAACGGTAAAGCCTTGGTTGGCTTCGGTGAGCAAAACCGAGGTCACTGGCGGTAATACATTTCCAAATGGGTTAAGATTTGGGGGTGTTACACTTTTATAACCTATTTATTCCATTTTACTTACAATATTAACAAGAATTTTTGTACTACATGTTTTAAAATTCATAAAATGGATATTATAAATTATATCAAATCATTATTTTTAATCACTCATGGATGACCCAACCCACACGATTCACCCGACAGATGACAGATGGGTGCACCCGAAAAGGTCAACGGACGGGTGATGGAAGTGCTCCATCCATCACCCGACCCATTGTCATCCCTAAGAACAAGAAGAAAAAAATGAAACTTGCGATGAAAGATAAAGTAACAAGCCGACCCTAATGACCCAAAGTAAACATTAAATCTAATTTAATTAAGACTGGAAAATATAAGATGATAAATGTCCATAAAATGATAGAATAAATCCTTCGAAGATAAGCTTGCGGAATAATTTTCCGAACAAACAAAGTGGCGCATCCAGAAGGCAACACATGGAATGTGCACCAAACCACAAGCCAAGTCCGTACACATGCTCCAGTGGATGGTGCATGGGCCGTGCACCTCCATGTACAACTCCATGGACTTTTCCTGGAAGAAATCGGCAATTTTTATCATCTTTCCGATGGAATTTCAACTCGATGTAAACTAGAGAGTTGTAGATATTTGAGTCAGCTTTTTAGCACTTCTTGAATGAGCTTGAGATCTATTTTGTAGCCAAAGTTATGATCATTTTACTGAAGATTGTCCAAGTTTCAACAAGATCTTTCATATTCCCGAAACTTCTTTGGCTTGATCATCTTTCTTGGCGGTTTTGGTCTTCTTCCTAATCAATATGTTTTTACAAAAAGGGCCTGGTTCGGGTGCGAAAGCCCACCCAGGTGGAAATATGAATAATTATGAATCGTTTGATACAAAAAACCAAAGGCCCATATTGAAAAGGACAAAAAACTAGGGGTGTTCAAACGGTCTAGACCGGACCGTTAATTATGGTCCGGTCTGGACCGGTGAACCATAAAATTTTCAATACTTGGACCGTGGACCGGACCGATACGGTCTGGTCCGGTCTCTGATCGTAATTGACTGTTTTTATTTTTCCTAATGATTTTTTAAAAGATTTTGAGATAAATGTGGTCATATAATGATTCATTTACGGTCCAAATCTAGGTCGAACCGTAAATGGACCGTAAAAATGGATGTATTTAGAGTAAAATGAGATATATTTATTATAATAAAAGCATATTACGGTCCATTACGTCCGGACCATAAATTTACGGTCCTAGACCAGACCGTAACCCGTAAACCTTTAAAACCATGGATCGTGGACCAGACCGTTACATACACGGTCCAGGACCGGACCGTAATTTCCGGTCCGGTCCAAAAATGAACACCCATACAAAAAACATAATAATTCGGCACAACCGAAAAAACCAAGTATTTTTTTAGGGGGGGGGGGGGTGGCAAGGCGCGCGCATGCGTTTTTTTAAATTTGTCTTTGCTCATACAACACAAAAATTATGCACATACGCTAATTTTCATGTATATATAGACAAAAATCTATTAATTTTTAACGCATGCACGAAAACTTAAGAAAATACACATTTCAAGAAACTAGTTATACACATGCATTATAAAAGTTTTGCACACCTAGTACATATGATACACATGTAGAATATGTAAAGCATAGAGGCAAAACCGTATGTCACTCCAAAAGTTATGTACACACAATTTAAAATTCATGCACGCTTTTTTTCTCTCCAGAAAAGCGATGCATACTCAGCACAATTTAGATACACATACATGCAAAAACGTATGTGATTCAAAAGTATGCACAAATAGTTTAAAACTCATGCACATTTTTATCTAGGGAAACGATTCACACCCGGTACAATTTAAATGCACATACATGTCAATATTTATGCACAAATAGACCAAAACTTGTGCATATTTCATTTCATGTGCTCACGTACTTCTTTTCGACGTGCCATATTTTATTCGTATTTTCGATCTAGGCTAATATTTGCACATGATACTTTTTCTTTACCAAATAACAGAGTGCGGTTCCGGTGCGGAGCACTCTTCCCGTGCGAACGTGCGGACATGCACTATAGGGCCTTATTTGTGCACTTTTGGACCTTATTTGTGCACTTTTGCAAAAATTTTAAAAAATGCTTGGAAAAAAAATTGAAAAAGATTTTTTTTTTCTTTTTTTGAAAAAGTGCACAAATAAGACCCAAAAGTACATGTTCCGCACGTCCGCACGAGAAGAGTGCTCCGCATATGATCCAAACTCCCAAATAACATTATACAATCCAAACACCTAATTTTATTTTTCAATATTACATTTTTTAAACTAAATTTTAATGTATTTTTTCATCAAAAACCACCCAAATTTTATTCAACCAAGAGTTGATGAAGGCTACCACAAAAGTTGTAACTATAATCCAGAGGATACCCTTTGTAGCCACTAGCCGACATCTACCATTCATCCAAAACCAAGGTAAAATTCATACATATCTTTATCAATAACGTATTTGGCTAAGGAATTAAGCACCATAAACATAAAATGTATCACCAATGCATGAATTCTGAAATAACTTAAAAGTAAGGGCAACAACATTGCACATTATTACATCAAGCAAGATTCTCTAGCAAGCCATACTTCTGAGAGAACTTCTTCTGGTTGAAGTACAACATTTCATTCAAGCTACAATCTAAGTTCCTTTGTCTCATTATCCTTTGCCTAAACTCCAGCGTCTTCTTCAACCCATAGCGAAAGAAGTCAGGATAATCAACAACTTCATCAATTCTCCTCCCCATTACCTCCACCAGAAACTTTATCTTGGGCTCCAACGAGTTCTTAATGCTTTTGATCAGTATCGGAGGGTACCCCGTCACCAAAGCTGCTATCTGTTTGTCATCAAACCCGGAGCTCTTCAAATAAGCATGGTTTGGCTTTAGAGTCTTGTTCACATCTCGGCATAAAACCTCAGGATAGGCCACTGTCAACTTTTGGATATCTGGCTTTGCTAGACCGACTTCCTTCAAAAACTCGACTGTAGGTTGGAGTCTGTTGGAGACACTGTAACCCATTAGATATGGGTTTTTCGCCAGGATTTTACCAATCATACCGTCTTTGTTGAGCTCAAGGCTGGCGAGAAAATCCACGAATTGGACCAACTTTGATTCTATGCTGTAGCTGATGATTCTGGGGTTGAGTAGAATCATTTTCCCAAGTTGCTTATCGGGTATTCCAAGCGATTCGAAGAAGGCCAACAAAGGGCAAAGTTTCTCTTCCACACTGTGGGAGAAGATGTAGGGAAATTTGATTATGGCGGTTGGAACATCTGTTGGTTTCGTTGCCAGTGTTTGGAGACAATGAACCATGGGTTCGAGTCTCTCCTCGACACCAAAAGTGAGGATTTTGGGGCATTTTGTCACTATGGATGGAAGTTTCCTTTCCTGAATGCCTATGCTCTTCAAGAAGTCCCAGCTCTCGCTGGCTTTCTCCCTTTGCACGCCCTCTAAACGTTTGCACCTTCGAAACATCTCACTGATAATCTTGTCATCAAAACCCTTGTCCCTGAAGAACCATAAAATGCCACCACTCTGATTGCTGCTGCTCTCCATAATGCCTGACAAAAGGTCATAGCACCCACCAGTGAGCTAACATAATTTGCATACAGTCGCGTTGCCTTGCTTATAATAACTTACTCTAAAGTAGAAACTACAAACTTCTTTTTGTTTGAAAAGGAAACACTGAACAAAACGAAGTAAACAATGTAAATTGGCCAGGAATTCCACAAATCCTATTAGCATTCTCCATGCCATGGAGAGCGGGAGGGAGAAGATATTGACAAACTTTAAACAAGGCAGAGATTCCCTGCCCAAAACTTGCCTCTTTGTCATCCTTGGCTACAAAATCCTAGCCTAAAATCAACACATAGAATCAAACAAGGGTCAAGTACCCAACAAATATAGTGCTTGAGGAAACAACAACCTCCATTATACCTAGAAATAACTTCCATCAAAGACATCATTACCAACTCCATAGCAGTCACTTACTTTTCTAGTTTTGGCTGAAACAATCCAAAGGTCATAGATAAGAGTAAGGGAGATACTACATTGTCTGTGAAAAGAGATAGGCAATCATAAAACTTAGCATCGTAATTGGGCCTGCTGTATACCCGCTTTACAAGGCCAAGTCTTTTTATGTCTTCTATGATCATTGGTGTACTAATTACTGGAATTTTTTACTTAGGTGTCACAAAGAACGACTCAAAGAAGCCTATAAAGCGTTAATATCAGAATTTCATTAGACAAACAACTTCAAAAACAAACCAAGCCTTGAATTTTGCAGATAGAACAATCAAATTTTCAAATTTTAGGATAAGACCCATCGTCATTTACACAAGTCCTAGGCAATAAGAGAAGTAATTACCTCTATAAGATTGAACGAATCTTCACAGTGAAGGAGAAAGTTTGCAGCTTTTATCCAAACATGGCAGAGTAAAGCCTCTCCGAAACAGTTGTCTCTCTCCCACTTCTCACAATTCGCAACCCAAAACCTCAGAACCCTAAGGAGAAGCGTTACCTATTTCTCCCATTTCCCCTTTTAGATCAAGTTACTAAAATAACCCTCGTTGGTCGCATAATATCTGAAATGGGCCCATCTGAAAGTACACGAAGATGGGCATTAATGGGCCCATTTTAGTTGGGTTTGACTATGCGAAGTCCAACTACAGCGCAAGCAAATAAAGAAGCTAAAAAGCCCTTTTTATCGGAGGTGTTTTTTTTTTTTTTTTTTTTTTTTGGTGGGCTGAGCCCTCGCCGGGTTGGGTAATTTTTGCCTACGTCCGGACCGGAGTGTGGACGAATCCGTTAGGACGGCGGCTCCTCCCAACCCACGTTGCTGCATACACGCCACCCCGGGGTCTCGAACACGAGACCTCAGGGTAAGGACGCTTAAGCGGCCAAGTCTCGTTACCAGCTAGACCAACGTAGAGTTGGTAGGGATTTCTTTTATTTAGGACAATGTTAGAAGTTGCACTATACCTCGTTTGGTTTTCAAATAGTCATTTTTAACTATGTTTTTTTAACAGTTCTGCCTCTCTTTCTAAAAATAAAATAAAATCGGTGACCACATGATTTAATCAGAGAGACATCAATGTTATAAAACCAAAAACAATAGAAAGCTCAACCCACACCGTGCATCGTATGATGTATTAAAAGTTTTAAAACAGATATCTGATTCCAAATATCTTCAAAAGATTAATAAAAAAATTACAGGAGGAACAATTGGTCGAATAGCAGAACACCTTCAGTGGACGTATCACGATCAAGTTTTTGGTTTGAAATCAATTCTGAAACTAGTGTCGACGGAGGTCGCGACGAAGGATCAAAATATTTACACCAAATCGGTATGTGGAATTCTAAGCTTCATCACATCCGCATCGCACTCGAATGAATTAACTAATCGAAGAAAGCAATCAACGGACTTTTCACGCTTGGTAACGGAAAACCACGAAAAGCAAGCACATCAATCGCAAATGCAGGCCATCAAATACGGAATTACACAAACAAAATTGGCAAACAAACTCAATTACTCAGACTCGAAACCAGATCTGGTCCGTATTAGAACAAAAAAGAGAGCCAGATAGAAAAGAAAAACAAAGAGCGAATAGAGAAAGATTGAACGATAAATCATACCAGAGAGAGATCTGCGAAGAGCTCGTTGCGCTTCTCACGTTTTCAGCACCTCTCTCTTTCTCTCACTAAAGAGATTTGGGAAGGCCGTTCTAAAACCGCCGGCCCTGCGCTTTCCATAATCACAGAGAAAACCCGTATTTGAGCTTTTCGCTTCGAGTTTCCCTCCGGGGAGGGGGAGATATGTTCATCATTACGTGGCTGCTGATCATTGGTTCCTGTTATCGAAGAGGGTAGACTTGGGGATTTTAGATGCGATCGTGGCTGTTGATTATGGTGTATTCCGTGTACTCGTATGTACCGTACAGATTTTGACGACAAAATATCTCTGGCCAAACAGGTCCCGTGAGCCGTGAGGGCTGACTCGAGTATGGGTATATTCACTTTTAATTTGTGTTTTATTGTAGCTAGGGTAGCACTAGTGTCATGCACAATATAACTTATAAAGTAGCAAATAATTTATTGTTCTATAATTTTATTTAACCGACAAATATAAAATTTTGAAGACAACGCATGAGAAACTTATCTTAGTTATATATATACATTCATTTCAAAGCTTCATCACAAGATACTATAATTAGATGTCATGAGAAACTTTAATTTATAATTATCGAGGTATATATTAGGAAGAATATTACAAAATTATATATCATAAAAAGATAAAAATTTAATTAGATACGTTTCTTTTGACAATTCTTATATTGAATAATATTATAAAATTCTACTCCATTTAATGATATGAAATGCATGTGCCATGAGCTTGTTTCTTATTAAATTTGTAATCTTGATAGCATAAATTTATACCACGATAAATTGTTGATGACGACGATGAGAATCCGCAATTTCGGCGATCTTGGACCCCTTTTGATCATCTTTCTGGCATCCTACGAACATAGAAAGACGGTCAAAGGGCGGAGCTTTTTCTTCTGAAAGACCATTCGACGCTTAAGTCAGATAAAGAGAACCACCAATTCTCCTTAAGCTATTAATTACTCTCTAATAGAGGTTGACTCCAAGAGAAGGAACGCATGAAGAGACTAAGAGAAGATAGATTTTAGTATATTAAGTACTTGGGCTTGCCTTGTGAACTTTTCCATGAGCATATCACTTAATATGCCCATTAATTGTCTCTGAATTAATAAAAGTTGCACAATTAATGTAAAATAACCAATCTATCTAATTTTTCATCCATAGTTAATTATCTTTTTTAATTAGTAAAATAGCCAATTAAAATAATTTAGGAAAAATATAATTTCCCTCATTTTGCCCATCGGGCTTTCGAGGTTGGTGCAGGCTCGGGAGGCCGAACCCGCGCGCTAACAATGTTCCATGAAACTAGACCGACTTCGGCCAAGCAGACCCCTCTTGAAGGCGGATCCTGGCAAGTTGTGTGACCTTACAAAAGCTTCTTTGCTGGCATTTTGGCATACGGAACAGTCCGTGACACCGCTCGCACGGTTTGCAGCAAACCATGTGGCCTTGCAGAAACTTGATTCTGGCTCTCGAAGAAAATGCACGGTTTGTGACACTGCCCGCACGATTTGCAGCAAACCGTGCGGCCTTGCAGAAACTTGATTTTCCGCCTTCTGTTACTTAGCATGGTCAAGAACCATTCACTTGTTAGCCTCACGTTTCGGGGGCCTTGATTGGGGAACAACGACTTGTTGATCCGCCACATCTCATAATCTGTTCCGGGTGAGTAGCAACATGCTAGATTGACTTTGTGCGGGTTTGGGGCAATCGTTTCGAGGTCGGCCACTTACAACCTCTCTACGGCCCGCATTCCGCGTTGTTCGATTAGTGTTCACTTGAACATCGGGTTGTTAATCCGAAGTGGTCATGAGGATGCGGCGCTTACCGACCCGCCATGGCCCACGTTGCGACTTATTTGAGCGGCATTCGCCGGCTTGGGCTTGCCTTGTGAACTTCTCCATGAACATATCACTTAATATGCCCATTAATTGTCTCTCAATTAATAAAAGTTGCACAATTAATGTAAAATAACCAATCTATCTAATTTTTCATCCATAATTAATTATCTTTTTTAATTAGGAAAATAGCCAATTAAAATAATTTAGGGAAAATATAATTTCCCTCATTTTGCACATCGGGCTTCCGAGGTTGGTGCAGGCTCGGGAGGCCGAACCCGCGCGCTAACAATGTTCCATGAAACTAGACCGACTTCGGCCAAGCAGACCCCTCTTGAAGGCGAATCCTGGCAAGTTGTGCGACCTTACAAAAGCTTCTTTGCTGGCATTTTGGCATACGGAACAGTCTGTGACACCGCTCGCACGGTTTGCAGCAAACCATGTGGCCTTGCAGAAACTTGATTCTGGCTCTCGAAGAAAATGCACGGTTTGTGACACTGCCCGCACGGTTTGCAGCAAACCGTGCGGCCTTGCAGAAACTTGATTTTCCGTCTTCTGTTACTTAGCATGGTCAAGAACCATTCACTTGTTGGCCTCACGTTTCGGGGGCCTTGATTAGGGAACAACGACTTGTTGATCCGCCACATCTCATAATCTGTTCCGGGTGAGTAGCAACATGCTAGATTGACTTTGTGCGGGTTTGGGGCAATCATTTCGAGGTCGGCCACTTACAACCTCTCTACGGCCTGCATTCCGCGTTGTTCGATTGGTGTTCACTTGAACATCGGGTTGTTAATCCGAAGTGGTCATGAGGATGCGGCGCTTACCGACCCGCCATGGCCCACGTTGCGACTTATTTGAGCGGCATTCACCGGCTTGGGCTATTTGCAATCTAGGGTGGTCACAGGAGAGCAGCACTTACTGACTCGCTATGGCCCACCGACCGGCCTATTTGAGCGGCACTCACCGACTCGGGCTATTTGAGCGACGCTTGTCGGCTCGACTTTGTGGTTGGCCGTGGAGGTCACGGGAGTTCAGCACTCACTGACTCGCTGTGACCCACGCTCGCTTCCTGTACTTAGGAGTTCTAACAAGTTGATTAAGCAAAATCAAAATGCATTGCAATACTGTAATATCTTGTTTGGATTGGACTTAGACGTAGCATATCATTACTCTGCATAATGACTTGCTTGCTCTGTGCTTTCTTAGCTTTGCATCTAGCGTAGAAGCTAGTGCAATTTCTCATAGTGTTGCAGCTAGCGTGAAAGCTAGTACAATTTTTGTTTCTGAGCTGGTCTTGCAGCAGCTCGTGCCCTTGTAGCCCAAGGCTAATGAAATAAAGATTGATGGCGTTCGTGTCCTGTTGCCCGTAGGCTAATATAATAAGATGACATCTCGTGCCCCTACGGTCGTAGCCTAATGAATAAAATGGCAGCTCGTGCCCTTGCGACCCATAGGCTAATAAGATAGCAGCTCGTGCCCCAGCAACCCGTAGGCTAATAAGATGGCAGCTCGTGCCGCTGCAGCCCGTAGGCTAATAGAATGACAGCTTGTGCCCTTGCGGTCCGAAGGCTAATAAAGATTGACGGCAGCTCGTGCCCCTGCGGCTCAAAGGCTAATAAAGATTGATGGCAGCTTGTGCCCCCTGGCCTGTAGGCTTGTTGCTTCAAACATTCTGTGATATATTCCAAATAATATGACGCTTTATCATGCATTTAAGAGAAAGAGCTATCAACTTAGCTGTTGAGTTCTCTTATGTTGATCATTGTCGTTGTCAGACCACCTAGTGAGAACTTTAGTTACCCCAGACCTTAATTCAATGCTGCGATTGTCAGTCTTTCATACCTAGAACTCGGATGCTCCTTCTAAGGAATTGACCATCTTTATCGATTGAATCCATGAGTCGCTTTAGTTAGCTATTCACGAATGGGTTGAAATTGGGTTGGAGGATCTGGACTCTTTAATACGAAATAACCCTGAAGTCACGTTCGGTTCATCTGCCTTTGCCACCTTGGGTACGTTGATCAAGCCCGTAATGAGAATTTGTTCTTTTCGTTGAAATCTTGCCACAAACCCAAGCTCTTCTTTTGTATACCGTAAAGCATCTTCAAAGTATTTATGCCTTTCTCGTGGCAGTGCATAACTTAGCATTGTTTGAGGTGTTGCTATTCTTAAAACCAGTAAAGGCTTTCCTCCAAATCCACATAAAACGACCACAACCACACAAAAATTGTAATTTAATTTGCACTGGTTCATCACCATCTGCAGCAAAAAATGACTTGTGATTCTCACTCCTCGGCTGACCAAGACTTTATTTCCGGCGCTTCACCATCTATGTTACTTCTCGCAGGTTCCTTCGTTTTTTTTTAATGCTTTTTTGGTCTTATCGAACTCCTTCGGCAAATCTCGCTTCTTGCGCATGCTCGAATACTTAGGGGTTGTAGGCAGGCGCTGGTCAAACTCTTCCTTCAACCTCCTTGACTTCTCATCTACATTCAACTGCAAAAAATGGTCATGCGAGCTCCTTGCTCCTTCCTTTCAAAGCTTCCCCAACCAGTCCATCTTTCGTCTCCATGAATCTCATTCAAATTAGCCTCTGTTGCAAGCTTGCTCGCAAACAGATCATCCACATCGTCGTCGATTAAAGCAGAAGACAGATCTCCTCCCAATTCAGCCCCGACAACCGAAGCTTTCATTGCTTTTGGGGCCGATTTACTGGTTGAGGGACCGGATTTGAGGCTCTGAAATCGACCGGCGAGATCCGGGGGCAGATCGGAAGATGAGTGAGGGGCCATGTGGCCATTGGCGCTTAGCTCCAAAAGCTCTGCATCTTCTGCGTAGTTATGATTCCTTCTGTTCATGGTGGTGTTTATTTGGAAATTGTTGGGAACCCTAATTCCCTCTTCTCCTCCGTCGTGGATGAACCCTAGCTCCAAAAGCTCATATCTTGGCCTTTGAGGGCCATATCCGCCAATTGCGTTCACTTCAGCAATGGGCTTCTGCAGCGTGGGACATGCATCAGTTGGATGCATCGTATCTTGGCATACCCCACATGATTTGACTTGCTGCTGACCATCCTTCATCATGCACCGCCTCATCATCTCTTTCATCTCAACAAGAAGAGCGGAATTGGGCTGAGACTCTACACCTCTCACAGATTGGGCGTCCGCCCTCTTGCTGAACTGTCTTGAGCCCTCAGATAGCTCAAAGAAAACCTCATAGGCCTGGTCTGGAATCTTATTCAGGATGTTTCCTCCACAGGTAGCGTTCACAATCCGACGCTCGTCATCAAGTAAACCTCCGTACAAATAAAGTACGAGGTCCTGGTCGGAGTAGCCATGATAGGGGCAACTAGAAATCAGCTTCTTGAAGCGCTCGTAGTACTCGTAGAGCGACTCAGCAGCCTGCTGTTCGATGTTGCTAATACTCCTCTTCAGGTTGTTCTGCTTTGTCGCTGAGAAGTACTTTTCCAGGAAGACTTTTTTCATCTTTGCCCACGTGTCTATGCTCTCTGGAGTCAGGTATAAAACCAGTCATTGGCCGCATCCTTCAAGGAGAAAGGAAAGGCCCTCAGCTTGATCTGGTCTTCAGTAACTCCCTTCGGCTTCATGCTCATGCAGACTGCATGGAACTCCGACAGGTGCTTGTTAGGGTCTTCACCACTCATCCCATGGAAGTGAGGGAGTAAGTGGATCAACCCAGACTTGAGCTCGAAGTTGACTCCGTCAGCAAGCTCAGGAAACCGCACAGCCAGCGGTTGTTGTTGCAGATTAGGGGCAGTCAGCTGCCTCAGCATTTGTTGGTCGTCTGCCATCTCAAAAGTGGGGTTGTCAAATATCAAAGATCGGTTTACTCTGTGGCTCTGGGAGAGAGTCCTCTCAATTTCTGAATCCAAAGCTAAAATTTGGGAATTAGTAGCACGGGTGTGGACCATAAGATAGGTCCACACAATAGTAACAAACACACAAACACACACAAAGAAGAATCAAAACTTGCCTCCCCGGCAACGACATCAATTTGACAGGCAGGTTTTAGTCGTGTTACCTGGTCAAAGTAAATCCTAACAAACCTAAACAAGTAGCAAAGACAAGCAAGGGTCGAATCTCACAGGGAGGAGTTATTTTCTCTTTATGTTGATTAGTATGCAAAGTAACAAGGGGGGTTTTGGTTGTTGATTGTTGAACAAGTAAACAAAGCAAACAAAGCAAACAAAGCAAAGAGTTTGTATTCAATTAAAGGGAAACACTTAGCCAAACAAATATCCAATTTTCATATGAATGATTGATCCTAGGTTATATCTATTCCTTTCCTTTGATTATTCCTGTCCCTATTCTTAAATAGTCACTAGTCCAACTAGTCCTAGCAACCCTTACTATTGAACGCACGAGAAACTATCAAGATTTAGAACAACAGTAACATAGAGCATAGGATCAAACCAAGATACATACAACACCGATGTTTCACAGCATTTAGCACATAATCAATTCTCTTTCATAATAATCTAGTCCAACTAGTCCTAGAATATGTTTGCTACTCTAGATAAGAAATCTCAACTCGAAATATCCAAACCCTAGCAATAGACAATTACTAATATCAACTAGGTGATCAAGCTAGTCAAATCAATAACAATCAATAAGAATATGCTCAAGAAAAAAAATATAATCCAAAGGAATAAGAAATAGAGAAGTAACCTCACAATCAAATCATACGAAAAGCTTCAATTGTCGGACTAAGCAAAAAGGATGCTTAGCTCCTCATAGTTCTTGGAAACAAAATAAACTTCAACGGGAAAACTGAATGGAAACAACGATGCTGAATGTGATGATCAACAATGAATGGAAAAACTAGGTTAAATAACCTAACCCTGAAACTAAAGGGAAAAGATAATGAAAGTAGTCTAAAAGGAAACTAAAGTATAATGTTCGAAATAAAATAAAGAAAAATGGAAAAGGTAAAAATAAACAAAGTTCGGAAATTCTCTTCCGGATCGCCTCCGTGTGCTTCCGCGGCTGCGGCCAGAAATCCGCGGTCGCGGAAATTAAGTCTTTGCTCTCGGCTTTTGCACAGGTCTGGAATTTTCCACGGTCGCGGCCAGAAATCCGCGCCCGCGGAAATGGCACTCTTCTCTCAGCGCTTCGCCTTTCGCCGTGGCCTCTTCGTGTCTTCGCCCTTGGTCGCGGTTGGTCGCGGCAGACCTTCTTCTTCTTTGTGTGGATTCTCCCTTCTATTTCCTTGGTCTCATCAGGTGGTTTCTCCTCGTCTTCTGAATGTCTTCAATTAGCTTCTCCAAACCACCATATCCACACTTCATCTCTCCAACTACATACTCCACAATTGTGCTCTAAATCCCTACAAATGGCACCCTAAATACCGGTAATAACTCCTAGATAAGCACTATAAAGTAGTGCTGATCAATAACCGACAGAGATCGGGGAGCAACTGTGGTAATCAACAGCAGGGTGGTGGGTTCAAGCGTCTAGCTCCACCTTCCAACTTCTCCAAATGTAATTGTCCTAGGACCGAGGTGACCCAGTCCGGTTCTACTCAACACTCAAGTCAGAGTAGGGGTCCTGCCCAATGTTTCAACTGTGGGATACTTGGACATAAGAGCAATGAGTGTAGGAAAGAGAAGCAGATATGCTTTACATGTGGGAAGGAAGGGCATTTGCAAGCTTTCTGCCCCACGAAGAGGAATCAGGGAGCTGATGTAATAACCCCTAAAAGTCCCAAACTGTCATTTTGTAAGAAAGAAATGATGGGCAATTTATGTAATCTTCTGTAATCTCAGTAAGATCATTTGAACGTAATAATATACGTTTAAGGTGTATGGGATCTTATAATAATTTTAAAGGTACAAAAATAAGATCTAGGTTTAGACCGCGAGTGGATCCGCGACCAAAGGCCAAAGGACGCGCTCGCGGCAATTCCGCGACCGCGGAAGTGTTTCCGCGACCGCGGAAAACTGTTCATCGTCTTCTTCAACTGTTTTCGCGTTTCGCCGGTGAGAAAGCTTGAACGGTTGGGTTGCTCGGCGTTAGACTCTCTTGTCCCTATAAATAGGGGCTCCCATCACCTTGAATCAACATCCACAACCTCATCCCCTCTCTTTCTCTTGTGTTTGTGTTTCGCCGGAGGTTTCGAGTTCGCCGGAGTTGTCAGAGGTCGCCGGAGGTGCCTTGGAGGTGTCAAAGTGGTGGTGGTAGTGGTAGTAAGCCCTCGTCTGAGCCAAGAAGTGGTCGTTTCATCATCGGTAAGCTTCGAAGCCGAGTTGAAGCCGTCGTCAGAAGAGAGATCCGCGACCGCGAGGATGAACTCTACGACCGCGGCTTTGCCCAGAATTTCGCGACCGCGGAAGTCCAAACCGCAACCGCGGCTTGCCTTAGCAAGCACGATCGTGGCTTGGACAACCACGGTCATGGCTTAGGCTTTTGTCCCTTTCGATTCATATCGTATTTCGTTTCGTACCGTTTATTCGTTCGTATCGAATCTAACCTAGGGTTTCGTCGTTTGTCTCGACGTCGTCGTAGGAATCCGTATTCGGATTCCACTTTCCAGATCCCGGAACCCGACATCTTCAATTCGTCAAGATTAAGGCAAGTGGCGGTTCACTCTTGCTTATCATTCCATATTTCCTTTAATTATCAATTACTTGATTGTTAATTAAAATGGGGTGAAGTATTGTTTTCGTTTGGGAAAACATTTAATTAAACGATGTGTTAAAATATGACTTTATAATAGGTTGTATATATTGCTAGAAACAACGCTATTATGCATGTTAATTACCGTAATGAGTTTTGGTGTGGATTTAAATGTGAACTTAAATGCTAGATTAGCACGAGTATTCATAGGAACACTAATTCCCTACGAGGATGAGTCGTTTCTTTATAACTCGGTATTAGTCGGAATAATTCTCTAATACTTTTAAGGTCATGACCATTGCTTATTATCCACCCGTTAAGGATAAGAGGTGTTTAAGCACCTTGCTAGTGCAATTGGGTTAGACGTAATGTCACCCTGTGTTGTTCTCGTAGTTATTCGAGATTGTATTAAAAGCTTCAATGTTAATGTGCGTTTTGGAAGTAAATAAGATAAGTGCGGTTATGCACATAATTAATAAACCCTCGGGCGAGGAGTACAACGTAGAAACCGCCCAGACTTTTGCTAGAGTAAGTCTTCTTTCCAATCTGGATTCGCATTGCGCGGTGAGGTTGGTCATTGACCCAAATTGTCAAGGTCGTGTTTTAAAAGTTGTGTGAAAACTTAAAGTTCCCAAACATTTGTCATACGTTTCCCATAAGACTCAATTCCTTTGGAGTCTTCTTTTCAGTGCATGTCTAATTATAATCATTCCGTGAAAGTTCCGGGTTATGTATCGTCCCTTCGGTTATTATTCGAGGGACAATGATAGTAAACGGTTACGATCACTTGAACCATTCTGTTTGTACCCTTGCATAGTCTTTCATTAGACTAACCAACCGGGTTTTATTCCTTGCATGGTTGGCTGGTGTCATCCGTCCTATACGGCACATCAGTGGTTGGTCCCCGAAGACTTGAAGTAACCAATCGGAGAAGAGGCTTGCAGTTGAAGATTTGAGTGTCAGTGTTTTAAAGGTTGTTAAGTATTACTTTAATATATAACCAAGTCATGTAATAGGGTTTATTATAAAGTCTTCCGCTGTAATTTCACTCTGTTGTAAAATCGTCATTCTCATTTAATGAGAGATCTTTTAATAAAAGGTTGAGTTTCATTTAAAATGTTTTCCGCTGCTTAATCTTTCGTTACTTATTATATACTTATTTAAGCTTAATTATTCCGATTAAAGCCTAGGATGACTTTGGACAGTAACGTCTGAGGTCACTGGCGTGTGGCACTACCGACATAAGTCGGGGGTGTTATAATTATGGTATCAGAGCAATGGTTTTAAAATTCTTGGCCTATTGTTAGGTTTGGGAATTTTCGAAAAATTAATTTCAAAACTATTTTCAAACTAGCTTCTTTTAAAAAGGAATTTCGTAAATCTAAATTGTTAGTGTTAAAATTAAGTCTTAAAATTTCTTAAAGGATTATGAAAGTTAAAAATAATGTTTAAACTCTCTTGTGTTAAGCATTAATTTTCATAGTACTTTTATAAAATAATGTTATAAACGTTTAAAAATTAAGTTGTGTTATAACTTCAAAAAGTGTGGTTTGGATTTTCGTAAGAGTTATACAGGAATAATAATGTCTTTATTTCAAGAAAATAACTATATAATGATTTTGCCAAGTTAAGTATAAAGGATTTATACGTATAAGTATAAGGTTTAATAATAAGTGGTTTTCAAACTTCTGCAAGCTTCGAGTTGTTACTTATTCCTTAGATCCATTCTTGGGGATAGTGTCTCTCCTTAGGTTAATGTCAGTTAAAGGTTGACATTTCTCCTAATTGATCCATTCTCAAGGAGGAGAAGAAGATCGTTTAAGGTTAATGGTGGAGGGTCAGTCAAACTAATATAAAGTTATTTGTTTGGACCCTTATAATTCGTATCATAACGTAGTGATTGAAGAGTCACGTATAAGTTGGTAAATTCTAAATGCCAAGTTGGGTATTGGCATTATTTTCTTTTCCAATCGAGTTGTCGAGCGTTGTCTCGTGAGTGTAGTGGTCGAGCGTTATAGTATAAGAATAGGTTATGTTGAGGATTTCGATAAACTAAAGGATTTAGTAAGGATATTTGTCTTATGAGCGCTTAAGGAGTAAGGTAACAAATGTTACTCGTATATATCTACTGAAGGATTATGACTGAAGTGATTGATTTTGTTGGTAATGAATCATTTATCGATATGATATTTTGAGGAAATAAGAGTAATACCTTATGTGGTTCGTTTTGGGAAAAAGAAATTACTAGGAGTTGTTTTTCCCTAAGAGGATCGCAATATAATGTGATTAATGGTTTATTATTTAAACATATAAGGATTTAAACGTTGTGATTATGAGTAGGTGTATTCTATATAGGCCTAATGGTTTAGAGCTTTTGGAAGGAGCTAAGTGTATAAATGTTTTAATTGGAGAAACTTACTCAAGTGATAAATGACATTATAAGGACATGTTTTTAGGAAGTAATGTAATGATATGGGGATTATTAAGGGATTTAATACGAGGCAGATGGTAAATTTGGTTAGCCAAAAAAATGTGCTTTAATTAGGATAATAGATTATGTGAGGGAAATTAAGTGTTTATTGGTGAATAATAAATTCAGTCGGTAAAGGTTTGTTTGAATTGTGTTGATTAAAACACGGAGTAAAATAAGTTTATAAATTCTTGCCATCTAAGCTTGATGAGAAGGTTATTTATAATTATTAAGGTGATCTTGTGATACGTTTTGGATAAAATAAAATGATTGATCATAAATGTGTTAAAGGAATTATCAAACTCGTGCTTGAGGAAAATAGGGATAAAATGTTGAGTGATTATTTTAAGCAAAATAAGGGGCTTAAGTTAGAGATGAATCATTTGAATGTTAAATTTCCTTTGGAAAAGGTTTTTGAGTTAGAGATGGGCATAAATGCCAAATTTAATCAAAGTAAATAGTGTAAATCGCGAGTTATACACTTGATAAACAAGGAGCAATGACTCGTATCGATAGTTTCCATAGTTTAGTAATCTGTCTGTTCGATTTTTTTGTCAAAAGTCTTAATGTAATGTTTCGAATAATAAAGAAGTGTTTCCTTGTTTCGGAAATTACTAAATTCGTTACTATTGTAAGTTGTTGTGCATACGAGAATCCTTGAGTGCCAAAAATAGTACATGTCATGTGTTGATAAAGACTGACTAGACTCATAAAGGATAGTGTTGGGTGGGACACGTGTGGTTGTTCCCTACCTTGTTAGTGCTAGTTTCGAGGTCGCAACTATACATTAATCAATCACTTAACTATATATTTTATATAGACCTGTCAACTGGGTCGGGCGGGTCGGGTTCGGGTTCGGGTCATGTCGGGTTCGGGTCAAATCGGATTTCGGGTTGATAAAATTTTCGGGTCGGGCGGGTCGGGTTCGGGTTGACCCAGCGGGTCGAACATGAGCTTTTTTTATCATTATTATTATGAATTTTAACTTTATAAAAATAAAAATAATAATATAATTAGTATTATATTATTATTTAATAAAGTTTATTAAAATATTTATTATAAATGAAATAAAATATACAAAATAAAGGGGACCCGCGAGCTCGGATTTGCGTTCGGGTCGAGTCGGGTCGGGTCGGGTTCGGGTACTTTGGGTTCGGGTCTTTCTTGACCCAGTGACATTCGGGTCGAGTTCGGGTCCTTTCGGATCGGGTTTTCGGGTTGGGTTGGTTTCTGACAGGTCTAATTATATACCTTGTAATGTTAAAATTTAACATTATTCAACCTAAGATAATACAATATATAATATGCTTAATTTAATTTTAATACCAATAGAATTAAATTAATATAATTTAACTCTAATTAATCTTAATTAGACATTTAATAAGATTAAACTAAAAAAATTACAAAAATCGTGAATTGGTAGTATCGGACCAAGGTCGAACAAGGCGGAAGGAAAACGGCTCGATCCGGCTCGATGGGGCACAAATGGGGTCGGGGCCAGTGTTGTTCGGACCTTGACTTCAAGGCGGAGCTCATGGTGTGGCTAGCGGCGGTGAAGGTGCACCTTGGTGGTCGAAATTTGGCGAGAACAAACGCGGGGAAAAAATAGAGAACTCAGTTGATTTCACTCGAAATTGGATGATGAAATGGCATTGGTTGGGGTCGAATTTATAGTGTGGGAATATCCAATAATCGGGGATTCATAATCGCACGGATCTCGTGCCCCAATTGATTCTGATAAGCTCGAATTTCCCAAAATACGCCAAAACGCGTAATACCGACGTGGCTTTCCGTCTTGGAGAAAATACGATCGAATCCGATGGATTTGGTAACCGAATTTTGGAGGCTTTCGTACGTGTTGATCTTATCTACAATACCCACATTCCAATTTGAAAATCCGCGCTTGAACTGGGTCGAATTTCGGCCATGAAAGGCATGCCCTAACCGCGTTGAGTAGAGGTTGAAGAAGTAGGGCATAGTTCGCGATCGGATACCCCCTATTCTTGGTCAATTACAAAATTTCCTAACTTTTCGAAGTTGTGGCAAAACTACCCCTATATTAAATTTCAAAAATTATAAAATTTCCCAAACTTATTTTATAAAACTAACCTAAGTTTAATTATTCATCTTAACCAAATTATAAGATGAAAGAAATCTAAACTAGGCTAGTTCTAAACTTAAGTCACATTTCCTTATACGTTTAACAATATTTAAATCATAATGAACATTTTGTTAATCTCAATTTAAGTAATTTATGTTAAATTGATAAGTTTATTTAAATAAATATTAATATAATGTTCAAATAAGTTTAAATAAGGCGTATTAGCAAAAATATCAGATTTGCTTTTGCCAGTTGCAGAAATCCAAGATTTTCAACGGAATTGCAAAAGTATCAGAATTTTGTACGGATTCTGGCATTCTTGCTATTGTGGAGTGTGGAATTTAGCTTTTGTTTTAAATAGAAAATGGGTAAAAGCTGGCTAATATTATGTTTAAAAAATATAAAAGAAAGGGTTAATCTCTCTTAATGAGGTTGAAGCCGCCGGTGGACAGAGGCATCACATTAGTGTGAAAAAATTTCAGCAAAGTGGACTTCGAATTGGCGGGCAAGTTTCCCTCCAGAAAATCTGGCCTCCCTCAACCTTTAATCCCTCCAGCTAACCTCCCCTGAAAAAATCCCTGAATATTCCTGGAGAACTTAAAAGCAGCCTGACCAGTTATTACACGTGAGATATTTCGCACCTGATATTTAACACCTGACGCTTGCAAATACAGCTTGAATGGGTAAGTAAATTCTCCTGAAAAACAATCAATTTTCCCCCTCTGTTCTGTATACGTGAAGTTCAAAAACCTTATTTATTTGTAGGTTCAAAACTAGTGTATGTGACGTTCATCAGTGGTGGAGAATGGAAAGAACAAGGGAAAAGGTGATTGTATGAGGGTGATAGAATAGTGAAAGCCATGTTGCTTTCCCCTGACATGGACTTGGCTACACTGCGCAACAAATGGACTGAGAAGAACCCATTTGATGAAGAAAAATTGATTGTGCAATACGCTTATGAAAATAAACCAGAACTTACACCCATCTTTATAAATGATGACGACGATCTTGCTGCGTTCAAGTTCTTGAACATATGTGGAGAAAATTCAGCAAAGTGGAATATTGCGTTGTACACCAACCTTTTAAAGAAGGAAGAGATTCGAAGTGAAAGGGCTGAACATCGTACTCTTCCTTCAACAGCTCCACCACGAACTCAGAGCGAGAGCCAAGATAATAAAGACTTTTTCAGGTCATTTTTTAAACAAGACAGAGCACCTCACACAGATGTCAGGTCGATTGATGACATTATTGAAGCTGGCAACGATGCAGAGTTAAGGAGATTAAAAAGGGATGAAGTGAGGGGGATATACAAGAGAAATTGTCCCCTGATAGTGGAAGACATTATATCATTGAGCAGCGATGATGAGGACATTGAAGGTGCTACATCCAGAAACAAAGGGAAGCAAGCTATGACTGATTATGCCAACAGTGGAGTTTCTTTGGAGGATGAAATAGAAGATGGCTTTGACTATGAGGGCTATTATGAATCGGGTGATGATGATTGTGTTGATGGTGTGGAAGGGTTAGGGTATGCTTCAGGGGATGATGTGAATACAGTTGGTCTAGATGATGTGTGGGAAGAAATTAATGGCATTGAGGGAACCAGAACGAGGAGCAAATAGAGGATGATAAAGAAGAAGAGGTTGATGTTGATGAAGACATGCTTAGAGTGCTTCAAAAGAGGTACTATCCAGCGGAGATGGAAATGTTAGTTGAAGATGAGGAAACAAGTGCAAACAAGTCCTCATATCCAACAATGAAGGTTGGTAAACTCTTCAATTGTAAGGAAGAGTTCAAAGCTGCACTCTTCTCCCTGGCAATGGAAAACTTCTATGAGATGCGTGTGAAGAGGTCCGATAAGTCCAATTATGAAGTTGCGTGCGTTGACGACAAATGCAAGTTTTTTTGTCGTGGCTCATTGTATCAAAAAACGTCGTTGTTTATGGTGCGACAATATGTTACGGATCATACCTGTGGCATGAGAGTAAACCACAATCACCACAAAGGAGCAACTTCTCGGCTGATTGCCGATAAAGTACTTCACAAGTATGGTTTTCTTGCATTTGAATATAATTTTGTGATCAAAGGCCAATATGAATGCATGTATTGATTCACTTCGTTACATCTCAGGTTTTTAAACGGCCGTAAAGGCCTACTTGCTTCAGAAATTCAAGATTTCATGTTACAGCAAGGGATAAGGACAAGGTACTATAAAGCCAATCGAGCGCGACTCTTCGCCCAGGTCATGGCACATGGTACAGCTGCAGATAGCTACAAGGCAATGTACTCTTACATGCACATGTTACAGAAATCTAATCCGGGAACATACACGAGAATAGTCAGAGATGCTGAGCAACGCTTCAAGTACGTCTTCTGGACTTTAGGTCCATGGATAACAACTTTCTCCCAAGTCCTCTCCGTCCTCCTCAACAAGGATCTGTTTAGCAGGGAAATTCCCCTCTAGGGCATCAAAAATCGCATCCAAGCTTGGCCTACTCGATTTAAGCCACCTCACACCTCGGGGCTGCACAACTTTAGTAAGCTTTTGGGCAAATGTTCTGCCAATATGGGGCACTGCCTCATACAACCATATCTGAAACAAACAGAATTGGAATTAATCCACAATTATGAACATAGGCATTAACCTTTCTCAGTTTTACATACTCAACTACTAACACATTACCTGAAACACCATCGGGAAACCCCGTATGGTGTATCCTGCTCTGGCATTGTTTGAAACTGCAAGTACAGCCTGAACTGTCTCCATTCTTGTGTCCAAAGCAGAAGCCAGACTTTGATGGAGGTCAAGATATGCACTCCTACCCCATGGGAAATTATTGAAACGATCTAAGTCTTCCGTCAGTTTGACATGAAAGGGTCTGACCTTCCTCTTCTTATCACCCCCAAGTACAACACCCTCAAGAATTAACAACAAGGCCATCTTCATCTTATATACATTGTCCTCCCGATAGGATAAGAACTTGTTTAAAAAGTTAGCAATAGTAATACTCCTCACCCCAAAAAATTCAAACACTGCATTCTTATCCTGCATACTGTCCTCCTCATCGGGCATCCCACAATTCAGTCCTGTTATTAGCCTAAACTCCTCTATTGAAAACCTACATGGTTGTCCACCAAGATCATACCATGTCTCAAACTGCTTTTTTGTGTCCAGTTGCCTAAACAAGACATGGTGAATCAGTTGTGCAGACAGTTTCATGTTTTTCATTATTTTGATTATTGGGCCAAAGGGCCCTGCATAACTGTCTGCCAGTCTGTTCGAGTTAGTGTGTTCTCGATAAGAGAAAGATACTAAAGCCGTGAGTTCTGATTTATCCGATCGAAAAACAACTCCTCAGAATGCCACTTGTAACTTATCTGTAATGAATTACATTCACATATACATGACATGTAAGAATGACTTTCATATTCACATAAAAGAGAGGCACCATCTTACTTTGTCAAGTAAAGATATATGTTTTCAGGATACAAAATAACTTGTCAGACTACATTGCGGTTTGCCAGGACAAATGGAAGTTGTTGAGGATAAGTCTTTACCCTATAGTATAACTTACACCTTTGTATCAACATGAATCAGGATACTATGCCATTCTAACATTCTAACCACAGAACAAATACATGACATTCATATTCACATAAACCCTAAAACTTACTTTGTCAGGTAAGATAATTCATTTCGTCACACAATAATTTCGCTGTCAGGCCATATGGATGTAACAGTTTAGGCTACTATAAATTTTGCACATCTCTCCGTGCTCTATTTATCACAGAGCAAATCACGTTCTCATTTTCACATAAGCCTAATTTTAGCATGCATCAGACAAAATTTGTTTTTTTTTTCAAGAAAATTAAGAGTTAGAGAAGATCACTAACCCCGCCAACCGACTTCGATGGCTCCTTCCTCGACCTCTTGGCTTTTGGTTCTTCAGCCATTCTCGGTTTCTTCTTCTGCATCAAAATGACTGGACTTGGTGATTCTTCTTCCTCTGACGAACTGTAGGCTCTCTTCTTTCGGCCCCTCGCCACTAGAGCCGCCTTCGCATTCGCGCTCTCCTCGACCCTTCTCTTCGACTATGTAGAACCATTCGGCTTCTGCTTCTTCACTCTGCCGTTCGCAGACTGCAAACCTCTGGTCCTCACCATTGTCGATCTAGGGCTTCAGAAAGGGCTTAACAAAGGGCTGAACAAAGGGAGAAAGGGCTTCTCGCCTTTAGGGATTTCGGATTTGCTGTGAGGAATACGCTTCAAGAGTTCAGGGATGAAAGGAAAAAAGTTGTTCAGCGGAGAACATTAATTGGGGAAGATGAGATGTGCTACCGGTTGAACAGGTATATAATTAGGCTTACTCATATACCCGTTTAACACTTAACTGCATCTTAGGCCATTTTACTTATTTTGATTTTACCTTTTTGGTTTTCAAAAGTGTTGCAGCTTTATGGCATATTTGCAATACTTTCTAAAATATGATATTTCTGCAAACGGCGTTTCAGAATCTGGTATTTTTTGCTAATACTTCTTTAAATAAACTATGACTTAAATAGATATCATATTTAGGTTAAGAATTTGATTACTCTATTCTCACTTGGATTAATATAATAAATTCCATAGCTTTTATTAAAATAAAAATTACATTCATACCCTTATGTGAAAACAATGGTTTTGACCCCGAAACTAGACCAGAAATAGCTCAGAGAAACGACTATGCATATTAACCTTTTTTTCCCAGGTTTCTCAAGTAACTTCCTCGATTCCAGAGTTTGACAAAAGGATCCTTACCAGTGGCCCTACTTTGTTACGCATGTGTTTCTCTCGACGTTTTAGGATGCGAACTGGTCTCTCCTCGTATGTCCCATTTGGTTGAATCTCAATGTTGTCATAACTCAAAACATGAGACTCATCTGGTACATACTTCTTCAACAATAAGAGATGGAATACATTATGCACTGGATCTGCTAAGGGCGGCAATGCTAAACGATATGCCAAAGACCTAACTCGGTCAAGGATCTCAAAAGGCCAACATAGCGAGGATTGAACTTCTTATGCTTTTTGAACCTAAACACACCCTTGGTTTGCGAAACCTTGACAAACACCTTATCCGCAATGTCAAACTCAACATTCCTTATCTTTAAATCAGCATAAGACTTTTGTCGACTCTGAGCTGTAAGCATCCTTTGTCTGATCAAAGTAGTATCCGAGGCAATCCTTTCAACCAATTCAGGTCCTAGTAATATCTTATTAGCATTATGATCCCAACAAATTGGGGATTTGCACTTCCGACCATACAATGCTTCAAATGGGGCCATCTTAATGGTTAAATGACAAGTGAACTCAATCATACTTAAGTTGTTCTCCTAACTTGTTGGTCGATCTAGAGTGCATGCTCTCAGTATATCCTCAAGTGTCTGAATTATCCTTTATGACTGTCCAACTGCTTAAGGATGAAATGTGGTACTGAATCTTAACTCAGTCCCCATGGCCTTACGTATTTTTTTCTGGAATCGTGACATGAAACGACCATAACGATCAAATACAATGGTTTTGGGGGGTACAATGTAAACGAACTATCTCATGTAAAAACAACTCATAAGTCTTCTGGGTTCCCCAAGTTGACTTGATGATAACAAAATGAGCATTTTTCGTAAGCTAGTCAAATATCACACATATCATATATCATCCTTTTCGCCCTGAGTCTTGGGCAATCCCGTAACAAAGTTCATTGCAATATCCTCCCACTTTCATTCTGGAACCGAAAGAGGTTGCAATCCTCCCCCTTGCCTTCGATGTTTAATCTTCACTTTCTGACATGTCAAGCATCTTGCACAAATTCTCCTACATCCCACTTCATGTTAGGCCACCAGAAATTCTTTCTTAGATCCTTGTACATCTTACTAGATCCTGGATGTACAAAATACACAGAGGAATGAGCCTCCCTCATTATCAGCTGACATATGTCGTCATTGTCAAGCACACAGACCTAATCTTGAAACCAAAGTGATCCATCATCCTGGATCACAAATCCTAGAGCTTTTCCCTCATGAACTTCGCTACACAGCTTCACCAAGACAATATCAACAATATGTCTTTCCTTAATCTAATCAAGCAACGTAGCCTGAAATTCGAGCATACTCAGGTGTCCTTGTTGACGGTAAAACCAAACTTTGGTCTCACTTCTTAACAGTTCTCATTGCAACTCTGGTTGAGCATTGAGTAAAGCTACCATAGCTTCATGTGTCATCTTTCTGCTACCACATTAGCCTTTTCCAGGTGATAAAGCAACTTAATATCATAATCCTTAAGCAACTCCAACCATCGTCGTTGCCTCATGTTCAGTTCTTTCTGCGTAAAAACATACTTCAAGCTCTTGTGGTCGGTGAAGATATATATGACATCTAACACCGTAGAGATAGTGTCTTTAAATCTCCAGCGTAAAACCACAACGGCTCATTCCAAATCATGGGTCGAGTAATTTGCTTCATAAGGCTTTAGTTGTTGAGATGCGTATACTGTAACTTTCCCATTCTACATCAGTACACATCCCAAACCTTGCTTTGAAGCATCATTGTAAACCACGTAACCCTCAGTTCCTTCTAGCAATGCCAGCACTGGTGTTGACATTAGGCAGTCCTTCAACTTTTGAAAGTTGGCCTCACACTTTTCATCCCACACATACTTCTTGTGATCCTTGTGGAGCAATTCGGTCATGGGTAGAGAGATTTTAGAAAATCCTTCTATGAACTGTCGATAATAACTAGCAAGTCCTAAGAAACTGCGAACCTCCTTCACATTCTAAGAGTCAACCATTACCCCTTTTTATTGATCATGTGGCCTAAAAGTGCCACTTCCTTCAACCAGAAGTCGCACTTAGACAACTTATCATATAACTAGTTCTGTCTAAGGATTGATAATGTGAAGCGAAGATGTTCTTTATGAGCTTCTCCATTTCGTGAGTAGATCAAAATATCGTCAATAAACACCACCACGAACTTATCCAGATACTGATGAAAGCATTTGTGCATCAAATCCATAAAAACTACTGGAGTATTCGTAAGCCTAAATGGAATAACTACAAACTCGTAGTGACCATATCTCGTCCGGAATGCAATCCTCGGAGTATCTTCCTCACGAAGTATGAGCTGATGATATCTAGACCTCAGATCGATCTTGGAAAAGACTTTAGCTCCGTATAGTTGATCTAGAAGATCATCTATCCTTGGCAAAGGATACTTGTTCTTGATAGTAACCTTGTTCAATTCTTGGTAGTCAATGCAAAGCCTGAACGAATCATCCTTCTTCTTGACAAATAAGATAGGACCACCCCAAGGCAACACACTCGGTCTTATGTATCCTTTATCAAGCAACTCTTCAACTTGTTTATTCAATTCTTGCATCTCTACTGGAGCCATCCAATAGGGTGCCTTGGAAATCGGCGTCGAAACAGGTTCCAACTCAATAGTAAATTCGACGTCATGATTTGGGGTAACCTTGGAATATCCTCCAGAAAAATACCGGCAAATTCATATAAGGTAGGAATGTCGTGAACTCAAACTTCATCCTTTTTGGGTTTATCTAGATAACACAAGTACCCGACACAACCTTGTTGAAGCGACTTAAACACAAACATCGCGTTTATCAACTTTTCGTTATTGGTGTCATTACGACCGTTAAACTTACAAACAAACTGGCCCCTAGATGAAACTGTCACAACTCTCGTATTAAAGTTGATCACCGTCCCATGACGTGTTAATCAGTCATCCCGAGAATAATATCATATAGAGCCATGGCTATACAGATCAAGTCAGCTTCAAACTTCCAACCTTGAATGGTAACCGAAAATTTTGACAACCGCTTGATTCTTACTAATTGTTCCACATTGGAAAGATTTAACACAAATGGTTTGCAAGCTTCATTGCATTTTAGCCTTAACTTATTCACACAATTCTTCGAAACAAAATAATGCATAGCACCAGAACCAAATAATATGCAAACTGATGTAGAATGTAGGTAAAAAGTACCTTGAGCAATAGGAGCATTTGGTTCATCGGCTTCACGCATTTCATAGAGCCGCTTCCTGGACTACCTGATTCAATCAGAGCCTTCCTCTTGTTTTGAGCAGTCGACTGCATAACAATATTAAAAGTCCATGCAAGCTTTTGCTGAGGTTGGTTCCTATGGCTAATCGACCCTTGCTGGGATTCACCCTCCTTATACCATCTCTAAGGGCAAAACGTTTATAACTGCCCCTCTTTCCCACACGTGAAGCACGTTCTCTTCCCTTTCGTGCACTCATTGCTCTTTCTAGGTGTCCCACAATTATAACATTGGACGAAGCTTTTACTCTGACCCGAGCGCTACGTGGAACCATACTAGGTCGTCTCAGTCTTAGATCGTCTAGACTTGGAAAAATGTGATGGTGGCACTGGCCGCTTGAATCTACCATTCTTTTGGTTGTTACATGCCTACCTCTGTCGGTTATGTTTCTTAGTTGACTCCTCCAGAGTCACTTCCATCTTGTATGCAGCATCCATATACTGTTCCAGACTTCCAGGGTAGTGCAGCCATGACGCACCATCAAAGGCTTAATGTCCGAGTTCATCCACTCATATGCCAAATTTTCTACTCTTCAGAAGTCACATCCGTTCCTGCATAGTACAGTAGGTGGTTGAACTTGACAGCTAATGCAGTTACCTTCAGCCCTTCAGTCTTCGGGTAAAGGAATTCTTTGTGTTTATCCTCTCTTATAGCCCGAGAAAAGAAACGATCAATCATCTTGGTGATAAACATGGACCAAGTCAGCTCGGAATGATCAGCTAGTGTCGTGTGTTCCCACCATTCACTAGCCCCATCCTTTTGAGGCAAAGTGCACCTTCTCAGCTTCAGTTTAAACAATATTCTGGAATAGTTGTTCCATATGTAGAAACCAATAGGACACTTTGATGAGTTCACCAGTACCGTCGTAGTAGCCATGCCTTATTGAATTGATTGACTTCAGCACTCACCCATAATTTCCTCCATCTCTTTAACATGCATTGGAGGCGCGAGATTTTTTGGCCCTTCAAGATCAGGGGTAACCTGAGGGTATGGAATTCCTTGGGCTTGCTGCACTCTTGGCCTAACCATTTCTGTAACAATTTGCATTACTATATGCTTAATTGCCTCGACGACAACAACAACATCAAAGACAATTGGAGCGACAGGAGGAATATGAGCCCGTTCCCCTCCTGTCTGAGGGTTAGCCTGATTTGGGTTATTCCGAGTTGGGATCCAGACCGATTCTCAGCGTCTTGATTAGTCGCACTCCTCAGTTGAATCCGAGAGGCGTTACTTGGTCCAACACCCTGACGAGCGGTGTTCCTGGTGTTTGTCATCTGGTTGTGCTCAAGTTTATTAGATATAATCTAATCAAATATTATATCGTTTAAAGATGCACTTTAAATGCATTAATTAAATATAGACATTTAATAAACCTACCAATTTTATTAAAAAGAAGACATCAGTAGGCTAATGCTTCGTTATTATCCATAATCTAAAATCACTGAAAAAATAACTAAGACGCTAATAGTTACTGCTTCCTCTTGGTATCCTAAAATAAGTCCCTATACGCCTTAGCCGACATGTTTTTCTTCGGAGGTGGTTTCTCCTCTGACTCTACCGCTGGTCTCTTCGAGTCTTTAGGTTTTAGAATACTTGACCCCTCCACTGGAAGAGGTGGATAGCAAAACATATCCAAGAACCCCGGCTGAAAATCTGACGTGTTCAGGTCTTGTCCAGAGTTGGGGTCAATCAGCTTCCTTGCTTGACCAATGTTCTACTTTAGCATGTGGATATTATCCAGCATATAACTCAGGTCTGACTCAACATCGTGAGCCTACTCCTCTAACTCATCCAGCAAGGTCATCCATCCCTCCACATGCTCATCTAACACCTGTGTTTTTGACCCTGATCTGTTGTGGCATAGTATCCTTAGAAGCAATGTACGCTTCCCATGGTCTAGCTCTCGTTCTTGTATGCTCGATCATCTCCTCGACCAAGCGGCGAGCCTCAGAAGGACTCTTTTTAGCAAACACATCTTGAATAACATGACTCCTTCTTGGTCCACTAGGTGAGTAATCCGGGGAGGGAACTGTAATACCCCATAATTTTTAGTAAGGATATTTGGGTAATTTTCCCAACCTTCGTTCAAAATAATTATTTCACTTCCAGTGGAGTTCGGATTTTCCGTAACATCCATGATGTCCGAAATAATTCCGTGAGTGGTATAAAATACATTCGATGTATTTTCGGAAATTAGAATATTTGTTTGGATACAAACATATAATTTCCAGGGTCTAAAACCCATACCAAAACCATTTTTTTCCATGTCAATTGCAAGCCTGCCACGAATACTCCCTCCTGCGTGCAAATCCGCCACGAACCCTTCCGCGTGTACTTCCTTTTCGGGACACATATCGATGTGGTGGTCGGAGCTATGCCTCCTCCTCGGGCTGCATATAAGGGCTCGATCGGTTGGGTCGTGGGCAGCTCAAACCCATACTCTCTCTCTCATCCCTCTCGGCCATCATCTTCCCGTCGACGACAAGGCAAGCTCCTTCTTGGATTCGCCGCTGCTGATGTCGTGTGTCTCGTGTGGCTGACTGCTGCTCCTCCCCGACGAAGGCGAGCCACCGACGAGGCGCCGCGAAACCGCTGCCGAGCAGCTATCGTGCGAAGACGTCAGAGCTGCTGCTTCCCGTTGCTGTGGTTGCTGCTTCTTCCGACGACGAAGACGCCACCGACGAGGCCGTTGTTGGCTCTTGTGTTCCACCGTTGCTCCGCCCGGCGCCGAGCTGTGCTGCCGAGCTGGTTGTTGTTGTGCTGTTACGTGTTGTTGTTGTGCTGTGTTGTTGCAAGGTTAAAGAAGGGGAATAGTGAAAGTGGGGCCCTCCACTTAATTAGCTCCAGTTGGGCCGATAAGCCCAATAGCCTCCCTGTCCAGATTTAACCCGAAATTATTCGAGCGAACGTGATTCGCTGGATCGCGTGGGGACTCGTAATCCATTGGAGCTATCTGAAGCTTAGGCCATATCCTCGGAAAAGATATAATCAGTAGTCGTCTCGTCTAGATTCATCGCCGAATCTACTCCAGGCAAGTGGCGGTTCGCTCTTGCTCATCATTCCATATTTCCATTGATTATCAACTGTTTAATTGTTAATTGATTTGGAATGAATATTGTTTTCGTCTGGAACAGTTTTGATAACTGTATGTGGATATAAAAGAAGATATTATAATAGGTTGTATATTTGTTAGAACAACACTATTATATATATATATATAGATTGGTATATCTATGATGATGGCCATGATGGCTTTGTTGTGAATTATTACTATGTTAAACTGTTTAGTTAGCACGAGTATTCGTAGGAGTGGTAGTCCTTGAGAGGGCTATGCGTTTCTTGATAACCCGGTGGGAAGGATGGAAGGATCCAACCCCATTTGCAGGTCATGACCAGTCACTCTACCTCGGTGGTAGGGGGTGAGGGCACAACAGCTGGTGCTCATATCGGGATTCTGATCCCCTATAGCATATGTCGCTCGGTGCAACATATGTATGCATGCCTTGCTAGGCATGTGTGTAAAGATCCCCTGTAGTATATGTTGCTCGGTGCAACATATGTATGCATGCCTTGCTAGGCATGTGTGTAAAAGCTTATAACTTGGTTGAGAGTTTTATAACTAAAGAAGATAAGTGCCTTGTGTGCACATAATTAATATGCTCTTTGGTGACCTTTAAACTTATGTGTGGAAAAAGGGTTCCAGATACTTGTCATGCTTGGTGGTAAAGACTCGATCTTTTGGAGTCTTTCTTGTTGGATTTTCCCATAAGACTCAATTCAGTTGGAGTCTTCTCTTGTTCATGCCTCTTGTTGTATTCCAGTAGAAGTATGGTGGTTGACTATCGTTATCGGTTATTATTCGAGAAACGATGAGTCTAACCTAATATGACTACTTCGAACCACTCTGTTTTGTACCCTTGCATAGTCTTTCATTAGACTAACCAACCGTAATTGTTCTCTGCATGGTTGGCTGGTGTCATCCGTTCGATTCGGCACATCAGATGAGTCGAGGACCCATGAAGGCTAGATCGACTATGAACATGAACGGTATTTGAAAATGTTTTAATCAGGCTACGATCTTTGGGCATTGACTACTGAAGTCAATACTCTTGTAAATTATTTTAAGTCTTTCGTTGTATTGTAATAACTCTGTATTTTGTCGCATTTGAAATTGTGTTGAAATTCCGCGACTATGTTTTAAATGAAAGTTATGGTAATTTTGTATCATAATTGTTCTTTATGAATTGTGTTTCAATGGTAAAGCCTGAGGTGGCTTCGGTGTGGAAACCGAGGTCACTGGCGGTAATACCTTTCCAAATGGGTTACGATTTGGGGGTGTTACAGGAACCAACACCACTGGAGGTATCTTGGGATCATACTCCTCACATTCAGCATTAGAGAACCCATTTGCCTCATACGCAGCTAGAGAACAAGGTGAGTACACTGAAGATGGTGGTGCCACGAAGTTGGGAAGACGAATTGGCTCAGACTGCACTTGCTCCTCCTCGCTCACATACTCGGGATCCTCAATTAGATTCTCGTTACTTGTCTCCGAAAGAGGAAGCTGTCTGGATTACACATGGTTCTCGTCTTCGCTCTTGTAGTCGGGATCCTCACTCGGATCCTCTTCAGTGGTCTCAATCATCATTGACCTTTATTCTATTTGCGGGACGAAGGAAATATCAATCGCGTCACACTCGATGGGATTGAAGGAACCAAGCTTGGACTTGAGTGTTAGAGCAAGTCAGGACTCCTCCAAAGCTTTACGCTGGGACCTTGTAAGGACCATTGTCTGAAAAGAGACAAGGAAATGTCATAACTTTTTCAAATATAGAAATTACACTTTCTATCATCAGGAATGAGTAGATGACACTACTATCGTTGGCAGAAGTTAAGAAACCAAGCTTGGACTTGACTCGTCTTTTTAACTCGACCTTGTATTCCATTTCGAAACCCCTTTTTAGGAGGTTATATGGTCATACTTTTGAAATAGTCTCTACCAAATAATTATTGCGCAATATTAACTCTTACGATTTATAAATCATAAAATTACATAAGTCATAACTTAAGGTCTATAGAAAGAAAAATCATTAAGTTGTTGTCGCATAAATAACACTCAGGTTCAATTTATAGGAATCTAATAGAAGTTATTACCTATTGGTCTCAAACCCTATCTGACTACTTATTAACGTTATCACCTTTTCAGTCTCAAACCCTAATAGGATCCAATTCGTAAAAGCTATTATGGGCATAAAGCATCTAGGAACGAATCAAATATTATTTCAATTCAGTCAAAGAAATAATTCTAATTACATACGCATCGTCGGGATCACCCCAACCTTAGAACTAGGAATTTAGCCAAGCATAATTGAAGATATACTCAATATATTTAAACCAGCCATAAACATATTTATATTAGTCAATAAAAACCGGAGATAACAAACTTAATATCAATGTCGAAATAATCCAAGTTGACAAAGGCTAGAACAATAAACACAAATGTCCAAAGTGTTCTAGGCCAAAAGATTCCTTCTTTAACTCCTATACGTGCGGTTGTCAAAAGCTAAAAGAAACTAAAGTAAAACAAAACCTAAAACTAATCTAATTCCCAGCTACGTAAAGTCCCCCCAAATCTAATGGGGTTCATGTTCGCACCGTTTTTTTTAAGCGGCACACCCGTTTTTGGGCGCAACCAGGTTGCGCCCAAAAAGCGAATAATTTTTTTTTTTAAAAAAAACAATTCCTTGGGCGCAACCCAAGGTCCGAGTGAATTTTTTTTGTTTTGAAAAATGGTTTTTTAAAGATTATTGAACCGGTTCACTTGGGCACAACTACGTTGCGCCCAGATAAAGAAATAAGAAAAAAAACTTAGGCGCCTACGCTTGTATTTAAACCAACAGATGTATTTCATATTTAGATAAATTTACTACATACTCATCGCATTGTATCTATCCTGCAATTTTATATGATTTAGAAATTCAAATACATAGTAGATTTGTATACTTGTGTACATGGCTATAAATTCGTTTATATCATGAGGTTTCAATATGCTTTTATTCATCTAAAATTCATGTGCATTTCTCCACCAATTCGTTTGATATTAACTATTTGTTATTATTATTCTCGATATAATTATGGTTATATCCTATAGTTATACTATGATTATATCTTATAGTTATATCCAATTTGGTTATATCTTATGGTTATATTCTATAGTTATATACTATGGTTATATCATATAGTTATATACTATGATTATATCTTATAGTTATATCCAATTTGCTTATATCTTATGGTTATATTCTATAGTTATATACTATGGTTATATCATATAGTTATATACTATAATTATATCTTATAGTTATATCCAATTTAGTTATATCCAATTTGGTTATTACTATAGAATATAACCATAAGGATATAGCCAAATTGGATATAACTATAAGGATATAATCAAATTGGATATAACTATAAGATATAGTCATAGTATATAACTATATGATATAACCATAGTATATAACTATATGATATAATATAGGATATAACCATAGTATATAACTATGGAATATAACCATAAGATATAATCATAGTATACAATTATAGGATATAACCATAGTATATAACTATAGAATATAACCGTAGTATATAACCATAGTATATAACTATAAAATATAACCATAAGATATAATCATAGTATATAATTATAGGATATAACGATATGATATAACCAAATTGGATATAACTATAAGATATAACTGTAGTATATAACTATAGGATATAACCATAGTATATAACTATAGGATATAACCATATTGTATAATTATAAGATATAATCATAGTATATTCAACTATTTAATTGGAGGAACACGGACTGAAAAATAGAATTATTTTATGGATTAAACTCTATTTTATCGTTGTTTTCTCCCTAATCTCAAATCAAGTAATCAATGTTAGATTTTGTACTCGAATGGACGAAAACCCCAAACCCTAAACCTCAAAACCTAACCATAAACCCTATAAAACACTAGAAACTTGCGCCCAAAGGGTTGTATGGGGATTTTTTAGGGTTCTTTAGGGTTTAGGGTCTTTATCATTGCAGTACAAAGTTTAAAATTTTCAAGTTGAAGTTGGAAAAATAACTTATAATATTTATATATTGACTGAATATTTTGCTAAATTATTTCGGACCTTGAAAGGTATGATGGTGGTTGGGGGAGTAATATATAATGTCATTACAAGATACAACTATAGAATGTAATATAGGATATAACTATTGAATATAACCATACGATATAATCATAGTACGAAAACCCTAAACCTTAAACCACAAACCCTAAACCCCAAAACCCAACCCTAAACCCTAAAAAAACACTAGAAACTCCTTGGGCGCAACCTAGTTGCGCCCATAGTTCTAGACTAGGTTGCGCCCAAAGGGTGTGTGGGGATTGTTTTAGGGTTTAAGGTCTTTATCATAGTATATAACTATAGAATATAATATAGGATATAACCATAGTATATAACAATAGAATATAACCATAGTATATAATCATAATATATAACTATAGAATATAACGATATGATATAACCAAATTGGATATAAGTCATATAACTATAAGATATAATCATTGTATATAACTATATGATATAACCATAGTATATAACTATATGATATAACCATAGTATATAACTATATGATATAACCAAATTGGATATAACTATAAGATATAATCATAGTATATAACTATTATATAGTATATAACTATAGGATATAACGATATGATATAACCAATTTAGATATAACTATAAGATATAATCATAGTATATAATATAGGATATAACCATAGTATATAACTATAGAATATAATAGAGGATATAACCATAGTATAACTATGGAATATAACCATAAGATATAATCATAGTATATAATTATAGGATATAACCATAGTATATAACTATAGAATATAACCGTAGTATATAACCATAAGACATAACCAAATTGGATATAACCATAGTATATAACTATAGGATACACCGATATGATATAACCAAATTGGATATAACTATAAGATATAATCATAGTATATAATTCACTAGTGGAAAAAACACTTTTTGCTGCTCCCTTTTAGAGGCATACATAGTTCAAAACGCCTCAACAACGACTTAGGCAATCACTTTTTTTGCTTTTTGAGGCGGATAATTAATTTATACGCCTCAAAAATATCTTTTGAGGCGGGCAAATTAATATACGCCTCAACAAGTATCTGAAAAAACATTTCCCGTTAAAGTATTAGAGGCGGGCCAAGGTAAGGCCTGTATCTAATGCTAACTAATTGAGGCGGGCCAAGTAGCCCGCCTCAATTAAAGCTTGTTGAGGCGGGCCTATTAAAGCCCGCCTCAAAAAGTATGTCTAATAGAGACGGGCATGTACATCGCGCTATTTACATCCGGATTATTTGAACCTAATTTCTATTGACAAGACCGGAATATTTTCATTCTATACTTGCCGTTCCTCTTCGAGCAACCCTAATCCATCGATCTGAACACATCCTCTTCGAGCACCTCTTCGAGTCGGCCTGCTCCTCTTCTCCGGCCTTTTCGCGGACCTCCGTTCGCTGGTGTCAACCGACCTCTTCGCCGGCCTCTCACCAGGTAAGATTCTGTAAACTTGTTTGAGTGCTCTTCGCTAGGTTCTCTTGGTTACTTCCTTTACTAATAATGTGGTGGCGACGACGACGAATGTTCCAAAATTCGGCGGATCAGAATTTAGGGTTCGGAGGCGGTTCAGGGATGTGGTGGCGTTATCGGATCGGCTTTCTGAGCGTTACTGAGGGTTCTTCGTGTCTCTGCGACCGGATAAGGGCGTGATCGAGGGCCAAGTGATGGAGAAGACGGAGTTCGCGGAGCAGAGGAAGGCCGCGATCGAGAAGTACTTGAGGAAATTGGCGGCTCACCCGGTGCTTCGGAAGGGGAAGGAGCTCAGGGACTTCCTGGCGGCGGAAGACGGGGGTTTCTCGGCGGGGCTGGGGCTGTGGTTGGTGTGCCGAGGGAGGCCGTCAGAAAAGGAGGAGGAGGAGGAAGAGACTGGTGGAGAGTGTTCAGAGAGGTGAAGCAGTCGGTTATGAACGAGTAGGGAGGATCAAAACCGTCGGTGATTGAGGAGGATAAGGAATTTCTTGAGAGGAAGAAGAGGTTGGAAGAGATTGGAGTACAGCTTAGCAGTTTCACTCAACATGTCTCATTATTAGTGTTTGCCCTTTAATTAGCAATGCTTGATTTATAATTTAGGTTTTGGTATGGAATTGGACAGATGCTTGAGTATTTTGTTTCATCAATTCAGGAATTGGTATGGAATTAGAAACTTATTTTCTACTGTTATTTCTGGAATTGGTATGGAACTAGTAACGTAACTGACTTTCTAACTTGGTTAATTTAGGAATCAATTTAGACATTGGGAATGAATTAAACCTAAGGAATGAGTGCAAAATCGGGGTTTGAGGACAAATGTCGGTATTGACTCAGATGATTATATTGCTTACTAAAACTTGTGAGTTGTGTTGTTTCATCTAGTAGAGAGAATCGATTGGGTGGAATAGATGAACTCTACAATTTGAGTATGATGGTAAGCATCTTTTTTCTGTAGGCGAAGGGGCTTGTTACTGCACAACAAGAGCTGGGGCAAACCATGGGTGAGCTGGGACTAATGTTCATGAAGCTGGTGAAATTTGAGAACCAAGAAGCTGTTTTGGAGTCTCAAAGAAGGAGAGCCGCTGACATGAAGAACGTGGCAACTGCAACAATCAAAGCAAGCCGTCTGTATCGGAGTTTAAATGACAAAACAACCTCTCATCTGGTAATTTTCTGGTTTTGCAATGTATTCTTCCTGCCATATGAATTCCTAGCTTTGTTAGACATGCTTTTAGTGCGGTGTAATGATATGTAAAGAAGTTGAATTATACTATGTCTTCCTTGGTATTGATAATGTGCTTTGAAATCACAATTTTGTGCTGTCATCTGTTGAAATGCCAAGCGCTTGTTACATTAAGAAATTCTAGTGGACTTTGGTGTCTTTATGTTTTGTGCTAGACCACTTTGGGGGTTGTATGGTGCATCATAAATCCAAAAAACATCCAAAAGAAGCGCAAAAGAAGGGATTTATAGAGGCGGACCTGTATGTCCGCCTCTATAAGTACATAGACGTTGACTCGGCCAAGAACTCGGCCGAGTCAGCGCGACTTGTTGAGGCGAGCCTATAGAGGCCCGCCTCAACAAGTGTTTACTTATTGAGGCGGGCTTCGGAGGCCCGCCTCAATAAGGTCCTTTTAGAGGCGTAAAATGTCCGCCTCAAAAAGTGTCCCTACTTGTTGCAGCCCTCTTAGTTGAAGCGAACGGTGTTCGCCTCAATAAGTGTCCAAAGGCCTGCCTCTATAAGGATTTTTTCCACTAGTGATTATAGGATATAAACATAGTATATAACTATAAGATATAATATAGGATATAACCATAGTATAAAACTATGGAATATAACCATAAGATATAATCATAATATATAATTATAGGATATAACCATAGTATATAACTATAGAATATAACTGTAGTATATAAGTTATATAACCATAAGACATAACCAAATTGGATATAACCATAGTTATATGTGATTTTCGAGAAGAATAATAATAAACAGTTAATAGCAAACGAATTAGTGGAGAAACATACATGAATTTTAGATGAATAAAAGTATATTGAAACCTCATGATACAAACGAATTTATTGTCATGTAACCCTGATTACTTGAAAACATCTATTACTATAGTCAAATGCACACAAGTGTATAAATCTACTAGGTATTTGAATGTCCAAATCATATAAAATAGCAGGATAGATACAATGAGATGAGTATGTAGTAAATTTATGTTAAATATAAAATAAATTTATTGATTTAAATACAAGCGTGGGCGCTACATATAGCGCCCAAGTTTTTTTTTTTTGGCATAACGTAGTTGCGCCCAAGGTGAACCAGATTTTTTTTATATATAAATCGGCCATGAATCGGGTTTTTTAACAACCCGGTTCAATCACTTGGGTGCAACATTAAATCTTTTTTTTTAAATCAGTTTTCTGGCACAACCTGGTTGCGCCCAAAAACGGGTGCGCCACATAAAAAAGCGGGTGCGAACATTCTCCCTGAATCTAATCTAATCTGTATATATTTCTTATTGCCTCCTGCTAAGTCCACATTCATATGGGTCGGCCCACATTTGGGCTTTTGTTTCATTTTGGGCCTTGGTCCAACTCAATTGCTTGTTGCCCTTTAAAATAGTTGCACATCACCTTCATTTTGGACGTAAAATACCTAAAACAATAAAAACACGAGTGTAGATTCTGAATACAAAATATAGCAAAATTAATTATAAAAAAAATAAAATATGCATGAAAATGATCTAATCTAATATGCAACTAGACTCCTAAAATATGTATAAATTAGGTGTTATCAAATTCCCCCAAGCTTAAACCTTGCTTGTCCTCAAGCAAGAACAAAGTTCAAAATTCCATAAGAAATACAAAGGTTGTCTCTACCTAATTGATATCCAAGCAAGTCCATGAAAACTTAAATATTTAACAATGTATTCATCCAAACAGGCAAATAATCATCAAAGAGACTAAGTAGAACACCCACCCTAGACTTCACTTAGGAAAAAGAATAAGAATCACTCTCGCTCTTGTGTTTAAGGTAAGTGTTTTCCCTCAAATCTCTACTTTGAATACTCATCTACCATAAACTTGCATCATCGTCTTAAATCTCCACCACTAGGGACCTTGTACATGACATAAATCAAGAGGACTTTTATTGGGATGGGGCCAACTTAAAAAGAAGGGAAATTCCTGTTGGTGCCCCTATGTTTATGGTTATTCCTGTTGGTGTCCCACGATTAAGTTTTTTCCTGTTGGTGCCCCTAAGGTTTGAGTTTGTTTGTTTCGTAACCAAACTTTTTCATGTTTGTACCATTCTAGTTCAAATTGATTAAATCCAAGTCTACCATTGTGTTCCTCGCCCTCAAATTAGTAAGATTTGACTCCTAAAATACCCAAATTCATGTCCGAACCATGTCGATTTGAATTCCGAAGCAACAACCCGTTTCGACCTTAAGAATTCAAATCGGAATGGTTCGAGTATGGATTTGAGTGTTTTAAGAGTCGAATCCTACTAAGTTGAGATCAATAAACATAGTGATGAGCTTCTATTTGATCAATTTGAACCGAAATTATACGGATATGAAAAATTTCGGTTACAAAGCGAACAAACCAAAACCTTAGGGGTACCAACAGGAAAAAACTTAATCATGGGACACCAACAGGAATAACCCTAAACTCAGGGGCACCAACAGGAATTTCCCTAAAAAGAAAGGTAGGGATATAATTTGGTCATATGGTGCTAAATCTGGGAAAGAGGGTCTAACCAAGACAACACCAAACTTAGAGGATTTCTCGTACCATTCTTTTCAACTAAACACTCTTTTATTCTTGGCCTTTTTTTCATTTTTTTTTCAACTACTTTTTTTCTTTTCAAAAGCCTAAACAATTCGAGCAAAACACACCATACATGTTGTATTCTCTAAGCAAGCAAGCTTGGCTTGCAACCATAAAAAAAATAAAATAAATCATCCTAATTTCCGGATGGGTAAAAGACAAATAATTAAGCTCATGATATTTTTGTGGTGCTTCCAAAGAAAATGTCAATAAGGCTCAACGAGCTTCAAGTAGAGGAATAACATGCAAGGGTGGATAAGGAAAATAATAGTCTAATAGAAATAATGTGATGTGGGGTAAGCCGCAAAGACAAGGACCTTAGACGCCAATGCTAGGAAGCACACAAACCAAACCAGAAAAGTTAGAACTCGGACAAAGAAGGACAAGATAACTCAAAGAACCAAAAGGATCAAGAGAGAAACCCTTGGTCTTAGGAGACCAAGAACCAAACCCAATGATGCAATCGACTCCTTGAACTACAATCTCACACACGAATGGAGGAATTCCAATGAGCACGAGAAGGACGATTAGTGTAGTCTACGATCACCAACTCGGAAGAGATTGACACCCGCAAACAACCTAAGCTTTTGTTGATCGACAAAACTCACAATGAAGAAGCTCTCTTCTTGCAATAACCGTAAGTTTCAATCAAAGATAATCTCTCTAAAACAAGTGAAGAGCGGCCCTTAAATAGTCCTAAGTGGCCGGTCCTAAAGTTACTAAAAATAGCAAGTAAAGGTGCCTTAAAACAAACAAGGAAATGTCATGACAAAACGCCAAACATTGGCGACCCAAATGTCTCAAAATAATCCCTAAATACTTGAATGAAAGATAGGAAAGAAATGCCGAGAACGCCTCCCTTTAGCCCTTGAAGTGCTTGGCATGAACAATGGCCAATGTCCTAGTAGAAGTCTTCGTAGGCACATCGGCGGCGACGTCGGGCAATTCCTTGGCGGCGATGTGGCTTAGCAAGGCTTCAAACTCTTCTTGAAGACGCCGTGCTTGGCTCCTAGGGATCGGTCCTCCATGGCCTGGTGGCCAATAGGGAAGATCGTTGCTAGGCGCGGCGCCGGGCGCGGGTGCGGTGAGGTCTTGTTGAGTGCTTGGTGGTACTCCATCATCCTCCCCTTCTTGGAAAGGATTCGACCCCGAATCACCATCCTCGTCCAAAGAATGGTAAGGAGTAAGGTCCGCTACGTTGAAGGTGGGACTAACACCATAAGTGTCCGACAACTCCAAGACATAAGCATTATCACCAACACGGCGCAACAACTGGAATGGTCCATCTCCCCTTGGAGCTAGCTTGGACTTGTGCCTCTCCGGGAGCGCTCCTTCCTAAGGTGAACCCACACAAGGTCACCGGGTTGAAACACTAGGCGCCGGCGTCCCTTGTTGGCTTTGGTGGCATTGTGTGCGGCCTTGGCTTCCAAAATTGTTCTCGTACGCCCATGCAGCTCCTTAATGAAATCCAAGTGCTTACCTGCATCAAAACTTTCATGCTCCTTCATGGGAAAAGGAGTAAGATCAAGTGGAGTCAAGGGATTCACACCATAAACACAAGCAAAAGGTGTGAGTTGTGTGGAAGAATGGATAGTTCTATTATAAGCAAATTCCACGTGTGGTAGAGCATCTTCCCAAGCTTTGAGGTTCTTCCTAAGAATGGCTCTAAGAATGGTGGCTAAAGTCCTATTGGTGACCTCCGTTTGCCCATCCGTTTGGGGGTGACTAGAGGTGGAGAACAAAATCCTAGTTCCCAATCTACTCCATAAAGTCTTCCAAAAATGACTAAGAAACTTCACATCCCTATCACTCACTATAGTCCGTGGTACACCATGTAATATCACAATCTCCATAAAGAAAAGGTCAGCTACATTAGATGCATCATCGGTCTTGTGGCAAGCTATGAAATGTGCCATCTTGGAGAAACGATCAACCACCACAAAGATTGAATCTCTCCCCTTCTTAGTCCTAGGTAACCCCACTATAAAATCCATAGATATATCTTCTCAAGGGGCAGTAGGAATAGGTAAGGGACTATACAACCCATGTGGCTTTAACCTCGACTTAGCCTTAAGACAATCCAAACATCTTCTCACTAGATGCTCTACATCCCTAAGCATATGTGGCCAATAAAAATGAGTGTGCAGCATATGATAAGTCTTATCCCTCCCAAAATGACCCATTAAGCCGCCCCTATGGGCTTCCTCAACAAGTAATAATCGAAGGGAACACTTAGGTATACACACTTTGTCAATTTGAAACAAGAAACCATCAAACAAATAGAATTTATCTAATGATCCCTTTTGCACACATTGCTTGTAAATATCACCAAAATCAGTATCAACCACATATAATTCCTTAATGTAAGCAAAACCTAACACCTTAGAATCTAATGTGGTCAACAAAGCATACCTCCTAGAAAGAGCATCGACAACTACATTGTCCTTCCCCTTTTTGTACTTAATGACATAAGGAAATGTCTCAATAAATTCCATCCATCTACCATGACGCCTATCTAACTTGTCTTGACTCCTAAAATGTTTTAAAGATTCATGGTCGGTGTGTAAGACAAATTCTCTAGGCCATAAGTAGTGTTGCCAAGTCTTAAGCACTCTAAACAAAGCATACAATTCCTTATCATATGTAGAGTAGTTAAGACATGCTCCTTTCAACTTTTCACTAAAGAAGGCAATAGGCTTACCTTCTTGCCTGAGGACGCCTCCAATGCCAATGCCCGAGGCATCACATTCCACTTCAAAAGGCCTTATGAAATCCGGTAAGACTAGCAAAGGTGCTTGTGTGAGCTTCCACTTCAAGACGTTGAAGGCCCTTTCTTGCGCTTCCTCCCAAACAAAGGGACTGTTTTTCTTGGTGATTTCAGTCAAGGGCGCAGCTATGGTGCTAAAGTCCTTGACGAAGCGCCGGTAGAAGCTTGCAAGCCCATGGAAACTCCTCACATGGCCAATGGACGTGGGGGTTGGCCAATCTTGTATGGCTCGGATCTTGTCCTCATCAACTTGTAGCCCTTGAGAACTCACTACAAAACCAAGAAATGAAACTCTATTAGTGCAGAATTCACACTTCTTAAAATTGGCATACAAGTGTGCTATACACAAGGTAGAAAGTACTTCCCGTTGCTCATGCTCCTCCAATGACCTGCTATAGATTAGTATATCATCAAAATAAACCACAACAAACCTTCCTATGTAGTGCCTTAGCACATGGTTCATGAGGCGCATGAAGGTACTCGGTGCATTGGTCAACCCGAAGGGCATGACAACCCATTCATAGAGGCCGAACTTAGTCTTGAATGCCATCTTCCATTCATCTTCTTCCTTCATCCGAATTTGGTGATAGCCACTTTTGAGGTCAATCTTGGTGAAGATGGACGCCCCATGTAGCTCATCTAGCATGTCGTCAAGCCTCGGAATCGGGTGGCGGTACTTGATGGTGATGTTGTTGATAGCCCGGCAATCGACACACATCCTCCATGACCCATCTTTCTTGGGCACTAGAAGCACCGGAACGGCACAAGGACTAAGACTCTCTCGAACATGGCCCTTCTCTAGAAGCTCTTGTACTTGGCTTTGGATCTCGTGTGTCTCCTTGGGATTCATCCTATATGTTGGCCGATTGGGCAATGTTGCGCCGGGAATGAGATCAATTTGATGCTCAATCCCCCGTATTGGTGGTAGGCCAGGAGGGATCTCATCCGGAAACACATCCTTGAACTCATCAAGAAGTCCTTGAATGCTTGGTGGAAGGGCATCCTTGACTTCTTCACTAATCAATGTCATTTGCTTGCACAAAGCCATTAGGTTGGCATCAAGGGGAACACATTCTGCCGTGAACTCTTGCTTGGAGACTATGAGGGCACGATTGGCTGGATTTGGTGTAGGTGAGCCCTCGGTTGGCTCGTGTGCAGCCTTGCCTCTCTTCTTCTTCTCCTCCTCTTTCTCTTGCTCCTTTTTCTTGTCATAAGCTTCGGCTACCTGCGTGGGAGTCATAGGTTTAAGAAACACTTTAGAGCCTTTAAACAAGAAGGAGTGACGATTAGAAACACCATCATGAGTTGTCTTCCTATCAAATTGCCATGGATGGCCTAATAAGATATGACAAGCTTGCATAGGGAGTACATCACATAAAATACTATCTACATAGTGTCTTAGTGTTATAGTCACATTCACTTGCTTGTTTACCTTCAATTCACCACAATCATTAATCCAATGCAATTTATAGGGTCTAGGGTGTTGAAATGTAGCAAGTTGCAACTTAGTTACTAGTTCGGTACTAGCAATATTGCAGCAACTCCCTCCATCAATAAACAAGTTACAAACCTTTCCCTTAACCAAGCATCTAGTATGGAATAAGTTCTCTCGTTGGTTATCTTCACAAGGGGTAGGTTGCAAATGCAAAGTTCTCCTACACACTAAGGATTCTCCATGCTCATATTCTATACCATCCATATCATCTAAGTCATTTTCATGCAGAATAGGGTCATCCATACAAGCATCATGATCATCATTTTCAGATTCGGATTCATATTGACCTAAATGGTTAATCATGAGTGTACGCCTATTAGGACAATCCTTCATCATATGACCACGACCTTGACATTTAAAGCATATAGTATCCCTAGCTCTAGAAGAAGGAGAAGGGCTAGAAAAACTCCCTTGTGCCCCATTGGGCGGGCCGGACTGCCTTGTGTTGGGTTGCGGCGGAGTACTAGGTGGAGCACTTCTCCTCGGCGCATCTTGGCTCCTTGGCTGGCTCATGGCCTGACCGTGGTTCCTACCGAATGGCGCCGGCTGGAAAGGCCTAGATTGGCTAGGGCTCCTCCATGAACTTGGTTGGCCGCTAGCGCCTCTAGCCATTTGATTACCTTGATTTCTGGCCTTGTACCTTTGGCTTTTCTCCACCTTGATGGCTAAATGCAGCAGCTGCGTGGAATCTGCATAGGGATACATATCCACCTCATTAGCAATATAAGGGTTAATGATGCGAAGATACCTTGCCATAGTCGATTCCTCATCTTCAATGACATTGGCTCGCACCATGGCCGTTTGCATGGCGTTGAAGGCCTCTTCTACACTCATGCTTCCTTGCTTGAGGTTCTCAAGCCGCTGCTTTAGCTCCCTTGAGTAGTGTTGTGGGACAAACCTAGCACTCATGAGAGCCTTCATTTGTTCCCACGTAGCAACCGATGGGTCTAGGGCTCTCCTTCTCTCTTTGACAATGTTATTCCACCAAGTTAGGGCAAAGACACTAAACTCAATAGAAGCGAGTTGCACCTTCTTGGCCTCAATGAAATTGTGGCAACTCCAAATCTGCTTAACCTTCATCTCCCAATCCATGTAGGCGTTGGGATCGCACTTGCCTTCAAACGGTGGCATCTTGATCTTTATTTTGCCAATGCCATCTTGATCCAATTCTCTTCGGCCTTGGCGTCCCCGAGGCTCATAATAGCCTCTCCGATGGCCATTTCTCCATAGGTCATCCTCCTCTTCGGCGTCACCGTAGGCGCCATGCTCTTGCTCCCATGGGTATTCCTGATATTCATCAAACGCATTAGGGGCAAAGGGAACTTGACGTCTAGGGGGAAAATTGTTTACTCTTGGCTCTTGGTAGGCGCCAAATGGGGTGGCGCCTTGCAAAACTTCATGGACTGGCTGTTGCCGTGGGGAAGTGGGTTGCCTCGGTGGAGTATGGACTACATTAGATGGATCTCCTTGCTCCACGTTGGTTCCAAGCGGTATGGCGTTGGCTTCGGTTGGGCCCCCAAGGGTGTTGTAGGTTTCCATAGGCGCACTCACAGGTAAAGGGCTACGGTGAGTAGTCTCCAGGCTAGCCATGCGCTCGGTCAAGGAGGCTATGTTGTCCGACATGGCTTTGAGTAAATTGAACACTTCGGGTGGCACCGGGGATGAGATCCTTGTGGGAGTTCCTGTATGGGCCATCACAACTTATCGAAACAACAAACTTGTTAGGTTAGGTAAATCAAAATCGTCGCACAAGTGTTTGCACTCTTGTGTTTCACTCATCTCGGTCGATCCAACTCTAGCTAAGTGATGTAGCTATTTGAGGAGAATCAAAGACTTCGTGCGAGTTAGGCAACTTTTGACGACACTAACCCCTAAGGTATGGTTCAGAAATGGTGAAATAGGAAAGGTAGACTCCAAACTCGACCCAAGATAAACAAGGGAAGATTCAAAGAAGGGAAACAATTCAAGACCAAGTTAAGTCGTACATGATTCTGCTTGTGCTAATGGATGACATCGGCGACGACTAGTGGTGATGGGTGGTTAGTGTTTTGGCACAAGAGAAGGTGTAAGACGAGGTCGGATGAGGGCGGCGCGAGGCAGGCAGGCACGACACTCGTTCCCTTGGTGGTTTGAATCTCCTTGCAAAGGCTAAGTGTTGAAGCCCAAAGTACCAAAATGAAATAACAAACTACAGACTAAGATAAGAAAATAAAATAACTCAGCTCGTCTTTCTTTCTTTATTTTTTGACGATTGATTTTTTTTTTAACTTCTGCCGAAATTTACAGAAATAAAATTGAAATAACAAAAATAAAATAAAGAAAAGGATCGGCTAACTAACTCCTTAGGCTTTGAATTTTGAAATTCAAAGAAACCTTGATTTTAGGTAGTGGCCGAATCTCCAAGAGTGATGCGCCCCTTTTGTAGGAAGATCTTGTTGTTTGACTCTTTCTTCTGCCATGAATAGCTGCCTTGATTTTCTTGTTATGCCACGCCCCCACTTTAGAGATAGAGGCCGGATTTGTAGGATCGGTTGGTGAGTGGTTTTGTGGTCACGTCTCACTTGAATTTCAGACGTGGGAAGGTGGAGTTTGGCCGTGGAAGTTGGGGTGGGTGTGGTGGTCGGAGTTAAGGAAATTGGTGGTGTTTAGGGTGGCGGAAAGGTAGCGTCGACGACCGGACTCCAAGTAGCACAAGCCTTCCTCAAGCAACACTAACAAGGCAAGAAACAACAAGAAACAAAGAAGCAACACCGATTAGAAATCGGCAAGAGAGAATGACTCAATGGGACTAACCAAAGGTGGCTCGGCGGACTAGGTGGTGGCTCGGCGTCTGTGGTGGCTCTGATACCACTTTGATGCAGGGTGAGCCGCAATGACAAGGACCTTAGACGCCAATGCTAGGAAGCACACAAACCAAACCAGAAAAGTTAGAACTCGGAAAAAGAAGGACAATATAACTCAAAGAACCAAAAGGATCAAGAAAGAAACCCTTGGTCTTAGGAGACCAAGAACCAAACCCAATGATGCAATCGACCCCTTGAACTACAATCTCACACACGAATGGAGGAATTCCAATGAGCACGAGAAGGACGATTAGTGTAGTCTACGATCACCAACTCGGAAGAGATTGACACCCGCAAATAACCTAAGCTTTTGTTGATCGACAAAACTCACAATGAAGAAGCTCTCTTCTTGCAATAACCGTAAGTTTCAATCAAAGATAGTCTCTCTAAAACAAGTGAAGAGCGGCCCTTAAATAGTCCTAAGTGGCCGGTCCTAAAGTTACTAAAAATAGCAAGTAAAGGTGCCTTAAAAAAAACAAGGCAATGTCATGCCAAAACGCCAAACATTGGCGACCCAAATGTCTCAAAATAATCCCTAAATACTTGAATGAAAGATAGGAAAGAAATGCCGAGAACGCCTCCCTTTAGCCCTTGAAGTGCTTGGCATGAACAATGGCCAATGTCCTAGTAGAAGTCTCCGTAGGCACATCGGTGGCGACGTCGGGCAATTCCTTGGCGGCGATCTGGCTTAGCAAGGCTTCGACCTCTTCTTGAAGACGCCGTGCTTGGCTCCTAGTGATCGGTCCTCCGCCGCCTGGTGGCCAATAGGGAAGATCGTTGCTAGGCGCGGCGCTGGGCGCGGGTGCGGTGAGGTCTTGTTGAGTGCTTGGTGGTACTCCATCATAATGCCTCAATCATTTCCATATCATGCACAAGAGTCGTAAACATGGCCTCAAAATAAGTTCTAAACGCAAGTTCTAGACATAAAGCAATCAAAGCGAGAATCACACACATGAAAAGAAATAAGAGGACTCAATTATGTGCAGTCCTAAGGCTCAAAAGCTCACGGGTAATGTGTCTAGAATTCCAGCCCTAACTAGTCTCAATCAATGGTCATATGCATACTTCGAACTGATACATTACAAAATATAAAAGTTCTCATCAACATGCTTAAAATCAATTAAAATATCAACAACCAAAATATGTCAAGAGGAATATTACAAGACAAACAAAGCAAAGCAAAGCAAAGCATGAGAATCATATCAAACACCTAAAATGCAATGCATGATGCATGAAATGTTATGAAAAAAGAAAAAATAACAATAAAAACACTAAAATACAAACGTATCTACACATGAAATTATCAATCCCCCAAGCTTAAATTCTACATTGTCCTCAATGTAAAAAAAAAAAGAAGAAGAAAAAGGAAAAGAAACCCACCAAACAATTAGGCATTCAGGCATCACCATATAGAACCAGGGGTTGGGAAAAATTAGTACAAGTGCACAAAAATTCCAGCAGCATCCCTCCTTAATTGGCACTATATATAGCAAACACAAAACAAACCCCACAAGACTACACATACTAGCAGACGAGTAGGCATTAAAATGTAATTGCATGCTCAAATATACATTAATCTCATGACAATACAAAAAGGGAAAAAACTGAGCATGATAAAGCCAAAACTAGCACATGGGCAGAGACCGTAACCAAAAGCAATCCAAGTCGGTAGAAATCAATCAAACACAAGCAAAAGTCTTGCCAGTTCAAGAACAATTTCAGCAAAGGCCTACATCCAATCATCCACATATCCTAAGTTAAGTCGGATAAACATTCAGCACGTTACTTATAGCTAGCCAAGGCAAAATTGATCAAGAACTAATTTTCATTAAGACACCAATCCAACAGATCATAAGCACATGAGCCACAAGCTACTTTAATTCACTCATCCCAACCAATATAGAAGAACGACTAATCCAAAACAGATGGAGGGAGTAGAAATCGTTACCATTGTGGCGATTCAGCGACCAACCTTGGATTACGAAGAGCTTGAAATGCGTCATGGAGATGGTTGCTTTCGAAAAGCAAATTGGCTCCCTGCTTTATTTCCGTTCCATAAGCGTTTTCGAGATGTACCCAAGTCACACAACATAAATAAATTATGATTAGATAATTTATTCAATAACGACATTTGAAGGATACAAGTCTCAATTTTTTATTGAATTTATTTAACTCTAAATAAATCAATTTCAATGCTTTTCAACATAACGATTATCTATCTGATACTAATAATCAATTAGTCGTATATTATATATAATCATAGCATAAATAAAAAAAGTACTCAATTTATTATTCACCTCAAATGACCCAACACATTACCCAATTGTAGTGTTATTCATTAACAACTTACTATTTAAGATAATATCATAAGATATAATTAATTTAATTTTAATACTTCTAAATTAAATTAAAGCAATATGTATCTAATTAACCTCAATTAGCATACATAATCATGTTAATTGGACAAAAACTGAATAAGGGTACGAATTAGCCATTACCGAATTCGTTCGGTTTGTTCTGTTCGTTCTTGTCGACACCCTCTCGTTGTTTGCTTTGTATCTCCCAATTCCGAACTCCAAATGATGCATGGTTGGTGTCTCTGAAAACTAGACTTCAAGACGAAGATTTTGGTACCTAACGCGTAACTAAAGGTGCCCAATTGAAGGAGAAATCGCTTCTGCAAGTGCACAAACATTTTGTGGACTGCCGAAAACCTAAGGCTTGAAATTGGGTAAATTCCTTCAATGGGTGAGGGGGTATTTATAGGGTTTTTGAAGCCCTTAAAGATAGCTTTCCAACCCCATAAATTTTGTCCAAATCCGATCTCAAACGAAATCAACTTTTAGATTTTACCGAACTTTTGGAGTTACCAGGCTGTTTAACTTAGAAGATAAAATTCTATCAATCTAAGCGATTATAAATCCCGATTTTGATATAATTTGGCTTAAGATAAGTATATCTTCAAAGACCATGGGCCAATTGAAGAAAACGGGGCTAAAAACCGAGCCAAACTACCATGGATGGAAGCTTGAAGCTCATATGTGGCTTGAGGAAGAAGAAGCTCACGGCCCCCTTCAACTTCTGTCCAAATTGCACATTTTGCCCAACTTTCCAAGTTGTTGCAAAAATGCCCTTATTTCACTTTTCAAAAATTATAAAATTTGCCAAGACTTATGTATAATCTTACCCAAAGTTTATATATACCTTCTAAACCAAATTTATGAAGAGTGAAATTTTATTTTGAATTAATTCAAGCCTAAGTTGCATATCCTTATAACTTAACCTTATTTAAATCTCAATTAACATATTGTTAATCTTAATTTAAATATTCTAGGTTAAAATTGATATGATTAACAATATTATCATTAACATAGTATTAAGATAATTTTTAAGTGCATGACCTATAAAATGACATACTTTAATGGAATAAAAATATATATTTCACTTTATTCCCTGAGAATAATAAAACAAAAATTCATTCCCTTGATTTAAAAGTAAAATTACCTTTATGCCCTTAACTAAAAATGAGGGTTATTACAATACTACCCCCTTAAAAATAGTTTCAGCCCCGAAACTAGGACGAAAACAACTCAGGGAAATGACTACGCATATCAGTCTCGGTTTCCTAGGTTTCCCACATAACTTCCTCAGCTCTCGTCTTTGACCAAAGGATCCTTACCAATGGTACCACCTTATTACGCACGTGCTTCTCTCGATGCTCTAGGATGTGCACGGGTCTCTCCTCGTATGTACCATTCACTTGAATCTCGATGTTGTCATAACTCAGAACATGAGACTCATCCGGCACGTACTTTGTCAGCATAGACTCCATAGAGACATGAAACACATTATGCACTGGATGTGCTGAGGGTGGCAATGCTAAGCAATATGCCAAAGATCCGACTCTGTCAAGGATCTCAAATGGTCCAACATAGCGAGGATTGAGCTTCCCACACTTTCCTAACCCGAACACACACTTGGTTGTCGACACCCTGACAAACACCTTATCCTCAACGTCAAACTCAACATCCCTTCGCTTCAAATCAACATAAGACTTCTGTCGACTCTGCGATGTAAGCATCCTCTGTCTAATCAAAGCAATATCCGAGGCAATTCTTTCTACCAATTCAAGTCCTAGCAATATCTTGTCGCCATTCTCATCCCAACAGATTGGAGATATGAACTTTCAACCATACAAGGCTTCAAACAGAGCCATCTTGATGGTTGAGTGTCAGCTATTATTGTACGTGAACTATATCAGACTCAAGTTATTCTCCCAACTGGTCAGACGATCCCCCACACAGGCTCCCAACATGTCCTCAAGTGTCTGGATTGTCCTCTCTGACTGCCCATCCATCTGAGTGTGAAATGTGGTACTGAATCTTAACTCAGTCCCCATGGCCTTATGTAATTCCTTCTAGAATCTTGACATAAAACGACCATCATGATCAGACACAATGGTCTTGGGTGTACCATGCAGACGAACTATCTCGTGTAAGAACACTTCAGATAGTTTCTGGGTTCCCCACGTTGACTTGATGGCCACAAAATGAGCACTTTTTGTGAGCATGTCAATGATCACCCATATAACATCATTTTGGCCCTTAGTCTTGGGTAAACTCGTAACAAAGTCCATTGCTATATCTTCCCACTTCCATTCCGGCACCGGAAGTGGTTGCAATTCTCCTCATGGCCTTCGATGTTCAATCTTCACTTTTTGGCAAGTCAAGCATTTTTCCATGAACTCTTCTACGTCCCAATTCATATTAGGCCACCAAAAACTCTTTGACAAATCCTTGTACATCTTGCTAGATTAAGGATGTATAGAATATACAAATGAATGAGCCTCCCTCATTACCAACTGCCATATGTCGTCAAAATCCGATATACAGACCCGATCATTAAACCAAAGTGATCCATCCTCCTGGATCACAAATCCTGGAGCTTTACCATCCAGAACTTTGCTACTCAGTTTCACGAAGACCAAGTCGTCAACTTGTCTTTCCTTGATTTGATCAAGCAACGTAGCCTGTATTTCGAGCATACTCAGGCATCCTTGTCGATGATCAAATAAAACCTCAATTTTGCATAGTCCTTGTTGCAATTCTGTCTGAGCAATGAGTAGATATACCACAGTCTCATGCGGCGTCTTTCGGCTCAATGCGTCTGCTACCACATTAGCCTTGCCCGGATTATACAACAACTCAATATCATAATCTTTGAGCAACTCTAACCAGCGTCATTGCCTCATGTTTAACTCCTTTTGAGTAAACACATACTTCAGACTCTTGTGGTCGGTGAAGATTCGACACTTAACACCTCACAGGTAGTGCCTCTAAATCTTCAGCACAAACACCATCGCTGCTAACTCCAAATCATGGGTTGGGTAGTTAGCTTCATAAGGTTTCAGCTGCCGAGATACGTATGCAATAATATTCCCCGTCTGCATCCGTACGCATCCCAAACCTTTCTTCGAAGCATCACTATACACCACATAACCTTCAGTTCCTTCCGGTAGTGCTAGCATTGGTGCTGACGTTAGGCACTCTTTCAACTTCTAAAAGTTGGCCTCACACTTTTCATCCCACACAAACTTCTTGTGGACCTTGCATAGCAATCCGGTCATAGGTAAAGCGATCTTCGAAAATCCCTCTACGAACCGTCACTACTACAATGAAGAGCTAAGGAAGAGGTCAACAACCCCTACATTTAGTACAAAAACCACTTCATATTATCTATTGTAGCGGTTATCAACCGCTTCATCTGCATGCGTTGCATTAGGTCTAATGAGGCGGTTGTTATAAGCTAATGCAGTGGTTTAAGAATTTGATGATAAACCGCTTCATTAGGATCAAAACCGCTGACATGGTATATAATGAAGCGGTTTACTACCACCTCTAATGCAACGGTTGGTTGACTTATTGCAGTTGTTTAGAAGCAATTGTAGTGCTTGTAATCTATTGCAGCGGTACAACTTTTATTTTTTTACTCTTACTTATCTTTTGAAGCGATTTTGATGTCTATTGTAGCAATTTTTGTACTTTTTTAAGAATTTTTTGGGGCGGTTGTCTATATTTGTGGATGCATATATATTTGTAATTGTTTTTGTGAAAATATATATATAAATATGTTTCTTGTTCACAAAGAAGAAATAAATAATGCCATCAAGTGATAAATCTTCATTCATTAAATAAGAAACTCTAAGTATATGCTCAAGAAAATGCCAAGTTCACAACTTGCCCAATTGTGTTTGTTATACTTAATACCAAGTCCTGATTGTTCTAACATACCTAAGTGTTAGCTAGGGCTGTAAATATAGAGCAGTCAATCCTATACAACTAATGCTCATATCTTCTTGATTGTCCACTGAAATCAAAAACCTGCAAAAAAATAACTAATGTTAAATTAATTCAAAGAATGCAAAAAGAAGTAACAATAGTGTACTAGCGAGCAAAAACACATACTACTCATATCATGGGAAATCTCACAAACAAAACCCACTTGTGTCATCATCTATTGAGTATGATAGTGAATTTATATAACTCAATTGCTCTCGTGGGTGTTCACGTCTTAATAGTAAAAAATGGTTCCTACTTGTAATAATTGACCATGCACTGCATATCAACTTGTTAAGGAAAAGAAGGAAACTTCATATCAATAAGAAGTCAATTTGCATTTTGAAACATATCGATCAGGAGGTAATTTGCACAAGCACAAGTGAGCAAAATCTGTATTTGTACAATTGACTATATAAACAACTAATTGAGTTGCTAGTACCGTGTGTAAGACATCCAAGGTCACATGATACTACATGTTCTCAATAGAGGCCAAGGGGACATTATTCTCAGGTTCCATCTTTTTCCCATCCAAACCAACACTGAACTGTCACATTTATCAGTACTTTAATCCAGCATAAACATCAAAGAAGTGTTACATAATTATAAATTCTCCTGCATACATCAGTAGGCGGTCGTCGCCACGATGTTTTCCGAAAATTCTTCTGAAAAAGGCAGAGATCGTCGTATTTAAACGGCGGTCGCCGCCATTTACTTTGGGCTCTTCGAAGCCAGCTTGCTAAAACGGCGGTCGCCGCCCCTGCGTTCATCCTTTTCACGCTTCCTGCAGGTCAGTTTGACACAAAACTGCAAAAACTAAAATAAAATCAATTGAAATTAACTAAGGGAAGAGAAATAAACTACCTAACATTGGGTTGCCTTCCGAGAAGCGCCTTGTTTACTGTCCTTGGCTCGACATAGTGCTCAACCTCTTCAACTCGGGTTGCTCCTATCACTTGAACTCTTGAGGTCTATATCAGGGGGATGCCGCTTTGTGTGCTCCATGTTGAGCCTTTCCCCCATGCTTGTTCCCTTGCTGATGGTTGGACCACTTTTTACATCTATGATTGCACTTGTCATTTTCAAAAATGGCCTACCCAACATCTCAGGGGCTGCATGTTTGTCATGCCCCGTATCCAGCATGTAAAAATCCACCACTTGAAACAAGGCCTCCTTCTTGTGCTTCCCCTTTGGTTTCTTTTTGATATTGCCCAGCGCCCTTAAAAATTCTATGCAGGGAGGGATACTGTTTGTCAATGTGACCAAAGGAACGGTTTCTGCACAGTTACGGAAGGCCTTATAGATTTCATTGTTGTCCTTCAGCCTTCGAGTATCTTGTAATGCCTCAGGGAAGGGTGCAACGGGTTGCAGCGCAACGAGCGGGGAGGAGTTTAGACGCACATACTCATCATAGGCAGCCTCGAGAGGGTCGGGGGCTACCGGGGCATTTTCGAGAGGAACGAGCTTCACAGGATCGTTTCCGCGATCGCGGATTTCCTCCTCTTGGTCGCTGAATTCCTCCAGTTCCAAAAAATAATCTTCTTCAGAAAGCACAACGCGGTCCAAAATATCGTCTGGAATACCCATCTCCTCAGTGGGTGAACCGAGGTCGAGGTATACCTCCCGCGGTCTCGGAGTTGTCGACTCTTTAGCTTCTATTTCCGGAACAGGTAGGCGGCGGTCGCCGTAAGCCTGGCGGTGGTCACCGCTGACATCGTCAGAATTTTCGGAAATTGGATCACCGTCACGGTGGTTGCCGTCCTCTGGGCAGCGGTCACCGTAAGCTTGGCAGCGGTCGCCGCCGATATTCTGCTCCAAATCCGGATCTTCTTCCTTGTTAACCTCAGCATTGTCCTCTTCGAGCCTTTTCCCACTTCTCAAAGTTACTTCACTGTAGTTATGAATGTTCGGGTTCTCTTCCGCAGATATCTCGCTGTATTCTGTACCCGTCTCACAAATTTGTTCTTCCCTTTCAGCTAAGGGGGCGACATGCAGCTGCTCAGTACTTTGTAGGGTCAATGAGAAGACATTCTCTTCCTGGTGCACCACTGGGTGAGATAGTGGTTCTGCCGACGTCATGGCCTCCATCCTGCTCAATGCTTGCACCATTTGCTCCGTTTGCCTCTCAAAGTTATGGATATTGGACTTCGTTTGTTGTTCAAGTTGGATCGTGCGCTGATTGAAAGATCGAAACATGTCCTCCAATGACATGGAGGGACTTGGATTGTGCCCCATCTGATTCTCCAAGTTTCGGAATAAATCCGCAATAGACTGGGAGACATAGTAATTTGGATTGGGCACTGGTGGGCTATGCTCGTAGGCTGGGTAGTACTGTTGTGGGGTACCCTGCTGATAGAACGACTGTGGTCTCGGGTAAAACTCCTGGTAGTCATGACCATAGGGAGGGTATTGTTGGTTCCCATAACTCGAATTAGGGTGATATCCCCACCCTGGAGTATATGCGTAGGAGTATGGGTCATATCGCGGCTCCTGCTGGAATTGGGGAGATCTCTCCATCTCTGTATCAAAATCACAAAAAAAAAAGAAAAAAAAGAAAGGGAAAATCAGTAGCACAGGTGTGGACCGTAAGATAGGTCCACACAAAAGTTGACACACAAATCGCACACAAAATAGATTATTGCCTCCCCGGCAACGGCGCCAATTTGATAACAACAATTTGTCGTGCTAATTACTGATATGCAAGTAATCCAAACAAACCTTAAACTGTAGTCCTAAGTAAGTAAGGGTCGAGTCCACAGGGAGACAAATTCTATCTTTATGTATAATTTCTATGTCAATCTTTAAGTAATCAGAGGGGGGTTTTGTGTGTTTTATAATCTCTAATCATGCAAAGGCAAACAAACTAAAGATGATGAATTCAGTAATTGGGGAAATATCTCAGCCAAACAAACATCCACTATTCGTATGACAAGTTGATCATAGATAATCATTCAATATCTCATGCAATGGAAATTCCTATTCCTTTTCTAAAGTAACTACAAGCACAACCAGATACTTATAGCACTAACTAGTTAAACAACCATGAAACCATCAAGATTCAGTTTAACAGCAGCATTAAGGATAGAAATATAATTAGGATACAATCTAGCATAAAACAACCAGCTTTTATACTAGAACGTAAATCAGTTCTCTTCTACATAAGACTAGCACAACCAGTTACTAGTACGATGCAGTTGCTACTCCGATAAAGATATGCTCAACCAGTAACAATCTAAATCTAGCAATCAATCAATAGAGACAATACCTAGTTGCGCAGGCTAGAAACTGTCAATATTAATCATAAGCAATTCAAGCAAGAGAATAGATAAGATCCATGCGATAGATAAGGAACGAAAATCTCACAACTAAATCAAGACAAAAGCTTCAGTTGTCTGACTAAGCCAGGAAGACTTAGTTCTTCATAGCAAAGTACGTAGAAAGGAAAAACGATGAAAGTAGGGTTTCCCGGGAAACAAGCCTTCCATCTACCCTTAAATACTAAAAGGAAATAAGTCTCTAAAGATAAATTAAAACAAAATAATAAAAACACTAATAATAATAAAATATGAAATAAGGAAATAAAAGAGTTCGGTTTCGCATCCGACGCGGCGGCGGTTGCCGTAAGCCTGGCGGCGGTCGCCGCCAGAACACTTGTTGAGATTTCTTCGGTTCAGCTCCTGCGACACCTCCGTAAAAATGCCATAACTTTTGATTCTCAGCTCGGATTGCGCTCATATTTTGAGGACTTGCAGTAGACTTCAAGAGCTAACTCCTCGAATTGGAATCACTCCATTTGGACGTCTGAGTAAAGATAACGAATCAATTGAATTCAGCACATTGTTCTTCTACTCTCGTGTGGACTCTCTCCTTGGTTCTTCTTTGTCTCCTCAGTGGTCAACTCCTCTTCCTCTGGATATCTCCAATTTGATTTTCCAGACCACCAAATCCACACTTCTCCTCTCTAACTCCATAATCCACAGTTGTGCACTAAATCCATCCAAATAGCACCTCAAACCTGGTAACAACCCCTAGAAATGCACTACAAAATAGTGTCGATCAGCTACTATGAGGACCAGATTTTTGAGTGGGTTGAATCCCAACATACGCGACCAGCTGGAGATCCTACCTATCCGGGACCTAAACCAGCTCACTCTTACGACAATGATGATCTACCAGCAGAATCAACGCCACTGACAACCTCCCTGGTCCCAGATTCAGTCTCGCAGGTATGACACTACACCTATTCCTTCTGTTTCTACTGATGTGTCCTCTCTAGCGCAGACCAGAAAGACGCAGCCCCAGGCTCGTGGACATGAGACTTCACATACCACCGCAGGCCCTGCACCGATTCGGGAAGCCCCACGCAACACTGAGCGGATGACGTGGCCGAAATATGCAATGCAAATATCGTTGAATAGCCTAGTCAAAGTAAAAGTCCTAACAAACATACTAAACAGATGTATAGCAAGCAAGTAAGGGTCGAACCCACAGGGAGAAAGTAATAAATCTATGTGTTTATAAGCATGCAAAGTAACAAGGGGGGTTTTGATTATCAAACAGAGCAAAGTAAACAGGTTTAGTTGACTTGAGAATATGATTGAGGAAAGTCATTCCACTAGAAGGAGATCCACAATACAGAGATATAATTTGATCACAGAAATCTATTAAATCCAAGTTCTTTCACTATTCTTATGGTTGTTCCCACCCTGATCTTAAGTACTACCAATTCTCACAGTTGTTGATAGACTTATCACAATATCAATGGAAGAAAACCTTACCACTAACAAAGCAATAGCAATACACACAAGGATATAGGATACATGCAAATAGAAGAAAACCCTACTACTTAACATGCAAATAATTCTCACTCACAATTGCACATTCGTATTCCACTATATGCAACAATCATGTTTGCTACTAGATATGCACTCGTATTCCACTATATGCAAATCCTAGCAATTGATAAATAGTATTCAACCTAGTTGGCCAGACTATGAAGAATAATGATAAATCAATAATCAATATCACCAAGAGAATTAAACCAACACACATAAAAATAGGAACAAGGAATAGAAATCTCACAAACGAATCAACTGTATTGCTTCAAACGTCTAGTAGAACAAAGGGAAATTAGTGCTCCATTCAGATGTAAATGAAACCCTAATAGAAAAGTAAATTGCTGATAAAAGTAAAAAAGTAGTCTCCCTGCCTCTTAACCTAGGAAGAGGTCTTAAATAGGTTTTGGAAAATAAAGGTAACCTAATGCAAAATAACAAAGGAAATAAAATAATAGAAAATAAGGAAATCCGAAACAGCAAAAATAAGGAAATGAAGTCTTCTGGCCGCGAGGCGCTACGTGCCCACCGCGGGGTGGTGGGGTCCACCGCAGGGCGTCAGTCTTCTAGTTGCCTTCTCTGAGATCCACCACCGGGTCGCGGTGGCTTCTGGCGCGGGGCGTCAAGTTACACCGCGGGGCGGTGAATTCCACCGCGGGGCGGCGGTGCCTTTTTTAGCTTCTACGACACTTTAGTAAAAATGCCATAACTTTTGATTCCCAACTCGGATTGCGCTCATATTTTGAGGACTTGCAGTAGACTTCAAGATCTAACTCCTCGAATTGGAATCACTTCATTTAGACATCTGAGTAGAGAGAACGAACCATTTGAATTCAGCATATTGTTCTTCTACTCTTCAATACACTTCAAACCTCTATAAATCCCATGATTTCTTTACTTCTCCACTCTAACTCCATAATCCACGATTGTGCTCTAAATCCATCCAAATGGCGCCTCAAACCTGATAATAACCCCCAGATATGCACTACAAAATAGCACCGATCAAATCCCCCATGCTTAAACCTTGCCCGTCCTCGAGTAAGCTAAAGTCAACCTACTCCTCCAATCAAATCCCAAGGTTTCAGAAAGCATAGAAAACTCAACCTTCAAGAATCATACCAAACAATAAACTCCAGGCAACCATACAAAATAAGTCCAGCACAATAAACTACAACATCCAATCAAAAATCTCAACACCCCACACAATCAAGCCAAAAGGAAAGTAGAGTATTTCCCCCAAGTTTATCCCAAACACCATAGAGTGAATATAATCTAATCTTATCTCCCATCTATCTTCTTATATCTCCCAGAGTTCCCTACCCGAATCCTCCTTATAACTCCTCTTCTTATGACGCCTCGCCAAGAATAATGAGAAATCCTAAAATCACTCTTCTTATTTTTCGCTCATTTTGCCAAGGCGTCCTTTCGGGTTTTCACCAAGCCACTCATTTCATTTTCCAATAGATGTACTCACATAAGCTCACGTCGCTCTTGACCAATTGTTACCCCAACCTAATGCTGGTACAAGCCACCTGCTTATTACCTAGGCCGCCCTTTCGGGTTTTCGACCTATCCCAGGGTTTTTATGTATGCCTTTTTTTCAATTTTTTGGCTTTTTTTCATTTTTTTTATTTTTTCTCCTCAGCGACATAGCAAGTATAAAACTCTCCCCCATGCTTAAACATTGCATTGTCCTCAATGTAATGAAAGACAAGAGAATAGAAGCACAGGGAAAAGCAAAAAATAACTCACAAACGTCGCCAAGCTGCTTGGACACTGTAGGTGTCGTTGGCGGTCTTCTCAATAAATGCCCAGGTCTCTGGTGTTGGGCGGGTGTCTTCATCACTTCATCATCTTCTTCTACCGTGCAACCAAAAGGGAACCACTTTGGTGAGTAGTGGTAAAACAATGAGAGTAGGATTGCACGGCCTTCTAGGAACACATGGTGGAGCCCAGATGTAATCATGGTGTGGGCTCTAGTGTTCCTCCTCCCAGCTGTCAATTGTAGGGCCATCATCGTTGTCAAATAATGTGTGGGGCAAGTGTATCCTCCTTGACAACATGATGCACACCGTCTCCATGGGGAACTCTGGACAGCTGGACTTCGGTAGAACTTTTTTTTTTTTGCCCCCCGTTTAAGGTTTTTTCAGGGGGTGACTTAGTGCAGGGAAGGAAGAGAATTACAATGGTGTGGAAACACCTTCTTCAATAGGCATGGGTCTTTTCCCTGCAGGTTAGTCGGAAACAAAAACCAAAACAAAAACAAAGCAAAAACAAGCAAAACTAATGCAAGAAATAAAGAAAGAAAAACAAAGAAAGTAAACCATACCCCGGGTTGCCTCCCGGACAGCGCCTTAGTTATTGTCATGGCTTGACATACTACGCCATCCTCCTCAACTTGGTTTGCTCACAACCACCAAACTCTCGGGGCCTGGATCAGGGGGATGCCTCTTTGTATACTCCCGATTGAGCGTGACCCCCAATCTCCTGCGCTTCTTTGTGGGTGGACCGTTGTGTAAACCCATAAACGCACTTGCCATCTTCCTAAATGGCCTACCCAACATCTCAAGGCATGCATGCTTATCTTGCCATGTATCCAGTATGTAACAATTCGCCACTTGCATCAAGTTCTCCTTCTTGTGCTTCCCCTTCGGTGTAACACCCCCAAATTTTAACCCATTTGGAAAGGTATTACCGCCAGTGACCTCGGTTTCCATACCGAAGCCACCCCAGGCTTTACCCTTGAAACACAAATCCTAAAGAACAATTATGATACAAAATCATCAAAATTTTCATTGAAAACATAAGTTCCGGAATTACATCCCAATTCCGAAAAGGATTAAACTCAGAATAATTGAAATACAGCGGAAGTCTTTCAAAATCTTACAAAAGGGTCTTGATCACAATGATCATCTCCCAAGGATCTCAACCTGATTAAAATCATTAAAACATCCAAAAACCACTGTTGTCTTCATAGTCGTTCTAGCCTTCCTGCATCTGCAATTTACCTGATGTGCCGAATCAAACGGATGACACCAGCCAACCATGCAGAGAACAATTACGGTTGGTTAGTCTAATGAAAGACTATGCAAGGGTATAAAGCAGAGTGGTTCGAAGTAGTCGTATTAGGTTAGACTCATCGTTTCTCGAATAATAACCGATAACGATAGTCAACCACCATACTTCTACTGGAATATAATGATCAAGAGAAGACTCCAACGGATATGAGTCTTATAGGAAAATATCCAAGAGAAGAGTCCAAAAGAGTGAGTCTTATCGGAAACATGACAATTGTCTGGAACATTATAGTTTCACACACAAGCGTTCAAAAACTGACGAGATGTTTTGGTTCACAACCAACCTCACCGCCCCAGGGCGAATCCAGATTGGAAAGAGAACGTACTCTGATCAAGTCTAAACGAGTTTTCCTAGCCGCACTATTACTTAGCTGCGCTACTCGTCGAGGAGTATATTAATCATGTGCGAACCTACGGCACTTATCTTGTTTAATTCCAAAACACGCATTATGTTATAAACTTTTATGATCAGCTCGTCCCGAGACGAGAGATCTTTTGGGAACAACTCCCGAGATTTGTGACACTGTTTAAGTGCACCACCTCTTTACCCGAGTATAGAGGTAAGTCATGACCATCCAATTGGTATTAGGTGGGGTCTAGCCACCTCTCTACCAAGTTATAAAGAAACGACTGGACTCTAGGGCCTCAGTGACGTTCCTACGAATACTCATGCTAATTAAACAGTTTGAGCACAACAATAATTCACAATAAATCCACATAAATGCCCCTAAGGCTATCAACATAAATATAAATATAATAGCGTTATTCTAATAGATATACAACCTATTATAATCTCATCTTTTAATCTTCCAAAACAGTTTATCAAAACTGATCTCAGACAGAAACAATATTCATTCCAAATTAATTAACAATTAAACAATTGATAATCAATGTAAATATGGAATGATGAGCAAGAGTGAACCGCCACTTGCCTAGAGTAGATTCGGCGATAAATCTAGACGAGACGACTACTGATTATATCTTTTCCGAGGATATGGCCTAAGCTTCAGATAGCTCCAACGGATTACGAGTCCACACGCGATCCAGCGAATCACGTTCTAACTAACAAATTAATTAATTTGCCTGGACGAACTTAAGGAATTAAATTTAATAAATTTTTATGATTATAAATCATAAAAATATTTATTAAATTTTCCTAAAGAAAAATACGGATGAAAGGGAATCGAAATTATACCGCTCATATAATTTCGGGTTGAATTTAGACTGGACGGGAGATGGGCTTTCGGCCCAACACTGTAGCTTATTTAATAAGGGGGCCCTACCTCTTTCTATCTTCCTTCAATCTTCAACAACACAGTACGCAACAATTTAAGTGGGGGCCTACCACTATATCATCTACAACCTCCCACAACACCGAAACAACAACAGCGAACAATGGCTCCAACAATGGCAGACGACGCCGAGAAGGGGAAGCTTCACAACGCCGAGAGGGACAGTCACCACCAGCAGCGGCTCGCGGTGGTTCTGGCAGCGACGCGGCAGCACAGCAGGGGCGGTGGTTCTGGTTTACCGGCGGGAAGACGACCGAGAGGGAACGGGAGAGGGAAGGAGATGGGTGCTCCCAAAACCTCCATCCCGGCCTCCTTTTTAAAGCCCAAGGAGAAGCCCTTACAGTGGCCAGAAATGAAGCTATGTACTCCCAGTGGAACGACGCCACATGATTCCAGTGGAATGGCGCCACATGAAGAGATGAAAGGCGTAAGTAGCTCCCCGACCACACAATCGAGAGAGGCGTGTAACTTTCCTTGGCCACACATCAAGCAATCGGTCGAGATTTGCACACGGGGAAGATGTCTAGGGAGGTGTGCCATTCTTGAATGGTGTGCCCGGACAACACTCCGACAACACGCAAGCTGGGATGAGATATTTGTACAAAGTGGAAAATTTGGTATGAGTTTTAAACCCCGAAAATTATATATTTGGAGTGCGGTTTCGGTGTGGAGCACTCTTCCCGTGCGGACGTGCGGACATGCACTATAGGGCCTTATTTGTGCACTTTAGGGCCTTATTTGTACACTTTTGTAAAAAAATTGAAAAATGCTTGAAAAAAAATTTGAAAAAGATTTTTTTTTTTTTGAAAAAGTGCACAAATAAGACGTTAAAGTGCACAAATAAGGCCCTAAAGTGCATTCTCCGCACGTCCGCACGGGAAGAGTGCTCCGCATATGATCCAAACTCTATATATTTGTATCCAAACAAATATTCTAAGTCCCGAAAATACATTGAATGTATTTTATACCACTCAAGGAATTATTTCGGAGATCATGGATGTTACGGAAAATCCGAACTCCACTGAAAGCGAAATAATTAATTTGAACGAAGGTTGGGAAAATTACCCAAATATCCTTATTAAAAATTGAGGGATATTACATTCGGTTTCTTCTTGATCATGCCCAGCACCTTTAACATTTCCTTGCTGCGAGGGGTGCTGTCAGCTAGTGTGACCAAGGGAACGGTTTTTATGCAGTCATTGAAGGCCTCATAGATATCCTCGTTGTTCTTTAGCCTTTGAGTATCTCGGGAAGCCTCAAGGAAGGGTGCGACGGGTTGCAGCGAGACAAGTGGGAAGGAGTTGAGACGCACAAACTCATCATAGGCAGCCTCCAGAGGGTCATGGACTGCAGGGGCATTCTCGAGAGAAACGGTTGTCTCTGGAGTATTTCCGCGGCCGCGGCACTCCTCCTCATCGTCGCTCCACTCCTCCAGTCCTAAAAAGTACTCCTCCTCAGTCAGCACCTTGCGATCCAAAATATCATCTAGAAGTCCTAACTCCTCAAGTGAACCGCGTCGAGAGACATCTCCCGCGATCTTGGGTTCTCTTCTTCCAAAAGCACCTCGCGGTCCCAAATATCATCTGGAAAGCCTAATTCCTTGAGTAATCTGCGGTCGTGTCTTTCTTCTGCAGACATCCCTCTATATTCTGCCTCCGCCTCACAAATTTGCTCTTCCCTTTCAGCTAAGAGGGCGACATGCAGCTGCTCAATGCTCTGTCGGGTCATTGAGAAGATCTCCTTTCTCTCAATAGCAGAACCGGAATTTTGGACACCGGGTCGCGTTAGTTCCACCGCGGGGCGCGACGAAGTCTCGCTAGGATGCACTCCGTCCACCGCGGGGCGGCGGTCATCACCGCGGGGCGGCGGCTGTGAGGAGGGGGAACTGGGGCTCACCACCGGGTCGCGGTCAGTGTCGCCGTGGGGCGGTGAAATAACTGGGACTTCACGCCGGGTCGCGGTGAGAGGTGACGCGGGGCGGTCGGCGATTTTCTCTATCTCAAATTCGTCCTCCTCTTCAGCACTAGGAGGAACGACCAATTGCTTTCCACTCCGGAGGACTACAACACTAACGTTTTCCTTCGGGTCTACTACCGTTTGAGATGGTAGATTCCCCGACATCCTTGCATCGAGCCGTGTAATCGCCTCCGCCAACTGTCCCATCTGCCTTTCTAAATTCTTGATGCTTGACTTCCTAGTTTGAGCACCAGTGGCGAACTGCTGAGTCAAGGTCTTGAGCATCTCTTCAGTTGACATGGAGGAACATGGATTGGACATTGGCGGGCTATGCTCATAGGTCGGATTGTACTATTGCGGAGCACCCTGCTGGTAGAATGATTGTAGCTCCGGGTAGAACTCCTGGTGGTCATGACCATATGGATGGTATTGTTGGTACCCATAACTCGAATTGGGGTAATCTCTCCACCCTGGAGTGTATGCGTAGGAGTATGAGTCATATCGCGGCTCTCCCCAGAAATCCATATCTGTTACAAAAATCAAACAAGGACAAACAAAAGTTAGTAGCACGAGTGTGAACCGTAAGATAGGTCCACACCAAAGTAGCACGCACACAAACAAACACACAGAAAAATCAAATCTTGCCTCCCCGGCAACGGCGCCAAATTTTGACGTGGCCGAAATATGCAATGCAAATATCGTTGAATAGCCTAGTCAAAGTAAAAGTCCTAACAAACCTACTAAACAGATGTATAGCAAGCAAGTAAGGGTCGAACCCACAGGGAGAAAGTAATCAATCTATGTGTTTATAAGCATGCAAAGTAACAAAGGGGGTTTTGATCATCAAACAGAGCAAAGTAAACAGGTTTAGTTGACTTGAGAATATGATTGGGGAAAGTCATTCCACTAGAACGAGATCCACAATACAAAGATATAATTTGATCACAGAAATCTATTAAATCCAAGTTCTTTCACTATTCTTATGGTTGTTCTCACCCTGATCTTAAGTACTACCAATTCTCACAGTTGTTGATAGACTTATCACAATATCAATGGAAGAAAACCTTACCATTAACAAAGCAATAGCAATACACACAAGGATATAGGATACATGCAAATAGAAGAAAACCCTACTACTTAACATGCAAATAATTCTCACTCACAATTGCACATTCGTATTCCACTATATGCAACAATCGTGTTTGCTACTAGATATGCACTCGTATTCCACTATATGCAAATCCTAGCAATTGATAATAGTATTCAACCTAGTTGGCCAGAATATGAAGAATAACGATAAATCAATAATCAATATCACCAAGAGAATTAAACCAACACACATAAGAATAGGAACAAGGAATAGAAATCTCACAAACGAATCAACTGTATTGCTTCAAACATCTAGTAGAACAAAGGAAAATTAGTGCTCCATTCAGATGTAAATGAAACCCTAATAGAAAAGTAAATTACTGATAAAAGTAAAAAAGTAGTCTCCCTGCCTCTTAACCTAGGAAGATGTCTTAAATAGGTTTTGGAAAATAAAGTTAACCTAATGCAAAATAACAAAGGAAATAAAATAATAGAAAATAAGGAAATCCGAAATAGCAAAAATAAGGAAATAAAGTCTTCTGGCCGCGAGGCGCTACGTGCCCACCGCGGGGCATCAGTCTTCTAGTTGCCTTCTCTGAGATCCACCGCCGGGTCGCGGTGGCTTCTGGCGTGGGGCGTCAAGTTACACCGCGGGGCGGTGAGTTCCACCGCGGGGCGGTGAGTTCCACCGCGGGGCGGCGGTGCCTTTTTCAGCTTCTGCGACACTTTAGTAAAATCGCCATAATTTTTGATTCCCAACTCGGATTGCGCTCATATTTTGAGGACTTGCAGTAGACTTCAAGATCTTAGAATCACTTCATTTAGACATCTGAGTAGAGAGAACGAACCATTTGAATTCAGCACATTGTTCTTCTACTCTTCAATACACTTCAAACCTCTATAAATCCCATGATTTCTTCACTTCTCCACTCTAACTCCATAATCCACGATTGTGCTCTAAATCCATCCAAATGGCGCCTCAAACCTGGTAATAACCCCCAGATATGCACTACAAAATAGCACCGATCAGCGGACACGCGACCAGGCCTGTTATCGTTGTGGCGGTCGTGGACACATCCAACGCGACTGTCCCAACCCGAAGAAGATCCTTGATAGGCGTTGTCGTGACACCTAAACAAAATAATCCTAAACAAACCTAACTAATGTAGTCTGGTAAGTAAGGGTCGAATCCCATAGAGAATCAAATACTATTCCAACGATGCAATTGTATACCAACAAGTAACCAAGGGGGGTTTCTGATTAAAAACAAACAAATAAACAAAATAAATAAAAGAAAAGACTTGAAATCAAATTAGGGAAATAACTCAGCCAAACAAATATCCACACTTCAGATTGATAGATCGATCATTGATTATCCCTAGTCCTCAATACTCATGAAAGTCCTAATCCGTGTTCTGAAATAGTTACCAGTCCAACCAGTCCCGATAACCCTAACTATCAAATAACCTAGAAGACCTTCTAGATTGAATCTAATAGCAGCAAGGAATTCAGGAACAGATAGGTACATACAAGTGTAGCAACCAGTCATACAATTGCATGCAATTAATTCTCTACACAAACTAAGGGATTTAGATTCTCAACCAGTATCCTCCAATCCTTAGTAATACGATCAATAATAATCTCAACAGGTTGTATGGAAAAGGGGAACCAATAGCATAATACTAATTTCTCTAGGTTGTCAAACTAGAGGGAACTACTATTAACAATCTATTTGATGTCCTAATCAACAAATCAAGGGGAATCGATATATGATCAATGATATTAAGCACGAGAGAGAATTAAAACAATCATAGAAAGAGTAAAGGAATAAACTCACAATCAAATCAATCCAAAGGCTTTAATTGTCTTCCTGATCAAAAGGGAAAACAACGATGAAAAATAAACTAGGTCTAACGTTGATATGTGATGATGAACAATGAAGGAAAAATTAGGTTAAGTAACCTAACCCTAAAACTTCAATGAAAAGATAACAAAATCCCATTAGAAATTAGGGTTCCGAATAATAAAGATAAAGGAAAACAAAAATAAGAAAAAGGAAATAAACTTCGGATCGAACAGCGTCTCGCCTCCCGCGTATGGCCGCGGCCGCGGCTTCTTGGCCGCGGTCGCGGTTTGCTCTCGAATTGCTCGAATTAAATCCCTGAATTAACCGCAGGCGCGGCCTTCGATTTCTTCCGTCATTTTTCTCGGGAATTTGGCCGCGGGCGCGAACTCCCCGCAGCGGCTCGCGGTTCTTCTCTTCTCGCCTTCTCCCGTGGTTTTCTTCATGGATCTTCATCGTCTCCTCAGGTGGTCAACTCCTCTTCCTCTAGATGTCTCCAATCAGCTCCTCCAGACCACCAAAACCACACTTCTCCGCTCTAACTCCATAATCTCCAATTGTGCTTAAATCCAACCAAATGGCGCCTCAAACCTGGTAATAATCCCTAGATATGCACTATAAAATAGCATTGATCAATCCTCTTTACCCAGGCTGCAGGATATGAGTCCTTTGAGGACGAGGCCGACGAGGAGATCGCTCCCGCACCACAGGCCTACGATACACATGATGATGGATACACTTGCTTACCGCCTGACTTATCTGTCGGTACCCCACTGAGCATATACGCGCAGCGTGCACTTACTGTGATGGAGGTGCCCCAGACGGACCAGAGAGAGACCATTTTCCACACAAAGTGTCTGGTCCAAGATGCCTCCCTCAGCGTCATCATTGATAGCGGGTCATGCTGCAACATTGTGAGTGCGAAGGTTGTCCAACACCTTCAATTACCGACGCAGCCACACCCCCAGCCCTATGGTCTTCAATGGCTTTCTGCAGGTAATGGTGATGCGGTACACATGCAATGCCGCATCCCTTTTCAAATTGGTCAATACCATGATAGTGTTTTATGTGATGTTGTGTCTATGGATGCTACTCATCTACTTCTTAGTAGACCTTGGCAGTATGATAGGAAGACGGAACATGACGGGTTCCTCAACACTTACATGTTTATGCATAGAGGACATGATGTAACCTTGCCCGACGGAAAGACTACAAATTGTTGTCAAGGATCCGATGAATGCGTAGTAAGGCGAAGCAACTCTTCGGAAGTGAAAAGAGGTGGCGGCGGGCTGTAGGAAGTCGGAAGCACTGTGGTGGTCGGTGGACTGGTGGAGGCACGTCGGCGATGGGGGAAGATGTGTTATGATCAAGGATCGGGATGGCCACAGTGCAAGAATTGCTCGACAAGGCGCCTCGGAACTCAAGAACGCAGGACAGCAACCCCCAGCAGAATTCCAGAATTTGATCTAACTTCAGTGGGGTCGTTCTCCTTGCTCCGAACTCCGAATTGGGAGATTCCGGCGACAGTAGATAGATATGGAAGTCTAGTTTCTGTCCTCCAATTTTCAGAATTTTCTGGGCTGTGGATCAAAAGATATGATTTTTCTACCGAAGGGTCGCTGATAGTTCCGGGGAGGAAGTTCAACAAACTGACGGTTGATGATGGATGGAATCGATTGTGATGGGTGATGGAAGTGAGGGATAAGCAATCTCCCTATGGCTAGATTTGACACACTAGTCACAAGAGAAAGACCTAGGGAGATTCGAGATACAACACACTCAAATCTCTCAAGGGAAGAACTTGATATCACACACAAGTTTGATGAACAAGAAGAAAACTCTAAAACTGAAATATTCTGATTCTGGATTCAATTCAACGTTCTGAACAATGAGCCAAAAGTTTTCCTAATAACCTAGCAATACGGTTACTAAAGAGAAATTAAAGAAAATGATAATAATTAACCCACTAATCCTAAAACGTGCCCACTAATCAAAACACCAATTAATGGACATTTAGGGAATTAAAATATTGTCTAATAATGTTTAAAAACCCCAGCAATAAATCGGAAATAACATCAGTCTTCAAATATTCTTCACGTGGGCTTTTAACCCGGATGGAGGGCCTAGCCGGGTTCTCTGGTGATAGCATCGGCTTTATAACCCGGATTTGAGTGGTCTCCGGGTTCTTTAGCTTCTTTACAGCCCGGATCTAAATTGGGCCCGTGTTTTCTGGTGGTGTCCGAGGCAATGTCACGGTCTTGGCCTAGCTTCCCGTCTTGGCTTGAATCATCATCTATGTTTGAAGGATCTTCTTGCTTGGCCAAGTCTTGATGGGCCATATTCATATCATCCTCCCTCCCTTGAAAGGGATTCGACCTCGAATCCAGCTCGTCAAGGTCTTTATCTCCTTCCAAGTAAGGACTTTCCTTATGTGGTGCGCCTTCCTCTCCAAGCTCAAATGGGACCATCCCGGACTCCAGCTTTAAGCCCTTGATGTGCTTGCCTTCTTGACCTACAATAAGACCACTAGAAGCTCTATGCAACACCACAACCTTTTCATTAATAGAGTTAGTCTTATAAAATGTAATGAAAGGTTGAGAGCATGTAATGAATGGAGGCATAAAAGACTTGGTTAAGAACATATGATTAGAAGTTCCTCCTTTGCCTCTAATTGCCCATTTCATATTTGGCTTTGACTCACATACAATCTCATCTCCATAACCCCCTATGGCAAACTGAATTGTGACTTGCTCCTTGACTTTAAGATGAGTGTTGGAATTCAACCAACAAAGTGTATAGGGTTGTGGGTGAAGAGTAGTAGTTAAATGAAATCTTTCTACTACTTCTTGGTCAAGTATGTTACAACATGACCCTCCATCCACTATGACGCTACACACTTTCCCCTTAATAGGGCACCTAGTGGGGGAGATAGCCTCTCTTTGACTAGGTACACTTGGAACATCCGAGGCTATCAAAACCTTTTTGGTCACAAAACATTCATCTTGGGCAGCCACAACATGCAATTTCTCTAAATCCCCCTCATTCTCAACGGGTACACTAGTGGGAATAGATGCAAGATAAGGAGAAGAGTGTTTAGGAGTCATACCGAATTCTCCCCTTGAAGTGCTCACATTCGGTGAGGATTGGGACACCTCTTGAGATTGGCTCGGTGATGGGCCGTGAGCAAGGTCCCACTTCTCCTCCATGGCCTTCATGAAGGCAACTTGCGCATCCCGCAAGGCTTGCAAATCTTTGCGAGTTCGCTCTTTAGCTTGGCGCTCTCGCTCTTGGGCCTCATCCTTGGATGTTTGGATAGCCAACAATATGGCCTCCAAGGCCGATTCCAAGCCATCCTTAGGGTCCTCCGCAGCCACATTCTTCTCCTTGGCCTTCACCATGATTTCCTACACACAAGCAATACCACACAACAGCCCACAAGATCGAAAGACAACAAGTGCTACCTAAGCTAGCAAGTAAGCCACAAATCTGATTTTAAATCCAAGAAAAATTCGTGACCTTTACTAGCTCAAAATATAGGTCAAGGTAGGCTGCCTAGTATGCTCAATATGAACAAAGACAAGATAAAATTGCACCACAACTTTTAGGCTAATCCTTGTGCTAAATTCCACAACTTTCACAACACAAATGCAAGTACTAAGCCTTTGAAATTTTCTTTACAAAGTTGAGTGACAATTCTGGCCAATTCTCCACACAATATCAATCTTCACAATGTATCCAAATAAAGGAAAGTTCAACACAAGATGATAAACTTGAACAACCACTCTTACAAGCCAAGTCTTTTTCTTTTGTTGTAGGCTTGACTTTTCCGGTTTTTTTTTTTTTGTCTTTTGATCTTTCGCTTTTTTTTTTTTTTGACACTAGAACAACTTAATATACTGGAAATTACAGAAAGAAAAGTCGGATCAACACTTAGAAATTTTCAAGGCATTTCCTACGCAAGTATGAAGTTAAGTGCTTCGGTTGGCTCAAGAACAAACCCTAGGCTGATTATATGCCAAATACCAATAGAAAATGACTCAAAATAACCTAATCTATATGATCTAACAAGGGTACGGCTGGTTGATGCAAAGGGATGCCAAAAATTTGAATTTCAAAGTAAGTAACAACCGAAACAAGAAACCCTAGATTTTAGGAAGAAAATCCTACCCAAATCTCCTAGTGATGCTCGGCGGTTTCTACCCTAAAACAACTGAAAAGAACTCGTCCCTTGCCTTCCCTATGCAGACTCAATGACTCAAGCAAACAACAAGAAGGAAACGATGCAAAACAAACCAAGACACTACACATAAAATCATGCAAAGACACGAAATGGTGAGCAAGTAAAGAACCGATTTTTCTATAGATTTAAAGGCAAATTTGAGAGCAATACTTACGTAGCTCTGATACCACATGTTATGATCAAGGATCGGGATGGCCACAGTGCAAGAATTGCTCGACAAGGCACCTCGGAACTCAAGAACGCAGGACAGCAACCCCCAGCAGAATTCCAGCATTTGATCTAACTTCAGTGGGGTCGTTCTCCTTGCTCCGAACTCCGAATTGGGAGATTCCGGCGACAGTAGATAGATATGGAAGTCTAGTTTCTGTCCTCCAATGTTCAGAATTTTCTGGGCGGTGGATCAAAAGATATGATTTTTCTACCGAAGGGTCGCTGATAGTTCCGGGGAGGAAGTTCAGCAAACTGACGGTTGATGATGGATGGAATCGATTGTGATGGGTGATGGAAGTGAGGGATAAGCAATCTCCCTATGGCTAGATTTGACACACTAGTCACAAGAGAAAGACCTAGGGAGATTCGAGATACAACACACTCAAATCTCTCAAGGGAAGAACTTGATATCACACACAAGTTTGATGAACAAGAAGAAAACTCTAAAACTGAAATATTCTGATTCTGGATTCAATTCAACGTTCTGAACAATGAGCCAAAAGTTTTCCTAATAACCTAGCAATACGGTTACTAAAGAGAAATTAAAGAAAATGATAATAATTAACCCACTAATCCTAAAACGTGCCCACTAATCAAAACACCAATTAATGGACATTTAGGGAATTAAAATATTGTCTAATAATGTTTAAAAACCCCAGCAATAAATCGGAAATAACATCAGTCTTCAAATATTCTTCACGTGGGCTTTTAACCCGGATGGAGGGCCTAGCCGGGTTCTCTGGTGATAGCATCGGCTTTATAACCCGGATTTGAGTGGTCTCCGGGTTCTTTAGCTTCTTTACAGCCCGGATCTAAATTGGGCCCGTGTTTTCTGGTGGTGTCCGAGGCAATGTCACGGTCTTGGCCTAGCTTCCCGTCTTGGCTTGAATCATCATCTATGTTTGAAGTATCTTCTTGCTTGGCCAAGTCTTGATGGGCCATATTCATATCAAGATGCGGCGGAAATAGGGGCAGCGGCCGTGAGGTGGTGTGAGAGGCGGCGGCCATGTGGGATGGTGTTTAGGATTAGGGTTGCAGAGTTGTAATGGGTAACCTAATTAACGCGCCAAGATAGTTCGACTAGAAACGCGTTAATTGTTGACGTCAAGGCCCGGGTTTCAGGAGATTACTCGACTGTAAACAAAAGCTCTATTTCGACGTAATAGAAAAGAAGACAAGAGTTCCTATTTATACTAGAGAGTTGACCTAATGGGCCAGACTCTCTAGTTACTAAATCTGGCAGCCCATTTAACACAAATGGAAACCACCCAGAACTAGAAGCTACTAAAAATAGAAATATTGTAAACAGAAAGTACTAAAGAAGTAATGTCTAGAAATAGTAAGAACTAGAAATAGAAAGTCTCCTAAATCTAGCTCGGAATGGGTGTAGCTGTAGAAGAGTCAGTCACGGCTAAGCTGACGAGACACAGAAGCTCGAACGCTATAGTGATCTGGCCGTGGCTGGCTACAAGTATGGTCACCAAGGATTGTGTCGCTGCTTGGACACTCTTCGCTCTGGCGCGGGTGATAGGACCTGTAGGCGGAAGTCTCATGGCGTCTTCCTCCTCTGTAGCTGATATGGAGGGCTGGGTCACATCATCCTTTCCCACTTGAGTGTGAAGCATCCCCGCTTCACCCTCATCATACTCAGGCTCAACATATGGTGCTAAGTCATCGACGTTGAACGTCGGATGCACCCCATACTTGTCCGGGAGGTCGAGCTGGTTGGCGTTGTCGCCAATGGCCTTTACGGCTCTAAAGGGACCATCACCCCGTTGGTCGAGCTTAGACTTGCGGACGGAAGGGAATCGCTCCTTCCACAAGTGAAGCCAAACCAAGTCGCTCGGGGCGAAGATCAAGTGTCGCCTGCCCTTGTTCTTCTGGGCTGAGTACTGCAGTGCACGCCGCTCTAGCTGTGTGCGTGTCCTCTTGTGCAGCTCCTGAATGTGCTCATCCAACTTGCCAGCAGCAATGTTCTCCTGGTCCTGCAGCGGGTATGGCACCATGTCCAGCGGTGTCAGCGGGTTCCTTCCATAAACGACCTCGAAAGGAGTCAGCTTCATCGTCGAGTGCCTGGACCTGTTATAGGAAAACTCAACTATAGCAAGTAAGTCCTCCCACCTGCGTGGGTTTGCCTTAAGAACCGTCCGAAGGAGGGCTCCCAAGGTACGGTTGGTCACCTCCGTCTGACCATCCGTCTGTGGGTGATAGCTAGTAGAAAATAGAAGCTTGGTGCCTAGCTTGCCCCCACAATGTTCTCCAAAAATGGCCCACAAACTTGGTATCCTTATCACTAACAATAGTTTTAGGGACACCATGCAAGCGCACCACATGCTCAAAAAACAATCCAGCGATGTCTGTAGCATTGTTGGTGTTCTTGCAGGAAATAAAATGTGCCATCTTTGAGAACCTGTCGACAACTACAAATATGGAATCTCTACAACGCCAAGACATAGGCAACCCTGTGATAAAATCCATCGAAAGATCTTCCCACGGGGCTACAGGAATCGGGATGGGCGTGTAGAGACCATACCGACTCGAGCGTGCCTTAGCCTTTTGGCATGTCACACAACTCTTGCAATACCTGGTAACAGGCCATCTTTGGCCAGAAAAAGTGCTCCCGAAGTGCTGTAAGGGTCTTAGACACCCCAAAATGGCAACGGCTGTCATGTGTTTCCTGGAGCAACAAGTGCCTAACAGAAGACGTAGGGATACAGAGTTTCCCGACCTTGTACAGATACCCGTCATCCAGGAAATACGTGTCATGCTCTCTGCTAGTCTTACATTGCTCAAAGATGTCTTTAAAGAAAACATCATCAGCATACAAATCCTTGAGCAATGCGAAACCAAGTAAACGAGACTGGAGATGAGTTATGAGCACGTACCTGCGAGAAAGGGCATCGGCTACCACATTCTCCTTACCTTTCTTGTGCATGATCAGGTACGGAAATGTCTCCATGAACTCAACCCACCTAGCATGCCTGCGGTTGAGGGTCGTCTGGCTCTTCAGATAGGCCAAAGCAGCATGGTCTGAGTGTATCACAAACTCACTCGGCCAGAGATAATGCTACCAGGTCTTCAGCACCCGGATCAGCGCGTACAACTCCTTGTCATATGTCGGGTAGTTCAGTTGAGCACCCGAAAGCTTCTCTGAAAAGTAGGCGATCGACCGGCGCTCCTGCAGCAAGACACCACCGATGCCTAAATCGGAAGCGTCGCACTCCACCTCGAAGCGACGAGTGAAGTCAGGCAACTGCAACAAAGGGGCACGACACAGGGCATCCTTCAGTGCGACAAAAGCAGCATCATGTCGGGGAAGCCATGTGATCGACGCTGCCTTCTTGGTCAGCTCGTGCAGAGGGGCGGCAATAGTGCTGAAGTCGCGGATGAACCTCCTGTAAAAGCCGGCCAGCCCTAAGAACGAGCGAACTTGAGTGGGTGTCGTCGAGGTAGACCACTCCTTGATGGCTCGTATCTTGTCTTCATCCACGCGTAGGCCATCCCTGGACACAATAAAACCAAGGAAGTTAGTATATTCAGAACAAAATACGCACTTACCTCTGTTGACATACAAACTCTCTTTCCTCAAGCAATCTAACACATGTCTAAGATGGTCAATATGGTCAGTTAAACTACGAGAAAAGACAAGTATATCATCAAAGTAAACGACGACAAACTTCCCCAAAAAAGACCGTAAGACATGGTTCATGAGTCTCATGAACGTCGATGGAGCATTGGTCAATCCAAATGGCATAACTAGGCACTCGTATAGACCATACTTGGTCTTAAAAGTTGTCTTCCATTCATCGCCCTCTTTCATATGAATCTGATGATAGCCACTCCTAAGGTCAATCTTGGAGAACAAAGTGGTACAATGCAGCTCGTCCAGCATATCATCGAGGCGCGGAATGGGATGTCTGTAATTGATGGTGATCTAGTTGATGGCACGGCAGTCCACACACATCCTCCAAGTCCCATCCTTCTTCGGCACCAGAATCACAGGAACGGCGCAGGGACTCAAGCTTTCCCGCACAACACCCTTGTCCAAAATATCTTGGACTTGTCGCTGTAATTCATTAGTTTCCTCAGGAGAAGCTCTATAGGCAGCGCGGTTCGGCAGAGAAGCGTCGGGAATGAATTCTATCTGGTGCTCAATACCACGCACCGGTGGCAGACCTGGTGGCAGCTCGTCAGGCATAATATCCTGGAAGTCTTGCAAAATAGACAAAATAGCAGGCGGGAGTGCAGGCTCTACAGTAGCAGTGGCACAAAGGCTAGGAATAACAAGGAAACAAGGAGACTTGCCTTGAAGTGTCGTAGTGATGTCCCTGTGACGAGCCAGTAGAACCCTGTTTTCACAGGTTTCATGCAGGACAGAAATAGGTGGCTCAGTAGCCCCTGTAGCAGATGATCCACCCGTATCTGTAGATGGTAATGTACAAATGAATACCTGGTGGAGAACGCTTACCTGTCTGCTCAGTAGATCTCGCAGGAAGCGTCAAAGGTGCAGACGCAGAGTTGGCCATCTATTTTGGTGCAGTAGCAGGCTTCTTTCTTACGACCTCTATTGCCTTCTGGCACTGGCACTCCGCCTGATCCTGTAAAATTTCTTGCGGGCTCATGGGTAAGAGAGCCATGCGCCTCCCGTGGTAATTGAACATGTAAGTGTTCAAATACCCATCGTGAAGCACGCGACGATCATACAGCCAGGGACGTCCCAAAAGCAAATGGGTGGCGTCCATGGCGGTAACATCGCAAAGCACAGTGTCGCTATATGGACCAATAGAAAAAGAAATAAGACACTGTTGCGAAACTTTGTTACCTGAACCATCAGAAATCCACTGAAGGCCGTAGGGAGTGGGGTGTGGTGTAAGTCGGAAGGTTGAAATGGCGCACAACCTTCTCATTGATAATGTTGCAGCAAGAACCCCCATCAATGATCACACTCAGCGACGCATCCTGAAGTCTGCATCTAACATGAAACAAGTTATCCCTCTGCTCAGTCAGGTCACCCTCCTTGACGCTCAGCACGCGTCTAGTAACCAAGGCAAAGTGGTATGTCTGGTCATCATGATGATCGGAAGTACCGACCATATAGCCATCAGCATCGGCTGTATAGACTCCTGTAGGTTTAGCCTCGACGTCGTCGTCATTGACGTCATCATAGCTTTCATAGCCTGCAGATTGGGAGGAGAAGAGGACCTTGTTTGCATTAGGGCAATCCCTCTTGTAATGCCCTCTGCCCCCACACTTGTAGCACTCCAGATCCCGAGCTCGGTCAGAATGAGTGGTCTCTGAAGCTGGCGGCTACGGGCGGCGAGCAGCAGCAGGCGGGGTTGATCATTGCGTCGCTGTTGCAGACGTTGTACCTGTGCTGCTACGGTCCTGTCTAGGCACACTAGATGTAGAATTAGAATTAGTGCCATAACCCGGATTGAAGGGTCTAGAACCATACCTGGACGAAGTCACTGACTGCCATGGTTGCTGCTTGTGACGCATGTGCTGGAGATATAACTTCTGGGCAGTGTGAACGACATTGTTGAGGTCCTGTATCGGCAGTACGTCGACCTGATCACTAAAGGGCTGGTTAAGCCCAGTAATGAACCGCGTCCTAAAGGTTCCCGGAGCAACACTGACGCCAGCCTTGAAGTACATGTCTTCTAGGCGAGCGAAGAACTCCTGTGGCGAATTAGAACCCTGTCTAGCACGTGCTATCTCCAACCGCATCTGCTCCTTGTAGGTCGAAGGCACATACTTTCTAGTCATAATATGCACAAGCTGATGCCATTCAGTAATGGGTGGCCAACCCATCCGGTAATGTTATTGCTCAAGACGATTCCACCAGGTCTGAGCAGCTCCCTCAAAATGTAAGGTAACAAGCTCGACCTTCTCATGCTCCTAGACGGTTAAGTGTCGCAGTACATGCTCCGTGTTCTGCAACCACTCAAGGAAAATAGCAGGGTTATATAAACCAAAGAAGGGTTTGATCTTTACCTTAATGTCTCTGCGGTGCACAGGTGGTTGGGCCTGATGGTCAAGAAATGGTGCTGCAAGGTCCTCATGGTTCTCGAAGTGATGAGTTGCATGCTGGGGAGGAGCTGCATACTGACCGTATTGTGGTCTGGCATACGGCGGCGGGTCGCGAGCAGGCCGTCGCTGACGCTGATGGCCGGCGGCGGGGCGCTGGCGAGCCGGCTGTCGGTTGTCGTACTGGACAGCGTTCCAATACGCTGCCTGATTCTGAGGCAGACGAGGAGGTGGAACATAGCTGGTAGGGTGCTGCTATAACTCAGGGGGATCCTGTAATGGTGGGTGAAAACCATGAGCATACCCAAACTGACCCTCATCCTCCTCTTGGTCGTACTCATCAAACTGATCCTCCTCATCAGAATAGATAGGAGTGCGGACACTCTGATGATCCTGAAAAGCATCAACATCAAACGGCACAGCAGTAGATTGTCGATGACGATGCTGATGCGGAGGCTGCTGAAAATGCGAACCTGACGGCTGGCAGGGTAGTCGACCTGTAGGAGGCTGGAATGTCTGACAGCGGGCTTGCCTATGTCGACCACTGGAATGAACCTGATCGTCCTCATGTTCCTCTTGGGAACTTTCATCATCTGCCTCTGCGGCTTCAGGGTCCTCCTCCCGGATCACGACCTATGTAGATCGGCATTGTCGACGATGCTGCGGGACGACAGTGCTTTCTTTCTAGGACTCCAGGTGTTTCAGCTGGCCTGGAGTCGATGTGGAGGGAAGCATCACAACTTTACCCTTTTCCAGGGCTAGGGCGCTCAACTCATCTGCATGTAACTGACCCTGATCAGAAGCTACTGTAGCGATCGAAGACGGTAGTTGTCGAGATAAGAGCTCTGTATTCTGACGCAGGAGCTCGGCCATCTGTGCATCCCTTACTTTGTTGGCAGCAAACATCTCTCGTATCATCTTCTGTTCAGCAGTCTCTGAGCCTGTATCGCGTGGTGCATCATCTTTTGACATGGTACCTGACAACAAGATGCGGCCAACCACAGGATCAAAGCGAACAACAACAGCAAAAGAGAAACAATAAACAGGTAAGCAGAACCGAACTCAACAAGCAATCACTCAGGAAACTAATCTGGCTGGCCGTGTAGGCGGTTACGAGCTGGCTAAAGCAAGTCACACAACAATCAACAAAATCAAGGCAATGCTCAGCAAAGAAAATGTCAAAAGTAGATATGCAAGGATATAAGCACAGAAGCAAGCACAACACAGTCAACCAAGATATGCAGCCCAGACAGTAAAAGAGATAGAAGACGGTAAATGAATCACTTGCGAAGAGACGCACTTGCCTTATTTTGGCTTGTGTGGCCTCAAATTTTTTTTGAATTGAAGGTGCCGGATTCAAGACCGGGATCTCCCTTCTTGCACTGCAAAGAAACGCACTTGCCTTATTTTGGCTTGTGTGGTCTCGAAATTTTTTTTTTGTAATCTGCGAACAGCTACAGTTGATGTAACACAGAAACGAACAAACACAGCAATCTGCACAACACAAAAACGAACAACAGAACATCTAGCAATCTGCGCAACACAGAAACGAACAGCTACTGTATTTTTTTTATTTTTTTTAATAGCCTAGGGCTACTTCAACAGAATTGCAGAAGAAGCAGCCGTAATAGCAGAACACAACAACGCAACAACGCAGCAGGGGAAACTTCAGCAAATGGACGAACAGCCCACCAGAATTTTCAGCAGCAAAAGTTCAGCAGAAACACGAACAGTATAGCCAGTAATTATAGCAGCCAGAATTCAGAAATTCAGTGATTCAAGTGGGAAAAGAAGGAGAATCAGATGATGTAGATTGTTGGCGCAAACAAGGCAAACACAGTTACAAGCAAACTATCTAAGCCTATATGCAAGCGGGTCTACAATAAACACAATCACAACCAAGCAAAAACACAAGAAAGTGCTGAAAAACTGTGTGAAGTGGTTCGGCACTGTCCATAATTTTTTTTGTTTTGATGATGGCCGAATTTCTCAACCACCAAACCTAGATTTTGTTGTTGCATTTTTCAGATTCAGATTGCAAGGGAAAAAAAATTGGGTTCCTAGAGCAAGATCTAGGGTTTCTTTTTATACAGGAATTGATTTACGAAAGCGAAGGAGTGATTGAAATAAGAGTTGGAACGACTTACGCGATTCGTAGGCTCTGATGCCAGTTGATGTAACCTTGCCCGACGGAAAGACTACAAATTGTTGTCAAGGATCCGATGAACGCGTAGTAGGGTGAAGCAACTCTTCGGAAGTGAAAAGAGGTGGCGGCGGGCTGTAAGAAGTCGGAAGCACTGTGGTGGTCGGCGGACTGGTGGAGGCGCGGCGGCGATGGGGGAAGACGCGGCGGAAATAGGGGTGGCGGCTGTGAGGTGGTGTGAGGGGCGGCGGCCGTGTGGGATGGTGTTTAGGGTTAGGGTTGTGGAGTTGTAATGGGTAACCTAATTAACGCGCCAGGATAGTTCGACTAGAAATGCGTTAATTGTTGACGTCAGGGCCCGAGTTTCAGGAGATTACTCGACTATAAACAAAAGCTCTATTTCGACGTAATAGAAAAGAAGACAAGAGTTCCTATTTATACTAGAGAGTTGACCTAATGGGCCAGACTCTCTAGTTACTAAATCTGGCAGCCCATTTAACACAAATGGAAACCACCCAGTTCTAACAGCTACTAAAAATAGAAATACTGTAAACAGAAAGTACTAAAGAAGTAATGTCTAGAAATAGTAAGAACTAGAAATAGAAAGTCTCCTAAATCTAGCTCGGAATGGGTGTAGCTGTAGAAGAGTCAGTCACGGCTAAGCTGACGAGACACAGAAGCTCGAACGCTATAGTGATCTGGTTGTGGCTGGCTACAAGTATGGTCACCAAGGATTGTGTCGCTGCTTGGACACTCTTCGCTCTGGCGCGGGTGATAGGACCTGTAGGCGGAAGTCTCATGGCGTCTTCCTCCTCTGTAGCTGATATGGAGGGCTGGGTCACATCATCCTTTCCCACTGTAGCTGATATACAGGAATTGATATACAGGAATTGAACGCTATAGTGATCTGGCCGTGGATAGTTCGACTAGAAATGCGTTAATTGTTGACGTCAGGGCCCGAGTTTCAGGAGATTACTCGACTATAAACAAAAGCTCTATTTCGACGTAATAGAAAAGAAGACAAGAGTTCCTATTTATACTAGAGAGTTGACCTAATGGGCCAGACTCTCTAGTTACTAAATCTGGCAGCCCATTTAACACAAATGGAAACCACCCAGTTCTAACAGCTACTAAAAATAGAAATACTGTAAACAGAAAGTACTAAAGAAGTAATGTCTAGAAATAGTAAGAACTAGAAATAGAAAGTCTCCTAAATCTAGCTCGGAATGGGTGTAGCTGTAGAAGAGTCATTCACGGCTAAGCTGACGAGACACAGAAGCTCGGACGCTGTAGTGATCTGGTCGTGGCTGGCTACAAGTCTGGTCACCAAGGATTGTGTCGCTGCTTGGACACTCTTCGCTCTGGCGCGGGTGATAGGACCTATAGGCGGAAGTCTCATGGTGTCTTCCTCCTCTGTAGCTGACATGGAGGGTTGGGTCACATCAGGATGGCGTATCACTCTTCTCCCTATGACGCATCAGGAGATCTTACACGACCATGTGGAGTGGAACCGCGCAAAGGCCGAAGAATCGCAACAACTCGTCTTCGTCGAAACCGCGACCGTGGATGCGGCCACTGTGACCGCAGCACACACATCCGCGCACGCGGCCACCCTCTCCGTGCCCGCGGTTTGTCTCACTGCGCCTTCAACTTCTGCATCAGAAACCGCGCCCGCGGAAAACCTTTCCGCGACCGCGGATTCTCACATGTTCACCCCAACTTCTGCACACGGAACCGCGACCACGGCCGTCCTTACGGCGCCTGCGGAAATACCATTGTGCGTTGATCCGATGCCAGCACCCACCTGCACGCCCACATTCCAGGACCGCGTCGCACACCGTTTTTTGCTGACTCAATCACGCGTGTTTCCTCATTCTATTCAGGGACGTTCTCCTATTACTCCTACTGCGTGTCTTTATTTATTCGAGGACCCCTATGACTTACCCCCTCATGTACCCCCTCTACTGCATGTATTTTCTTATGTACCTCCTGATGAGCGTCCACCCGCTTCCAGCATTGACCAGGCCCTGGACCTGCACCCGGATACGAAGCGGATACACGGACAAGCAGACCGTGTTGGACCTAGAAGGAGCATAGTAGCACTGGCTGGGTACACGAGGACTACCGCACAATAGCTGACCATGGACCGACCTCGCTTCACTTTCGACCACGACGGCTTGCGGCCTCACAAGCCCCCGGACAACGACATTCGCGAAACGGGGACGTTTCGCAGCCAAGTGGGGGTAGGGTGATGTGACCCCGGTCACGACATTACTCGGCACTACGAGTGCCATTAGAGTTACTTTGGTATTGTGACACTCACATGCCAATTTTGAGACATTCTGAGACACTTTCTATTTTTAGTAGTTTTTCGGTATTTCGCGGTTTCCCTTCTTAGCAGTTTCCATTCATAGAATGTTTCTAAGTTTGGAAAGTTATCATTTTTAGTATTTACTATTTTTAGATATTGTCGTTTTTAGAAAGTTTCTATTTTTGGATGTCGGGCCTCTCTTGTGCCAAGAGGGCCGATCCAGTTAAAGCCTAGTGCTGCCGTTGAGCCAAGCTCTCGCCCCCTAGGTCTAGCTCCTTCAACTAAGCCTTCACCGAACCTCCCTAACCGGCACCCTAACCCACGATCGAGCCATCACCGAACCCACATCCCTTGAATACGAACCCCACTCCCAAACGTGGCTCTCGGCCCTAGCCGAGATCCCCTTCGTCGAACCATGCTCGAATCGCATAGACACAACCACTGTAGAGATTTCCGTGCCCGCGGTTCACACTTCCGCGCTCGCGGATTTGCCTGCGACAGATCCAAAAGTTCAGCAAACGATCTGATTTTCAGCGAGCAAGAGAACTTCGTCCGCCTTTCTACCTAGATTCGCTCTGACTTGTGTTTTGGGAGACCGGAACACATCAGGCAATAATCCTCCTAATACCAAGTTATAAAGAAACAATTAACACTCGGAAGGTAATTAGCGTTCCTACGAATACTCGTGCTAACTAGCATATAAGTCCACACCAAATGCACAACAAATCCACACCAAAGTTCATCTAGCACCCTACAATAATAATATATATATATATATGAGGGTCGTTGCTAGCAAACATATAACCTAATAATAAGGTTCATTTACACACTAATTTAACACACAAGTTCCCAAACACAAAATTAAGAATATTTATCCCAACTTAATTAAGACAATAGATTAATTTTCAATTAAGAAAACTATGGAATAAATTGCAAGAGAGAACTGCCATTTGCCTTGGATACGAAGAGCTTGAACGACGTAATGCAGATGATTGCTTTCGAAAAGCAAATTGGCTCCCTTTTTTATTTCCGTTCCATAAGCAATTCCGAGATGTACCCAAGTCACACAACATAAATAAATTATGATTAGATAATTTATTGAGTAACGACATTTGAAGGATACAAGTCTCAATTTTTAATTGAATTTATATAACTCTAAATAAATCAGTTTCAAGGCTTTTCAACATAACGATTATCTATCGAGACTAATAATCAATTAGTCGTATATTCTAAATAATCATAGCGTAAATAAATAAATTATTTATCACCTCAAATGAACCAACATACTACCCAATTGTAGTGTTATTCCTTAACAACTTATAATTTAAGATAATATCATAATATATAATTAATTTTATTTTAATACTTCTCAAATTAAATTAACCCAATATGTATATAATTAATCTCAATTAACATACATAATCATGATTAATTGAACAAAAACCGAATAGGGGTACGAATTAGCCATTACCGAACTCCAAATGATGCGTGGTTGGTGTCTCTGGAAACTAGACTTCAAGACGAAGATTTTGGTACCTAACTCGTAACTAGAGGTGCCCAATTGAAGCAGAAATCGCTTTTGTAAGTGCACGAATGTTTTGTGGATTGCCGAAAACCTAAGGCTCGAAATTGGGTAAATTTCTTCAATGGGTAAGGGGGTATCTATAAGGTTGTTGAAGCTTTTAAAGATAGATTTCCAACCCCACAAATTTTGTCCAAATCCGATTACAAACGAGATCAACTTTTAGATTTTACCGAACTGTTTAACTTAAAAGATAAAATTCTATCAATCTAAGCGGTTATAAATCCTGATTTTGATATAATTTGGTTTAGGATAAGTATATCTTCAATGCCCATTGGCCAATTGAAGAAAACGGGGCTAAAAACCGAGCCAAACTTCCATGGATGGAAGCTTGAAGCCCACTTGTGGCTTGATTGCGCATTTTTGCCCAACTTTCCAAGTTATGGCAAAAATGCCCTTATTTCACTTTTCAAATATTATCAAAATTTGCCTAAACTTATATATAATCTTACCCAAAGTTTATATATACCTTCTAAACCAAATTTATGAAGAGTGAAATTTTATTTTGAATTAACTCTTATCATTTGAATTAATTCGAGCCTAAGTTGCATATCCTTATAACATAACCTTATTTAAATCTCAATTAACAAATTGTTAATCTTAATTTAAATATTCTAGGCGAAAATTGATATGACTAACAAGATTATCATTAACATAGTGTTAAGATAATTTTTAAGTACAACATGACTTAAAAAATAACATACTTTTATGAAATAAAAATATATGTTTAGCTTTATTTCTTGGGAATAATAAAACAAAAATTGCCCCCTTTATTAAAAGTAAAATTACCTTTATGCCCTTAACTAAAAATGAGGATTATTACAATGTTATCAACTCTAGTACTTCCCTAAGTGCAATACAATCCTACGATAACAAGAGCTGAATTTTAAAAATACACAAGACACTACAAGAAACATAAACAACAAACTCATTTCATATATAAATTTCCCAAATCTATTAACAATTGAGTAGTACAACTCAATCAAGATCTCCAACGAGCCCTAAATTTCAATAAACTCAAAATCGCCATAAAAATCCCAAAATTTAAATAAACCCTAAATTTGAGAAATCTCTAAAATCAATCAAAATCAACTAATTAAAGAGGCTCAAATTCTCACATGCCACCTCGTTTCTACCACTACAACAGCTGCCTCGTCGCCCAGTGAGCCTCCATTCACCGCCTTCGAGCATATCGGACGAGCAACGCCACATAATTGACGTCGCCCTTCACCCCGACATCCTCCACTGCGCACCTTCGTTCACCGCTTTCAAGCCTCCTCTCGTCCTCCAACACCACTAGCTCGGGGTCACAACACCAGCCCGACTACCTTCCCCACTGGCGTCCCTCTTCTTTATATTTCTCAAATTTGCAGAACACACGTTCTGGAAGAAAGGCAACCTCCCTTTGTTATTTTTTTGTTATTCCTTTTTTTAACTCAATTAATGGGCTTGTTAAGGTATCTTTAACGATTGGGCATATGGAGAAAATTTTAAAAATTGAGGGTTACTACGCAAAATAGTTCATACCTGTGGGTATTTCGCGGAATTCGCAAGACATGATGATTACCTCGTGAAATATCTGACTTTTTAAAACTAAAGTTCTTTAATTAAATAAAGATTAATATATAATTATGGTGTGACCCATTGCTCTAACTTTTTTTAGAAGGCCGAATGTTGTGGCATATGTTAGAGGCCGACACGTAGGCAAAATGAATGTGGTGACACGTAGGTGTGATGCTCCTACTTTAGTATGTGTATATATATAGATAGTAGATTGTGTATCCATAATATAAAAATCTCTAGCAAATAAAACTTTGAGTTATTGTTCTCATTTTGCACTCAAATTGTGTTTATGTATTAAACATATATTTTGTATCTTATCTATTCAATATTACTTGTAATACAAACAATAAAAAAAATATTACATATCTACAAATACATAAATGTAGTGATGCCAATCAATATATGACAACTCAAAGGCCTCCAAGGAAGATGTTTAAGCAAAAGAAAGTTCGAAAAGAAATTTTGGAGTCGTAAGTTTCCGTCAAATTCTGGACAATTTATGGTAAAACGACCAAAACTTTGGCAAGAAAATTGATCTCATGCTCATTCAAAATGCGCTGGAAAGATGATTCAAAAATCTATAATTCCATAGTTTATGTCGAATCAAAAATCCAACCGGAAGATGGTCAAATTTGTGTTTTATAGAAAGTAGTGCAATTTCCAACGACAATCTTATCTTATCTTTAGATTAACTTATCTTAATTCACTTTTAATTTTTATATTATGTTTGTATGATATTCTTGGACTTAATTCATATGTGAGTCCATTGATATCTTTAATCTAATATTTTTATGTTATTTTTATTATTTATTAGTTTATTTTTACTAGCACAAGTTAAAGATAGAATTTTAGGCTTAAAGATAGATTGTCTAGTAACATCTTGTTGGCTAGCTCTCTTTCTCCTTTAGGCACAAAATTTAGGGTATTTATACTCTTGCAATTTCATTCAATAATCATATTTGAAGACTTCGAAACCTTGGCATATGTTTCGATCGTATCTTATCCCCAATCGGATATCTTTGCTTTATAGCAACCTTGTTTAATTCGTTTCATCGAACATTTCTTATCCAAAAATAACGAAATTTTGTGCTCCTAAATTATTTAAAGTAGGGAATCTAGAATTTATTCAATTCCGATGGCATTTGCCTCTAGCCTTAAAAACATGACCGAAACATGATCCTAGGTAGGAGTGGGCACGAAAAACCAAAACCCAAAAACTGAACCAAAAAATCGATCAAATTTTCGGTTAACCATACCGAAGAAAAACCGACTTTCGATTTCAGTTAATTGCCGAAGTGATTTTCGGTTATTTGGTACGGTAATGGTTAGTGGATTTTCTAGCTTCGGTTAACCGACTAACCGAGACTATAAAAAAAAAAAATTAGAATGAGAACAAGATAACTATAGTGGTCTAGTGGTAGTAGAAACATTCTAAAGTGATATAGGGGCATTTTGCCCGAGTTCGATTCTCCTGATGCACATTTAATCCTTTTTTTTTTTGTTATATTTTTTTTTGGATCTTTAAGCTCTCATTTAGTCATTCTCTTATTTCTCTCCCTGTCGTAATCGTCCCCGACTCCTTGTGCAGACACAAACCCAAAAGAGGTGTCACACCCACCATTCATTCATTCAACGTTCATCTCTCTCTCTCTCTCTCTCTCTCTCTCTCTCTCTCTCTCTCTCTCTCTCTCTCTCTCTCTCTCTCTCTCTCTCTCTCTCTCTCAACTCTCCAACCTCCATTTATCCACCAAATCAAATCTTTCACCGCAATTCTCCTCTCGCTCGCCCAAGTGCCCAACAACCCTCTCCGTGAACTACAGACTCTAGGTCTACCGGTGGGCGATGACATATCCCGGTGCAACACCCCCAATCTCCAGTCTCCACGCCATTGTAAGTATTATGTTATTCTCTTTCTTACTCCCCCAATTTCTTTGTTGTAAATTCTGGGGTTTCAATTCGAATATGGGGCGAGTTTGTTTGTGTTTTTTTGTCTTCAATCTGATTGCATGTCATCAAGCACAATAACCATTAAAAATTTCACACTGGACAAGAGAAAAGCAACAACGAAGTTTCAATGAGATGCCACTCTAACACGAAAGAAAGACACATAATGCAACATAATTGTTTTTCAACATTCAACAATGAACTTTCCACTTAAGAACAATTTTAGTTTAAAAATCGAAACTATGAAAAGAAAAAAAAACTAGATCACATGAAACATTTGAATACAGACAATCTGCCATTCAATTTCCACATATCTGATCTGAACATTAAGAAAGGCTGATAAAATTGTATTGTCTGAGAAACAGTTTGCACATAATATGAAGCTTACGTTCACTGGGATCTGTAGCAATAGGTTTAACATGGATTGCAGAAGTGTGGCCCATAAAATGATCAATGGTTATCAACGTACAACTCAAAATTTCCCTTTCTTTAGTTAGAATCTCTCATGTCTCCTCACCTCTGATTCTCTGAAGCCATACAGAATTACAGATAGGTTCTCTTTCTTCCACAAAACCCAGGACAGTGGATATATTTTATGATTTTAATCTTTTTTTATTTATACAGATGTCATACATCAATCCAGTGGATATAACTCAAATAAGTGATGAAAGCATGGAAAATGATGTTGAAAGGGGCATTGAATTGAATAAGTATTTTCAGTCTTCGGCTCCAGTTGCTGCTATAAGTGAATCTGTTATAAGTGATTATGTTTCTGGATCTTTGAGTAAGAAGAGGAAATCACCATATTGGGGTCATTTTGTGAAAGTGGATGATGATGGACATGTGAAATGCAAGTATTGTGATAAAGGAATCCGTGCTTTGAGTAAAAATGGTACTAGTGGTATGAAAAACCACCTAGATAAAAGTCAAAAGTAGCCTCCTCATATCGTGGAAGCCTTAGTATGTGCCCAGGATTGGTACCGATGTTCTAATATTCTTCTTCCCATAGAAGAAAGTTTCCTTGACTTAGAGGTCATGGAAGAAGGTTAGTAATCAACCTTTTGGTTCTCTTTTTTGCTGAAAATCTTGTTTTTTGTTAGAGTTGTATCTACTATTGCCTATTAGCTTAAAACCTTGTTTTTTGTTAGAGTTGTATCTACTATTACTTACTAGCTAAAAACCTTGTTTTAGCTGAAAACTTTGTCTTGATAAAGTTGTTGGCAATAACTATAAAGAGACTAAGAATGTAATACCCCTCACTTTTATAAGGGCATTTTGGTAATTTTCCCAACCTTTGTTTAATTAATTATTTCACTTTCAGTGGAGTTCGGATTTTCCGTAACATCTTTGAACTCCGAAATAATTCCTTGAGTGATATAAAATACATTCGATGTATTTTCGGAATTTAGAATATTTGTTTGGACACAAATATATAATTTCCGGGGTTAAAAACCCATACCAAAACAATTTCCCCAAAAAGTTTCTCAGGCCAGGCTCGGTGTCACTCCCGCGTGTGTCCACGCCATCCTCAGAATTTGGGGCACCTGTCGAGGGCTTGGTTAGGCACGCCTCCTCTCGGGTTACAAGGATGATCCTCCTAGAGCTATGTAAGAAGCTCGCTAGAGAAGCTGAAAATACACCTCTCTCGTTCGATCTCTCCTGTTCCGATCTCCTCTCGTTCAAATCCGCCGGCAACCACTCCCGTTCCCGAGCTCGTTCAGCTCTTTCCTGGCGTCGTCTCCTTCGCCTCCGATGAGCCGCTTTCATTTCCGCCGGCGTCGTGAGCTCCCCCTGCTCTGCCAATTTCTTCCGGCGAACCACCGACGAGGGCGCCTTTGTGCTACGGTGCCGCCGTTTTGCCGTGCTTGCTGTTGTTGTTGCGCGCCACCGCCGCCCTGCTGAACTCCCTCCCCGACGACGAGGCGGCGAAAGCCCGGCGAGATTCCCCCGCCTCCATTGTTGTCGTTGTGGTCGAGTTACTGTTGTCGTGCTTCAGGGGAGATTGGGGTAGAAGATGACAAGTGGGCCCCATCCCACTTAATTAATTTCTGTTGGGCTGAAGCCCATTTAAGCTTCCAGTCCAGATTCAACCCGAAATTATTCGAGCGGTATAACTCCGACTCCCTTTCATCCGTATCTGTCTTTAGGAAAATTCAATCAATATTCTTATGATTTAAGATCATAAGAATTTATTGAATTTAATTCCTTGAGTTCGTCCAGACAAATTAATTGAGATTAATTAATATGTCATATGTTGGATCGCGTGTGGACTCGTAATCCGTTGGAGCTATCTGAAGCTTAAGCCATATCCTCGGAAATGATATAATCAGTAGTCGTCTCGTCTAGATTCATCGCCGAATCTACTCCAGGCAAGTGGCGGTTCGCTCTTGCTCATCATTCCATATTTACATTGATTATCAATTGTTTAATTGTTAATTAATTTGGAATGAATATTGTTTCTGTCTGAGATCAGTTTTGATAAACTGTTTTGGAAGATTAAAAGATGATATTATAATAGGTTGTATATTCTGTTAGAATCAACGCTATTATATATATATATTGATAGGTTGAGATATATCTATGATGATGGCCTTGAGGGCATTGATATGATTATTACTGTGTTGAACTGTTTAGTTAGCACGAGTAGTTAGGAACGTTGGACTCTTCGACGTCCAGTCGTTTCTTTATAATATATTAAATGGTGTGTAGGGCGGCAAAACCCCTAACATCATTATGTTGGTCATGACCGGCCTCTATACGTTTAGTGTAGAGGTGGTGCACTTAGCCAGTGTCATAAATCTCGGGAGTTGCTCCCAAAAGATCTCTTGTCTCGTACGAGATGATTATAAAAGCTTATAACGTAATTGTGCGTTTTGGAATTAAATTAGATAAGTTGATTAAATATATTTGTGGCGAGTAGTGCAGCTAGGTAATAGTACAGCTAGGAAAACTCGTCTTGACTGATCAGAGTACGTTCTCTTTCCAATCTGAATTCGCATTATGCGGTGAGGTTGGTTGTGAACCGAAACATCTAGTCGTTTTTGAACGCTTGTATGAGATGTTTAGGTTTTAGACTTTGTCATGTTTCTGATAAGACTCAAGTTCTTGGAGTCTTCTCTTGGATTAATTCCTATAAGACTCATTTTCGTTGGAGTCTTCTCTTGATCATGCCTTTTGATATATATTCTAGTAGTAGTATGGTGGTTGACTAACGTACTCGACTATTATTCGAGCGACGATGAGTCTAACTTAATATGACTACTTCGATCCATCTGCTTTGTACCATTGCATAGTCTTTCATTAGACTAACCAACCGCAATTGTTCTCTGCATGGTTGGCTGGTGTCATCCGTTCGATTCAGCACATCAGATAAGTTGTCACTCCGTGAAGGCTAGAGCGACTATGGACGTAAATGGTGTTTTAATAAATTTGTTCAGGTTGAGATCTTTGGCGTTGATCGATGTGATCAAGACTTGTATTTATTTTAAAAGACTTTCGCTAAACTATGTTTACTCTGATTGTACTATATTTCATTTGATCGGACTACTTTATGTTTTGTCCTATGTGGGATTGGGATGTAATCCCCAAACTTATGTTTTGATTAAACATTTTGGTGCGTTGCACTTTGATTATCATTCTATGATTTGTATTTCATTGGAAAAGCTTGGGGTGGCTTCGGTGTGAAACCCGATGTCATTGGCAATAATACATTTCCAAATGGGTTAAGATTTGGGGGTGTTACAAAGAAGCACTTGATGATGGAGTTGAAAACTTTGTCTTGGTATGTCATCTCTAGTTTACTTATATTGTTTTATTCATTACAAATGATAGGCATGAAGAACTTGATGATGGAGCATCCTGTGATCATACTTGAAGAGTAACTTCGTTCCTTGAAGAAGCATACAAGCTCAATGGAGATTGATATGGGGTTAAATTGTTTTGATTAGGAGTTTGTTTTATGTTTCAAAATGATATGTTATTTTTGTAATATCAATGTATTAAGAGTTATGTTACTCTATTAATTCTCAGTTTTTTTCTATTTCGTTTAAGTCAAACTTGTTGAGTGAAACCAAATAACTCTAAGTTTTTTTATTCAACATGATGAATGATGATGTTATATTGTTATATGTTTCACTCTTAATGCGTGGCAACATGTTGTCAACTAATATTAGCATCAAGCTTCACATGAGGCATTAAAGTATAACAATTTTTTATAATTTTATGGTTATTTGATAAACCGAATAATCGTACCGAAATCGTAGGTTAACCGACATACGATAAACTGGGGTTAATGATATGGTTAATTATATGACAAAAGTAATATCCGAATTACCGGTTAATCGATGTTCGGTTAACCGAAATCCCGGTTAACCGATCATGCTCACCCCTAACATTCCTAGGAGGGGTTATCACATATCACATAGATTATAAATTCGTTATTTTTTATAATTCACGGATGACCGTATATATCCGATTTAATACCCTGACTGTTTAGCAGAAGACAAAGTAAAAACCAGTAAAAAGAAAAATATTAGGCGACCAATAAAGAAATGGAAAAAACCACCTGACAATATTATCAAAATTAATACAGATGGATCTACTAAGACAAATGGTGAATCTAGCTTTGGCTATATCCTCAGGAACAATGAGGCTATACCAACCTTTATTGGTGGTGAAAAATGTGGCCTCTCAACCCCTTTAAAAACAGAAACGCTGGCAGTCAGAAATGCACTGGTAAAGGCCTATGAATTAGGCATTATCGATATTCATCTTGAATGCGACAACTTTATCATTGTGAATGTTCTGAAACAAATCTGGCACTGTCCATGGGATATTGAAATGCTAATTTCTGATATTCTGTGTGTTTTATAACTTTTCTTCTCAATGTAGATTTGTCATATCTTCCGAAAAACAAACGCGGTGGCCGATTTCATTGCAAAGAGGTCCAGCAGAGTTCCTTGGAAGATATCCGAAACAATCTAGAATTTATAATTCTCATCTGAAAGGATGCTATAAATTGAAAAATCGACTATTTTATAGTTTTTAATCTAATTTTTACCTAATCAAAAAAAAAAAAAAATACATGACATGCATATGCACCGAAAAGACTAAAACGGACAGTCAGACTCAGAGAGGTGCTCTAGCCTCTACCCGTCCATCACCGGATCGATTGCACACTAGAATCGATCTCCTACGCATAGCTCGGCTTTGTCTTTGTTGGCGGCTTTGATGTCCTGTGTCACCTATCTTCCAACTCTAATCTTCTTTGTTCTATCGATTTTTAAACTGGTTGAACGGGTGAGTAAATAAGGGTTGTATCATCCCCGATTTGAGTATCGAACGTTTTTGGGGCGGATTCTGGTCTCGAGATACAGGGATTGTTTCGATCAGAGGAAAACTTAGGCTTTTAGGTTTCTGGCGGGCAAATTGTCTCCGAAGGCAACAATCTAAGGCAATAAATTAGGGGTTTGGCAAATGAAGTTTCGCTGAATCGATTTTTTCACTCATTTTTGCTATCCAAGCCTCAAACCGATCCCCGCCAATTCAAGGTCAGTTTCTCTCTCGTAGTCTCTCCCTCTGCTGTGTACCTTGTCTGTTTCTTTTGTAAATTGTTCTCCTCTGAATTTTATTGGCCTCAAGTTTGAGTTCATGATGGTCAATTCCGTGCTAAACACTGCTCTAGAGTTATCTGGCTTGTCAAATTTGGGTGTCTGTGATTAGGGCATTTCGAAAACATGTGTTGTCTTTGTTGACCCTTCACATGCCCAAATTGTTTACAAAGCTCATGAGATGTCTTGTTCCTGGCTTTTGTCCGCTACGTTAACGAGAGAATAACAACTTTGTGATTTTGCTTTCAAATATGTGCTTTCTGGGCTTTTTACTGTTTAGGTTGCATAGTAAAAAACCGTGAAGTTTTGTGATCTTTTTATTGTTATTGTGAATTTGCAGTTAAGCTAGATGAGTGCAGTTAAACTAGAAAGCCTGCAAAGGAGTGTTGCAGTTGGGGTTCAGCATGTGTTGGATTACTTGAGGAGTGTGCAGGCAGAAAATCCTAATTCTTACTACTCGATTCAGGATGGCGCGGAGCATCAAAATCCCAACATTTTTTGGGCTGATGCTTCTTGCAGAATGAATTATACCTACTTTGGGGACACTGTTATCCTTGACACCTCTTATCATGCTAATCACTACAAGGTGCCTTTTGTGACGTTTAGTGGAATCAACCATCACGGACAGCCTGTGCTTTTTGGATGTGCCTTGCTATATAATGAATCAGCAGCTGCATACATGTGGTTGATTCAAACTTGGCTCCATGCTGTGTCTGGACACCATCCCATCTCGATAACAACCGAGCCTGACAAATTTATACAGATGGCTATTTCTCAAACTTTACCTCAGACTCGTCATCGCTATTGCAAGTGGAGCATATATAGAGAAACAGAAAAAAATTTGGCTGATCTATATCAGTCATATCCAACTTTTGAAACAGACTTCCGGAACTGCGTTTGTCAAAGCGAGACAACTGATGACTTTGAGTCTCGATGGGATTCACTTATGGGACAATACTACCTCATGGATAATGAGTGGCTTCAATCAATATACAATTCTCGTCATCAGTGGGTGCCAGTTTACCTGCACAACAGCTTTTTTGGTGAGCTTTCTCTGACTGAAGGAAATGATGGCAAGACTTCGTACTTTAATGGGTTTATAAATGCCAGTACCACCGTAGATGATTTGTTTGAGCAGTATGAGAAAGCTGTTGCAAGCTGGGTAGAATATGAGTTGAAAGCAGACGAGGATACGCCTAATATTACACCAATTCTGAAGACCCCATCTCCAATGGAAAAACAGGCTGCTAATATTTACACTAGGAAAATATTCATGAAGTTCCAAGAGGAATTAGTGGAGACACTAGCTAACCAAGCGACAAAAATTGAAGAGACGGGATCATTCTCCACCTATCGGGTGGCCAAGTTTGGGGAAGATCGCAAGGGACATGTCGTGCATTTCGATGCTGCTGAGTTGAAAGCTAATTGCAGCTGTCAAATGTTTGAATTCTCTGGTATACTCTGTAGGCACATATTGTCAGTTTTCAGAGCAAAAAATGTTCTTACACTTCCTCGTCAATATTTCCACAAGCGTTGGACAAGGAGTGCCAAGAGTAGAGCTGTGCTGGATGAGCATTCTCTGGAAGATTCAAGCAATTCCCACGAATCTCTGGCTGTACGACAGGACACCTTACGGCAGGAAGCTATGAAATTTGTTGACGAAGGAGCAAAATCTGTACATGCCTTCCATGTGGCTATGGAGGTTTTACGGGCAGCAAAGAAGAAGGTTACTGCTGCAAAAAGTACTGGGGCCATGCGGGGAAATGTTATATCAAATGGCATAAATGGCGGGGATGCTGACAGACTAAGTCAAGTGCCAACAGGGCAGTCTCTGGTCAGTACTTAAACTTCACTGTCCTGTGCTTTCCCCCTTCTTTGGACTTAGATTATGTTGGGATGAGCATGCGATCTTGTTGTTAATGTGAATCTTGCTAGAGGGAAAAATAAAACAAAATTAGTTCCCTTGTATTGCTATTGGATCAGAGTTACTTGTTGGCTAATATATTTCCACAAACTCTTCTCATCTCAGCCTTAATTTCCGTGCATTCATCTACCTTGTCTTCACTCCTTTGATCTGACACAAAGGAACCAGGCTAGAAATGTCATCAAACTTTGCTGTGCATGTCCTGATTGGCTTGTTATCAATCTTAACACTTGGCTGCTACAAGTAAATGCGTATATGTGAATGCTGCAGGAGGACAAGGCGAGGAAAATCCAACAATTGTGTGCGGAGCTGGAGAGCGCTAACCGGCGCGCTGAGCTTTACAGGTCCAACTTGCTCGCCGTTTTGAAAAATATGGAGGACCAGAAGTTGAAGTTGTCCGTCAAAGTCCAGAACGCGAGGCTGAGTCTCAGAGACTAGCTAGAATTTCCTTTCCTCAGACACTAGCTTCTTCTTTGAGGAGAGTGTATTCAGTAAATTCAAGTTTCATATAGCTAGCAATATTTTTTAAGTTGGCACTAAAAAGGTCAGGTTATGCAGCCGGGTTGCCCGGATTCATATAAATACCCCCTTCATCAAAATCAATACATCTGATTGTGGATCCGAATACAAAGCTTTACACAGAAACAACGAAGGCCCGTAGAGGGCATGTGAAGTCGACTACACTCCATGTCTTGTGTTATGTACATAGGGAATATATGGAACTGTTACAAATCCTGATTCCTAAATCCTCTAATCAACCCAGCTGAAGATCCTATCTAGCAAGCATCTACTTTATGAACAGAGCAAGCAAATATTTGCTTCGTTATAATCATAATCAGGGATCCGCTTTCTGAAACAGGTATCATTCGATGTTGATTCTCTCGAGAGGTACAAGAAGCCACTGATAGAGGAGGCGCGGACAGTGAAATGATGTAATACTTGTCAATGATCAGAATGGAGCACTTATAACCTTCAGCCCGCAAGCAGCAACTTTGGATACCACGGGCTAGTAGAAAGTTGAAATAAGCTAAAAGTAACAGCGTCCTCAGTCAGCCTGCCGACACCATTTTAAGAGTTGGACTTAATCTCCAACAGAAGACGGGTAGATTCAGCCATAAGAGTCTTAAGGGACAACACATTGACCAACTTTAAGGCATGTAACAAAATGGAAGAGAGCAGGGAACTTACAATTACACATCCAGGAAAGGAATGGCATCGGCATCAGATAACCTCTTTTAAGTCAACCTTCACATTCTCGACTTTTACCAACAACTTCTGCTTATGGTTCTCAATTTCCTTCAAAGCTGAAAACAGGTTGGCCCGATAGACTTCACATTTTTTATTCGCAGCTTCAAGCTCCAGTGTCAGTTCTTTTATTTTTCGGTCCATCTCATCCTGCCAAATAGTAGTGTCCAGCAAAATCAGATCGTTGACCCATGAATGTCTAACCTTCTATGATGGCAGTTTGATCGATGATTACAAACTGGAGCCAATGCTATGCATTCAGTAGCCAGGTTATACAAGCTAAAATCTCTTTCAAGCTTTAGCAGAATTGACACTCCAAAATTTGAATAATGAAATGGAACAATAAATTGAAGACCTGTAAAAATTTCCCTTCGAAAAGTAGATTGTCAAAGGAAAAGGAGCAAAAAACTAAAGCTTTTGCAATCAGTCTCCCAAGGCAAGGGAAATAGATGTATGGGATAGAAGCACAGGATCCACAATGCAAAGCTTATGCAAGTTTTTTCATATGTAAGTTAACATAGCAGTGTATGGAGCAGCACTGAAATCAATATAATGATATCTAGCAAGATCAGAAAGTAACAGTCAAAATCAAGACCAATTGGAGGCAGTAGTCAAAACATAAGGATTATCAAGGTAAAACATCTTTTAAGTAAAAGCAAACCTAACACATGGTCAGACGGATGAGAAAAATTGAAGTAATTTTTCCTCATGTTCTTGATAAACCCTTTCCACAGTATTTTAACATGGTTTCCCTAATTTATGTACATGTTATTTAAACTGTTTTCTTTCTGTTCATGTGGTCATTTGACTCATTTCATATCGAGGTTATAGTATCAGCAATGGTCTGATTACTCATGTTGACCTAAAATTAGCGGTGTCCAAATTTTGACATAATCGACATGCTTTATTAGTTTTTTTTTCTTTTTATTTTTGGAAACTTAGAGAAAGCTACCCAGGTCTTGTGCCTATTTTTTCATAAACCACCAACTTTTTTCTTCGGAATGGACACATAACCCTTGTTTTTTAGATGAATTAAGACATGAAGAACACCCTTCATTAAAAACTAAAAAGAAAAGGTGAAGACAATATTATCCTTCCCCACAGAACAATTATGTCTTTGCATATCTCAAACATTTGAAGACCCTAGGTTTTGGGTTTGTAAAGCAAAAGTATAAATCGTGATGGTTGGGTGTTTTTTTTTTAAAAAAAAGCTGGTTGGTATTATATTAGGTGGTGTCCTGGTGAAAATATAGGTATAAAATATAGGTGAATCTCTACAACTTTCCTTTTATTCTATTACTTTCTCTTTTATTATGTGAGAAGTAAAGGTAAATCTGTGTTACACCACATCAGGGAAAAGATTGAAGCCACAAAAAGTCTGAACCACAATTCAACTGCACACATATATATATATATATATATATATATATAACAGGGAAAAGAAGTGTTCATTTTCAGCTCCAGGCAAGTCAAATTAATTCGTTCACAAAGAAACTAGATTATGATAAGGATATTCTAAGAGGATTTCGGAAAAGCTTTAGGATGCTGGAAGACACCTGCTACTTGAGTCAAAATGAAAAAAATAATTTTTACAAGCACAAAATTCGTATATGGGAAGGGTACATGAGAATAAATGCATACAGAGCAGAGGAAAAAAGACACAAAAATAATATAAAACAACTTAAATGGAGTACCTCAGACAAACTTTCACCCATGTCCTCTTGGTGTTTATGATAGGAGTTATTTCCAGAAGTTCCAGCTCTTAAAGAATTCCCCTTGACATGCCCATTTACCATGGAGCTTCTCATCTCATTTTTTGAAACAATAACTCTTTCAGCAGCATCTTTCAAGGCAGTTATTGCCAACTCATATGTTTCGACAGTTTTAGCTCCTTCATCAACAAACTCAAATGCTTCATGACGCAAAGTATTGTAACGGACTATATGAGATTCTAGATAACCAGTAACCTTAGTTCGGCAATCATCTAATACTACACAGCTCTTGGCATTTCTAGTCCACCTCTTCAGAATGTAATGAGAAGGCAGGGTAAGAACATTACTTACTCTAAAGACAGCTAATACATGTCTACAAAGAAGGCCCGAGAATTCAAACATTTGGCAACTGCAAATTGCTTTCATCTCCAGAACATTGAACCTCACATAATAAGGCCTGTGATCCTCACCATATTTTGTCACTTGGTAAGTGGTAGCCTCCCCATCATCCTCTACCTTGGTTGCCATGAATGTCAGAGTTCCTACTAACTCATCCTGAAACCTCAGGAATATTTTCCTAGTGTAAAGCTCAGAGGCCTGTTTCTCCATCGGAGAAGGAGTCTTTACTAAAGGAGCTGTATTCATAGTTTCATAATCTGCTTTCACTTCTTTCTCATTACGGCTTTCAAGAGCCTTCTCATAAAGCTTAAAGAACTGACTAAGAGAGGTAGAAGCATTCACATACCCATCAAAGTAAGAATTCATACTATCACTCCGTTGTGTCAGAGACATCTCAGCAAAAAAGGTATCCCTCAGGTAAACTGGGACCCAATTCCTACAGGCAGAATATGTCGATTGAAGCCACTCGTTATCCCTAAGATCGTATCTATCAATGAGAGATAACCAATTGGACTCAAACTCATCAACAGTCTCAGGCAAGTTCACACACTTATGGAAGTCAGCTTCAAAGGTGGGATGCTGAAGAAACACATGGGACAGCTTCTCCTGGCACTTCTTAAAAATGTGCCACTTACAGAATCGATGACGTGTCTCAGGAAAAACCTCCATGATAGAAGAACTAATGATAGAATCATGATCCGTAGTAATTGAAACTGGTGGTATACCAGACATTGCCATCAACCATGTCTTAAAAAGCCAAACAAATGATTCCTCAGATTCATTAATCATGAAAGCACATCCAAACAACACAGGCTGCCCATGGTGGTTCACCCCAGTGAATGGAGCAAAGGGCAACCTGTACCTATTTGACCTGTAAGTGGTATCAAAAGTAACAGTATCACCAAAGTACCTATAGTTCATCATCGCCTTTGCATCCGCCCAAAACACATTCCTTGCGGATTGATCATGATCATCATCCCCTTGTACAGCGTAATAGAAATCAGGGTTCCCCAAATGCATCTGTTTCATCTGTTTCAAGTAATCAATCAAAAGATGAATATCACCCTCCATGTTCCTCTGCCTGTTATTCCTCATATAGTTCCTACAATCCACCTCCGTGAAACCAACTTTGCTAATTCCTCCATACTCCTTAATCAGAGCAGACATGATCCTCCGAGGCCCCAATCCAGCGGCCTGCAGAGTGTCAATAAGGGTCTTTGCGGGTCCTGAAATCTGCCTGTGGGAACGGAGACAGTGCACCTGATCAGGCGGAACAAGCTCATGGTTATGCTCCTTGACGAAAGCACTCACAACCCACATACCAGACTCCTGAATTTTAACGGATAGCATTGCCTTGCACCCAACTCTAGTGATCATCCTAGGCCTCTTGATTTCCCTATCCTTTGTTCTCCTCTCGTTCAGATTCCTAAACCCCTCTTTGGCGCATACAAAGGACCGCTGGATGATGGCGCCGTCACGCCTGGAACGACGGGAGGAGCTGACACGTGTGCTGAATCCGACACGGCGAGCATAGAAGTTGTAGAAGGCCTTAGCGGCTTCTTCGGACTCAAACTCCATTCCCTCGTAGGGCTCGAGGTCCAATTCTCCCTCCGGAATGTAAATTGCCATGCTGCCAGCATAGGAGGTAGTGGCCGTGGCGGCGACAGAGGCTGTGCTAGCGCCGGGAGTGTCGGGCATCTCATCATCGTCGATGGTGTGGTCAATTTCGATGGCGTCGTCAGAAATTCCACCGCTCTCACCTCCTACTCCAAGCTCTATGTCGAAATTGAACACCTGGTTCTCCATCGATCAGGATCAAAATGCGCAATTGAATCCAGCAGGGGAGTTAATCGAATAAAAAGTACGAAGAGGAGAAAAAAACAAAAAACGGCATCTGCATGCAAAACAAGGGAATGGAGTGAGCTTCTGTGGCTATGGTGGACAGCAGAATTAGGGTTAGGGTTTGTTTCAGGACGGTTGGAAGAGGGGAAATCGAATCAAATCGGAGAGATTGATACCTAGGGTTTGGTATTCGGAGCGTTTTCCAAAGGAGGGGGAGGATTCTGGGGTTGAGGATGGCGGAGAGGAAGTGGAGGAAGGAGGTTACGATGGTGGCGGCGGTCGTGGGCGGAGGAGGGAGGGTGGTGCGGAGTGGTGGTGTTCGAATGTTGTTGAGGACTATCTACAAACCAAATTCCGTCGATCGTGGCCGTTAAGTATGAGAAGTGAGAACGATGGATAAATATGTGCCGTTGGATAAATAATGGCGAGAGATAAAAGGAGATCCATGATCTATACACAATGGCCCAAGTAACAGCGGATTAGGCCCCGTTTGAATTACAAGTTTATGGTTTATATATTATCGGGCAACTCTGTTTGGAGGGTGAAAAATAATCCATCCTTATGTTTATACACAATATAACATTTCAAGTCTTTCTTTCTCCTAAAATCTAGAAAACATGAATGATCTCTCTTCTGCTTCATCTGCACTAGATGTAACAGATTTAAGATTTAAGATGATGAATTAACACTCAAATTACATTCATGAAATCTCTTTCTTTTTCTCGTAACCAATATTTGGAACATTAGGCTTAAAAATTACAGTTTTATTCCGAGACAACATCACTCATATCTTCTTCCATCGACAACCGCTCTGACAACATTGCTCACTGTCACAACCCGACCTCTTTCCAAGGTGGATCACAACGTCTTCCACCGACGCCCTTCCTTCATTAACTTCTTCATTTCCCATAGATTTCAACATCGTCATCCTCAAATCTCTCTCATTTTCAGGTTTTCTAAATCTACATCACAATCTCATAAAATAATACTATAATTATGAAATTGATGCTAAAATTGTGTTAATTGGTTGTGGATATCCCGATTCTTGTGATTAATTTGTTCAATTTCTTGCAAACTATGTATTTTAAGATCAATTTGTGCAAATTAGGCTTTGGAGGGAGAAAACAGTGGTTGGTGGTGGGTGGGTTGGTGGTGGAGAAGGATAAGAGGAAGAGAGGTGGTCTGCAATGAGGGTGGTGTGCGGCGGTTGTTGATAGTCGATGGTGGGTGGTGGAGTGGATAAGAGGAAGGCGTGTGATCAGTAATGGATGGGACTTGGGAGGGGCGAGCTTTGCTATATATTGGAAATGATATATTATAATTAATCTACACCAAACACAACTTATTCAAGAAGTATGTATTATAATAAATGTTGGAAAACTCCAATAATACAAATTGATATTCAATGCTGAATAAAGCATAATTAGTTTATAAAGCATGTAATCCAAACGGGGCTGAGTAATCTAGTTAGTAGTTAGCAATCTTATCTGATCTTCTGAATAAGGAAAATCATGGTTTCTTGCCATAATAAAAGATATAAGGAAATGGGTCCAATACTATAGCCTTTTAAAAAAAATGTAATTAGATTAATAACATCATAAAACTTTTGATTAGACTTTTTTTTTTTTTTCTCCTTTTCTTACACAACAAAAACTAAGCCACCCTTTTTGAAGGAATATGTATCATTTAATCAAGATAACAATTACTAATGATTGAATAGGATTGATAATGAAAATTTATAATCCGGATATTTTAGATTGTCTTAGTGCTTTGATAGAAGTCAACTATGACTTATGGGATAAATTGGATTTGGCTCATTGCTATTATATACAAGTCCTATAAGGTTACACACAATAGAGTAATTGGGCTAGATCAAAGCAACTCGAGGCTCATTGTGGGACTGAGAATTTCGGTCAATATATATTGTTGGAAGAATGGATTATTCATCAAGTAATAATAAAGTGTTATCTATTTATTTGATGATATAAGGAAATTTATCTTTAAAAAATATAAGATATTGTATCAATTATAATATATATTTATATATATGTGCATATTAGATATGTACATAAAGTGATATCCCTTCCAAATATAATAAAGGGATTTGCTCCTTTACGTGAAAGTGTAAGATAGATACAAGCTATGGCTTTGGTGAATTGGCCACCGAAACCGCATTGAGTTTCACGTACGGCCGTACTCCAATTTGGTGGAGTTTGTTTGTTCTCGTTCGTTCGTTCTAACAAACGAAGACAAGACGATCTAATACCATGCTCGTGTGGACTAAATAGAGGAGTCACACTTGAGGCTCTATTCTCCAGGGTGATCTCGAAAACAAGTTTTGCATCAAAAGATATGTTACTCTTTCATATATGATTCGTATCAAGTTTATGCATAAGATCCTAAGTTAGATGTTAGAAAACTGTTTTATGAAATTCCGCTTAAAACATCTAAATCCCTACAATGGTATCAGAGCCTCTTGCATAAATTGATATGATCATAATTAAAGTTGTTAATTTTGATGCATGTTCTTGATTATTTTGGTTCAATTTAGTGATAAAATTGGTATATGGATTAACTTGTATGTTTAAAATTGTGATTTTAAATGATTGGATGCATAAAGTTACGACTTTTATATATATTATATGCTCGGAAAAACAGCCCCTAGGAACAAAATTATGCATGCTAAAATTCTAATTTTTTTGCTTAATTTTGACCCTAAAATCGATTTGTATGTTTAATTTATGCAAGAGATATGATTTCTTGTATAAATCATAGTCACACATAAAAATAATTGATTTTTCATGTTGGTGAAAATTGATTCAAACCCTAGAAATTTAGAATTTCATGCCTTGAATGCCCAAAGTTGATTAATTTTGTATGAAATTGGTTCATACATTAATTTTTCAAAATATTAATTTTCTGAAAATTATACCATATTATCCTTAAAATCATCAAAATTTGTAATTGTTACAAAATTTGAGTGGGAGGAGTAAAACCGTGGCTGGGTGGCCAAAAGTGGCTCACGACGGTGCGTGGTGGCCGACGGCAGGCCGAGGGTGGTGCAGCGGCGGTCCGGGAGGCGGATGGCTGCGCGGGCTGGCTAGGGTGGTGGTTGCATGGTGCAGCTAGGGTGGGGGCTGAATTATGGTTAGGGTTTGTTAGCATAAGATCCTAACTACCTTAATTAGATATGGTAACAAGATATCTTATCTATAGAGTATATTTTATCCAATTATACATGGTAATGATTACTATTGATATTAATTTAATATATGATTTTATTAATTAAAATAATAAGAAGATTGGATTAATTATTTTATTGGATAATTTAATTAATTTAATCTTGAAAGTCTATTAATATGATTAATAGTCTATTATTGTCTCTTAATATTTGATATTATATTATGCATGTATAATTTAATATTATGATATTATTATTGCATGCGGTGACTAGTATGGCCCAAATAGGATAGAAAATACGATATGCGTATCGTTATGTATTTTTGTAATTTAATTTTCAAGAAATTAGATTAGATTTATATTATGTAATACAAGAGAAGAAGATCCTATTAAGATTCAAGGATGGGGATCCATATGAGAATCAAGGATGGAGATCCAAGAGACAAGAAGAATCTATGAAGATTAGATCTTATGGGTTTTTAGGAGCCATATTAGGATCACAATTATTTATTGCATTTGTTTTGCTTTAAATATCTCTAAGTTTATGCTTGCTTATTTATTTATGCTATTTAGTTCACTAGTAAATAGACTTGCATGATAAACCTAATTCCCTTAAAAGAAAATTGAGATTTTGCTTTTCCAAATCATAACCTATGAGACCCTTGAAATTTGATGGATAGGCTTTGCCAAAGCAAGGTGTCCATGCTTTGACCTTGGGATAGTACGGGTAAATCTATATAAGGGGTTTACAACCTTGATTTGGTTATACTCAACAAAAGACAAAATGATAAAGTTTTGGATTTTGAGGTATGAGATAGATTTGACATAAGATGTAATCTATCAACCAAATTTATAAATGTTATAACTAGTAAAAGTTACTTACCTTGATCACATAAGATTTAGGAAAGTGTCAAAGTACGCCTAAAGTCTTATCTGAAATAGGATCTTGGAATCATTTTATTTAAAGGGAAATTTTAAAATGGATAAAATGACACTAGCTTATTTATGTTTAAAGCATGTTTAAAAAATTTTAAGCAATTGCATGACAAACATGATTTACATTTTGCATGTTATTTCTGTTGTAGATATCATGTCTAGAAACGATAACCCAACCATCATCAACTTACGTTCGATTCTTGAGAAGAATAAGCTGAACGGAAACAATTTCCTCGATTGGGAAAAAATCTGAGAATTTTTCTCAGGTCTGAATTAAGAGAAAATGTCCTTGACATCCCTATCCCAACATTGACTGCTATGTCTACTCTAGAGGAGATAGTAGAGGAAAATCATATCAAAGATAAGTCAGTGATTGTCACTTGTCTTATGTTGGCTTCCATGGAATCGAGCCTTCAAAAGATGTTTGAGAGGATGGATGCCTACACCATCATTCGCAACCTAAAAGTTATGTTTCAGGAGCAAGCGAGAATGGAGATGTATGAGACTTATAAGGCAATTCTTGATTGCAAGCTTGAGAAATGCAAGCCATGTAGTGCTCATGTGTTCAATATAATTCGACATTTTGAGAACATGGAAAGGCTTGGCCACCCCTATAGTCAAGAGTTGGCTATAGACATCATACTTCACTCTCTGCATGATGGATTTGCTCAATTCAAGCTGAACTTCAATATGAATGGAGTTGGAAAAAACACTTGAAGAGCTACATGGGATGCTCAAAACAGCTGAGCAAAATCTCTCTATTGACAGCAAGAAAGAGATCTTGATGGTCAACAAGGGAAGAGGGTTCAAGAAAGGGGCATCTGGACAGCAGAAGAAGAACGTGCAAGAGAAGGGCAAGCAAGTTGCACAACCCAAGCAGACTTTTGAAAAGGCTAAAGTAGAGGATGACCATGAATGTTTCTACTACCATGCTAAGGGTCATTGGAAGAGGAACTGCCCGAAATATCTGGAAGATAAAAAGAATGGAACCGTGACTTCCAATTCAGGTACAAATGTTATAGAAGTCCTAACAGCTAAAGCTTCAACTTGGATATTGGACTCAGGGTGTGGTTCTCACATTATTTCGAATGTGTAGGGACTAAAAAGAAGTATAAGCTTAGCTAAAGGATAGGTAGACCTATGCATTGGAAATGGAGCAAGGGTTGCTACACTTGCCATTGGAGATTATAGTTTACCTTTACCTTCTGGTTTAGTATTAGAACTTAATAATTGTTATTTTGTCCCATCTATTACTAGAAACCTGATTACGACTTGTGTTTTGGATTTAGAAGGCTATGATTTTACTCTTAAAGGTCAGCGTTTTTCTATTTTCAAAGATAACATCTTTTATGTCGATGCCATACTGAGTAATGGATTCTATATTGTGGATCAAGGATCCGACATCTATAACATAAACACCAAAAAACAAAAAACAAATGACTGTAGCACCACCTATCTATGGCACTGTCGTTTAGGTCACATTAGCCTAAATCGCATGAAGAAGCTCCAAAAGGATGGACTTCTAACCTCATTTGATTGTGAATCATTTGAAACATGTGAATCTTGCCTGATGGGAAAGATGACAAGGTCACCTTTTACTGGAGTGAGTGAAAGGGCAACTAAGCTTTTGGCCCTAATACATACGGATGTATGTGGACCAATGAGCACAGAAGCTAGAGGTGGTTACAAATACTTCATAACCTTTACTGATGATTTAAGTAGATATGGATACATATACTTAATGAAGCATAAGTCTGAATCTTTTGAAAAGTTCAAAGAGTTTCAAAATGAAGTTGAAAACCAACTTGGCAAGAAAATTAAAGCACTATGATCTGATCGTGGTGGTGAATATTTGAATCAAGAATTTGATCATCATTTAAGAAGTTGTGGGATCGTCTCACAACTAACTCCACCTGGAACACCACAATTGAATGGTGTGTCTGAAATGAGGAATATGACCTTGTTGGACATGGTTCGATCTATGATGAGTTTTGCTGTTCTTCCAATATCTTTCTGGGGATATTCTCTCACAACTACAATGTTAACACTAAACAGGACTCCGTCCAAAGTTGTAGATAAGACACCATATGAGTTATGGACTGGAAGAGTTCCAAGTTTGTCTTTTCTAAAAATCTAGGGATGTGAAGCTTATGTAAAACGTTTACTAGCAGACAAGCTTGCACCCAAATCAGATAAGTGCTTCTTTGTAGGGTATCCTAAGAAAACCAAAGGATACTACTTCTACAATCCCAGTGAGCACAAAGTGTTTGTTGCTAGGGATAGTGTCTTTATGGAAAAAGAATTTGTTTCCAAAAAGTCAAGTGGGAGAAATGTTGATCTCGAAGAAGTTCGAGAAGAGCAACAAACTGAGCAACAAGATGACATGGATTACTCTATGTCAGAGACGACGGTATTTGGTGACCTAATCCCGCAAGGAGAGGGAACTCATACACCGGAGGTAGTGGAGTCGCAAGACCCTATTCCTATATGATTCCAATGTGTAATACCCCTCATTTTAGTAAGGGTATTTTGGTAATTTCCCAACCCTCATTCTGTAATTTGACGCGTTTGGCAAAATTCGGAATTTTTGTAACTCGTATAATCTCTGTAATAATTCTTTGAGCGTTATAATATACATTCGATGTATTATTGAGGCTGGGAATATTTTTATGGATACGAGTATTCAATGTTGGGGATGAATCCACGTGTAAAACCTTTCCCAGAGGTCCCTGATGCGCGAGTGGCATTTCCGCGACCGCGGAAGAATTTCCGTGATTGCGGAAACCTGTTCATCATCTTCTTCCAGAAGCTCGGCGTTTCGCCGGTTCGGAGGCCGCCATTACGCCGGGGGGAGGCCGATCGATTCGTCTGGCCGACGTTACTCCCCTTCTCACCCTATAAATAGGGCCTTCAGCCCTCGGATTCTCCATCCACAGTGCTCTCGATCTCTCTTTCCTTCTCTCGTTTCCTTGTCGCCGGAGTTCGTGCCATCGTCGGAAGCTTGCCGGAGTTCTCGCCGGAATTGGTGGTGTTCCCCTAGTGCCTTGGAAGCCTGGAGTTGTAGCATCATTGTTCGAAGCCGAGGTGCATCGTCGTCGTAGTCTTTCGGTGAGCCTTGTGCCGATTTAGGGCCACGTCAGGGAGGGATCCGCGATCGCGGATATGAACACCGCGACCGTGGATGCTGCCTAGAAATCTGCGACCGCGGAATCCAAAACCGCGACCGCGGCTTGCCTTAGCAAGCGCGATCGTGGCTTTGGACGAGCCGGTCACGGATGGGACCCTCGTTCCTTTCGTTTCCGTTCGTTTCTTTAGATTCGTATTATTATTCGTATCGAATCTAACCTAGGGTTTCGTCGTGGGTTCATTGTCGTCGTAGGATTCCGTAACCAGATTCCATTTCCAGTTCTTAGATACCCGGAACCCGACAATCTACGTTCGTCTCGATTAAGGCAAGTGGCGGTTTGCTCTTGCTTATCATTCCATGTTTTCATTAATTATCAATTATTTTAATTATTAATTAAATTGGGATGAAGTGTTGTTTTCGTTTGGGGAACAGATTTTATAAATGTGTGATTTAAAATGCGATATTATTATAGGTTGTATATACTGCTAGAAACAACGCTATTATATTTGTTATTACCGTGATGGTATTGGTGTGGACTTTATGTGCGAACTTAATATATAGTTAGAATGAGTATTCGTAGGAACGCTATGTACCTCATTGCGAGTACTGGCTGTTTCTTTATAACCGTGGTGCGTAGGATGTCCAAGCCCTAACACCCTTCCCTGGTCATGACCTACCCCTATCCGAGTATAGGGGTGGTACACACAGCTGGTGCCAAACATTCAGGGAATGCTCCCAAGATATCTCTCGTATCGAGATGATATATTTATATGATAAAAGTTGTAATGTGAATATACGTTTTGGAATTAAATAAGATAAGTGCGATTATGCACATAATTAATATACCCTCAGGCGAGGAGTACAACGTGGAAACCGCCCGGACTTCGATTAAAGTAAGTCCTCCTTCCATATCTGAATTCGTATTGCACGGTGAGGTTGGTCGTGGACCCAAATGGTCAAGTAATTTTAAACGCTTGTGTGAAATTATAACGTTCCCAAACACTTGTCATACTTTTCGATAAGACTCGATCTTTTGGAGTCTTCTCTTGTTCATATTGTTTCGTATATTTCCGTAGGAGTGTTGAGGTTCACTGTTGTCATCGGTTATTATTCGAGAAACGACAGGTGTAACCTAATACGACTACTTAGAACCTTTATGTTTTACCCTTGCATAGTCTTTCATTAGACTAACCAACCGGTTTATTCCCCTTGCATGGTTGGCTGGTGTCATCCGTCTCATACGGCACATCAGGAAAACTTCTCTTCCGTGAAGGCTAGTACGCGACGATGAAGGCAGATGGTCTTTTTAAGAGTTTTTTCAAGGTTGAAGATCCTAGGCGTGTGATCGCACTGATTAAGACCATTATGAAATTTATTAAAAGACTTCCGCTGTATTGAAACAATTCTATATTTTGGATGTATTTGGGATTTATAGATGTAATCCGTGACTTTGGTTTGAATAAACTTTATGATATTTGATATGATTGGTGTTATTTTATGGTTATTATAAAATGATTAAGCCTTGGGTGACTTCAGATGGGTAATCTGAGGTCACTGGCGGTAATACTTTCAAGGTTATATTTGGGGGTGTTACAGATTTGATATCAGAGCCAAAAGTTTTTAAAACGGGTTGGGTTTCAAATCGTTTTACCTAAAACAAATTTTTTATAAACGTTTACCCGCTCGTATTGTGAAAAGTTGTTGGTTAAATCCAAAAGTTGAAAATTTTGAATAAAATCGCACTAGAGTAAGAGGTGCATTTTAAAATCTCTGCCATTCAAGTCGTGCCTTCTTTCCAGTCTGATATAGTAAGTTCACTTCTATATTTAGAAAGACTAATCCTTTATCGTCGCCATTTTCAGGTCATGGGCGCAATCGTTTCTCAACTTTGGAACAAGTAGGAAGCCAAGGTGGTTCCGCCATTTCCAGTAAGACTTGAGTTCCCGGTTCCCCCTCAGTGCTTTGAGGTAGGGGAGCCAAGTTGCCCACCCGAGGAGGTGAAGACCGTGCTCGAGGAGTCGGTAGTGTTGGTGTCTGACGGGGCCAGAGTTCCCGAGGTGGAGCCTGAAGCAGACCTGAGAGAGGACACCAAAGAAGAGGAGGAGCCATCGGAGTACCTTGGAGGGTACTACGACGACGACTTCGAGTTAGAAGAAGATATCGAGGAGGATCCAGAGGAAGACCCGGAAGAGGAGGATCCGGAGGAGGAGGACCCTGAGAAGGACCTCGAGGAGTATGGCTACGACTTATAGCACTTGCTGGAGGACAGCGAGGACCCGGGGATGCAGTTCATTTTCCCAAGTCCAGTGTTACCAACTGAGGAGGAGTATACACCGTTGTCCCCTGCCGCTTGGGAGGCGCTTGGGATTTCGGGTACCATCAGGAGGAGAAGTGGGCCGCTGGATGCACTAGAGGACCCACAGATTATCCCTACTCCGAGGAGGCCGATGGTGAGTCCTGCTTCACAGCATGTGCTTCATCAAAGTGAGATGGCTTCCTCTGAGGTGCGTCGCCAAGTGGATGAGGCGGTCGAGCATGCTCGAATGAGGGCAAGGTCTTGGGAGGCGATGTGATACGAATCCGCTGGCTCGGATCTCGTCTGAAGACGGATCTAGGTAGGAAATGGTCTCGGATCCTTCTCTTGGTAACCGGGATAGGTAGCAACCAAGCGTGGGCTCGGTTACCGGCTCTCTTACTCTCGACGGGACCAAGTTGGGGTGAGAGGATCTCGCAGGCGGAAGCTAGCGATGTAGGGATAGATTGTGTTTGTGAACCGTGACGTGGTTCAATCGGGTCTAACCAGTTTTGTGACGCCGAGGCTTAAGGGAGGAGATGATCTCAACTGAGGCTTAAGCTTTAATTTCAACGTAATTAGAAATGAAGTACAAGGTGGCTACTTATAGCCAAAGAGCTCAACCAAAATCCTAATGGGCTTGGGCCTTATTCTAACTAATGGGTCGGCCCTCTTAAGCATAAGAGGAGCACACACCCGAAATAGAAAATGCATAAAAGGGGAAACATACTAAAACAAGCAATCGCTAATAATAAGGAAATATATAATAAACTATGGTAAGTTCTACTCCAGGAAGGACGCCATGGTCTAGGTCGTCCCCGGCTCTTAGTGGACCATCTGAGGGACAGGACCGCATCACTCTCCCTCCCTTAGAATCGAAGCGTCCCCGCTTCGAACATGTAGGCGCAAGGGTGAACAGTCGATCAACACATGTAAAGGACCATATACATCAGAATTGGTGATGCGTAATGTCCATTGAAGGAGCCAAAATGAAAGACTCACAAGTCGTGGGCACGAGAACGAGGGGAGGCACATCCAACACCATGGCGACCATCGAAGTGGGTGCCGAGATGACTAGAGGGGGTGGTTTGGTGGATGCTAGCTCCGGAGGCATGACAGTTGGAGTTTGAGTGATCTTAGGATCGGGTGCTGGTGCGGTTGGCGTCGTAGCAGGGATGAGCGCAACAGGGGGTATCGGAGCTGGGGGCAGGAGCACCGTGACACGCGCTGGGGTGCGTTCAGGGAATCCCTCAGAAGTGCGTACTGGGGTACGTGCAGAGACGCGCTCAAGGTATGGTTTGGTCCGTTGCTTTGAGCGGGCGGTGTAGGCTACTGGATCAACACTCGGAGCAAAGTGTCGGGTCATAACATAAACAATTTGCTCCCAAGTGATGACGAGTTGCCAACCACGGGTCCGGCGATAATCCTCTACACGAAACCACCAGTCAATGGCGTAGCCAGTGAGACAACTGATTGCGACGTCACACTGCTCGTCTTGGTCGTAGTCTCGTTGGCTAAAGTAGTAAGCCATGTGCCGGGACCACTCCAGGAAGTCTCCTTCATATCCAGCAAAACGTCGACGACGTAAGTGGGTATCGGGCGGGCGCCAATCTGAGAATCGACATGCCATGTCGAATTTTGGCTGATTTCTCTTCTTTTTTTTTTTTTGTAATCAGCCCACATTTTTTTTTGTACCCTAGGGCTGCTTGTGCAAGCAGCCACTCAACACAGATCCGTGCACAACAGGGCAGTGGCGGCGGCTGGGCGTGGCCGGCGGTGGGTCTGACGCCGGGAAGCGAGCGGTGGCAGGGTGGAGACGAAGGCGGCAGATCTGGTCGAGCGGGGGCGGAGTGGAGACGAAGAAGAGCAGATCGGGATCTGTGCAGATCCGACGACGATCGCAGCATAGCAGGGGCAGTGGCGGCGGCTGGGCGTGGACGGCGGTGGGTCTGACGCCGGGAAGCGAGCGGTGGCGGGGTGGAGACGAAGGAGAGTAGATCGGGCGGTTGACAGCCCACGGATCCATGTAGTTTACGGTCTGGGGCCTGGTCCTTTCGGACCGTGGGGTCCACTCTCATTATAAAAGTGCACTTTTATGATGAGAGTGGACCCCACGATCCGAAAGGACCAGGCCCTAGGCCGTAAACCACATGGACCCATGGGCTGTCAACCCCCGACTAGCCCAGGCGGGGTCACCCCTGGCATAGCCGGCGGGCCTAGCCCACACTCAACAGGCCTGCAGGCCACACACCCCAACCCATTCACAGGGTGTTAGCCTGTAGGTTGTTGGAGGTGGGATTCGAACCCAGGACCTCCCACTTGTTAACCAATTGGGCTAGTCGGGGGTTGACAGCTCACGGGTCCATGTGGTTTACGGCCTGGGGCCTGGTCCTTTCGGATCGTGGGGTCCACTCTCATCACGATGGGTACACTGAGGGTGGTCCCGACCCAACAGGCCAGGCCTAGGCCCCGAGTGCTCGTTGAGCGCATGGAGGAGTGGACGAATGCCTTGTATGACATGGAGGAGAGGACATACGAGACGGAACTCGGTCTCTCCCGAATGCTTAGGGACGCCCACGAGCTCCAGGAGTAGATCCGACAGGCGAAGTTGCTACTCAACCCTCAGTACGAGGTGAACAGGGCAGACTTTCAACCAGGGTTTCTTGAAGAGTTTTGCTACCCATCAGGATCTGACGGGGCAGGGCCAATTGTTCTCGTGTCTAGAGAAAGACCGAGGATACCGAGGCCTAGAGATGAGCCGTGTGCTCCGGGCCCAAGTAGGTCGAGGAGTCCGACACCATACCCTGAGGATAGACCCCTTCCGAAGAGGATATGTATGAGGGCCACTGGGTATAGGAAACTTTTCAGGGCACCATGATGTAGGCCAGTGTTGAGCTTCGGTGTTTTCTTTTTCTAGTCATTTCGTTTCGTTTCGTTATAGTTATAGCCTCTTGACAATTTTGTTTTTTCGCTTGGGAGGGATTTTCTATGTATAACTTATCAGACTCAGTTTCAGTTCTATCATCAATGAAAAGTTTACCGTTTGATCTATTCCGAGTCAATTTTATACGTTGTGCATATTAAACTAATATTAATGTTGTGAAATACTTGGGAATTGATCGGTAAACAGATTGTGAATACAAGAAACACCATTCGTGCTGGTGCTGGGCCAAGCAACAACCCCATGCTGAATTTGAGGAGTGTCGCAAATCAAGGGGATGAGAATGAGTCGGTTTCTCACAACAACCCCGAGGGCAGTGGCCAGGTTCCGGCCAATCCTCAGGTGCTATTTGACGCCGCGGCTATTGAAGCTATTCGGGGGATCGTGATGCAAGCAGTCACCGATATCTTGCGGCCAATTGCACCACAGGCACAAGGTGTGCCAATTCCTCAGGTGGTTCCTAGATTTGAGGAGCCAGTTGTCCATGTGCCTCAGCAAGATGCCGTCAGGAATAGAGGAAACTATGGTCGTGCGTTGAAGGCCATTAGCTCTATGAGGCCTGACAGCTATGATGGAAAGAGAGAACCAGTCAAAGTGGCATATTGGTTCTCACACATGGAGAGGTTATTCAGAAACGTCGAATGCACTAAAGCTGAGAAAGTGCACATTGCTTCCCTTCAACTGAAGGAGGTGGCTAGCGAATGGTGGGAAAGCACCGGTCTAGCTGATCATCCCGTTTTGAACTGGGAAATGTTTAAGACAAAGATGACCGATCGTTTCTTTTCCCGTGCTATGAGGGAAGAGAAGCATAAGGAGTTTCTCTATCCGAAGACGGATGGATTGAAAGTGACTGAGCTTGCGGCCAAGTTCAATCACCTGTTGCAGTACGTTGGGCCGGAAGTGTCCAGTGAGGAGCAAAAAATCTGGCATTTCCACGAGTAGATGAATCCAGACATCAAGCCACTGATGGTGCGCCACGGATGCTCTACCTTGGAGCAGTACGTGGATGCTGCCTATAAGTTGGAGGTGACTCTGGAGGAGTCGACGAGAAAGCGCAATCGCCAGAGATCGGCACAGAGCCAGCCTCAGGCAAGTGGGTTCAAGCGACCCGCGCCACCGTCAAATTTTTCCAAGTCTGGCCGGGCGAGAACAGAGGCGACCCATGCAGGGTCCGCTCAGCGCTCAGGTCAGAGCAAGAAACCGATCCAGTGTTACAACTGTGGCATGCCAGGGCACAAGAGAAATGAGTGTCTGAAGGATAAGAGGACGTGTTTTGCCTGCGGAAAGGAGGGGCACTTGCAGACGTTTTGTCCGCAAAGGAGACAGAAAGGAGCTGAGTCACATCAAGGGTCTGTTAGTCATAACAACCGACCCCGATTCAAACCAGTGGAGGCTCCCAGTCCTTCGACGCAGACAACGGCTCAGAACAGGGGGAAAGCCCCAGCTACTTCAGGAGGTCAAGATCAACGACTCTACGAGATGCGTGAGGCTGACGGACCTAATGCTCCGATTGCTCAAGGTAATCTATACCTTCATTCTACTTCTGTGTGTATATTGTTCGATTCGGGTGCTACACATTCTTTCATTTCGGAGGACTGTGTGAGTAAGTTAGGATTAGTGTGCAATGAGGCTTGTGAGCCTTTCGTAGTAAATCTTCCCAATGGTGAGCAGTTGGTAGGAACCAAGCGTCTGTCAGAATTTCCAATTACCATTCAGGGTAGGAAGTTCGAAGCAAATTTGATCTGTATAGCCATGGCTCCATACGACATTATTCTCGGGATGGATTGGCTGACGCGTCATGGGGCGGTAATCGATTTTAGCTCAAGGACTGTGACAGTGTCATCTGGGGGCCAGTTTGTATGCAAGTTTAAGGGTCGTAATGACGCTGATAACGGCAAGCTCATCAATGCGATGGCTGCATGTAAGCTACTTCGATAAGGTTGTGCCGGGTACTTGTGCTATCTGGATAAGCCCAAGAGAGATGAGACTTCAGTTCTTGATGTTCCAGTCATGTGCGAGTTTCCGGATGTCTTTCCGAAGGAGATTCCCGGGTTATCCCCGAATCGTGATGGGTACCGCACCAATTTCTAAGGCACCGTATCGGATGGCTCCACCTGAGATGCAAGAGTTGAAGAAGCAACTCGAGGACCTTCTTGAGAAAGGATACATAAGGCCGAGTGCATCACCTTGGGGCGCTTCGGTCTTGTTTGTCAAGAAGAAGGATGGTTCGTTTCGTCTTTGTATCGACTATCGTGAGTTGAACAAGGTCACGATCAAGAATAAGTATCCGTTGCCTAGGATTGATGATCTGTTGGATCAACTGCAGGGAGCAAAAGTCTTTTCCAAGATCGACCTGAGATCTGGTTACCATCAGCTCAGGATTCGTGAGAAAGATATTCCGAGGACTGCTTTTTGGACGAGGTATGGGCACTACAAGTTTGTAGTCATGCCATTTTGGCTTACTAATGCTCCGGCAGTCTTCATGGACCTGATGCATCGATGTTTCCACCAATATCTGGATAAATTCATGGTGGTATTTATCGACGATATTCTGATCTATTCCCCGAGTGAGGAAGCTCACGAGGAACATCTTCGGATCACCTTGTCAGTCCTTAGACAGAATCAGTTGTATGTGAAGTTGTCTAAGTGTGACTTTTGGATCAAGAAAGTGGCTTTCTTAGGCCATGTGATCAATGAGGATGGGGTAATGGTCGATCCCCAGAAGATTGAAGCGGTAGCCAACTGGAGGTGGTCTCAGAATATGAAGGAGGTGCGCAGTTTCTTGGGACTTGCAGGATACTACAGACGGTTCATGGAGGGATTTTCTAAGATCGCTCTACCCATGACCGGCTTGCTCCGCAAAGTCCATAGAAGTTTGTCTGGGACGACAAGTGCGAGGCCAGTTTTCAGAAGTTGAAGAGGTGTCTGACCTCCGTACTAGTTTTGGCGCTACCAGAAGGAACCGACGGTTATGTGGTCTATAGTGACGCTTCAAAGCATGGGTTAGGATGTGTACTGATGCAAAAAGGGAAGGTTATTGCGTACACATCTCGTCAGTTGAAAACCTATGAGGCAAACTATCTGACGCATGATCTAAAGTTAGCGGCTGTGGTTTTCGCATTGAAGATTTGGAGGCATTATCTATATGGTGTTAGGTGCCAAGTCTTCACCGATCATAAGAGTCTCAAGTATGTGTTCACTCAGAAGGAGTTGAATATGAGACAACGTCGCTGGTTAGAGCTACTCAAAGACTACGACATCGAGTTGCTGTATCATCCGGGCAAGGCTAACGTGGTGGCCGATGCATTGAGCCAGAAGACGTCGCACGAGACCGTAGTAGCTCTACTCACTGCTCAGACCAAGCTAAGCCAATGATTGTGCGAGATTGACGTCTTGTACGATCAGCGTCGAGGATGCCTGAGTATGTTGGAGATTCAGGCTACGCTACTAGACCAAATCAAGGAAAGGCAGGTTGATGATGTGGTCTTGGTGAAGTTAAGCAGTGAAGTGATGGACGGGAAAGCTCTCGGATTCGTGGTTCAGGAGGATGGATCACTCTGGTTTCAGGACCGGATTTGTGTACTTGACGTGGATGGCCTTCGCCAGTTGGTGATGAAGGAGGCCCATTCGTCAGCTTATTCTGTACATCTAGGCTCCAGTAAGATGTACAAAGACCTCATAAAGAAATTTTGGTGGCCCAATATGAAGTGGGATGTAGCAGAATTTATGGCAAAATGCTTGACTTGTCAGAAGGTCAAGATTGAACACCGTAGACCAGGTGGTGAATTGCTACCTCTCCCAGTGCCAGAGTGGAAGTGGGAGGATATTGCTATGGACTTCGTCACGGGGTTACCGAATACTCAGAATCAAAAGGATGCTATATGGGTGATCATTGAAAGGCTCATGAAGAGTGCTCACTTCGTGGCTATCAAGTCGACATGGGGAATCCAAAAGCTATCAGAAGTTTTCCTACACGAGATTGTCCGTTTGCATGGTACACCAAAAACCATTGTATCGGATCGTAACGGCCGATTCATGTCGAGATTCTGGAAAGAACTCCACAAGGCCATGGGAACCGAGTTGAGGTTCAGTACTGCGTTTCATCCTCAGACGGATGGACAGTCTGAGAGGACCATCCAGACACTGGAGGATATGCTAAGAGCTTGCATACTTGATCGTCCGACTAGTTGGGAGAACAACTTAAGTCTGATTGAATTCACGTACAACAATAGCTGGCATTCTACCATTAAGATAGCTCCATTCGAGGCATTGTACGGTCGGAGGTGCAGATCTCTAATTTGTTGGGACAAAAATGCCGACAAGGTTCTCCTCGAACTAGAGTTAGTCGAAAGGACTGCCTCGGACATTGCTTTGATCAGACAGAGGATGTTGACAGCTCAGAGTCGACAGAAGTCTTACACAGATCTAAAGCGCAGGAATGTCGAGTTTGAGGTAGGTGACAAAGTGTTTGTCAGGGTGTCGCCATCCAAGGGTGTGTTCAGGTTCGGCAAGTGTGGGAAGCTTAACCCTCGCTACGTGGGACCGTTTGAGATCCTTGACAGAGTGGGGACTCTAGCGTATCGTTTAGCATTGCCGCCATCGGCGCATCCCGTGCATAACGTGTTCCACGTGTCTTTGCTGAGGAAGTACGTGCCATATGTGTTTCATGTGCTGAGTTATGAGGACATCGAGATTCAGGCAAATGGTACCTACGAGGAGATACCTGTGCGTATTCTCGAACGTCGCGAGAAGCACTTACGAACAAGGTGGTACCATTAGTACGGATTCTTTGGTCCAAGTCTGGATCTGAAGAGGTTACTTGGGAAACCTGGGAGACTGAGGCTGATATACTTAGTCATTTTCCCGATCTTTTTTCGGCCTAGTTTCGGGGTCGAAACCTTTTTTTAAGGGAGCGGTGATGTAATATCCCGTATTTTTTGTTGTTGTTTGATAGGTGTTATTTCATACACCTTTACTAGCAATTATTAGCATGATTTGAAGGAGTTTATGAGTAGTTTTAAGGCTAAGTCTGCAGTCCCGACATTGTGGAAAGAAGTGAAGATACCCCAAGATTTGCAGCTTAGATGGAGATGATGAGGATGGAGATGGATCTGCTGAAGTCTAACTGGAGAAGACTACCAATAGTTGGTAGTAATGAAGAGCAGCAGAAGAGAGGAAGAGAAGCTGAAGGAGAGAGTGAGCGAGTTCACCGCCCCGCGGCGATCCTCACCGTGACCCAGCGGTGACTCCCAGAGAAGCTTGAAGCCCCGTGGTGGATCTCACCGCCCCGCGGTGGCCGTGTTAAATGCCGCGCGCCCAGACACATTTATTTCCTTTTATTTCGTTCAGACTTTGTTATTTTATTATTATGTTTCCTTTATTGTTTACATTAGTTTAACCTAGTTTTCTTAAGACTATTTAAGCCCTCTTTCTAGGTTAAGAGGCAGAACAACTTCGTTTTACATCATACGTTATTTTTCCCTTAGTTTTCATTCTCGTTTGAATGGAGAACTAACTTCCCTTTGTTCTACTAGACGATTGAAGCAATACAGTTGATGTGTTTGTGAGATTTCTATTCCTTGTTCTTATCCTTATAAATGTTGGTTTGATTCTCTTGGTTATATTGATTATTGATTTCTTGTTGTTCTTCTTAGCCTGATCAACTAGGTTGAATACTTTTTATCAATTGCTAGGATTGCATATAGGGGTTCCGAGTGCACATCTAGTGGCATACACGATTGTGCTTATAGGGGTCCCGAGCGTACAATCGTGAGTGAGAATCAGTTGCATGTTAAGTAGTAGGGTGTCTTTCTATTTGCATGTATCCTATATCCTTGTGTGTATTACTATTGCTTTGTTGGTGGTAAAGTATACCGACAACTGTGAGAATCGGTGGTGCTTTATCATTGGCATAGTAATAAGTCTATCGACAACTGTGAGAATCGATAGTGCTTAAGATCAGGGTGGGAACAACTATAAGGATAGTAAAAGAACTTGGATTGAATAGATTTCTGTGATCAAATTATATCTCTGTATTATAGATCTCGCTCTAGTAGGACTACTTTCCCCATTATATTTTCTCTACTCAACCAAACTTGTTTGCTTTGCTTGCTTTGTTCTTTCTTGATAACTAAACCCCCCTTGCTTGTTACTTGTCATTCACGATTTTATACTGCATCAGATCTTCCCTGTGGGTTCGACCCTTGCTTGCTTACTATACATCTGTTTAGTAGGTCTGTTAGGACTTTTTACTTTGATAAGGCTAATCAACGATACTTGCATTGTGCACTTTTAGCCCGTCAAATTTGGCGCCGTTGCCGGGGAAGTTTTCTGTTTTTGTTGTGTGTTTTTGTGATTGATTTTTGGTGGAGACCTATCTTATGGTCGACACCCGTAGTACTGACTCCCCTCTAGCTGCTTTTGATCCAGAAATCGACAGATCATTCCTTGCGAACCTGCGCGATCAAAGAGAAGAAGGAGAAGAGGTTGAGATCATTGAGCCGACTGAGACAATTAACATCCCTGCTTTTGCAATGGCTGGAACTCTGAGAGAGCTGACTGAACCGAATATTGGAGCACAACCCATGGCTGTCATCATCCATGCGCTTGGCGAAGGGGTGAACTTTGAGCTGAAGTCTAGAGTTGTTGCCTATCTCCATAAGTTCCACGGTTTGAGTGGAGAGGACCCGATCTCTCACCTGGGCAAGTTCCACAATGTCTGCATGACTATGAAGCCCAGGAACGTGACGAAAGACCAAATCAAGATGAGAGCTTTTGGTTTCTCCCTGCTAGACTCTGCTAGCGACTGGTATTATCACTTGCCGCCAGGAACCATAGATACATGGACTAAGCTGCACAAGGCGTTTCTTGACAAATACTTTCCAACGAAGAAGGCGAATTCCTTGAAAAAGGCAATTGCCAATATTGAGCAGGCTGGTGATGAGACACTGTATGATTATCTTGAGAGGTACAAGAGGCTTTGCTCTAGCTTCCCATTCCACGGATACGCCAAGCAGGACCTTGTCCTCTATTTACACAATGGTCTGTTGGACCAAGAGAGAAGGATGGTTGACGCTGCTTGCGGTGGAAGCATTATGAATCTGACACCGGATGCATCCATGGAGAGATTCTAGGAGATGAGTGAGAGCACCAGAAGTTTTGGGAAGACATACCAAAGGAAGGCGGTCAATGTTGTGACTCCTGCAGGACCAAGCCCAGTACTGACTGAGCTAGCTGAGTTGAAGGAGATGGTGAAGAGAATGGCCAATCAGAACGCTCCTCAACAAGTCAAGGCATGTGGACTTTGCTCTAATCAATTCCACCATATCGATACCTGTCCCCAGCTGCAAGAGGAAGGTACTGCTGAAGTGAATGATGTAGGAGGTTACGGACCCCCTAGGCCGCAGTTCGGTGGACAACCCAATTACAATCCGAGAGGGCGTGACCACCCAGGTTTCAAATGGAGTGACCCTCAAGGATGTCAATAGCCGACACAACAGCAGTACCAACAGAGAGTCCCGTACCAACAGAGGCCTCAGGGCCAAAGCTCTGGTGCTTCTACTGAAGAGATGCTAAAGACTCTGACTCAGCATTTCGCCACGCATGTGCAGGCTACTGAGTCAAGTATTAAGAACATGGAGAGGCAGATTGGTCAACTAGCTGATGTTGTGACCAAGATTGATCAGAGGACATCGAACTCCCTGCCCTCTCAGACTACTGTGAATCCAAGAGAGAATGTAAGTGCTATCACTCTCAGAAGTGGTACGAAATTGGTCGTTGCCCCTATTGCTGAAGAGGAGAACGAAATCGAGAAGGCAGAAATCACGCACCGCCCCGCGGTGGATCCCACCGCGGCCCGACCAGAAATTAAAGAAGGAGCCAGGAATGAAGTGTTGTTGCCACCGCCCCGCGGCGATCCTCACCGCGACCCGGTGGCTGATCCCAATAATCCCACCGAGACCTCACCGCCCCGCGGCGATGACCACCGCCCCGCGATGGGCCTACCGCGACCCGGTCTCTTAAATTCTAGATCTGCAGATGAAGCCTGTGTTGATGACTATGTTCTCCCCGTGTTTCCTCCTTTGGGTTCTGAGAAGCCACCAACACCTTTCCCTGAGGCGCTGAAGGCCAAGAGAGTAGCTGAAGACAGCGATCTATTCGAGACATTTTGGGACTGTGAGATGAACATTCCCCTGATCAAGCTTATCAAGGTTGTCCCTCGATATGCCAAGTTCTTGAAGGAGTTGTGCACCGTGAAGAGGACACAGAAACAGAAGGTTCAGAAGAAGGTTCCAGTGGGTGAACATGCATCGGCGGTGTTTCAGAGGCGTCTGCCTGAGAAGTGCAAGGATCCAGGTACATTTACTATTCCTATTACTATAGGTGAGCATCGATTTGAGAAAGCCTTGTTAGACTTGGGTGCCTCTATTAACGTGTTGCCTTACTCTTTGATTGACGATTTAGAAATAGGACCCTTGTATGATTCAAACATTGTTATACAACTTGCTGATGGTTCTTGTGTGCCCCCTAAGGGTATTGTGGAGGATGTTCTTGTGAGGATAGGTCCTTTGATTTTTCCTGCTGATTTCTTTGTTATGGATATGTACTATGATGAGCAGGTTGCTCCTGTGATGCTAGGGCGACCTTTTATGAAAACATCCATGATAAAGATTGATGTAGATAGTGGAACTTTAACTATGGAATTCGATGGAATAATTTTTGAACATAATATTCATAAAGCCAACCCCATTGAATTGCCTACTCCCTACTGCATTAGTGATTTTGATGATCATGTGCATGAAAATGTTAAAACTAGTACATTAGAGACCGTAGTTAAGTGTTCTACTATTGATGGACCTATTGAGTTTCATGAGTTGCATGTTGATGATGTCTTGCTAGATGACATAGGAGATCCCACTCCCTCTAATTTGGGCACTTGCCCCCCCTGCACTAACCATACAAGGTTGTAAGCCTTTTTCTAGTGACGTGCAGCATATTCAGGTTGAGCCATATCGGCCCCCACATCGCTCTAAGTATGGGGGAGATGCTCCAAAGGAAGTAATCATGGAGTCATTGGCAAAGAGGGAACATGGTCTAAGGTCTAAACCTTTCCATGGGAGGTCTCAACAGGAAGAGACGAGTAGGAGGATTCCGAGGGGATCCTATTCCAGGTGGTAGTTGATCTGCAGTACGTCGAGCCAACGACGTTAACCAAGGCGCTGTCCGGGAGGCAACCCGTGGTAGTTTTTCTTTGTTTCTTTTCTTTTCCTTAGATTATTTTTAGTAGTTTCTTTTGCTTTGTTTCGTTCGCCTGTTACTTACATTTCAGGTACGAAAGTAAATGGAGAGATGATGTACTCAGCTATGTCACCGCCCCGCGGCGACCGTCACCGCCCCGCGGTGGATTTTTGGTATATTTTCCCTCTCCGGAAAAAAAATAAAAAAAAAATTTCAAGAATAAAGGGCCTCGAAAAAACCTTAAACGGGTGAGTAAAAGCTTTATTTCTTGAGCGGTAACTAAGGTTTTGACGGATTGGGCCCACTTTCGGGACGAGATTTCTCTCTTTGGGCCTTGTACCAGCCGGCCCATCATCCTTTTCTTCCCTTTCACCTTTCCCTTTCCCTTCCCTAACCTAGCCCCCACTCTCACAAAAAAAACCCCCATTCTCCCACAAATCTCTCTCGACCTTGATCCAAATCTAGTCTCTAATTGCCTAAACCTTGAGTCCCTTGTCTAATTTGGAGTCTAGCCTCACAAACAAGCCAAACACAACCCCACCGCGCCGCTGTCGCCCCGCTTCGCGCTGCCCCGCCTCGCGTCGCTGCTGTCACCGCCCCGCGCCGACTCCACCGCAACCCGGCCAAAGCCCCCAGTTGTTTCACCGCGACCCGGCGATTCGTCCACCACCCCGCGTCGAGGCATCTTGGCTTCGTGTGTTTGCTCGTTTGTAAGTACTCTTGGTTGCCCTTTGTTTTGAGTTTCTCCATTCATACTTATGGCACCTAAGAGTAGGAAGCAAGTGTCTACGAGGGATGAGAATAAGGTATACAATGTTGTGAAGGAGAGGAAGGTGTTGGCTACTAAATTCTTTCACAAGCCAACAATGGCTGAATTTGGAATGCTAGAGTGTGTGTCCCTGTGCTTAGCACAGTGTGATTTGGGGACGTTTCTGAACTTGGCTGCCCCTGCGTATCCCGAGCTTTGTTATCAGTTCATCGCCTCCTTCAAGAGGTACTCTGATGGTTCCGACAACAAGAGGATGATGAGGGTCACGTTCACTTACAATGGGCATGATTATGCTTTGTCCCCTAAGGTGGTGCGTGATGCCCTGGGCATTACAAAGCTGCCAATGGATGGATGGTCTGGTGGCATTCTTGAGTCGGATATGATGGAGTTCTGGAAGGCTGCTACGGGAAGGACGTTCAGGAAGGGTCAGGAGGTGAACTCGAAGCTGGTGAACCCGTGTCTACGGTTGATCCACAAAGTGATGATGAGAGATTTCTTTGGCCATGCTGATGATGGTAAGGTTCCTTTGAAGGATTTCCAGTGGTTTATGAGCATCTTGGAGGTTGTTACGTACACGCCGTGTTGGGCTACCCTCTTTTTGGGTTCCTTGAAGATGATTCGTGATGGTGAGCCACGTGATATTTGTAGGGGTGGTCTGATTACCCTCCTTTGTGCTGGAGTGATAGCTACCGATCGGATTCCTCAGCCTGTTGCCTGCGCGGTGTATGATATGGCGCACATGAAAGTGTGCTCGATGCTGAAGCCATTGGGAAAGGATGGTGATTTAGTCTGGTCCTCCTATGATGGCCACATTCTGATTCTTCCCCGGACGTTTGCCTATTCCCCTTCATTTGCGGATTGGTGGATTCCCAGTGATAGCAGAATGACGACTGATGATGCCCCTGCTGCTGCTCCTTCAGGTCCGTATGGAGAGGGCCCTAGTGCCGGTGTTGCTCTTGCTGAGTTTGTGGGTGAGGATACTCCTATGCCGACTCAGTTTGATGCGCCCTCGTCTTCTTATGGTCCTGCCATACCTTGGCAGGAGTTGTATGCAAGATTTGATGCATTCTCAGTGCAGCAGACTCACTGGAACGCCCGAGTAGAGACCGGTCTGCAGACTTGGCAGACCCAGTTCCGTGTTGATGTAGATGAGCGTCTGGACGGTATGAACGCTCATATGAGGGACTACTTCGGGAGGTTCCCACCACCACCACCATCAGACCCGCAGTGAGTTTATTTCTTCTTCCCCTATTTCATTTGATGTTCTCTTTTCTGCATTGAGGACAATGTTCGGTTTAAGTATGGGGGAGAGATTTAGACTTGCTATCTATCTAGTTAGTGTATATAGCGTTGTTTTGTGTTCTGTAATTTCCGTTCGAGTATTTGATTTCAAAAAAAAAAAAATCGAAAAAGCCAAAAAGATGTAAAAAGGCAACCAAAATCCTGGGATGAGCTGAAAACCCGAAAGGGCGGTTTAGGTAAAAAGCAGGTAGTCCGGCTGGTATAGACCAGGGCAATATTGGACTGGAGTGATGTGAGTATATGTGAGATATCTAGCAAAATGAAATGAGTGGCTTGGTGAAAACCCGAAAGGGCGCCTTGGCAAGATGAGCGAAAAAGAAGAAGAGTGATTTTAGGATTGCTCATTATTCTTGGCGAGGCGTCATAAGAAGAGGTGGTATAAGGAGTTCGGGTAGGCCACTCTAGAGCGATAAGGAGCTAGATTGAAGTTAGGATTAGAATTATCTTTGCATCACTTGTTTTGGTTGTCTGGAGCTTATTGTTGATATGTTATAATTGTTGGTGTCATATTTTCTTATACTTCCTAAGACCTTGGTGTTGATTGAGAGAGTAGGTTTTTCTTTAGCTTACTCGGGACGAGTAAGGTCTAAGTATGGGGGAATTTGATAGGTGTTATTTCATACACCTTTACTAGCAATTATTAGCATGATTTGAAGGAGTTTATGAGTAGTTTTAAGGATAAGTCTGCAGTCCCGACATTGTGGAAAGAAGTGAAGATACCCCAGGATTTGTAGCTTAGATGGAGATGATGAGGATGGAGATGGATCTGCTGGAGTCTAACTGGAGAAGACTACCAATAGTTGGTAGTAATGAAGAGCAGCAGAAGAGAGGAAGAGAAGCTGAAGGAGAGAGTGAGCGAGTTCACTGCCCCGCGGTGATCCTCACCGCGACCCGACGGTGACTCCCAGAGAAGCTTGAAGCCCCGCGGTGGATCTCACCGCCCCGCGGTGGCCGTGTTAAATGCCGCGCGCCCAGACACATTTATTTCCTTTTATTTCATTCAGACTTTGTTATTTTATCATTCTGTTTCCTTTATTGTTTACATTAGTTTAACCTAGTTTTCTTAAGACTATTTAAGCCCTCTTTCTAGGTTAAGAGGCAGAACAACTTCGCTTTACATCAGACGTTATTTTTCCCTTAGTTTTCATTCTCGTTTGAATGGAGAACTAACTTCCCTTTGTTCTACTAGACGATTGAAGCAATACAGTTGATGTGTTTGTGAGATTTCTATTCCTTGTTCTTATCCTTATAAATGTTGGTTTGATTCTCTTGGTTATATTGATTATTGATTTCTTGTTGTTCTTCTTAGCCTGATCAACTAGGTTGAATACTTTTTATCAATTGCTAGGATTGCATATAGGGGTTCCGAGTGCACATCTAGTGGCATACACGATTGTGCGTATAGGGGTCCCGAGCGTACAATCGTGAGTGAGAATCAGTTGCATGTTAAGTAGTAAGGTGTCTTTCTATTTGCATGTATCCTATATCCTTGTGTGTATTGCTATTGCTTTGTTGGTGGTAAAGTATACCGACAACTGTGAGAATCGGTGGTGCTTTATCATTGGCATAGTAATAAGTCTATCGACAACTGTGAGAATCGATAGTGCTTAAGATCAGGGTGGGAACAACTATAAGGATAGTAAAAGAACTTGGATTGAATAGATTTCTGTGATCAAATTATATCTCTGTATTGTGGATCTCGCTCTAGTAGGACTACTTTCCCCATTATATTTTCTCTACTCAACCAAACTTGTTTGCTTTGCTTGCTTTGTTCTTTCTTGATAACTAAACCCCCCTTGCTTGTTACTTGTCATTCACGATTTCATACTGCATCAGATCTTCCCTGTGGGTTCGACCCTTGCTTGCTTACTATACATCTGTTTAGTAGGTCTGTTAGGACTTTTTACTTTGATAAGGCTAATCAACGATACTTGCATTGCACACTTTTAGCCCGTCATTGTTTTCGGCCAAGTTTCAGGGTCGAAACTTTTCTTTAAGGGGGTAGTGATGTAATACCCCTCATTTTAGTAAGGGTATTTGGGTAATTTCCCAACCCTCGTTCTGTAATTGTGACGCGTTTGGCAAAATTCGGAATTTCTGTAACTCGTATAATCTCTGTAATAATTCTTTGAGCGTTATAATATACATTCGATGTATTATTGAGGCTGGGAATATTTTTATGGATACGAGTATTCAATGTTGGGGATGAATCCACGTGTAAAACCTTTCCCAGAGGTCCCGGATGCGCGAGTGGCATTTCCGCGACCGCGAAAGAATTTCCGCGATCGCGGAAACCTGTTCATCGTCTTCTTCCAGAAGCTCGGAGTTTCGCCGGTTCGGAGGCCGCCATTACGCCAAACATTCGAGGAATGCTCCCAAGATATCTCTCGTATCGAGATGATATATTTATATGATAAAAGCTGTAACATGAATATATGTTTTGGAATTAAATAAGATAAGTGCGATTATATACATAATTAATATACCCTCGGGCGAGGAGTACAACGTGGAAACCGCCCAGATTTCGATTAAAGTAAGTCCTCCTTCCATATCTGAATTCGCATTGCGCGGTGAGGTTGGTCGTGGACCCAAATGGTCAAGTCATTTTAAACGCTTGTGTGAAATTATAACGTTCCCAAACACTTGTCATACTTTCCGATAAGACTCGATCTTTTGGAGTCTTCTCTTCATATGTTCCCGTAAGACTCGATCTTTTGGAGTCTTCTCTTGTTCATACTGTTTCGTAAATTTCCGTAGGAGTGTTGAGGTTCAATGTCGTCATCGGTTATTATTCGAGAAACGACAGGTGTAACCTAATACGACTACTTAGAACCTTTCTGTTTTACCCTTGCATAGTCTTTCATTAGACTAACCAACCGGTTTATTCCCCTTGCATGGTTGGCTGGTGTCATCCGTCTCATACGGCACATCAGGAAAACTTCCCTTCCGTGAAGGCTAGTACGCGACGATGAAGGCAGATGGTGTTTTTAAGAGTTTTCTCAAGGTTGAAGATCCTAGGCGTGTGATCGCACTGATCAAGACCATTATGAAACTTTTTAAAAGACTTCCGTTGTATTGAAACAATTCTGTATTTTGGATGTATTTGGGATTTATAGATGTAATCCGTGACTTTGGTTTGAATAAACTTTATGATATGATTGGTGTTATTTTATGGTTATTATAAAATGATTAAGCCTTGGGTGACTTCAGATGGGTAATCTGAGGTCACTAGCGGTAATAGTTTCAAGGTTATATTTGGGGGTGTTACACAATGAGGGTCCACAAAATGTTGTGGTAGAACCTCTTGTTGTTTAGCCCACACGTAAATCAGATAGGCCCAAAGCGCAGCCAAAGAGATACATTGATTTCATAATGACTGCGAGTTTGGACATCCTGCTTTTAGAAAGCGATGAGCCTACTACATACAAGCAAGATGTGGCGAGTCTAGACTCCGAGAAATGGCGTATTGCCATGAAGTCTGAAATGGATTCCATGTATGAGAATCAAGCATGGGACTTGATAGATTTGCCAGATGGGGTAGTACCCATAGGGTGCAAATGGGTTTACAAACTCAAAATAGACAAGGATGGAAACGTAACAGTTTTCAAAGAGAGACTGGTTGCAAAAGGCTTTAGACAGATTTATGGTACTGACTATGATGAAACCTTCTCTCCACTCGTCATGATTAGATTCATTTGGATACTCCTAGCAATTGTAGCTCATTATGATTATGAGATCTGGCAAATGGATGTCAAGACCGCTTTTCTAAATGGGTATTTAGAAGATGATGTGTATATGACACAACCTAAGGGTTTTGAGGATCCACAGAATCCTAGGAAAGTATGCAAGCTTAAGAAGTCTATTTATGGACTTAAGCAAGCATCAAGGAGTTGGAACCTTCGATTTGATGAAGTGGTCAAACAGTTTAGTGGGAGCAAAGTAGTCTTCTTGGTCTTGTATGTGGATGACATACTACTCATTGGAAACGATATTCCTATGCTGGAGTCCGTTAAGGACTTGCTTAAGAAGAATTTCTCAATGAAGGACCTAGGAGTGACTGAGTATATATTAGGTATCAAGATCTATAGAAATAGGTCTAAGAGACTTATTGGACTAAGTCAAGGAACTGTGGATAAGGTTCTTGATAGGTTCAATATGAAGAATTCGAAGAAGGGATTCTTTGGAATTCTTGCCTATGCAGCATGCCTTACATCTGAGCAAGAAGCAGTGTCTAGTGACACCTGCTGAGCTAGAGATAATGAGTAGGATTCTTTATGCATCTGTAGTAGGATCCATCATGTATGCCATGATCTGTACTCGCCCGGGTGTTGCATTCGCTTTGAGCGTGTGTGGTAGATACCAATCGACTCTAGGTGAAACACACTGGAATACAGCTAAGAACATCCTAAAGTACTTAATTAAAAAGCACTAAAGATGATCTCTTGGTGTATGGAAGAGATGATGAGTTACTCGTTAAGGAGATGTGAAGTTTTGCAAAATACATATGGATGACAATATTGCAGATCCGTTAACTAAACCTATACCTAAGATGAAGCGTGACCGTCACTGTGGCTAAGGGTCTCAAGCATATTGGAGAATGGATTTGAGATTGTATTGTTTTGAGGTTATGGATGTTGATTTCATGATTGTTGAAACATTGCATCTAAGGATGGGCATACGGTCCGGACCGGACCGGCGGACCGTAAAGTTTTTGAAATGCGGACTGTGGACTGGACCGGACCGTATCGGTCCGGTCCTTTACGGTCCGGACCAGAAAGACCGGATTTACATTTTTTTGTCTTTTTAGTTGTTTGCTTACGGTCCAGACCGGACCGGACCTAAAAAAAAGCACGAGTTCACAAATTACTACCAAAGTGTAAAATTCCATAGTCATAAAAATACCGAAAGCATTCAACTAAAAAAAAAAAAAAATAGACAATAGTGTCTTAATTGTTAGTAATGTCCATAAAACTATAAAAGTGATAAAACTTCATGACTTGAGGGGTGACTTGTTTGATAACTAGCGTAGATCTTTCAATCCCATGCATATACGCCCACCTATAATTGACAAAATACAAACAAAGTTAACAAACTCATTCAATTACTAAGAATTACAAATCAAATAGGATCATTTTTAACAAACACTATGTAGCAAAAGTCTCATACCTATATGGCTATAGGTCAAGCAAAGAATGTGGCCTCATCAAGCATAGAATGTGCCTTCATCATTCTCATCTAGCAATTAATAAAAGACATGAATTTAAATTTTAAGTATATCAAATGAAATAACAAGGTTCAATATATATATAAAATATTATAATCAAACACTTGTTTACCTTCATCACTCGCATCTTCTGATTCATCATTATCTTTACTTTTCTTTGTCCTTGTGCGTAGTCGTAACCAATCTTGAGTGCATACAAGTGCCTGCACATTCTTTTGACAATAATAACATAATATTAGTATTTAGTATATAATAGTAAAGTACATCTAAGTATTAAAAAATGACTTAAAAATGAGCTTACTTTGGAAGACAAACGACTTTTATACTTCGTGAGGTGACGTCCTCCCGTGCTAAATGTAGATTCAGATCGAACTGTAGTTATGGGAATGGCAAGAACATCACGAGCCATACGTGAAAGGATAGGATATCTAATCCCATTGAGTCTCCACCATTTTAATACATCACCCTCTTTTGGTTCATTTCTTTCAGTCAAGTACAAATCAAACTCAGATCTTGAAGCATCATCTCGATCTAAATTATCTATTGTCATTCCTTCATTAAATTCTTGCATCCAACTTGAACTTTCATCTTCAAGCAAAGGATTTGATCCTGACCCAACATCTTGACTTTCCGAGGCAGCATAGCAGTTTGCATAACGATAAAACAACTCATAAGCAGCATCCTTGACTAATGATACCAATTGTTCCACATTATCTAGGCCAAACATCATCTTAAGAGCATCAGTCACCCCACGAAGCTTATAAAAAGGATCAAGAATGACATGAATAAATATCACCACATTCAACTTATCGAAAGAACCCCAATACTTGTCACACTTCTTTTTCATCTCACTCGCCATGTTTTTTAGAGTAGTGTCCTCACTGGCAGGCAATTTATCTAGCACCTTCATAGCTCGAGCTATATGGAAAATCAAGTAGTTACTTGTGACATACAAGGAGCCTGAAATACAGTTTGTCAAATCATAAAACTCCTTCAAGTAAGAGACAATCACTTCAATCTTCCTCCAATCAGAAGAGCTCAAAGGACCCAAATCTGAATCATCCAAACGTGGAATTTCCATTCGAGATAAGACAACTTTATAAGGTAGGGCACTATTCAACATCTCATATGTTGAATTCCACCTGGTACACACATCAGGCTTCAAAGCAATGTTGCAATCAACCTTGCATTTCTCAACTAGTTGTTTGAAAGCAAGCTTTTTAGCAGGAGAAACTTTAACATACTTAACCACAGCTCGAAACTTATCAACATATCGGCCACACTCCGCAATACCATCCTGAACAATCAAATTTAAAATGTGTGCCATGCATCTCATATGCAAAAACTTGCCCTCACTAATACAACCCTTTTCTTTTTCCATTTCAGTCAAGTAAGCACAAGCAACATCATTTGAAGAAGCATTATCAACAGTTACAGTAAAAAGCTTCTTATCCAAACCCCAATAGGTTAAGCAATCATCAATAGCCCTACCAATATCATGTCCTTTATGACTAGAAACGAAACAAAAATTAATGACCTTCTTTTGCAAATTCCAGTCATTATCAATGAAATGGGCAGTGACACACATATAACTATCCCTTTGTGAGGATGTCCAAGTATTTGTAGTCACACATACCCACTGACATGGATTTGAAAAAAACTCTTTCAACTTTTCTCTTTCCCTAGTATAAAGATTAAAGCAATCACGTTGAATTGTACGGCATAAAGGCATATTAAACTGAGGACAAGCAACAAAAAATGCATTTCTCAAGTCATCCTTCTCTACGGATCTATAAGGCATCTCATCTCTAATCACCATTTCAACAATAGGCTCTCTCACAACATTAGCATCAAAGCTCCAATTTTTCATTTTCATGCCATTGTCACCCAAATTTTCAAGGACAAGTTGAGTTTGTGTACCTTTTCCCTTATTCGTTGGATTGTTCTTGTAGTTTTCAAAATGATTCTTCATATTCTTTGTGCCATTGTTGTTAGAATCACAGGCGTAAGTAGCGCCACAATATTTGCACCTTGCCCTTCATAAGCAACCCAATATTCAGCTTTCGTCTTTCTCCTCTTTTTAACATGTTCTCGAACACTTGTTTGTTGTAAGGATTCTCCACCAGGCTGCTCTTTAAACTCATCAACATTGACTTCTTCAAAATTTTCTAGAGAATCATGGCTTTGCTCAGTTTCCTCTTCCAAAGGGACAGGACCTCTAGCTAATCTAGTGTGTTTCATAATCTGTTCGTCAATGATCAAACAAAAGAAACATTACTTTTATCACAAAGACAAATAATCATTTATCACATAAAAGAACATACGGAGATAAACCCCCACCAACTTACGTTGCAAGAAAGTTTCGTAGACAATTCCATGGATAGTTCTTTACTCATAATTTTGTATTTCTATTTGCAAAATCATTCAATTTAGTTAATCAATTAATTGAATTCGGAGTTCAAACATGAAAAGACTAATTGAATACGTTTTATATGAGTTTGGATCATATGCGGAGCACTCTTCTCGTGCGGACGTGCGGAGCATGCACTTTAGGGCCTTATTTGTGCACTTTAATGTCTTATTTGTGCACTTTTTCAAAAAAAAAAATCTTTTACAAATTGTTTTCCAAGCATTTTTCAAAATTTTTGCAAAAGTGCACAAATAAGGCTCTAAAGTGCACAAATAAGGCCCTATAGTGCATGTCCGCACGTCCGCACGAGAAGAGTGCTCCGCACCGGAACAGCACTCCCTTTTATATTATTAACTTGGTAACTAAACTTGAAACCAAAAGTATATATAATGAGTGTTCCAAATCCACCTTTTTTCAAATAAATCTCATACATATATATAAAGCCGACAAAAAGAAAACACTTTTTCTTCTTTGTGGTTTATTTTTCAATTGCTGCACGGTTAGGTACTTAGGTTTACAATTTTAAATATATGTCAAATTCGAACTATATCCATTGATTCCATTCCAAACACATCAATTCAAAAAAAAAAAAACTACAGTGTATAACTGTATATACTATATACACATTACACTGTTTGAACTCAAACAACTATATAGATCTAAGGCTTCTAATTCATGCCAGCGGGTATATACTACACAGTGTATATACTATATACACATTACATGAAAAACATTAAAAAACTATACACTTTTATACATATTTATATACACCTATTACTGATACACAAACATGAAAAATATGAAAGAAGTCAAACAACTATATAGATCTAAGGCTTCTAAGCCTCTAATGGTTGGAACTTGGAAGTTTCAAGTTTGAACTTTCCGAAACTGAAAGTGGTGTATGTCCGACCGGAAGAGGAGACGACCGCCGAGTCGACCGGACGGAGGAGAGTAGGACTGTAGCCGGAAACGACCGGACGGAGGAGACGACCGAACGCCGGAAGGAGGACTGGAGGAGACCGGACGCCGGACGGAGATGGAGGATGTCCTTTATAACCGGACGGAGGACTGGAGGAGACGACTGGACGCCGGGCGGAGAACTGGAGGAGACGACCGACGAACCGGATGGAAGAGACGCCGGAGAACTGGAAGAGACGCCGGACGAGAACTGGAAGAGACCGGACGGAGAAGTGGAGAATGAGAACTGCTGCACTCAGGAGCGATTTCGTGGAAACTGGAATCGTGGTGAGTCTGGTGACTGCGTGTGAGAAACTGAGAAGTGAGAACGGCGTGTGAGAATTAGGGTAGTAAACGGCGTAACGTTTTTTTTTAAAACGGTCCGGCCGGTCTGGACCGTAAATTTTCGGACCGTAAATTTCTCGGTCCGGTCTAATTTTATCCATCCTTAATTACATCATGTTTGTTTTTGAAAAAAAGTTTCATTATTATTTAGTTATGGTTTAGAATTAAATAAAATGTCCTAATAGTTTATAATAATCAAATAGGATCATTATAAAAGTTATGGTGGATGGAACTCTATTAAGTGAACTGATATTATGAATTATGAGTTGTCCATAGTCTAAGTCATTATATTGGACATAAATGACTCAATACAGACTATTATGTAAGTTGATTGATAGCGCCACGTTTCACGGGCTATAGGGACATGGAGATGTCTAATTGACAGGCAGGTTTTAGTCGTGTTACCTGGTCAAAATAAATCCTAACAGACCTAAACAAGTAGCAAAGGCAAGCAAGAGTCGAATCCCACAGGGAGGAGTTGTCAATCTTTATGTAAGTTCGCATGCAATGGTAACAAAGGGGGGTTTTGAGGTTGATTGGTTGTAAACAAAGCAAACAAGGGAAATAAAAGCAAAGAGTTTGTAATCAATTTAGGGAAAAACACTTAGCCAAACAAATATCCACTCTTCATATGATTGATTGATCCTAGGTTATCTCTATTCCTTCCTTTGATTATTCCTGTCCCTATTCTGAATTAGTTACCAGTCCAGGCAACCTTAACTATTAAACAATCCCTACCAACCTTCAAGATTTAATTCAATAGCAACAAGAAGCATAGGAATTAACCAGGATACATGCAACACCACGACCCGCAGTATTTAACATATAATCAAATCTCTTTAGTAAACTAGTCCTACCAATCCTAGAATATCATGGATGCTACAACGGATAAGGAATCTCAACCCGAAATATCCAAACCCTAGCAATAGACAATTACTAATATCAACTAGGTGATCAATCCAGTCAAATCAATAATAATTAATAGGAATATGCTCAGGAGAAAAGATATAATCCAAAGGCACAGGGGATAGAGTTGTAACCTCACAATTAAATCATACGAAAAGCTTCAATTGTCGGACTAAGCAAAAGGGTGCTTAGTTCTTCATAGTCTTGGAAGAAAAACAATACTGAATGGAAAATAGTACGTAATAGCGAATGTCGATGATACCAAGATGAATGAATGGAGGCTATGAAATTTAGGTTAAATAGACTTAACCTAAAGCCCAAGATCACAAACCTCATCTAAAAGGAAATAAAACTAAAGTATCGAAATATAAAAGAATAAAAATCGAAAAATAATAAAAAATAAGAAAACTCGGAAAAGCTTCGCGGGCACAACACATGAATTTTCCGCGGGCGCGGCCAGATTTCCGCTGTCGCGGAAGTGGCACTCGTTTTCTCCGCGCTCCGTCTTTCGCCGCGGCTGCATCGTGACTTCGTCCTTGATCGCGGTTGGTCGCGGCAGCCCTTATCTTCTCCTTCCTTGCTCATTTGTGTGGCTCTTCTTCTATCCTTCTTCGTCTCCTCAGGTGGTTTACTCCTCGTCTTCTGGATGTCTTCAATTAGCTTCTCCAAACCACCATATCCACACTTCTTTTCTCCAACTCCATATTCCATAGTTGTGCTCTAAATCCCTACAAATGGCATCCTAAACACCGGTAACGATCCCTAGTTAAACCCTATAAAATAGTATTGATCAAACTCCCCCATGCTTAAACCTTGCTCGTCCTCGAGTAAGCTAAAATAAACCTACTCCTCCAATCAAATCCCCAAGGTCTCAGGAAGCACAAAAAAATCATCTCTTCTAAGAATTGCACCTAACAATGAATCTCCAAGGCACCAACACAACACACACATAATACAACACCAACCAAGCTTAAAGGAAAGCAGAGTACTTCCCCCAAGCTTATCCCGAACACCATAGAGTGAATAAAAATCTAATCCTAGCCTCCATCTATCTTCTTATACCTCCCAGAGTGACCTACCCGAATCCTCCTTATATCACCTCTTCTTATGTCACCTCGCCAGGAAAAATGAGGAATCCTAATAATCACTCTTCTTCTTTTCACTCATTTTGCCAAGGCGCCCTTTCGGGTTTTCACCAAGCCACTCATTTTATTTTGCCAAGGCGCCCTTTTTGCGGTCGCGGATTGGCTGCCGCGGTCGTGAGATTTGTTCGAGCAGGTCGCCGCCTTCAGCCCTTTTTCCGCGGTCGCGGATCTCCTGCCGCGGTCGCGGAAATCTCTCGACCTGCTCCTCTTCTTCTATGCTTTTGCCGCGGTCGCGGATCTCATTCCGCGGTCGCGGATTTTCTTCGGAAAAATCACCGCCTTCAGATATTGGTCCGCGGTCGCGGATTTCTACGTGTGGTCGTAGAATCTCTTCTGCGACATCTTTTTCTACTGTAGCTCCGTCTTCAACCATACTTTCTTTCACATGATCACCTTCCTCTGTCAAGGGTGTGCTCCCCAACTGTATACCACTCCTTAGTGTCATAGCACAGACATTCGTGGGTTCTCTACCGTAGGACGTGGTAGTTGTCCAGATTCCAACTTGCTCAATGCTTGAGCGACTTGTTCAAGTTTTTCTCCCATCGAGGTTACAATGCTAGCCATAGTTGCCATGTTCTGCATCATAGTGTTGAGTATGTCTTCACCGGGTATGGGCAAGCTTGTGTTTTGGCCTTGGAATCTATGTGCATATGGTTGCCCATACTGTTATGGGGTGTCCTGCTGATAGAAATCCTATGGCCCCGGGCAAGACTCCTGGTAGTCGTGGCCATATGGAGGGTATTGATGGTCCCCATAGCTCGAATTGGGGTGATCCCTCCACCCTGGGTTGTAGGTGTTTGAGTATGGGACATATCTCGGCCTCTGCGAATCAAAACCTCTTGTAGCGTTTACTGCAGCTGCATATTCAGGAAGTCTTGGGCATTCGTCAGTGGGGTGCAGCGGATCATGACAGATTCTGCAGGGCTTAACTGGCCTTGCTGCACTTAAAGTTGGGTGATATCCCCTCTTTGGAGTGAATGCGTAGGGGTATGAGTCATATCGCGGCTCCTGCGGGACTTGGGGAAATCTCTCCATCTCTGAATCAAAAAGGGAAGAAAATCAATAGCACGGGTGTGGACCGTAAGATAGGTCCACACCAAAAATTTGCACACAAACACACACAAAGAAAAACCAAACTTGCTGTAATACCCCTCATTTTTAGTAAGGATATTTGGGTAATTTTTCCCAACCTTCGTTCAATAATTATTTCACTTTCAAAGGAGTTCGGATTTTCCGTAACATCCATGATCTCCGAAATAATTCCTTGAGTAGTATAAAATACATTCGATGTATTTTCGGGACATAGAATATTTGTTTGGATACAAACATATAATTCCGGAGTTAAAACCATGCCCATATAATTTTTTCGGGAAAAAAGACCGGATTTGGCCTCCACTGCGACTTCGTGCACGCCGGCATGCGTGCCTCGTGTCTTCTTCGCTGTCGAGTGCCTGCTCCTCCACGTCGGGGCTGGGTTTCTCCTTGGCTTATAAAAGGGAGCCGATCGAAGGGATTGATGGGCACCACTCCCGTCCCTTGCTCGACCTCCCCAGCTCCCCTCTCGGTCCTTTTCTCGCCGGCAAACCAGAACTGCGCCGAGCTTCTGTGCTTCACCGCCACTGCTGCTCCGCCCCTGCTGTGCTGCTCCACCGCTGCTGCTCCGCCCCTGTTGTGTTGCTCCGCCGCTGCTGCTCTTCCCGGCGTCGTGAAGCCATCCTAGCGACCCAGCTCTGCCGCGAGCGCCGCTACTGTAGTCGCGTGTAGTTGTTGTTGCGTGCCGTCGTTGCCGCTGCTGTTGGTGGTTGCTTCTTCCCCGGCGACGAGACATCCTCCTCGGCAAGAAGGCACCCAGCGCCGACGGAGTTGCCATTGTTGCTGTTGTCGTGCTGTTGCTGTTAATTGTTGAAGGAAGAAGATGAAGGTGGGCCCCCTCTTAATCAGCTCTTGTAATGGGCCGAAAGCCCATTAGCCATCCAGTCCAGATTTAACCCGAAATCGATCGAGCGGTATAATTTCGACCCACTTTTATCCGTATTTTTCTTTAGGAAAATTTAATTATATTTTTATGATTTAAAATCATAAAAATTTATTAAATTTAATTAATTGAGTTCGTCCAGACAAATTAATTGATATTAATAAATTTGTCAGTTATAACGTTATTTGCGGGATCGCGTATGGACCCGTAATCCTGCTAGAGCCATCTGAAGCATAGGCCATATCCTTGAAAAGGATATCATCAGTAGTCGTCTTGTCTAGATTCATCGCCGAATCTACTCCAAGCAAGTGGCGGTTCGCTCTTGCTTATCATTCCATATTTATATTGATTATCAATTGTTTAATTGTTAATTAATTTGGGATGAATTGTTGTTTTCGTCTGGGAACAGTTTTGATAACTGTATGTGATTTTAAAAGAGATATTATAATAGGTTGTATATTGCTAGAACAATGCTATTATATATATATATGAATAAATACGGATATTACGATAGGTTGTATATTGCTAGAACAACGCTATTTTATCTGTGTTTGGCCCCGGTGGCTTTGATGTGAATTATTACTGTGTTGAACTGTTTAGTTAGCACGAGTATTCGTAGGAACACTATGTACCTTGCGAGGTTTAGTGGTTTCTTTATAACTAGATGCTAGGAGGATTATTCCTCTAGTACTTTTCCGGTCATGACCATACCCTTACTCAGGGTACGTGCACACAGCTGGTGCAGCCATTTGGGATTTATTCCCTGGGATTTATTCCCCGTGATATCTCTGGTATAGAGATCCGATATCTCTTGTGAGGAGATCTTAAAAGCTTATAACGTGAATGTTCGTTTTGGAATTAAACAAGATAAGTGCCGTTGTGCACATAATTAATATACCCTTTGGCGAGTAGTGTAGCTAGGAAATAGTGCAACTAGAAAACTCGTCTAGACTTTGATCAGAGTAAAGTTCTCTTTCCAATCTGAATTCGCATTACGCGGTGAGGTTGGTCGTGAACCGAAACATCAAGTCGTTTTAAACGCTTGTGTGTAATTATAATGTTCCAGACATTTGTCATACTTTCCGATAAGACTCAATTCATTGGAGTCTTCTCTTCATATGTTTCCTTAAGACTCATTCTCTCAGAGTCTTCTCTTGATCATGCCTTTTCGTATATTTCAGTAGGAGTATGGTGGTTGACTATCGTCATCGACTATTATTCGGGAAACGATGAGTCTAACCTAATACGACTACTTAGAACCTATCTGATTTTCACTTGCATAGTCTTTCATTAGACTAACCAACCGATTATATTCCAATGCATGGTTGGTTGGTGTCATCCGTCTCATACGGCACATTAGATAAGCTGCATTTCCGATGAAGGCGAAACGACAATGAAGGCAGTTGAAATTTTGAAGAGTTTTACCAGGTTGAGATTCCTTGGCGGGTGATCGTTTCGATCAAGACCCTTGTGTTATTTATTTTTAAGACTTTCGTTGTGTTAAACATATTTTATATTAAGACTACTTTGTATTTCAGTTGTATTTCGGATTATGGATGTAATGCCGAGACAATGATTTTAATCGAAAGTTATGATATTTTGTATTATAACTGTTGTTTGATGAATTATATCAACGGGTTAAGCCTGTGGTGGCTTCGGATGTGAAATCTGAGGTCACTGGCGGTAATACCTTTCAAGTATATATTTGGGGGTGTTATAGATCTGGTATCAGAGCCAATTTTTTAAAAAAAAACGGGTGGGTTTTAAAACATTTTCTTGGAACGAAATTTTTTATAAACCGTTTACTCGTTTGAAACTAAGAAATGTTTTCGAAGGCTTTGAATTTCCAAGTAAAATTTTTATTTTGCCGATCTAGTCGTGCATTTTCTTTAGTCTGATATGGAAGCGAACTTCTATATTTAGAAAGACTAACTCTCTTCTCGTCACCCGTAGATTATGGGTGTATTCTGTTCTCTTCAGAGAAACTCGGAAGAAGCCGAGGTGGCTCCGCCATCTCCAGTAAGGCTAGAATTCCCGGTTCCCCTACATGCGTTGAGGTCGGAGAACCTAGTAGTCCACCCGAGGACGTGAAGACCGTACTCCCTGAGTCGGTAGTACTAGTGTCCGATAAAACCGAGGTTCCTGTGGCAGAGTCCGAAGAGGAGCCAAGGGAGGACACTGAGGATGAAGATGAGTTGTCAAGGTACGCAAGAGGGTACTACGACGATGACTTCATGATCGAGTCAGATCCCGAGGAAGATCCAGAAGAGGAACCGGAGGAAGAGAATCCTAAAGAAGATCCGGAGGAGGATCCGGAGGAGGAGGACCTCGAGGGTCAGGACTACGAGTCCAATGGCCTAGAACACTTGTTGGTGGACTGTGAGGATCCAGGGGTGTAGTTCGTTCCCTCTAGTCCGGAGTTGCCACCTGAGCGGGAGTATTCACCATTGTCTCCTGCCACTTGGGAGGCGATTAGTGCTGAAGCGCATCGCTAGGTGGATGAGACGATTGAACGTACTCGTTTGAGGGCAAGGCCTTGGGAGTCTATGGGTACACCAGTTGTAGTCCCGACTCAACAGACTAGGCCAAGACCCCAATTGCAGGAGGGACGACTGGAGGAGTGGTCGAACGCCCTAAACGACATGGAGGAGAGGACCTTCGAGACTGAGGTCGGTCTCACCCGAATGATTGGAGACGTTCGCGAACTCCAGGAATACATCCGCCAATCAAAATTGTTACTCGATCCTTTGTATGGGGTGAATAGGACAGACTTCCAACCAGGATTTCTGGAGGAGTTTTGCTATCCACTGGGATCTGATGAGATTGGTCAGAGTGTTCCCGTGCCTAGGGTAAGGCCGAGGGCACCAGGACCAAGGGATGAGCCGTGTGCTCCAAGGCCGAGCAAGGTGAGAAGTCCATCGCCGGATTCCGATGGTAAACCCCGTTCGAAGAAGCCTTGTATGAGAAGTTTGCCTTACAGGAAACGTTTCATGGCGCCATGATAAGGGCCAATGTTGACTTTAGTAGTTCCTTTGTAGTATTTCAGTGTTCGTTTTGTTAAGAATTGTAGTCTCCGAGCAATTTTTTCTTGTCGCTCGGGAGATTCCCATTCGAGGAGCCAAATATCCATGTACCCCGAGAAGATGCGGTCAGAAATAGAGGCGACTATGGCCGAGAACTGAAGGCCATAAGCTCTATGAGGCCTGATAGCTATGAGGGGAAAAGAGAGCCAGTCAGGGTGGCACACTGGTTCTCGCACATGGAACGATTATTCTGCAATGTTGAATGCACTGAAGCTGAGAAGGTGCACATTGCTTCCCTTCAGCTGAAGGAGGTAGCTAGCGAGTGGTGGGAAGGTACCGGCCTAGCTGATCACCCTGGTTTGAACTGGGGGGTGTTCAAAGCCAAAATGACTGATCGTTTCTTCTCCTAAGCTATAAGAGAAGAAAAACATAAGGAGTTCCTCTATCCGAAGACGGATGGGTTAAAGGTGACTGAGCTTGCAGCTAAGTTCAATCATTTGTTGCAATATGCTGGGCCAGAGGTGTCAAGCGAAGAACAAAAGATCTGGTACTTCCATGGATGGATGAATCCAGAAATCAAACCTCTAATGGTGCGTCACGGATGTTCTACGTTAGAATAATATGTGGATGCAGCCTACAAGATAGAGGTCACGTTGGAAGAATTCGCCCAAAAGCGGGAGAAGCAAGTTAAGGGAAATGGTGGGCAACAGGATCGCCAGGTTGGTTCATTCAAGCGATCGGCGTCGCCTACCAAGTTTGAGAAGTCTGGTCTTGCTAAGACCGAGATGACTCAGTCTGACTCCGCCAAAGGCTCAGGTTGGAGTAGCGGAGTGATTTAGTGCCACAACTGTGGTGAAGTTGGGCATAAAAGTCTTAATTGCCAAAAAGAGAAGCGAGTATGTTATAACTATGGGAAAGAAGGCCACATGAAAACATATTGTAGAAAGAAGGGTCAAGGACCAACGCAGTCTTATCAAGCCTCAAATATTAGCAAAGGGCAAAACCTAAAGCCAGAGGTATCTACTCCTGAGCAATCTATGGCTCGTAATAAAGGCAAGGCGCCTATAGAGTCTTCAGGCCAGGGGCAAGGACTCTTCATGATGTGTAAAGACGACGGGGGAGAACCCTGATCGATTAATTGTACTTTTGTTAAACCTTTCCTTAAGAGTAAGGAGTAACAACTTGTGTCGATAGTCTCCATAGTTCAGTAATCTGTCTACTCGACTTTCTATCAGATGTTTTCTGTAATGTTTAGATCAATGAAGGAGTGTTCCCTTGGTTCGGAAATTACTAAGCTCATCACTATTGCAAATTGTTCGTTCATACGAGGCTCCGTGAGTGCCAAAAACAGTTATGTCGTATGGATAAAGACTGTCAGGACTCGTAAAAGAGGGGTAACGTATGGAACCGAGGTGTTCGTTCCCTACATGGTTAACACCAGGGTCGACTCCACTATTGAATTAGTAGATCCATTCTTAGGAATCTCTCTTTGTTCTTGGAGTAATGTCGCATCGGTATGACATTAATTACTCCCTTCACTGAGCAGATGATCGTTATCTCGTGATTTGAACTTTACCAAAATTTTGTATTATATAGAAGGAACAATGATGTGTGGTTAATGCTCTATGAGATTAAGGGTTATCTCTCATATGTGTACCTTGAACATTCGTTCTGGTAAAAGTATATAGGGGAGGACTAATGCGAAGTCCAGAATGCCTAGTTGTGAGTTCATGCTGTAAGCATTGATGTGGATAGATTGTTGAGAAAAGGGTAAATGGATATAAGGGATAGTTCATAGGGGATCTCGTTCCCTAAACAGATGATATCAAGTTAGCGTTTTGCTGCTTGGTAAAGGGAGAGGTCTCAGGTTCGAGTCTCTCCAACAACCTACTGGAAGTGGCGATTAAATTGGTGCCACCAGTGATGGGTTGGGGTGTATGGAATGCAGCCCTGTGAGTGGGCCGGCCCAAAGTGGCGGAACGTTACATAAAAGTACATTTTTGTAAAGTCATAGGTATTGTCTTGGGAGATGTGCCTAAGATTCGTTATGAAGCTTCCTTAAGAGAAGCGACATAAATAATTGGACAGAGAGTGATTGATGTCTGTTATGGCAATCAAATGTCACGTTAAGGGAAATAAAGTGATTAGGCACAACTGTGCTAATCGATTTATTGCAATCTTGTTTCGAGGAAATTAGAGATCTGAGTTGGCAGTGAACTTTAGGGCCAAGTTTAAGTGGGCCAAGTGATTGAAATTGGGAAGTTGTCCTTTCAGGGAATGAAGAGTTGTGACACTTGGGAATTTACAAGGTTCGATATTTGGACCTTGTGTAGGTGAGCCATCCATAAGGCGTATAGTATAACCCTTATTGAAAGGATTACAGTTTAAGGATCGATCATATTGATGATTTCGATACACTAAAGGATTTAGTACATAGATTAAGTTTATGTGTGCTTAAGGAGTAAGGTAACAATATTACTTGTGTATATCTACTGGAGGGTTAGGACACAAGTGATTGATTCTGTTGATAATGAATCCTTTAGTAATATGATACTTTGAGGAAATAAGAGTAAGATCTCATGTGATTTTTTTGGGGAACATATGAATAAATCTTGTGATTATTCTTGAAGAAAGTTAAAGGAATCTTAAAGGATTTAAGATAGAGATTGCTTAAAGGAATGCGTTAAATTATTCTCGTAAGGATTTTTGGTTAGAGATGGCATAAGGTCAAACTTACTTTCAGATAAATGACGGAATTGTGGAAGGTATCTTTGAAGAAATTAAAGGTGTAATGTTTCGAGGTTGATAAGATTTGATATTCAGGTTATAAGGAGTTAATGAGTGAACTTTGGGATTGTGTATATAAGGAAACTGAAAGAGAGATGTGTGTTCTCCTATTGAAGGTACAGTAATGTTGTTATGATAATTTTTGGAGACCATTATTACAAAGTAGTCAGGGTCTTGTGGATATAGTGAGAATGATTGCATGGCATAATATATAGAGATAAGGTTTGCGGATGATATCAAGTAGACTTGAGGAAAAAGGTGACCCACATTTGTTAAGGTTATCGTATAGTACGTTTGGGTGAGACAAGAGTAGAATCCTGAGGAATGGATTGGTGAATCATGTTGAGATAATCGGACAGAGGTTGTGGCCTGACCAATTGTGGGATCATATGAGTAAGGATTTTGAGTTAAAGATATGGCACAAGGGCCAAATGTGATTAAGGTACCTGAGGTAATAGGTGAGCCGTGTATGTAAGGATTTAGGTCTATATGACAAACGAGGTACTAAGTTGAGGTATAGTTGAATTCTATATATGTACTCGAAGATCGGATTGTCGAAAGGAGGTTAGTGGAAAGATGTTGTATCCTTCTATGTAAGGACATTAAGGTCTTTAGGAGGAAGAGGGCATGACCGCAAGGTTATATTGGAGGTTTTAGTGGACACTTTGATTAAGGAATGGTAATCCCATGGCTGGTCATACCTATCCTAATAGAATAAGGAAGGTAGGCAGTGTGTTGTAAGTGGAATCTTGATCGAGTAAGTGATTCAATTTTGGGATACAGGTTTCGAAAACCAAACTTATTTAAGGATATACGATACAGAGATATGGTTAAGGAATCAGATATGGTTAAGGAATCAGATCGTGTTCCAAGAGCAAGTACATGGATGCAATGATTAAGGAAGTTAAGATCAGATAGTGAGATTATGATGAAACAGTCACCCTTAGTTCAGCGATGCTAGTTTCGGGGTCGAAACTATTTTAAGGGGGTAGTAATGTAATAACCCTCATATTACCATAGGGATAACATGGTAGAATGGGTTGGATAAGGTAAGAAGATTATAGGGTTGAATAACTTAGAATAAGGATTGCTTCTCTGAGTTGTTATCGGCCAAGTTTCGGGGTCGAAACTTCTTTTATGGGGGAAGTGATGTAATACCCCTCATTTTTAGTAAGGATATTTGGATAAGTTTTCCCAACCTTAGTTCAATAATTATTTCGCTTTCAGAGGAATTCGGATTTTCCGTAACATCCATGATCTCCGAAATAATTCCTTGAGTAGTATAAAATACATTCGATATATTTTCGGGACTTAGAATATTTGTTTGGATACAAACATATAATTTCGGAGTTAAAACCATGCCCATATAATTTTTTCGGGCAAAAAGACCGGATTTGGCCTCCACCGCGACTTCGTGCACGTCGGCATGCGTGCCACGTGTCTTCTTCGCTGTCAAGTGCCTGCTCCTCCACGTCGGGGCTGGGTTTCTCCTTGGCTTATAAAAGGGAGCCGATCGAAGGGATTGATGGGCACCACTCCCGTCCCTTGCTCGACCTCCCCAACTCCCCTTTCGGTCCTCTTCCCGCCGGCAAACCAGAACCGCGCCGAGCTTTTGTGCTTCACCGCCGTTGCTGCTCTGCCCCTACTGTGCTGCTCCGCCGCTGCTGCTCCGCCGCTGCTGCTCCGCCCCTATTGTGCTGCTCCGCCGCTGCTGCTCTTCCCGGCGTCGTGAAGCCATCCCAGCTCCGCCACGAGCGCCACTGTTGTAGTCGCGTGTAGTTGTTGCTGCGTGCCTTCGTTGCCGCCGCTGTCGTCGTTGCCGCTGCTGCTGCTGGTTGCTTCTTCCCCGACGATGAGACATCCTCCCCGGCGAGAAGGCGCCGACGGAGTTGCCATTGTTGTTGTTGTCGTGTTGTTGCTGTTAATTGTTGAAGGAAGAAGATGAAGGTGGGCCCCCTCTTAATCAGCTCTTGTAATGGGCCGAAAGACTGTCCAGATTTAACCCGAAATCGATCGAGCGGTAAAATTTTGACCCACTTTTATCCGTATTTTTCTTTAGGAAAATTTAATTATATTTTTATGATTTAAAATCATAAAAATTTATTAAATTTAATTACTTGAGTTCATCCAGACAAATTAATTGATATTAGATAATTTGTCAGTTATAACGTTATTTGTGGGATCGCGTGTGGACCCGTAATCCTGCTAGAGCCATTTGAAGCATAGGCCATATCCTTGAAAAGGATATCATCAGTAGTCGTCTCGTCTAGATTCATCGCCGAATCTACTCCAGGCAAGTGGCGGTTCGCTCTTGCTTATCATTCCATATTTATATTGATTATCAATTGTTTAATTGTTAATTAATTTGGGATGAATTGTTGTTTTCGTCTGGGAACAGTTTTGATAACTGTATGTGATTTTAAAAGAGATATTATAATAGGTTGTATATTGCTAGAACAATGCTATTATATATATATATATATATGAATAAATACGGATATTATGATAGGTTGTATATTGCTAGAACAACGCTATTTTATCTGTGTTTGGCCCCGGTGGCTTTGATGTGAATTATTACTGTGTTGAACTGTTTAGTTAGCACGAGTATTCGTAGGAACACTATATACCTTGCGAGGTTTAGTGGTTTCTTTATAACTAGGTGCTAGGAGGATTATTCCTCTAGTACTTTTCCGGTCATGACCATACCCTTACTCAGGGTACGTGCACACAGCTGGTGCAGCCATTTGGGATTTATTCCCCGTGATATCTCTGGTATGGAGATCCGATATCTCTTGTGAGGAGATCTTAAAAGCTTGTAACGTGAATGTTCGTTTTGGAATTAAACAAGATAAGTGCCGTTGTGCACATAATTAATATACCCTTTGGCGAGTAGTGCAGCTAGGAAATAGTGCAACTAGGAAAACTCGTCTAGACTTTGATCAGAGTAAAGTTCTCTTTCCAATCTGAATTCGCATTACGCGGTGAGGTTGGTCGTGAACCTAAACATCAAGTCGTTGTAAACGCTTGTGTGTAATTATAATGTTCCATACATTTGTCATACTTTCCGATAAGACTCAATTCGTTGGAGTCTTCTCTTCATATGTTTCCTTAAGACTCATTCTCTCAGAGTCTTCTCTTGATCACGCCTTTTCGTATATTTCAATAGGAGTATGGTGGTTGACTATCGTCATCGACTATTATTCGGGAAACGATGAGTCTAACCTAATACGACTACTTAGAACCTATCTGATTTTCCCTTGCATAGTCTTTCATTAGACTAACCAACCGATTATATTCCAATGCATGGTTGGCTGGTGTCATCCATCTCATACGGCACATCAGATAAGCTGCATTTCCGATGAAGGCGAAACGACAATGAAGAAAGTTGAAATTTTGAAGAGTTTTACCAGGTTGAGATTCCTTGGCGGGTGATCGTTTCGATCAAGACCCTTGTGTTATTTATTTTTAAGACTTCCGCTGTGTTAAACATATTTTATATCAAAACTACTTTGTATTTCAGTTGTATTTCGGATTATGGATGTAATGCTAAGACAATGATTTTAATCAAAAGTTATGATATTTTGTATTATAACTGTTGTTTGATGAATTATATCAACGGTCCAAGCCTGGGGTGGCTTCGGATGTGAAATCCGAGGTCATTGGCGGTAATACCTTTCAAATATATATTTGGGGGTGTTACACTTGCCTCCCCGGCAATGGCGCCAATTTGACAGGCAAGTTTTAGTCATGTTACCTGGTCAAAATAAATCCTAACAAACCTAAACAAGTAGCAAAGGCAAGCAAGAGTCGAATCCCACAGGGAGGAGTTGTCAATCTTTATGTAAGTTCGCATGCAATGGTAACAAAGGGGGGTTTTGAGGTTGATTGGTTGTAAACAAAGCAAACAAGGGAAATAAAAGCAAAGAGTTTGTAATCAATTTAGGGAAAAACACTTAGCCAAACAAATATCCACTCTTCATATGATTGATTGGTCCTAGGTTATCTCTATTCCTTCCTTTGATTATTCCTGTCCCTATTCTGAATTAGTTACCAGTCCTACCAGTCCAGGCAACCCTAACTATTAAACAATCCCTACCAACCTTCAAGATTTAATTCAATAGCAGCAAGAAACATAGGAATTAACCAGGATACATGCAACACCACTACCCACAGTATTTAACATATAATCAAATCTCTTTAGTAAACTAGTCCTATCAGTCCTAGAATATCATGAATGCTACAACGGATAAGGAATCTCAGCCCGAAATATCCAAACCCTAGCAATAGACAATTACTAATATCAACTAGGTGATCAATCCAGTCAATCCAATAATAATCAATAGGAATATGCTCAGGAGAAAAAATATAATCCAAAGGCACAGGGGATAGAGTTGTAACCTCACAATCAAATCATACGAAAAGCTTCAGTTGTCGGACTAAGCAAAAGGGTGCTTAGTTCTTCATAGTCTTGGAAGAAAAACAATACTGAATGAAAAATAGTACGTAATAGCAAATGTCGATGATACCAAGATGAATGAATGGAGGCTATGGAATTTAGGTTAAATAGACTTAACCTAAATCCCAAGATCACAAACCTCATCTAAAAGGAAATAAAACTAAAGTGTCTAAATATAAAAGAATAAAAATCGGAAAATAAGAAAAAATAAGAAAACTCGGAAAAGCTTCGTGGGTCGCCTTCGTGTGCTTCCGCGGTCGCGGAAAATAGGAATCTGCTCTCGACTTTGCACAGCACAGGAATTTTCCGCGGGCGCGGCCAGATTTCCGCAGTCGCGGAAGTGGCACTCGTTTGCTCCGTGCTCCGTCTTTCGCCGCGGCTGCATCGTGACTTCGTCCTTGATCGCGGTTGGTCGCGGAAGCCCTTATCTTCTCCTTTCTTACTCATTTGTATGGATCTTCTTATATCCTTCTTCGTCTCCTCAGGTGGTTTACTCCTCGTTTTCTGGATGTCTTCAATTAGCTTCTCCAAACCACCATATCCACACTCCTTCTCTCCAACTCCATATTCCACAGTTGTGCTCTAAATCCCTACAAATGGCACCCTAAATACCGGTAACGATCCCTAGTTAAACCCTACAAAATAGTACTGATCACTAATCAATTACATGGACATGTATGGTGGATACGTGTTGGGCAGACCTACCTTAAGATTCTTCAAATGAGTTGTAGAATTTTAAGTTGAACTATGATTAGTAGATTCCTCAAACATGAGTGTGATATACCTCTTGCTTGGTGATTGGTAGTCTTTGACATTGTCAAACCCTATTGTGTAAAAGGCGGCTATAAAGGCAGTGATCGGGATTTCTGAAAATTGAGTGGGAGCTATAGTCACACAAGATTGGAGAAGTCTTCCTATTTATATATATGTATATGTATGGATATGAATGGTGTCTTGGCCATTTGAAGAGTAAGAATTGAAAATACATGGTCGTGCTCAAATGGATTAATAGTAATCATTTGTTTTGACAATTCAAGCTCGGAGTTCGAGAAACAATTTGAATATTGATATGGATTACATAAGATGTTATCATATCATCAAATTAGACACTAAGTGACAAAGGAATTGATATTACACAATTGTTTAAGGACAAGTGGGAGATTGAAGGAATATGTGTCCTTTAATCAAGATGGCAATTACTAATGATAGAATATGATTAATAATGGAGATTTTGAATCCGGATATTTTAGGTAGTCTTAGTGCTTTGCTAGAAGCCAACTATGACTTATGGGATAAATTGGATTTGGCCCATTGCTATTATATCCGGGTCCTATAAGGTCACACACAATAGAGTAATTGGGCTAGATCAAAGCAACCCGAGGCCCATTGTGGGACTTGGAGTTTTGGTCAGTGTATATTGTTGGAAGAGTGGATTATTCATCAAGTAATAATAAAGTGTTATCTATTTACTTGATGATATAAGGACATTTATCTTTTGAAAAGATAAGATATTGTATCAATTATAATATATATTTATATATATATACATATTAGATATGTACATAAAGTGATATCCCTTCCAAATAAAATAAAGGGATTTGCTCCTTTACGTGAAAGTGTAAGATAGATACAAGTTGTGGCTTTAGTGAATTGGCCACCGAAACCACATTAATTTTCACATACGGCCGTACTCCAATTTGGTGGAGTTTGTTTGTTCTCGTTCGTTCGTTCTAGCAAACGAAGGCAAGACGATCTAGTACCGTGCTCGTGTGGACTAAATAGAGGAGTCACACTTGAGGCTCTATTCTCTAGGGTGATCCCGGAAACAAGTTTTGTATCAAAAGGTATGTTACTCTTTCATATATGATTCGTATCAAGTTTATGCATGAGATCCTAAGTTAGATGTTAGAAAACTGTTGTTTGAAATTCCGCTTAAAGCATCTAAATCCCTACACTTGTAAGTAAACGGCATGCCTAGATCATCACTTCGGATGATTTTTATAAGTTGTTCATATACAACCTCTCAATTAGTTTCAAATTTAAATACATATGTAGGAGCTTCCAAGATCTACGCTTCTAGCCTTCTCTTTTGACACTTGTTTTGTACAAGTTTTTCAGGTATGTTTCTTGAGATTCATGTTTGAGCATTGCTTGGTTATTTGTTTAATTTTGTTAGTGTTCCCTTGTGTTGATTCAGAGGTGTTAGTGAAAATGTCGTTGCACATTCGACTGCCCTGGGTTGAATGAATGTGTTGCGAAATGGCAGGGGAATAAGACCTATTTATATACATGAGCATAAGGTAATTACAATAGATATGTAGGAGAATTGATAGATGATTTTACTTTAGGCATCAATGTATGAAATTAGGAATGATATTGCATAATAGAGTATGGACAAAAGGCTCTATAAATATGGTTGAGTTGCTTGGGTTTATGGTTGTAAATATAAATGTTCCGATAAGGTTGTTAGTATGAATAAAACTTTAAACTTACCAACATATGTGATGTACATATGTTATATGTCAGAAGTAAGTGTAAATTGTATGACTAAAATAAGCTTAACATGAAAATGCATCGCATAAAATACCTTGGTTGAATATGTAAAAGAATGATATGGACTGGAGTTCTAGTTCCCCTTCTAAAGAGTCGAAATTAAAAGAAAATCTGTCAAGTTTGGATGATGGTCATGTCCACAAACCCCAGTTCTACAAGATATATCTATGTCAATCTCATCTTCATATGATTGTAAGCCCTTGCTACTTGGTGTCATGTAGTTCCACTTTTAAGGTAATATTTATTAAAATCATCCTTCATATGTCACAGAGACTTCTCCATCATTTACAAAAACACAGGGAAATATCTTATCAAAATATATGTACCTGACTACTCCAAGAGGCACTGAACATCGAGTTAGGCTAAGAACGAAAATTGGAAAAATATGGCTTACGGATGGTTAGCAAAACTTTGTTCAGCTGTACTCACTTGCCTTTGGGCACTTTTTACTATTCTGTTACGATGGAAATTCTCATTTCCATGTCTTCATCTTTGACACGTCCGGTTGTGAGATTATCTATCCGATATTAGTAGAGGACGATTAAGACGAGGAGCTGAATGAGGAAGAGAAGGATGCTGAGAGGGAAAGAGATGTGTCACGTCGCGGTTAAAACATTTCATTTTATTAGATATTCATGTATTGTTGTGCTACTTGACTTATTCGTTGCTTATGACTTCTTTCAGGACTTTTTAGGAACATCACTTGAATGGGCTGAAGTATTCAGTTGTAACAATCCTCTATTCATTATTGAACATATCGTATCTGAGCAGTAACTTTTGTTTGGTATGCATTATTTTGTTGGAGTCAAAGTAATAATTGATTACATATATCTCTCATATAATTGAGTTTATTTAGTGGATCCTAACGCACCATGCAATGCAATACATAAGTGATGTTGTTAATAGTGAGGTACAACTTCGTATAGGGGAGGAGGTGGGCTGTGACTATGACAAATGCGAGGGCTTCTTCAAATTTGGAAAAGGGTGGAGGAAATTTTCTAATGACACTAAATTGACCGTCGAAGATGTATGTCTGTTTAAGCTGCAGAATCCGACTCCGATGTCTTATGTGGTCCACATCTTCCATTTTGTGTAGATCCGAATGTCGATCAAGAGACTTTCCGTTCCTAATTGATACTTGTTACCCCTCATGGTTGTTGAATTTGTGTTTTATCTGTGTAATGATGACATTCTTCATATGACGTTGTATGTCTGGCAAAGTATTCAAACCTGCAATATTTTGCTTAATACTTTTATCGCTATCGGGTTATGGAGCACAATGCCGACTTACACAAGTTTACGAAGTTATGGGAAGGGTTATTCGAACAATAACTAAACTTTGGTCAGGGAAGAAATGAGATTGCAAATTAGTTTTGCATTCCAATCGTTATTTGTAATGCGAAATGTAATGGCAGAATGTTGTGGTCAAAACAAATGACATTCTACCACAAATGAAATATGATTCATGGATTAGGCTAACCATTGAATTTGGTGGAATTCACAAAAAAAATTACGTTAGTCTTGTATTCATTGTAGTTATATGATGCTTTATTTTAGGGGCCATGTGGTATTCAACGTTATCAGGACCGGATCAACCGTCTTTGGGACCGGATCATAACATCAGATCGTGAATCGTAAGATTCTATATTATAACAAAAAGTATGTAGACAACCTAAGTTTGAGTTATAAATTTCATATATTGGGTAAGTAGTAATGTTATCAAGATAAATCAGAGTCATATTGAACTAAGTTTGAGTTATAAATCTTAATACTATAAATATATGATAATATACATTGTTATTTTTTACTTTTTAAAGTGTTGTTCATGGAGTATTGCAAGAATCGCGTGTAGGATCATTACAATCATATGTAGGATCAGAATCATACACAAGATTCTGCCCATTTTATTTTGTCAAATAAGATCCCAACTAGGATCGTGGATCATTTCCCCTTTCTTGGATCGTAGGATGTTTAGAATCGTAGATCCGGATCGGGATTTTGATCACCTTGGTCGTATTGATATTAGAATATGAGCTATGCTGATGGATATGACTCATACTGATATCTGTATTTGATATATTCTAGATATCATTATGAAACTGATATTTGTTGGTTGAAATAGGATATGGATATCAGGATAATGGTATGAGTCATATCATAGTGCTGATAGAGTGTTATTCAAATATCTCCCACAAAATGATTATATCAAAAGTATTACTCATATCTATACCGATACCCGATACCTTTATATCACTCATACTAATATATATAGATAATCAGACCGATGCCAGTACTCGATATCTCATATATTTGGTGTCGATACCAAATGAACCCTTAAATAATTATAGGTATGACAAGGATATAAAGCTTCAATTCAAAAAACGTGGGGGAGTTAGTATTATGAGTTTAATTGTATATGAACAACTTATAAAAATGTGTTTGTATTAATTCAAGCAAGAAAACAAGATTCATGGTTGGTTTTGAGTCTATATGTTTTATATGAAAATATACGATTCATACCACTATGTATGAAGGCCCGTAGTTGGCTTGAAACTGTTAGTTTCTCCACTACAAGAAGACCCATAGTTGGGAGGGGTTCTAATGGATCCAAAATCACTATATGAAAATTGAAACAAAGTGTTTCTCATGTAGAGACATGATGTTTTGTCAAATCGAAACAAAGTGTTTTTCTCATGTAGAAACATGATATTTTATGAAAATCGAAACAAAGTGTTTCTTATATAGAGACATGATATTTTGTCAAATCGAAACGAAGTGTTTCTCATGTAGAGACATGATGTTTTATTAAATTAAAACAAAGTGTTTCACATATAGAAACATTATGTTTTATCAAATCGAAGCGGGTTCGTTTCTCACATCCATGCGGGTTCGTTTCTCACATCGAATCCACTATATTTCTCACATCGAGATGGATTCGATTCGCTGCAATAAACAACTTCAAAGTTGGATAAAAATGATGGGCTATAACTACTTTAGCCATCCATTGATGTTATATATATGCAAGATTTCTTGCCAAGTTCATTTGGACCTAAATCATGAATACGACCAAAGTCTGCACTTTCAAACTTTTTATGGTTGGAAAAGTTCTTTTACATGGCTATGTTATCACCTAAAAATTTCAATGAAAAGGAAGAGAACATAAGCGCGGTTTTGTTGCACTTATAATTTATCATATTTGAGTTTTCAACCCTTTGTGTAGTGCTCTACTTCTGTTAATTGTGGTTTCTTCTGACTACCACTTTGAAGAAATATTGATGCCTTTAAGCTTAACAAAATGATGATGTGGTGATTTTATGAGAATCATAAAAGAACATAATATACATTGCCATATTAGTGCAGTTTTGGGGTTCTTGAAATCATATTAGCATAAAAGAGATATGGGTGTAATCTTAATTGATTTTCTTATATATCCTAATCTATATAAAAGTTAGCATTCTGATAGTATGAATGACATGCATGAATGTATTTGCTAAAAGAAAACCAACCCAAGTTTAGGGCAAAGCGGTGTGGTTTTCATGCTGTTACATATGTATTAGCACTTCAATGTTTGAAGCATATTTAAGTCTTCAACTGATGAGTTCTTCGTATTCTGCAATGAAGACTTATACCACCTGCCATTTCGGCCATGTTTATGAACATACGCGAGTGTTTCTTCTTCCACGTTCATTCCTTCCTGTAAAATGCGTAGGAAGGTCGACTTATGGAATTTCACATCCAGTCGTTTAGATCAGCCTCGAAAATGGGTGGTTTAATGGAAATAATGATACAAAGTAGGCCACCCAGCTTTGTGCATGTTCATGAGAAGCCTCAATCTATTCAGCTTATGTGTAAATTAATTAGCCACAAAGTAAAAACATCAAATAAGCTCACCCGGTTTCGTACATGTTCATGAGCAGGCTCAATCCTTTCATCTTCGGGGTAAATTAATTAGCCACAAAGTAATGGCGTTTTACATCAGATGGATAGGGCATGGATAGCTTATAAATATGGACAGCTAGGACATATCAACCCCAAAAGACCCTTAAAAAAACTGGTTGTCAAAATGGATTCATGTGCAACTGAGGCTGTGAATGTTGCTCCCACTAGCCGAACACACGCAGGGGGCCTGATTAGCAATCGTGGCATGTCCATGATTGCATATGCACCACTCGGAGGGAAAAGAAAGACATTTGATCGCAACGTGTCGCAAGTTGAAGAGTGCTACATTGGGTTTGAGCAATTGTCTGAGGGGATGGTTTGCAAATTGAAAGTCATAGTCTGCAGAAAATGGGATGCAAGTAACACAGCTAGAAAATACATTAGCACAAATTTCATCATCTCCGATGACAAGGTATGTACGCGTGAATACCACATTCTTTTTCCTCGCACAATTTTTAGTAGTTAATCTTACACTTTTGTGCAAATTGCCTTCTTATAAGGGGTGCTTTACATTGTACTGCTAGGAGTGATATTTATCATTGCTTTGTTTCAAATCTTATCGAAGGGCAAGTTTATAGCCTCGGTGGTTTTACGATTCAGCCCAACAAAGAAGCCTATCGCATCTGGAATGATGACCCATATATCATCCAACTTGATGGAACACAGTGGTTAGAAAGCTTGATTGTGATGTATCTGGGTTTGAGCGGTATCCATTCGAGTTGATTCCAATAGAAGATATTGAGTTGATTGGGTCCAAGTTCCTTATTGGTATGGCATCAAAGGGCACATATAAATCAGGATTCAATAACTTAGAATAAGGATTGCTTCTCTGAGCTGTTATCGGCCAAGTTTCGGGGTCGAAACTTCTTTTATGGGGAAAGTGATATAATACCCCTCATTTTTAGTAAGGATATTTGGATAAGTTTTCCCAACCTTCGTTCAATAATTATTCCGCTTTCAGAGGAATTCGGATTTTCCGTAACATCCATGATCTCCGAAATAATTCCTTGAGTAGTATAAAATACATTCGATATATTTTCGAGACTTAGAATATTTGTTTGGATACAAACATATAATTCCGGAGTTAAAACCATGCCCATATAATTTTTTCGGGCAAAAAGACCGAATTTGGCCTCCACCGCGACTTTGTGCACGTCGGCATGCGTGCCACGTGTCTTCTTCGCTGTCAAGTGCCTGCTCCTCCACGTCGGGGCTGGGTTTCTCCTTGTCTTATAAAAGGGAGCCGATCAAAGGGATTGATGGGCACCACTCCCGTCCCTTGCTCGACCTCCCCAGCTCCCCTTTCGGTCCTCTTCCCGCCGGCAAACCAGAACCGCGCCGAGCTTTTGTGCTTCACCGCCGCTGCTGCTCCGCCCCTACTGTGCTGCTCCGCCGCTGCTGCTCCGCCCATGTTGTGCTGCTCCGCCGCTGCTGCTCTTCCTAGCGTCGTGAAGCCATCCCAGCGACCCAGCTCCGCCACGAGCGCCACTGCTGTAGTCGCGTGTAGTTGTTGCTGCGTGCCTTCGTTGCCGACAAGTATGTGGTACTCAGCAAATTTTGAGATGTTAGGCACAATGCTGGTACTCAGTATGTGGTACTCAGCAAATTTTGAGATGTTAGGCACAATGCTCTGCGATTACAAAAAAAAGCTTTACCTCATTACATGTTTTCCCACATGTGCAGGGGCCGAAGTATCAGAATAACTTTATGGGGGCCTTTGTGTGATACATTTCTACTAAAGAACAAGCGTTGTGTTGTCATGCACATAGCCATATTTGCGTCAATGAATGTTAGAGAATTCAGAGGCACTTCTCACGCAATTTCCTTTCCTTTCTTAACTACTTTATGCCCTTCTGCCTTTTCTTTTCTATAGTTTAAAGCACTGCTCCAAATTGCGCTCCTAACAACAAGTGTATTTGCAGGTGACCTCTATTTGTCAAGCATATTAGCGTCTGCCATATATGACAATGTAGAATTTCCAGCCATTAATGCCTTGAGAGAAATCATGGGGTAAAGTCCTTCGTAATGGACTGTGCTGAATAAGATTTCTTAAGGCACCATTCATACTTAATACAATTACCTTTGTAGGAGTACACTAATTCCCACCACTTGCAACTGTCCAAAGAACGCTTCAACCCATACAAAGACATTATTACAATTGCTGCGCATGGGAAGTGATCAAAAGAAAACGAATAAGAAGGTACTTTTCTGAACAATAAATCACATTTCATGTTCTTGCTATCCTTACTAATTTATACCAAAAAATGCCAGCAATCTATTGCTATGAATTGCAAAGTTAAAATTGAAAGCATCCGGACAAAGAACAGTTGGTACTATTTCTCATGCGGTGCTGAGAAATGCAAGAAAGGGGTGACATGCTCTGGAGGTCAATTCTGGTGCGTGTCATGTTAAAAAATTTGTGAATTTCCCCAGACCATGTATGCTTTCTTTCTCGCATGTTTGTGAGAGTTATTGTTCATGCTTCTCTATTGTCTAATGATCCTAGCTTGGTACTTTTTCAGTTATAGATTGCACATGGAAGTCTCGGACAAGACAAGCAATGTTGTGGTGACTGCTTTTGATGAGATCGAACAAACATTGGTGAACAAGACAGCCAACACATTGCTTGAGGAAGTTGGCATAAGGAATTTTCCATTACCTAACTATTAGGAAAAACCATTAATTGTTTTTGTAGCATGTTCTTATATGTACCTTATTGTGTAGGACAATGCGGACGAAAGTGTGCTTCCCCCGGATATCATGCAACTCCTAAACACATAGCACATATTAGAATTGAAAACGCACACTTACTATGATCATGGGGCATATAAAAGCTTCACGTGCGGTAAAATAGTAGAATGTTTCCCACCACCAAAGGTATATGTCTACCATGAAATGTCAAATCTAGTTTATCTGTTCTCATACACCCTAATAATACATAAGGAGTTTGTTTTCTGTATCATATGTAGCATAGTAATTGTGAGAGTGTTGATATCGATGAGGCTTCAGTGGCCGATGTTGTGAATCCTCAGAGGCCGACGTCTTGATCCCAGGTGATGTTCCCTCCATTTCCAAAGTGCGTGTTCATAATATGATTATATGCTAGATATTGACTAGGGATGGCAATGGGTCGGGTGATGGACGGATGGACCACATCCATCACCCGACCCGATTTTTATATTCGGTCACCTGACCCGCACCCGCACCCGAAGGGGTGCATCATCCGAACCCGATCATCCGCGGGTGATCGGGTGGGTCGGGTGATTTTTGGGTGAATTATATCATATTTAATTTTTATAAAAATTTAACTATAAACTTTTTAAATCACAATAAAAAAGGAAATTGACAATAAAGACGTCTCATACACGGCCACAAACATAATCAAAGTCTAAAAAGTCTTCAACATTAAGACAATCCATCTAGAAAATTAAGAGCAAGAAGATTGATCGGATTGTGGCATGTGAGAAGATGGTGTTGAACCCGGTTGAGAGAAAAAAAATTGATCCTCCAAATTGTGCCCGCTAGCCATTAGAATCAAAATTCATGCATTTAGAAATTAACCAAATATCAATAAACTAATGATACAAACAAATATGTGTGACACTCCTGGCATTTACAAATATGAATAAACTAATAATACAAACTAACCACTAGCCATTAGTAAATATGCCTATCCTGCATCTACAAATATGAATAACCAAAATATATGAAGTACTATTTTACTTAAAAAATCGATTATTGACAATTAGGTGTATTGTTGTGTATGAATTTGATCCACTAGTAAATATTGGTTTTGTGTATGAATCTGGATTGAATTTTTAATAGCTCTAAATATTTACAGTATTTCAAATTCTCATAATACACTACAGTACTTCATATTTGTAAATAAATCAAATTCGCGGGATATACATCATACATTCATAATTGAAATTAGCAGTACTTCGTTTCACCCCTTTTTATGAGATCTTGTTCATGATATAAACATACAAACAACACCGAACAAAAGCAAACAATGATACAAAGTACAAACAACGCTGAGCAAAAGCAAAGCAAAATTAGAGATTAAATCAATACAATCAGTATCGGATTTTGGATGTTTAATGGAAGCAAACAATGAAACTTTGTGAAAACTTACCTCTTAGAAGAGTAGGTGGCGGGCTAGCGACGCTGCGCGAAGGCAAGGGGGAGGAGCCGGAGAGCAAGGACTCGGACAAGCTACGTCAATCTGTTAAGTATTTTTTACCCATTCTCTCTATTTAGTTGAACGCTAAGTATATTTTGTTCATTCTCTCTATTTTTTGTTTTGTTTATCATTGTACCCATGTTTATAATGGTTGGATTGATGTTTTATGCCATGTTCTTGCAAATCATGAGTGAGTAATTTGTTATGTTAGGATTGGGAGTAGCCCAATGGTGATTATGTGATGATTTGGTAAATTTTTCTCTTTGGTTGGATGAGTTTTGAGTTACTACTCAAATCTTACACACCAAGTGTTTGTGAAAATGCTTATCTAGTATTTTTACATATATTAAATGTTGGATATGCATTGAACGGTGATATTTGACATTGGAACCTCAAGATTTGAGCTAGGACTTTTAGGATCACGAAAGTAGACCTATTTTCCTAGTGGTTGTGTGAATTGTCATTTTGCTTAATGAATCTAATCTTGCATTAATTACCACAAAAGTAGGAATTAAGTAGGATTAGACTAGTTTCTTATACCTTGAAAGAGGATAAGAGATATATTAGGACATTTGACCATTGGAGACCATTACTTGCAACCTTAGAGATTTATTTGCTTGTCATTACATGATCTCATTTGTGGTGAACCCCAATCCTAGCTTTTCATCATTCAATCAACCCAAATCTACCTTTTATCATTTTAGTTAGCTCTAGATTTAGCATTTCTTGTTAGCTCTATAAAATCAAAACCAAAAACTCTACACCTCTTGTTTGATCTAGATTATTAGTTTGTGTAAAATTGGTGATCAACGAGTGCTCCCTTGGATTCAATATCTTTTATATTACTCGATAGTACCATGCACTTGCGAGCCTATCAGGTGTGCAACATTTTTTATTGTTATTCTTGCCAACAAATAAGTTTGTGTTATATGCAGATTTGAACAAAGAATTACAACAAAGGATGCAGAAGAGAGCCCTGCAAAAAAGGGTAAGTTGGTCAAGGCTTCAGTGCAAGAGGAATACACGGATATAAAAGTGTAAAAGATTGAGCAGTTGGGGCTCTTTGTGCGACGACTTCATCCAACGAAAAGAGTCTGAAGTTGATTTGCTTAATCTTATGTTCAGTAATTCCAACTAGGGGTTTACAAATAATGCACTTTTTAATCCATGTCCATTGTTTCACTCATATATGGAAGTTGAAGTTTTTATTTCCACAACTATACACGTTACTCGCAACCCTAAGTGGTTGTTTGACATATTTGAGGATCCGATTCAAAAAAGTGTACAAAACTAAAACGCAACAAATGGAATCGCATCACCCCAGAGTTAAGAATGATTTGTGAGTAGTAATTGCAAAGTAAACAACTTTTGGCATGCTTTGTAAAGTTGCCTCCTCTATATCAGTTCTAGCTTTATACTATATACAAATTTCATAATATAAAGTGCACTTTAGTTAGATGGTTGTAGTGATCAATGAAATAAAACTCAGGCTGCCTCAATTTTGAATTACTGTACGAATCAAACCAAATCAGTCAACGAAAGAGTAATCTATGTTCACCTCCGGACACATGCATCGAATGTTACTTTTATGGGGAAGTTAAATTACAAAAGGAAAATAGGTATAATAAGTGTCTCAAAAACAAATTGATCTTGGATAAGATTCCCATTATTCTATTACTCAAACAAAGTCACGCGTCTTAAAATAATTTATGTTGACCTCATGACAGATGCACCAATGCTCACGTTTACCGCAAGACAAAATACAGAGGTAAAACAAGTTATAATTGTTGCAACAAATTATAATCCATCTTAGGACCATACATGTATACATTTTTGTATATAATTAACATGATGCTAAATGTTAGATTTACGGATGCTAAGTTGTAATCTGTGGCCAAACCCCTATGAAAAAAACTGATATATGAAAACAACGAACTAAAGGAATTTATCTATATATTAATTAAGAATGAGGTAGGAAATGAAAAGGACCACCACCGTTTTCCTATATCAAACCTTATTTCTGCTATCATTTATTACTAATTAAAGTTCCCTATCCTGCTGTGACTTTTCACATCTACATTCCTAGAAGCCACATACCTTCAAACGTTTCCCTATGAGTCTTCATTCTTTGACACCAATGAAGAAACCAATGGTTATTGAAAATTGAGGTATGTTTATCTTTCCCTTCAATCATATTCTAAGTACAAGTGCAGAAGTGAGACCACCATGCAACGGGTCAAAGGCTAGTCCATCTGGGAGCATTGTGATGTCTGTCTCTACTTGGTGCAACTAGCCTACGTCGAACCATCGGCTATGATACCACTTGTTGGGGGAAGAGATCTTGTTGGGCCACAACCACCGCCCATCACATAAGTCCAATGTGGTTCCATCCTAAGACTAATTGACAATAGTATGAGTAACCCATTTACTTATATGTTAGGCTTGGAACCTCCACATTTTCAATGCGGGATTCACATGTGACCCCAACAGTAACCACATACACAAACCAACACAATGTAATAAAATGAACATAAACCAACATGCATAAACAATCTTTAGGTGAAAAAAACACCTTACCAATAGTCGGACAAGCCAACAAACCATGAAATAAAACAAATATACATGCAATTGGATGTTGAATACAGAAAAACCTATTTTCACTTCATCCAAAGGGTCAGACTACGGGATACGATCGATAGCTTCCATTCCTTACTACTTCACCATGTTTTATTTATTACTATTAGTATTAAAGACGTAATTGAATTGCAAAATAAGTTAGATAAATAGGCCTTAGACTCCCATGGAGTTGAAAATCTACTCTACCTATAGAGTTTAACAAAGGGTAGCTATCAATTTAAATCAATGGTCTAGATCTATCAATCACTTATAACTTCAATGGAAAAAAGATGTTTGAGTAATCAATAGAAAATCCATCCTTCACATAAATAAATGAGAAATAATATTGATTCTTCTTTTTTCTCCCACACACTATCAAACACCGATGAACCCATAAATCGTCTTGTCTTCTCTTCGATTTTTTTATGGACTGACTATGAAATTATGAAACCCATAATAGTGCCATCTATAGATCATAGGTTCATGTTCAGAAGGAAGCTAACTCACTTTGGTGGAAAATATGAATTTAATCAATTTCTCATTTGACCTTTTGTGAATGGGGATTTTACCTTTATTTGCTCACATGTTTTCTTTCCATGTAAGATTTATGAGATTAATAAATATGGACCATTAATCTACATCAATGGTTAAAGTTTACACAACTTTATAGAGTAACTAGCATAAAACTCGAGGGGAGCTGAATCGGCTAAATAGAGGTAGTGAAAACGTGTAAATAAATTTCTAATTTCAGTTTCCAAAGGATATAATCAATGTGTATTTGTTTAAATTGGTAAAAAACTCTTCATGAACCCCGGAAAATGAAATTTCACCGCTTCAATACGGTAATATGAATACGAATCTCTTCCTTATAAACGTCGCATGCGAGATCCAATAACACAAGATATACCCTATCTTCCATCACACATCCTCTTCATATATCAACATGAAATCAATTCCAAAGACCTGGAGATTATTCAGTTGATGTAGAGACATGAAGGAATTTTATGATTTCCATAAGCATATGGACATCTTACTAGTTGCAGTATTTCAACTATTCGATTTATATTACAGGTAACATTCAGTTAAGTATCTTTTCAGTCTTGCTCTCTCAACTCAAATATATATATAAATATTACTTGCATACAATGCTTTATCCATAAGTAATGTTTTCTTCATCAACAACTACAATACTTCTCTCTATTTTATTTATTACTAAAGGTATTAATTCATGTCGTACTGATAAATTACACACTGTTTCCACATCGTCATATTCGTTGGAGAATCCAGCAAGGTGTAGTCTTTGAAGAGGCAATTGTATGGGGTGTGAGAACAAGACTTTGAAGGTGAATTCTGCACAACAACAGAGGGTTTGTAGGGGCAAAATACAACAAATATAAGCCATTTCCAACACCTCGTGCTTCCTCAAAAACTCTGAATTAAGTTGCCACATCCTTCTCCTCCAACAGCCGCTCCGGCTCCTCAACAACTTTTATCTTTCTCACCACCTCCATCCGCTCCTTTCCTCGTAGCCTGAAGGTCGTACTTCTCGTCCAGCCTCCCTTTCGTCCCGCTCATTGACATTGTGTGTGCACATTTTATTAGGAAAAATGCAGAGAAAAAGCACTCAATATATATCAGTCCTAACTTCAAACCCATATATGGTTGAAAGATTTTTTCATATAAAATGCAGAGAGAAAGCAAGCAATATATTTGGATTCAATTCGTCTACATTATTAATATTTTTTTTGATTTACATCAAGTCTTACATCCTTCTAACCGAAAAAAATAATCCTTTTTCACGTCCTTCTTTGTTGAACTAATTAATATTAGTTTAAGTTATGGTTGAACTAAGCATTACATATTCTCAAAAAGAATGAACTAAGCATTACATGTTTTGTTAATCCTTGAAAAAAGCGTAAAACATTAAGGCCATTTGGAGGAAAAATTGCCTCTCTAATATTTATTTTCTCTCACTAAGCGTACAAATTATACAAAATACATATAAATAAACTTCTTCTAATAAATATTATTCTAAAGGCGATGAATATATCTTATACCCCTCAAAGCAAGTCATTTGTTGTATGAAAGACACATGTCTATCATGCACTGCAATTTTCTTTTCCAACATATAACCCCCATACTGATTTTAAGAATTATATGGAGTATTCAATTTTACAAGACTCATTCAATAATAGAAACCAGTGCAATTTACCGCGTAGTTACACTTATGTAGACGTCTTTTTTATTACAAAAAAGCAAAACAAGTATGATATTTACGATAGCGAACTTTATTCAAGAGTTTTCTTTCAATTTCTAGAGCTTTCTTTGTTATCTTTGAGTTGAGTTTCATCACTGGCCTATATTCTCCTCATAAGATTGGGCTAAATAATAGTTTTGGACAACACATTACTAAATTTCGAAATACATGAGGGGAACCCACCATGATTATCAAACAATAGTAGTCAATGTTGATACTACAAAAAATTTAATTTTAAGAAAGTAACATAGTATATACAAGATATAAACCCTATATCATATTTTCTATCTAGGGTTACTTCATTCTTAAACTAAATCTTAGTGTTTCTATTCTGATCGATTGAACTTCTAACAATTTCAACATTCAGAATTTGATATTATTGAACAAAGACTACCACTTAAGAACATTGATATCATATTTGGAACACATATTTCACACAAGAAAGATTTTCAGCAATCCACCATACTTTTCTTCCACATAAAACATTGTACAAAAAGGGATGTGAATAATACAACAAGTAATTTCTCAGGGGCTAAATATGAAATGCAATGATGCATATACAACGATATATATATATATATATAATACACAATCATCATAATGACATTTAACCCCAAAAAAATGTTTTCAGAATCACAAAATTTCATTCAAGAGCATGGTCTTCCATAGCTTTACCATGTCACAAGTACTATGGAACTTTCATTAATCTATAAAAGTTTAATTCTTGTAACAGTGATAAATACGAGTAATGTATACTCACGCCGTAAAAAATATTATGTTATCTAAAAATGCATAGTTATCTTTAATTAAAACTATTATAAAGAAAAATATACATCTACATTACAACCATTTATTATACGATATTTCTATTTTGGATAAAATAATCAACCTTATGTACAAAACATGTGTCACCCATGCACCATTTCATTTTGATTTGATTTATCTACATGTTTTCAATATTTTTTATTTAGTTCACCATTTTTAAAAGTCATTAAGTAGCATTACTTAACCACATCAATTTCCTAACAAGGTGACAACCAAGATGTACCCATGCATACACCACACTGTGATCGTCCCGTTTTTTATGAGGGAAACAGTTGGTGGTTCACACGAAACCAACTCCGGCTCGTCTCTCCCGGAGGCCTCTCTCCCCGTTCCCTGCCGACTGTCTCCGGTCGTGCCAGACGCCGTCCGATCCCGAGCTCTGACCTGAAAAAGAAGAGGGGCACGAGGGTGACCCCGGGCTTGCCACTCCAATGCTCAAGTCATTACTCAATCCGCAAAAAAGGGCAGTAAGGGCGGTGGAGTATGGAACACGATAGAGCTACAGTGCGGTAGAGTATATAGTAGGATCGGGCTACATTGGCGGAAAGAGTGTAGAGAACGATAGGGCTATAGTGGCAGAAAGAGTATAAAGTACAAGTTCTCGGTTTTAACCAATAGGGTGGGAGAGAGAGTCCAACCAGAGAGAGGGTCGAGAATCCTTTTCTCAGTTACAGTCTCCCCCTTGTATACCTGAGGCCTAATAGCCCTTTGCGTAGCATAGTCGGCCCAGACCGTGAGGGGGGCTCTAGGACCGGGCAGCCGGGTGAGGCCGGGAAGAAGCCGGAAGGGTAGAGCGAGAAGGGGGGCGTGGACGGTATAGCCGGATCCAGCTAAGATAGTGCTACTTGGGGCCTTGCTTCGAGTCGGGCGGTATTGCTAATTGGGCTTTTCCCTTGCTTGGGCATGCGCTCTTGGGCGGGCTAAATTCGGCTCCTACACAGCCCCTCAAGCCGCGCTGTTAAAGTCCCATCCGGCCGGGGGGCTTGATCTTCAAAGGAGGCGGGTGGCTTGCTATGGTCGCGGACCTTCTTAACTGGCCACGGAGGGGAAGACTATTTTTTCCTTTGCTATTATTGTAAGGAAGGCGGTAGGTCCCATACGTCCCATCTGGAGGAGCGACTATAAAAAGGCGGTGTCGCTTCAGTTCTTGCTCAGATCTCTCCTTCTCTTTTGCTCAGATTGCCTAACACACTTGCTTCGATACTTGCTCTGGATAAATGCTTTTATATTTGCCTTGACTCTTGCTTTCTCCCTGCAGTTTCTTGCTTGATTGGGTCTCTCGAACCAAGCACAAACCCACTTGCTTCTTCTCCTTCCTCCTGCAGGTGGCCGGGTCACAAGGTGGTCGGAGGGGCGAGATCCCTTTCGAGTCGGGTGGTCACCGTTACTTTGCGTCCGTGAATTGCGATGCCAGGTTATGCCGGCAACAGCGTGTAGAGTCTGTATAAATGTGGCTGACGTCCCTTAGGACGCTCTTGGCTTTGGAGCACCGCGGCCGCCTGGACGCAAATGAGAAATCGCCTTTTGGTCCAGGGGATGAAGGGAGGAGTGGAGCAGGGGCAGTGAGGGAAGCATTTTGCTTCCTTGCGCATGGAGAGGCTCTTGTTCGCTTTGCTGACTTCCTAACCGTGGCGCGTGGGGTGGTGGTGGTGCTTGAGGCTGAGGGCAGGGGGCTTGTCCTGGTGAAGCCGTGCGGCTAGGGATGAGAAGATGCTCTCTCGAGCTTTCTCGGCCAGAAGGAGTCAAGCTGGCCTGCTCCTCCCTCTCCACAAGATCTCCTTACATCTTTCCCTCCGCGGGTTTTGCCAGCCTCTTGTGCTTGGGGTGGAGCCTGAGGGAACGTGAGTCATGTTCACGTTCGCCTCGAATCCCCAGACTTGTAGCTTCCATGGGGACCTTAGAGCCCACAGATGGCGACTGTGCTTGCCGTCCTCATCCTCGTTTTCTTCTTTTGCTAGATTCATTCTTGTACACTTGCGGCCGGAATGGGTTTGCTACTTGTAATCTCTCTTGTGACCTTGGATTGACATGAATAATGAATGCGTTTTTTTTTTTGCTTACTTGCTCATCCCTGTGTTTATTGCTTGCTTTCCCTTGTTCGCGTTCATAATGTTTTTTCCTTTCCGGTATCTTGCTGATGTGCCGCGGGCTATGCCCCCGGGTGTTGCGATCTTGCCTCGTGTGGTGTAACTTTCGCCCTTCGCTTCACCGTTGTTCCTTTGTCCGTGGAAAAACTGTCGAGCTTGAAAGGTTGCTTCAAACGTTCCTGATTCATGCTTGCCGATTCATGCTTGCTAATGTCTACCCGACCTACTTTTCGTCTGTGGACAGGTTATTGGGTCCATGATGGCAGTTTGAACGTCGCTTGAGCGGTTTCCAAAGCGGTTGATTCGTGACAGTTTCTCTGACCCCATAATCATAACCGTCCCGTCACATCAATGGTATAAATTGGGAATCCAGCCTTTCCCCGGTGTGTTGCTTCTCCTTTCTCGCTCTCTTCTTTTACTCTGCCATTGCCATTCTCCTTTCTCGAGCTTCTTCGTGGAAGGTACAGGGTGGACCAGGGCTCCTTGTCTTTAATTGGGTAGGTAAGCAGCCCTCTTTCGCCTTTTCTTCCCTTCTTATTTTTGCATTTTTTCCCTTCGTTTGTCAGTCGAGAGAAAGACAAAAACCTAGCTTAGGGCAAAAATGACCTTGCCAGTAAAGTTCCGCCGTCATTGCTCTTATACTACTTGTTTCTTCCATGATGTCCTTACTTATTTATTTTCATACCGGCAAGCTCGCTCGAGGTTTTTTCTGCGTGCTTTTCCTCGAATCGGTTTTCCATACTCCTAAAAGTCCCTACTTCTAGAGATTTTTCCGAGTTCTAGCGACAGAGACAACCTCCCGATCGGGCCTGGTGATCGAAGAGTCCTGGTGGTCAACGTGGGGCCATCAAGCACGGAGCCCCAAGCTCAGGTGTCTGAGTCGGCGGAGTCTCAGATGGCGGATCTTCAGGCGGAGGGGTCCTGGGTGGCAGAACCTCAGATGGTGGAGCCATGACCGGAGGAACCTCAGGGTCGTCGTCGGGGGAGCCGGCTTCGAGCGGGGCGGCCGAGAGGCCTAACGGTAGGGTCATTCCCCCCCATCTTGCCTGGGAGGGTCAAGTCGGTCTGATTCGATGGGGACGAGGACTTCAGGGCGTACGCTCGCCAAAATGGCCATTGCTCTAAGTCGACCTTTGTGGACCTTCATGTCATCCGGAAAGAGTACGACATTCCTCACGGTGTCTCACTTGCACTGTTGCTTCCCAGGAGACGTTCCTTGTATGCGTACCCCGGCGCGGTGGCGACGAACTTGGAGGCTTTGAAGGCCGGCTTACGCTATCCCGCTCATGGCCTAGTGCTCGCATTGCTAAGAGGGTTGGGGATCGCACCAATCCTGTTGTACCCAAATGCGTGGAGGTGGATATTCACCTTCCCGGTGACGTGCCACGAGGTGAGGGTCCTCCTTACCTTTCGGTGATTTATCACTCTTTTCTCGGCCTGGACTTTTAAGGCCGGCTACTTTACCCTGAAGATGTAGGCCGACAGTAGGATGGTTCTCCCCTCCAAAGTCAAGGACTGGGATGCAAAGTGGTTCCTGGTCGTGAGTGACAATGTCGACAGCCTTGGGGTGACGAATGCCCCCCGCAAAGGGGTCTAAGCTGAATCGCTCCAACACCCTACCCGTGGACGTCGGGAAGGAGTTTGTTGATCAATTTACGGGCCCTTCTAAAGAGTTGGTCAAATGTACTAATTTCCTGACTCCCGAGAGAATGACTGCTGCAGGGTTGTTTACTCTGTGGGCCAACCCTAATGGCCGACGAAGGGGTAGGAGCCCCCATGCTGCTCCGCGACCCTAGTGATGGCCAGTTGTTGTGCCTTTTCTTTTCCTTTCTTTCTGGTACCCTAATGCTTCTTGCCTCTCTCTCTCTTGTTATATTGCAGGCAACATGATGGGCCCAGACGACTTCGAGAGCAGAGGCGAGTCGGATGGCGGCTTTGCGGGAGTGCATGGATAGTAGGCTGATCAAGGGGCAGGGTCCAACCTTAGCCGGGGGTACGAAGATAGAGCCGGCGACCAGGTTACGGGGCCAGGGGGTATGGGTCGATGTGCAGGACCCACGAACCCTAGCGTGCACGCCCGAGAGGAACCTTACTGGAGGGGCCGTAGGGCAAGCGTCGGCCACGGGGCCGTCCCGCCTACACAGCTTGTAGACCTGGAGACTCCGTTGGGAGGTGAAGAATCCAGGTCTCGTGGCCCGCAGGATCCGGCTTCCCTATTGAGTAGCTTGTCGTCCCTCCCCATGCTTCCTACCAGCGAAGTGATCAAGGTCCTCCAGATGCTTGTCGGCTTCCCGCTGGGTGTGGCCTAGGTGAGGGCGCTCTCCCTTAACGACGAGGACATTGACTCGATGTTGGGTACATCCTGGCTTATGGTATGTTTGCTTTTCTCCTTCCTCTTTCTTTCCTTGTCGGGTTGCGCATAGGGTATTGCTAGGGTGACTTTGTTTCTTGTCTATGGATTTCTGCAGGCGAGGCTCATGCTCGGGGAGCGCCGCCAACGTGCCCAGGCTTCGCCGTAATCTATGAGGCAGGCGGAGGAGCGGGCGCATTGTGCGGAGGAGTTAGGGCTACAAGCCGAGGAGCGCGCTAGGCAGGCTAAGGAGCAGGCACATCAGGCTAGGCGTAGGGCTGGGGAGGCAGAGCATGAAGTCGCCAGGCTCAACCGAGAGGCCGAGGAGGCTAGGATGGAGCTTTCCCGTCTGGGCCAGGAACGGTCAGGGCTTCTCTCGGAACTTGAAAGCTCGCAGGTCACCATTGCTAGCTTCGCCGATCAAAGGCAGGCGATTCGGGAAGAGGTGGTGAATGAGTTTGTGAAGGGGCCACGTTACAAGCGGAGATGTGCGCACTTCTCGCGCCCTGTGGAAGTCAGGGGTCAAGACAACATGAACCAGATGGATCTTCATGCGGGCGTGACTCCTATTGTTTTCAACCAGCGTGCCTAACCAGTAAAGCCAAAGAGGGCTAAGCTTTACCGACCTCCCTCAGTTGGTCAGGTGGTAGAAGACCATCCCGGCGTTTTGGAAGCATGGGGTGTGTCTAATTTTACCGACCTCCCTCAGTAGTTATTATTGATATATATAGTTATATATATGTATATATGATTATTGTTATTGTCGTCGTAATGACGGTATGACGTGTGGACTTTGTTTGTTATGTGTAAACTTTATAGTCATTAAGTATGGACTTTAATAAACGTGTGTATCAGGGATGTTATGGCCTTGCGAGGCATAATGATCTCTTTATAACTCGGAATTAGTCGGAATAATTCTCTAATACTTTTAAGGTCATGACTATTGTTTCTTATCCACTCGTTAAGGATAAGAGGTGTTTAAGCACCTTGCTATAGCAATTGGGTTGGACATAATGTCGCCTTGTGTTGTTCTCGTTTTATTCGAGATTGTATTATAAGCTTTAAGAATAATTATGGTGTGGTGAAATTAAATAAGATAAGTGTTACAAGCACATAATTACTAAACTTCGAGCGAGAAGTACAACTTGGAAACCGCTCGTGCTCCAACTTAAGCGGGTCGTCTTTCCAATCTGGATTCGCATTATGCGGTGAGGTTGGTCGGGCCCAATTATTCAACGGAGTTTTATATATGTTGTGTGTAATTTAAAACGCTCCAAAACAAATAATATCTTCTTCTCATAATACCCACATTCATTCGGGTATTCTCTTGGTGCATATCTCTTTTGACCATCTTTTGTTCAGTGGAAGTATTTTAGTTATATATCGTCTATCGGTTTTTATTCGAGAGACAATGATAGTAACTAAATATGACCACACAGAACCTCACATAAAGTACCCTTGCGTAGTCTTTCATTAGAGTGACCAACCTTTCATTTTCCTTGCATGGTTGGCTGGTGTCATCCGTCCTATACGGCACATCAGTGGTTGGTCTCAGACGCCTTGAAGTAACAAATCGAAGACGAAGGCTTGAAGTACTAGGACAATAATTCTCCTAATACCAAGTTATAAAGAAACGGTTAAACCTCGCAAGGTATATAGCGTTCCTACGAATACTCGTGCTAACTAAACATACAACTCCACATCAATTTCACACCAAAGTCCATCTAGCACCCTATCATAATAAATATATACATTCGAGGGTCATTGCTTGCAATATATACAACCTAATATATAATTCATTTTCCACACCATTATATCACATAAGTTCCTAAACACAAATTTCAACAATATCTATCCCAACTTAAATAAAACAATTAATTAATTGTCAGATAAGAAAAATATGGAATAAATGAAGAGTGAACCGCCACTTGTCTTGCGTTACAGAGTAGGTCGAACGGCATAACAAGACCAGTTGCTTTTGAACAACGAATTGGATTCATGCTTTAATTCCGTTCCCAAAAGTGATTTCATGACATACCCAATTCACACAAAATAAATAAATTATAATTAGATAACTTATTCAATAACGAAAATTTAAGGATACTTGTTTCGATTTCTAAATGAATTAATTTAAATTTAAATAAATCAATTATCAAGGCTCTACAATAAAACGATTATTTATACGATACCAAAAATTCTTTAGTCGTATATTCTCAATAATCATAGCATAAATAAATAAATTTATTTATTTATTTACAACACTAATTAATTCTCTAACCCAACAATTTATCTAATTGAAATGTTAAAATTAACAATTCCAAATTTAAGATAATACCAAAAAAATATTTTATTTAATTTTAACATTAATAAAATTAAATTAACCCCAACATATTTTAAATTAATCCAAATTAGACTAATTAATCAAGATTAATTAAAAAAAAATGACAAAACCAAGATCGAACCAAAACGCTACCGGCGACTTCGAATGGTTACCGGCGGGAAAAGTCAAAATTTGACCTCGTAGGAGCACCAACTGGGTCGAGGTCATGAGGATTTTGAACGTGACTTTGAGGCGGAGCTAATGGTGGCGCTAATTGTGGCGGAGGTGCACCGTGGTGGCCGGAAAACACCAAGAACAGACGCGACTGAGAACAGAGAAATTCGGAGTTTCAAGCTCAAAATTGGATGGATTTTGACCATTGATGAGGCCAAATTTATAGTGTGTGGATAGCCCATAATTAGAGCTTCACAATTGCGTCAAATCCGGCTTCAATTGATCCGAAATCAGATCAAATTTCACAAGAAATTCACTCGACGCATACGCGTGACCTGGCTTGCCTTCTAGGGAAACATTCGAGCTTATCCGGGAGATTTGCTTCCCGATTCTTGAGGGCTAATGAACGATTCGATCTTACCTAAAATTACCAACAATTATTTTGAAAAACCGTGTCCAAACGAGTTCGAATTTGGCCATTGAAAGGCAGATCTGCACACGCGTGCCTGAGGTTGAAGAAGATGGCTAGCTTCGCGATCGGCCTCCCCCATTTTTAGCCTATTTACACATTTTTGCCACAACTTCAAAAGTTGGGCCTTATTTTACTTTTTAAAAATTACAAAACTTACTCAAACTTATTTATAATTTTATTCTAAGTTTATATAATTATTTTAACCCAAATTTAAGATGTAAGAAAAATTAAATTAGGTTAAACTTACACTAAGTCACATTTCCTTTTAAAAAAAACTTAAGTCACATTTTCTCATAAAATTAACCATATTTAAATCTTAATTAATATATTGTTAATCTTAATTCAAATAATTTAGGTTAAATTGACAAGTTTATATAAATTAAAATTAACATAATGTAAAAATAAATCTAAATAATCCATGACTTAAAAATGTAACATACATAGGGTAAGCATATAATTAATCTATTCCCTTTTTGGAATAATGTAATAAACACCATAATTCCTTTATTAGAAATAGAATTAAAAATTACATTTATACCCTTATACAAAAATTAGGGATATTACAGTACCAACAGGATAGGTGACCTCATGGAAAGTCACCGGTTTGACATGAGATGACGCTTCTAAGGTCGTGGGCTTGACACAAATCGTGGTCACAACAATGCACAAAGTATTTAGTAGCTTCAAGCCTCACGTGTATATTAATGAGCATGCCACATGTGTTCCCTTCTTATTAGTTGTTTGATTTTCACAAAAAGCAAATGGTTGCTCAAGTTTATGATGAGGTTGCAACAATTTTGGTTGATGATTCTTTGTCAAATCAAGTGAACAAACCCCATATATTAGTATTTGGGAAAAGTAATGATGAACATAGAATTATGCACTTCGTAGGGTACTCAGAAGGTGAGTTTGGGTACAAATTGGACATATGAAATCTATTTCGTATGATGTACGTATAAAATACAATCATTGTCTTATTTCCATAAATCAGGCCTTCTCTACGAAACCCATGACATTTTTCATGTTGTATTTGGTGTTTGTTTATGGATGAAGTTTATAATGTGTTTTTTTTTGTTGATAAGTATTTGAAAAGTATGGTTGTATAAAAAATATGTTTGTTGAAATGTAGTTTTTATAGGAATCTGCGTTATTTGTTAAAAAAGTGTGATTGGTGGGAAAATAATAAAAATAATTTCATTACACATTTATCGAAACTTATAAAACTATGGACGATATTCAAGAAACATTGAGCTCTTTAGAGAGGCCCATAGACTTTTAATTTTTTTATTGAAAAATAAAATCCATGGGCCCTTTGCAAAAGCCCCCAATCAACATAAGTGGGTTTTTGACTTTTTTGTCTTTTTTGGGCCTTGTAGACAAAGCACATTGTATCGATATTTTACATAGTACATCGATATTCATACAGAACAATGAGAATGCAATATTGAAATTGAAAACATATTTGTAAAATGGGATCTTAATGTACAGTTTTCGCACAAATTCAGAAACTTGTATATTCTAATTAATTCATTGGTTAAATTATAAATAGTAATATAAAAATTTTCTTTTGTTTTTCTATGTTCTTTTCCTTCCACATTAGATTAATTAGAAACTTTTTTTTACACAACTTACAAGCTCATTTAATTTTTTGTTACATACTCTTATGAAACCTATATTACAAATAAATACAATTGTATAATAGTATAAAAACACATACTAAATATTTATCTATATCGTATGATGTTTGTATATATTTCTTATTTTGTGCACATCTATTTTACACAATGTGTACATCATCTTATTGAATATACCATTTATAAATTGCTATAAAATATTAAAGTAATAAAATTACATTTTCACCATGTAATGTATAATATCTTAATACCAAAATATAGACTATACATTAGAAACACATTAGTTTATCGCTTGTACACTAGCTTTTTTATTAGAAATTTAGTTCAAAAAATGACACGTAATATTCTTGGTTCATAAGTGATTAGTTTGTTATTTTGGTTGTTCTCCGTATAATTTTGAATTTAAATTCAAAAGATTGTATTGGATGGTGAGAACACTTCTTAAATTAAAAATTCTCTTAAAATACAAACTGGTGTACAAATCTATGCAACAAGGTGCACAAGGGGTAGAAAGTGCACAATGCACTTGCAATCTCATACACACATATTTGGGTGTACAATTGTGCACTACGTTGATGCACAACTGGTCTCCCCCATTGACCCACCAGAGCTCCGGTGTTGACCACCGTTGGTTGTACTTGACCGGCCGTGATACGGGGTTAGCCGTGTAGAAGATGGATCTAGGCAACAGATCTCAAAACAAAAAGAAAACACAAGATTAGAACAATGGCGGAAGTGAAACTAATGGAAAAGGATAATAGATAGAACCAATAGAAACGACGAGAAAACCCGCTTGCTTGATAGCAAGGAACCTTGTCGAACGATCTACCAACCCGATCTCTACAACGCCACACAACCAAGAATCGTTGACGAACTTGGAGCACGGAGAGGATTGCTTATGAAGTACGAAATCACCAACTCCAGAGGGACTTGACAAAGACGAAAACAACTAAGCAGGAAAGAACAATCGATTGAGACTCTCACGGGGAGCCGAGTTTTCAAAGCAAAAACCAAGCTCTGTTTTTGTATTTTAACAATATGAGAAATCTAACTAATGAAGAAGACAAGGACGCCTTAAATACCTAAGAGGTGGCCGGCCCTAGCTTCCTAAAACGGGCTACAATTGTTCCAAAAATACCCGAAAATAGAAAGCTGAAAATAAATAAATAATAATCCTAAAAATATCCAATGCAGAAATTAATAAGATTAAACATATGTAACGTTGACCAATAAAGTCAACGCCTTGACTTTGGACTTGTCCTCTTCGTCATGTGATACATCATGTGCCATAAACGTCTCCAGCTCTTGACGTAGTTCCTTCAATCTTGACCTAGTAATCGGTCCATCAAAGGTTGGCACTAATGGCGGGGATGATTCCTCATCATTCTCCCCTTCTTGAAAAGGACTCGTCCTCGAGTCATCAACATCAGCGGCTGTATAAGGGGTAAGATCACCGACATTGAATATCGGGCTCACGCCATAGTCATCGGGCAGCTCCAACACATAGGCATTGTCGCCTACTCTCTTCAGCACCTTGAACGGTCCATCACCTCTGGGAGACAGCTTCGACTTCCTCTGCTCCGGGAACCGCTCCTTTCACAGGTGTAGCCACACCAAGTCGCCGGGCTCGAACAACACTTGACGCCGGCCGTGATTAGCTCGGGCTGCGTTCTTCGCTGCAGTAGCTTCCAAACGAGCCTTAGTCCACTCGTGCAGCTCCTTCATGAACTCAACCTGTCTATCAGCATCAAAGTCTGCTCGTTCCAGTAAAGGCAACGGCTTAAGATCCAAAGGGGTTAGGGGATTCAAACCATACACACATTCAAAAGGGGACATATTAGTAGAAGAATGAATAGTCCTATTATAAGCAAACTCAACATGTGGTAAGGCTTCTTCCCAACTTTTCAGATTAGATTTAATAACAGCCCTAAGGATAGTACCCAATGTACGGTTATTGACCTCAGTTTGTCCATCTGTCTGGGGGTGACTAGCAGTAGAGAACAATAACTTAGTACCAAGTTTACCCCACAAAGTCTTCCAAAAGTAACTCAGAAATTTGACATCCCTATCACTCACAATAGTACGAGGTACACCATGCAACCGAACAATCTCTCTAAAGAACAAATCAGCAACATTCCTAGCATCATCATTTTTATGGCATGCAATAAAGTGAGCCATCTTAGAGAACCTAGCAACAACCACAAATATAGAATCTCTCCCCTTCTTAGTCCTAGGCAATCCAACAATAAAATCCATACTAATATCAACCCAAGGAAAGCAAGGAATAGGCAAGGGAGTATAAAGACCATGCGGTTTTGCCTTAGATTTAGCCTGTAAGCACTCAACACAACGTTTGATAAAATTCTCTACATCCCTAAGCATGTGTGGCCAATAGAAATGAGTATGCAACATGTTATAAGTCTTATCTCTACCAAAATGACCCATCAATCCACCTCTATGGGACTCATCAACAAGTAACAACCGTAGAGAACAAACAGGAATGCACACCTTATCAACTCGAAACAAGAATCCATCAAACAAGAAAAACTTATCAAATGAACCCTTTTCCACACAATGCTTATAAATCACTCCAAAATCAGCATCCATATCATACAACTCCTTAATATAAACGAATCCAAGGACCCGAGCATCCAAAGTAGTTAAGAGTGTATGTCTCCTAGAAAGGGCAGCAGCTACAACATTATCTTTTCCTTTCTTATACTTAATCACATAGGGAAATGTTTCTATGAATTCCATCCACCTACCATGAAACTCAAAGGCATGTTGGTTAGTACGTCCATCATGAATAACATGTCTATCAAATTGCCAAGGACGACCTAACAAAATATGACAAGCTTGCATAGGAACAATATCACATAAAATTTCATCCTCATAAGTTCCTAGCTTAAGTGTAATCTTAGCTTGCCTATTCACCTTGAGTTCACCACAATCATTCATCCAATGAAGTCTATAAGGTCTAGGATGCAAAAAAGTAGGGAGTTGCAGTTTATTAACTAATTCAACACTAGCAATATTACAACAACTACCACCATCAATAATCATGTTGCAAACTTTCCCTTTAACAAGACATCTTGTATGAAACAAATTCTCACGCTGATTATCATCACAAGGAGCCTGATTAACATGCAAAGTCCTCCTAACAATCAATGAATCACCATGCTCATATTCAATAAAATCCAAATCATCATCATTGACATGTTCATTCATATCATGGCTAGCAACAAAATTTTCATGCTCAGTGTCAGACTCAGACTCTAACTCACCCAAATGATTAATCATCAAAACACGAGTATTAGGACAATCCTTCATGTAATGACCCTTTCCTTGACATTTAAAGCAAGTGATATCTCTAGCTCTAGGAGGAGGGTCAGCAGGGTTACCTCGTGTAACTGCAGGGGTGGGCCGTATGGGCTGCTGTGGTGTGGTGGAGGTAGAGGGGTGCGCACCACGAGAATTTTGCTCATTGCCGCGAGGCGGACCGGTTGCTGGGCGGGATCTCTGGTGTCCGGTGCGGCCCTGCTGCTGGTCGGGACGCCAGCTTTGGCGTTGTGGCACCGTGCGGTGTTGTTGGGTATAGCTGGACTTGAATTGTCTCTCCACTTTAATTGCTTGGTGTAGCAAATCTGTCATGGTAGAATAGGGATACAATTCTATAGTGTCAGCTAAATGAGGATGCAAGATACGTAGATACCTGGACATAGTGGCCTCTTCATCTTCGACGACGTTGCCGCGTGCCATGGCTATCTGCATATTGTTGTAGACCTCTTCAACACCTAAAGAGCCTTGCCTCATAGTCTCCAAACGGTTGCGGAGAACTCTATTGTGGTGGTGGGGAACGAAGCGGGCCCTCATCATAGCTCTCATCTGGTTCCATGTGTTGACCGGAGGGTCCATGGCTTGTCTTCGAGCCTTCACAACAGAACCCCACCAAACCAAAGCATAACCAGTAAATTCAAGAGCAGCGAGTTGTACCTTTTTATGTTCAGGGAAATTGTGGCAACCCCAAATCTGCTCAATCTTCGTCTCCCATTCAAGGTAGACGTCTGGATCACACTTTCCATCAAAAGCCGGGATCTTTACTTTGATCCGTCCAATGCCGTCTTGTTCGGCTTCACGGCGGCGGGGCTGTCCGCGGTCATTCCGGGGGCGGTAAGGACGCCACTCATTACGCTCCTCGTGCTCATAGTCCTGCATATCATCATCACCCCATAAACTAGAACGTATTGACATAGGAGGGGACTCAGACCTATCACGAGGTGCGGGATGCCGAATCGGGCGTATGCGGTCGGTGCCAGTGGCTCTCGGTTGGCGACGCTCGTCCATTGCCGCTTGGTAGGCCGTGGCTTGGTCGACCAAGGGCTCGGTGGCGGGAAGCGGTGCGCTATGCGATGGACCAATGTGTTCCTGCGCAGCCGGGAGTGGGTTGGAGCGGGTCTCCAACGAGTCAAACTTCGCAGACAACTGCGCGACTATAGAAGCCAACTGTTGTAGCATCGCCTGCATATCGACATGGGAACCATTTGCAGTAACTTGTTCATCACCGGAACCTGTCATGATCACCACTTAGACGAACACAGAAAGACGTTAAGGTTAGGAAAACCAAAAAAACTCTCAAGTGTTTGCACTCGGTGATTGTACAACCTGTGAAGTTAGGCTCGTAAATGACAAGTTCTCTATGTGCTCAAGATACGCAGCAAATCAAGGTCAAGCAGAGATGTAGTAGACAAGACAAGTAGATGTACGACGAAAAATGACTCAAACAAAAGCGAGACTAGAGAACGACTCAACAAGGAAAGTGACACAACTATAGTCACACGAATGAAATGCAACTAAAGATGGGGCTATATATGTGTTTTGAACTCAAGAAATGCGAATTGCAAGTCAGAAAGACGTACCTTTGTCAACTCGGAACGAAGCCAATTGGAGCCGAGAGTGACCCGAGGGAGCGGAAGGGTTCGGAAAAGAAGGGAACGGGACGGCTCGACTGAGGACAACTCGGGCAAGGTCCGGCCGGGTTGCGGGTGGGGTCAGGCCGGGTGGGGCTCGACTGAGCGAAACCCGGGCAGGACCCGGTCGGGTGGAGGCCGGGTGGTGGCGACTGAGGAGAACTCGGGTGGGACCCGGTCGGGTTGGGGCCGGGTCGGTGGCAGGTACGTGAGGGCTGGGTTAACTGAGGCTCACTCGGTCTGGACCCGGTCGGGTTGGGGCCGGGTCGGGGGGGGGGGGGGGGGGGGCTGAGAACAACCCGGGGTGGGACCCGGTCGGGTTGGGGTCGGGTGGGGCTGACTGAGCGCAACCCGGTGGGGACCCGGTCGGGTTGTGGCCGGGTACTGTTGCGGCGGCAAAGAGGTCCGAAAAAAAAATCTGAAATGGAACCCTAATTTTTTTGTTTTTTTTTTGTTTTTGTATTTTGAAAAAAAAAATCTGAAAAATTCTCAAAAATCCCAGATGCCTTTTCCTCCTTTTTTGTTTGAATTTCGATAATGCCCTTTTTTTTATATAATTTTCTTTTAGGCAACTTGTTTTTCCTGGGATATTACACCATAAAGATAAAATAAAATCTCTAGAAAATCAAGCAAGTATCTTGAAGATTACCAAAATTGAACAACCGGATCTCTGGCGCGCACGAACCTGGACGCCGTCGTGTCTTGCTCGCCAAGCTAGGGTTCGAACAACAATGGAGGAAGGGGGGGGGGGGGGGGCGAAATTTTTTTGGTGATTTTTGGATGGTTTTGGTATGTTTTTGTGGATCCTCGTAGTCACAATCAACCGCAACGAACTCCTTTCCAAGACAAACAAGAGCAAACAATCAATCAGACTAACAATTCACTAATGTGACTCAAACAAAGAAATTCAATTGACGATTGAAAACAGGAAGATCCAATTTTTGATGATGAATCTGGAACCGTCAAAGGCGATCCGAAGCCGCAAAGCTCTTGATACCAATTGATACGGGGTTAGCCGTGTAGAAGATGGATCTAGGCAACGGATCTCAAAACAAAAAGAAAACACAAGATTAGAACAATGGCGGAAGTGAAACTAATGGAAAAGGATAATAGATAGAACCAATAGAAACGACGAGAAAACCCGCTTGCTTGATAGCAAGGAACCTTGTCGAACGATCTACCAACCCGATCTCTACAACGCCACACAACCAAGAATCGCTGACGAACTTGGAGCACGGAGAGGATTGCTTATGAAGTACGAAATCACCAACTCCAGAGGGACTTGACAAAGACGAAAACAACTAAGCAGGAAAGAACAATCGATTGAGACTCTCACGGGGAGCCGAGTTTTCAAAGCAAAAACCAAGCTCTGTTTTTGTATTTTAACAATATGAGAAATCTAACTAATGAAGAAGACAAGGACGCCTTAAATACCTAAGAGGTGGCCGGCCCTAGCTTCCTAAAACGGGCTACAATTGTTCCAAAAATACCCGAAAATAGAAAGCTGAAAATAAATAAATAATAATCCTAAAAATATCCAATGCAGAAATTAATAAGATTAAACATATGTAACGTTGACCAATAAAGTCAACGCCTTGACTTTGGACTTGTCCTCTTCGTCATGTGATACATCATGTGCCATAAACGTCTCCAGCTCTTGACGTAGTTTCTTCAATCTTGACCTAGTAATCGGTCCATCAAAGGTTGGCACTAATGGCGGGGATGATTCCTCATCAGGCCGTTGACTGTCATTGACCGGCGTTGACTGGCCCTTGACCGGCCAGTATACTAGTTTGTGCACCACTTTGGATGTGCACCATGTTATGAATACTTGTGTACCATGTTGTAAATAATTATGCACCATTTAAATAAAATACAAGTGTACAATTAAATAAAATACAAGTGCATCATGTCATAAATAAATGTGCACCATGTTATAAGTAATTGTGTACCATAGTTCATGTGTTTGTGCATTGAGAAGGTTCATGTGCTTGTGCACTCCATTGTATTTATAAAAAACACAAGTGCACTACTCGATAAAAATCAGGTGTACAATTCAACATATTATGGTACACTTTTCAACGGACTTTGGTGCACAAACTCGTACAACTTGGTGCACAAACATTGTACACTACTATTATACTTAGAAAAAATCAAGTTCATTACTTAATAAAATTCTGGTGCACAACTTTACATATTTTTGGTGCACTTTTCAACAGACGTTGGTGCACACATTTGTACAACTTGGTATACAAGACTAGTTCACATTTTAAGAAAAATTCTCATTTTAAGAATAGTTTTAACCAGATCCGTTTATATTATTTTCTTACGTTTTTCTATTACTTTATTATTATTATTATTTTGGTCAAGAAGCGGGCGAGGCCGAATGTAGTTAACTAAGCATAATCAACTACAACAGTGTGGGAGTTCATATCAGAATAATAGACATCCCAATTGCAATTGGGTAGAGTATCAAATTCAGAAAATGTAGAAGAAAGAGGTAAGGACAATTGGGCAAGACCGTGAGTAACACCGTTATACTTTGTGTGAATGTGATGGACCTGAACCTGCCATGAGGAGTCATCGATGAGCTTCCAAGTAGAAATTTGAGTGAGTGAAAAGATGACGAGATATGAGATTGCAAGCTACTTCAGAATTTGTTTTCGGCATCAACTTGGGAAATTTGAAGGCATAGGCGATTTGCAAACCATGAAGGATGGGCCAAACTTCAGTAGAGAGGGTCGTGCATATGCCACGTTGAAAGGTAAAACCACGCAAAAAATCACTAGAAGTTGAGCAGAATAACCCACCATTGCCTGCCATCCTTGCCCGAATTACCATGTGATGCACCATCAACATTGAGTTTCACCTAGCCAGTGGGAGATCGCTGCCATGGCGTCGGCAGAGGGGAAGAAGAACTGCTAGAGGAGATGGCAATTAAGTTGAGTCTGGGCGGAGCGAAGAGAAGAGAAGAATCAAGGTGAAACTGCTTTGTCATCATGGCGGCACTAGTACGGATTTAGCGAAAAATTTAAAGCTCTTTTAAAAAGCGCAATTAATAAAATAAACTCTTAGTACTTTTATAAAATAACCGCCAAAAATTAATAAACTGCTTCTTTTTTACTAGAATTTTAACACTCTTAGTGCTTTTTTGAAACACCGCTATAATTTATGAGAATAACGATAGCAAAGCGCTATAAAAATTAATAAACTGCTTCTTTTCTACAAAAAATCAGATAAATAAATATTTTTTATGAAAATAAACTCAAATGAAAATTATAAAAAAGTAACAAAATTGTAAAAACCGGTTTTTGTTATTAAAGATAGAAACTAAAGATTATTAAAGATTTAGTGAAATCTTTATCGAAAGTTTTTGTTATCTTCTTGTCAGCACTTGTTCTCAATACTGACAGTCTTCCATTCAACTATAATCAATCCTAAAACCTTAATTTGTTCCTCCTACACCATTGATTTCATCATATTTTTTTTTTCGAAGTCGAGTATTGTAATCTCCATAGAAGCATACATGGGTAAGTTTTGTACCTTTCCCACTACAAATATTGTCCTGATGGGATTGTTTTTCAATGTACTGTGGGCTTAATATTCTTATGTTGTTGTGTTTGTGTATTTATTAGGTCGAAGTAACTATTTATTGTCCGGTCATCTAAAAAAATCACTGTTTTAAATAGTTGTCTTGTGAATAAGAGAGTTTTGAGATCTTAAAGAACAACCTACATAACTTTTCACAAGGAATTGGGTCATGCTATATAATTTACCTGTCGCATGTATATATAATAGTACGCTGTCTAGTGAACAAGAGTTATTTGGGATCTGAATGAACAATCTACATGATTTCATTTAAGTCATGTTTACATAAGATGTGAATACATAATACTTCGTAATACCAAGTTCTCAATATGCATCAAATTTGCACTTCTTCGAAACACGAGGGAAACGATGTACTATAAAATAAAAACCTAAAAGCAAGTAAAAAATAGTAAAACCTAACAAATTATACTTTCTATTTAAGTCAGGTAACAGAGAGAGAGAGAGAGAGAGACGAACGTGCAACTCATCCACATCGATCTTGGCAAATAGGACATCGGAGAAGTGAGCAACCTTGGCGTTAACTGTCGGCTCAATGATCTTGCAAGAGCACAACAGGAGGCATCGAAATACGCCACCATCTATAAAATCAACCAGGCTTGGGAATTGTGAGGTGAAGGGATCGGGGTAGAATAATTTTAGGGTTATTTTATTTTACTTTTTTGTATTTTATATTTATTATTATGTTTTTTAAATGAAAACAAATATTATTGAAGTTAGAATTTATCTTTTTTTTTAAAAAAATATCTATTTTAGAGTTTGAACATTTGTTCTTATTATTTTTGGATATAAGTTTAATTATTTTAGACATTTTTACAACATTATAAAACTAATTATACTTTTAACGTTTTTCTTCTCTTCAATCTCTCCCGTAAGCACTTGTCTTGACTCTTGAGACTTTAGTGTGCCCTAGCTCAGTCGTTCCATCTTTCAATCTATCAGTTGTTGATGTCCACCCTCCTGCAACGTTCACTAGTACAAAAATGGCCATTAACCGCGCAATATTTGGAGCGGTTTTAGACAACCGCGGTAAACATACAAGTCGGTCCATACTTTCAAATAAAACTGCGGAGTAGGTATGTTTTCTCTCAAAATGATAACTTTCGGAACACGGTTTATTTAAACAACCGTGGTATCTAATTTTGATACTTGACCCCACTTCGACATTAGAACCGCGGCGAAGTTAGTATTTTAAGAGATCTCGGACCACGGTTTACAGTTAACGCGGTATAAATTATAATAAGAATTAAAAATAAGAATATGTACTCAATCTTCCTCCTCTCATTCGACTGCGTACTTTTCCTCTCCGCTGCTTCCTTCCCTCTTCTCCCTTTCCGTTGTAGTTGTCGGTGGTGCCCTAAAATCTTACCCTTCAAATCAAGCAAGGTGCTACCTACAATTTAACTTTCTGTTGATATCCTCACTAGATCTGCTCAGGCGCAACTCCATACACAGACTACGACGCCATCGAGGGACCGAGGGTTCATCATGCCTTCCTCCGAATCAGCCATTCTCTTCAACGATTCCACTCCATCTACGGGACAAGACAGCCTCCGTGCCTCCAACTCCTTCGATGCGATCTATAAGAAGGTTCTTCCCTTTATGCGATTCTAGGTTTTAGTTTTTATGGTTTTAATTGGGGTCTCATTCCTCCTTTCTTCGTGTTAATGTTTATTTTTTTACGATCGCATCTCAATTGCTCAAGAAAACCGCCGATGTCAAAACCCTACCCTCTTCGCTCTACTCTCGGTGTTCTTGTTACTGTTCCTCATCCTCTCCTTCTTATTCTGATACTTTAAAAAAGGGATTTCTGGGCTGGTATTTGAGCAAGCTTCTTTCAAACTCTCTTATCACCAAAAGCGTTTCCACTTCTATCATTTTCACCCTTGTTGATGTCACTACTCAAGTATACTTGCTACTGCTCTAATTGCATTGTATTTTCATGTTTCAATTGCGTTTATTTGTATTGTCCGTATTTCAGTTCTGCTGCTAATTACATCCGTGCATGTCTGTCCTCCTTCTATGGAATTTGTGGACCAACTTCACATTATTTTGAAATTTTAGTACCGCAAGATTCATGCTAATTGTGTGAGCTTCTAGTTCTACGGTTCTACCTATAGATAAAGAACTATTAGATGTTCAGATGAGGCCAAAACTTTGCCTTTTGAAATCACTGGATGTGTCAATTTGAACTAGCAATTTCACATCATCTTTTCGTTGAGTTTCATGTTATAATATCTTCTATTTTTGAGCACTTAATTGTCTCAATTTCAGTACTAAGTACCTTATTAAATTGTTGTTTCAATGCCTTAGTTCAATTGCACTCCACTCCTTAGCGTCATCGCACTGACGTTCTGCACTGGATTCAATTCCGTCTATGACGGGAGTTTACGCGTATCCCTAGCCTCCAATTTGCTCACTGCTAGAGAAATCTGTCCAACCTACTTCTCCAAGTTTTGAATACTGGACTTGGTCTCATGCTGAAATTGTATCATGTTGTTCTGCATGGTGGACATCGTCTGAATACCAGTCATGCACTACGCAAGAGACTTGATCTGGTCGTCAACAGACATAGATGAACTGGAACTTTGGCCTTGAGGTCTAGGCTCGTATTGTGGTCTGAACTGTTATTGTTGACCTCCAGGATGCTGAAATTGTTGTTGGCGTGGTGGAAACTGCTGTGGCCTCGGGTGGAACTCTTGTTCATCACGGCCTTGAGAAGGATTCTGCTAGTTCACGTACCTCAAATTAGGGTGATCTCCCTACCCTGGATTGTAGCTGTTGGAGTACGGGTCATATCTCGGTCTAGGAGGTCCGAATTCTCCCATGGCCTTTACTTTAGTTGTGGGCTCCTGCAGCGTTGGACACGCATCTGTGGGGTGCATCGTGTCATAGAATATTCCGTAGGACTTAACTTGTTGCGGTCCACCTTTCATCATGAAACGCCTCATCATCTCCTTCATCTCAGCCATCTCAGAAAGTAGTGAGGATGAGGGCTGAGAATCGGCGGCCTTAACTGGTTGAGCGCTCGCTCTCTTGCTAAACTGTCTTGAGCCCTCAAATAGCTCAAAGAATATCTCGAATGTTGTAGCTGGCGTCTTGTTGAGAATGTTACCGCCACAGGCTGCGTTCACCATCATGCGCTCATCATCAAGAAGTCAACCATACAGATATAGAACGAGGTCTTGGTCAGAATAACCATGGTATGGACAACTTGATATCAACCTCTTGAACCTCTCATAATACTCATACAACGTCTCAGTAGCATGTTGTTCGATGTTGCTAATGTTCCTCTTCAAGCTATTGAGTTTCGTTGCAGGGAAGTATTTTTCCAGGAAGGCTTTCTTCATTTTCGCCCATGTATCTATGCTTCCTAGGGCCAAATATTAGAACCAATCATTGGCCGCATCTTTCAGAAAGAAAGGAAAGGCCCTCAGCTTGATCTGGTCCTCAGTAATGTTCATGGGCTTCATGCTGCTGCAGACAGTGTGGAATTCAGAGAGATGCTTGTTGGGGTCTTCTCCACTCATCCCATGGAAGTGGGGTGGTAAATGAATCAACCCAGATTTTAGCTCAAAATTCACGCCATCTGCCAACTCCGGAAATTACACAGCGAGTGGCTGCTGTTCTAGATTTGACACAGTCAACTGCCTCAAAGTCTGTTCCTCAGCCATCTCGAGTTACGTTTGGGCTGCTCTACGGTTCCTGGAAAGTGTCCTCTCAATTTCTGTATCAAGATCTAAGATTGGAGAATCAGTAGCACGGGTGTAGACCATAAGATAGGTCCACACAATAGTTGGCACACAAACAAACAAAAAGGAAAAATTGAAACTTTGCCTCCCCGGCAACGGCGCCAAATTTGACGAGGGGTTTGTCGTAGACACCTATCAAATAACCTCAAAAACCTAACTAACGTAGTAGGGTAAATAAGGATCGATCCCACAAGGAGGTAAGCAATCTTCCTAATTGTAAAGGTTGTATGCCAATAGTAACAAAATGGGGGATTTAGGTTTGTAACAAGTAACAATGTAAATCAATGCAAAAGATGTAATCAATGGGTGAGAAGTAACTTAGCCAGACAAATATCCACACTTTAGTTTGATTGGTTGATCCTAGATTATCTCCAATTCCTACCAATGAATATTCCTATTCCGATCTTATGTATATAGACAGGTCAACTAGCCTTGAAAATACTTACCATTAAACAATCAAAAAACTATTAAGATTCAATCTAACGGCAACAGTAAGCATAGGAATTAAGCAGGATACATGCAATACTTAACAACTAGTCAGTACTCGACATGTAATCAATTCTCTTCACAATAAACAATTCACAACTAGTTCCTGTAAATCGTGGTTGCTACACAAGACAAGGAATTTCAACTAGAAATATCCAAACCCTAGCAATAGAAAATCACTAATAGCAACTAGATGATCATGCTAGTCAAATCAGCAAGAATCAATGGGATGAAGCACAAAGAGAATCGATATAATCAAAGGAAAGGAAATAGAGTTATAATCTCACAACCAAATACAAACGAAGGCTTCAATCGCCGAACTAAGCAATGGTTGCTTAGTTCTTCATAGTCTTTAAAGCATAAACTCTAAGGGAAAATTAATGAACGATGATGTGATAATGTGATTCGATAAAAGGCTGTTGTCTAATGAAGATAAAGAACCTAGCCAACCCTAATTTCTCAAAAGATAATAATAATCTCCTAAAATATAATAACCGGAAAAGAAAAGAAAATAAAAGAAATAAGGTAAACAAAAGATCTCGGACGAAATTGTAACTCCGCGCCAGAAGGAAAACCCGCGGCCGCGGCACTGTTCACCCGCGATCGCGGTTTCACACTTCACCGAATTCTCGCTCTCGCTTTATTCTGCGCCCGCGGTTTTGTCTCTATTGTCTCCAGCGGCTTCTTGGTAAACCGCGATCGCGGCACTGTTCACCGCGACCGCGGTTTTGGCTTTGTCGCTCTCCCGCGTCTTGTCTTCCATCGCGGCTTTCCCCACGTCATTCCTTGGTGGCTTCGCCTTCATCTTCAATGTCTTCACAATATGCACTAAAATCCACGATATCACTACTTCTTCTCTAAAACTCCATTCTCCTAAATTGTGTTCTAAACCCATACAAATGGTACCTAAATCCTAGTAATAGCTCCTAGTTACGCATTACAAAGTAGAGTGTATCATATTTTCTCTTTAAGGAGGATGCCACCCTTACTTCTTCCTCATCTTAATTAGCCTTGTAAGTCACCTCAGCTGAACCACTCAAAGGTGTTAACCTTCCAAGACCGATTGCATGTCTTTCTCGCTAACCTTCCATTACTCTCAACCATTGAGTGCTTACAATTACTTGTCACACTACTAAGAGATCAAGGCTAAACAAAGAGATCAAGCCTTAATCAAGAAAAAAAAGTCAGACTTGGCACCCAAAGGGAAAAGAAGCCATGCACCTCTTCAAAAAAAAAAAAGAAGTCAAAGGAGAAAAGTAGTACTCCACGCCAAAAGGGAAAAGTAGTGGAGCACCCTTTGACGTGGAGGTAAAAGTTGGACTCCACGCCAAAAGGGAAAATAAGCGGAGTAACTCCTCTATAGAAAAAAATATCAGCAAAGGCTTAAAGTTTTCTTCCTTCTCATCTTCTTCTTGTCTTAAAATTATGCTTGATTTAAAATAATTTTGTGTGACTTGTATTGCTTGAGATTTGGTCGTGTGTTTTGGCACCTTGAAAACCGAGTGCACCACTGGCCAAAGAGCCTCAGCTAACCATTGTGTCACGCCCTTCCTTTGCTTGAGTATTGTAAGTTCATCATTTGGAAGTTAGACTTCTCATCAAGATCTTATATCGTGTGTTCATCTTTGGTACTTTTTGTTTGTGATTTCTTGTGAATTGTTTGCTAAAGTACCGAGATTTGTGTGAGTGGAATAAAATGGCTCAGTACATGATGCACTATGATGGTTCCTACCTTCATCCAATGTACACAGAGGAAATGTATCACCCACAACAATACCAAGTGGTTCCTAAAGAAGTGTGGTACAACCAATGGACCATGGCTGCAGGGTACTATAATCAACACTATGAAAGCCAACCGTACTTTCCTCCTCTACCAAAACCTGAGCAAAAAGTGATGAAACAATTCTCTACTAATCGCTCTAACAAATAAATACAAAGAGAATTCGTAGAATTTAAGAGCCTGGAAGAAACAAAGGAAGGATATGCCAATTGCATCAACTCTCTTGCTGATATGAATAAGATCATTATCAAGCTTCAAGGGATACTAGAGCAAGATATCAAAGCAGAAGAGGCCGCATCTCAAGAGCAACATTCTAATGAAGGATAAATTTTGGATGATAATGTTGAGAATGAGAAGAAGGGGCAAGATCCTTTGTCTCATGGAGAAATTGAGCTCAATGAAGAATTAGAAGAGTTTATCAAGCCCGTGGATGAAATCGTTGAACCACCCATTCCATCCACACCTTCGAGGCCTTGTACAGTGGTTACCAAGTCAAAGTGGCTAGTTTTGAAATTGAAGGAAGCTCCTAAGACATCAACATTACAAGGAGCGATGGATCTTCAACCAAATGACATTCTATGCTTCCTAAAATCAATGGAAACTCCATGGTTGGGTGAAACTCCAAAGCTTCCCACATGCTTTCCATCCGATTTGTTACAAGAGGAAGTCATCTTGCCTAGCTTCAAGGAGATCAAGTGTTGTGCTACTCCTAAAGAGAGTTACGCATCCGTGAAGCTTCAAGCATCACCACACTCTATCAACAAAAGTTTGAAGAGAACACCATTCATGGAAGATCCTTTTTCTTCTTACTCTTTTATGCAATTTCTTGGTGTTGAACATGCAACTAGGATTAGGAACTTTTATATCATGAGTAGTTATTTTTCATCTAGGACTATGTTCAATTGTTGGCATTATAGTTTTGTCTCAATTCATGTTCAAGAAGTTGCATCTGGCTCATCAAGTTTTGCTTATGTTCAATCATGATATATGCAAAGGGTGTCACATTATTAGACATATTCTTTGGTATAAGAAGGGGAGTTGTTGTAGATTTATTTTTGTGTATACTTATCGGTTAGGAGAACTTGGTCTTTCTCATGTAATGTGTGAATATGTTGCTATTTTCAAGGGGCCTCATTACTTGATGTTTGATGTGCAGATTGCGCGGATTCGAGGTTGAATCCTTCCGAAGAAGGGGGGGATGATGTAATTCAAAACCACATCAAGGATAAGACCCCATCGGGAAGATCCTTGCGCACCCACCAAACCCTATTTTAGGGATTACAAGATCCCCCGAACACTATGTAGCTCAAGACCGTTTTGGCCGTACACATGGGGGTCCATTAGACTTATTAGTACACAAGGAACACTATGTCCAAGTTTCATCCAAAAGGCACAAGTGGATTGAGAGATGGTTCACTGAGGACATAGTTGTTGCCCACACTGAGGTCTTGAGTTGCACTTTGAGACCTAGGCTTGCCCTCCCTCTTCTCTGGACGTCAATTCAAGCATAAATGCCAAGAGTTGTCGTACTCAATCACCACATGAAGAGTTTATCCATCAAAGGCGTCCAAGTGAAGAGTCTTACCATTCAAGTTGGCCATTTGAAGAGTTTTACCCAATTAAACTAACAATAATGAATCCATGTCAAGAGTCACAAGTTTCTAACCCCTTTTGGTCATTTTAAGGGTTAATATTTTACTATTTAAAAGCGTGTTTGCCTCCTAGTTTGGCAGCCAAGTTGAAGAACAAAAACTCTAAGTGTTCCTTTTGAAGTTCAAGTTTATTTCAAGTTCTTCTTCCTTTGTTCAAATCTCTATCAAAGACTTTTGTTGAATCCTCTGGTGGCCATATCCAAGATGCTTCAACAAGTATCCGAGTTCTTAAGATGAAGGTGGCCACATCCTTCCTCGACATGAATTCAACCTCGCCAAGAACTAGGTGGACCTATCCTAGCCATTGTCGAGTCTCTCAATCTTCTTGGGTGGATTCTCTTGAAGAGTTGAGTGCTTATCCCCTATCGAAACTTCAGCCTTCCTAGTTGAATAGCTCATCCATTTTCCCATGCAAATCGACCCCTTCGTACTCGTAGTTCCATCACCATGCATAGAGATCGAATTTCTTCTATGTTGGTAATTTAACTCGCATCAGAATATCCCTCTAGGACCAAGGGAAACCCGACATATGACAAACCATGATGCATGGTTCCTTTAAGTACTTGAGCACCCGCCAAACTGTTTGCCAATGGTGACTACTAGGGTTACTAGTGTACCTACTCAACCTCTCTACCGCATAAACGATATCTAGCCTTGTGCTCGTCATGGCATACATTAACCATCCATTTACTTGTTAGTAATCAAGTCATGATATCGCTTTACCCATTTTAGGCATAAGCTTTACACTCGGATCCATGGGAGTGCTTATCGAAGAGCAAGTCTCACACTTGAACTTCTTAAGCACGTTCTCAATGTAATAAGATTGCGTTAAAGAGAGTCCCTTTTTCTCACGCTTGATTCTAACACCAAGGATCGCATCCGCCTCCCCCATATCTTTCATGGCAAAACTTGATGTCAAAAACGCCTTTGTATGGTCAACTTGTCTTTGGCCGTGCCAAAGATCAACATGTCGTCAATATACAAGCAAATTATTACTCTATTTCCGGACTTAAATTTGCCATACACACACTTGTCCGACTGATTTAGCTCAAAACCGTTCGACAAGACAACATCATTAAAACTTTTGATGCCACTACTTGGGTGCTTGCTTTAGCCCATACAATGACTTCAGCAACTTACACACCTTATGCGCATTACCAGATATAATGAATCCTTCTGGTTGTTTCATATATACCTCCTCCTCCAAATCACCATTCAAGAACGCCATCATGACTACCATTTTACGCCGTCTTGACATACATTTTGTGAATCACTAGAATGTTTGAACACCAAGGACGTCGGGCCTGACTTTGGTGCTTGATCATGAGGGTTGGTTCTATTGTGTTGGTCTTGGGTTTTGGCCCATTTTGTGAGGCCCAATTAGTACTACTTTTGCCTATTTAAACCCCACCAACTCACTTGTGCAAGGGTTGGCAAATTGTGATCAAAACTCTTGTTGTCTTGTTTTTCAATCAAATTCCGGAATTATTTCAATTCAGTTTTTATCTTGTTCTTATGGCTTTATCAAGAACCTTGGTTGATTCTTTGGTGGATCTATCCAAAGGCATCATTGAAGCCCAAACTCGCAGCCTCGTTCGTAGACCTATCCTCGACGCCGCGTGTTCAACCTTTTCAAGCCTTGGTGGGCATATCCAAGTCAAGAAGAGTCTTTCAATCCTCTTGTGTGGATTCACTTGAGGGGTTGATTGCATATCCAGTTCCAACAACCTTCTTACTTGAAGATTATCCCAAATTCCTTATCAAATCATCCTCTTGTCATCAAAGGAGCCCTCCCCGAACAAAGTCATCTTCTTCCCTTCCAAGATTGACCCTCCTTCAAAGCCCCGACTTCAAGATCCTAGGGGAATCCTATCAAGGACCGTCGTGCTAATCCGCAAAGTGTGACATTTGTTGCCCCAGGTTCAAACATGCAGATACGGGTGTGCACTTCATACCTCTGAGCCCACAATGAACTAATCGAACTCCATAGGTCTTGAGTGAACTCCAACCACTCTAATTAACCGATGAAACAAAAATCACCAACATATATATGGGTTTGTGATGGTTGAGAGAACATGCAGTAGTTTGGGTTAACTCAACCGTCTCGTCGACTAATTTTGGCGGTGCGTGTGTGGCCGATGGTGGTTCTGGAAATCTGATGAGAGAGTTGGTACGATCGGTGTAACTAAAATTTGTTTTCTTTTCAAGTTTGACTTCAAAACCAACCTGATGAGTACCAACCACCCATCAACAAAGAGTCAAGGCTTTGATCACCAAGACGCCGTCGCATCAATGCCACGACACTCAAGCATCGACAATGTTTCAATTCTTAGGCATTTATGTGCACGTCTATATCCAAGCCTTATGGATTTTATCCTCTTTGTATTTTTGGTTATTTAGTTTATTTAGTCTAGTCTTGCCTTAGTGAGTGTGAAGAGCCATTTGTACATGGGCTTCAACTCACTAAGGCCCATTAGAAGCTTTCCCTTGTTGGCTCAATGCCATGACTATTTAAGCCAACTTGTGGCTACCTCTTTCATTTGGTTGAAGATTATAGAAGTGAAATATTTCCCTTAGGTTGAGTATATCTCCCTAAGGCCTCCACTTACTTCTATCAACCCCAAGCATTCAAATATCTCCTTCTTCCTCTCAATCTCATCATCTCACAAACAAACATTCTCAAGTTAAGAACAAATTAGATCCAGCCAAGGAACCTCCAAGAGAGGTTCCCTTGGCCGTCTAGACACGCGCCGCCGGCAGCCCTAACAAGGGCCGGCCTCCACACCTCGTCTGCCGCCAGCCACACTCCCCCTTCGGCACCCCTCGGTGAGTCCAACCTTCACCCTACCGTGAGCCTCTCCCAAGCACCATTGGGGGTCTAGCAAGCTTAAGAAGGAAGGAGAAGTCTAGCTTGGCCACGATCTAGCTCGCTTGGGAAGAAGAATCTCCTCTTGGGGGTTTGATTCTCATCAATTGGTATCAAGAGCCAAAGACCAAGCTAAGTCCCCTTTCTCCTGTTTCAAATTCAGTTTTTATGCTTATTTTCTTAGCTTGCATGAGTTCTCTCCTTGCTTCCATGGTAACCATGTGTTTATGCTCATTTCATCTCTTGCTAGCTTGAAATTTTTCTTGTTTCTTCGTGTTTTTGTGTTCAGTTTTTCATGCTCAGTTTTTCTTTGTTTCCATGCCTTTTTTTCTTGTTTCCATGCTATCTTAGTGTTTATTTTAGTTTCTTTGCTTCCCCTTCCCAAAACAGCCCCGAAAACCACATAAAATTCGCTTTTCGGCTTCCACCACCACCGTCGGCGACTGGACCACCACTTCCGCCACCTTACTGCCACCCACCACCACCCTACTGCCGCCCCTCCCCTCCCCTCCCCCATGGCCGACCATGTGTCCCTCTCCCATTGCTAGCTCCATTTTGAATTGCTAAGTGTTGCATGTGACTAGGCTATTTTTGGCTAAGCTTTAAATTGCTTTCTCCCTTTGCAATTTTGGTTGCCTTATGCTATTGGGTAAATGACAAAATGGACTTTTTTGGCTGATTTGTTTGAGTTAGAGTAGCTAGAAAGCTAGCCATTGTGAGGTTCAAAAAAGGGTGGATGTAAGTGGTAAGTCAATCATTCTCTTTCCCCTTTCTCAAGCTTTGTCCCACCCAAAAAAACGGACATAGCCACTCTCCAACAAACCCCTTGTTGCCAACCATTTGCAGCCCAAACAAAAGTGTGGCCCACCCTTCAATTTTGGCCTCCTTCATTAAAACAATTGAAAAAGCCTAAGGAAAATCAAGAGGCCAAGAAAAAGGCAAAGGCCCAATTCAAAAAAACAAAAACAAAATTGTAGCTTTTCGGTTGGGCCACAACAATTCACATCCATCTTGTGGGCTATCTCCCTTCACTTGGCAACTTGGGCCACTAAGCCTACCTTCCCATTTTCTTCTAGTTGCTTGTCATTCCATATTCACCCCTTTTATTGCCCATATGGCAGCCCATTACCTCTCTCTCCCTCTCCCATCATTCTAAGTCTTCACGTTGGACTTTACCTTTAGCTTAAGTCATTCACTTTTGGAGAGTTTGCAAAGTACTTAGGTCCTAGTCAAGTTTGGCAAGTCACATGCTCCACCGAGGCCTAGCTTGTCCCTTGACTTGAGCCTTCATTGTTGCATTACTTGATTGCCTAGGCTTAGATTGGCCCCTCATTGTTCGTATGATTGCCTTGGTTGCCTAGGGCATTGATTTGCTTGCCTTATTGCTTGCATTGCCTTGATTAAGTTATCCTAGGCCTACGGTATTCATATTGTGTTAAGTATGCATTGCTTTGTTTGCTTGGGCCTCTTTACTTGGGTTGCCTCTTGCTTGTGCTAGGTGAGTCTCCATGGACGAGCCTTATTGGCCCTATCCTGCTCGGCCGCTGACGGGCCGACGCCTACGAAGCCACGCTCGTGACCCCACATCCTTGTATGGGTGTCATTACCCATGCGCCGTCCCTAGGTCCGCATCCGCTTATGATTTCCGCCACAACTATGATGAGGAAGACCGATATGGCGAGTACATCGAGACCTTTGAAGAGGAGGCTTGGGCGGATGTGAGCCACCGAGGATATGATCGTGCCCAAGGCCAGCCCCGGCGCGCTCCGGCTCGGTCTCGGCCAGACCCTCATGTTCCTAGCCGGCCCGTGAGCCATGGTTTAGGAATGTCCCTCTACTCCTTCGCCGGCTACAACGATGATGGTTCCGAGTTCTTGGCATGGGAGCGCTACACAAGTTATGTCTTTTGACACTCGGATTATAATGAGCTCTAGAAGGTGCACATCACCACGCGATACTTCACCAACTATGCACATGCATGGTGGTCGAGGGTGCAAGACGCCCTAAGTGACAACGGCTTCCCACCCATCCAAACTTGGGCTCAACTCGTCTACGTCATGGCTAGCCACTTTGCCCCGAAATTCATGCTAGCCTGCGAGAGCGCCTATGTCTGAGCCTTCCAAGTCACGCCTTTGCCGACTCCGATGGCCGCACCTCCTCCGACCCCAATACCCGAGGCACCGCCGCATGTGGTGCCCGCGCCTCCGCCGGTCCCGGTGCCCGAGCCCCCGCCGCATGCGGTGCCCGTGCCTCCGCCGGCCCCGGTGCCCGAGCCCCCGTCAACTGCGGTGTCCGAGCCCACGCCGCTCCCCACGGTGTCCCTCCTTTCCGGTGCCTCCTTACGCGCCCCGGCTGACCGCTACCTTGAGGCCTCGGCACATGAGAAACCCACTGCGGTTCTTGACGCTCGGCCGCCACCGGGCCGACGTCCGCCGAACGACACCGAGGATATGCCTTGTGACCGGCAGCCCGCCATTGCCGCCGAGGAGACACGCGCCGGCAACGCCCACCTCGCGGCCATCGGTTCCCCACCGCCGCCTGGTGCGCTTACCCCCAAAGCGGCCCCCACCTTCCCCTTGGTGCCGCACCTTTTCCTCACCGCCGAGGAGGGCGGTGCTTTGTTGCCCACTCGACTGGCCACGCCCTTGGCTCAACCCCGACTTGGTTGGCCGCCTCCCATCATCGCGAGCGGTCCCTTAGGGCCTATTGGTGACCCCCCATCGGCCCATCCCCATGGAGGCCGATGCCCCATGGCTGCACCACCGGCGGAGGGTTGCGCCTTGTCACCACTATGGTCGGCGCCATTGTTGCCCTCGATGCCTCCCACCCAAGTTGAGGTCCCCGTCTCCGGCCACATACCGAACCTTCACCACCACCGCCGCCCTCCGACACCCCATGACCGGCTCCTTTGTGTTCCCTTGGGGCCTCCCCTTGGCCGCTCTACCATAGATTCGGCCTTGCTCCCACCTAGGCCGAAGCCTTCATTTATGATTGGGGCCTTGCCTTTGCCAAGCTCCCAAGGAGGTTGGCGCCTCTTCAACTCACCATTCAAGGAGCTCTCACCCCACGACCATCATGAGACTCTTGTCCTCTTGAAAATACATGCACCCCTTGGCTTGCGCCATTCACGTGGGATGGCCATTGTGGAACCTTTTCCTCTTGATGACCGGTACAAGAAGGACCGAGACAAGATTGCCAACATCTTGTCTCTGAGGTATATGCTCCCCTCTCCTTATCATGCTTACACTTTCAAGATTTCTATTTCTTTATCTTCGCATGCCCCCGAGACCCTCCTTAGTCCTCCCTTACCGGCATGTACCACTTTGGGTGACCTTGTGGGACATTCTTGGGATGACGATTTCCTTATCCGAGAGGGTGAGCTTTGTGTCCTTAGGTCCCTATTTCGGATATTCATGCTTAAGGATGCCATTGAGTGCCATATAGAGTTGGCCACTTTTGAGGATTATGCCTTTGGACCTACACTTGCCCCCCTTTTGCCTAGGTTCCACCCTCCCGGCCCTTACACACCCATATTCCTCCCATCCGCCCTTTGGGAAGACCTAGCTATGGTTTTTCTTATCGGATTGCTCATGCTTAAGAATGGGAGAGATTCCATTTATGTGTTGGGTAAGAAACCCCCTAGGAGAGTTCATGGCATTCCTTGTCTACTTCCGCACCCTACCACCAAGCTAGCTACCCTTACATTTTACACTGAGGCGAACTTCTATGGAATCCCTCGTACTATTGTGTTGGCTTGGGATCCTAGCCTTGTGGATCGTTTTTGGAAACTTTGGTGGCTGAAATTTGGGAATGACATTCTCCTTGACATTAGTTGCCACCTCCACCCCGATGCCTTGCTTAGAGCCATTCTTAGGGATCCACCGCACCGTTGGCTAACTTTTCCATTCCTTGTAGAGATTGCTTGTTTTAGGCCCTCGGCGTACATGCCTCCACCGTTCGCACGGATGCCAACCGGGTGCCGCTCCAAGCCTCGCCCATACGGCTGTGACGCCTTCCCCGTGCTCAAGAGGCTCGTCGATGATGCTTTTATGCCGACGCTTCCCGCGGCCCACACCGCATTCCTTGTGGCGGACTTCGGCCCTTACGTGCCCCCGGTCCCTGATGATCGAATTGGGGACAATTCTCACTCAAGAAGGGGAGAGTGATGAGTGCCAACCACCCATCAACAAGGAGTCAAGGCCTTGACCACCAAGACGTCGGCGCATCAATGCCACGACACTCAAGCATCGACAATGCTTCGATTCCTAGGCATTTATGTGCACGTCTATATCCAAGCCTTATGGCTTTTATCCTCTTTGTATTTTTGGTTATCTAGTTTATTTTGTCTAGTCTTGCCTTAGTGAATATGAAGAGCCATTTGCACATGGGCTTCAACTCACTAAGGCCCATTAGAAGCTTTCCCTTGTTGGCTCAATGCCATGACTATTTAAATCAAATTGTGGCTACCTCTTTCATTTGGTTTAAGATTATAGAAGTGGAATATTTCCCTTAGGTTGAGTATATCTCCCTAAGGCCTCCACTTACTTCTATCAACCCCAAGCATTGAAATCTCTCCTTCTTCCTCTCAATCTCATCATCTCACAAACAAACATTCTCAAGTTAAGAACAAGTTAGATCCAGCCAAGGAACCTCCAAGAGAGGTTTCCTTGGCCATCTAGACATGCGCCGCCGGCAGCCCTAGCAAGGGTCGACCTTCACACCTCGTCTGCCGCCAGCCACACTTCCCCTTCGGCACCCCTCGGTGAGTCCAGCCTTCACCCGACCGTGAGCCTCTCCCAAGCACCATTGGGGGTCTAGCAAGCTTAAGAAGGAAGGCGAAGTCTAGCTTGGCCACAATCTAGCTCGCTTGGGAAGAAGAATCTCCTCTTGGGGGTTTGATTCTCATCACAACCTATAGCATCCTTGTGGATGAGAAGCATAACTCAGAATTTTGTTTAATATCTTCCAGTTATTTCTAGTGGCAAAGTTTTGCAATAAGGTTGGCCACTGTGTTAATTTCACGAAAAATATGATTGATTCGGGTTGTCACAAAGGAATGTAACTGAAGAAGGATATCAAAGAATAGAATCTCAATATCACATGGACAAACCCAGATACCCTTGATAATGTTAACAATAGTTAAATTGTTACTTTCTAGTTCAATGTTTTCCATTCTCATTTCTTTAGCTATAAGTAATGCATTTCGGATAGCTAAGACCTCTGTTTTTAAAGTTGTTGATTGTCTGCACGGTTTTGCATGTATAAGAACATTTTTTGCTTTATCATTTCTGAAAATGAAACCGATTGTAGAATTTCCATTTGATTTAGTAGATCTGTCAACATTGATATTGATTACTTTATCTGGTGGCTTTTTCCATCTAATATTTTTCCTTTTTTTGTGCCACATTTATTGGTTTATGGATTGGTTTCAACAATACAGTCGTGGTTCTAGGTTTTCACCTTATTCTAGTTTGTAATCATATTTTTAATATAGTTTGTGAGGTCTTTAATGGTTTCTGTCTATTGATTAATTGTGAAAAAAAATTGGTTTATTTGGTACCAAATACTCCACTAGGTGATTGCCAGGCCTCGAATTGTTTTGTAGATAGTTTCATTCTTCTTTCATCGATGATAGCATGAGTACTCTTATTGGAGTAGTCAATTGAGCTAATGCAACATTTGGTTTCAGGATCTATTTTTTGAATTGTTTCTAGCGAATGATGACATTGGATGAGGAGATGCTGAGTATCCTCAATTGTAGAGTTGCTTGAAATGCACCCTTGAGGGACCAAGACTCCTTTCTCTTGAAGTCTTAATTTTGTGGATAGATCGTTTTTTAGTATTTTCCAAGTAAAATTACTTTTTGAGTTTGTATATAAATTCCAAATCCATAAGGAATCATACGCTATGTAGACAAGGTTGGTAATTGCACTAGCAAATCTCATTTGTTTAGAAAAAATAAAGTAGAAACTGTTTCTAAATTGGCCTATTTGGTCAATTCTACATTCACAATTAAAAAAGGTATATAGAGTGACAATTATGACTTAGTGCATACTAGTATAGTCCTCGTGCCTCGCACGGGATTTATGAAATAATAAATTTATTGTTTTTATATTTATAAAAATATGTCGATTTCACAATTAGAAATTTTTATAGTTAAATTATGTAATTTCTTTATCAAATTGACGACACTTTAATTCATTTAACATAAAATATGATAATATAATGAAGTACCTAATAAAAATAAAGACTATTAAAATAGATATTTTAATATAATAGATGGTTATATTTATTTATTACTCCTTTTGTTTGATAATAAATGTCATTTTAGATGTTTAAGAGTGTCGTTGTTACAAATAAAATAATTCTTTATTTAGTTAATTTATTAATTTTATTAACACTTGTTAATTTATAATATTTATTTTACCTAATAGTGGAAGACATGAGAAAAAAATGGTTAGACTGCCCAATTTTCAAGAGCAATCTTTACAACTAATTAATAAAACGTCACTTAAAATATTCAAATAACGTTTATTAATTAACAAAATTCAAAGGTTAGAATAACACGTAAGCCTATATTTCGTATATTGTTGAATAGAACAAAGGAAGATAATAAGGTATAAAATTGTATGACATAATAATATATTCCATTAACATAATTATTCTTACAACATAATATGTAAATGAATTACATAAGCATATTTTGAAAATTGAAATATAAATGATTGTCATAAAAAAGCTGGAGATAAACATAATATAATTATTTTATTACAAAAATATAATAAATGATGTGGCAAATTATGAAAACGACATGTGTCATAGATGATGCATCTTTATGAGGGAGACATATGGTCTTAGACAGTAAATATTTTAGTATTATAAAATTTAGATTTAGATTACAATAATATAAATTATGATATAGATACATTTATGTAGGTAGATAAATAAACCAAATTATATATAAACTTATTTCAATAAATACAACTTATTAAGAGCATAATCACACTAAAAAATTGATATAAAAATCTTGTACAAAATAATGTCATATATATACTAAAAAAGCAAGTAAGATTATGACAAATATAATCACATAATTATAATAAAATCTATATAAAATTATAAATTATAAAATCAGATAATGACAAATGACGGATTGCGGAGAACATTTTAACGAAAGATGACTTGGTTCAAGGTCAAGTGGCATCAATCACTTCTACTTTATTTAAGGATGGTAAGAGAGCGGATTCTGGAGAGGGATTGCCCTATCCATCTTTGTCCCCGTTTACCCCCTTATTCCCTAGTCCTTGTCATTTTTTAGATGTTTTTTCGAACCATTGTCGACAAAAAAAAGCGTAAGCCTTTTCGTCTCGACGCTTTTTTAAACCGTCAAAAATTTCAGTGTCGTACTATTTATTATCAAATTTGTAGATTATGCCATATATATAGCAATTATACTTAGTAGAGACTTGTAATAATAATAGATGTTTAGAATTATTTAATAATAATAAATATTAACTAGAAATTCATAATGGTGAAAGATGTATAAAAAATAAAATAAAAATATTTATATTATATATATGACGTATTTACTTCAGATAGATTATAGTTAGACAACAATTAGGAAAATAAAAGCAAGATTATGATAAGATTGATAATTTGAGGACTTTGTAGTATGATTTTGTACATGTACTTTGATATTGTTGGACTGACATATCTGATATCATATTAAAGAAATTTGAAAGACATTAAAATCCAACTTTTGAATTCTTGTTTTTGAAAAAAAGATCTTCAACAGCCTGGGTCGATAGTCGATACCATCAGGAAGATTAAATACTACATGCATAATATATAAGTGGTGCTATATCACTAGCTGATAATAAAGGTCGCATTCTTCTGCTATCAGATTGAATTATATATATATATATTATTTGACATGATTAAAAAAAAGAGCCACTAAGTACTATTTTTTCGATCAATTTTATTATAAGAATGATTGAATTTGGAAGCAAAATGTTGCCTTTATTTTTACAGATCGTGCAATTGCACAGAAGGTTGATTGTAGATTTTGGAGGCAAATAATTTTTTCGGTATAGTATATGGATGTGTTGCTTCTATTTTGGAAGCAAAATCCACTTTGCTGCTATTTTTTAAGCAAAATTCAATACGGATGTCTTTTGTGTTAAATTTTGAAAAGAAGGTTGATTGCAGATTTTTGAATGTTTCTTTTATTATTTTCTATTTAATTTTGGCATAGTGTACGAATGTTTAATTTGAAAGCAAAATGTTGTCTTTATCATTGCAGATCTTGCAAGGCACCCATTAGTTTTGGTAATAGAATAATCCTATATGTAATCATTATATCAAATTTTGAATAAAGATTTATGCAGATCTTGTATTACCTAAAATATTGATTTTAAAGGAAATCCGAGAATTCTACAGATCTTGTATTACCCAAAATATTGATTATATTGATTTTTAAAAGAAAATCGAGAAATGAATAAAATATCATGTGTCAGAAACAATGGCAGGATGCCATGTGACATAAGAAAGGAGTGGGTTTAATAGGAGGTCATGTGGATTAGAGGGGTTGTGGTTTAATAGATATATAGTCGATTATCCACTCATCAACATAGTGACTTTGTCCTAACGAGAGTACCAGACTACCAGGTTATATCTGAAATTATTTTCACTTTGAGGCTATTTTGGGAATTTTTTTGTGCTTTGACCTTATTCTGGAAAAAATTCCGCTCTGGCCTCTGGAATAAACATCCTAAAATTATGAATTTTTCTTATGTTAAGTCTCGTTTTTTAAAACAAAAAAAAAAGATAAAGATGTGGAGAGAATTTGGGTGAGCTAAGGGATAAGCCCAGTGATATTCATTATATGTTTGCATAAAATGGAATATTGTAATATGTTTCCTGGTAAGTGGAATTTTATAACAAGTTTAGTTTGCAGATGGACTTTTAGGTAGGGATGATAATGAAAAGGGGTTTTTTTGTGAGTATTTTTCGTAATGGGAATAGAGATGGCGATTTTAAATACGGGTGTTGACATGGACAAGGGAGATTTGATTTTCCGCTTAGGAATGTGGACGGGGATGTGGATAGTTGTCCCCGCCCCACTTTACGCCCCGACCCCGAATCCATCGAGAAATCTGTTGGGATTTCTCGTTGGGGAATTCGTGGGGAATCCTTTCAAAAAGGACTTAGATTTAATTTATATTTTATTAAAAATAAAATTTATTTGTATTGTGTTATGTTGTTTTTTCATTAAATTTGTATAATTGATCTATATTAATCATCACAGACAGTCTTTCATTGGTCTTTATAAATTAACTACATGTATATTCCCGTCTCATTCAGTATCACTAATTCTTTTGATCGATCCAATTCTTTCGATTAGGCATTGTTGAAATTAATATTATAAAGGGGACAATAAAATTTGTAAGACGATAAATATGGAGTCCATAGCATGGGGAAATTTATGGGGAATACACGAAAAAAACCTATGGGGATCATAAGTGGGGAAAATCAAATGGAGATGGGAAATCCTCGATGGGGATGGGGACTCGACATAAATGGGGATGGAGATAATTTCCATTCCTCGACAGGGAACGAGGACGGGAGTGAGGAGTAAGATGCTAAACGAGGATGGGTTGGGGAGGGTAGTCCCCACCACGAAATCGTCCCATTGTGTTCCCTACTTTTGGGCATTGGGCTAGTGTTTATGCTACCCAAGGAAGTGGTAATTAAAGAGTGTCGACATGAATTAAAATATCGGATTTTCTAACTTATGTCCTAAGCCATAGGTTAAGACTTCTCGTTTTGGAAAGTGTATCCTAGAAAGGAATGCTTAAACCCTTTTTAAAAAATTAAAACTCCTAAAATAATATAATCTAAAGAATCCCCCAATAATCCCCTTTTCATAATCTCTTTCCAAAAGTATACCCCTTCTTTTATTTTTTTTAAAATTTTATTTGTTTATTTTTTAATGACTAAACTACCCTTAAATTAATTAACTTAGTTGTAAGCTTCTACGTATTCTTCCTTCCAATTGTCTTCTACACAATCGTCTCCACTCTCCACCTTGTTCGCGCTCTGTTGTCGTCGCGTTCCGCCGCCGTCACGCTCCGCCGCCGTCGTGCTCCGCCGCCGTGCTCCACTATTTCGCCGTCCTTCTCTTTTCTGTTTTTGTGTAAGTAATCCTGATCAAGTTCTCTACTCCTGCTTTGATTTTTTAATTCGAATTTTGTGTTAGTAATTATGATTCTCACCGATCTCTGCCGTTCAAGTAGCAAGTTCGGTGCTTAAGTTATATCTCTAGTTCGGTGTAGCCTTCAATTTAGTAGCCTACACGATATTTAGTAGCAAGTTCTCTCAGATGAGTGGCATATATATTTTCAATTGAACTATCAATTGGTGGCTACTGATTTCATGTAGTGATATATGTGTAGCCACGTACCAATTGATAATTAATTCACGAAATCAGTATGCCATATATTTCAATTTTGAAGCATACAAGAAAGTACTCAGTATATTTTGGTCTAACTGTAAGTTCGTTGCTTTTACTTTGATGTGTTTTTCATGTAGCAAGTTCAGTACTTTTGGTTTAATTTCTTGTAGCATTAATATACTTTCTCCTCTAAATAGTTAAAGTTAGTGTAAAGTAATTAAGGATACACAATTTTAGATGTATTTTTTTCCGTGTAGGTAAAATAGATTACACGAATTTCAATGTAACTTAATTAGTGTAAATAAACTTTATGTAAGTAGAGAAGTTTTTAGTGTAAAAAACAATTTTAGTGTAACGTAACTTAGGGTACACGATTTTAGTGTAAAGTAATTTAGGGTACACCTAGTTTTCGTATAGATGAGATTACACGATGTTAGTTGTAAAGTAATTAAGGATACATGATTTTAGATGTGTTTTTTTCTTGTAGGTAAGATAGATTACACGAATTTCAATGTAACTTAATTAGTGTAAATAAAATTTATGTAAATAGAGAAGTTTTTAGTATAAAAATGATTTTAGTGTAACGTAACTTAGGGTATACAATTTTAGTGTAAAGTAGATTTTAGTGTAAAGTAATTTATGGTACACCTAGTTTTCGTGTAGATGAGATTACACGAGGTTAGTTGTAAAGTAATTAAGGGTACATGATTTTAGTTTAAAATTAGATTTTAGTATAAAGTAGAATTTAGTGTAAAGTAAGTAAGGGTACACGATTTTAGTGTAAAGAAGTAGATGAATTCTTTTTGTGTAGGTAAGATAGATTGCATGATTTTTTTGGGATTTTATGTAACATTGATTGATGTAAACTAAATTAGTGTAAACAAACAAGAGTTATGTAACTAGATACTTTTTTAGTGTAAAGTAAATTTATGTAAATATTTTGTGCTAACTAAGGGTTTATTACATTGAATTGATGTTAATGTCGTGTAAAGGTCGGATTCGAGATGGTCATCGTACAAGATATGGACGAGGGTGTGCAAGATGTCCAAAAATTGACGGTTAGTGCAACAATATAGGTTCCGTATAAGCTACTACATAAGTTTCGTGTATGCTATTAAATAAGTTTCATGTAATCTACTATTTAAGTTTGTGTAGGCTTCTACATAATATTAGTGTATGCTATTATATAGGTTTCGTGTAAGCTAGTACACGAAACTTATTTAATAGCATACACGAAACTTATGTAGTAGCTTACACGAAACTTATGTAGTAGCTTACACAAGTTTCGTGTAAGCTACTATATAAGTTCGTGTAGGCCTCTAAATAATATTTGTATAAGCTACTACATAATATCTTGTATGCTTCTACATAAGTTCGTGCATGCTATTACATAATATTCGTGTATGCTAATATATAAGTTTCATGTAAGCTACTACATAAGTTCGTGTAGGCCTCTAAATAATATTCATGTATGCTATATAATTTCGTGTGTGCTTCTACATAATATTCATGTAGGCTTCTACATAATTTTGTCTATGCTATTATATAAGTTTCGTGTAAGCGACTATATAATATCGTGTATGCTTCTACATAATTTCGTGTAGGCTACTACATAATATTTGTAGTAGCTATTATATGAGTTTCGTGTAAGCTAGTTCATAAGTTCGTGTAGGCCTCTAAATATTTTTCGTGTATGCTTCTACATAATTTCTTATATGCTAGTACATAATTATGTATATACTACTACACGAAAATTTGTATATGGCTTTTAAAGAGTGGCTACACAATATATATATGCCACTGTTCACGAAATTTCGTGTAGCTCCAATTGATAATTCACGAGATCAATAGCCTACACGATATATGTCACTGTTCAATTTATATATCGTGTAGCCTACACGATATACAAAATCAGTAGCCTTCAACCTCCCTCCTATCTGCATATATACTTTCATTGGCATATATCGTGTAGTGTGTGGGTGGTGATCTTACAAGTTCTCTCAGATGAGTGGCATATATATGTTCAATTGAACTATCAATTGGTGGCTACTGATTTTGTGTAGTGATATATGTGTAGCCACATACCAATTGATAATTAATTCACGAAATCAGTAGCCTTCAATTCACAAAATCAGTTCACGTACTGGGTGCTTCGCCGGAACGGGTGCGTCGGCGACTAGGAGCGAGTGCGTCGAAGCGGTGGTAGTGCATGGAGGCACTAGGGTTTGGTATTTTCTGGTATATGTATTTTAGTGGAGAAGAAGGTTTTCTTAATTTTTGTGAAGCAGTTATATAGTGAGGGATATTTTGATCTAATTATATTATGGATGAGTTACTAATTTCCTATTATTATGCTAGGTTATATTTTTGGAACTCCTTAATGAAAATGGTCTATTTATGTCTTTTTTCCAAAAATCTTTACATAATGAAGTACTTAACCTATGTTCTTAGGCGGTTAAGCTCTGGTAGAGTTTACTACTAACTCTATAGGTAGAGTTGGATAAATACTAACCCTAGATTTTAAATCAATGGCTCAAACTGATCCATCTCTTAGAAACTTAAAAGGAAGGTGAATATTATCTAACATAAAATGAAAAATTAAACTTATATATCTCCTCCCTTTTTTATCTCGTATATGGTGCCTTATTTTACTATTCTTTTCTAGTAACTAATAAAAAGAAGAATATATATTTCAGCTACAAGAATTAAAACTAAAAATAAAAATTGATTTTGTATCCTTTCTAACTTGTTCACTCCTCTCTGTCAATTTCTACTTCAACACTATAATAATCTTCTTTTCAATTAACCAATTCATCATGGTTACTTCTAATTCTCAATTTTCAACTTTTAGAGTATTGACAATCATTTTCGTTGCTCTTGATAATAACTTGGTATTGAACCATATAATTTACTAGTAAGTCAATTTGAATTTAGGTTTGATTAGTTAAGATGGGTGAGTTGGAATTTGGAAGAATACTGAGTACTAAATCAAGAACAATATCCTAATAAACTACCATGTGCGCAACTACTTTGCAGGAGTATGAATGGATCAATGTTCAGAGGAACTAAATATTACAATTACATAATACGTATGATATTTGCACCAAAATTCGAAGAAGGGGATAAAGAAAAGAGCACGAACACCATGGGAGCAAAAAATGAAACGAATTTGGGGAGGAGGGTTAACGAAAGTGTAGAAAGAAAACTTAAAAGGAGAAGGAAATATTAATTTGGGATGATTTTGTTTTAATGGTTTTAATTAGTCAAATATATACTTTCCTTTTAAGTTTAGTATGAATGAATTGATTTTGACCATTGATTAAAATCTAAGGGTCATTAATGTGCTCAAGCACATGCCAGAATCTCTTTCTATACAAGGTGAAGGGCGCCAAAATCTCAGTTTAGGAACCTCTCGGTTGAACTCTCAAAGATGACATTTTAATGTGTTTTTGGTTGTGTTTAGGGGATAGCTTGATGGATGCTGATTTGGAAAGGAAAATGATATAACTCTACAAGAAGGGAGTTCGAGAAGAGTTTGGGATATACATCTTATGATCCTTGGATGCAACTCACCAAGAAACATAAGACGAGATTGATTGACAATGGATGTAATGCACCAAGATCAAACAATCCCCTTTGGATATGACGCACCAAAGGTTGTTTTGGATATAACTCACCAAAACGAGAACTAAGACATTCAAGGATATGACCCACCTGGAAGACATCGTCCAAAGGAAGCTCAAACTCAAGAACAATCTGTTTTTCTCTCCATTCAAGCTTGAGGAATTACAATGCAAGGCAGCCTATAAATAGGTGCCAAAAGAAATTAAAGAAAACCACAAAAATGCAAGCACTACTTGGTCCACTAACTAGAGCACTCCTAAACCCACTACTTGAGTATTTTTAGGGAATTAAAAATGCTGAAAATTTCACAAATAATCTAATCCTAAGTAGCTCTAAAAAACACATAAAAAACATCATTGTAACATCTGGTTCGGCCTTAATCCTTCATCATCGGTGCACCGGTCTTGACACGTCCTTGAGGTGACCCATGGTCACATCATCCTCCCCTCCTTTAAGAAGATTTGTCCCCGAATCTTCGTTGTCTCTTTTTGTGAAGGACAAAATCACCAGTTACGCCTGGTGATTTTGTCCTCACAACTCAACATGTGTTTAATAACCTTCTCGAGGGGCTCTCGGAGCAAGGAATTGCTCTTCAATGCCTCCCAAAGCAAGAGCTCACAACAGCAAGTTTCCAGAATTCCATCCTAACTTCAACGGGCTCTTTCTCTCTCGTCTGGACTCCAATTTGGATGATTCTAACGCCCAGTGTTAGATCTGGAAGTCTAGTTCCTTCCCTCAAAATATGAAAGCAAATGGATCTCTGGATCAAACGATATGACAATTCTCCTGATGTGGGCGCGGACGGGGTTGTGCCCGCGGTCGCGGTCTCCTTTGTGTTCGGCCACGGGCGCGGTTGAGAGGCCGTGGTCGCGGTTGTGAAGCCTTCCTCGCGTCCTTCTCTTCAAACCGCGGGCGCGGCTGTTCTTGATGGGGCTTTATAACTCCGAAGCCGCAAGCACACGGACATCCCCTCGCCTTGAATGACTTTGATATCACATAATGTGCTCAAGAACATGCCAGGATCTCTTTTTGTACAAGGTGAAGGGCGCCAAGATCTCGGTTTATGAATCTCTCGGCTGAACTCTCAAAGATGACATTTTAATGTGTTTTTGGTTGTGTTTAGGGGATAGCTTGATGGAGGCTGATTTGGAAAGGGAAAGGATATAACTCTTCAAGAAGGGAATTCGAGAAGAGTTTGGGATATGCACCTTATGATCCTTGGATGCAACTCACCAAGAAACATAAGACGATATTGATTGACAATGGATGTAATGTATCAAGATCAAACAATCCCATTTGGATATGACGCACCAAAGGTTTTTTTGGATATAACTCACCAAAATGAGAACTAAGACATTCAAGGATATGACCCACCTTGAAGCCATCGTCCAAAGGAAGCTCAAACTCAAGAACAATTTATTTTTCTCTCCATTCAAGCTTGAGGAATTACAATTCAAGGAAACCTATAAATAGATGCCAATTTTTTTTAAAGAAAAACACAAAAATGCAAGCACTACTTGGTCCACTAACTAGACCACTCCTTAACCCACTACTTGAGTATTTTTAGGGAATTAAAAATGTTGAAAATTTCACAAATAATCTAATCCTAAGCAACTCATAAAAACACATAAATTACATCATTGTAACATCTGGTTCGGCCTTAATCCTTCATCCTCGGTGCACCGGTCTTGACACGTCCTTGAGGTGACCCATGGTCACATCAGTCATTATTTGTCCAACTCTATCTATAGAGTCAGTAGTAAAAGTTCAACCGCTCCTTAGGATATATGCTAGAAAAATCGCTAAAATATAAAGAAAAATAGATATATATCCATAAAATACTATGTAATTGGATATATATCCATTAAAACTTGAAAATGAGGTATAAATCCATCAATTTATAATTGTTTAATCAACAAAATACGTATATTTTCTTTCTCTTTCTCAATGACGCAACACTATTATATCTTCTTCTTCCTCAACTTCATGTTCATCTTCCCAACTCTCAATAAGATTTTTTATAAGGTAAAGTCCTATTTTTATAAAAATATATCTTATTAATAATTCTATATTTTATTTTTAATAAAAAAACAGTGGTACATTGTTTATGCACTTCATATATCTCAAACGACTAATACTATATTTTCTATGTTTTGTGTAGTGAATATATTGTTTTGAATAAATTTAAAGTGTTCCTGATTAATAGGTATTATCTACAGATGCATGATGCATGGAGAAATATTATATCCTCCATCATTGACCAATCTATTCTTTTTAATTTAAAAAAGGGTTTTGCTATTTGTCGCCCCTGGGGCGATGAATAAGATCCTAAATATAAGAATTTATCTAATTAAAAATTGTAAACTATATTATTTTTCTTTTTTTAAGCTACTACAAGTATATATTTCCTTAACAAACAACTCACTATATCTAAATATTGGTAAAATTTATGAGAAACTAAAACCCTAAAACAGAGATTATAAACCTGTTACAGAAAATATTCCTATTTTTGACATCTTATACGTCGTACCGGGGGCGATAAATAGCAAAATCCTATAAAAAATTAAGAGCAATGGAGAAATTATACATGGTCAAAAGTTGTTTTAGGCCATGTATATTATTGTTATGTTTATTTGGTAGTTTAGTTTGGATTTTTTAATTTTCAATAAATATTTTGTACGGTTATTTCGCCTGGCAACCTTGAGATACCGCTTAATTCATGTAGTACTCCAAAGTTTGGTATATTTCGTGTGGTAACCCAGAGGTTTTCATTTTTTTCACGAAATACCCAAATCGTTCAATACAAATGGTTTTCGTTTATTTTTAAATTAAATATAAAAAAAAAACTTAAACCCCAAACCCTAAAAAAGTTTTTAAAGTTAAAAGGCTTAGGGTTTTGTGGTTTAGGATTTAGGGTTTATGTTAAAGGTTTAGGGGCTTAGGACTTAGGGTTTAAGGAATAAGGTTTATGGATTTAGGGTTTATGGTTTAGGTTTTGGTTGTTGGAAAAATGCTCATGTTTTGGTCTTCGAGGCCGGGGAGGCATGATGGTTGTCAATTCATGTATTGGAGTTGAAGAGGTCCCAAGTCTAAGGGTATGTTTGGATTACATACATAATGTCTTATCTAGCATTAAAATGTGGTATGTAACCCAAACAGACCCTAAATTGAATTGCGTGGCTTAGTAGTATTTATTGGCCTCAATCTCGGTGGTATGGGTCTGAAGGAATTTAGATGTTTTTAGCGGAATTTCATATAACACATTTTTAACATCTAAACAAGAATTTCATGCATAAACCAATATGAATCATATAAGAAAAGAGTAACATAGATTTTTTATGCAAAACTTCTTGTTAAGATCAATTTGGAGATGAGAACCTCAAGTGTGACTCATCTATTTGATCCACACGAGTACGGTACTAGATCAATTGGCTTACGTCTTCTAGGACGGGACTAAAGTTTGCAACTTTCTCTCTTCCACCAGGGGGTTCGGCCGAGCACTAGGGTGTTTTCTTTCTCACACATGAGATAATGCATGATTACCTTTTGTAATCAATGTGGTATATATAATAGATATATCTAATTATCTTTACCATAAAGATAATTTCAATTGTATCATCAAATAAAGGATAACTATTATCTTTTACTTGGTGAGAAATCCTCCACCATATTATTCCCATATGGCCGAAAATCCTAGTCTCATAATGGGCCTTTGTTTTGCTTTGATCCAGTCTAATTACTCTATTGTGTGTGACCTTATAGGACCCAGTTATAATAGCAATGAGCCTAATCTAATTTATCCCACAAATCATAATTGGCTTCTAACAAAACACTATGACTACCTAAAATATCGATTATAAATATCCATTATTAATCATATTCTATTATTTGTAATTGCCACCTTGATTAAAGGCACAATCCTCCAATCTCCCACTTGTCCTTGAACAAGTGTGCAATGTCAAATTCCTTTGTCCGTGTCCATTTTGATGATATGATGACATCTTATGTAATCCATATCAATATTTATTATGTTTCTTGAACACCGAGCTCGAACTGTCAAAACAAATGATTAACTTTTAATCCATATGAGCACAACCGTGCATTTTCACTTACTCTTCAAGTGGCCTAGACACCATTCCTATTTACATAAGAGGACTTCTTCAATCTTGTGTCTGTATAGCTCCCACTCAATTTTTAGCAATCCTGATCACTTCCTTTATAATCGCCTTTTACGAAACGGTGTTTGACAATGTCAAAGACATACCGATCACTAAGTAAGAGAAATATCATACTCATGTCTGAGGAGTCTACTAATTATTGTTCAACTTAAAATTCTAAAACTCGTTTGAAGAATCTTAAGGTAGGTCTGTCCAATATGTATCCTTTATACATATCCATGTAATTTATTAGACATCTTTATGTTCATATAGCCCATGAAACTCAGCACTATCAATCAACTTATAAAATAACCTTTATTGAGTCATTTATGTCTAACATAATGACTTAGACTCTGGACAACTCATAATTCATAATTTCAATTCACTTAGGGCCCGTTTGGTAAGATTCCAAAGGAATGAGGAATGGATATGAGAATGGTTGATTCCCATTTTTATGTTTGGTAGGGCTCGAAATGGGAATCAAATTGATTCTTTGGAATCACCCTGTCCAACACTTAGGAACAACTTGATACCCAACCTAAGCTCATTAAATGCGACATTCCAAAATCAAATCCCAAACCCAACTCACCCACTCCTCTTAATTTTTAGTGGCAGGTGTATGTGGCCAGATATGGGCTCGAGGCTTTGAATCCGGGTGGTTGGCGGGTATATGTGGCCAGATTTGGGCTTATGGCGTCAGATCCGGGTGGTTGGCGCCATGGCAGGTGTATGTGGCTAGATATGGGCTCGAGGCATCGGATCCGGGTGGTTGGCAATAGATCGGGACGCTGCCTTGCATAACGGTTGGTGAGCAGAGCAAACGGTCGACGATCTGTGGCGGTTTGGTTGGGGCGGAATGTGAGCGTGAGAGAGAAGTTGACGTGCGGCCGAAAGAGGGGAGAAGATGAGTGGAGTCGGCGGTCTGTGGCGGTTCGTATGGGTTGGTTCACGGTGGTCGACAGAGCTGGTGCCGAAGATGAGTTGGAGAAGTCGGTGCTGTTGAATGAGAAGAGGAAGAAAATGTATTGGTAATGTTGAATGATAAGAAAGAGGAGTACTTCTTACAGTAATGTTTTTTACTTATTAAAAAAGTTTACTTATCAAATTCAAGTTTAATTTTATTATAATATCACATTCAAGTGAATTGACTTAACATATACAATTTATACTTATATTTGACAAAACAACAATTTATACTTATACTATATAAAATCATGTTTACTTCCCAAGTTCAACCAAACAATAAATTTCAGGATTCATTCATTCCAAAAGCATACCAAACACTAACCCACATGAATGATAAATTTCGATTCCTGATTTCATTCTGATTCCTGATTCCAACCCGATTCTTAATGTTATACCAAACGAGCCCTTAATAGGGTTTCATTCATTAGAACACTTACGATGATCATATTTGACAATTATAAATTACTTGGACATTTATTTAATTCTAAACTACAATTAAATAATAATGAATCTATATTTCAAATAACAAGCATAACAGAAAGTTTAAAATTCATGAAAACAATCTCCATAAAGTAAAACAATACAAACTCAAAGCCATTCTCCAATGTGCTTGATTGCCTTAGCCCTAGTGTGTTTGTCATGCTTCGGCTTAGGTAATGGTTTAGTCAACGGATCTGCAATGACGTGGAACTTCTTGAGGACGTGTCTGGATTTGGAGTTTGAACTTGGTTTCTTGGATTGAGGAATGGCACCATTGTTGTCACAATAGATGTCAATTTCCTTAGCACAACTAGGAACAACACCAAGTTCAACAATGAACTTCCTAATCCAGATAGCTTCCTTTGCTGCTTCAACCGCATGTACTCAGCTTCTGTTGTAGAATCAACCACCGTGCTTTGTTTTGAACTCTTCCAACTCTCTACTCCTCCATTTAGAATGAAGACATATCCCAATTGAGATCGGAAATCGTCTCTATCTGTCTGGAAGCTCGCATCAGTATGTCCTTGAATGACTAACTCATCATCACCTCCATACAGCAAGAAATCATCCTTTGTCCTTCTTAAGTACTTTAAGAAGTTCTTAGCTACATTCCAGTGTGCTTATCCCGGATTTGATTGGTATATGTTGCACATTCTCAAAGCGTATGCAACATCTGGACGAGTACATATCATTTCAATCATGATGGATCCTAGTGTTGATGCATAAGGACTCCTAATCATCCTCTCTAGCTCAACATGTGCAACTAGACACTGTGTCTTTCTAAGTTGTAAGCCATGCTACATAGGTAAGAATCCTCTCTTAGAGTTCTTCATATTGAGACTATCAAGGACCTTATCTATATAGGTTCCTTGACTCAACCCAATTAGTCTCTTAGATCTATCTCTATGGATCTTTATACCTAATATGTCCTTTGTCTCTCCTAAGTCTTTCATGGAAAAACATTTCTTGAGCCAGTCCATAATGGACTCTAGCATAGGAATGTAATTTCCAATGAGTAGTATGTCATCCACATACAAGACTAAGAAGATCACTTTGCTCCTACTAAACTTCATGTAAACACAAGCTTCTTCTTCACATCTGATGAAATCAAACTGTTTGATTGCCTCATCATATCAAATATTTCAACTCCTTAATGCTTGCTTAAGTCCATAAATTGACTTCTTAAGCTTTCATACTTTCCTAGGATTTTCTAGATCTTCAAAACCCTCATGTTGTGTCATGTACACATCCTCCTTCAAAAATCCATTTAAGAAGGCGGTTTTGACATCCATCTGTCAGATCTCATAGTCTTAATGAGCTGCAATTGCTAGGATTATCCAAATGGATTTAAGCATAACAACTAATGAAAAGGTTTCATCATAGTCAATACCATGAATCTGTCTAAATCATTTTGCAACCAGTCTTTCTTTAAAAACTGATACGTTTCCATCCTTGTCTATTTTGAGTTTAGAAACCCGTTTGCATCCTATGGGTTTTACCCCATCTGGCAAACTAGTCAAGTCCCATACTTGATTTTTAGACATGGAATCCATTTCAAACTTCATGACTATGCACCACTTTTCGGACTCTGAACTCGTCACAACTTGCTTATAAGTAGTAGGCTCCTCGCATTCTAAAAGCAAGATCTCGTAGCTCGCAGTCAATATGAAATCAACATATTTATTTGGTTGTGTTCTGGGCCTATCAGATCTATATGTGTGGGATGAACAACAAGAGGATATTCCACAACAATTTGCGGATTCTCATTTGAATCAGATTTTGGAGGGACGATAGGAGTGGGGTCTTGAGACTCCACTTTTTCCGATGTATGGGTGGCCTCTCCTTGCGGGAATGTGTCGCCAAATACCCCTGTCTCTAACATGGTGTGATCCATGTCATCTTGTTACTCAGTTTGTTGCTCTTCTCAGACTTCTTCGAGAATTACATTTCTCCCACTTGACTTTTTGGAAATAAAGTCATTTTCCCGAAAGACACTATCCCGAGCAACAAACACTTTGTGCTCACTGCGATTGTAGAAATAGTATTAGTTTGTTTTTTTAGGATATCTTACAAAGAAGCATTCATCTAATTTGGGTGCAAGCTTGTTTGAGAGTAAACGTTTTACATAAGCTTCACATTTCCAGATCTTTAGAAAAGACTGTAACACCCCCGACTTATGTCGGCAGTGCCACACGCCAATGACCTAAGACTGTAAAGTCCAAAGTCACCTTAGGCTTTAATCGAAACAATTAAGCTTAAAATAGACAAATAAACATTAAATAATAATAGAGTGAATATCGGAAGATTTTAAATGAAACTCAATCTATTATTAAAATTCCTCTCGTAAAATGAGAAGGACGGTTTTACAACAAAGTGAAATTACAGCGGAATACTTTTTAACAAAACCCTAATTACATGACTAGTCCATATACGTATTACATTTTCTTAAAAAACATACTCAAAAATATTACTTTAGTACACAACCTTCAATTGCAAGCCTTCTTCTTCGATTGGCTACTTCAAATCGTCTAGGACCAACATCTGATGTACCGTATAGGACGGATGACACCATCCAACCATGCAGGAATGGAAACGGTTGCTTAGTCTAATGAAAGACTATGCAAGGGTGAAAACATACTGGTTCTCGTAGGAGTTTATAGTCACTACTCTTGTTTCCCGAATAAAACTCGATAAATGGTATATGACTATAGACTTCTACCGAAAAGAATGAAGAGGTATGCTTAAAGAAAAGACTCCAATGAATTGATTCTTATGGGAAATTACATGAATTTGTTTGGGAACGTTATCTTACCACGAAAAGTTTTAAAAACATCTCGTTGAATATTTGGGTCCTCGACCAACCTCACCGCGTAATGCGAATCCAGATTGGAAAGGGGACTTACTTTAGACAAGAGACCGGACGGGTTCCATGTTGTACTTCTCGCCCGAGGGTATATTAATTAGATACAAAATGACACTTATCTTATTTAATTTTAAATTGCGCATTTGCGTTAAAGCTTTTAATCCACATCAATCTCGCAATGAGATATAGAACATGGGAATCCCGAATTTCGGCACTAGGTAAGTGCACCCCCACTTATATAAAATAAGGGTAGGTCATGACCATAAGTATTATGGAAATTATCCTCCTAATACCAAGTTATAAAGAAACAGCTAAACCTCGAAAGGTAATAGCGTTCCTACGAATAATCGTGCTAATTAAGCATTATTATCCACATCAAAGCACAACAATCCACACCAATTATTATCTAGCATCCAATAATATATATATATATATATATATAAGGGTTATAGCTAGCAGGGGCGCGCTCCGGTAAAACGGGAATTGTGGTAAAACGGAAGTACAAATGAGGAGCGTTGGATTGAAGAGATTGGAGGGCTGGATTTGATGGAGCAAAATAAGCCACATGGGGATGCATTGTACCGAATTTGAATAACTTGCCTTCTTTATTGAATTACCGAAATTAATATCCTACAAAATAGGAAGTTGTTTTGTAATTGGAGAGAGAGAATGAGATTCTTCAAATATTTAAAATTTAAATGGGAAGATTAATTTAAATTCGTTTAGATTTAAATTCGTTATGTTCGTTTAATGATTTTCCAGCGTTCGTGAATATCGTTAATGTGTTCACGAATATCGATCATCTGTTAATGAATATCGTTCATGTTTGTTTGAATATCGATTTCTATTTAATAAGTGAACATTTAATATCTTAAAAATGTGAATATCATTACTTGAATCATGAATTCACCACTTGATAATATGAATATCACACTAAGTTACATGAATATCTCAATTAATCACATGAATATCAAATCCACTTCCACGAATATCACCACTCAATTTGTGAATATCACTACCCATTTTGTGAATATCGCCCACTACCCAATTACATTAACATAGTCACCCAAGTACATGAATATCATCACCTAACTACACGAATATCACCACCCAATATCTTCGAAGCTTTGATTCATGGTGGTGGGGTTTAACAATGATATTGTCGCGTCGATTTTGGGTCGCACGATCAACCTGAATATCAACATTATTATAATGAATATCAACAACATTATAGTGAATATCACATCATAAATTTTGAATATCGACTACTCAACGCATGAAACTTAATGAATATGAATAACATTATAGTGAATATCACATCATACAATTTGAATATCAAGTACTCAACGCATGAAACTTAAATCCAACATAGATATCAAAAAAATGTGTATGAATATCACAATAAACAATTTGAATATCACATATAAAAACGTGAATATCAATGATAAATAACTCATACAATACCATCAAAATTGAAAACAAATTAAACCTAAAAGGCTAAAACCCCCAAATTTTACTTGCTCCATGGGGCCTTGTGGGAAATAGTAGACTCTCTCCCCAACTCTAGGGATCTCGACCAGCGGACCAGCACACGCCTTCCATTGCAACCCCCAATTTTACTTCCTCCAGAAAACAGAACACCAAAACCTTATAGCCCTTCTTCTTCATTGCAACCCCCAAAAAACAGAACACCAAAATCGTATTTTGGCTATGATTGGAACCGCAATTGAACAACCAAAACCGTAATTAAATGGCCCTTCTTCTTTGTACTGCGGATCTCTAGCAAATGGAGTAGGAAGAAGCAATGACGACGAGCAGAGAATCACGAAACCGTAAATCCAAATTCAGAGCCATATCAAAAAACCCTAAATCCCAAAATTGACTCCCTGAAATTCAGATGATCTCATCCAAATCAATTTCGATTATTCAAATCAAGTTTAATCTCTCTACAATTTCAATTCAACGAAAGAAAAGGAGGAGAAATGTCTTACCTGAAATATACAAATGTAATAATCCTCGCCTTCCTCGACGCCTACGAGGACTCCGATCACGTCCACCTCATCACAGATCTCCACGACGGCGGTGACCTTTTCAATCGCGTCCTCGCCAACGGCCGCTACTCCGAGAGGGACGCCGTCAGACTGGTGGCGGTGTTGATCGGTGATGGCGACTGCACTTCCTCTTCAACGAATTGCTTGATAGCGGAGGGATTCTGGCGAAGATTTGACGTGTCGAATAATAGGTTGAGTGGGAAGATTCCGCCTCACATGGCGAAGTTGCCGACGTCTGAGTTCGTCGGAAACCCGGGATTGTGCGGTGCTCCGCTTCCGCCTTGGTGGGTTAGAGCGAGAGAGATTTGAGAGATCTGGGAGGGAGATCTGGGAAGATGAAAAGGGGATCGGGGAGAGATGAGAGGGAGAGATCTGGAAGGGAGAGAATAAAATAAAAAAGGAAATGGATCGCTCTCAGTTATTAGAATCCCATAAAACACGGCCATTTGATTTCAATCTGGTGAGTACTTCCTATACTAAAATCTGTGTACCCTCTAGAAATAAATCCTGGCCATTAAATTCATCCTAATCTAATGGTCCTTAATAGTACTTTCGTTTAACCCTAAGAGGCCGTTTTACCTGATCTTAATTCATAGCTAGCATATATACAGCCTAATAAAAGGTTCATTTTACACAATATTTTATACATACAAGTTCCCAAACGAGAAATTAAGAATATTTTTCCCAACTTAATTAAGACAATAGATTAATTGTAAGAAAAATATGGAATAAATTAGCAAGAGCGAACCACCACTTGCCTTGAATTATGACGAAGGTTGAACGGTGTTTCAGAGGTGGTTGCTTTCGAAAAGCAAATCGGCTCTTTGCTTTAATCTCGTTCCAAATGCAATTTCGAGACATACCCAAATCATACAAAATGAATAAGTTATATTAGATAATTTATTCAATATCAATATTTGAAAGATATAATGTCTCGGTTTCTAATTGAATTTATTTAACTCATAAATAAATCAATTTCAAAGCTTTTTTTGATTAAACGATTATCTATACGATTAAAAACTAATTAGTCGTATATTCTAAATAATCATTTCATAAATAAATTAATAAAATAGTTTATTTATAATCCTCATTATTTATAAGTCAAAATATTATTCAAATGAATAGACATAAATTATAATCAATTCAATTTTAATTTCCATAAAATCAAACTAATCATAAAATATTTTTCACTAATCTAGATTAATTTAATTAACCAAGATTAAGCCAAAAATAAATTAAAAATACCCAAAATCTCGAATTGGGACTAAATCCCAAATCTCACCGGATTCGTTTTTGACACCTCGTCGGAACAAGGAGAAATTGGGTGGCGTAGGTGATTCCCCGGCGTCGTAAGGATGGGGATTTTGTAGAGGACTCAAAGAAGAAGCTAGGGGTACCACAAATTGCAATATTGGAGCTCCCACACACTCGAATTTGGGGTAAGAACACAAGTGTCGGGTTCTAGTGTTCTTGAGAGGGATTGAATGAAATTGGATGAATTGGGAGATTAATTGAAGGGGATTTTATAGGACTTTTGAATATTAGGATTCCCTAAACATATTCCAATGGTTAATGCCCTCCATTGTGTTCTGAATCGATCGAATTTGGCATTACATTGAATCGGCCTCCTAGACGACACGTTGACTTTGAGAATAAAATTTCACGATTTTAGTCGACATTGGATCCGATTAATGGTGAAATTACGTGTAGGACAGGGTCGTTTTCAATTCCCAAGGAGTAATTGATCCAATCGGATCCAAAGTGCACCACCAAACCACCATTGAAGCTTTAAAAAAAACTTACGGGGCCACTGTTCAAATCATGGGAGGAAGACAGCCTTTTTGGCTTATTACACACGTCCCCCCTAATTTTGGCCTATTTGCAAATTTTGCCCAACTTTCTAAAGTTATGGCAAAATCACCCTTATTTTTTAACTTTTAAAAATTATAAAATTCACTAAAACTTATTTATTTTAATATTCCAAGTTTATAATATTATTTTAACCCAATATTAATGTGTAGAAAAAAATTACTTAGGTTAAAATGCACTTAAGTTTTTTTTCTTATGAATTTGACCATACTTAAATCCTTAACAAAAAATTGTTAAACTTGATTTAAATATTCTAAGTCAAAAGTGATAAGTTTTTTCTAAAATATAATTAACATAAGGTTAATAATATTTTAAACCATTCTTAGCTTAAAGAATTAACATACTAAGGGCAATTATTACTTTATCCCTTCTTGGATAACACAATAATTGTTATGACCTTTATTGTTATTTAAAATTCTAAAATTATATTCTTTGTTATACTTATTTTTTATTTTAACACCATATTATTATTATTACTCATATGATAATTTGTATCAAAAGTTATCATAACTCAACCTTTGAACCTAAGTTCATGAAAGTTTAAATTATTCCTCTAAAAGAAATAAACTAAATTTCAAAACTTTATTTTCATCAATTTTAAATTACCATTTTACTCTTCTAATTTAAGTGGGATATTACAAAGACAAACTTGGAACTCTTCTAGTCATAACTCATATGGTGTCTTATCTACAGCTTTGGACGAAGTCCTGTTTAGTGTGAACGCTACAGTTATGAGAGCATATCCCCAAAAAAATATTGAAAGATTAGCAAAACTCATCATAGATCGAACCATGTCAAGCAAAGTTCTATTTCTCCTTTCAGATACACAATTCAATTGTGGTGTTCTTGACTCAAATATTCACCACCACGATCAAATCGTAATGCTTTAGTTTTCTTGTCTAGTTGATTATCAACTTCTTCTTAAACTCTTTGAACTTTTCGAAAGATTCAGACTTATGCTTCATTAAGTATATGCATTCATAATTTCATATCTACTTAAATCATCAGTATAAGTTATGAAGTATTTGTAACCACCTCTAGCTTATGTGCTCATTGGTCCATATACATCTATATGTATTAGGCCCAAATGTTCATTTACCCTTTCACTTACTCCAGTAAAAGGTGATCTTTGTCATCTTTCCCGTTAAGCAAGACTCACATGTTTCAAAAGATTCACAATCAAATGAGGCTAGAAGTCCATCATTTTGGAGCTTCTTCATGTGATTCAAGCTAACGTGACCTAAACGACAATGCCATAGATAGGTAGTGTTCAAATCATTTGATTTTTTTTTCCTTTTAGTATTTATGTTATAGATTTTTTATTCTAAATCCATCACATAGAGTCCATTACTCAGTGGAACATTGACATAAAATATATCATCCTTATAGATAGAAAATTATCCATTCTTGTTGATAAAATCATAGCCTTCAATATCCAAAACAGGAGTGGAAATAAGATTTCTAGTAATAGAGGGAACGAAATAACAATTATTCAGTTCTAAAACTAAACTAGAAGGTAAAGGCACACTATAATCTCCCATTACAAGTGCAACAACTCTCCTCCATATCCAACGCGCATGTCTACCTCTCCCTTATCCAAGCTTCGCTTCTTCTTAGTCCTTGGACATTCGAAATAATGTGAGAACTACAACCAATATCTAATACCCAAGTTGAAGCTTTTGCTGTTAGATGTTTTATAAATATGTACCTGAATTGGAGCTCACAGTTCCATTCTTCTTGTCTTTTAGGTATTTTGGACAATACATTTCTAATGCCGCTTTGCATTGCAGTAAAATCATTCATGGTCAACAACTACTCTAGCCTTTTTTAGAAGCTTTCGGCTTGGGTTGTGTAACTTCCTCGCCCTTCCGTTGCACATGCTTCTTGTTCTTCCCAGGTGCCCCTTTTTTTGAACTCTTCTCCCTTATTGACCATGAGAATCTCTTTCTTAGAGTCAATAGAGAGATTTTGCTCAGCAGTTTTGAGCATCCCATGTAGCTCTTCAAGGCTTTTCCCAACCCCATTCATATTGAAGTTCAGCTTGAATTGAATGAAACCATCATGTAGAATGTGCAGTATGATATCAGTAGCCAACTCTTGACTGTATGAGAAGCCAAGTCTTTCCATGTTCTCAAAATGTCCAATCATATTGAACACATGAGCACTTACTGGCTTTCCTTTCTCAAGCTTGCAATCAAGAATTGCCTCGTGACTTGTGAGTCTCATACCTCTCCATTCTAGCTTGTTCTTGAAATATGCACTAGTGGAAAAAACACTTTTTGAGGCTCCTTTTTAGAGGCATACATATTTCAAAATGCCTCAACAACGACCTACGCAATCAGTTTTTCAGGTTTTTGAGGCGGATAATTATTTTATACGCCTCAAAAAAATCTATTGAGGCGGGCAAATAATTATACGCCTCAAAAAGTTTCCGAAAAAATATTCCCGCTAAAGTATTAGAGGCGGGCCAAATATAGGCCCGCCTCTAATGGTACATAATTGAGGCGGGCGAAAAAGCCCGCCTTTATTAACTTTTGTTGAGGCGGGCATATTATAGCCCGCCTCAACAAATGTATGCAATAGAGGCGGGCATAAAGAGGCCTGCCTCTATTGCCTCATTACATTCAGCTTATAGAGGCGGGCATATTAGGCCCGCCTCTATAAGTCTACCCTAATTAAATTAAAAACATTCAGCTGTTCTTCACTCACCCCGTTTCTCCGCGGCAATTTCTACCCTAACCTCTCGAGAAACCTGTCGCAGAAACCCTAATTCTGCTCTATCGCCATGAACTGCTCAAGTAAATCTCTCCCCATTCATCACTCTTGTTCGTTCGTTTGTTTTGATTTTCTTCTTCTTGAACTTGTTGTTTTGTTCGGCGCAGTTTCCGGTGAGGTGCCGGAGGAGCCCGTCGTTTCGAAGACATCTGGGCTTCTCTACGAGAAGCGGTTGATTGAACGACATATCTCTGTAAGTGTCGTTCATTTTTTCTTTGGATTTTCGTGGTTTTCTTCTGGATTTAAGTGCAAAGTGATATCCTTTCATGTAATTTCGTTGCGAATTTGTTTCGACTTCTATTGTGTGCGTTTTCCATGGAGGGCCTTCTTTTAGTCTGGGGATTTCGGGTTTATACCATACTTGTAACCCTAGAAGATTAGTTTGTGTCCAGATTTGGATTATGAGGTTATAATGCTTTAATGTGAACCAGTTTAAGTAAGATTATCGCAGTTCTAGTTTACTCTCACAATTTGTCTAAACAATACTCATTTACTTACTCCATCTGTACTGTTTATTTGCTTTGCTCTTTCAGATTTAATGAATCATTTTCTTTCGTTACAGCCTGATGCATGAAACTTTTCTTACATCTTATAAGTAGAATAGCATGCCATCCTATTTGTATCTGAATATAAGAATAATCTCTTGTTTTTTTTGGTTGGAGAATAATCTATTGTTTGTCATTCTGAGTTATCTGACTTGCAAAGGAAGGGGCATATGGAGATGTTTGTACGACCCACAATATTCCCTTCTTGTTACTGTAGGGTTTGATTCTGCAATCACACTTCATCAATTTAGCACCTCCTTGCTTAATAGTGTAGAGAACCGTGATGAGGTCACCGAAGGAAGTAAAGAGCTCCTAAAACTCTACCTCTCAAATTCATCAGAATATGCTGGATTTATGGATAGGTTAGTATATATTTGTTCCTGTTAGTCTTCATTCTCGAGACAAACTTAGTGTTTTTCAATATATTAATTATGCATTATCAACATCAGAGTAAGTATATATTTGTTCAGGTTAGTATATATTTGTTCACTAGGTTTATTTTATTTAACCTGAAAATAATCCATATAGTTTCGAATTTGTTCTCCTATGACACAGAAACCTGCCAACGAGTACCTTGTGGCCTAGATATATCTAATATTCTTGGTGAAGGGAAACTAATTTCTTTCACAATTCTTATGCTTGCATATGAGAATACAGGTAACCAAGACAAAATATTTTACTAATGTGTGAAGCTAAACTGTAATATTTTTATTTTTCATTCTGTCTCCAGATGTTAAGTTTTCAAGCATCCATTCGGCTTGATAGCACTATCTGTGTGTATGGATCATCTATGAAATGTAAATTTTAAAGTTTTCGTTTAGTACTTTTCTATTGTCACCTTATCTGACCTGGTATTGTCGCATACAAGTTTCTTGTTGCATTTCAATCTTGTTTGATTGTAATCAAGCACAACGCATCGTTTATAATTTCACACATTTTATGCAGCTGTTTTGTCAAATGATTTAGATGCAGTTGGACTTCTTTATAAGAGTATTTCCCCTTGCTATATTTGACTTTGCTAGCTGGTATTTTGTTGTTTGTAGACTGCTTCAACCACTGCTGAAGCTGAGTTACCTCCAACTCACCCAATCCGTTTGGGTTTGGCTTTGAATTTCTCTGTGTTCTATTATGAAATTATGAACTCACCTGAAAGGTAATAAGTGGTTGACTCATCATTATGTTGTTCATCTTCCTTTTAATGGTTATTTGCTAATATGTTTTATTGTCTTCAAATAGAGCGTGCCACCTAGCAAAGCAAGCCTTTGATGATGCTATTTCTGATCTGGACACTCTTAATGAAGAGTCTTACAAAGACAACACTTTGATTTTGCAACTTTTGAGGGATAATCTCACTTTATGGACTTCTGACATTCCTGAGGATGGAGGTAAGCTTTAAGGTTCTATAATCTCACCAAGAAGACATTGCTGTGTGATTACAACAATATTTGTGCTGATCACCCCGTGTGTCTAAGTTGTCTTCTTTAAATATTTTCATTTGAACATATGAAACTCTTTGCTATTGCTAAATGTCTTTAATTGTGGGTCATGGTTTATGCTAATCGTTGTTGATTTTGGTCCCATTCTTGCAACACCTCATCCCAACTATACCCAATGGAATAAAAGTCTTTCCCTTCTAAGTACCAGTTAGAGGCCTTCATTTGCGTTGTTGTACTCGAATTAGTGAAATAACTTTTAGAGGCGGGCCTATGGAGACCCGCCTCAACAAGTGCCTTATGGCGCCATAGTGAGGCACTTGTTGAGGCGGGCATATAGAGGCCCGCCTCAACAAGTGGACTTTTAGAGGCGGGCCTACATAGGCCCGCCTCTAAAAGTGCCTCACTTTGGCGCCATAGTGAGGCACTTGTTGAGGCGGGCCTATGTAGGCCCGCCTCAACAAGTGGCTTTTAGAGGCGTATTTTGCCCGCCTCAAAAAGGGTCCCCACTTGTTGCAGCCCCCTCATTTGAAGCGAACGGTGTTCGCCTCAATAAGTGTCCAAATGCCCGCCTCTATTAGGGTTTTTTCCACTAGTGATGACTTTCAGTGTAGAAATGATGGTGTGAGCTTCCATCCTCCCAACCTCTTTTGAATGTTCGATTCCATGAAACATATCATAAGACAAGTGACAATCATTGACTTATCTATGATCTCCTTCTCAACCACTATTTTCTCTAGAGTGGACATCGCAGTCGGAGTTGGGATGGGGATGTCAAGGACATCTCTTCCTTCAGATCTGAGAACAATTCTCAGATTTCTTTCCCAATCGAGGTAGTTATTGTCTTTCAGCTTATTCTTCTCAAGAATTAAACACATGTTGATAATGATTAGGTTATCGTTTCTAGACATGATATCTACAATAGAAATAACATGCAAAACCTAAATTATGTTTGTCATACGAAAGCTTATTAGATTATAACATCCTTTAAACATAAATAAGCTAATGTACATTTTAGTTATTCAAATAATATTTGTCCTTTGTGAATGAAATGATTCCAAGACCCTATCGCAGATAAGACTTAAGCGTACTTTAGTACTTTCCTAAGTCCTATGTGATCAAGAAAAGTAACTTTTACTAGTTATAACATTTATAGCTCTCAGTTAATAGGCTACATCTTATGTCAAACCTATCCCTATGCCTCAAAGCCCAAAACTTTATCTTTTGGAGTTTTGTTGAGTATAATCAAACCAAGATTGTAAACCCCTTATATAGATTTACCTGTACTATCCCAAGGTCAAAGAAGGATACCTTGCTTTGGCAAAAATGTTTCTTCAAATTTCAAGAGTCTCATAGGTTATGATTTGGAAAGGTAAAATCTCAATTTTCTTTAATAAGACCTAAGTTTACTATGTTGGTCTATCTACTAGTGAACTAAATAGTATAAATAAACAACATGCATAAACTTAGAAGGCATTTTAAAGCAATATAAAATTCATAAAATAAATGTGATCCTAGTATGGCCCCTCAAACCTATAAGATCTCGTCTCTTGGATCTTCATCCTTGATAATCCTTTAGATCTTCATCCTGGATTCATTATAGGATCTTCTTTTCTGCTTTACATAATGTAATTCTTATCTAATTACTTGAATTTAAATTACAAAAATACATAACGATACGTAGATCGTGTATAAGAAAACAATAACGATACACATTTCATATTTTCTGTCCTATTTTAGGCCATACCAGTCATCCCATGCAATGATAGTATAATCATATTAATTCATACACGCGGTTATAATATCAAATATTAAATATACATACATAGACTATTAATCAAATTAATAGATATTTAAAATTAAATTAATCAAATTATCTTATAAATTAATTAATTAAATTATATCTTCTTATCCTTTTAACTCAATTAAAAATTCATATCATTAATATGCATAATTAGATAAAAAAAATATACTCAAAAGATAAGATATCTATTACCATATCTAATTTAGGCAATTAGGATCTTAGGCTAACTAACCCTAGGACCAGGGACATACACACACTAGGCCTAGAGAGGGTTGTTGTCCCCAATGCGGGGACAACAACCCTAGTAGGGACCCCACTAGGCCCCACTAAATTTTTTAAAAAATATAAAAAATGAAAAATTATGAAAAATCTAATAAATTAAGAATTGGAAAAATGAAATATGGAGATAGGAGTTGTTATTGGGCAGTTTATTTCACTCAAAAGTAATAAAAAAGCACACAATAGTTACTTGAATCATGTATTATGCTTATAAAGATTAGAAATAAAAAAATTGTTTGAAATAAAACATGCCGTTTAACATATTTTGTTTCTAACTAATTTCAAAAACTTTATTTAATTTATAATGCACCACAAATAACTTACTACAAAGTTTTATACCATTATAATTTAGTTCGTGTTCATCTTAATTGTCTATGTTTTCTGCTTATTAGGACACTCTAATCAAGTTGTTAGTGTAAGAAACTAAAACGTATATTGAAAAAGATGTATAGTCATCTATTAAGATTGAAGATATTATTATGAGAGCTCAAAATATGACACCTCGAAAAATCTTACTATATTAAAAAACTTTTATGACGTTTAGTATTTTGTATTTTATATATATTGTAATACTAGTTTATTTTCGCCTCCACTGAACTAAAATCCTGCATCAGTCCCTGTCGCGGCTCCCAGCGGCCCAGCCACCGCCCGCGCGCCACCCCTGCCCCGCCGAGCCACCCCTCGAACCGTCATGGACTACTAAAGCCACCCAACCACTGTTTTTATTCCTCTCCCATTCCAAATTTGTAACAAGTACAAATTTTGTGGATTTGAGAAAAATAGGGTGTAATTTTCATAAAATTAGGGTTCTCGGAAAATTTTCATACAAAACTAAGTAACTGGGAAAATACAAGGCATGAAATTCTAAATTTCTAGGATTTGATACAATTATCATCAACATGAAAAATCTAGTATTTTTTCATGCATCCAATCAATTAAAATCACAACTTCAATCATGCAGTTTAATCCATATATCAATTGTTCACCTTAATTGAACCAAAATAATCAAGATCATGCACCAAATTTACAACTTTAATCATGATCATTATCAATTTATGCAAGAGGCTCTTATACCACCGAGGCACCGAATGTATTGAGATGCGTTTAGCGGAATTTCATAAAACACTTTTCTAACATTTAAACAAGGATCTCATGCATAAACCAATATGAATCATATAAGAAAAGAGTAACATACATTTTTGATGCAAAACTTCTTGTTAAGATCAATTTGGAGGTGAGAGTCTCAAGTGTGACTCATCTACTTGGTCCACACGAGCACGGTACTATATCGCTTGATTTACGTCTATTAGGACATGACCAAAGTTCGCAACTTTCTCTCTTCCATCACGGGGTTAGCACTAGGGTGTTTTCTTTCTCAACACATGGATGATTACCTTTTGTAATCAATAGATATATCAATTATCTCTACCATAAAGGTAATTCCCTTATATCATCAAATGGATAACTATTATCTTTTACTTGGTGAGCAATCCACCACCATATTATTCCCATATGGCCGAAAGTCCTAGTCTCATAATGGGTCTTCGGTGTGCTTTAATCCAGTTCAATTACTCTATTGTGTGTGTCCTTATAGGACCCGGTTATAATAACAATGAGCTTAATCTAATTTAGCCCACAAATCATAGTTGGCTTCTAGCAAAACACTATGATTACCTAAAACATCCGGATTATAAATCTCCATTATTAATTATATTCTATTATTAATAATTGTCACATTGGTTAAAAGAAATAATGTTTCGTATTTGTGTGCACCTCACTGTACGTTTACATGGCTACTTGGCTAGGGCGCTTTGAAGGCTAGAGTCTTAACTCCACCCAAAAGGCAATGACCGAGAGTTCGATCCCCGTTAACAAAGAAACAAGAACTCATGATGCATGCCAAGACTACGCATGAGGATTAATGCTGACTGTATGAAAGGTTGTAAATCAAAATATAGGCTATCTAGCTTGATTTAATGCAACGGGTCCGGCTCGGGTATACAATATAGAACGGTAATTAGCTATAGCTTAAAAAACAAGGGCTTTTTACGTGTTGCTGTTTGGCTTACGTTGAGCCTTATCTAATATGAGTGCTTTGTAATGTTAGGTACTCTGTAATACACAATCTAATATCTCACTTACGAGTAGTACAAAATCGAACTTGGCTTCTTCGATCTCCCACTTTGGGTTCTGCAGCCTTGGACGTACGCAGAGCACTATCTGCAGTGCAGGAAAAGCAATTGATTCTATCTATATATTTATCTTCAAACAACCAACATCGCAGTATAAATATAAAGAGAAAGGTTCACATACGTTGGATTAAGAGGCTGAGAAATGAAAATAAAATATAGTACGGTTGTTTTTTATTAAAAAAATGTGTATTTTTTACTTTGTGCATGCATAGATTTTGACTGTATCTGCATCTAAATTCTACTTGTGTGTATTTTTTTTCTGGGTCAAAATGTGCATAAATTTTGGACTGTATGTGCATTCTTTTTCAAGTACATGTCTTTCTACCTGTATGTGCATGTAATTTATACCATGTGTGCATGAGTTTTCACTAACATATTTTCTACAAATTTAAAAATTGTATGTGATTTTGTATAAGTAAAAATTTATGTACATAGAGGTAAAAACTTATACACTTCTTAAAATATGTACAAGTTTGTGCTTGTATGTAGATTTTAATTAGGGATGAGCAAAATCTGGGTCGGCCCGGAAATTTGGACCGGACCGGTTCTAACCGGTCTGGTCCGGTCCGGTCCGAACCTGGTGTTTTTAAAAATCCTAAAATTTAAACCGGTTTGAGGTTTTTTGTACATTGGAGGTTTAGGGTTTAGGGTAAATTGTATTTTAGGGTTTAGGATTTAGGATAAATTATATTTAAGAGTAAATTATATTTAGATTTGAGGTTTTTTTCATGTTTAAATTTGAATAAATTATATTTAAATTTAGCAAAAATATAAATCGGTCCAAATAGGACCGGACCGGTCCGGACTCGGTCCGGGTTCCGATCCATCATTTTTGGGGTTCCGGGTTCCGGTCCAGTCCGGGTCAGTCCGGTCCGAACCGGGTTTGGACCGGTGCTCAACCCTAATTTTAATTGTAAATGTACTTTGTATAAGTGAAAACTTATGCACATACATGGGAAAAATTATACACTTTTTGGAATGTGCACAAGTTTGTGCATGTATGTAGATAGGTTTTGACTATATGTTTGACTTTTTGTAAGTGGAAACTCATGCACATACATGCAAAAGCTGATGTACTTCTTAGAATGTGCACGAGTTTGTCGTTGTATGTGCATGAATATTTGTTTGTCTTTGTTTAAGTGGAAACTCGTGCCCATATAGACAAAACTTATGCACTTCTTGGAATGTGCACAAGCTTGTGTTTCATTTGACTTTATGTGGATAAATTTCAAAATGCAAAGATTTTTCCTATATGTGCATAAAAATAATTCTGTGTGTATGATTTTTTTGTTGTATGTGCTATCGAATAAAGAAATGCATGCACACGCGCCTGCCCATATTTTCCCCCAAATGATGCGTTTTTTCAAATAAAATTATGTTGTGATGAATTATTCCGTTTTTTTTCTTTTTTAATCTGGACCTTTAGTTTACTTGGATCAAATGACCCATATTCATTCTCATTTCTCACCCTAGCGCCCTTTCACACCAGATCCCGACCCATATATATATAGTAATAGGCTCTGGTCGTAGCACTCCAGATTTGTAATCATTTATAAGGATTAGAGTGCTACCCATGTCAACAATAACTCTTCCTTTTTAGGGTTCAAGTGAGGACAAAAAACTCTGAAGTTAAGCGTGCTAGGACGAGAGTATTACCAAGATGGATGACCTCCTGGAAAGTCTTCGGGTTGGCATAGGATGGCGCTTCTAAGGCAGTTCTTACAAATGGTATCAGATCCGACTCTGGGTTACGAGTAGGCTTGGTCCAATGGACGATTGCTCGACCCAGAGGGCGGTCTTTGAGCCTCGACGAGGTCGTCAAGGGTTTAAGTGTGGGTGATTGTAACACTCCAGATTTGTAATCCCTTATAAGAATTAAAGTGATACCCATGTCAACAAGAGCTCTTCCTTTTCATTTTTCAAGTGAGGACAATAACTCTAAAGTTAAGCGTGCTAGGGTGGAAGCAGTACCAAGATGGGTGACCTCCTGGGAAGTCCCCGGGTTGGCATGGTATGGCGCTTATAAGGCCTCGGGCCTTACACTGGTGAAACAAGGTGTTGTGGTAAAACGGAAGTACTAATCATAACCGTTGGATGAGATATAATAAACGGGCTGGATTTCACGATTTTATGGTGCATAACAGAAATAGGTAGACTGATGTGCCCCCGTCTTCCATGACCGTTGCGGGGGAGGAGACCTCCATGAGCTTACAGTCCACAGGGCCCGTGACAAGGTCTCGTGCCAAGGCCATTGCCAAGGCCACACAGTCTCTGGTCGCACGCCTACTCGCAAGGAAGGGCGCGCCTCAGACCGCGCCGCCACATCGCCTCCTCACCACCATCCGTGGCCCAGAGGAGATCTAGCTGGACACCTTGCCCCCGACCAAGGTGCAACACTCCAGGAGCCCACACATGCCTAGCCTAGGCTCGCGCCCAGCCACAGCGCACCGCATCAATGGCCCTGTTGCCGCGTCGCCGCACCCACAACGCCTCGCCCGCGTCTTCCTCAGCGCATATCCTTTACTTAGCCATATTTTGCATTTAGAGGTTTATTGCCTAAGATAGACTTTCTATTTTTGGCATTGTTATTTTTGGGACTTTCTATTATTAGAAAGTTCCCACTTTTGGCACTTTCTAGTTTTAGGGTTTTCAATTTTTAGCACTTACTATTGTTAGACATTACTATTTTTAGAAAGTTTCTATTTTTGGGTGTGTGCTCCACTCAAGTCGAGTGGGCTAGCCCATTAGTGTGTGTCTCGGTCCATCCGAGCCTCACACCCCTTTATAAGGCCACTTCGGCCTCCTTTGTAAAGATTTACGTCAAAATTAACCTAATTTTAAGTCGAGAGAGTTTTCCTCCTTCCTTAGGCCGATGTCACCTATCTCTATCTTCTCCCCTTTCACCCCGCCGCGGATGCTACCGCAAACAACCCCGTAGCTCGTCGCTTCGAGCATCGCCGCCGCTTGTCGCTACAAGCAACGTTGCACGCTTAGTCCTGAGGCCGCGCTCCTTCACCAACGTCGCGCGCCTAGTCCTGAAGTCGCGCCTTATCACCCGCGTTGCGTCGTTACTCGCCGCAACGCACCCGCTGCCGCGTCCATCCCCTCGCTCCCGCTCGAGAACCTCAAGGTCTCCCATCCCGTAGTTTTCGTGCAAGACAACAAGGCTTCCGCCAAGGATTCCACGGCAACCTCCGAGATGTGCGAATCAATACTAAGGCCTAGATCCATCGTTGCTGTAATATCCCTTAATTTTTAGTAAGGATATTTGAGTAATTTTTCCCAAGTTTCGTTCAGTAATTATTTCGCTTTCAGTGGAGTTCGGATTTTCCGTAACTTCCATGATCTCCGAAATAATTCCCTGAGTGGTATAAAATACATTCGATGTATTTTCGGGACTTAGAATATTTGTTTGGATACAAACATATAATTTCCGGGGTTTAAAACCCATACCAAATCTTATCCGTGGGCAAACTTATCCCTCCACGTACAATCTCATCCAATCTCCCACTTGATTTTTCCACTTGTGCTTGGCCGGTCCCCTGCAGAGAGGTTGGTCGGACCCTTGCCCCCTCCTTGGGCTACCTCCTTGGGCTATATAAGGTGGTGGGGATGAAGAGTAGAAAGGCACATCGGTCTCCCTCTCGTCTTTCCCATGTTCACCTTCTCCCTCTCGGTGAAGCCTCCCGCTGAGCAGCCTGTGCTCTCTTCCCGACTCCCTCCTGTTCTCGTTCGTTGTCTCCTCCGGCGAGCCCAGCCCAATCATCGTCGTCTCCTCCGGCGAGCCCAGCTGCCCAGCCGTTCATCCGCCTCCTCGGTTTGCGCCTCAGCCCAGCCCAGCATTCCTCCTCTGTTGCGGGTGCTGCGTGGCTACAGGGTGGTGGTTGCAGTGTGGTGGTTGTGGTGGCTGAGATCGCCGACGACGAGAACCTTCCCGGCGTGTTGAAGGCGTAGCCGAGCTGTTGTGCTTGTTGTGTTGTTGTGTGCTGTTGAAGGAGAAAGGAAGAAGAAGGGGGAATAGTGAAAGTGGGGCCCCCTCCACTTAATTAGTTCTATTGGGCCGAAAGCCCATTAAGCAGTCAGTCCAAATTCAACCCGAAATTATTCGAGCGGTATAATTTTGATCCCCTTTCGTCCGTATTTTTCTTTAGGAAAATTTAATAAATATTTTTATGATTTAATATCATAAAAATTTATTAAATATAATTCCTTAAATTCGTCCAGTCAAATTAATTGATAGATAAATAATTTGTCAATTAGAACGTGATCTGCTGAATCGCGTGTGGACTCGTAATCAGTTGGGGTTATCTGAAGCTTAGGCCATATCCTTGGAAATGATATTTTCGGTAGTCGTCTCGTCTAGATTCATCGCCGAATCTACTCCAGGCAAGTGGCGGTTCGCTCTTGCTCATCATTCTATATTTCAATTAATTATCAATTGTTTAGTTGTTAATTAATTTGGGATGATTTACTGTTTGCGTTGGGAACAATTTTGTTAAATGATATGATTGGAAATGAGATATTATAATATGTTGTATATCTGTTAGAACAACGCTATTATATATATTTGATTAATTACATATATTATGATAGGTTGTATATCGTTAGAACAACGATATTTTATCTGTTTCTGGCCGCGATGGCTTTGTTGTGATTGATTACTGTGTTGAACTGTTTAGTTAGCATGAGTATTCGTAGGAACGCTACTGTGTATCTCATTGCGACTGCTAGTCGTTTCTTGATAACCTGGTGGTTAGGATTTAGTTCCTACCATCCTTCTCTAATGCCGTTTGTAGGGATTTAGTTCCCGACTCCACCTTGAGGGATTTAGTTCCCGTGGGACTTTTGGGATTTAGTTCCCAACTCAACTCCGCTTGTAGGGATTTAGTTCCCGACTCGACTCTGTTATAGGGATTTAGTTCCCTAGGGATTTAGTTCCTGAATCGACTTTAGGGATTTAGTTCCCAAGTCAACTCCTTCCTAGGGATTTAGTTCCCGACTGTATCTCTTTATCCCGAGGGATGAGAGAATCTAAAAGCTTATAACGTGGTGTGCATTTTGGAATTTAATAAGATAAGGGCCGTGGTGCACATGATTAATATACCCTTCAGACGAGCAGTGCAGCTAGGCTGTAGTGCAGCTAGGAAAGCTCGTCTTGATTTTTAAACGCTTGTGTGTAATTATTAATGTTCCCCAACATTTGTCATATTTCCGATAAGGCTCATTTCGTTGGAGTCTTCTTTTGGGATTGATTGCTGTGAGACTCGGTCTCCAGAATCTTCTTTTGATCATGTATTTTCATGTATTCTAGTAGGAGTATGGTGGTTGACTATCGTTATCGACTGTTATTCGAGAGACGATGAGTCTAACCTAATACGTCTACTTCGAACCACTCTGCTTTGTACCCTTACTTAGTCTTTCATTAGACTAACCAACCGTAATTGTTCTCTGCATGGTTGGCTGGTGTCATCCGTTCGATTCGGCACATCAGATAAGTTGCCGTCCTGTGAAGGATAGAACGACTATGAAGGCAAACGATGTCTTTGATAAGTTTATTCAGGTTAAGATCCTTGGCGGGTGATCATTGCGATCAAGACCCTTTTTATGATTATTTAAAGACTTCCGCTGTAATGATTCTGATTATGTATTTCTGATGTATTTGGAATTATGTTGTAATTCCGAGACTTTGGTTTAAATGAAAGTTATGATATTTTGTATCATAATTGTTGTTTGATGATTTATATCAACTGGTAAAGCCTTGGGTGACATCGGACAGAACGTCTGAGGTCACTGGCGGTAATGCCTTTCCAAGGGAATATTTGGGGGTGTTACAGAATTGGTATCAGAGCCGATTTTTTTTTCTTTCGGGTCGGGTTTAAAATGTTTTACTGGAACAAAATTTTTAAACCGATCACTCGTTTGAAATTGAGAAATGTTTTCGAAGGCTCTGAATTTTCAAAGAAAATTTTTACCATTCATAGTCGTGCCTTCTCTTTAGTCTGATATGGAAACGAACTTCCATATTTAGAAAGACTAATTCTCTGTTCGTCACCCGTAATTCTGGGTGCATTCCTTTCTCTTCAGAGGGACTCGAAAGAAGCCGAGATGGCTCCGCCATCTCTAGATAGGCTTAAGTTCCCGGTTCCCTCATCGTGTTTTGAGGTCGGTGAACCTAGTAGTCCACCCGAGGAGGTGAAGACTGTACTCCCTGAGTCGGTAGTGCTAGTGTCCGACGAGACCGTGGTTCCTGTGGTAGAACCTACAGAGGAGCCAGGGGAGGACACTGAGGATGAAGCAAAATTGTCAAAGTACGCTAGAGAGTACTATAACGACGACTTTATGATCGAAATGATTTCCGAAGAGGACCCTGAGGAAGAGGATCCTGAGGAAGATCTGGAGGAAAATCTAGAGGAGGATCTTGAGAAAGATCCTGAGAAGAAGGACCCCGAAGAAGACCTCGAGGGGCAGGGCCATAAGTCTGATGACTTGGAGCGCTTATTGGTAGGCAGCGAGGACCCGAGAGTGGAGTTTATCTATCCGAGTCCGGTGTTGTCACCTGAGCGGGAGTACTCGCCATTGTCTCCTGCCACTTGGAAGACGATTAGTGCTGAAGCGCATCGCCAAGTGGATGAGACGGTTGGGCGTGCTGGTTGGAGGGCAAGGCCGTGGGAGTCAATGGGTACACCAGTTGTGGTCCCAACTCAACCAGTCAGGCCAAGGCCCCAAGTACTAGAGGAACGATTGGAGGTCAAGGTCAACGCCTTTACGAGATACGTAAGGCTGAAGGACCGAATGCTCCAATTGTTCAAAGTACTCTATACCTTTGGTTTATACCAAGTTAGTGTTTCGTTGCTTGGTATGAGGTGAGGTCTCGTGTTCGAGACTCACCAACAACCTCTTGGAGATGGCTGCCTATTAATTAGGTGGAGCTACCAAGGATGGGTTGAGTTGTATGGACAGCGACTCATGGCAACAGTGGACGCTGGTAATGGCTGGGCCTGGGCTCGGAGCCACTAGTGGGCCGTCTGTGAACCATGTAATGGGCTGGTCCAAAATGGTGACCATTTAGTTGGAACCAAGCGCCTTTTTGAAATTCCGATTACCATTTAGGGTAAGGAGTTCGAGGCGGATTTAATTTGATTAGCCATGGCTCCATACGATAATTTCTCGGTATGGATTAGCTGATGCGTCATGGGGAGGTCATCGATTTTAATTCAAGAAATGTGACGGTGTCATCTGGGGGCCAGTGTGTATGCATATTTAAGGGTCTGAATGACGCTGATAACGGCAGGCTTATCAATGTGATGGCTGCGTTTAAGCTACTTCGACAAAGTTGTGTCGGGTCTTTGCTACCTGGATCCGCCCATGAAAGATGAACCATCAATTCTTGATATTTCTGTGATTAGTGAATTTTCGGATATCTTTTCGGAAGATATTACCGGTTACCCCGTATCATGACATAGAGTTTATAATTGATTCTGAGCCTGGTACCGCGCCGATTTCCGAGGCATCGTATCGACTTTGTTCCGACTAGCGAGAGTTGAATAAAGTCACGATCAAGAATAAATATTCGTTGTTAAGGATTGATGATCTGTTGGATCAATTGCAAGGAGCAATAGTCTTTTCCATAATCGATCTGAGGTTTGGTTATCACCAACTCAGGACTCGTAAGGAAGATATTCCGAGGATTGCTTTTCGGATGAGATATGGTCACTACGAGTTTGTAGTCATCAATGCTCCAGTAGTTTTCATGGGTCTAATGCATCGATGTTTTCGCCAGTACTTGGATAAGTTCGTGGTGGTCTTCATCGATGGGATTTTGATCTATTCCCCGAGCAAGAAGGCTCATGGAGGTCAGTCCTTAGACAAATCGGATGTACGCGAAGTTGTCCAAATATGACTTTTGGATTAAGGAAATGGCTTTCTTAGGCCGTGTGATCAGTAAGGATATGATTATGATTGATCCCCAGAAGATCGAAGTGGTAGCTATTTGGAAGCGGCCTCAGGTTGTGAATGAGGTGTGCAGTTTTCTAGGACTTGCTGGATGTTACTGAAGAGGACATGCTTAGACGCTTTCCCGAGTTGTTTTCGGCCTAGAATAATCAAGTTTCGGGGTCGAAACTTCTTTTAAGCGGGAGGTAATGTATTATACCTTAATTTTTAGTAAGGATATTTGGGTAATTTTTCCCAAGTTTCGTTCAGTAATTATTTCTCTTTCAGTGGAGTTCGGATTTTCCGTAACTTCCATGATCTCCGAAATAATTCCATGAGTGGTATAAAATACATTCGATGTATTTTCGGGACTTAGAATATTTGTTTGGATACAAACATATAATTTCCGGGGTTTAAAACCCATACCAAATCTTATCCGTGGGCAAACTTATCCCTCCACGTACAATCTCATCCAATCTCCCACTTGGTTTTTCCACTTGTGCTTGGCCGGTCCCCTGCAGAGAGGTTGGTCGGACCCTTGCCCCCTCCTTGGGCTATATAAGGTGGTGGGGATGAAGAGTAGAAAGGCACATCGGTCTCCCTCTCGTATTTCCCTTGTTCACCTTCTCCCTCTCGGTGAAGCCTCCCGCTGAGCAGCCTGTGCTCTCTTCCCGACTCCCTCCTGTGCTCGTTCGTTGTCTCCTCCGGCGAGCTCAGCCCAGTCGTCGTTGTCTCCTCCGGCGAGCCCAGCTGCCCAGCCGTTCGTCCTCCTCCTCGGTTCGCGCCTCAGCCCAGCCCAGCATTCCTCCTCTGTTGCGGGTGCTGCGTGGCTACAGGGTGGTGGTTGCGGTGTGGTGGTTGTGGTGGCTGAGATCGCCGACGACGAGAACCTTCCCGACGTGTTGAAGGCGTAGCCGAGCTGCTGTGCTTGTTGTGTTGTTGTGTGCTGTTGAAGGAGAAAGGAAGAAGAAGGGGGAATAGTGAAAGTGGGGCCCCCTCCACTTAATTAGTTCTGTTGGGCCGAAAGCCCATTAAGCAGTCAGTCCAAATTCAATCCGAAATTATTTGAGCGGTATAATTTCGATCCCCTTTCGTCCGTATTTTTCTTTAGGAAAATTTAATAAATATTTTTATGATTTAATATCAGAAAAATTTATTAAATATAATTCCTTAAATTCGTCCAGTCAAATTAATTGATAGATAATTAATTTGTCAGTTAGAACGTGATCTGCTGAATCGCATGTGGACTCGTAATCAGTTGGGGTTATCTGAAGCTTAGGCCATATCCTTGGAAAGGATATTTTCGGTAGTCGTCTCATCTAGATTCATCGCCGAATCTACTCCAGGCAAGTGGCGGTTTGCTCTTGCTCATCATTCCATATTTCAATTAATTATCAATTGTTTAGTTGTTAATTAATTTGGGATGATTTACTGTTTGCGTTGGGAACAGTTTTGTTAAATGATATGATTGGAAATGAGATATTATAATAGGTTGTATATCTGTTAGAACAACGCTATTATATATATATATGTGATTAATTACAGATATTATGATAGGTTGTATATCGTTAGAACAACGCTATTCGTAGGAACGCTAGTGTGTATCTCATTGCGAGTGCTTTGTTGTGATTGATTACTGTGTTGAACTGTTTAGTTAGCACGAGTATTCGTAGGAACGCTACTGTGTATCTCATTGCGAGTGCTAGTTGTTTCTTGATAACCTGGTGGTTAGGATTTAGTTCTTACCATCCTTCTCTAATGCCGTTTGTAGGGATTTAGTTCCTGACTCCGCCTTGAGGGATTTAGTTCCCGTGGGATTTAGTTCTCGATTCAACTTTTGGGATTTATTTCCCGAGTCAACTCCGCTTGTAGGGATTTACTTCCCGACTCGACTCTGTTATAGGGATTTAGTTCCTGAATCGGCTTTAGGGATTTAGTTCCCAAGTCAACTCCTTCTTAGGGATTTAGTTCCCGACTGTATCTCTTTATCCTGAGGGATGAGAGAATCTAAAAGCTTATAACGTGGTGTGCGTTTTGGAATTTAATAAGATAAGTGCCGTGGTGCACATGATTAATATACCCTTCAGACGAGCAGTGCGCTAGGCTGTAGTGCAGCTAGGAAAGCTCGTCTTGATTTTTAAACGCTTGTGTGTAATTATTAATGTTCCCCAACATTTGTCATGTTTCCGATAAGGCTCATTTCGTTGGAGTCTTCTTTTGGGATTGATTGTTGTGAGACTCGGTCTCCAGAATCTTCTCTCTATCATGTCTTTTCATGTATTCTAGTAGGAGTATGGTGGTTGACTATCGTTATCGACTGTTATTCGAGAGACGATGAGTCTAACCTAATACGTCTACTTCGAACCACTCTGCTTTGTACCCTTGCTTAGTCTTTCATTAGACTAACCAACCGTAATTGTTCTCTGTATGGTTGGCTGGTGTCATCCGTTCGATTCAGCACATCAGATAAGTTTCCGTCCTGTGAATGCTAGAACGACTATGAAGGAAAACGATGTTTTTGATAATTTTATTCAGGTTATGATCCTTGGCGGGTGATCATTGCGATCAAGACCATTTTTATGATTATTTAAAGACTTCCGCTGTAATGATTCTGATTATGTATTTCTGATGTATTTGGAATTATGTTTGTAATTCCGAGACTTTGATTTAAATGAAAGTTATGATATTTTGTATCATAATTGTTGTTTGATGATTTATATCAACTAGTAAAGCCTTGGGTGACATCGGACAGAACGTCTGAGGTCACTGACGGTAATGCCTTTCCAAGGGAATATTTGGGGGTGTTACAGTTGTCGCCCACGATTGGCCGCATCCGATTCAAGGGCGCATCAACTGGCATCAGAGCCCAGTGATCTTGTAAGTCGCTTCTCTCAAGTTGCAATTTTGTTCACAAATTTTCACCACCACCTTCTTCCGCCGCCCCCACCAATATTTTTTTTCTTTACCGCCGATTGTGTTTGTTTGTTGCATGCCATTGTCGGTTTCTACAAGTCAAGTTGCTTGGCCGATATCTTCTTGTTGGAACCCTAGCAAGCTTGTGTGTGATTGGATAAGATCGAATCTCTGTCGTGATTTTGTGATTTCTTTCCTACTATATTGCGTAGACTATTGCCAAATATCTTGTGTGATTTAGTTTCCTATTTTGTTAATAAAAAATCTGCATTATCATATGTTCTCTCTCCTATGACAAACCAAGATAAGATTGTGATTTCTTTTTTTTTCTTAGTTACCAAGGCCGATTATTTGTTTCCTTATTTCCCAAGATTGTGTATAACAACCTTATCTTTGGGATAATTAATTAGTTTTCAAAAACAAAAAAAAAACAAAAACAAAAAAAGCCAATTTGATTCTCCAAAAAAAAGAAAAAAAGAAAAAAAGAGGCAATCGAAGTTGTGAGGTGATGCGCCCCTGCCCACCATGACTGCAGCTGAGGAAGAGGAAGCCATGAGCATCCGCTCACAAGGGAACATAACAAGATCGCGTGCCAAGGCCATCGCCAACGCTACACAATCATTGATTGTGCGCGTCGTCGCTAGCCAAGGCGCGCCCGAGACCGCGGTCTCTCTCAAATTCCTCGCCACCATTGGCACCGCGTCAACGGCGCCTATCATTGTCATTTAGTGATTCTTTTGCTATTTTTAGACTTTTCTAGTTTTGGCACTATCTGTTTTTAGAAGTTACTATTTTTAGTAGTTTTCTATTCTGGGCGCGTGCTCCACTCATGTTGAGTGGGCTGGCCCATTAGGGTTTCACGACCTCTTTATAAGGCCATCTCGGCCTCCTGTAAAAGGTTACGTCTTATTTTAAATCAAAGCTTAAGTTGAGAGCCCTAATTGCCTCCTTCCTTTGATCGGACGTCACAAACTCTTAATCTATCTTCTCACCTCCTTCACTCCGCCGCCGACACTACGGCCACACTCGAGTCATCGAGTCCTATAACTCCATCGCACCTAGTCCTGAGGCCGCAATCCATACCCATCGCCACCGCCACCGCCATCTCTACCGCTATCGAGTCCTGACACTCACTGCGTGTCGTGACATCCACTTTGCCGCGACCACGCTGATCGCGCTGTGTGAATCTCACTCTGGGATTCACGCGCCCCACTTCAGAATCTTTCGTGCAATTCATCAAGGCCCTAGGCCAAAGCTTCCACGTAAGACATCCGGAGGCGAGACCAGCGACTCACATCAAGGCCTAGATCCTCGCCGCCAAGGCACTTTGGCCGGCATTCGGAGTCAAGGACGCATCAACTGGCATCAAAGCCAACGGTCTTGTAAGTCGCTATTCCAAGTTTCGATTGTTCACAAAAAAAATTCTTGTCCATTCCCTTGCTTCCGCTTCCGTTGTCGCAGAAAATTTTCATTCTCTCCTTGTCAAACTTGCTAGTCCTACTCGGTTTCTCAAGGCAAGCCTTGGCCGAATTTTTTTCTTTCTTCCCTTGCAAGTTTGGTGTGATTTGTTAGCCCGAAGATCTTCAAGACTCGGTAGTTAATTCCCTGATTTCTTGCGTGATAATTGCATATCTTACTTGCCTTATCTTGTAGGTTGTTAGCCGAATTTCTCAAAGATTCTTCTCTCTCCAAATCTCAAGATCTCGTATGATATTTCTTGTTACTTAAGTCGATCTTCTTTTTATTTTCGGTTATCCAAGATCTCAAAAGTCAAAAAGTCAAAGATTCTTGGATAATTACTTAACAAAAAAAGTCAAAGTCGGAAATTAAAAAAAAAAAGAGGCCCGACTTTAAAGCAAGGGAAAGCCAAAATAAGGCAACCCTTTCCACCTCGTCTTAGGCTCATCCCTCTATCTCTCCACCGTCTAGGTCAACACCTAGAAGGTAAGTCTTGTTTGTTTGTGATTGTTTGCGTAAGGGTTAGGACTTGATTGCTTGGTTTGTTTGTTTTCGTGCTTGCTTCTCACACCATTCTTGTGTTAGCATTAGCCGCCCTCACGGCCATCCATCCTTGCCTACCTACGTGAACATTTGTCACTTGTTTAGTGCTTGCGTGATTGTTGGTTGCTTTTGTCTCTTGTTCGTTTTACTTCGATGTCTGGTCACATTGTCATAGGAAGCATGACGGGCCCCACGAGTGGTAATGGCAACGAAGACAACAACAACAACAATCCTCCAAACCCTTCTTTGGTTCCACATCTTGATCCAACTAATCAAGACCCCATATTGGAGCTCTCGGCCGAGCAGCGCGAGATACAAGAGCTACGTCAGCATCGAGATGCCCCACTCCAGTGCCTTTCGACGTAAACGACCATCTTGGCCACCAAAGCACGCGCACACCGCGCTACGGCTCTGATGGCTGTGGTTTGACTACGCCGACAATACACGATGACTTCGACGAGTTCGATGACGAAGAGATGGAAGACTCAGGCATGATCAACCCCGGCTCATACCACCCTCCCCTTGGTGATCCCATTGAGCTCTAGGATAGGCCCGTGGATTGGATTCCACCACCACGGCAGCAAGCCGGCCAACAACATCATGTCCAAGCGGACACAACGGGTGAAATTCGTGGCCAGCCTCACAAGGACATGCCGCATGACTTTCGTCGCCGCAACAATGGTTATGCCCCTTCGCGACGACAGAGACGCGTCGAGCACACCGCGCCACCCGTGTTCTTCACCTCTAACGATGGCCAGGATGACCGCGCTCGCCGACAACTTCGTCGCGACCAAGCCCCTGCACAACGCGCTTATGCGCCCCAGCCTGCTCAGCCAGCACCACAGTTAAGCCGCCACGAGGTAAAGGTCAAATTCGAGCATTTCTTTGGCAAATATGATCCGGCTATTTTTCTTGAGTGGGTGCAGGCTACGGAATATATATTGAGATATTGCCACATTCCCACGGACGAGCATGTTGACGCGGCCACGCTTCACTTCCGAGGCACCGCGCGCGTTTGGTGGCACAGGTTCGTTGATGACCGCATTCGTCGCCATCTTGTGTCAATCACTGAGTGGCACCAGCTTGTCTACGTCATGACCCAGAAGTATGTGCCCTCCGTCTATAGAAACCAGATGCAGATGGAATTTGCCATGGCACGCCAAGGCACCAAAACGCCTATTGAGTTCTTCTCTCACTTGGAGGACATGTACTACAAGGCAAGCATAAGTGTCGCCCCGTCCACCCTTCAAACGAAGTTTTTTAGTGGCTTGAATGTGCCAATCCGTGACCAGCTTGAGATTTTGCCAATCAAGGATCTTTACACCTTGACTCACACCGCAATGCAAATCCACAATCAACTCTCGCATCGCCGGCAATCATCTTGGCAAAATCAAGGCCAACGAAGGTATGATTCTAACCCTAGTCAATCTCATACTACTAATGTGTGTGCTCCACCCTCAGGGTCTACTGCGTCCAGCCAAGGCTGAAATGCCAAGACCGCGACGCCAAACTCAACGGCCGCTCGCACGACCGTGCCAAAGGCCCCCTCCTCTGGCAATGACTGCGCACGTGACATTGAATGCTTCAAGTGTAGAGGGCGAGGCCACTACCAAAGGGATTGTCCAAACAACAAGAAGGTCCTCTTCTCCACCATTGCCACGGGCTATGAATCTTACGAGGAGGAGGAGGCCTAGCTTGAGACCATCGAAGAAGGATTCGAGGATGACACTGAGGAGGCCTACACGTGTGAAGCTGCCGCAGTCCATGACGGCATGCCTCTCAGCCTTGTCACGCGCCGCATCCTCACCGTCAAGGAGGCCACTCTGGTCGACCAACGCGAGAACCTCTTCTACACGCGTTGCCTAGTCAAGACGGCGTCCTTGAGTGTCATCGTCGATGGGGGCAGCTGCTACAACATCATCAATGAGAAAGTGGTCAACCATTTCAGCCTGCCGACCACGCCTCACCCACAGCCCTATGGCCTTCAGTGGATTTCTTCGAGTTCAGATAACACTGTCACTCGTCAATGTCTTATCTCTTTTTCCATTGGCCAGTATTCAGACTCGGTTCTATGTGATGTCATTGCGATGGACGTCACACATCTCTTGTTGGGGCACCCATGGTAATTCGACATGCGCGTTCTTCACGATGGCTATTTAAACACTTAAGTGTTTACTTAGCACGGGAAGTGCGTCACCCTCTTACCCATGTCTCCCTATGAGATTTTACAAGATCAGGTAGAGCGAGATCATCAAAAGGCTATCGAATCAGCCATGACCGAGGCCACGCCACCGCGATCCAACCCCAATTCTGGCAATTCTTCAACGCTCCCAACCACTGGAAACAAGAAGTCGCGTACTCCTTTAGGCCACCATAGCTCTTCTCTCAATACTGACCACGCAGCCAACAACACTGTGCCCAAGGACAAAACGTGTTGCAGGGACATTGTGAGTACCGCGCCGAAGAGCCCCGCGTTGAGGGTCATTGTGAGCACCGATTGCTTCTCGTGCGACCAAGCGACCTTACTGTCACATTGAATGGAAAGGCACCTTGCTTCCTGTTGGTGCCAACTCCCATCATGCACAGTGAACCCGTCGCCAATCCGTTGCCACCGGCTGTCGCCGCGTTACTCGACGAGTTCGTCGCGGTGTTGCCAGCGGAGCTTCCGCAAGGCCTTCCTCCCTAGCGTGACATTGAGCACCAAATTGACTTGGTGCCTGGTGTCTCGCTGCCAAACCGAGCCGCATACCGCGCCGGCCTTGAGGAGACCAAGGAGTTGCAACGCCAAGTGCATGAACTTCTGGATTGCAGCTATGTGAGGGAATCCTTGAGCCCTTGCATTGTGCCGGTGATCCTAGTGCCCAAGAAAGACGGGTCATGGTGAATGTGTGTTGACTATCGCGCCATCAATCAAATTACAGTGAAGTACAAGCACCCCATTCCGCGCCTCGACGACATGTTAGATGAGCTCCACGGCGCGACCCTCTTTTCCAAAATTGATTTGAAGAGCGGCTATCACCAAATCCGCATGAAGGAAGGTGATGAATGGAAAACCGCGTTCAAGACAAAATATGGGCTTTATGAATGGCTCGTCATGCCTTTTGGACTCACCAACGCTCCGAGCATGTTCATTAGGTTGATGAACCACGTTTTGAGGGAATTTTTGGGAAAATTTGTTGTGGTTTATTTTGATGACATTTTGGTGTATTCACGTAGTCTTGATGAGCATGTAGAGCACCTTAGGCTTGTGTTAGAGTGCTTGAGACGTGAGCAATTGTATGCCAACCTCGGCAAGTGTCATTTTTGCTCCGACACCACTAACTTTCTGGGCTACGTCATCTCCAAAGATGGCCTATGCGTGGATGAAGACAAGGTGAAGGCAATCCGGGAATGGCCGACACCTACAACTCCAACCATGGTACGCAGCTTCCTTGGCTTGGCAGGTTTTTACCGGAGGTTTGTCCGCGACTTCAGCTCCATCGCCGCGCCACTGCATGAGCTCACAACGAAGTGCGCCACAGTGAATTAATTGGAGCACCACGCAAAGGCCTTCGTCGCATTGAAAGATGCACTGTGCAACGTGCCCCTTCTCCAACTTCCAGACTTCAACAAACACTTTGAGATTGAATGCGACGCGTCAAATGTAGGCATTGGCGGCGTCCTGCACCAGGAGAAGAGGCCAATCGTGTTCTTCAGTGAGAAGCTCACCGGGGCCACCTTGAACTATCCCACCTACGACAAGGAGCTTTACGCCCCAGTCCGCGTGCTCAAGACCTGGCAGCACTACCTCTGGCCACGCGAGTTCGTCATCCACTCGGACCATGCAGCCATTAGCTACTTGAAGAGCCAAGCCTACCTAAGCCGCCGCCATGCCCGTTGGGTGGAGTTCATGGAGACGTTCCCCTACGTCGTTTTGCATAAGAAATGTAAGGAGAATGTGGTCGCCGACGCCCTTTCTCGCAGGTATAACCTCCTTACACATCTCCAAACTAAGGTTCTTGGCTTTGCTTTAATTAAGGATTTATACTTGACTGATTCCTTCTTTAAGACTATTTTTGAGCACTGCCTTAGAGACCGTGAGTTTGAGACATATTTTCTACATGAGGGTTATCTATACAAGGCCGGTCGCCTATGCATCCCTAGCTCATCCATTAGGAACCTACTTATTCAGGAGGCACATGAAGGTCGAGGCCACTTTGGGGTTACAAAAACTTTGGAAGCCCTTCGCGAGCATTTTTTTGGCCGCGCATGACCCATCAGGTGACGCGATATTGTAAGAGCTGTGTGACATGCCAACGCGCTAAGGCGAGTTCAATCCCTACGGCCTCTACACGCCTTTGCCAATCCCTCTCGGCCCTTGGGAAGATTTGTCCATGGACTTCATTACAGGTTTGCCTCTCTCTCGTAGGGATAGGGACTCCATATTTGTTATTGCGGACAAGTTTTCCAAAATGGCCCATTTCGTGGCGTGTAAGACCACCCATAATGCTAGTGACATTGCCGAGTTGTTTTTTGAGAATGTGGTGCGATTGCATGGGATCCCTAGGTCTATTGTGAGTGATAGGGACACTAAATTTGTGGGGCATTTTTGGAGAACTCTTTGGGAAAGCTAGATACAAAACTACTCTTTTCCACTAGCTACCACCCCCAAACCGATGGCCAAACCTAGGTGACCAATCGAACCCTAGGCGCCCTCCTCCGGACCATGCTCAAGGCCAACCCCAGGCGTCGGGAAGACTTACTTGCTATTGTTGAGTTTTCTTACAACAGGTCCAGGCACTCCGCGACAAGGCTCAACCCGTTCGAGGTCATCTACGACAGGAACCCCCTTACACCTCTGGACATGCTGTCGTGACCACTCAAGGACAATGAGCACACTACCGCGGCCAACCCCGCCGCGCAGATCCAGGAACAACATCGCAGAACCCGCGAGCAACTAGAATGCCACGCTACTCAATACGCGTCACAACACAACCACGGTCGCCTCCGCGTCATCTTCGCACCTGGAGACATGGTGTGGGTGCATCTCCGCAAAGAACGCTTCCCAGCCAAGCGCAAATCCAAGTTAGCGTCGTGCGGTGATGGTCCTTTTCGCGTTGTGAAGGCAATTGGAGACAACGCTTATGAGATCGAGCTGCCAGCCGACTACGGTGTCCACGCGACCTTCAACGTCGCTGACTTAGAGCCTTATGTGGATCCCGAGTTCGATGATGGTGAAGCGGGGACGCTGCACAGCCAAGTGGGGGAGGGTGATGCGCCCCTGCCCACCATGATTGCAGTTGAGGAGGAGAAAGCCATCAGCATCCGCTCATAAGGGCCTATAACAAGATCGCGTGCCAAGGCCATCGCCAACGCCATACAATCATTGATTGTGCGCATCGTCGCTAGCCAAGGCGCGCCCGAGACCACGGTCTCTCTCAAACTCCTCGCCACCATCGGCACCGCGTCAACAACACCTATCATTGTCATTTAGAGATTCTTTTGCTATTGTTCAATTCCTTAAGTTTTGATGGTAACAAACACTCAACTAATATGTGTACCAAGTGTTTCAGGGACAAGGGAAGTTATCCCAGGGAGCTTTGCAGCAAAGGATCTCAGAGGGAACAAAGTCCTGTCAAGTGCTTTGTTACCTCTCAAGGAACTGAAGTGACGGACCAGATCAAGGCTGCAAAAGGAAAGAAGAAATCCAGCGTGTTGAATTAAGGAAACAAATCAAGAAGCACACGCGGTAAAGGATGAAGACTTCGGCTCCAAGGATCAAGCCGGATTGCGCGAAGATATGGAGAGAGAAAACCCGATTGTGTTATCTTAGGAATCTTTCCTAAGATAAGGCAATTGGAGAGAGAAGAAGAACATCCTTCCGATTGGATTAATTAAGGAACTCCTTCCTTAATTAATATAATCGGTTGGGATATTATTCTTCCAACAAAATCATATCTTTTGTAATCCGATTTTAGAATATCCTATCTTGTTATGATTAGGGTTTAGCCAAGTTGTATTTAAGTGAAGTGAGGATTCATTTCTTAGGTACGGCTTTGAACGACGAAAAACTGAGAGAACGAAAAAGAGAAAGAAAAGAAGTGAGGTGTGTGTAAGTCTTTGAGGGTTGAGTTCGATTCATCATTGTAGAAGAGTCTTCGAGTCTAGCTGGTTGTTTAGAGGTCGAAGTCCAGGATACAAGTGTAATCGAACAAGAAATCAATAAGACAAGTACACGCTTCAAAATCCTCTCAAGCGGAAGCTTGAAGGTAGTGGTTTTTCCTTGAGAAGCTAGTTTTGCTAATCAGGGTTTCCACTATACATCGTGAGTTCGTTCGTTATCTTTCTTGCTGTTTTTAATCCGCTGCAACTTCTGTGGGAACAAAGCTTTTGTTCCCTCAGACGTAACTCTAACGATCCAACAATTGGTATCAAAGCCTGGTGCTCTAGATTGTTTTCGTTATAGAATTTGCAGGAAAGATGTCGTCGTCAAGCAATGCAATCGGTGATTCATTCTGGAAGCCACCAATTCTGAAGGCCGGTGAGTATGACTGGTGGGTGGAACAAATTGAGTCTCATATATGTTCCCTAGATGGACAGATCTGGAGAGTCATTGAAGTCGGACCTTTGGATATCAAAAATGAGAAAGATGAGACAAAGCCAAAGCCAAAGGTCGACTACACCGATGATGACTGGAAGAAGTTGGAGAAGAACAACAGGGCTAAGAAGATCCTTCACATGGCTCTTCTTCCCTCCGATCTCAAGAAAATCATGAGCTATAAGACTGCCAAGGAGATCTGGGATGCCTTGAAACGCCTTCATCAAGGAAATGAAGATGCCAAGAAGAACATGATTCTCTCTCTGATAAAGGAGTACGACCAAGTCTCTCAGGGAAAAGATGAACACATTCAGGAGTACTACTCCAGATTCCAGGGGCTAATTGGTCAGCTTCAATTTCTTGGTGAAGCAATGCCAGACTGGAAGTTGACTCACCACTTCATGCAAGGCCTCAACTCTCAGTGGGATGCCATTGTTCTTGCTCTCTACTCTCAGAGAGATGTCAAGACTCTTACCATGGAAGAGGTTGTTGCTAAGCTGGAAAGCAACGCCTCTGTCTATAATCACAAGCTGAACAAGAAGGGAGAGGAGAAGGCAAAGAGCATTGCCTTAAAGGTGGAAAGGGCATTTGACTTATCCCAAGTCGAAGATGAAGATGAAGATGGTGATGAAGATGTTGCGCTCATCACAAGAGCCATGAGGAAGATATGGTCTCGAAACAAGGATTCGTCGAGGTCCTCCGAAGGGAACAAAGACCTAAGAGATGTGGTGTGCTACCACTGTCAGAACAAGGGACATATGGCCAGAAACTGCTTCAAGAAAAAGGCAGGAATGCCTCCAGCGAATGAAGGAAAGCAGGCAATGGTTGCCACCTGGGGAGACTCAAACTCAGATGACGAAGATTCGTCACACTCCAGGGATGTCTGCTTGATGGCCATTGAAGAGCCAAATGAATCAAAGGGAGAGGTACTCAACGATGAGGTAACTGAATCTAATCTAGTATCAAGCTTAAAAAACAAATCTAAAGAAAGCTTGATATCTCTCATTAAGAAACTTGTTCATAAGAATAGTCTTTTTAGTGAGCAAATTGAAGAGAAAGATGAATCGATCTCAAGTTTGATCGAAGAAAATCAAGGTTGGGCTGACAAAGTGCTCAATCTTGAGAAAGGTTCATCCTCTCCTTCAAACTCTTGCACTGAGTGTCCTAAACTCACTGAAAAGATTACGTCTCTGGAGTCCTCTGTTTCCTCACTCGAGGCTGAGTCATTAATGTTGAAACTAGGAAATGCAAAAATTTCTAGTGATCTAACCAAACTCAGTGAGGAACAGAAGGACAAGGCAAAAGGCATTGTCGTTGTTGCAGCCAAGAATGAAAAGAAGACTGAGTCAAAGGAAGTGCCTCGCTTTGGGATTGGCTATCAACCCAAACTTCCTGTTGATGGAACCAAGCAAAAAGGCTCTAAAGTCGAAGGAAAACATTCTGTAAAAGAAAAGGGGGACAGTTCCTCCGGAGGGAACAAAGGCAAAGACTGTTCAAACTCGACTGAGGAGGGCAAGTCTTGATATCATGGACAGAAGGCTCATGCTATCTGGTTAAAGCAATCTCAAAGCAGTAAGTCCAATAATATTGATTTTTATTCAAGGATTGCTAACAAAACAATTTGGCCTGGAAAGAGAAAGTATGCAGATCTGAAGTGCCATAGGGTCTGTTGGTATTGCGGACACTTTAGTCACTACAAGCAAGAGTGCCTTCTGAAGCAACACAATGAGGAGATTGCTCGCACTACTAGAGAGCAAATGAATGCTGAACCTCCTAAGATTAGATATGTTGCTCCTGTGCCCAGAAAGCATAAGCTTGTCTGGGTTCGCAAGAACTAACTCTTTCTGTGTAGAATAAAGTGAGGAAAGTTCCCAGTATTTCATTCGTACAAGGGTCAGTTACTTGACAGGGAATGAAGTGAGTCTCACCTCACTTCTGCAGGAATGTTCGAGACTCAAGTGTCTGGTGACAAAGGTAAAGGAAACGGATATGTGAATAAGGACTTAATGACTAAATTGTTCCTTGTTTGGATACTCAGGTACCATGTACATCTAGGAAAGACATCACTGTGTCGAGAAAGATTGGCATACAGGGAAACTTGTGGATCAGTGGATCAAAGGATCAAACGCCAGTTTTCTCATTAGGACACCTGTTGGGGAACTCTACATTCAGTTCCATACGAAGCCTGATTTGTTCCCCTAACTACATGTCTATTTGTTGTGTTCCCTCGATGATTGGCTAGATTACGTGGTAAATTGTGAAAGATGAACTTTCATGTCTTGATATGCATTCTCTTCCTTGGGTATTAATTAAACATTCGACTTGAATATGTGCTTCTACTTCCTTGATGTACTGAATGTCGTGCATGATCATCTATGTCATCACTTGTCACATGATTCAGCTTTATTTCAACCCAAAAGAATCAACTTGATGTTTTGTTCCCTCATCATAAGCCCAAATGATAGTTGATTCTACAGCTTACCTAGACCGCCATGTTTGAAGTCTCCTATGAGCCCCTCTTATCATCCACAACTGGAGACCCCTCAGGCATGATATAAAAATCAATCGCAAATATCATATATTTTGGTGTGATGGTATTTTGTACCCTCTCTGGTAACTAACCCCCAGCATCACACCCTACTACTTTTTGGTTTGGCGGAAAAACGATTCGGCTTCTGTGACTTGCAGGTTGAGGTGACGTGTGTTTGCAGGGTGTAATGATGGAAGTCTATTTTGGGACGTGTTGAGCATTTATGGCTGATTTGATGGAAAGAAGTTAGGAAGGGTAATTCGGCTGGTTAAGTCGGATTTGGACGAGATTTTGATTTTATTTTGGGAAGTTGGAAGATTGCAATTGTTATCTGTTGGAAACTGAAAAGATTTGAATTTATCTTTAGAAACACTAGAAGATTCGGTGAAGATTATAAAGTGGAGTCTCCGGGTAAGTCTCCTCCTCACTATTTCCTTATCTTCCTCAAGCAATCTCTCCCTTCCTCTCTATCTCTCTTCTTCCCAGAACTCTCCCTCTCTCACAGAAATGGCCTCCAACTCAAACCTCCCCAACATCATCGCCCAAGACCTCCAAACCCTCCTCACCAAACTGTCCTCCATGGGAACCGACCCCGCTCTCCTCGCCGCCATTACCCAATCCCTACCTTCCACCTCCACCACTCCAGCAACCGCCACTGTTACCCCTCCACCATCACCAACCCAAGGCCAACTCGCCATGGTCCCCTTCGTAGCCCCAAACACAGACCCCGCTCCATAAAACCCTAACCCCAAAACCTCTCCAGCCGTCCCAACCGCCATCTCCTCTATTGAAATAGAGGAGGTCCATTCCTCTCCAACCCATCCCGACCCCATTGATGAGGAGATGGAGGAGATACCCCGTCAAGAGACCCCGGTCACAGTTGAGGAGCACTTTGCTGAGAAGGAGAAGATTCAGTCAGTTGTGCGGGACCTCAACAAGGAACTGGTTGAGGAAGTTGATGAGGAGGAGCCCCCAAAGGCTCCTAAGACTTCTGGCAGGGTGAAGACTGCCTGCTCCTCCAAGCGGAAGACACGCTCTCAGAGGAAGTCTGAGAAGGCGATAACGGTCAGCTCCGATGATGAGTCAGTACCCCTCTCGGGGAACAACGCAAAGAAAGCCAAGGTGTCTGCCGCTCCTGTCCGTCAAAGCCAACGTCGTCAGCCGGCCAAAGCCAAAGGAAAGGTGGAGGCTGATGATGTCAAAGACATGAGCCACAAGTCGGTGGTCAAGGAGCTGCGAGTCGTCCTTGAGTTCCTACTGGAGAACCATCTGGAAGGGGTGCATGATCTGTTGGAGACCCAAAAATGGAGCAATCTGTTTGTAGAAGAAGAGGAGATGGATGAGGTGCTGCTAAGGGAGTTCTACTCTACCTACGCGATGGAAGTTCGCCCCCACGCTGTTCTGGGGAGTTACAAGATGGAAGGGCAGGTCCACATGTTCTCAAGCATTGAGCTTGGTGTTGCTCTGGGCGTTCCACATGAAGGGTATGGGGAATACCCAAAAGGAAGGTGGCCGAAGGACTTTTCCTACTCAGAGGATGTGTTGGCTGTTGCAGGTATTGAGAACCCTCAGGGGAGTGCTGATCTCGACATCTCAGAGATGTCCTTTGTCAACAAAGTGTTGTACCACTTCCTCATCAGCAACATCACGCCAAGGGGACAGAAGAGAAACCGGCTTCTAATCTTGGACATTGTCCTACTGTCCCTAATACTGAAGAAGGAGCCCATTAGCCTGCCGAAGATTCTGATGCAGCACATGGCCCACGCCAGGAACACTCTCCAGCACGCTCTTCCCTTCCCACAGGTTGTCAAGAAAATCCTTGAGTACCATAAAGTGTATAACCCGTCGGAGGAAGTGAGCATCTTATCCCGCCCGTTCGACGCCAGTAACCTGCACAATATGCAGTTCGTTCTTCAAGATAATGAAGGCTGGGTGAAGGTTGAGAGTGCCCCTTCAGCTTCTGAGGCAGTAGAGGATTCCGAGGCAATGGAGGTTTCTGAGGCCGACAGCTCTGAGGGGGAACTGAACGAGAATTTGTCTCTGGGGAGGGATGTGAGAAGTCTCTATAAGGATGTGAGACATCTCATGGCAGATGTGCGCGCGCTTATCTCTCATCACGCATCGGCTCAACCGGCTGGTCACAGTGATGTCTGATCGCTTACCTGCTGTCCTTACCCCTCTTTTGTCCCCTTGCCCATCTACTCCCTCTTAGTTGTCTTTCTTGTTATCTGATTTGTGTGCCCGGTGTGGCATTTTGACTATGTTTTGATGTTTTGTCTGTCTTGGCGGTGTTTGCATGTTTTTAAGTTTTTTTTTTAATTAATGACCAGGGGTGTTTTATGTTTATATGGCCTTGACTTTTTCCTCTCTAACTCTTTACTGATGTTTTTGATGATGCCAAAAGGGGGAATATGACAGGTAGCATTGGTTGAGGGGGAACAGAACAGGTAAAACGTATTGCTGAACTAAGGGGGAACTAACTGTGTCTTAGTGGGAAACTTTCATGTCATATTTGTCTTTTTCTAGTTAGTATATGCCTTCTTGTTAAGGGTGTTTGTCACCATCAAAAAGGGGGAATTTGTTGAATTCCTTAAGTTTTGATGGTAACAAACACTCAACTAATATGTGTACCAAGTGTTTCAGGGACAAGGGAAGTTATCCCAGGGAGCTTTGCAGCAAAGGATCTCAGAGGGAACAAAGTCCTGTCAAGTGCTTTGTTACCTATCAAGGAACTGAAGTGACGGACCAGATCAAGGCTGCAAAAGGAAAGAAGAAATCCAGCGTGTTGAATTAAGGAAACAAATCAAGAAGCACACGCGGTAAAGGATGAAGACTTCGGCTCCAAGGATCAAGCCGGATTGCGCGAAGATATGGAGAGAGAAAACCCGATTGTGTTATCTTAGGAATCTTTCCTAAGATAAGGCAATTGGAGAGAGAAGAAGAACATCCTTCCGATTGGATTAATTAAGGAACTCCTTCCTTAATTAATATAATCGGTTGGGATATTATTCTTCCAACAAAATCATATCTTTTGTAATCCGATTTTAGAATATCATATCTTGTTATGATTAGGGTTTAGCCGAGTTGTATTTAAGTGAAGTGAGGATTCATTTCTTAGGTACGGCTTTGAACGACGAAAAACTGAGAGAACGAAAAAGAGAAAGAAAAGAAGTGAGGTGTGTGTAAGTCTTTGAGGGTTGAGTTCGATTCATTGTTGTAGAAGAGTCTTCAAGTCTAGCTGGTTGTTTAGAGGTCGAAGTCCAGGATACAAGTGTAATCGAACAAGAAATCAATAAGACAAGTACACGCTTCAAAATCCTCTCAAGCGGAAGCTTGAAGGTAGTGGTTTTTCCTTGAGAAGCTAGTTTTGCTAATCAGGGTTTCCACTATACATCGTGAGTTTGTTCGTTATCTTTCTTGCTGTTTTTAATCCGCTGCAACTTCTGTGGGAACAAAGCTTTTGTTCCCTCAGACGTAACTCTAACGATCCAACAACTATTTTTAGACTTTTCTAGTTTTGGCACTATCTGTTTTTAGAAGTTACTATTTTTAGTAGTTTTCTATTATGGGCGTGTGCTCCACTCATGTTGAGTGGGCTGGCCCATTAGGGTTTCACAACCTCTATATAAGGCCATCTCGGCCTCGTGTAAAAGGTTGTCTTATTTTAAATCAAAGCTTAAGTTGAGAGCCCTAATTGCCTCCTTCCTTTGATCGGACGTCACAAACTCTCAATATATCTTCTCATCTCCTTTACTCCGCCGCCGACGCTACGACCACACTCGAGTCATCGAGTCCTATCACTGCATTGCGCCTAGTCCTGAGGCCGCGATCCATACGCATCGCTACCGTTATCGAGTCGTGACACTCACTGAGTGTCGTGACATCCACTTCGCCGCATCCACGCCGATCGCGCTGTGTGAATCTCACTTTGGGGTTCACGTGCCCCACTTCGGAGTCTTTCGTGCAATTCATCAAGGCCCTAGGCCAAAGCTTCCACGATAGACATTTAGAGGCGAGACCAGCGACTCACATCATGGCCTAGATCCTCGCCGCCAAGGCACTTTGGCCGGCAGTCAGAGTCAAGGACGCATCATGAGGGAAAGCCAAAATAAGGCAACCCTACGCAACCCCCGCCGCCGCGGCCTTTGCTCACTTCTGAATCCCCCCCCCCCCCCCCCCCGCCGTCTAGGTTGACACTTAAAAGGTAAATTGCATATTTTATTTTGTGATTGCATACGTTCGTATTAGAAAAGTTCTTGTATGATTGCTGATATGCGTTGTCGAGGCGCCTAATCAAAATAATCCTAAACAAACCTAAACAAGTAGCAAAGGCAAGCAAGGGTCGAATCCTACAGGGAGGAAGTAATCTTTCTAAGTGCACAATTGTATGTCAAAGGTAACAAGGGGGGTTTTGGTTGGTTTGATTCAAAGTAAATAACAAAGTAAAGTAAAACAAAGCAAAGATGTAATCAATTTGGGAAAAGTACTTAGCCAGACAAATATCCACCATTCATGAGATTGGTTGATCCTAGATTCTTTCTAATTCCTTCCTATGAATGTTCCTATTCCTTTTCATAAGTTATAAACAGGACAAACAGACCCTGGGAATACTAACTATTAAACAACTATGAAAACCTCATGCGTCAATTCAATAGCAGCAATGAGCACATGAATTTCGATAGATACATACAACAGTAGCAAACAGTCATACTATTGCATGCAATTAATTCTCCCTACAATAAACTAGTCCCAAACAGTTCTTAGAATATTGCAGTTGCTACACATGAATTAGGTAACTCAAACAGTAATTACCAAACCCTAGGAATAGAAAATTACCAATAACAACTAGTTGCGTCCAACAAGCGAAATCAGTAAGAATCAATGGGATGAAGAACAAGAGAATCAATACATTTAAAGGAAAAGAAATAGAATTAGAATCTCACAACCGTTATTCAAACGAAGGCTTCAATTGTCGGACTAAGCAAAAGTTGCTTAGTTCTTCATAGGTCAAAGGGAAAATAATACTGAAACGTAAACTAGAATGATCGATTGGAGGCTATGGAATTTAGGTTAAATAGACTTAACCTAAAGCCCAAGATCACAAACCTCATCTAAAAGGAAATAAAGTATAAAGTTTGAAATAAATAAAATAAAGACAAACGGAAAAAGGGAAAAATAACAAAGTTCGGAAATTCTCTGACAGACCGCCTCCGTGTGCTTCCGCGGCCGCGGCACCAAATCCGTGGTCGCGGAAAATAGAGGTTTGCTCTCAACTTTGCACAGCTCCGAATATTCCGCGGGCGCGGTGGAAATTCCGCGGTCGCGGCCGTGACCTTCGCTGCTCCGCGCTTCGCCTCTCGCCGCGGCTGCTTCGTGACATCGCCCTTGGTCGTGGCAGAAGCCTTATCCTTCTTGGTGTGGCTTATTCCTTCCGTCTTCCTTGGTCTCCTCAGGTGGTTTACTCCTCGTCTTCTGGGTGTCTTCAATTAGCTTCTCCAAACCACCATATCCACACTTCTTCTGTCCAACTCCCTACTCCACAATTGTGCTCTAAATCCCTACAAATGGCACCCTAAACACCGATAACAACTCCTAGATAAGCACTACAAAGTAGAGCTGATCAAACTCCCCTATGCTTCAACCTTGCTCGTCCTCGAGTAAGCTAAAATAAACCTACTCCTCCAATCAATCCCCAAGGTCTCAGGAAGCATAGAAAAATCATCTCCTCTAAGAACTGCACCTAAACATGAAACTCCAGGACACCAACACAATATGCACAACACAACACATACATAACACCAAACCAACCAAGCTAAAAGGAAAGCAGAGTACTTCCCCCAAGCTTATCCCGAACACCATAGAGTGAATAAACATCTAATCCTAGTCTCCCATCTATCTTCTTATACCTCCCATAGTGACCTACCCGAATCCTCCTTATATCACCTCTTCTTATGTCACCACGCCAGGTAAAATGATGATTCCTAAAAATCACTCTTCTTCTTTTCACTCATTTTGCCAAGGCGCCCTTTCGGGTTTTCACCAAGCCACTCATTTCATTTTTCAATAGATGGGCTCACAATTTACTCACATCACTCTTGACCTCATATTACCCCAGCCTAATGCTGGTCCAAGCCACCTGCTTATTCCATAAGCCGCCCTTTCGGGTTTTCGACTTATCCTAGGGTTTCTATTTTTGCCTTTTTTCAGATTTTTGGCTTTTTTCTTTATATTCATTTTTTTCCTCAATGACATAGCAAGTATAGAACACTCCCCCATGCTTAAACATTGCATTATCCTCAATGTAATGAAAGACAAAAAGAATAAAGCACAGGGAAAAGCAAAAAAAACTCACAAACATCGTCGAGTTGGCTTGGACACGTACGTTGTTGCTGGCGGTATACAATATATAAGCACAAGTCTCTGGTGTTGTGCAGGCATCGTCAACTCAATAATCTACCGTGCAACCAAAAGGAACCAATGTGGTGAGTAGTGGTATAGCAAAGATGTCGGGGTTGCACGGCCTTCAACGAACACATGGTGGAGCCCAGATGTAATCGTGGTGGGGGCTCTAGTGTTCCTCCTCCTCAGCTATCATTGTAGGGCCATCATCGTTGCCAAATCAAGTATGTGGCTAATGTTTCCTCCCTGGCAACATGATGCGCACCGTCTCTCCAGGGATAACTCGGGACAGCTGGCCTTCGGTAGAATTTTTTTTTTAATTCCTTTTAAGGTTTTTTGGGATTTTTTTTTCGGGCAGGGCAATAGGAGGACTTACATTGATGTGGTAAACACCGTCTTCTTTATGGTCCGGGCCTCCTCCCTGCAGGTTAGTTCGAAGCAAAAACAAAAACAAAAGCAAAACACACTAAAACAAATGCAAAACAAAAATAACTAAAGACAAGGAATGAAATGGCAAGAAAAGAAATACATACCTCGGGTTGCCTCTCGGACAGCGCCTTAGTTATTGTCGTGGCTCGACATACTACTCGACCTCAACTTGGTTTGCATATAGCAACTGAACTCCTGGGGTCTATATCAGGGGGATGCCTCTTTGTGTTCTCTACGTTGAGCTAGATCCTCATTCTCCTGCACTTCATGGTTGGTAGACTGCTGTTCACATCAATGATTGCACTAGCCATCTTCAAAAACGGCCTACCCAACATCTCAGGGGTTGCATGTTTGTCTTGCCCCGTATCCAGAATGTATAAATTTGACTTTTGAATCCCCGTTTTCTTTTTGTGCTTCCCCTTCTGCTTCTTCTTGATCTTGCGCAACGCCTTTAAGAATTCCTTGCAGCGAGGGATGCTGTTTTCCAGTTTGAGCAAAGGAATGTTTGCCTCGCAGTAACTGAAGGTTTCAAATAACTCCTTGTCATTCTCCACCTTTCTAGTGTCCTTCAGAGCCTCAAGGAAGGGTGCGGGAGGCTTGGCTGATCCGAGCGGAGGAAAATAAGGGCGCACGTAGTCATCATAGGAAGCGTCAGAGCGAAGAGGCGCGTCTGGAGCAATTCCGCGGGCGCGGATTGGTGGCCGCGGTCGCGGAATATTATCGAACGGGTCGTCCACTTCAACTCTTTTTCCGCGGTCGCGGATCTCCTGCCGCGGTTGCGGAAATCTCTCGATCTGCTCCTCTTCGTCTATGCTTTTTCCGCGGTCGCGGCTCTCCTGCCGCGGTCGCGGAAGTTCACCGATTTCTTCCTTCTTGCCAGTAGTCACACCGCGGTCGTGGCTCTCCTCCTCGTGGTCGTTGAATTCCTCCAGTCCCAAAAAATACTCTTCTTCAGATAGCACCTCGTAGTCCCAAATATCGTCTGGAAGGCCCAGTTCCTTAGGGAGCCAACCGCGGTTATGGCACACCACCCGCGATATCGGGTTCTCTTCTTCCAATATCTCGCTGTATTCAGCTCCCGTCTCTCTAATTTGCTCTTCCCTTTCAGCTAAGGGGGCCACATGCAATTGGTTAATACTCCGCGGGGTCATTGAAAGGACACTTTCTCCCTGGTGCACTACTGGGTGAGAACGTGGTTTCGCCGATGTCATGGCCTCCAATCTGCTCACTGTTTGAACCATGTGCTCCATCGAATTCTGCAAGTTATGGAGCGTCTCCTCAGTAGACATGGAGGGACTTGGATTGGACACTGGAGGGCTATGCTCGTAGGCCGGACTGTACTGTCGTGGAGTACCCTGCTGATAGAACGACTGTGGCCCCGGGTAGAACTCCTGGTGGTCATGACCATATGAAGGGTATTGCTGGTACCCATAACTCGAATTGGGGTGATCTCTCCACCCTGGAGTGTATGTGAAGGAGTATGGGTCATATCGCGGCTCTCCCCATAACTCCATTTCTGTATCAAATTCAAAAAGGAAAAGAAAAAAAAGAAAAGAAAAGAAATTAGTAGCACGGGTGTGGACCGTAAGATAGGTCCACACAAAAACAGACACGCAAACACACACAAAGAAAAACAAAACTTGCCTCCCCGGCAACGGCACCAATTTGATATGCGTTGTCGAGGCGCCTAATCAAAATAATCTTAAACAAACCTAAACAAGTAGTAAAGGCAAGCAAGGGTCGAATCCCACATGGAGGAAGTAATCTTTCTAAGTGCACAATTGTATGTCAAATGTAACAAGGGGGGTTTTGGTTGGTTTGATTCAAAGTAAATAACAAAGTAAAGTAAAACAAAGCAAAGATGTAATCAATTTGGGAAAAGTACTTAGCCAGACAAATATCCACCATTCATGAGATTGGTTGATCCTAGATTCTCTCTAATTCCTTTCTATGAATGTTCCTATTCCTTTTCATAAGTTATAAACAGGACAAACAGACCCTGAGAATACTAACTATTAAATAACTATGAAAACCTCACGCGTCAATTCAATAACAGCAATGAGCACAGGAATTTTGATAGATACATGCAAGAGTAGCAAACAGTCATACTATTGCATGCAATTAATTCTCCCTACAATAAACTAGTCCTAAACAATTCTTAGAATATTGCAGTTTCTACACATGAATTAGGTAACTCAAACAGTAATTACCAAACCCTAGCAATAGACAATTACCAATAACAACTAGTTGCGTCCAACAAGCGAAATCAGTAAGAATCAATGGGATGAAGAACAAGAGAATCAATACATTCAAAGGAAAAGAAATAGAATTAGAATCTCACAACCGTTATTCAAACGAAGGCTTCAATTGTCGGACTAAGCAAAAGTTGTTTAGTTCTTCATAGTTCAAAGGGAAAATAATACTGAAACGTAAACTAGAATGATCGATTGGAAGCTATGGAATTTAGGTTAAATAGACTTAACCTAAAGCCCAAGATCACAAACCTCATCTAAAAGGAAATAAAGTATAAAGTTCGAAATAAATAAAATAAAGACAAACGGAAAAAGGAAAAAATAACAAAGTTCGGAAATTCTCTGACGGACCGCCTCCGTGTGCTTCCACGGCCGCGGCACCAAATCCGTGGTCGCGGAAAATAGAGGTTTGCTCTCGACTTTGCACAGCTCCGAATATTCTGCGGGTGCGGTGGAAATTCCGCGGTCGCGGCCGTGACCTTCACTACTCCGCGCTTCGCCTCTCATCGCGGATGCTTCATGACAATGCCCTTGGTCGCAATTGGTTGCGGTAGAAGCCTTCTCCTTCTTGGTGTGGCTTATTCCTTCCGTCTTCCTTGGTCTCCTCAGATGGTTTACTCCTCGTCTTCTGGATGTCTTCAATTAGCTTCTCCAAACCACCATATCCACACTTCTTCTCTCCAACTCCCTACTCCACAGTTATGCTCTAAATCCCTACAAATGGCACCCTAAACATCGGTAACAACTCCTAGATAAGCACTACAAAGTAGAGATGATCAATTGCGTTTGGTTTTCGTTCTTAGCTTGATCATACTCTTGCTTGCTTAGCATGTGCCGCCCTCACGGCTAGACAAAATTTGCCCTAAGCCGTGAATAATTGTGCTTGAGTTGGTGCTTGCTTGCTACTAGTTCTTGTGTCTTTTGTTCGTCGTTACTTCGATGTCTGGGCATATTGTGAAAGGTAGCATGGAGGCCCCAATCCACACGAGTGGCGACGTCCAAGACGCCGGCCACAACAACCAACCGATTGTCCCACAACATGACGATCCACAAGTCCAGGATCTCTCGGCAGAGCAAAGAGAAATCATGGAGCTTTGACGCCAAGTCGCGCACTTTCAAAGCCTACAACGCGCCGTGCCTTTGCTTCCTACACCGACGCCGTTAATTGAGATGGATGCAATGGGCTTGCTTCGCCCCACCGTAGCTGGCCCAAGCAACCAACGCGTGGACAAAGGCAAAGGTTTGATTCCCTCGATGTCGAACCAACAGCCCCGTGTCCAACGCATTCAATCTGTCATTGAGAGCCGATAGGGTCACGTTTTGCCTCGCGAACGCTATGCCCCGCGAGCCACACCTGCCGGCTACGACAGCGGCAACGACCGCGCCAACAACTCTCAAGGTGAGTATTCTGAGCCTTATGATTTTGATGGCATGTATACAACCAGAGATGACCGTCGTCGTGCCCCTGCCTCTACGCCGCACGGTAGTCGGTCACGCCGGGATGCTCGAGGCTCTAGCTTGCTTCGTCGGCACAATCGATGACCCACATGTGATGAGCCTTGTCCGCGTCCACCTGCACCTACCCCGGTGCCCTTCGACATCAACACCCATTTAGGCCACCAAAGCGCTCACACGCCGCGGTATGGATCGGATGGCTATGCTTCTACGACGTCGTCCATCCATGACGACTTCGAAGAATTTGATGACGAGGAGATTTAAGACTCAGGGATGCTCAACCCCGGCTCATATCACCCTCCATTGGGCGATCCCATCGAGCACCAAGATAGGCCTGCCGACTGGATACCTCTGGCACGCCCACTACAAGGCCATGCGCCCGCTCCACCAGCCGCTGGGCATGATTTACGCGGCCCACGCCGAGAGATGATGGGGCGTGACTACCGCCGCACTGCTGCCGACGTGGAGCCCCGACAGCACCTTCGCCCCGCTGATGCAGCGGCTCACGCCGCCTACGCCGAGGCTTGGGCTCAGGACGACCGCGCCCGCTGCCTGCTTGGCTATGCACAGCCCCCTGCAGCCCGTGCCAATGATTTCGGTGGCTTGGACATTCCGCCACCGTATCCGATGGCACGCACCCAGCTTTCGCAGTTGCCAGGGCTAATCGCCATGAAGTTAAGGTAAAAATTGAACATTTCATTGGTGAATACGACCTTGCTGTTTTTCTTGAGTGGATGCAGGCAACAGGTTATACATTGCAATATTGCAACATCCCCGAAAAGGAACGATTCAGTGCAGCCACGCTCCATTTCCATGGCGCCACTAGGGTTTGGTGGCACCAGTTTGTTGATGACCGCATTCGACGCAACCTTGTCCCAATCACACAGTGGCATCAACTCGTCTATGTGATGACACAGAAGTATGTCCCCAATGACTATAGGAACCAAATGCGACTAGATATAGCCATGGCTCGCCAAGGTTTGCTCACGCCGCTAGAGTTCTTTTCAAAGCTGGAGGACATGTACTACAAGGCTAATGTCAGTGTAGCCTCATCCACCCTGAGGACAAAGTTTTTAAGTGGCTTGAACCCCTCCATTTGGGGCCAGCTGGAGATTTTGCCAATCAAGGACCTCAATACCTTGACGCACACTGCTATGCAACTCCACAATCAATCGGTGCGTCGCCGCCAGTCCACTTGGCAATCTCCGGGCCAAAGAAGGTATGATTCTCGTCCTTCTCAAACTTCTTATGCAACTGATGTGCGTTCAGTCCCTATAGCTAGTGCCTCTATTGGCTCCGCGCGCAATACCAAGACCATGCCCACGAGCACCACACAAGGCCGCGTATCCGCGCCTAAGGCCCCAGCATAAGGCAATGAGCGCGCGTGATTTGGAGTGCTTCAAATGTGGGGGCCGAGGCCATTACAAGAGGGATTGTCCCAACATGAAGAAGGTGCTCTTCTCCCAACACACGGGATATGAGTCGTATGAGGACGATGAGCCTCGGTTGGAGGCTACTAAGGAGGGATTTGAGGATGCTGATGAGGACGCTTACGCGTGCGAGCCCACTGCCCTAGACGTCAGCATGCCACTAAGCCTTGTCACGTGTCGTGTCCTCACCGTCAAGGAGGCAGCATTGATGGACCAGCGTGAGAACCTGTTTCATACACGTTGCCTGGTCAGGACTGCCTCCTTGAGCGTCATCATAGATGGGGGAAACTGTTGCAACATCGTCAATGAGAAGGTGGTGAAGCACTTCAACTTGCCGACAATGCCGCACCCCCAACCATACGACCTCTAGTGGATTTCTTTGAGTTCTGGTAACACTGTGTCTCACCAATGTCTTATCTCTTTTTCCATTGGTCAGTATTCAGACTCGGTCCTTTGTGATGTCAGTGCAATGGACGCCACACATATTTTGCTTGGGCGCCCATGGCAATTTGATAGGCGTGTTCTTCACGATGGGTATTTACACACTTATGTGTTTACTTATCACGGGAAGCGCGTCACACTCTTACCGATGTCACCCCATGAGATATTGCAGGACAAGGTGGAGCGAGATCGCCAAAAAGCCATTGAGGCAGCCGCGGATACCACCACGGCCACGCCGCGGCAAAACAGCCCCAATTCTGGCATTTTTGGGTCTGTGTCGGGCATGGGGTCCAAAAGGTCCAATGCCACTCTAGGCCCCTCAAGCGCCGGCCAGCATGCCGACAGCGCCGTGAACCCCGCCGCGTGCAAGGCCAAATAACGGCCCACTAAAGCTTGGCCAGGCGTGACTGCTTCCGACCCGCGCACTGGGTTGCCCAACCCCAGTGCCTCACATCCGGTGACCAGTGCCTCTCTGTCGCCGCCAACTACCTCGCCATTGCCGCCGCACACTCCTTTGCAGGGTCGTTGCGAGCACCGATTGCTTTTGGCCAGGCCCAGTGCCATGACCGCCCCTTTAAAGGGTCAGAGGCCATGTTTTCTGCTAGTGCCTACTCCCAGCCTGCCAAGTGCCGCTGAGACTGATGCTTTGCCGCCGCCGATTGTTGCATTGCTTCTTGAGTTCGGCGATGTTTTGCCCGATGAGCTACCACAGGGCTTACCTCCTATTCGTGGCATTCAGCACCAAATCGACTTGGTGCCCGGTGCTTCGCTTCCAAATCGCGCCGCTTACCGCACTGGCCCTGAGGAGACTCGAGAGCTGTAGAGACAGGTCCAGGAGTAGCTCGATCGAGGCTACGTGAGGGAATCTCTAAGCCCTTGCGCTGTGCATGTGATTCTGGTTCCCAACAAGGATGGCTCGTGGAGTATGTGTGTTGATTGCCGTGCCATCAACCAGATCACCTTGAAGTACCGCCATCCCATTCCCCGTCTTGATGATATGATGGATGAGTTGCATGGAGCCACTTTGTTCTCCAAGATTGATTTGAAGAGTGGCTACCACCAGATCCGTATGAATGAGGGTGATGAGTGGAAGATGGCGTTCAAGACCAAGTATGGTCTATATGAGTGGCTTGTTATTCCATTTGGGCTCACCAACGCCCCCAGCACTTTCATGCGTCTTATGAACCATGAGTTGTGCGAGTTTCTTGGGAAGTTCATTGTGGTTTACTTTGATGATATATTGGTCTACTCACGCTGCTTGGAGGATCATGTGCAGCATCTTCGTCTTGTTATGGAGACTCAACGCTAGGAGAAGCTCTATGCCAATTTGGGGAAGTGTCATTTCTGCAGTGACACTACCAATTTTTTAGGCTTCATTGTGTCCAAAGATGGGATGCGTGTGGACGAGGAAAAGGTGAAGGCCATTCGTGAGTGGCCCACACCTACCAACCCTACCTTGGTGCGTTCCTTTCTAGGGTTGGTTGGCTTTTACATAAGATTTGTGCGTGATTTTAGCTCCATTGCCGCGCCCCTTTATGAGCTCACAAAGAAAGGGGCCACGGTGGTGTGGCTCGACAAGCATGAGAAGGCCTTCACGGCTTTGAAGGAGGACATGTGTCATGCATCTCTTCTACAGCTTCCTGACTTCTCCTAGCATTTTGAGATCGAATGCGACACTTCCAATGTCGACATTGGGGGTGTCCTACACCAGAAGAGGCGGCCGATAGCCTTCTTCAGTGAGAAGTTGTCAGGGGCCACCCTGAACTACCCCACGTATGACAAGGAGCTTTATGCTCTTGTTTGAGTGCTCAAGACGTGGCAGCACTATCTCTGGCCTCACGAGTTTGTGATTCACTCCGACCAGGCCGCCCTTAACTACTTGAATGGACAGGCCACGATCAACCGCCGCCACGCCAGATGGGTCGAGTTCATGGAGACGTTTCCCTACATCATGGTCCACAAGCAAGGTAAGGAGAATGTGGTAGCCGACGCCCTTTCTCGCAGATATAATCTTCTTACCCATCTTCAAACTAAGATTCTTGGTTTTGCTTTGATTAAAGACTTATATTTGGTTGATGCCTTCTTTAAGCCTATTTTTGAGCAATGCCTTAGGAGTCGCGAGTTTGAGTCTTATTTTGTGGTTGATGGTTTTCTCTATAAGGCGGGTCGACTATGTATCCCTAGCTCTTCCATTAGGACCCTCCTCATTCAAGAGGCTCATGATGGACGAGGCCACTTTGGGATTTCTAGGATGTTGGCAGCCTTACGGATTTCTTTTGGCCATATATGGCATCACAGGTGACTAGGTATTGCAAGAGTTGTGTTAGTTGCCAGAGGGGTAAGGCGAGATCTAGTCCTCATGGCCTTTATACGCCCTTACCTATTCCACACGGCCCTTGGGAAGATTTGTCCATGGATTTTATTAATGGTTTTCCTCTCTCTCGTAGGGGTAAAGATTCTATTTTTGTTGTTGTGGACAGGTTTTCCAAGATGGCCCACTTTATAGCCTGCAAAACGACCCATAATGCTAGTGACATAGCTCATTTATTTTTTGAGCATGTAGTTCGTTTACATGGTGTCCCTAGATCTATTGTGAGTAGACCTGTCAAACGGGTCAAACGGGTCGGGTTCGGGTTTAAGCATATCGGGTCGATTACGGGTCAAAATTTACGGGTCGATTGTGGGTCGGGCCGCACAGATTCAAGAGCTACATTGTCGGACGAGAGCACAGCTCGAGCGCCGGCGCGCCAGTATGATGCACAACACAACAAGGGCAGGCGCAAGATGATCTTCGCGCCTGGAGACATGGTATGGGTCCATCTTCGCAAGGATCGCTTCCCCACCAAGCACAAATCCAAGATAGCGCCGTGCGGAGATGGCTTGTTCAGAGTGGTCAAGGCCATTGGCGACAACGCCTATGAGATTGACTTGCCCCCAGATTTTGGTGTCCACGCGACCTTCAATGTCGTCGGCCTTCAGCCTTACGTGGAGCCAGAGTTCGATGAGGGTGAAGCGGGGACCCTTCACTGCCAAGTGGGGGAGGTGATGCGACCTTGCCTTCCATGACTGCTGAGGAGGAGGAGACCTCCATGAGCTTACAGTCCACAGGGCCCGTGACAAGGTCTCGTGCCAAGGCCATTGCCAAGGCCACACAGTCTCTGGTCGCGCGCCTACTCGCAAGCCAGGGCGCGCCTGAGACCGCGTTGCCACTTTGCCTCCTCGCCACCATCAGCGGCCCAGAGGAGATCCAGCCGGGCACCTTGCCCCCTGACCAAGGCGCGACACTCTAGGTGCCCACACAGGCCTAGCCTAGGCTCGCGCCCAGCCACAGCGCGCCGCGTCAATGGCCCCGTTGCCGCGTCGCCGCACCCACAGCGCCTCGCCAGCGTCTTCCTCGGTGCCTATCCTTTACTTAGCCATATTTTGCATTTAGAGTTTTATTGCCTAAGCTAGACTTTCTATTTTTGGCATTGCTATTTTTGGGACTTTCTATTATTAGAAAGTTCCCATTTTTGGCACTTTCTAGTTTTAGGGTTTTCCATTTTTAGCACTTACTATTGTTAGACATTACTATTTTTAGAAAGTTTCTATTTTTGGGTGTGTGCTCCACTCATGTCGAGTGGGCTAGCCCATTAGTGTGTGTCTCGGCCCATCCGAGCCTCACACCCCTTTATAAGGCCACTTTGGCCTCCCTTGTAAAGTTTTACGTCAAAATTAACCTAAGTTTAAGTCGAGAGAGTTTTCCTCCTTCCTTAGGCCGACGTCACCTATCTCTATCTTCTCCCCTTTCACCCCGCCGCGAACGCTACCGCAAACAACCCCGTAGCTCGTCGCTTCGAGCGTCGCCACCGCTTGTCGCTACAAGCAACGTTGCACGCCTAGTCCTGAGGCCGCGCTCCTTCACCAACATCGCGCGCCTATTCCTGAGGTCGCGCCTTATCACCCGCGTCGTTACTCACCGCAACGCACCCGCTGCCGCGTCCATCCCCTCGCTCCCGCTCGAGAACCTCAAGGTCTCCCATCCCGTGGTTTTCGTGCAAGACAACAAGGCTTCCGCCAAGGATTCCACGACAACCTCCGAGACGTGTGACTCAGTACTAAGGCCTAGATCCATCGTTGCCGCCCACGATTGGCCGCATCCGAGTCAAGGACGCATCAACTGGCATCAGAGCCCAGTGGTCTTGTAAGTCGCTTCTCTCAAGTTGCAATTTTGTTCACAAATTTTCACCGCCACCACCACCTTCTTCCGCCGCCCCCACCAATTTTTTTTTCTTTACCGCCGATTGTGTTTGTTTGTTGCATGCCATTGTCGGTTTCTACAAGCCAAGTTGCTTGGCCGATATCTTCTTGTTGGAACCCTAGCAAGCTTGTGTGTGATTGGATAAGATCGAATCTCTAGCGTGATTTTGTGATTTCTTTCCTACTATATTGCATAGACTATTGCCAAATATCTTGTGTGATTTAGTTTCCTATTTTGTTAATAAAAAAATCTGCATTATCTTATGTTCTCTCTCCTATCACAAACCAAGATAAGATTGTGATTTCTTTCTTTTCTCAGTTACCAAGGCCGATTATTTGTATCCTTATTTCCCAAGATTGTGTATAACAACCTTATCTTTGGGATAATTAATTAGTTTTCAAAAACAAAAACAGGAAAAGCCAACTCGATTTTCCAAAAAAAGAGGCAATCGAAGTTGTGAGGTGATGCGCCCCTGCCCACCATGACTGCAGCTGAGGAGGAGGAAGCCATGAGCATCCGCTCACAAGGGCCCATAACAAGATCGCGTGCCAAGGCCATCGTCAACGCTACACAATCATTGATTGTGCGCGTCATCGCTAGCCAAGGCGCACCCGAGACCGCGGTCTCTCTCAAACTCCTCGCCACCATCGACACCGCGTCAACGGCGCCTATCATTTTCATTTAGTGATTCTTTTGCTATTTTTAGACTTTTCTAATTTTGGCACTATCTGTTTTTAGAAGTTACTATTTTTAGTAGTTTTCTATTCTGGGCGCGTGCTCCACTCATGTTGAGTGGGTTGGCCCATTAGGGTTTCGCGACCTCTTTATAAGGCCATCTCGGCCTCGTGTAAAAGGTTACGTCTTATTTTAAATCAAAGCTTAAGTTGAGAGCCCTAATTGCCTCCTTCCTTTGATCGGACGTCACAAACTCTTAATCTATCTTCTCACCTCCTTCACTCCGCCGCCGACGCTACGGCCACACTCGAGTCATCGAGTCCTATCACTCCATCGCACCTAGTCCTGAGGTCGCGATCCATACCCATCGCTACCGCTATCGAGTCGTGACACTCATAGCGTGTCGTGACATCCACTTTTCCGCGTCCACGCCGATCGCACTGTGTGAATCTCACTCTGGGGTTCACGCGCCCCACTTCGGAGTCTTTCGTGCAATTCATCAAGGCCATAGGCCAAAGCTTCCACGACAGACATCCGGAGGCAAGACCAGCGACTCACATCAAGGCCTAGATCCTCGCCGCCAAGGCACTTTGGCCGACATTCGGAGTCAAGGACGCATCAACTGGCATCAGAGCCAACAGTCTTATAAGTCGTTATTCCAAGTTTCGATTGTTCACAAAAAAATTCTTGTACATTCCCTTGCTTCCGCTTCCGTTGTTGCGGAATTTTTTCTTTCTCTCCTTGTCAAACTTGCTAGTCCTACTCGGTTTCTCAAGGCAAGCCTTGGCCGGATTTTTTTCTTTTTTCCCTTGCAAGTTTGGTGTGATTTGTTAGCCCGAAGATCTTCAAGATTCGGTAGTTAATTCCCTGATTTCTTGCGTGATAATTGCATATCTTACTTGCCTTATCTTGTAGGTTGTTAGCCGATATTCTCAAAGATTCTTCTCTCTCCAAATCTCAAGATCTCGTGTGATATTTCTTGTTACTTAAGTCGATCTTCTTTTTATTTTCGGTTATCCAAGATCTCAAAAGTCAAAAAGTCAAAGATTCTTGGATAATTACTTAACAAAAAAAAAGTCAAAGTCGGAAATTAAAAAAAAAAAAAAAAAGAGGCCCGCCTTTAAATCAAGGGAAAGCCAAAATAAGGCAACCCTTTCCACCTCGGCTTAGGCTCATCCCTCTATCTCTCCACCGTCTAGGTCGACACCTAAAAGGTAAGTCTTGTTTGTTTGTGATTGTTTGCGTAAGGGTTAGGACTTGATTGCTTGGTCTTGTTTGTTTTCGTGCTTGCTTCTCACACCATTCTTGTGTTAGCATTAGCCGCCCTCACGGCCATCCATCCTTGCCTACCTACGTGAACATTTGTCACTTGTTTAGTGCTTGCGTGATTGTTGGTTGCTTTTGTCTCTTGTTCGTTTTACTTCGATGTCTGGTCACATTGTCATAGGAAGCATGACGGGCCCCACGAGTGGTAATGGCAATGAAGACAACAACAACAACAATCCTCCAAACCCTTCTTTGGTTCCACATCTTGATCCGACTAATCAAGACCCCATATTGGAGCTCTCGGCCGAGCAGCGCGAGATACAAGAGCTACGGCGCCAAGTTGCTCACCTCATCCCGTGGTTTTCGTGCAAGACAACAAGGCTTCCGCCAAGGATTCCACGGCAACCTCCGAGACGTGCAACTCAGTACTAAGGCCTAGATCCATCGTTGCCGCCCATGATTGGTCGCATCCGAGTCAAGGACGCATCATAGACCGTAGAGGATAATAAACAATCCTTTTTTATGGGATACTCCGGATCTTTTCATTCCTAAACTACCTTATATCTCTCTCATGCTTAACAAAGCAATTTTACATCCCCAAATACGTTCTCCTAAATCACCATTGAAGACCCATGCTCAAGCTCTCTCGAAATGCCATTAAAGACTCAATCTGAAGCTCGCTCATCTTCTCTCCTTTGCTTTTGATTTTTTTTACAAGTTCGTCTAGGTGAAGTAGGGATTGCGGTGTTCGCCAAAGGAACTTAGGGCAGCGCATATTTTCGGTTTTGTTTGGTCTCCTTGCTTTGTCCGGTAAAAAATTGGTATTTGGATGCATGTAGATTTAGATAATAAATGTTGTTTCCTGAAATTCGATATTTTTTTATCCTTATGGCCTTTTGTTTCCTGAAATTCGATTTTTTTTTTATAATTGTGGCCTTTGGAAGTCAGATTTGACATTGTAACTGTTTTTTATTCGTGATTAATGGCTTAATATGTTTGCAAGGCTACAAAGTGTTGTCAAATAGTGACTTTTGGTTTTAATTGAGTCAATGGGCGCATCAATAATTGAAAACCTAGTTTTGACACAAAGAGGTGAAGTGGATTTGTTCATCAACGTGATTTCCAAGTCCTAATTGTTATCATATAGGTGTTAATGTGGAACAAAACTCATTGGCTTTGGTCACCTTTTATTTCATGTTGGTTTCATCTTAACTTGTGATCTTCTGTTACAGGTTGTTGAAGTTTCCACTTCCAAGACAAGAAAGCACGGCCATGCCAAACGTCACTTTGTTGCCATTGATATCTCAACAGTTTGACAACATATAAACGCACTTATCGACATTTAATTAGGTGAAAGATTATATTCACGATATTAGATGTGATATTCACGATATTGGGTGGTCATATTCATGTAATTAGATGACGGTATTCATGTAATTAGGTGGTGATCGATATTCACGAATTGTGTGGTAATATTCATGTAATCGAGTGTGATATTCATGAAACTAAGTGTGATATTCATATTATCAAGTGATGATATTCGAGTTTTAAGTAGTGGTATTTATGTCTTTAAGAAAATAAATATTCAGATACTAAACAAAGATATTCATACAAAATAGACGATATTCAAGAAACCATGGAAGAGCAATAAGAACAAATTTACGGATGTGTGAATTTGTTGAGCATGAAGATAGATGCACTTGATCGATATTCATAAACAAATAATCGATATTCATAAAAAAATGAAAAGGCTATATGCACGCGATTTCGTGTCTAAACGGACGCGAAACTGTGCGCGTAGCTTAGCAGCAGGGTTTCGTGCGCATAAGCTACGCGCACAGGGGTAAAATAGGCATTTTTGAAAAGTTTGAAAAAACCTGTGCGCGTACGTTATGCGCACAAAGTGATCTGTGACAAACCTGTGCGCGTACGTTACGCGCACAAAGTGATCCATGATATTTTAAAAAAATAATGCAAGGTTACCTGGTACGCGTAGCTTACGCGCACCAAAAAAAAATTTCACTTTTTCCATAATCAATTAGAGAATTTCAATACGAGTCCGCACATATAAAATTCGTCCAAAACAGACATCGTTTGCCCCTCCAAAAGCCCAAAAAACGAAGTCTTCCTACCCATTTTTTTTACAATTTGATGTCCGGCATATAGCGCATTGTATTGAAATTTTTTGGTATTTTTTGCATTTTTCTACTATAATTTTATATAAAATTTTAATACGAGTCCGTACATATAAAATTCATCCAAAATGGATATCGTTTTACCCTCCAAAAAGCCAAAAATCGAGAATAAAAACTTTATATATTATAGTATTTTATTATATTTCATATATTTATACTTATATATTATAGTATTTCATTATATTTCATATAGTTACACTTATGTACTATTGTAATTCATTAAATTTCATATAGTTACACTTATATACTATAGTATTTCATTAAATTTCGTATAGTTACACTTATATATTATAGTATTTCATTATATTTCATATAACTATACTTATGTACTATTGTAATTCATTAAATTTCATATAGTTACACTTATGTATTATAGTATTTCATTAAATCTAGTATACTTAGACTTATATACTATAGTTTTTCATTATATTTCATATAGTTACACTTATATACTATAGTATTTCATTAAATTTCATATAGTTACACTTATGTACTATACTATTTCATTAAATCTAGTATACTTAGACTTATATACTATACTAATTCATTATATTTCATATAGTTACACTTATATAATATAGTATTTCATTAAATTTCATATAGTTACACTTATGTACTATAGTATTTCATTAAGTCTAGTATACTTAGACTTATGTAGTATAGTATTTCATTATATTTCATATAGTTATACTTATGTACTATTGTAATTCATTAAATCTCATATAGTTACACTTATGTACTATAGTATTTCATTAAATTTCGTATAGTTATACTTATATACTATAGTATTTCATTATATTTCATATAGTTACACTTATATACTATTGTAATTCATTAAATTTCATATAGTTACACTTATGTACTATAGTATTTCATTAAATCTAGTATACATAGACTTATATACTATAGTATTTCATTATATTTCATATAGTTACACTTATATACTATAGTATTTCATTAAATTTTATATAGTTACACTTATGTACTATTGTAATTCATTAAATTTCATATAGTTACACTTATGTACTATATTATTTCATTAAATCTAGTATACTTAGACTTATATATTATAGTATTTCATTATATTTCATATAGTTACACTTATATAATATAGTATTTCAATAAATTTCATATAGTTACACTTATGTACTATAGTATTTCATTAAATCTAGTATACTTAGACTTATATACTATAGTATTTCATTTAAATTCATATAGTTATACTTATATACTATAGTATTTCATTAAATTTCATATAGCTACACTTATGTACTATAGTATTTCATTAAATCTAGTATACTTAGACTTATATACTATAGTATTTCATTAAATTTCATATAGTTACACTTATGTACTATAGTATTTCATTAAAAATAGTATACTTAGACTTATATACTATAATATTTCATTATATTTCATATAGTTCCACTTATATACTATATTATTTCATTAAATTTCATATAGTTACACTTATGTACTATAGTATTTCATTAAGTCTAGTATACTTAGACTTCTTTACTATAGTATTTCATTATATTTCATATAGTTACACTTATGTACTATTGTAATTCATTAAATTTCATATAGTTACACTTATGTACTATAGTATTTCATTAAATCTAGTATACTTAGACTTATATACTATAGTATTTCATTATATTTCATATAGTTACACTTATGTACTATTGTAATTCATTAAATTTCATATAGTTACACTTATGTACTATAGTATTTCATTAAATTTCGTATAGTTATACTTATATACTATAGTATTTCATTATATTTCATATAGTTACACTTATGTACTATAGTATTTCATTAAATTTCATATAGTTACACTTATGTACTATAGTATTTTATTAAATCTAGTATACTTAGACTTATGTACTATAGTATTTCATTAAATCTAGTATACTTAGACCTATGTACTATTGTAATTCATTAAATTTCATATAGTTACACTTATGTACTATAGTATTTCATTAAATCTAGTATACTTAGACTTATATACTATAGTATTGCATTATATTTCATATAGTTACACTTATATACTATAGTATTTCATTAAATTTCATATAGTTACACTTATGTACTATAGTATTTCATTAAATCTAGTTTACTTAGACTTATATACTATAGTATTTCATTATATTTCATATAGTTACACTTATATACTATAGTATTTCATTAAATTTCATATAGTTACACTTATGTACTATAGTATTTCATTAAATCTAGTATACTTAGACTTATATACTATAGTATTTCATTATATTTAATATAGTTACACTTATGTACTATTGTAATTCGTATTAAAATTTTATACAAAATTATAGTAGAAAAATGCAAAAATTACCAAAAAATTTCACTACAATGCGCTATATGCTGGGCACCAAATTGTAAAAAAATGGGTAGGAAGGCTTTGTTTTTTGGGCTTTTGGAGGGGAAACGGTGTCCGTTTTGGACGAATTTTCTATATACGGACTCGTATTGAAATTCTCTACATGATTATGGAAAAAAAGTGCAATTTTTTTTTTGATGCGCGAACCTTGCATTTTTTTTTTAATATCATGGATCACTTTGTGCGCGTAACGTACGCGCACAAGTTTGTCACAGATCACTGTGTGCGCGTAACGTACGCGCACAGGTTTTCTCCAAACTTTTCAAAAATGCCTATTTTACCATGTGCCCATAGCTTATGCGCACGAAACCATGCGGCTAAGCTACGCGCACAGATTCACGTCCGTTTAGACACGAAATCGCGTGCATATAGCCACTGCCTAACAAAATAATCGATTCATGAGCGTTGTAAAAACAATGATGAACGAGTTTAATCAAACAAATTGTTGTAGAGAGTACGAAATCTTAGAAATAAGAAAAATATTAATAGTTTTTTTAATTTATCTCTCCTAAGATTCTATATTTTTTTAATGAATTTAAATAAAAATAAATAGCATTATTAGATTTTGGTATCTACCTAATCTACTTCCTAATCCAATGTAAAACACCCTCATGCACCCTTAAATCTCTCTCAAATTTGTTCTTCCATCTCCTTGCGTCCAATGCCCTATATCCCTCCACTCGTTTTACCAGAACACCCCTTTATATATATACTGGTCAGCACGGGGTTAGTTTTATAACGTTTTGTGTTCTACAACTATACTAATTCGTTCATTACTTATTTTTTAGGCCTTTTCATCTTTTATGAGATAATTTTTTGAAGCCTATATGTTATTCAGATTTTTTTTATAAATTGTCAAGTATAAAAGCTAAAATGATACAATAAATTGACTAGTCAATTTTTATTTATTTTTCTCAATGATACAAATATTTGATTTTTTTTTTCATCTTTTAATCTTTCGATCTTATATAATCGATAAAACAATGTTTAAATTTTTACATATTTTATTATTTATTATGAGTGTAATTGTTATTATGATACACAGAGGTTATAAATTTGAGTTAGAATTGTATGTTTTTTGCTCTATGATATTGATTTATAGTTAAGATTAACTTTAAATTTTATGTTTTTTTTAACTAGTGCTAAATAATTTGTTATAAAAAAATACTTAACATATTTTAGTAAAATTTGTTTTTCTGATTTCAAAGTATAATATTACTTTATATTTTTACTACATATATATTTTATTTTCTTCATTGTTGCATATTAATAAGAAATACTATTTACTTGTAAATTTTGTCCTAATATTTAACTTAGAATACTAAAATCTATAGATTCTTTATATATTTTTTTTAAAACAAAGCTAATAAATATGTTAATATATATAATTTCTACATGCTTAAAAATGTTCTACATATTTAATTAAATAGTGGCATTTATTGCTTAAAAAAACTCTATGAGTTTTACCATTTTCAATAATAATTTCCTTTTATGGAGTATGTGTCTTTTGGAAAAGCTAAATATATATACAGGTTTTTTTCATGCATGAGATACTCCACATATATAATATAAGCCGAAAAGACGAATGAATATATTAAGTGACCCCCTCGAAATTTATTTAAAAAAACTGCACGGACAATTGGGTATTTAAAGGAGAAATAACACCCAATACCCCTCTTTACTAATGCATTTGCACTTTTACCCTACCCCTTTTGTTTTTTTTGCAAAACTACCCCAACCACAAAATTTTCCTTCTGTTTTTTGCAAAAATACCCCCCAAATAAAAAGGTAAATTGAAAATTGAATTTTCTTTTTGTTTTGGAAAATAAAATATGACATGGCACTGATTTTATGAAGAAAAAAATTAAAACATAATTCAGTTTCAATTTCAAAATGAAATTTGAAATTTGCTACAGAAAAAAAACAATCTCATCGGCCGAGGTCTCTCTCCCAGCTCGAGGTGTCTCCATCTTCTCCGGCGGAATCCAGGTTTGTTTTGTCCGACGAATTTCACCAATTCTGGCGAGAAGGTTTGTCTTCCTGGTATGATATCGATTCAAACTCCATAATCTCCAGCTTTGTTTTATGCTTGAAACCCTTCTTCGCCGTTCGAGGTAGCTTAAACCCTTCTTTCGTCGCAAAATTGCAGGTTTTCCACAGACGGAGCCCTTCATCGCCGCTTGAGCTCCGCTCAGTAAGGCCCTTGCCGAAGATGCGCGACAAAGTGTAGGTCTTGGACCGACGTCCCGATTCGGTCGCGATTCCGATTCATCTTCCTCTTATGTCTATCTCCTTCGAGCCTTGTAGGTATGTCAAGTTTTTCAGAGTTCCAGCCATTTAACGCCATTTTAGGGTTGCTCCGTTGCTGTTCATTTGGTTTTTAGGGTGGATTCATTGTTGTTCGTTTGAGCTGAAATGAAGGGAGGTTGAATGCAACGAATTATATCAACCTGTGAAATCCGTGTTTGTAAAATGAGAATGTCAGGTTATGTTTGTTTTTGTCACAATTGCAGGAATTACCATTGTTTGAACATTTCTTGTCAGCGTTGATGAAATATTTGTCACATCGTATAGTTTTATTGTTGAAATGATCAATTAGATTGTCAGTTTTGTCAAACATTGATGTGTTTTGAAATTTAAATGTTTTTTATTTGCCTGACATTATAGCTCTCTTACTCTTGCAACTTTCTTGTCTTCTCGTGTGATCTCTACATCTGAGTATGTTGAGTTAGGTGCTTAGAAAAAGCTTAAATATTGATATTTTTTGTTGTTTGTCTATCTCCCCCAGTGCAGCTGAAGTGGTGTAGTTTTTCATATTGAAATGGAGGAAATTGAAATGGGTAAAAAGATAATTTTTGGTTAGCTTATTGTGTGTAGTTTTTCATTGTTCACATCCTGTCATGTAGTTTTTAAGTATATGTTCCTTTTGTATTTATTGACCTTGTATAATTTGTATTTTTTAGGATCGTTTATTTAGATTTAAAGGGAAAAAATTCATCGGCAGAGTCAACCAAGACTGTCGGCGTGAATTGCTGAAACTTATTGAGAAATGCCTCTCCCCTGTGGACTGGCAGAGGATAATAGATGGTCCATTTGGACCTACTGTGAAGATGGTTCGTCGACAAACCTTTTCATGCCAGCTTGACCATTACGTTTTATTCCGTCAAGTAGAAACGAGGAAGTTGTGGGAGACGTGGTATGACCTGCAAGGACAACTGCTGCGTTTTTCATTGAAGGAATTTGCACTTGTGACGGGGTTATGCTGTCGCAGAATGAATGATAATGAGATGAACCCGGATAAAAATGTCGTGAAAGAGTTATTTGATGTACAGAATTTGACGTTGGGTGAGCTAGAGTCATTATTTATGCGTACACAGCTTGACAGCCCTTTGAAATATAAGATGGCATTATTGATTATATTAGAGGGCGTCATTATTGGGGTTGAGAAAAAGGTTCGCATAAGCACGGGTCATGTCAAATTATTGACTGATATCAATCGATTCACGAAATTCCCATGGGACAGGGTTAGCTACATTGAAACTCACCAGGGATTGAGTTCAACGGTGAAGAATAGATTGGAAACGGTTGAAACAAGCAGAGACTCAAGTGCAAGGTTGGGTTACAAACTCAAGGGGTTGCCAATGGCCTTTCAGGTAACATGACATGATGTAATGTATATTGTTTTGAAGTTGGTATTGTAGTTATAATATATTGATGGTTTAAGTATCATACTGACAAGAAAAACTGCGGTTCGGGTTTGGCTGTTTGAATAGACTCCAATTTCAGTGTCTTTTTTGTTGCGTTAGGTGATCAGAAAGTTTGTGTTTAGTGTGGAATTTCATTTGAGGCTTTGAGTTCTAAAATTTTGGATACTATAGGATTCAAGAATTGTAAAATTTGACTCCAGCGTCCCCGCAAATGGCTTGTGCCAGTGGCCCGGTACTATTATTTTGATACAGTGCTTTATCAATTTCTCAAATGGGCAAAGAATGGTAGTCAAATTTGTGTGACAACTTCTGCAGTGTTCTTTGTTATTATGTAGGGTAAGGCCAACATAGAAGGAAATTTTTCTAGCTGTTCAGAGAATAGCGAGATTATAACATGAAGCTACTTTGATTTTTTGTGCTTCTTTTGGCAAGTTCAATTGCATGTGGTGTTTGTGCCTTGGTTTATTGCTCCCATGCGCAGATAACTACTGCTAAGTCATAATTAGCATGTTTGGTCTTGATATGTTTTTAGATAATTAGCATTCATCTAAACCTATTTTCTGCAGATTATTTTCTGCCTATTACACTTTATATTGTTCAGAGAATATGGTTTATTTCTAATTTGGTTTATATTGTTCAGAGAATGCTACTGCTAAGCCTATTTTCTGGTTTATTTCTAATTAGCATGTAGTTTGTGGTTTATTTCTAATTTGGAAGAGTTAATCTAATCCTATCAGTAGGTAATCTACACTTATCTAAAAACACTGCAGAAAATGCTTTGTTCAGAGAATATAGTTTATTTCTAATTTGGTTTGTTTGTGGTTATTTTCTGCCTATTTTCTGAAATACCTCAAAGGTTATATAAATGGCAAAATGGTAAATAAGATTTTTGGGATTTTTCTTAAATCAGAAAAAAGAGAAATTTAGGGATTTTGGGGATAAAAATGAGAATTGGGGAAATTAGAAAATGAGAAAAGGGGGCAGATTTGGAGGAGGCCTTGTCTTCTTCTTCAGGTGAGCTCCACTGAGCTGTGCTCCTCCGCCTCCCTGCCCAGCCATCGTCTTCTCCGGCAAACCCGGCTCGGTCGTCTCCTCCGGCGCCTCGCTTCGTCCTCCTTTGTTCGCTGAAGTAGCTGATGTTCGCTGGGGTAGCTGCTGTGTCGGAGATGTTGTTGTTGTCGTTGTGCTGGTGCTGCTCTTCCCGGCGACAGAGGCGAGCCACCGAAGAGGCGAGCCGAACCTCTGTTGAACCGCGACGAGCTGCTGCACAGATCCGGATCCGCTGGTGTTTTGTTGCCCCATCTGCAACACTTCAGGAGAATTGTAATAACTCTCTGCTCACTTATTAATTTGGTCTGAAATTTTGAAGAGGCAAACTAGACTCGTAGATCTAACTTCTCGAGTTGGAATCATCGCATTTGGAGTCCTGAGCAGGGAGAACGAATTTTTACAAGTCGAAGCCGCTGTTAGGTGTCGTTTGGGCTGCGTTTAGCTGCTGCTGTGCTGAGTTGCTACTGTTGCGTGGAGTTGTTGTTGCTACTGAGTTCCGGCGACGAGGGGAGTCTTTTCCGGGGCTGCAGAGGGTCGTCGACAAGCCACCATCGGATGTTGGAAGCTATTGGTTAAACCTTGGGTGGGGTTTGCTGAATTTGGATTTGAAGGTATGAAATTTAGGGATATTATTCAATTGTTAATGATTGTGTGAATGGTGTTGTTAAAATTGAGCAGTCCGGTGAGCTGAATTAGTGCAGCTACGACTGATTGAGTTTGGGTTAATTTTGGTGTGGTTTACTTATTTAATCACGAAATGATTATAAGGTGAAATTGGGGGTTTGTTAGTAGTGGATTGATATGAGTTAATTAATGCCAGAGATTTATTCGGATTGTTGTCGCAGGTTCGTTCGAGTTGGTTGGAGATCTCTGAGGTCGTGGTTGTCGAGTTTAAGGCAAGATGATTCTTGCTAACCCTTCGTTATTTTTATAAAATTACTTTTGCTTCCTTTCTGGTTCAATAATTAATTTTACTCTTGTTTGAGTATGTTAAATTGGATTATTGGTTGTCGAATTACTTGGTTGAATGTGTGTGTGTGTTAGTATTTGTCTCGTGTTGGATATTGATTGAATTCTTAGATATCGGTTGTGTGAATAATTATTGGTCGTGCGCCGGATATCAGTTGTGTGTTTTGTTATTGGTCTTGTGCTGGGTATTGATTGTTTGCTTGGTTGATTGGCAGATATTGGTATGTGCTTGGTTACTGTTTTGTGTGGAATATTGGTTGTTTGCTTGATTGTTGGCATATATTGATTATGTACTGGATTATTGGTTTTGTGTTGATATGGTTGAATGTGTTGGTTGGTTGCCTTGTGTGTGTTTGCTAGGATGGTTTGTGATGTTGGCAGATGGAAGTTGTGGTTGGTGGATTGGTGATGGTTGGTTATGGAGCCGGGGTGAGGGTGTAACCTCATCCGACCGGTGAGGGTGTGACCTCCGTTGGTTAAGGCTAGGTTGGATGGTTGAAAGTCTCATCCGGTGGTGGGTGGTTGGTGGATTGGTGATGGTTGGTTATGGAGCCGGGGTGAGGGTGTAACCTCATCCGACCGCGTGAGGGTGTGACCTCTGTTGGTTAAGGCTAGGTTGGATGGTTGAAAGTCTCATCCGGTGGTGGGTGGTTGGTGGATTGATGATGGTTGGTTATGGAGTCGGGGTGAGGGTGTAACCTCATCCGACCGTGTGAGGGTGTGACCTCCGTTGGTTAAGGCTGGGTTGGATGGTTGAAAGTCCCATCCGGTGGTGGGTTGGATTAGAGGTTGGATCGGAGGTTAGATGGCGTGTGTTGGATTGTGTGTTGACATTGTGTGTATGTTGGCAACAATGTGTGTGTGTGTTGGTAATTGTGTGTGTTGGTAATTGTGTATGTGTTGGTAATTGTGTGTGTTGGCAAATTGTGTATGTGTTGGATTGTGTGTGTTGACTTTTGTGTGTGTATTGATAGTTGTGTGTTGGATTGTGTGTGTTGACTTTTGTGTGTGTATTGACAATTATGTGTGTTGGATGGTGTGTGTTGACAGTTGTGTGTGATTGGCTGTTGTGTGTGATTGGTTGTGTGTGTGATTGGCTGTTGTGTGTGATTGGTTGTTGTGTGTGTGTTGACAGTTGTGTGTATTGACCTTTGTTGTGTTGGCAGTTGTGTGAGTTGGATTGTGTGTTGATAGTTGTGGGCGTTGACAGTTGTGTGTGTTGACATTTGTGTGTAGTGACAGTAGTGAGTTCGGTATGTTTGGTTAGCCTTGGTTACATGTTGGTAGTAAGATATGTATATATGTTTTATAAGTTGATAATTGAGGTGTTAATAGTAGAGAAGAAAATTAGATTAGATCGTTTTATTCATTTATACTTGTGATGAGGTTGAGGTTGGATTGAAAGAGGTTAGTATAGTGTAGAGTTGGATAAGAATGGGTAATTGATTGGTTATGTGATAGTGGGTGTTTGTGTTTTGACGTGTGATTGGTCTTGGTTGGTTGATATGATTATGATATAGTTATGATATATATATATGTATATATATAATGTGTGGCATGTTGTTATTTGGCATGAGTTGGTTGTTGTGATAATTTTCTAGTGTTAAACTGTTTTGGCTTGTGGAGTTTTGCCAGTCTTTCGTAAGACTGACCAACTTCGGTTTACGTGTTGCGGTTGGCTGGGGTATCGGGTCCCCCAGTCAATCAGGCTTGCAGGTTTGCAGCAACAAGCGGGTTCTGGATCACAGATGTGTCTTCACAGTGAAAGATTTAGAATTGCATCAGATTTGAAAATGTTGTATTCACTTCTGTTGTTTTGGATTTAAATTGATGCATTAAACTGGATGACAGGTTTAAGTGTTGTTTTAAATCTTGAGCAGGGATTTTAATATTGATGATTTTATGTATTGGAAGAGTTTTGGATTTCTTTTCTTTTAAAATCGCCTTATAGTCCTTCGGGACTATGACACTGTAGCACCTCTGGCCCAGGGTGTTACATTTTCTGCAGTGTTCTTTGTTTTTGGACACTTAGTGAGGAAAATTATCAAAACTCTGGATTCAGCTTATATATTTTTATGGACTGTTCTTGATTGTTGTAGTGTATAGGTTCTTTAATCGTATTTCACAGTGAAATGTTGTAGTAAAAGATGTAATGTTGTCTGAATTTTATTATTTATAAACACTTTTTAGCTAAAAAAGTTTATTTCCTAGTTCTTACATTTTGCTTCTGACAATCTCTTCTTCCTAGTGACTATTGTAATTACTTTAGACTTTAGAGTGGAAATTAGTTACTGATAGGATTAGATTAACTCTAGGACATTAGTTATTGATAGTATTAGGCTTTAGAGTTCAAGTCCTTTGTGTTTCCTGGGGTGTTTGCTGATAGTAATAGCTTAACTCCAGGACATAAGTTATTGTTAACCTATTAGAAATATATTCTGTTGGTGCTAATAGTAGTCTTGCTTTGTACTTGTTTATACTTTATAATGTTTTGGCTCTCCTGACTGAAGCTGTATATTGTGGGATTCTGAACCCTAGCTATTGAACGTGAGTTGGAAATTGCAATTTATAAAGCCGGTGGAATTCGGGATAGCAACTATGGTGATCTGCACAAGATCGGTTGGGCTAGAAGTAGCAGAACTGATAAAGGAGTAGGTGGTCTGTCATCTTGCTTGCTGTTAATACACTATTTGCTTTAGAAAGCTGATAAATGGTTGGTCATGAACTGTAGCTAAAATGGTGCCATTTGTCTCCTTTGGTCAAGTTTAGGTACACTCATTGGCGACCACTGTATCATTAAAGATGGAAATTCCTGAATTTGCATGGATGAATGATCCTAGTGGCATTCTTCTTGCAAATTATATCAACTTGAATCTTCCTGAGGATATCAGAGTTTTCAGCATCTTACCTTCAAAAAGGTACAAGATTCAACTGCTACTTATCACTCACCCAAGTGTCCACCTCCCAAAGAAAGGATAAAATTGAGGATTTACTTGCCAAGAAGACAATCTCTTAATCTGTAATTACTTTGTCAACTATGAATCACATTTCCACTTTTTGAACTGGTATCATTGTGGCATTAGTTGACTTTACCTGCCCCATGTCTCCCTAGTATCTTCCGGTACTCAAGAAGCTAATAGATAATGTGCCAGGAATTCGCAGTTAGTTTGAGACTTTGCTAATGTAATAAATTGTGGCTTCTTTTCCAATTGTGGGAGTGGGGAACCTACACTGGAATTTTTTTGTCAATAATCTAATACATATTGCAATGCAGACAATCTGCAGCAACTGGAAAGGATAGCTAAAAGGACACATTGTATTATATATGTTCCTTGTCATGTTTTATAACATAAGATTATTCTGTTATCTTTTTTCCAGGACCTTTGATCCTCGCAGAGAATGCACTGTTAGGAATTACTCTTACCTTCTTCCAGCTGAAGTTATTGGGATAATAGAAAACTGCTCCACATCTGAAATTGATTATCACGTATCAGATTTTAATGACATTTTAAATGTTTTTGAGGTATACTTCCTTCGCAACTATCATATGTAGTTCTGAAGTTGTCATCAACATTGCTCTAGGAGTCTCTGCATGTAATCACGCGTTGTTAATTGGTCAAGGGGTAGTTAGGGAATAGCCACCTTTGCAACATGACTGCACATCTTGTTGTCTTAATTTGTCTCATGCATTGTTTGTAGTTGCATGACTATTCAGATGGTCTGCTTGCTTCTTTTTTGTTGTGTATTTGCTGCCTTGAAGAATTAAAGGTTGAAAAGGCTTGTCAGGCCACATATATTTCATTTTTCCCATGGTTCTTGTTGGCTTATTTTCATTCGAATGCATTTTAGGGAGAACATCCATTTCATAACTACACAACACGAGCAAAGTATCGAAGAAACTTACCGTCTGGTAAACGTTCTGGCCAACGCAGTAAGAATAACCGATTGAGATATGAAGCATCAGCTTCTCCAGAAGAGGAAAAGGGCGTTGAAGATTTCATGGACCCCCAGGCAATCGATGTATTATCTGATGAAGGGATGCCTGATTCTTCAGAGTCCAGTGATGATGACACAATTGTTGGTTCTCAAGATGACAAGACGAACAACTTTAGAGATCCAAGTTCTAGTGAACTTATCTGTGCAAAATGGCTTCACGAAACTGATGAGGCTGATAAACTAAGTGTTGCGCATTGGCGAAGAATATATTGTCGCTCTTGTGGGAAGCTAGATATGTCACTTGGGCTGGGTTTTGTTGAGATTTCTATATCTGGCGAGTCCTTCATGTTGCACCAAGTAAGTTACCATTATTTATGTTCAGCAAGTGTTCAATTTATCTTTTTCCATATCTAGCATATAATTTATGACTTTTAAATGGGTCATCAGTCATCACCCATCAGAGTGGGATATACTATCTCATTCCATTTCAGAACTATCTAATATTGGGTTATTAACAAAATTACTTGATCATTACTCTTGAACAGATCCGCAAGATGGTCGGTACAGCTGTGGCGGTGAAGCGTAACCTGCTCCCTAGAGATATACTCGAGTTGTCGCTTAACAAGTTTTCTCGTATCGTGCTACCTCTTGCGCCATCAGAAGTTCTGTTGCTGAGAGGAAATGACTTCTCATTGAGGAAGTTACCGGGCAAAAAGAGGCCAGAAATGCAGACATTAGTAGAATGCTTTGTTCCAATCGAGCCAATTCGCACTTCGCAGTAGGTAATCTATTCAATCTTTCTTTCTCTTTACTAGGTTTCTAATTAGTTTTAGATGAATGCTTTGTTTAGGTATTAAGTGTAGTTTGTGGAACTTCCATTCCCTTGTTAAATCAGAGCTATATATAACTTCAAAGGTTCAAAGTCAAATCATGACTGGATATGTTTGTGCCAAGCGCGAGAATTTTTCACCCATACCAAAGCTTCAACAACAAATTTGGTAAGCATCAAATAAATCCACAATCAAGTGTACTTTTTCTTTCGATGAATCCTTTGTCTTGTAATAAATTGACTTATATATACAACACAACCCACACGGGACATTTGATGAATTAGTTGTTTAATATGCCTTCATGTTTTTGGACACTTAGTGAGGAAAATTATCAAAACTCTGGATTCAGCTTATATATTTTTATGGACTGCTCTTGATTGTTGTAGTGTATAGGTTCTTTAATCGTATTTCATAGTGAAATGTTATAGTAAAAGATGTAATGTTGTCTGAATTTTATTATTTATAAACACTTTTTAGCTAAAAAAGTTTATTTCCTAGTTCTTACATTTTGCTTCTGACAATCTCTTCTTCCTAGTGACTATTGTAATTACTTTAGACTTTAGAGTGGAAATTAGTTACTGATAGGATTAGATTAACTCTAGGACATTAGTTATTGATAGTATTAGGCTTTAGAGTTCAAGTCCTTTGTGTTTCCTGGGGTGTTTTCTGATAGTAATAGCTTAACTCCAGGACATAAGTTATTGTTAACCTATTAGAAATATCTTCCGTCGGTGCTAATAGTAGTCTTGCTTTGTAATTGTTTATACTTTATAATGTTTTGGGTCCTCATCGATCAGTTGAATACTTTATACTTGTTAATTCTTTATAATGTTCTGGGTCCTCATCGATCAGCTGGTGATTCAATGACACAAGAGGAAATATTGACACAAGTTCTGGAGCCAAGGTCTGGGTATGTTCATGGAAAAGGGACTGCTTTACGCGATTATACCAAAGGAAAGCACCAGATGGAACAACAAAGGCTTTTGGATGTCGAAGCTTTGAAGGTTGACCTTTTTTGGATATTGTCGAAGGGATTATTATGAAATGATTTTGGATACTTGTCGTATGATATTTGATGCAGGTTGGGAGATGATAATTTGGATGTTAGACATCTTTTTGATAATTATGGATATATTTTGTATTTTGAACAAATTTCTAAAGGTTATATAGTCGAAGTTATTATTGTTATGATCTTGGATACAGGTTGTATGAACTGAAATGAGTCATAAGAATTGTTATAACAGGTCATCGGAAAATAACTATTTGGTACAACACCCACAAGTCGTTGCAAAACAAAAAATGTATTACCAGTTTAAGTTTATGTATTGCAACGACATAGTTTGTTGCAAAAAATAAACTATGCTACCAATTAATAACTTTTTTTTGCAACGGAAAATGTTGTTGCAAAATATTGTCAATGTATTGCAACGACATAAGTTGTTGTAAATGTTACCTTTTTTTGCAACGGAAAAGGTTGTTGCAAAATATTGTCAATGTATTGCAACGACATAAGTTGTTGTAAATGTTACCAACGTATGCTATCATTTGATACTTTTTTTGCAACGATAGATATTTTGCAACAAACCATGTCGTTGTGAAAAGGCTATTTTTTGCAACAAAAAATGTCGTTGCAAAAGCCTTTCACTACGAGGTTACGGGAAACGACCTTGCAACGACAAATGTCGTTGCAAAAAATATTATTCGCAATGACTTGCTATGTATCGCAACGACTTTAGCCGTTACAAAAAATGGGTTTTCTTATAGTGAAAGTTATGTTGCTGATCAATCTAAGATGAGATACCTATGTGGGGAACTGCCTGCACTTTATGGGAAGGATTGGAAGGACGTGGATCGTATATACCTCCCCTTCAATTTGAAGGAGAAACATTGGGTAGCTCTGGAGATACAACTAAGTAAATGGTGTGTCACTGTATACGATCCCGACGTTAATTTGTTAAAATTGTCGAAAGTCTATAGGCTCCTTGCTGGGTTGACATATATTCTTCATGTCATGATAACACAATATGAGCCCTTGGCAACAACTTATGAAGATAAGGGGGGAAATCCCCTAAGTGTGACTCGTGTTCCTACATTGGAGAGAAACAAGAGAGGGTAAGTTGTTTACATAAATTGTTCATTTTTTGTGTGAAATTGGTTATAATATCAGCAAACCAACTACATTTTTTACTTGTGTGCAGGGGCGATTGTGGCGTCTTCACGATCAAGTACATAGAAATGCTAGGTTCCGGACGTCAAAACATTGTGAACGTGGGTGACAAATTTGTGGATGAGTACAGAAAAAGGATAGCAGTTAGTATTTTCGATATGAACTGGTTTGACTAGTGGAGGATATCTTATTCACTTTCATGTAAGCTTTACTGTAGTTGGGATAGTGATAGTGTTGTATGATTCCTTGTTGGGTGGTTTTCGCTAGAATTGACTTGTATTGTTGACAATAACTTGTGTTTAAATTGTTTTGGAAATCTAGCAAAATTGGTTGGTGCATTTCTTATTTGCTACTTCGTTGTAGATGCATACTTCCTGTCAGTGTCGTTCATAATTCCTGCCAGTGAAGTTTCTTTATAATTTGCGTACATATGTTTTTTGTCACATTGTATAATCCTATTGTCGAAAATATCCTTTTGTTTTTGTTGTTTTAGGGTACAAAATTATTTTTTAATATTATTTGTTTGTGTTTACCATTCTGTTGACCTTTTTAATAATACTTAATTTAGAATAAAAAGGGTAAGACATAACCATATTTACGTTTCTTCAAAGTTCGAATGCTCCCAAAAGGCCCTCCGTGTTTACCTTCCAAAATTCCCTCCAAAAGAAGATAATTTCTTCTTCCCTAAAAGGCGACTCTGCAAACATCCATCATTGTTATCAGACATTTTCTTCTTCCCCAGAAGGCGACTCTTCAACTCCTCCATCTTTCTCTACTAACGCTAGACTCGATTTTTGCTTACTTTGAAGCCCATTTTTTCTTACCAAGTCCATCTCCAAATTTTCTTACTTACTCCATCCATCTTTCTCCATTAATGCGACTCTACAACTCCATTTTTACTTACTCGCCCCTCCCCGAACTTTTCCTTAACCTCTGAAGCGCGTTACAAAAGAACCCTAGAAAATGGCAGTGCTTAGAGACCGTAAAGAGCCGAGCCCAAAGAAGGGTGGAGAGAAAAGGAAGAGAAAAGAAGACAACATGCAGGTTCGAAAGAAGAAGAAGCAGAGAGACGAAGTGCATGTGAAAGGGGAAAAAACTTCTTAACAGTTCCATAGGAAAAAAAGCCAGGAAGGGCAGGTCGAGGCCAAAAGCGATACCAGTAAAGAGGAATAAACCCTTAATCTTTAAAGGGGATGTAAGTTGTCTACATTTTTTGTTTAGGGCTTAGGGTATTTTTTTCAATTGTCCTGTCACCCGTCTGAAATGGTTTACTTTGTATCAGGAGTGTTTTTTTAGGGTTTTTTGTTTTTTCATCTGTCATCTGAGGCTTCTCAAATGGTTCGATTTCGTTTGTTTATGGTTATTTTCATTTGGCTTGCAGATTAGGTACAGTTAATTCAGAGGTGAACCTTTTTACGGAAGAATTAACATCAACTGTAGGGTGCACTTTATTCGTGAGATTGAAAACAAGTTGACACATGCAGATTGGCAACGGGTTTTGGATGGCCCTTTGGAAAAGTTTTGAAAATGTTGCAGCAGGTATCATTTTCTTCACAGACATTGCATGCAGTTCTATTTAAGCAGCTTGAAACAAAAAAGAAGTGGGAGTCTTGGTATGAGGTGGCAGGGAAAGAGTTGAGGTTTTCGATTAAGGAGTTCTCTCTCATAACTGGACTGAATTCTGGTGAACTTCCATTTGTGGATACTAAAGCTGATGGGCTAGTAATGGAGCGATTTTTTGGTAGTCTCGGTGGTCCTAAGACGAAAATACAAGATGTTTACAACAGATTTAAAGAACATCGTGAGTTGGACAACTACAAACTCAAGTTGGCACTGTTGTTGATAGTTGAGGGTCTGTTGTTGGGAGGGGATAAGAAGAGGCTAGTGAAGCCGCTGCATGTTAGGCTACTGAAGAATATGGATAACTTTTGGGATTATCCATGGGGAAGGGTTGCTTATGAAGAGCTTCACAAGTCATTGACCACAACATTGGCCAAAAGGATGCAAACAGTAGAGAAGGCAAAGCTACTCTCCAACGCACCAAGAATTCCATATTCCATTCAAGGCATGCCAGTTGTGTTTCAGGTAGTTTTATTTGCAGCATAGTAGCATACTCTATGCTATACTATGACCGGATGTTTGAGTACAGGGTGACAGGATCATGGTGGATATGCAGGAAGTTGTTTGTTGTTTGATTGACACAACATAATAGTTTTCCAACATACTTTTATTTGCATTCCAGATAGTTTTAGGGTGACCGGATCTAAATTTGTAATGGTTAAAATATGAATTACTGAATGTGTTTTGTTTGCAGCATAGTAGTATACTCTATACTATATTATGACTGGATGTTTGAGTATAGGGTGACAGGATCATGGTGGATATGCAAGAAGTTGTTTGTTGTTTGATTGACACAACATAGTAGTTTTCCAACATACTTTTATTTGCATTCCAGATAGTTTTAGGGTGACCTGATCTAAATTATAGGGTGACAGGATAAAATGAAATAATGTATCTTAATTTGCTAATTCTCAAACCGCTTGTTATTGTAGATATGGGTATGGGAAGTTGTGCCAACATTTGGTCTCCAATTTGCATCAAAGTTGAGTGAATCTGCAATGCCTCGAGGCCTTCGTTGGTTTTCAGATGAAGCCCCTGAACATGGAGTGTTGGAGTTGTCTTTGGCTGATCCTACACATATGGTTAAGCCCATTCTTATTCCCGGTGAGGATGAGGTGGATAAGCTGTCCGACTGCTACTATGTTGTTGAAAATGATGACCCGTATTTTGACAAGATTGTGAAGGAAGCAATGAAGGGTTTGAAAAAGAAGGGGAAGGGGAAGCAAGGAAAAGATGGAGCGAGGCCGAGTAATGCATATGTGCAGTCATCAGAGGTGATAAGTCAGATGTTCAGAATGATGAAGAGGATGGAAAAAGGAGTGTTTGCAAGGATGGGAAGGCTGGAAAAGAGGGTATCAAAGGAGGAGGAGGTGCCTAAGCTCAAGAGTAATGGGAAATCAAAGAATTATTCGAATGAGGATGATTTTGAATCCTATGGTGAGTCTGATGAGGAAGAGGACGAAGTTTATAAGGATGACCAGGAAACAGAGGATGAGGAGGTGTAGGATAAGGAGGTTGAGGGTGAGGAGGTTGAGAGTGATGATGATGATGATGATGATGATGATGATGATGATGATGATGATGATGATGATGATGATGATGATGATGATGATGATGATGATGATGATGATGATGATGATGATGATGATGATGATGATGATGATGATGATGATGATGATGATGATGATGATGATGATGATGATGATGATGATGATGATGATGATGATGATGATGATGATGATGATGATGAGGAGGAGGATGATGATGATGATGATGATGATGATGATGATGATGATGATGAGGAGGAGGATGATGATGATGATGAGGACGACGACGACGACGACAATGAATAACTTCGCCAGGGTGGTGACAAACCGAAGAGGGAAGTTTTTGATGAGGATAATGAAGTTGTTGATAATGAGAGTGATGGTGAGGAAGTTTCTGATGAGGATAATGAAGTTGTTGATAATGAGAGTGATGGTGAGGGTGATGACAAAGAGGTTGAGGTTCATGAGGTTGAGGTGGAGAAGGTAGAGGTTCAGGTTCAGGAGGCTGAGGTGGAGAAGGTAGAGGCTGAAGGCAAAGAGGTATGAATATGCTCATATGAAAATTATCATATTATCATCACTACTATGACATTATTATTTGTACGAGGTGACAAGATTATTGTTATGTTGGGAGTTTTTATGTTTTACAAGAAAAGTCTGGCATGGTGACAGGATTTGTACTCATGTATGACATGGTTATTATGATTGCGGGATTTTGATAATTCCATTGAGGGTAACAATGATGTTGAGGGTGCGTATGGTGTTATGTCCATTGTCAAAGACATAAATGAAAATGTTGCTAACGATGGTGAAAAGTCCCAGGAGTAGGATTTTACTAACGACATTGAAGGAGCACCGGAGGCTACCCAGCAGGAGCTAACCCCAACAGAGGTTGAGGAAAGAGATGAACCTCTTTCAGTGCTAGCCGTTGTGGTTGCTTCATCCAGCAAGGCGAAACCCAAAAATAAATGAAACCAGCATCTCCAACCGAAGAGGGTTCTTCCTAGTCGTATGATGAAGCCATCCGCCAAAAAACTAACACCTTACACAGATGAGAAAAAGGGGAAAACTGTGAAGAAGATAACCAAGAATTCACTGGTGAATGAGATGACTGCTTTGCTGAAATGGATGAATGATGAAAGGTTAGTATCTCACGGATTTAATAATGTTCAACTATCTTTCATGGATTTAATTACGCCTTCTTTGTTTTTCAGCTCTAAGCCAAGAGTTGGAGTGTGTAGTCAAGAGATGGACAAGGATTGGTTTGGCCTAATACTGGAACCAAAAGCTTGGCTAGAAGATGGTGTAAGCTATTTACTTATGATGTCAAATTAGTTTACTGTTGGGATTTGTTGCAATGTCTACTGTTGGGATTTGTTGCAATGCCTGACAGGATGAATTATATTTTTTTGAAGCACATCGATGAAGTTTGTTATTATATCCGTAAGGCGCTTTTGGAGTCCGAAGTTAAACGCAAGGCCATAATATTGGACGTTTTCTGGCCTGTTGATTATACGGATGCATATAGATACTATGACCAAAATGCATGCACTGTTCCACTTGCATCTGAACGTGCACTCGCATACTTTAGGGGAGATCGGCCTAAACCTTATGGGTCCAATTGGGATGATATGGACTTCATTTATTTCCCCCTCAACATCGATAACATGCATTGGGTGGCTGTAGAGATCGATCTGCAGCAATGGCAGGCAAATGTATATGATTGTAATGTGGATTTGAACTCTAACTTGGTCGTAGAGACATGCATGCATGGGGTTTGTCGGTTTCTTCCTCACTTCATGACACAGTACCCGCCGCTTGCCAAGAAATTTGAACATCGGGGTACTCAAGAGATTAAATTTGAGAGAATTCAAGGACTGAAGCAGAACAAGCGTGGGTAAGTAGAAATATCAATCCCCTTACCAATTTTATTATATACTTCATCTAAGTAACTTTATTGCATTTTGTGTTCGTAGTCATGACTGTGGGATATACACTCTGAAACACATGGAGTTGCTCAGTGCTGGTTGGAAAAATCTTGACGTTGTGGCAGACAAATTTATTGACGGCTTCGGGAGCGACATGGCTCACAGCGTGTTTGACGGGGTGTGAAGGTCGAGCCTAAGGAACTCCATCGTTTAAATTGGATATTTGGATGTTCTTTTTGGGGTTTGGATGGAATTTGCTTAGATTACGTACAATTGGATGTTTTCGAAGACAACTTGTTTAGATTACATACAATGTTATGAAAAATTGTTTAGATTACATACAATGGCAGTTATGTGCGTGTAGGTTAAATGGCAGTTACATGGAAGTTACATGGACTTAAACGGCATTGACTGACTTCAGAATATACAAGATATAAAAAATTGCATGACAAGATGAATCTAAGAGGGATGTGGGATACAATAAAAAACTCCAAACAGGGTATCGGCTCTACTGAGAACTCAACCACTGCTTTTTTGAGAAGAGACAATAAAAAACTCCAAACCGTCATGAAATTATCATTAACTGCCCACCAACTCCAATTTACACTGATTAGACAGGATATCAGTGACATGATAGGATATTAACCCAAGTAATTAAATTAATTCTCTATTAGAGCACCGTCATAAATTTAACCCTAACTGCCACCAACCCAAAAACCTCTTTATATACCCCCTCATACGAAGTCATATTTCCTCATCCACAATCCGCTTAAAAACATCTTCCACCTTACCCTAAAAACACCAAATTCCCTACGCTTCTTTCATTTCCATTGCTGATCAGCCTAACGATCACATGGTGTTTGTAATTGTCCATACCGAAGGGAGAATCATCCCTTCAAGGGGAGCAAATGCCAGGATTTCGACCCATTACTACCAAGGTGGGACGACGCAAAACTGGAGTCCGTTGGCTGAAATGGTACAAGATGTTTGGTGGCTGATCAACCAACTGTATCACTTTAACAATTATGAACGGGACGCTTTGTACTTTATCGAAGTTGTGCCCCCCGATGGCGGCCCTCGTACCTTGAGGGCCTTACAGAACCGCGGAGACGCGGCCGTCCTTGCCGCCCAAGGTAGAACCGTGGCCTTCATAAACATATATGTCATCACGGGAGATGTTGTTGAAGAACTTCCGCAGCGCGATGGCCCAGATTCATCTGTCTCCTCCGCAGCCGTGTTTATGTAATATTTAATGTAGGGACTATGTAAGTTAGTATAGTATTTAGTAGGTTATGAAGTCTGTTATTGTATGAATTTGTAATGTTAAGTAGGAACTCTATAATGTCATATAGTGACTATATATTGTCATATATGTGTCAGATTGCCAAATGAAGCATGTTATGTAATTTTGTTTTATATAATATAGTATGTTATGGTAATGTCGCATGAAATAGTACTCTATGGTGATGCTTTTGTTGGTGGGTAAGTAGTTGTGTTGAACATCGTATTAGTGGTAATGCATGTGTGTGTCGTGAAGATATAATGTCATGTAGTGACTATGTAATGTCACGTAAATATAGTGATTTTAATAAGCATGTTATGTATGGCCGAGGACGGTTTATGTTTTTCCTGTGTGTTATTCAGATGCCACTCATGTTGGTCCGTTGGTTATTTGAAAGCATATTGAATCTGTCATGATAAATATGGAAGAATAACAAGTGGGGTCAAGGGGTAGGTACATAATGGAGTGAAACTTCTGTCATATGAATTTAACCAAAAGTAGTCAATTTTGACAATGTTAGGACATAAATATAGTCATGACAAGATAATGTTACATTAACTAACCGCATGTTAACAAAATACATATCATTTATACGAAAAGTAATATGAGTGGTAAGAGATTCTTCAAGAGTTTGGATCTCTTAATACACATATTAACAAAATACATAATTCAAGAGATAACACGGGTTGCTCACATATTAACAAAAAAGATAATTGAAGAGGTAGCACAATTAACGACATCATGGGCCGACTGAGGGGTTAGGATAGTTTCGTGAGTTATGGCCGACAGTGCCATAACTTCCACGCCTTCTCCTCGGGCCCCTGTATTCTCCCCGTGATGGGATTCTTTTCTTCCTTGGTCTTCCTGATTTCCTCCTAACATCCGGGGGCAAACATGCTCTATTCAAGACCGTGTCAGGAACTTTCCAACACTCAAATGCAAGAACCGGATATATAGTTTCCTTGTACACTTTCTTCCACATTTCAGCAGTAAAGAGGGGATGAATAAGAGTGACAAGATTCACACCACAATCCTTCGCAGCCGCTATTGCATGCGCACAAGGAATTTGGTCAACTTGGAAGATGTTGCAGTAGCAGGTTCGAGCATGCAGATTTACCAAAAGTGTAGTTCCATTGACATGAACTTGAAACTCATATTGATTTAGCCTACTCACAACCATTGTCAACGATTTCAAATAATTACCTTCTAGCTCATGACAAACTGTCGGGGTCAGAACTTCAGAATGTCGCTCTCCCTTGAATCTCCTGCCACAAAACCACTGACTCATGACATTCAATATACCATCAAGCAACCCAATCAACGGCATTCGACGCGGGCCCACTAAGCGACTATTAACGGATTCCGCATTGTTGGACGTCATAATGTTGAATCTGTTTGCGGGCATATGCGACCTTGTCCACGCTTCAAATCCAACATCCTTGAGGTAGGTACCGACTTTCGGAGACTGGTTTCAAAGTCTTGCAAATTCATGATTGAAGTCCTGTTTGGTATACGCTTGATTTGTCTTTTGGTACAGAATCCACAAGTCATTTCTTTTAAACCTCGTCTTCACGTTACTCCATAGGTGAAGTGTGCAACAACCATGCTTTGCGAAGATATAGCGCTCTCTTAAACCTTTGTATATACTTCCATGACGGTCAGGCACAAATACGAGGTCATGATCGTCGGCAACAACGGAGCGTAGGTGTCGAAAAAAATACGACCATGAACTGTCATTCTCGCTGTCAACAATAGAAAAAGCCACTGGATATATTTGTCTGTTTCCGTCTTGTGCCACTGCAACTAGAAGTGTGCCTCTGTACTTTGATCCTAGATGGGTACCATCCATAGTTATGACCTGCAATAGTTTTCAATCAGCTTTACAGAGTGACATATGCTACAATGTACTGTATCAATTTGACAATAGCATCGTGGAACGTGATAAAACGGAAATATACCTTTCTTAAAAACTGCATTCCATTGAGCCAAGCACCCAAGATGATGAAACAATACTTGAATCGATGATTAGACTCTACTTCAACATGTGTGACTGTCCCTGTATTCATCCATTGAAGCATGTACATGTATCCATGAATCCTATTGTAGCTTTCTTCAGCTGTGCCTCTTATCCTGTCAATGGCGGTTAAACGTGCTCTGTTTGCCTTGTCGTAACCAACTGCCACTCCCATGTTCTTAATGATGTCTTGAATTTCGGCAGCACGAGGTCCAGGACATGTACCGGTGTGTTAAAGCTGTAACAGGATTGTATATGTAACATGCTAAGGTTAGTTCATATACATGCTCATAAATATATATGATCGTACTGACAGGATTGTTTACTTACCTTGACATAATATGGTCAGCAATTGCGCTTGAACTTGCATGTTTGTGGTGGTTATGCTTTAGCTTCATGCCACATGTATGTTGTCCACAATACTTCCTTACTTCAAACAATCTTGTGCTCCCAAGAGCGGTCCCATGACAAAAAAATGTGCAACTAGGATCAATGCACCTTACCAAATATAACTTCTTATCAGACTTCTGGACTTGCATCTGGAAGCGCCTCTGTAATGCCATCAAGGATAAACGATCCTTAAGATCCTTCTTGCAATTGAAATGCTCTCCAACTTTTATTTCCAAATTATTTCCGCTCACCCCATTATCCTCCATTGGCTCATCCAATTGCCTTTTACTAAACCGTTTGCTACGATAGTACTCAGCTTCAATCTCTTGTATAACTTCCTCATCAATGTCTATGAATAAGTTGTCGACTTCATTAGTGTTATCCAACAATGTCCCTTCTTCAACATCTTTTTGTTCAACGTCTTCCCCATAATCACTCTCAATGTCAATACATTCATGTATTCTTTTCGTTCTTGTGGAAGACCTTGTTTCTCTCCCATCAGTTTCCGAGTCTGCCTCAGATTGGCTCACCAAGTCAACTATTTGTACTTCCCCATTGTTTACACGACACAACTTCGGCCTCTGGCTCTTTGGTTTCCTTCTTTTTCGTACTCGCATATAACTCGATAGGCCAAATGTTATCGTGTGAGTGTGCGTTCAAAAATTTGAACGCACCAAGGTCCTTGTCATCTTTGACATCGATTGGTTGTGGCAGTGGTTTCCATGGTGACAAATATTTTATCTCCATTTCATCTATCTCGTCAATGCATTTAATCTTCTCAGCCAACTTTTTCCTCAGATTTGAGTAATTCATATTTGCATACAAAAGAAGTCCTGTTGTCGTTGTGATCCCATCAAAAACCCACTTGTTTCCCTTACATGTCCATTCACCACCTGTTTTCAGAGTCAAGTAATATGCTCTTGAACCTGTTATACGAACAAAAAGCAAACACAAGTTCAATACTTTATGCCAAACGGGGACCCCCGTATGACCAATACCCTAACACCGACATTAAAGGGTAAGCAAGGCCATAATAAAGGGTTTTCAGGCTGGCGATTTTGATAATTCTAGTGATGGTAGTTCCATTTGTAGGGAAAACAAGCCGATTCTAGAATTAAGGATAAACGGGAGTCAAAGTTGGTGTAATGCTCAACAAGAATCTGAAAGGTTGTTCTCTCGTTTAGGGAACCACAAAAGAATGTCTTGTAAAGAAGAATATGAACGTGAAAGTCAGAACTCACCCATTATTAAATTTCTTATATTCCAAAGACATTGAAGACGCTGCACAATCTTTTTTAAAGATTTGTGGATTTAAGGTCTTGTGGTGTTACGGTGGCTTTGTGCAGGTTTACAGGTTGGGTTCTGCTTGGATGACAACCTAACACGTGGGTAAAGGGGTAGAAATTGGAGGGAAACTTGTTAACTTTTATAGGGAAAACAGAGGTTTTCCCAATGGTATGTACTACATTTTCAGAAGTCATATCAGGTAAATAGTTATGAAGCAATATTCAATAGCGAATGACATGGCCGTCAAATTGAACAAAAAAACCTAAATAAACCTAAGCGGGGACCCCCGACCATGTTCCTTCTCATTTTGACTCAATAATCCCTAAACCCTCTATGCGCTGAACTTGAAGGTAACCCTCTTTGTTTATTGTGTGGTTTTCATACTGGATCAATAAGCAAGCACGTATCACTGTGTTTTTGGCTGGAAATCTTTCTTTGTTTCTGCAGTACTCGAGTACAATGTCATCCAGCGACACCTCAAGTTATCAAAGCAGGGACCCCTGAAAATATGAACATCCACCTACATCTCCTACACCTTCTCAACTAGAGGAGAAGTTGCAAGAAGAGTTAGACATGTTGCTAACGAATAGCCCACGTTCCAACATTTTGGGTGAAATAATCACACGCCTACGTACTGAGATACATGAACTTGGAAAAAGAATCATGGAACTCAATACAAGTGAGATGCAATTCGATCATGCAATTTGGCGACTAAATGCAAGGGTGGCAGAACTTGAAGCTGAAAACAAGCCACTACACTCCCAGGAAAACTTCAGGAACCATGTAATAATTCCTATTTATGCATTTGGTGCTGGTGTGATTCTAGGGATTAGTGCTTTCAGCATTTGTAATCGAGCATGTAGGCATGGTTGAGGATGAATTGACTATGAAGTATGTACCTCATGACTTTGGTTTTTTATGTAAGAGGATGAATTTTATTTTCGAATAGTATGAGTAAGCATGGTTGATTCTACATGTCAGATTGCCAAAATGTTAATGTCGATCTTCATGTAAGTTTTGCAAATTCAATCACAATGCCAGCACTACACACACAGACAATTACCTTACTAGAATAGTTGCCAACTGGATGTTATCATTACATTCCTAAAATATTATAACGTGGGCTACCATTACATTTCTACAAAAAAGGATAGTTGTCAACTGGATGCTATCATTACATTACTAGAATCACAACTACCTACTGTCAACCTCCTCCTTCACGCGGAATGCATAGCCTTCATAGTCGCTATTTAAAACACAATCCTTTAGGATTTCTTGCCAGTGCCAATCCTGTCAATGACCAAAAACACGGTTAGTTAATCAACCTTTTTAATCCTGTCAATGACCAACAACAATGACCAACAATGTAAGTTTTTTTACCGGGAATTACCTTTTCTATAATATAAGGGTTTCCAACAATAATAAGCAATGATCGGGCACGAGTCAGGGCAGAATTGAACCTCTTCGGGTTGCTCAGATATCCCATGCAGAAAGTCCTATCATATTCATCGTGGTTAGCGGTCGATCTGACGGTTGACAGGATGATCACTTCCTTTTCTTTACCCAGAAACTGCTCAACCCCGCCAATCTCAATATCCCTCATACGTAGAGACATGAGAGCCTTCCTTATCTTTAGTACTTGTTGTGGGAAAGGGGTAATAATCCCGATGTCTTGCTTAGGCACATTCCTTCTTATCAGCTTCTGTACGAGCTCAAACACCTTGCTAGCTTCAATCCTATTAAACCATGATGGGCTTCCCTTTTCCCTCTCATCAAAGCCTTGGATGCCACAAAACATGAAAGGGAAGTTCCCATTGGGAAGCATATCAGCCCAAGGTAAGGAAGATGTGTTACTGTCCTCTTGATATGGAATCAATGCTCCACTATAAAATAGTCTTGAAGGAACACAAACAATTGCAGGGTGGCTCCGGTAACTGTTCAACAACATTGTGACATAATTGCGATCCCCTGATCTGTAAACTTCAAAGTCCAACAACCTCTCCAGAAAAGATCTTCCCAAACCATAAGCACCAGCTTGCTTTGAATAAATATCAGGCCCAAGTTGTTTGGGATCACCACAAAGAACAATAACTGTGTTCTTTTCTAAGAGGGTTGATATGGGGATCATTGTCTCTGGCTCTGAAACTTGGTTTGCATCATCTAAGATGATGTGGGAGAAGTGGCCACGGTTAACCCCTTCAGCATGATAAAGGTAAGATGCACTCGTGTATGTCGTTATTATTATCTTGTACTTGTGAAGTGCATCTCGAGAAGGGCAAGTGAAGAAACCTGCACTGTAGGTGCAGAACCTCAACAATGCAGCGTTCATTTTTTGTAAGGGACGATGTGTAGCATTCAACCTATAAATATCTCCCTCCCTAAGTTTCATCCCCTCACAAAGGATTTTCTCTAATATGTGATCTGCCGCGCAATTTGAAGAAGCACATACCAGTATATGAGAATTACGTCTAGTTGTATAGAGTTGTAGGATCACCTCCACCAGTGTTTTTGTCTTTCCTGTTCCCGGGGGTCCATAAATCACATAAGGAGCTCCTCTTCTGCAGCCTAAAATTAAGCGAACAACATTTTTTTGGTCCTCATCAAGAAGAAGTGAGATAGGCACAAAATTGTTTGATGTAATCCTCCGCTTTGAATGATACTCATGGGGAAAGAGGAAGTTTTCGTGTAATGCCTCTGTAGATAGAATGGCTTCATGAAGCTTACGGAAATTTGCCTCGTTGAACAGAAAACAGATTTCATACACATTTCTATCTATATGCCTTTGGTAAAATTCATCATTAAATTGCAATAATAATTCATCAGCCTCAACACGGTGGATCGAGCCCTGTTCAAAGAACATTGGCAAGTTCAACATGAGAACATAACATTGACAATGATAATTCGTGCAATTTCATAATTCATTCCGACAATAATATATAACACTTTGACAAAAATAGTAAGATACCTAACATTATCCACATACCTGATGGAGAGAATATTCTCCATAAACATTCACCACATCTCCACTGACAACTGAGGGCATTCTTTCACCTAGTCTTGGCACTTTAAGTGCTATAAGCCGATTATACCTTTGTCTCAAAGTAACAGACTTCATATTATAAGCTTTCACGTACTCCTGTAAACAAATATAAAAAAAAATCATTCAACAACTTGGTACTACGAGAGAACGATGCCATCTAGCTATCCCATCAGTCCCCCAACTCCCATACAGAGAAAATATAACACTTACCATAATCAAAAGTTCCTCCATCCCTAACAACTCATTGAAATACGACGTATAATTTTCCTCTGTTAAGCCTTGTAAGACTACTTCAGGGATTTCCTCAAACTCTATCGCTTTCCTGATCTGTGGTGGTATGTTATATGGTCTCTGAGGTGCCAAAACTTTGGATACCTCATCTTCAGCCAAGAGGAAGACAAGTCGTTCAATAGTCACAACATCAGTTTGGATATGCACTATAGATGTGAAAACACCAATCTCCTTGGGCACACAAGACATCCATATAGTCAGGCTACCATGTGGCATCAAATTTCGTTCCTCCATATGAAAAGAACGGACAAAATCTTCCTCGGGTATGTCATCTGGCTGGCCAGATGAAGGTTTCATCAGTGACAACACAAATGAATCTTCAGGAATTGAAGCATAAATCTTCACACCCAAAAGTAAAATATATTCATCAGTGGTGTTTTCTATTGTGAATGACGCCACGGCAACCTCGTTCACAAGAACCGATTGATGCTTTCCTCCAGCAAATGGAAACAACACAGACACCATGACAAGACCCTCCTCAGTAGGAGTGGAAGTTGTGACTGAAGGAACATCGATGAAGCCAACCTCTCCCTTGTCTCCAATGGTTGAGTATTCATCATCTATACCTATTTGCCACTCAATTAAAATCCAATAGAAGTTTGTGAGTCCACAAGAAAAGAACACAACCACACGAGCTGCTCTAAGGAGATGAAAGAGATGAAGAGTAGAAAGAGATGGGTGAGATGAAGTGAAACAAAGAGAGAGTAGGACTGAAGCATGTACAGTTGGGATAGTCAAACAACACACACTCCAATGAGATGGGTTAGATGAAGTGCCATTAAGATCTATGTAAAGTAAGATCTCTGCGAAGTAAAACAGTCTGAATACGGTCATATTTGTCAGTCATAGACTATTACTCTGTGAATATAGGATAAACAATATGTCACAATAGCAATTTACAATGTCACGGTTTTGAAATCACCAGCACTACGAGTGGCACCATGTACCAAAAAATACTCAAACATGGAGCATTTTCTAATTAAGATATCTGTAAAGTAGATTGGTGAGATGAAGTACAATTAATATCTATGTAAAGTAAAATTGTCAAAGAGGCAGAGCATCGGGAAAGAGAGATCCAATTAAGACATCTTGTATTTAGATTAGTGAGATGAACTATCCAGCTTCTGAGTAGAACTATTCAGCCAGATGTCACACGTCCTACCCAAATTAGGCAATAGGCAAGCATGTAATATGGTTTAATGACTAAAAACTTTTAGTTGTAGTTATGACATTATTCTATGAATATTTGGTATGACATATATCCAATTTAAACGATGTAGTTATGACAGTTTTATTATTAAGTATGACAATTGTTTTACTAAGGCCGACAAGAACTTTCTATTATAACAGGTAAAAAACCTTCTGAATATTTGTCTACTTCAGAAAACTACCAGTTCATCTGGTTAACAAAAGTCTTGTGAATCATTTCTTTACTTCAGAAAACTACTAGTTCATCTGGTCGCTTGGGTAGCTTCGGTTTTACATTTGCTCTCTTCTGAATATTTGGTTACATAATTTAGCCATAACCCTAACCTGGAAAACCGCTTGTGAATCAATCTGCTGAGTTCAACAGTTCTTCGGGTTCATCTGCTGAGGTTCAACACTTTTATTACACAGTTAATCGCCAATCGTCATTCCTGTTTAACAGTTACACAGTTCGCCATTCCTAAGGTTCAACACGTCTGCTGAATGGGAGGGAGAGGGAGGGGAGGGAGAATGAGTTTGGATCTTTCACTTCCAACTGTTCATTCACCGGCCGACGGGATGGAGGAAGGCGGGATGACCGGGAAATGGGAGGGAAGTGAGCGGGAGAAATAAAGAAAGGGACGGGATAAAATTTGGGGTTTTGGAGAAAAATATTAAAAAATGATATTTTCCTATTTTGTGCTTTTTGTTTCCTTTTTCTTTTCATGATTTTTTTTTGTTTTTACTTAATTTCTGAATAAAAGAAAAAAATTAATATTTTATAAAAATACTCCAAATGGTGTATATATGTAAAAAAAAAAGTCAAACTGATATTTTTGCAAGTCACTAATGCATTTAGGGTTATCCTGCAAATCGGTGTATTTAAAGTATACTCCGGTGGACAAATTGGTATTCCATCTAGTCTGAAGTTGATCGGTCCTGTTTATTATTTTTTAAATCGGTTTAGATTTTAATAAACCGATTACATAAAAACAAAACCAAACCCATACGATTATAAACAAAACCGGGAATTAAAAACCCATGGGCGACTTAACCCTTCTCCTCATTCCTCTTTGTCCATGGGCGACTTAATGGAATTGAGTAGAAAAATTATTAAGGTGAGTAAATCTAATTAGATTTCAAAGCTACTATGAGAAATGACATATAAGAAACGGTTTTTCTAGTGTGTCCATGGACACATGCTAATAAACTAAATTAAAAAATTATATTAAAAATATTCATTAAAAGAGAATGGATAAATCCTTAATAAAATAAAGTTAAACTAATGGCTAACAAAATTATTGCTAAAAATAAAATTTTATTGCTAAAAAAATTTATTATAATATGCCCATGAACACACATTGAAAAAAAACCTATAAGAAATGACAAACTTTCAAATAGAAAATTGCACAATTCAATTCACGTAGCTAATTAATGTTGTATCTTCCATTGCCAGGAAATAAATGAATAGGAAACAATAAAGCCATTGCTAGATCCAATAGCAAACAATAAATTGCACAGTTCAATTCACGTAGCTACAATTTTCGACTTCACTCACATACTTCAGAATATACATTTTCCCCAAACTCTACAATTTTCCCCAAATTGAAAACCTAATTTCATACCCAACATACCATTACATTCCCGTCATTGCTAATACGCCTTTGAGCTCTCTCAGTCTTCACTTCCTCTGCAACGCGCCCTTCAATCGAACCTCGAAGATGTCTCAAATTTTTGGAGGCTTCAATGACCCATGGGAGGAGGAAGAAAGCAACAGATCAAGCAAAGAGAGAGGTGCCTTTATAATCATATGGGTTTGGTTTTTATTTAACCGGTTTATTAAAATCTAAACCGATTTAAAAAATAATAAATCGAATATCAACCTCAGACGAGATGAAATATCAATTTGTCCACCAGAGTATACTTTAAATATCCAATTGTCCCTAGAGTTTTTTTAAATACCAATTTGTCTCGAATAGGTCACTTAATATACTCATTCGTCTTTTCAGCCTATAATTATATATGTTTTGAATGTCTATGGATTAATTGGAATTGATCAATAGACATTAACTAATTAAATATCTTGTGCAGTGTTGAGGTCGGAATTTATCTTTCCCTCATATTTCAACAAATTCTCTATAAAATTAACTATATAAATTGACAGCATTAAGTTTATACTAATGATAAATTTGGACAAAAGGAAAGAAAAGAAAAAGTAGAAGCTAATGATGATGATCAAATAACAATTACCCATAAGTTGAACACATAAAATATACAAAATGTGCCCTATGTGTTTTCCTTTACCGTTGGAATTCAATTTTTATATGCATTTTGGCTGCTTTTAGCATATGATATAATACCTTTATTCTTACACTAAACATAAAGCAATAGGTGCTAAACATCATTATTTAAATCTAACATGTATTGAATGTAGCAACGAAACTAACTGTATATGATTACTTTTGTTAAAATAAAATCCCAATTGGTCTTTAAACTTTGGAATTTAACTTGCATTTATCTTATTCATTTTTAGCATAAATCAAACAAAATATGCAACAACCGCAACCAGGAAAACAACCTACAAATCAAATAAAACCTTCAACATAGAAAACGACGACACAACAACAACCACCACCACCACCTAACCTAGAATTACACTGGACTAAGAGCAAAGTAAGTGGAAATTAGAGGAGTCTCCCTTGCAAATGAAAATGTGAAAATTTAATTAAAAGCTCCAAGTTTTGATCGGGTTTCAGTGAAGATCTCTCTACACAATTCAATTCTGATAAAGAAATTAATTTTTACACACAAAATTTGTACCTCATATACTGGGGTGGGGAGCTCCAATTTCTCCACTGGCGCGCTTGGAATGCACAGAAGGTGTTGGACAAAAGGTCAGAGTCAAAACTGAGACCTGGGCCCACCGCCACCGCCACCGCTCCAGCGGAAAACATCTCCCCCAGGGTAATTCGAATAACCTCCACCAGCAGCACCCATCCCGAGGTTATAGAAAGGCACTCCGCCACCGCCGCTCCCCGTCACCCCCGAGGACTGCGACGCAGCTGGCTGCTGCTGCTGCTGAACTGTCGCCGTAGCCGCCGCCTGAGCCGGAGGCGTTGCGGCGGTCTCTTCCTCCTCCAGCGGCAGCCGATCGAACACCGCGTTCGCAAACGAGGCCGCCATCAGCAGCACCGGACCACCCGACGCCACCAGCGGCCCGACCACGCCACCTCCTACAACCTGCCCCTGCCCTCCGGCGAGATAAATCGTCAGTCCTCCGGATCCGGGCGGTGCCGGCGGAGGAAGCGCCGTTCCGGTGAGCGACAAGATCTCGAACCTCCCATGCAGCGTGATCACCGCCGGCACGGCGGCGGACTCCGAGGAAGGCGGCGCCGCGGATTGCCTGAGATTGACGTTGGTGACGGCGCCGCTTCCGCTGAGCACGCAAACCCCCCTCCCTCGCCGGCGAGCGTAGTTTGTGACGGCCTCCACGATGTCGGATCCGGCGGCGATCTCGAGCACGTGCGAGCGGAGCGCGTTTGGGCTGTCACGCGTGACGATGATCGGCGGCTTCGGCTTGTTCTTGGAACCCGGAGGGCGGCCGCGCGGCCTCCGTCCGGCGGCGGGTCCGCCGGAGCTGGGATCGGTTGTCTCGTGCTCCGGCTGTGAAGGGGAGGATGCGCGGTGGAGGTGGAGGTCCGGCGGCGTCAGGAGGTGGTGCACGTAGCGGTTGTTGGGGGTTTGCTCCAACCCTGACATCTTCTCATGTAACAATAACAAAGCCCTCCTTTTTTTTTCTTAATATCTCTCTCCTTTTATTCTCTGATTCGCCGCCCTATAAAACTGAAACACAACACAGATGAAGAAATTGAATTTGATCCAACGGTAAAGAGCAAAACCCAGCTGGCTAATTAGCTCAGCTAGGTAGATAGCTAGCTGAATTAATGTTTTCCTGCAGAGTTGCAGTAGTACTACTAGTTGTTGTTGTATTTCTTGTTTCTTGCTTGCTGGGTATATTTGGACACACAGCAAGCCAAATTGAGGGGAGGAAGCAAACAAGCGTCTCAACAATAATAATAATCATAAATGATCAATCAGTCAGCTTACACAAACCGACCAATCTGTAGAGAACAATTTAAAATAACATTTTTTTTCGGTCGCTGTTATATACACGATAAATTTATACGCCATATTTTGACGTACAAGTTTTTCACTTGTACGTCAAAATATGGCGTATAAGTTTGTCTTGTTTTCACCTGTACGCCAAAGTCTGATATATAAGTGTCGTGCATATAGAAAATTTTTATCGTGTATGTAGCAGGTTCGTTTTTTCCCATCTCCATACGCCTTTGTTATGTAGACCAAATCTAGGGCAGCTTTGGACCAAAACCCAGATGCCTATCTGGCTACTTTGGGCCTAATTTGTGTTTTTTTTGTTTGATACAAGAAAGATTTTGAAGTTTCAACTCAAACTTGATATTAGGGGTGTTCATCCGGTTCGGACCGGACTGGATTTTTGGGCATATGTGGACCGAAGACCGGATAGGTCCGGTCCGGTCTTAATCCGGTCCGGTCCGGTCTTGGACTAGATTGGACCGGATTTAATTTTAAAAAATAAAAAAATTAAAATTCTTATTTAAAATCTATAAAAAAATATCTAAAAAAATATTTATAAAACATATATACTCCTAACTTATTAAATTTAAAAAAATATCTATAAAAAAATACATATAAATCTCTAAAAAAAAAATATAAAACATATAAATTACAAAAAAAAAAATTGTTTTAAAATTCCGGTCTTCCGGTCCGGACCGGATTTTTTCCGGGTTTGGACCGGACCGGACCGGAAACCGATTTTGGGGAAATGGTGGACCGGAGACCGGATCGGAATTTTACCGGTCCGGTCCGAAAATCCGGTCCGGTCCACCCATGAACACCCCTACTTGATATGGTTCTTCGAATGGCCGATAAAATCAGTAGTCGGTCAAACCGACAAGGAAAAACACAAGGAACAAACAAGAATTCAAAAAGATACAAAATATAACCGACAAAGAGAGCTAAAACATTTAGACAAAGCAATGTGAAGGGTGTAAACACGGATTGGAAGAATACCAACACAGCGTAGCGCAATCGGGAAGCAAGACAAAAGGACACTCTATGGGGGTGCAACAAAATTCTAGGGTAGCGCTTCGTCTCTAGAAGCCAACAAGTATCACACGTCCATGACCTTAACCTCTTCATCGGAACAACAAACTCGAGCCAAACCTAAATTATCTCCACATTAGAAATTGTAAGTATCTCAAGACGTTTCTAGATTTTCTTTTTGAAGTTGTTGATTCATAATTTCATTTCAGAAATGGATATAATACAACACCATTATTAATGGTCTCCTCAACCTAAATGGTGAAAAATGGTTCCGTTTATAGGGTTTGAGATCTCATTTTTTCATGATTAAATTGGGATGTTACCTGTTTGTTTTTTTCTCACGATCCAAAAAACCATCCACACAAATCAATAGGTTTGAATGTTTTTTCTCTTCTTCCAAATCCACGGGAAGGGATACATGAAGAATAATAATGATCCAGGTAGGTGTGTTCAAAAATCAAGAAATCAACAACAACATTGGTGACCATTTAAACAAAATCAAAGGATGAGTTCTCTTAAATCCATATAAGATTGAATCATGGTTCCGTTTCAATAAGTTCATGGTACATAAAAATTTATGTAGGCTTGAAAGAAAGGAAAAAAAACACCTTAAGAGGATGACTGCATAAGGGGTTTTCTTCATCCATTCACATCATCTTCGAAGCTTAATCGAAATGGTACCAGAAGTAGCGACTGGATCACCACCACCACTCCCATCCTGGCCCCAACCGAAATGACCAGACCATCTTCCTCCAAGGAAAGAAACATTTGCGCACGTCTTCGTTGTTCTTCAAGAATCAATGGTTGTGTGCAATTTGAAAGATGTGAGGAACCGACATCACTCCCTACACCAGAATCCATGAAAATACATGAAAGATCTCCAATAAGCTTTCAATTTGGGGGTTTATTTTCCCAGGAGGTTTTGGGCAATTAGGCCCCAAATTGGTTACAACCTTTGGAAGATTTGTATATAGTGGTTGATTGGTTGGCTATAGACCTGTCAAACGGATCGGATTTAGGTTTAAGCATGTCAGGTTGGGTTCGGGTCGGGTCGATTACGGGTCAAAATTTACGGGTCGATTGTGGGTCGGGTCAGGTTCGGGTTCGGGTTCGGGTGGACCCAGCGGGTCGAGAGCGCCCTTGTCAAAATTTTATAAAATGATTATTAAAATAATATTTTAATTAAAACAAAAAATAATAAATCAAAAAAATATATTATATAATATTTTAATAACAAAATATATTATAATGTTTAAAATATAAAATAAAAACAAAATTGTAATGACCCAACGGGTCAATGACCCAACCCAGAAATTTTCGAGTCGAACGGGTCAGGTCATTTTTGATCCAATACTTTTCGGGTCGGGTCTCGACCCAGAAAACACGGGTCGGGTTTGCGGATCGGGTAAAAAATTGACAGCTCTAGTTGGCTATATGTTTTTCATGAGGTGATTTAGTTGAGAACGGGCAAAATTTTGGAGGATTTGTGGTTTGAGGGAGATGACGACATGGAAATTCAAAGGTAAGGCTCGGGTGCGTTTTAGGGTTCGAGTCTAATTTGTGTTTCTTTGCTTAATTTAAGACCATTTTTAAAATCATTTATAATGATGGTTTTCATAATATTTAGAAGATTTTAAAAATTAAAAATGGAAATTAATGTCAGATTAATTTTGTAATCCAATGCAAATTTTAGAGTGGAGTATCATCTTCAAGATATTGCTTTATTGATTTACTATAAATTTCTGACATTTTATATCATTTTAAATTTTTTAATTGTATAAGATACTCATATAGAGTACCACCATTAGAGTATCTTTAATCATGATATTGGTAGTGAATATCATATCCATTTAAGAAAATAAAAAATAAAAAAATGTTAGATTTTTTGTAGTAAACCAATAAAGGAGTACCAAGCATATGGTACTCTTCTCTATTTGGTTACATTGGTTCTCACAAAAATTAGACATTTTATTTTATTTTCAAATATTTTAAAAGGGATGATATCCTTGTTCCCATGATTAAAGATGGTCTAAGATGATCTAACAATGAAATTTAGAGTATCATAGATATTTAGAGAAAATAAAAACAAAATATTAGATTTGGTGTTAGAACTAATATAAAAAGTAGAGAAGAGTACATACAAATGACACTTTTTTATTGATTTACTTCAAATATCTCACACTTATTTTATTTTTTATTTATTTAAATGTATATAAAATTCAAGACAAATACCATTATACTCCCTCCGTTAAGTTTTAATTGACGTTCTAGTAAATTTCAGACAAAATAAGAAATCAATTGTTTTCCCAGATTACCCTTATGATTAGTGACTAATTACTTTTTTATTACTGCTCATCAAATCTCACAAAAAAAAAAAGGAAAAAAAAATAGTCACTAATCATAACGGTAATCAAAAAAGTAATTAGTAGATACTAGAAAATGAGGAAGCAATGAATAAAAAATTGAGAACCCAAAAAAATATAAATAAAAGAAACACTAAACATGAGGGTAAATCTGAAAAAAAAAAAAAAAAAAGATCTAAAATGACAATTAAAACTTAATAAAGACTTAAGCCTAAAACGTCAATTAAAATTTAACGGATAAAGTATACTATTAATAAAGATGATAAAGAAAGCCTAATGCCACTCGGAACTGAGGGTCGTTTCTAAAAGGGTCTCTATTCAAATCTCAATTAATTAAAATAAAATAATAGCCAAATGTAAGCAAGTTTGGTGGGTTCTTTTCCTTTCTCTATTGGGGAATTAGGGCAACAGAAAAAGAATAGGGCAAATTAATTGGGTGTGGTTAGTATTACTATAATAGGGATTTGGGTTGGAGTTAAAGTGAAAGCACGATGGATAGATTCTTGTGTACTAGGAGAGCGAGAGACGAATTAAAACAGGTGTGCTGTTCATTTATTTTTTTAATTAGGAACATAATTAGGGGATTCTCTATTTTAAAGTTGGTCGTACTAGAGCATCTTTACGGATGAGATTATAAAGATCTGGAATGACTGCATTGTCTGGTGAAATTGATCTGTGATAAAGTTTTCGTATAAAATTGGCCACGTACAATATTAATTGAGAATTTACATGAAAAATGGCGTTTTTGACTTGCATATTACAAAACTACCCATTTTGGCAAGCAATTAGCAAAAACTACCCATTTTGATTTTGTGTCCTCATTTTACCCCTCACTTGAATTTCCGAAAAAGATAAATTTTATTTCATTAACTTTTTTCTTATAATTGACTTAGAATTTTATATTCTAAACAAAATAATAAATTAAACTACATTTTCATTTTCTTATAACTTGTGTCAGTTACTTTTGAAAAAAAAAAATTAAAATCTGAAACAAAAAACCCATTAACTTTCCTCCATTAATCTACATCTTCATTTGCTTTCCTACAGAAAACGCAATCAAAGCAGTGCAACTGAAGTTATCCGCCTCAAACTGCTCAAGCCATTGTTGCAACTGAAGGTTTCCGCCATTGTTGCAACTGAAGGTTTCTTCATCATTGCTTGATGTTTTCCCTTATTTGATTATGTGTAAAAACCCTAGAAATGAAGCTAAGAGGCGATAAAAGGAAGAGGAACGACGATGAGGGGCAAAATCAGAATAAGAAAAAGGCTAGGGAAGAGACTCCGGCGAAGGAAGTGAAAAAGAAAAAGGGCGAGAATGCAATTCCGGCGAACGCAGGGAAGAACAAAGCTGAGAAACCCAGTCCAGAGAAGGCTCCGTTGAAGGAGAAATTAGGTAAAACCAGTCCGACGAAGGTGGCAGTGAAGGAGAAAAAAGGTAAAACCAGTCCGGCGAAGGCGGGGAAGGTTGTAAAGAAAAAATGTGTAAAACCTAAACCAGCGAAGGATTTACCCAATTCAAGTCCGGCGAAGGAGGAACCAGCGAAGGCTATGAAGGACAGTATGCCGAAGGAAGCGAAGAAGAAAGAATCTGTGAAATTGAAGAAGGATAAAGGGAAGAAGGTGGAACCAGCCAAGGTTGTGAAGGCCAGTCTGGTGAAAGGGATGAAGAAGAAATAGTCTGTGAAATTGAAGAAGGGTAAAGGCAAGGAGGAACCAATGGCTTTAAAAAAAAATGTAAGTTTTCTAATTTCCAAATCCTGTCAATCTTGTGAAATTGTTTCCTTCAGTATCCAAATTAGGGTTTGTTTATTTGTATAGATGATGATCCTATCAACCATCGCTGGGTGTCCTTACGGTTTAATTGTTCTCGTTATTTGCAGGTTATGTACAATTATTACAGAGGTGAAGCATTTTATGGGAGAGTAAACATAAACTGTAGGATACAGTTTATTCGTGATATTGAGAACAGTATCACACCTGCTGATTGGCAACGTATATTGGATGGCCTGTTTGGCAATATAATGAGGATGTTCCAGCATGTATCTTTTTCTTCACAGACATTGCATGCAGTTCTTTTCAAACAACTGAAAACAAAGAAGAAGTGAGAGTCTTGGTATGAGGTGGCTGGAAAAGAGTTGAGGTTTTCAATTCAGGAGTTTGGTATTATCACGGGATTGAATTGTGGAGAATTACCTCATGTTGATTCAAAAGGAGACAGTTTAGTGACTAGAAGATTCTTTGGAACTCCAACAGGCCCTAAAACAACTGTATAAGATTTGTACAACTGATTCAAAGAGCATCGAGTCTTAGATAATTACAAAATGAAGTTGGCTCTTTTATTGATAGTGGAGGGCATTCTGCTTGGAGGTGACAAGAAGAGGCTAGTTAAGGCTGAGCATGTGAGGCTATTGGAGAACATGGATAGGTTTTAAGAGTATCCATGGGGAAGAGTTGCTTATGAAGAGCTTCACAAGTCTTTGAAAACATCATTGGACAGAAGAATGCTAACAGTGGAGAAGGCAAGGGCATTGTCTAACCAACCAAGAATTCCTTATTCAATTCAAGGAATGCCAATTGTCTTTCAGGTACCTGAAGTATTTTTATGATGTTGACTGGTTCTGAATTGTATGTTGCCATGATATTGTGTAGATAAAAATCATGATTATAAATTGAGAAATAAACCTGACTTGGATTGTTGTTAGGTTGATTGAAATTCTTTTTGGATGTTTAGACTAATTGATATGACAGGATATAGGATTTAAGTGTGACATGATGTGTTGTATCTGGCTGTATACTAAACATGATTAAAACTCATTTTTGATATTTAGAGTAAATATTTTGACATGATGTGTTGTATCTGACTGTATACTCTCATGATTATAAATTGAAATAAACCTTACTTGTATTGTTGTTTAGGTTGATTTCAACTTTTTTTGGATGTTTAGGGTAATTCATTTGATAGGATGTTGTATTGAAGTGTGATAAGATGTTGTATTGAAGTGTGATAAGATGTATTTTATCTGGATGTATAGTATCATCTACATAATTTTTTTTTATTTCCCACTTATTTCAGATATGGATATGGGAATCTGTACCAAGTTTAGGCAGGGAATATGCCTCAAAGTTGAGGGAATCTGCAATGCCTCATGGACTTCGATGGTTTTTAGAGCACCTACCTGAACATGGAATATTGGAGGAGGCATTTGCTGATCCTACAAATAAGGTTATTCCCATTCTTATCCCGGATGAAGATGAGGTGGAAATTTCCTATGCTGATGAGGTTGAAGACATGCGTTTTGATAAGATTGTGAAGCAAGCTTATGAAAAAATCAAAGGAAAGCAGGAGCAGAAGAGCAAAGGTAAGGAGGTGGGAAAAGTTGAAGGTTCTGGTGAGAAGTATGAGAACTTGTTTAGAATAATGCAGAGGATGGAGAAAGGCACGTTAGAAAGGTTTGATAGGCTGGAAAAGATAAAAGTTAGAGGAGGGGGAAGGAAATTAGAGGTTACAAAGAGAGAAGTTGGTGGAGGAAGAAAAAATAAGGGGAACCAGAAGAAGAATAATAAGGTTGAGTCTGAAGAAGAGGTATTTGAGTCTGATGAGGAATCAGAAGAAGAAATGGAAGAAGATGATGTTGTGGATGATGATTCAGATGATGCTGAGGATGATGATGAGGATGCTAAAGAGGTTGCTGATGACAATGATGATGCAGAGGAAGAGGAGGAGGAGGAGGAGGAGGATGATGATGATGATGATGATGGGGATGATGATGATGATCATGGTGATGGAGATGGTGATGGTGATGGTGATGGGGAGCACAATTCTGGGAAAATGAATGATCAGGTGGCTACACATGAACAAGAGTTGTCGTCGGAGGAGGATGAGGATAAGGAGGAGGATAAAGATGAGGAGGATAAGGAGGAGATGGATGAGGAGGAGGAGGAGGAGGAGGATGAAAAAGAGGAAGAGGGTGAGAAAGAGGATGAGGGTGAGAAAAAGGAGGAGACTGACAAAGAGGAGGAGGCTGAGAAAGAGGAGAATGAGAATGAGGAGGAGACTGAGAATGAGGAGAAAGATGAGGAGGGCAAGATTGATGATGAGGGGAAGATTGTTGTGGAGAATGTTGGTGATGCTGAAGTCATAGATAATGAGGTTAGAACAATGGCTGGTTTTGTAAAGTTGTCTGTCAGGATAAATATTGATTTATTGTTTTATAAAATTATTTGTTGTATTTCTTAATTACAGGAGGAAGGTGTATCACAACATATGACACCCAAAAAATTGATATTTGATGCCCAAGATGATTTGGTCATGGTGGAGAGTGTTGGTGATAAAAAGGGTGGTGATGGAGGAGAAGGTGAACCAAATGGGGCACCTACACCTAGGAATGCTGATGTTACTAGTGATGGTGAACCTCTCAACGCTGGGGATGTTACTGAGAACCTTGAGGATTGCCCAATGGAGGATGTAACCCAACAGGATACAACAATAGGTGGACTTGAACTGCTAACATCTGCAGTGGCCACATCATCTAATCAGAAAGGCAATAAGAAAGTAAAGAAGGGCAAGGTAAAAGCCGAAAAAGTCACTCCCCCTAAGAGGGTCCTGCCTCCCCGTAACCAGAAGCGTGGTATTCAGTCACCTTATACAGATGAGAAAAAGGGTAAAGAGTTGAAGAAGATAACCCAAAATAAAGCAGTGAAGGAGATGAACGAACTGATGAAATGGCTTGATGATGAAAGGTTAGTATCTCTTGTGTAAACCTCTGTGTTTTGTTCATAATTTGATTAGAATGAATAATGGCTAAGATTTGGTATATATTTTCAGGAGTGAATCCCGTGTAGGACTAACCAATTATAATCTGGACAAGGACTGGTTCCGAGCTATACTGGAACCAAAACATTGGCTAACTGACAAGGTAATGTTGATGACATCTGTTGTTAAAAGTTAGTATTTGGGTAATTGTACATTCTATGACAGGATACTCTTTTTTTGTAGCATATGGATGATGTTTTATGTTACATACGTAAGGAGCTTGTGGCGCACCCATGTGAGTGTAACACCCACAAATCTTAACCCATTTGGAAAGGTATTACCGCCAGTGACCTCAGTGTTCCTTACCGAGATCACCCAAGGCTTTACCGTTTAAATACAAATCATGAAATACAATGATACAAAATGATAACCTTATTTATATAAAACATGAGTCCCGGGATTACATCCCAATCCCGAATAGGACAAACACAGAGTTTAAATAAATTACAGCGGAAGTCTTAAACAAAGTACAACGGAAGTCTTGATAAACAAATAACAGAGTAAATAAGTTACAGCGGAAGTCTTTTAAATGTATTACAAACAAGGATCTTGACCACAATGGTCATCTCCCAAGGATCTCAACCTGATTAAAAGAAATTATGAAAAACATCCAAAAACCACCGTCGTCTTCATAGTCCTTCTACTCTCCTCAACTACACCCTATCTGATGTGCCGAATCGAACGGATGACACTAGCCCACATGCAGAGAACAATTTTCGTGGGTTAGTCTAATGAAAGACCATGCAAGGGTAAAAAGCTGAGTGGTTCGAATGATCGTAACCGTTTACTATCATTGTCCCTCGAATAATAACCGAAGGAACGATACATAACCCGACACTTTCACGGAATAACAACAAGAGGTATGCACAAGAGAAGATTCTGGAAGACTTAATCTTCACAGGAATCGACCCGAAAAGAGACTCCAAGAGATTGAGTCTTTAAGGAAATATGACAAATCTGGAACGTTTAAAGAATTACACATCAGTGATTGAAAAACTGACTTAGATGTTTCGGTTCACGACCAACCTCATCGCTTACAGCAAATCCAGATTGGAAAGAGAACGTACTCTGATCAAAAGTCGAGACGAGCTTTCCTAGCTGTACTATTTACTTAGTTGCACTACTCGCCAAAGGTATATTAATTATGTGCACTCGGGCACTTTATCTTATTTAATTCCAAAACCCGCATCACGTTATAATCTTTTTAGATCCCTCGGGAACTAAATCCCTAAGGCAGAGTTGACTCGGGAACTAAATCCCAAGAGTCGAATCGAGAACTAAATCCCGCGGGAACTATATCCCTCAGGCGGAATCAGGAACTAAATCCTTACAACGACACTAAAGAAGAATGGTAGGAACTAAATCCTAACCACCAGGTTATCAAGAAACGACTAGCACTCGTACTGAGATACACAATAGCGTTCCTACGAATACTCGTTCTAACTAAACAGTTACAAACGCAGCAATAACTCATATCAATGCCCTCAAGGCCAGATAAAATAGCGTTGTTCTAACAATATACAACCTATAATAACATCTTTATTAATTCACATATATATATATATAATAGCGTTGTTCTAACAGATATACAACCTATTATAACATCATATTTTAGTTTTCCAAAACAGTTAACAAAACCGTTTCCAGATGAACACAATAATCATTCCAAATTAATTACTCAGATAAACAACTGATAATTAATGTAAATATGGAACGATGAGCAAGAGCGAACCGCCACTTGCCTTAATCCATAGAGTTTGAACGAAGCCTAACGACGACGGGATTTCGGGCTCGACACAGGAACAGATCTGGCACACAGATTCCTTCGAATCGACCCATAAGGAAACCCTAAGTTAGATTCGACATAAACTAGTACGAATCTAAGGAAAGACGAAAGAAACCGAAGGAAACGACCCCTCGACGACGACCACCAAAACCAAAAGCCAAAGAGGCATTCTGGGCTCTGGCGGCGGTCACCGTTCTTGGCGGCGGTCGCCGTGAAGAAATCCGACGACATAAACGGCGAGAAAACTCACCCAAAACACGAGCGACTCGGCCTCCTTCGACTTGCTTTGGTTTCTAACCACCAAGGCTACCAAAAGCTTCACAAAAGGCACACTGGGACACCACCAAACGACACCGGCGAAAGCTCCAGAATCCGGCAAGGGGCACAAAACTCCGGCGAGAGATTTTGGAGGACTTAAGCTTCTGTTTTTCCTCCTATCTGATCCCCAAACCTCTCCTTTTATAGCCAGATCACAAGGGAGCACAATGATGGCCTAGACGCGGCGTAGCAGGCCTTCTTCGGCGCGTCAGATGCTCGCCGGCGACCATCGGTCAAAGACCTCCGTACAATGATGGCGGGCGCCGCGGAGAGCAAGGGTCGCCGCCTCACAAATTGCCTACGGCGGGCGAATTACGGCAGTCGCCGTACTGCACGGTGGTCTCTGCCACTAGGCCTGGCGCCCAGCTAGGAAGACGACCACACCAGTCCTCGAGCCTGGCGACGGCGGGAGCCGCCATAAATGCGGCGGTCGCCGCCCATGTGGCTTCGCGCCCATTCTGGTTTTGAACGACAACCACTTTAACCCGGGATAAAATTATCGTACGTGAACGAGTATTAAAATCCAAAGCACGTCGTCTGTATATTATTTCAATGAGAAAAATATTACAAATACAGAGGGCATTACAGAATGTCCTAAACTCTCTGAATTAAATCCGACGTACAAAACGGGTACTCGGGAAAATTCTCAAAATCCCCAAAATAACCTTACAGAATTACGGGGTATCACAGTGAGACGCATAAGGCAGCTATCCTAGATTCTGGGTGGGCTTATGGTTATATTAAGGCAAAGGAGGATTCGCCAGGCATAGCATTGACTGAAATTAAACTACCTAGTAGTACAAGTGAATACTTTAAAGGAGTTAGGCCTGCTCTATATGGGAAGAGTTGGGATGATGTGGATTTCCTTTACACCCCTTTTAACTTGAATAGAGACCACTGGATTACTCTGCAGATTGATCTCCGTCAATGGGCGATCAATGTCTACGACTGCGCAGTTGATTTGTACAAAGAGACTGAAATATACAAGCTTGTTTACCCAGTCATGACATTACTTCCTGTTTTCATTAGCCAGCACCATCACTTGGGGAGAAATACAAGGACCGTGGTCATTGTGCGTTCGCAATCAGGAGAAAGACTGCGAAACAAGTGAAGCAAAACAAACGCAGGTAAGAATGAAATTAAACAGTGATGATCTAGTTTTAGTTTATGATTGCGGCATTGCTTCTAACATTCTGATATTATGTGAAACAGTGGTGATTGCGGCATATATGTCCTAAAACACATAGAGATGTTGAGTGCTGGATGGAAGAACGTTGATCTGGTAGCTGACAAACTTATGGATTATTTGAGGATGCAAATGGCTGAGAGTGTGTTTGATGGGGTGTGGATATCTAATTGAAGTTTAGTTTTGGAGTAATGTTTTTTAGCGATTGTGGACTTATAAGTGGTTTGTTAATTTGGATTGATACTAAGTGTGTTTGTTGGTTTAGGAAGGATATTTGACGATTGATATTTGATATTAAGTGGTTTTCTTATTGCACCATTATGACTGGGGTCGCTATTGTGCATGACATGATAGTATGCATCTTAATACAAATTAATTCACCGTATGTCTATTTAATGTAATACAAATTCAACATCATTAAGTGGTTTTCATATACGTTCTCTATGTTAAATAGGTATGTAAATAATCCATAGTTATAGATTGGTAAGTAAATAATCTGGGGTAATGAAATTGGTCTAAAACTGTAAAGTAGTCAAGTAAAGTTAGAAGATTTTATTGACAGGATATTTTCAGTTAATGCTTGATATGAAGTAACAAATATAATACAGTCGGATTTGACACCATATCTATCCATTTGGATAAATCTTTGTAAAAAAAATTGTTGATAGGATATTTTCAGTTAATGCTTGATATGAAAGTACAAATTTGCATTAATTACTGTGAACAACCAACTATATTTTACTCATGCCTTTTGCTCATCTCATCTTTATATGTAATACAACCATTTTCTCACATTACCTATCTTCCACAATGCCAAATTGTATGAGTCACATGGAGCACCAAAAAATGTATTGTGTAGTTCGAGCAGGCGGTAGAATCCTGCCAGTGTCGGGAAGGACGACTTTGGTGAGCACACGCATATACGAGGGTGGTGTTCAGGCTAACTGGTCACCACGCCTAGAAGTTGTAAGAAACATCTGGCATTTGATTTCACATCTTTGGGAGTACAACAATCGGCAACCGAGCTCCGCCTACTTCTTTGAGATGGTCCACGATCATGGAGGACCCCGTACCCTAAGGGCCTTGCAGAACGAGAACGACGCGTCTGCGCTTGCAGATCTTGCCACAAGAGTTGCATACATCAACATTTACATAGTAACCGGAGAGATAAACGATGAGCTTCCTGCACCTCCCTTTCCAACATCATCCATGTCATCAGTGGGTTACTAGATCCCCTATCATTGTAGTGTTTTATCTTTGTTTTCAAGTGGCAAATATGTAAGATTGCATTATGTACTATTTTCTCTTTCTTTTCAAGCGGATAATATGTTGGATGAAGTTATTATGTCCTTTTTATCTATGTTGGATGAAGTTATTATGTCCTTTTTATCTATGTTGTTAAAGTAATTTATAATGTTTCAAATTTGATACTATGTCGTAGAAGATGTATTATGACAGGTATTTATGTCATTTATGACATGGTATATATTTAGTACATGCAAACAGGAAATACCTAGTTCACCACATAATTCAAATTGGAAACATATGGTGTTGAACCCATGGGCTCAGTACAATTTGTAGAGTACATAAATTAGTTAAATAAGGCAACATAGCCTAATGCTAAAACAACCCAAGAAAGTAGAAGGATCCTCATCAAAGTCGAATTTTCAGCCTTCAACGTACAATTTTCAGCCGATAGTGCCTTCACCACCACATTTAAGGTCTTGTTCTTCTCCATTATCTTATCAACCTTCTTCTCTAATGCCTTCACTTGTGTTTTCAAGTCCTCGTACACATTATCCATATTCGGTAACTCACCGATGAAGAAGCATCATTCTCACACCATTTAAAAAATTTACAATCATCATTCCCCTAAAATCAAAACAATGAAGACGGATAATGAATTAGGTAAAATGCTTCAACAACTATATCACTATCCAAAATTTTATAGAACATGTATAAATACCTGCCACTTAGAGCACCTATAAAAGCGTTTCCCGAAATTATGATTTGGCTTCGAAACCTTAAGCACCAAGGTGGGCAATTGGTGAAAACAAAGGATCTTTGTACAATTTTTTTCGTATGTTCCCCAACTTGTTGAAGAATGGGCACTCATGCTACGACAAGAAAAACCACCAAATTCAAGGCCAGGTGCAATTATCTAATAACACCTTTATATCAAAGAAATTCAATTGAAATTGAGACCAATTTGGCTAAAATCAAGAATCTCCATAAAACCCCCAAATTTACATGAACCCTAAATTAAAATCACAAAAATCAACTATGTGCTGAAAATTGTACCTGCCCTTGGAGTAGATCCGACGATATTAGAATTGTGAGAAAAAATATGAAATGTATTCGACCTTCAACCCTAGTAGAGGAAATGTGGGAAAATTATAGGAAATGTGAAACCCTTAAACCCTAATACAACCAACTTCAATAAATACCACCTAAAAAATCCAACCAACTACCATTTACTCTCTCCTCCGACTTCCCCGCCTTTAAAAATCCTTCTGTTTGTGTAACGCCTTTTAAATATTACATGTTCAAGTTTCGGTTGTATGGCAGGACATATAACTTCACATGACGGGATAACATAAAGTTAACAATATTACAAAACATAATGCTTCAAATGTTCATCCCTAAAAACATAGATATAATACGATCATAGCATCCCTAATTATTACTATCTAAACATATAATAGTAATACAAAGGGATGTAGTGCTTCAAATGTCAACCAAAATTACAAGTTGTCATCACTTACTCTGAACCTTCATATCAAGTTTGAGCCAAAATGCAAAAGTATAGATCACTTACTCTGAACCTTCATATCAAGTGCTACGCTTCTTAGACTTGCCTACATAAGAAGTCCTATAGGTATGTCCTCTCATCCCGCATGTTGCACAACGTAATGCATGACTCCTCTCCCAATGGCCCTTAAACCTCTTAAACTTTGGCCTTCCAACACCCCTTGTCACAGGAGGTGGAGCACAAGCATAACTCGTTACTGATAAAGGAACATACCAATCTGTGACTAGTGGAAGAAGGTGAATTGTCTCCTTGTAATCTTCCTTAATCGTTTCATTACTATAAAATGGACTCACAAAAGTACTAGGATCAATTCCCCTATCCTTTGCTACAGCTAGGGCATGTGTGCATGGAATCCAGTCAGTTTGGAATATCTTGCACTGGCACGTCATAGCGTCAAGACCTACTTCAAACTTCTTATTTCCATCGATAACCTGGGCTTCTGAGTGGCTAAGCCTCACAACCGGCATAGTTAAACATTCCTCATACCTAAAGTCAATTAGCTCAACAGTTCTTTTCGTAATAATCTCACCCCACTTGTCTGCCTTCTCCCTACGTTTGCAAAACCATGCTGCAAATGTTTATAAAATACCATCAAATAGTACAATGATAGGCCACCCACGCTCCTCCTTGAACAACCCATTTAAGGATTCAGCATTGTTTGTGGTCATTATGTTGTACCTGTTCGCAGGGAAGTGTGCCCTTGACCAAGTAGATAGATCAACACTTAGAACATATTTCGCAACCACTTTCGAATCCTTTTCCAGCTTTTTTAACTCCTTCTGATACTCAGACACTGTGTAAGCCTTGGCTACCTTGTTCCACTGTCCCAGTAGATCTTTTCTCCCGAATTTGGCCTTGAAGTTTTGGTAAATGTGAAAGATACAAAAACCATGGCCTGCCAAGGTGTAGTGTTTTCTCAATCCGTTCTGAATGCTCTTATGCCGATCTGAAACAAACACTACTTCTTATGCATCATCTAAGCCAGCAACTTTCAACTCCTTGAAGAAAAAAGACCAGGAAGCATTATTCTCACTATCAACAATAGCAAAAGCTAGAGGGTAAATGCCTATGTTTCCATCCCGTGCAGTAGCTAGTAGGAGATGGCCACAGTATCTTCCTGTTAAAAATGTTCCATCCACAGATATCACCTGTCATAGTACACATATACATCCTGTCAGTCAGTCATCATGTCATTGATGTACAAAATATTTACATAGTATGTGATCCAAACATAAATATATCATGTCATACAAATCTATCATGTCATAGAGTTTTATCCTATCATACAATGCTTCAGTGCATATATGTGTTAACAAACATACCTTCCTAAGATGCGATAGTCCCTTCATCCAAGCACCAACCACCCAAAAGCAGTACTTAAAATGATGTTCATAATCGGTTTGAATAGTTGTATGTGTTCCAGGGTTCAGTTGTTTCAGCATGTACAGCCAATTGTTGAGTTCGGAATAACTTGCCTGAGGGTTGCCTCTAACTATGACCTATGCACTCAATCGAGCCCGATTAGCCTTGGCATAACTGGCATTTATGCCAACTTGTTTCATAACACTTTGAATTTCTCTAGCTCTGGGGGATTGCTTACGACCTTCAAACCTATAAAATTCACATTTCATCAATAAACCATCATATATCAAATAAAATCAAATATGCATCCAACAAAATTCCTTTACCTTCCAAGTATCTTTTCAGCAATCATGGATACAGTTGCATGTTTGTCGTGGTTGTGTCGATACCGAAGTGTGCAACTATGAGTTCCATTATACTTCTTAACCTGAAACAAACCATCCATGCCGGTTTTCACCCCCGCTGAGCAATGAAATGTGCATTTCCTGTCAACACATTGCACTGTATATCTCTTTTTGTCAGACCTCTTCACATAAAGCTTGACAAAGCCTTTTAAAGCCTTTTCATTTAACACATCTTTTAACTCTTTCTTCGTACAAAATATGGCTCCAACTTTAATTTCCACATTCTTTGCCTGACCATCCTCGACATCTGCATCGAAATACTCCCATTCATCATCTTTATCTTTATCATCATGATCATTCTTTTCTCCTGCTTGCCTGCAAAAGCGACGACGATAGTTCTCTTCTGCCATATCTAACTCTTTCACAAATTCGGTATCCATATATTCATCCCCACGAGATGAGTTTCCATCTCTGGCATCATCGTCACCAAGTACAACGAGGTCACGGCCCTTGTGCTTGCATGAAAACACTTTCACATCTTCATCGCTCTCAATGCTCCCACATAAATCAATGTTTTCATCATCGCTGCTCAAACACACGACATCTTCAGGGGTTGCTGTTTGTGGCCTTGATTTCTTGCAAAATCATTTTCTGGGATTTTCTAGTGTCTTTCTTTTCCGCTCCAAGTCACCCAACATCGATGTTCCCATTGCATCCCATCTCCTGTCATACAGCATGTCCTCTCCTATTGCCTCTTCATCCTCAGCAATATCATCGTCTATAATTTCATCGATACTCCTGTCATTATTCAACGGATTTCCCACCATCGGATTTTCCAGGCTTCTACTAACCCTTTGTTCTGTACCAAGCTGTGTTGCCTGTGGGGGTGAGCTCACAGTACCATCAATTTCATTCGGTGATGCACCACTATTTCCTACGTTCCCAAGTAACTCAGAATACAGATTTTTTCCACCCTTCAATGTCGAGCTTGCATACAGTGAAATTGGCCACACACCATCTTCACAACATTTCATATTAAGATACTTGAAAGTAGCAAGATCATCCTCATCATTAACATCCAATGCTGGTATATTTCCCTTGCTCTGTGGTGCAATGTATCTCAAATTTAGTTGATATATTTCAGAATATATAAATACCTTTTCCGAAATTTTCTTCTTCAATTCCTCATATCTTATAGCATCTGAGACAAGGATACCTTGCGCCTTTTTACTGCCTTCATAGAAACCAGTCTTAGACCAATCTCCCCCACTAATCAAAGTCATCACATAGCTTGTTCCACCTAAACAAATATCAAATAACTTAGTTATAAAACGTTAAGCTAAGAAAACGAACAAGAACGACAACTTTTTATTCATAATGTTTTTGTTTATGTAAGAGACAACTCACCCATTGCAAAGTCGTCTGATTCCCTCTGGTTTTGGAACCCCAGACGGAACTTGGCAGGATGAAGAGTAAGTTTCGAGAGAATAAGATAGGTATTCAAGTCTGTGGTGGGATTAAATTCAAACAGAAGGAATAATGTCTGCCTTGAGGGAGCGAAAAGGAATGAACATTGAAGAATGAAAAGGAATGAACATTGAAGAAGACATAAATTTCCCAGATCCAAAAAAAATCATTTAATAATATGATTTCATTATTTAACTATTAAGTTTCCCTTAGTATTTAGTATTACCATTAAAAAAAGACATAAAAGGAGGGAAAAAAGACCTTTTTGGAGGTACACGAATTACACCAAATTTGGAGGGAAAATAGACCAGTTAAGGTAGATCAACTCTATAAATCCTAGATTATTTTATCTTTACCTTCAATATAGTCAACCTAGGAGGGAAAAGGTAGCTGCTTTACTACGTTAGCATTTTATCCTTCCATACAATAAAATAATTCCTGACACAAAAGGAAGCCACCTTTTACCTCAAGTACCGCAGAAACCATTTTTTATTTATTGCGTCAGATTTGTGTCAGTTACAAGTACAACGCTTTACATATCCTGTCAGCTATTATTTCTTTTCTTGTTTTCTTCTTTTCTTTCAATCAATTATTTTACAATTCCTGTCAAATTTGTGTCAGATTCTCGTCAGCCATTATTTCATTTTTCTTCTTTTCTTCTTTTATTTTATTCTCTTCTTTTTCCCATTTTCTTTTCCCAGTTACAAGTAAAACCCTTTATTTATTTATCATTTTTCCCATTTTCTTTTCCCTTTCATTTCTGACTTCATATTTCATTTCATTTTCTATTTATAAGAAAAGGTAAACAAATTTTGCAAAACTACCCATTGGGTACCCTTGAAAATAAATATACAAAATGGGTAGTCTTGTTAGATACTACCCTTAAATGGGTATTCTTGTTAATTCCACATATTAATTTTCTGGAATATGTGAGAAATGCGACAGGATGAAATTTGTCGCAAGTTGAGTAGTATATTTGAAATTACGAGCTCAATTTCCCACGATAATCCAATTTGACGTTTAAGGCATTGATCAGGCAGAGGTTATCGCCTTCGATCTCGATATCTGAGATCCCTAGTTGTATTACTTTTGGAATGCCATAACGCATTGAGATCGCTTCATCTAGGATAGGGGAGATATTCCCCAGGGCACCATTGGCCATAGAAATTGGCTGGCCTACATGGTCCTGAATGATGTAGCCGTAAGTAGCAAGTCATTGGGTATTTTTGGATGCATCTGAGTTTAGTTTCATTAGTTTGTATACATTAATGGGTGACTTCGCCCATTTAATGTTCTTTCGTTTTCTTCTAGTTACTAACCCCGTAGTTTTTGGTTTTTCCTTGTTATCTTTTTCTATTTTGGCTTTTCCAGTCTTGTTGTTGTTTCTGGATGAAATTTGTGAGATTCGGTATTGTATTCTTATTTTGGTCTTCGAATATATTTAGGTTTCTCTAGTACCAAATGCTCCACCAACATATTGATAAGGTTTACATTACTTTCAAACTAGATTTGTCCATGATTTCGTTTAGTAATTGTGTTGGGTTTTTGTTATTTGTATCCATGTTGCTAATTAGTTGTTCTATATGTAGGTCAATATTTCGTAGTATATGTTAGGTTTGAGGGCATATAAACAAATTGTGTGTTAAGTTCTACACTATTTGGTTGCACATGATACACTTTAGAGGGACGAGAACATGCCTTTCATATAGTTTTTCTTTGGTTGGTATCCCGTTTTTACCTACTTTTTATATGAAATGTTTAACTTTGGGGGGTATATCAAGTTGCCAGATACACTTTGCATTGGTTTCAGATAGACCTTTGTTTTCATAAATCATGTTTATTGCACTCTTGGTAGAAAACCAGCTATTTCTGTTGTGTTTTCAGTAGAGTCTATCTTCAAATCCATTATTAGGTTGTGCTTTATTTACAATGGTTGTGGTAATATCATTGTCAAAGTGTTTTTGCAATCCTCTATTTTCCAGGTTTTGTCCCGGTTTATATATTGGTCTACTGTTTCTAGTTTGTTTATAAGAGTTGTATCGTTTGCTAGGTTGGCTAGTTTTCCTATTGGGAGCCAGTTATCTTGCCAGAATTTGATAGATCTTCCATTTCCAGTTCCCACTGGAGACCATTTTTGAATTTTGGTATGAGTTTTGTAAGATTACTCTATTGCCAAGAGCACTTTGTGTTCTTTTTCCTTTCATATTCTAATATTAGTTTAGTTTTTTGGTATTTTTCCTGGATGATCTTAACCCATATGTTAGTCGGCTCGACGAGTAGTTTGCAGATTAGTTTCATTTGAAGTACTTTATTCATGTCTTCACTTTTTCTGATTCCTAGTCCTCCCTTACTAGTTGGTTTGCAGATTTCACTCCATCATATGAGAGGTTTGTGGTTATTTTCCTTATTCCAAAAGAAACGTCGGTTGATTGTATCTAGTTTTCTGTGGGTGCTAGCTGGTAGCGTAAAATTTTGCATAATATATCGATCGATAGTGTTGCTTTAATCAGGATTTTCCTTCCTTCTTGTGACAGTGTGTTAGCCTTCCATTTAGTAACTTGGTTTGTTTTTTGTCAATAAGGGACTGGAAAGTGAAACTTATTACCCTTTCATTAATGATAGGGCAGCCAATGTACTTATCAAGGCCGTTGGTGGGTACCACATTGAAAATTTGTTGGATTTGGGATATAGTTGTTTGGTTTGTGTTTTTTGTTACTTGAAATGATGATTTGTGGAAGTTGACTAGTTGACCTGATACTTCGCAGTAGTCATCAATTATTTATTATTATTTTGGAACAACATGTTAGTGGATGAGAAGATGATGATGTCGTCTGCAAATGCTAGGAATGGGATTTTTGTACCTCCTCTGTTAATTTTGATTCCTAAGGGGTTTGTTGTATCTGACGCTGCTTTTTGTAGTTGACGCGAGAGGATTTCTGCTCCTAGAATGAATAGGAAAGAGGATAGGGGGTCGCCTGTCTCAGCCCCCTCTTGGGGAAGAATTGTTCCGTGGGTCCATTGATTACAAGAACAGAGAAGGATACTGTTTGGGTGCATTCCTTAATCCAGTTTGTGAATTTGTTGCAGAAACCAAATTTTTTGAAGGTTTGTAGTAAGAAATTCCAGTCAACTCTGTCATATGCTTTCTCCATATCAAGTTTTAGCACAACCCACCCTTCCTTTCCTTTTTGACTCGGAAGGAGTGGAAAATATTATGTGCAATAAGTACATTGTCTTGGATACTTCTTTCTTGATTAAAGGCTCCTTGAGTGGGTGTATTAGTTTTGAGATTATAGGTTTTAGTCTTTCTGTGAGTATTTTTTATATGATTTTGTAAATTATATTGCATAAATTAATTGGCCTATAGTGGTTGGTTGAGCTTGGGTTATCACATTTGGGTAGTTATGAAGGTATGATTGATTTGTTTGAGTAGTTTTCTAGAATGGAAAAAGCTTTTCACTGCTTTGATAACATCTGGACTTATAATTTCCCAGTATGTTTTATAGAATCCGGATGGCATTCTGTCCGGGCCTGGTGATTTATCTTCTTTAATACCATCGAGTTCTTTTTTGATTTCTTCATTTGTCACATGTTTAGTGAGGTGGTCATTATCCTCTTGGCTTACTTCTATTTGTATTACATTCAGTGTCTCTTCAATTTTTCTCTGATTTATGTGTTGTTTTTTGAATTTGTTTTCAAAGTCCTTTTGGATTTTCTTTTTGACGTTTTCCTGTCCAATGATTTGTGTTCCTTCTATGCTTTTTATTTGCTTAATGTTTTTCCAATTCCTTCTTCATGTGGCAATTCTGTGGAATTAAGTACTTGCTATTGGTGTCTGTTGAGGTGATATGTTTGTGCTTAGCTCTCTGTCCCCAATATTTTTGTTGGAAAGATATAATGCATTCTTTCTTTCTAGTTAGATTTTTTGTTCTACAAAGTTTGCTTGGTTTGGGTTGGTAACCATGGTCTTTTGTTGTTTAATTAGGTCTTATTCCACTTTCTTAAGTTGTTCAAAAATGTTACCAAATCGGGTATTATTCCACTCCTTTATTTTTGTTTTTTGTAGTTGTATTTTTTTGTAAGTATGTACATATGGGTACCTTGGTATCTACATCTCCCTGTTTGTTTATCTAAGTTCGATAGGTCTTTCATTTTAGTCCACATCATTTCAAATTTGAATGGTTGTGAAATGTCAAGTGATATAGGGCAGTGATCCGAGGATATGAAGTCATGATTACGTGTTATCAAATTTGGGTACCATTGTAGAATTTGGTCATTAACCATTACTCTGTCTAATTTCTCTCATATTGTATCTTGTGTATTCCTTGATTTCCGGCATGTGAAAGGGTTTCCTATTGTGGGTATGTCGAGAAAGTCACATGTGTTTTTGAAATTGCTTAATCTGTTGAACCTGTTAGGATTTGGGCTATTGAAATACCCCGTTATATGTTAATATATATATATATATTTGTCAAAAAATGAAACAAAAGCAGAAAAGGGGTCAGGAAAACCCTTGTCTCCTTCGTTTGAGAGCGCCACCATTGAGATCAGCCACCTCCTGCCTTCCTCTCGTCCGTTCAGCTGCTCTTTCCGCCGGTGAGCACGACCCCGGCTGCTGCCTACCACCACCTCCCTTCCCTGGTTCGGACCGCGACGACGAGTTGCTGGTGTGAGGGCTCGTGCTGCTGTGCGGCCATCGTCGAGCTCGGTTCTTCTGCGCAGCCTGTAGAGCGCCGCTGACCTCTGTTCCCCGCTGCTGCTGCACCTCCGGCGATGAGAAGCCCATTTCCGACGACGAAGGCACGACCGCCGACGAGGTATTGTAGATGTTGCATTGGTTTTGAGCAGCACTACTCAATCTGATTTTTGGGGTGCTAGATTAGTAGTTAATTGATTTTCAATTATGGGCATATTTAGTTTGAGATTGAAGGGAGTTGTGAGCAACTAGAAATTTTTGATTTGGCTAAGGATTGGTAAGTGATTCTGGGTGTGTGATTTCAGTTTTTGTTGGTCAAACTAAATCAAGCTTTGACTTGGTTATTTAGGGGTATAAACTAGGACTAATACTCTTGTTTAGGAACACCTTTGGGCTGCGTATACACTTGATTGGCGGCTGGATACTTCAGATTCTAAAGTAAAGGTTATTGACTCTAGCTTGCGGAGTTGGTGACGTCTAGGGCCGTTGTCACTAATTCAAGGCAAGATGATTCTTGCTCATACTCAATATATATATATTTTTAATATAATTAATTCGTATTATAATGTTCAGTAATTGATTATACACTTATCGGTTATATGGATTGAGACTAGTAGTTGTAGATTTGGAATTGTTGAATGTTGTCGTTGGTTGATTGTTGTCTTATATGGTGAATAATGTTGGATCATTATTGTTGTTGGTTATTGTTTGATGAGTGTTGATTTTTCGGTTATAAGGAGGGCATGACTCCTTATAACTGGGACGACGTGATGATAACCTCACCGACCGCGTAGAGGGTGTGACCTTGCGTTGGTTTAAGGCCAAATCAGATGGTTGAAAGTCCCATCTTAAGTTTGTTCTTGGATATTGTGAGTAGCTAGAATAATGATAGTATGTTGTTTATATGGTTGAGATTTTGACTAGTTGGACATAGTTGGTGTTATAGCGGAGCCTGGATGTTTAAGTTAAAGTTATAAGTTCGTATCGGTTTATATAAGGTTTAACTGTCAAGATTTGCCTGTTGGAATTTAAAAAAAGTATATATAAAACTGTTGCTATTTATTCCTATCTTTTTGGATGATTCTTGCTAGTCTTTCACTAGACTAACCCCCTCGGGTTTCTGTTTCCGTGGTAGGCTGGTGGTTCGGGTCCACCAGTCAACATGTCTTCTCAGGTTCAGCAGCAGCAAGGGGGTCTCTGATCACAGTTCGTCTTTCCAGTTAGAGACTTAGTACTTTAAATCAGATTTGAATATTTTGTACCAGTTGGAGTTGTTTTTGATGTGGTTTGATATTTTGAACTTGATGTATGTTTTTTTTAATGACGATAACTTCTTGCATATTTGGAAATGTTTTGGGTTTCTCTTTTCTAAAAGCCTTATAGACTTTCGGGTCTACGACACTGTGGTACCTCTGTTTTGGGGTGTTACAGAAATTTGTATCAGAGAAATCGTGTGATCGGGGACCCTTGCTGTTACTCGTAAGTCAGTTTTGTGTTTGATAAGTTTTATCTGTGATGTTTAGTACTGATGAGTAATTACATTCAGTATGCCTCCGAAAGTGGGTAGTGTTAGAGGTCGAGGGAGTGGGCGAGGAAGAGGACGAGGCCCTCGGGCTTATCCTCATGGGGTAGATACAGGTAGTCAAGTAGCGGATGATTCTGTAGGAAGTCAGTATAATCCAGCGGAAGTTTCACCAGGGGCCGCTCATGCGAGCATTAACCCATGAACTTTGGTTATGCTGCAACAGATGGTGACTCAAGCTGTACGGGCAGCTATGGCACAAGTACCGCCACAATAGCAGCCAGCGCAGGTTACTCATCCAGATCATGTTGGGCAACGACAAAATGAACCTCAAGTAGTGCAAGAGGGGTTTAGTAGATACGTGGAAGTTGTGGCTAGATTGAAGCCTCCTACTTTTGATGGTTCTATCGAACCTGCTACTGTGACATTCTGGTTGAATCGATTTGATAAGTTATTGAAGGGTGTTTGATGTCCGGAGAGTGAGAAGGTGACGATTGCTGCTTATTACCTTATTGATGATGCTAGTGACTGGTGGGACATTGCTCAACCAACTGACCATGAGGCTTCATGGGGAGAGTTCCGAGCTAAGCTAGAAGACATATACTTTCCAGAGGCGTTAAGGGATGCCAAACTGCATGAGTTTCAGTATCCAGAGAATGAAGGACTGAAGGTGCATCAACTGGCTGTGAAGTTTAATAAGCTGCTGAAGTATACAACCTCTATCGTAAAGGATGAGAAGGATAAGATCAAGAACTTCCATAGATGGTTGTATCCTGAGATAAAGCCTCTAATGGCGAGACACAGTTGTACAACACTTGAGCAGTTTATTGATGAGTGCTTGACTATGGAGGCTGCTATTGATGATTCCAATAAGATCATTGATGCTCGAGCTGGGAAAAAGCAGAAGACTCAGATTACACCAGGAGGAGTTGGATCCCACAATAACAGTTTCAATGGTTTCAAGAAACCTTTCTCTACTCCTAGGAGTACCCCAAACAATGGGCCGGCCAAGATGGCTCAGAGTGGTGGTTCACAGATGTTAGTGAGTTATCACCAGTCAGGGGGTCAGCAAGGGATGACAAGGGGTGCACCACGTTGCTTAAGTTGCGGTGATCCTAATCATAAGAAGGTAGATTTTACTAAAGCACCCCAGACTTGTTACACGTGCCGGAGAGTTGGACACATTAAAGATTTCTGCAGACAGGGGGTAATTTCAGTTCAATCTCAAGCATCTTCTCCAACTTACCGTCCAACTCCGAATCAGAACCGTCCGACACAGTCACAGTCTCAGCAGAACAACATGGGAAACAAGGGCAAGGCACCAATGGGTGGAACCCCGACATCGCGAGTCTACGAGATGAGGAGAGTTGAGGAGCAGAATGCGCCTGTGACTATAGGTACGATTTTTATTCGGTCTGAGCCGATCCGTTTATTGTTTGATTCAGGTGCTACTCTATCTTTTGTTGATGATAGTTGCATTGATAGACTTGGACTAGTATGTGATCTGGAGTGTGAACCTTTTGTGGTTGGATTGCCTAACGGTGATAAATTGGTCGGGACCAGGGGACTTAGAAATTGTGATACCCCGTAATTCTGTAAGGATTATTCTGGGAATTTTTGGAATTTTCCCGAACACCCGTTTAGTACGTCGGATTTAATTTAGAAAGTCGGAGACATTCTGTAATGTGCTCTGTATCTGTAATATTTTTCTCAGTGAAGAATTATACAGTTAAGGCCTGTTGGAAGTCTATACTCGTTCGTGTACGACTTTTGTTATCGCAAGTTAAGATTATACCAAATCTCTACCCAATTGGTTATTGCCCAAGAGGTGCAAATGGATTAACCATGGGTTAATACCAAGGGCACAATTGGAAGGCTTTTTGGCTCCCAACAAGCCTCATCTTTGCCTATAAATAGAGGGCATGGGTGAAGCTAGAAAGGGTGTAAAAAAAATGCCATTACGCTGTCCATTTCTCGTCTCTCAAAAATGCTCCCAAAGAAAAACGCTCTCTCTCTCGGAAAGCTTTCGTGGATTGTTGGAGGCTCGTTTGGTGTCGTTCTCGGTGGCCAAAGGAGACTTGGAAGGCCCTTAGAAGCCTAGAAGCCAAGCAAGGCGAAAGGCGAACCAAATCGAGCGTCGCGGGTAAGATTTCTCGTCCGTTTTTAAGTTTTTGTTCAGCGACGGCGACCGTCGCCAGGGAGACGGCGACCGCCGCCAGGAACGGCGACCGCCGCCAGGGAGACGGCGACCGCCGCCAGGAACGGCAACCGCCGCCAGGGAGACGGCGACCGCCGCCAGGAACGGCGACCGCCGTGTTGTGGACATCGACCGCCGTGTTGGGGACGGCGACCGCCGTGTTATGGCCGGCGACCGCCGTGAAGCTCTTGGTGTCGCCGTGGAGGAAGCCGATGAGCGGCGCCCGCCGTGCTTGAGATGGCGACCGCCGTGATGGTGGCGGCGCCCGCCGTGATGGTGGCGGCGCCCGCCGTGATTGTTTGGTGGCCGGCCGTGAAGGGTTGTTGCCCGGGAGTTATGCGTTGGCTTCCGAGACCTTCGATCGGGTCTCGTATCCTGCGATTCCTTTCGTTCTTTCGTATATTCGTACTTTTGTTTGTCGAATCTAACCTAGGGTTCCTTTTTGGGTCGACTCGAAGGTGTTTATGCTAGTGGAGCTATACGCGTGTCGAGCCCGGAATTCCGTCGTCGTTAGGGTTCGTTCAAACTCTGCGGATTCAGGCAAGTGGCGGTTCGCTCTTGCTCATCGTTCCATATTTATATTAATTATCAGCTGTTTATCTGAGTAATTAATTTGGAATGATTATCTGTGTTTGTCTGGAAAAGGTTTTATAAACTGTTTTGGAAAATCATATAATAGGTTGTATTTCTGCTAGAACGACGCTATTATCTGTGATCGCCTTCCGGGCATTTATGTGGATTAATAGGAAAACTAATCCAAGTAAGGATTAGCTGTTTCTATTATCTCTTTGTTTAAGTCGTTTGCCTCGATGGCTTTAATGTGAATAATTGCTGTGTTAGACTGTTTAGTTACGCGAGTGTTTGTAGGAACGCTAATCCAAGTAAGGATTAGTCGTTTCTTTATAACTTAATGTGCGTAGGAACGTTAATCCAAGTAAGGATTAGTCGTTTCTTTATAATTTAATATTCGTGGGAACGCTAATCCAAGTAAGGATTTGTCGTTTTTTTAAATCATAATATTCCTCGGGGTTATTGCCGAATAATTTAAGGGTCATGACCTATGCTTCTTATCCACATGTAAGGATCTGAAGTGTTTTAAGCGCCTTGCTAGCGCCAGTGGATGAGCTTAATTGCAGTCCTGTGTTTTAAGCACTTAGCTAGTGCATTGGGGTGGACGTAACTGTCACCCTGTAAAATAAATTGTAAGCGATGTGGCAGTGCAATCAGGGTGAACGTAAGATCACCCGGTGTCATCATAACTTCCGTGTTCTCGGAATAATATTAAAAGCCTCAACACTGTGTGTGTGTGTGTGTGTGTTGTAATTTAATAAGATAAGTGCAATTAAGCACATATTTAAACTGTAAGCGCTGTATAGTGCAATCAGGGTGAACGTAAGGTCACCCGGTGTATTAATAATGCCGTTGTTACTCGGCATAATGATGTTAAGTCCCGCGTGTGTGTTGTGTGTGTTTTAATTTGGGTTGACGTAATTGTCACCCTGTGATTTAAGCCTTGTTGTCGCTCTTAATAACATTAACGTGTTTCAGTAATGTGTGTTTTGTAATTAAATAAGATATGTGCCCGAGTGCACATGATTAATAAACCTTGGGCGAGTAGTGCAGCTAAGTTATAGTGCAGCTAGGAAAACTCGTCTTGACTTTGATCATAGTACGTTCTCTTTTCGATCTGGATTCGCTGTATGCGATGAGGTTGGTCGTGAACCGAAGCATCTTAGTCAGTTCTTAAATCGTTATGTGGTTCTGTAAGGTCTCGACTTGAATATAGTACATTCTCTTTCCGATCTGGATTCGCTGTATGCGATGAGGTTGGTCGTGAACCGAAGCATCTCAGTCAACTTTTAAATCATTGTTGTTTGATTCTGTTAAATATTCCAGATTTATCATATTTCCTTAAAGACTCAATCTCTTGGAGTCTCTTTTTGAGTCGATTTCTGTGAAGATGAAGTCTTCCAGAATCTTCTCTCATGCATACCTCTTGTTGTTATTCCGTGAAACTGCCGGGTTATGTATTGTCCCTTCGGTTATTATTCGAGGGACAATGATAGTAAACGGTTACGATCACTCGAACCACTCTGCTTTTTACCCTTGCTAGTCTATTCAAGTAGACTAACCCACGAACATTGTTCTCCGCATGTGGGCTGGTGTCATCCGTTCGATTCGGCACATCAGATGGAGTGTAGATGAGAAGACTAGAAGGACTATGGAGTCGACGGTGGTTTTTCCGATGTTTTAATAATTTCTTTTAATCAGGTTGAGATCCTTGGGCAGGTGATCATTACGATCACAACCTTTTTTGTAATATCTTTTAAAAGTTTTCCGCTGTGCCTTGTTTAAGATTTCCGTTGTAATTTATTTAAACTCTGTGTTTGTCCTATTCGGGATTGGGATGTAATCCCGGGACTCGTGTTTTATGTAAATAAGGTTATCATTTTGTATCATTGTATTTAATGAATTGTATTTAAACGGTAAAGCCTTGGGTGATCTCGGTAAGGAACACTGGGGTCACTGGCGGTAATACCTTTCCAAAAGGGTTAAGTTTTGGGGGTGTTACAGTTGTGGTATCAGAGCCAAAGGTTGTTTGAAAACGGGTTTGGGATTTTTATAAATCATTTATCCGTTTTTGAAAATGCTTTAAGAAGGGCTCTGAATTTTCAAAGTGAAAAGAGTTTGAAAACACTGTTCATAGTCCTGTCTTCTATATGGTCTGATATAGTAAGTTTGCTTCTATATCTAGAAAGACTAATTCCTTCCCCGTTACCCCGTATGATATGGGTGCATTCTATTCTCTTCAGAGGAACCGGGAGAAGCCAAGGTGGTTTCGCTATACCCAATAAGGCTTGAATTCCCAGTTCTCTCATTATGAGTTAAGGTTGTAGAACCTAGTAACTCGGTTTGAGTTCATCAATAGAAATTACCAAGTTGATCTATTCTAAGTTAATTTTATTACAATAAGTATATCAGAAGATACTAACGTGATAAAATCCTTGGAATTTGATCGATAAACAGATGGTGAATACAAGGAACGTTATCCGTGCTGGTGTTGGGCCGAGTAATGACCCCATACCAAATGCAAGGAATGTTGCAGACTCAACAGGAGAGCGTGAGTCTATCTTTAACAATAACCAGGGAGGCAATGGCCAAGCTCAGGCCAACGCTCCGATGATGTTTGATGCTGCAGCAGTGGAGGCAATTCGAGGAATTGTCATGCAGGCAATCACAGATGTTATGCGACCAGTTGCACCACAAGTACAAGGTGGTCCAGTTCCTCAGGCTATTCCTGAAGTCGAGGAGTCAGTGGAGCAAGTACCTCAGATCAATGTTGTCAGAAATAGAGGAACTTACGGGCAAACATTAAAAGCCGTGAGTTCAATGAGGCCTGACAACTATGACGGTACTGGAGAACCAGTTAGGGTGACATATTGGTTCTCGCATATGGAGCGTTTGCTCCGGAACATTAATTGCACTGAGGCTGGAAAAGTGCATATCGCCTCTCTTCAACTCAAGGATGTGGCTAGCGAATGGTGGGAGAGCACCGGTCTGGCAGATCATCCCGAGCTGAATTGGAGCATGTTTAAAACCAAGATGGCCGATCGTTTCTTTTCCCGAGCTATGATGGAGGAGAAGCATAAGGAATTTCTGTACCCGCAGACTGATGGGTTAAAGGTGACTGAGCTCGCAGCTAAGTTCAATCACTTGATGCAGTACGCTGGACCTGAGGTGTCAACCGAGGAGCAGAAGATCTGGTACTTCCATGGATGGATGAATCCAGAGATCAAGCCTCTAATGTTGCATCATGGCTGTACTACGTTAGAACAATATGTGGATGCAACCTATAAGACGGAAGTCACATTGGAGGAGTCTGCCTTTAAGAGGGAGAAGCAAGTTAAGGGAAAGGGTGGGCAACAGGATCGCCAAGTTGGTTCATTCAAACGACCGGCATCGCCTACCAAGTTTGAAAGGTCTGGTCGTGCTAAGACCGAGACAACTCAGTCAGACTCTGCCAGAGGCTCAGGTTGGAGCAGCAGAGCAATCCAGTGCCACAATTGTGGTGAAGAAGGGCATAAAAGTTTTGTTTGCCAAAAGGACAAGAGGATGTGTCATAATTGTGGAAGGGAAGGCCACATAAAAACATACTGCAGACTGAAGGGTCAGGGACCAATGCAGTCTTATCAGGCATCAAATGTTGGAGGTGGACAGAACCCAAGGCCAGTGGTATCCACTCCTGAGCAGTCTATGGCTCGTAATAAAGGCAAAGTGCCTATGGGGTCTTCAGGCCAAGGGCAACGACTCTTCATAATGAGTCAAGCCAACGGAGAAGAACCCTGATCCATTAAGTTGTAATTGTGTTAAGACTTTCTTTAAGATTAAGGAGTAATGACGTGTGTCGGCAATCTCCGTGGTGTTAAGATCTGCCTGATCGACTTTTGTCAATTAATGTAATGTTTGGAGGTTAATGAAGTGTTTCCGTGTTTTGGAAAATTTCTGAATGTGTTATCATTGCGAATTAGTTGTTCATACGAAACCTCGTAAGTGTCGAGAACAGCTTATGCCAAGTAAGGATAAGGACTGTCGGACTTATGATGGTGGAGTTTTGTGGATAACTTAGATGTTCGTTCCCTTGTGGTTAATCCCAGGGTCGACTCTGTTGTTTAAATCTAAATCCACTCCTAAGATTCTTCTTCATACATAGAGTACGTCATCTATAAGATCGGATGCAGCTCTTTGAGGAAGATTAAGTTGTGGAGCGGTCATGTTAAGAGGAAAGGTTGCAGTTAAGGATATGTTGATGATCCCGATGTATTAAAGATTCAGTAAGGAGAATTGTCTATATACATCTAAGGAGTACTATGGTAAGCGTTATCTCATACGCTGAGTTCTTCCGAGATTTCTTAAGGAAAGGGAATGAACTTGTAGAGTTTTGTTCGGAGAGATCAGGAGCTATCTCTCATGCGTGAGTTTGTGCCATAAGCATTAAGGCGGATGAATCATTTTCAGAATGATATCCTAAGGAATTAAGAATAATATCTCGTGTGATCCATTTCAAGGATGAAGTGATTAAGGATGGTGGATCCAGGTGGTGAGATTGGTGTTGAGGTAGTATCCTCATTGGCTTAATGCAAGTTTCGGGGTCGAAACTTATTTTAAGGGGGAGGTGATGTGATACCCCATAATTCTGTAAGGATTATTCTGGGAATTTTTGGAATTTTCCCGAACACCCGTTTAGTACGTCGGATTTAATTCAGAAAGTCGGAGACATTCTGTAATGTGCTCTGTATCTGTAATATTTTTCTCAGTGAAGAATTATACAGTTAAGGCCTGTTGGAAGTCTATACTCGTTCGTGTATGACTTTTGTTATCACAAGTTAAGATTATACCAAATCTCTACCCAATTGATTATTGCCCAAGAGGTGCAAATGGATTAACCATGGGTTAATACCCAAGGGCACAATTGGAAGGCTTTTTGGCTCCCAACAAGCCTCATCTTTGCCTATAAATAGAGGGCATGGGTGAAGCTAGAAAGGGTGTAAAAAAACGCCATTATGCTGTCCATTTCTCGTCTCTCAAAAACGCTCCCAAAGAAAAATGCTCTCTCTCTCGGAAAGCTCTCGTGGATCGTTGGAGGCTCGTTTGGTGTCGTTCTCGGTGGCCAAAGGAGACTTGGAAGGCCTTAGAAGCCTAGAAGCCAAGCAAGGCGAAAGGCGAACCAAATCGAGCGTTGCGGGTAAGATTTCTCATCCGTTTTTAAGTTTCTGTTCAGCGACGGTGACCGCCGCCAGGGAGACGGCGACCGCCGCCAGGAACGACGACCGCCGCTAGGAACGGCGATCGCCGTGTTGTGGATGGCGACCGCCGTGTTGGGGACGGCGACCGCCGTGTTGTGGCCAGCGACCGCCGTGAAGCTCTTGGTGTCGCCGTGGAGGAAGCCGATGAGCGGCGCCCGCCGTGCTTGAGACGGCGACCGCCGTGATGGTGGCGGCGCCCGCCGTGATGGTGGCGGCGCCCGATGCAATTGTTTGGTGGCCGGCCGTGAAGGGTTGTTGCCCGGGAGTTGTGCGTTGGCTTCCGAGACCTTCGATCGGGTCTCGTATCCTGCGATTCCTTTCGTCCTTTCGTACTTTTGTTTGTCGAATCTAACCTAGGGTTCCTTTTTGGGTCGACTCGAAGGTGTTTATGCTAGTGGAGCTATACGCGTGTCGAGCCCGGAATTCCGTCGTCGTTAGGCTTCGTTCAAACTCTGCGGATTCAGGCAAGTGGCGGTTCGCTCTTGCTCATCGTTCCATATTTACATTAATTATCAGCTGTTTATCTGAGTAATTAATTTGGAATGATTATCTGTGTTTGTCTGGAAAAGGTTTTATAAACTGTTTTGGAAAATCATATAATAGGTTGTATTTCTGCTAGAACGACGCTATTATCTATGATCGCCTTTCGGGCATTTATGTGGATTAATAGGAAAACTAATCCAAGTAAGGATTAGCTGTTTCTATTATCTCTTTGTTTAAGTCGTTTGCCTCGATGGCTTTAATGTGAATAATTGCTGTGTTAGACTGTTTAGTTACGCGAGTGTTTATAGGAACGCTAATCCAAGTAAGGATTAGTCGTTTCTTTATAACTTAATGTGCGTAGGAACGTTAATCCAAGTAAGGATTAGTCGTTTCTTTATAATTTAATATTTGTGGGAACGCTAATCCAAGTAAGGATTTGTCGTTTTTTTAAATCATAATATTCCTTGGGGTTATTGCCGAATAATTTAAGGGTCATGACCTATGCTTCTTATCCACATGTAAGGATCTGAAGTGTTTTAAGCGCCTTGCTAGCGCCAATGGATGAGCTTAATTACAGTCCTGTGTTTTAAGCACTTAGCTAGTGCATTGGGGTGGACGTAACTGTCACCCTGTAAAATAAATTGTAAGCGCTGTGGCAGTGCAATCATGGTGAACGTAAGATCACCCGGTGTCATCATAACTTCCGTGTTCTCAGAATAATATTAAAAGCCTCAACACTGTGTGTGTGTGTGTGTGTGTTGTAATTTAATAAGATAAGTGCAGTTAAGCACATATTTAAACTGTAAGCGCTGTATAGTGCAATCAGGGTGAACGTAAGGTCACCCGGTGTATTAATAACGCCGTTGTTACTCGGCATAATGATGTTAAGTCCCGCGTGTGTGTTTTAATTTGGGTTGACGTAATTGTCACCCTGTGATTTAAGCCTTGTTGTCGCTCTTAATAACATTAACGTGTTTCAGTAATGTGTGTTTTGTAATTAAATAAGATATGTGCCCGAGTGCACATGATTAATAAACCTTGGGCGAGTAGTGCAGCTAAGTTATAGTGCAGCTAGGAAAACTCGTCTTGACTTTAATCATAGTACGTTCTCTTTCCGATCTGGATTCGCTGTATGCGATGAGGTTGGTCGTGAACCGAAGCATCTTAGTCAGTTCTTAAATCGTTATGTGGTTCTGTAAGGTCTCGACTTGAATGTAGTACGTTCTCTTTCCGATCTGGATTCGCTGTATGCGATGAGGTTGGTCGTGAACCGAAGCATCTCAGTCAACTTTTAAATCATTGTTGTTTGATTCTGTTAAATATTCCAGATTTGTCATATTTCCTTAAAGACTCAATCTCTTGGAGTCTCTTTTCGAGTCGATTTCTGTGAAGATGAAGTCTTCCAAAATCTTCTCTCATGCATACCTCTTGTTATTATTCCGTGAAAGTACCAGGTTATGTATCATCCCTTCGGTTATTATTCGAGGGACAATGATAGTAAACGGTTACGATCACTCGAACCACTCTGCTTTTTACCCTTGCTAGTCTATTCAAGTAGACTAACCCACGAACATTGTTCTCCGCATGTGGGCTGGTGTCATCCGTTCGATTCGGCACATCAGATGGAGTGTAGATGAGAAGACTAGAAGGACTATGGAGTCGACGGTGGTTTTTCCGATGTTTTAATAATTTCTTTTAATCAGGTTGAGATCCTTGGGCAGGTGATCATTACGATCACAACCTTTTTTGTAATATCTTTTAAAAGTTTTCCGCTGTGCCTTGTTTAAGATTTCCGTTGTAATTTATTTAAACTCTGTGTTTGTCCTATTCGGGATTGGGATGTAATCCCGGGACTCGTGTTTTATGTAAATAAGGTTATCATTTTGTATCATTGTATTTAATGAATTGTATTTAAACGGTAAAGCCTTGGGTGATCTCGGTAAGGAACACTGGGGTCACTGGCGGTAATACCTTTACAAAAGGGTTAAGTTTTGGGGGTGTTACAGAAACTTTCTGATCGTCATAGGTGGTCGGGAGTGGGCGGTTGACCTTATAGCTATCGGTATGTTGCACTATGATATTATCCTAGGTATGGATTGGCTCTCTCGCCATGGTGCCATTCTTGATTTTAAGAAAAAGACTGTAACCCTTACTGTTGAGAAGGTCTCAATGCACATTTTCGAGGGCTATGATCCTAGAGACTCTGGCAGAATCATTAGTGCGATGATAGATGCGAAACTATTAAGACAAGGTTGTGCCGGTTATGTGTGTTATGCCTTAGAGGAGATGAAGTACGAAGTAAAGTTGGATGATATTCCCATCGCTCGGGAATACCCAGATGTATTTCCTGAGAAACTGCTAGGGCTAGCATCGAGACGTGATATCGATTTCACTATTGAATTGGAACCGGGAACTGCCCCGATTTCTTGAGCTCCATACCAGATGACACCGATAGAAATGCTAGAATTGAGAAAATAGTTAGAGGAACTGGTTGAGTTAGGCTTTGTTAGGCCAAGTGCATCTCCATGGGGTGCGCCTGTGTTGTTTGTTAAGAAGAAGGATGGTTCCCTTCGACTTTGCATCGACTATAGGGAGTTGAATAAGGTGACTGTCAAGAATAAGTATCCACTCCCTCGTATTGATGACTTGTTGGACCAATTGCGAGGAGCTACAGTATTTTCGAAGATTGACTTGAGATCAGGGTATCATCAGCTTAGGATTCGAGATGAGGATATTCACAAGACTGCCTTCAGAATAAGGTACGGCCACTATGAATTTGTGGTGATGCCATTCGGATTGACTAATGCTCCAGCGGTCTTCATGGACTTAATGAACCGATGTTTTAGAGAGTACTTGGATCGTTTTGTAGTGGTTTTCATTGACGATATTTTAGTGTACTCTCGGAGTAAGGAGGACCACAAGACTCACCTCAGAGCTGTACTTGAGGTGTTGAGGCGACAAAAACTATTTGCAAAGCTGTCAAAATGTGTCTTTTGGTACCTAAGGTAGCATTTCTTGGCCATGTGATCTCCAACGAAGGTGTGATGGTAGATCCGCAAAAAACAGAAACAGTAGCAAATTTGAAACAACCTCAGAATGTTAAGGAAGTTAGGAGTTTTCTCGGACTGGCAAGTTACTACAGGCTGTTTGTGGAGGGATTTTCTAAGATTGCTCAACCGCTAACCAATCTGTTACGTAAGACTAAGAAGTTTGAATGGGACGGGAGGTGTCAGGAGAGTTTCGAAGAACTCAAGAGGCGTTTGACTAGTGCGCCTGTGTTAGCGCTACTGTAGGGAACAGAAGGGTTTGCCATCTACAATGATGCTTCTAAGCAAGGTCTGGGTTGCGTTCTAATGCAGAATGAGAAGGTTATTGCATACGCATCTTTCCAGCTTAAACCGTATGAAGCCAATTATTCTACCCACGATCTTGAGCTTGCAACTATAGTCTTTGCTCTAAAGATTTGGCAACATTTCCTGTATGGGGCAAGTTGTCCAATTTTCACTGATCACAAGAGTCTGAAGTATATCTTTACTTAGAGAGAACTGAATATGAGACAGAGGCGGTGGTTAGAGCTGATTAAGGATTATGATGTAGACATACTCTATCACCCAGGAAAGGCCAACGTGGTAGCAGACGCCTTGAGTAGGAAGTCAACTCCAGAGCATATGGTTGCTTGCCTGACAGTTCAGTCGGAACTACAACAAGAGTTAATGAGGAATGAAATTGAAATTTGGTTTGGGAAGGAACGGACGTAGCTGAATGTGATGGAAATCCACTCAACACTGATAGAGGCGATCAAGGAGAAACAACCTCAGGACCCAATGTTGAGTAAGATATGCAATGAGATTGCTCGGGGAAAGGCGCCAGGATTTCTTATTCATGAGGATGGGATATTGATATTTCATAATCGATTATGTATGCCAACTGACAAGGAGCTCAGAGAGTTGATTCTCAAGGAAGGTCACTCTTCGGCATATTCTGTACATCCTGGAGCCAGTAAGATGTACAAGGATTTGAGACGGAGTTATTGGTGGAGTGACATGAAGCAAGAAGTTGCTGAGTACATGTCGAGGTGTTTGACATGTCAACAAGTTAAGATTGAGCACCAGAGACCAGCTGGAGAACTACAATCGCTTCATATCCCTGAATGGAAGTGGGAGGACATCACAATGGACTTTGTTGTTGGTCTTCCTAGATCACGAAAAGGAAACGATGCTATATGGGTCATTGTGGATCGGTTAACGAAGTCTTCACATTTTGTACCCATCAAGATTACTTGGGACCCAGAAAGGTTAGCCAAATTATTCTTGAGGGAGATAGTTAGATTGCATGGTGTTCCCAAGACTATTGTGTCTGACAGAGATGGACGATTTGTGTCTCGTTTTTGGAAGTCCTTGCACGCAGCAATGGGGACGCAACTAAGATTCAGCACATCCTTTCATCCTCAAACTGATGGTCAGTTAGAAAGAACAATCCAAACTTTGGAGGATATGCTTCGAGCTTGCGCCTTGGAGTGGCCAAGAAATTGGAAAGACAATCTGCATCTGGTGGAGTTTACGTACAACAATAGTTGGCATGCGTCGATTCAGATGGTACCTTACGAGGCTCTGTATGGTCATCGGTGTAGATCGCCACTATGTTGGGACGATATGGCCGATGCCGTTCTAGTTGCTCCCGAATTTTTGCAGAAGACTAAGGACGACATTGTGGTGATTCGTCAAAGATTGTGGTCAGCTCAGAGTCGACAGAAGTCGTATGTAGATATTCGTAGATGACCCTTAGAATTCAATGTTGGGGACCACGTGTTTGTTAAAGTCTCACCGACTAAAAGAGTGTTCAGATTTGGGAAACGAGGGAAGTTGAGTCGTTATGTTGGTCCCTTCGAAGTTCTGAAGAGAGTTGGTGTTGTAGCTTACCGATTAGCGTTACCGCCGAGAATGAGTGGAATGCATGATGTGTTTCATGTGTCACAGTTGAGAAAATACGTGTATCACCCGACTCATGTTCTGAAGTTTGAGGAGATAGAATTTCAACCTGATGGCACATTTGAAATATCACTTGTAAAAGTTCTTGTTGTTGAACAAAAGAAGTTAAGGAATAAGGTCATTTCCTTGGTGAAAGTCTTATGGTCTAAGCACGGTACGACGGAAGAGACATGGGAACTGGAGTCGGTCATGAGAGATCGATACCCGAACCTATTTTGATCTTAGTTTCGAGGACGAAACTCCTATAAGAGGGAAGAATGAAATACCCCATTATATGTTAAAATATATATATATTTGTCCAAAAAAAATGAAACAAAAGCAGAAAAGGGGTCAGGAAAACCCTTGTCTCCTTCGTTTGAGAGCGCCACCATTGAGCTCAGCCACCTCTTGCCTTCCTCTCGTTCGTTCAGCTGCTCTTTCCGCTGGTGAGCACGACCCCGACTGCTGCCTACCACCACCTCCCTTCCCTGGTTCAAACCGCGACGACGAGCTGCTGGTGCGAGGGCTCGTGCTGCTGTGCGGCCATCGTCGAGCTCGGTTCTTCTGCGCAGTCTGTAGAGCGCCGCTGACCTCTGTTCCCCCGCTGCTGCTGCACCTCCGGCGACGAGAAGCCCATTTCCGGCGACGAAGGCACGGCCGTCGATGAGGTATTATAGTTGTTGCGTTGGTTTTGAGCAGCACTATTCAATCTGATATTTGGGGTGCTAGATTAGTAGTTAATTGATTTTCAATTATGGGCAGATTTAGTTTGAGATTGAAGGGAGTTGTGAGCAACCAGAAATTTCTGATTTGGCTAAGGATTGGTAAGTGGTTCTGGGTGTGTGATTTCAACTTTTGTAGGTCAAACTAAATCAAGCTTTGACTTGGTTATTTAGGGGTATAAACTAGGACTAATACTCTTGTTTAGGAACACCTCTGGGCTGCGTATGCACTTGATTGGCGGCTGGATACTTCGGATTCTAATGTAAAGGTTATTGACTCTAGCTTGCGGAGTAGGTGACATCTAGGGCCGTTGTCACTAATTCAAGGCAAGATGATTCTTGCTCATACTCACTGTATATATATATATATATATATATATATATATATATATATATATATATATATATATATATATATATTTTTTAATATAATTAATTGGTATTATAATGTTCAGTAATTGATTATACACTTATCGGTTATATGGATCGAGACTAGTAATTGTAGATTTGGAATTGTTGAATGTTGTCGTTGGTTGATTGTTGTCTCGTATGGTGATTAATGTTGGATCATTATTGTTGTTGGTTATTTTTTGATGAGTGTTGATTTTTCGGTTATAAGGAGGGCATGACTCCTTATAATAACTGGGCTGGCGTGATTATAGCCTCACCGACCGCGTAGAGGGTGTGACCTTGCATTGGTTTAAGGCCAAATCAGATGGTTGAAAGTCCCATCTTAAGTTTGTTCTTGGATAGTGTGAGTAGCTAGAATAATGATAGTATGTTGTTTATATGGTTGAGATTTGGACTAGTTGGACATAGTTGGTGTTATAGCGGAGGCTGGATGTTTAAGTTAAAGTTATAAGTTCATATCGGTTTATATAAGGTTTAAATGTCAAGATTTGCCTGTTGGAATTTAAAAAAAAAATATATAAAACTGTTGCTATTTATTCCTATCTTTTTGGATGATTCTTGCTAGTCTTTCACTAGACTAACCCCCTCGGGTTTCTGTTTTCGTGGTTGGCTGGTGGTTCGGGTCCACCAGTCAACATGTCTTCTCAGGTTCAGCAGCAGCAAGGGGGTCTCTGATCACAGTTCGTCTTTCTAGTTAGAGACTTAGTACTTTAAATCGGATTTGAATATTTTGTACTAGTTGGAGTTGTTTTTGATGTGGTTTGATATTTCAAACTTGATGTATGTTTTTTTTAATGTTGATAACTTCTTGCATATTTGGAAATGTTTTGGGTTTCTCTTTTCTAAATGCCTTATAGACTTTCGGGTCTACGGCACTGTGATACCTCCGTTTTGGGGTATTACAACTATTTCCTCCTTTTTTCTCTTGTGCGTTTTGGATCTCGTTTAGGTCACCTATCAATACGCATGGTTTGTTGATTGTTGTAATGTAGTTTTGGAGGTTAGGCCAAAATTCTGGCTTATCTTTTTCTTGGAGGGTGCATATGCAAATATAATCATACCTTCTCTATCATGTTCAAAATCCTTAAAGCAGAAACTTATGAATCGTTTTTCAATAGTGTGTATTTGGAGTGTTTCATTTTTTAATTGGTGGTCTTTCCATAGAACAATGACTCCCCTAGTGAGGCCCATTGTCGGGGAGACTGTAATATTGTCAAAGCCAGCATTTTCCATCTCTTTTCATATGGTACTTTATCCGTTTTGGTTTTGACTAGTGTCATTATTTGGATGTAGTTGATTTTGCAAAAAAATATCTATGTCAGTCCAGACATGTTTCTTGCCTTTACCTCTGATATTCCATATGCATATCTTCATTGATAATTGTGTAGGGGTGGGTAATTAGCTATATTTGTGCTAATTGACAGGTTGCCGACTACGTTTTCATTAAGGCATCGAGTGCGTTTTATTTCTTTGTTTGTTATCTAGTTTAGTTCATTACGATATTTATCTGTATCATCCATTTGTTGTTACGCATTTTTAGGAGTACTACTGTTGTATTGCTTTGTCCCATGTTTTGTTCTTTTTATTATTTCCTCATTAGTTGTTAGGTTGGGTAGTTCTTACTGATGTGTTTTTTTTTCATTATGTTTTGGGCTTTCGGGTTGTCTAAATTTTTGTTTTTGTTTTTTGTTTTCACTTTTCTCATTATTGCTTCCTAGCGTATCTGAAATATTTTTTATCCGCCTACAACTTGTTGATGTCAATGGTCTTATTTTTTCTGCATGTATTGGCTTAAAGTTCCTTGATTTTGTTATATGCCCTGGCTGGAGCAATATATTGTTGTCTTGGTGGACGTGGTTTTGTTTTTTTGGTCATTATAATCTTTTTCTTCCTTTCTTCTACATTCTGGAGCTGTTGTTTGTGTTTTTGTTTTATATGGGATGTCCGGTTGTCATTCCTTTCTATGTTGTTTTGGTGTTATTCGTGGTCTCTAATCTATGTAGTGTAACAGGCATATTTTTTGTTGTGTTATGCTTATGTTGTTTTTGATTTTCTTTGGAGTAGTCTAGTAATCTTGGATTTTGGTTAATTTCCATTATGTCTTTTAATCCTTGTTGTTCTTGTTTTGCACCACCATTGCTTGTCAGCGCATCTAATTTGTTGTTCTTGTTTTTGTTGCCCCTGTTTTGTTGGTTTCCGTGGTGATTCATACCTCTTGTACTGGTGGAGTTTGGTATATTCTTACAATTGTTGGTTTCTGGTTGTGGGGTTATGTACAAAGGATACACAATATACAAACGTAATAGACAATAGTAGTAATGCAAGAAACAATGTTGCATCATCTACGGGGGTTTTGTTGCTTCATATTTGCCGATTGTGAGTTTGGTGATGTCCTTGCTTCGATGATCTTCTATCTTGCGTCGGTTTCGAGGTTGCTTCATATTTGCCTATTGTGAGTTTGGTCCGGTCCGGTCCAGATCGGACCGAATGAAAATCGGTCCGGTCTTCAGTCCAAGAATTTTGAAATTTCGGTTCAGGTCCGGTCCAAACCGATTTTTTTTTAACTTAATATTTTTATAAAATACTTTCAGAATTTAAATTATATGTATAATATAAATATATTCTAATGTAATTATATATAATAATATTAATATAGTACAATATATAATAAATAAAATTTATTAAAAGTTTTTTTTCAATTTAATTTTTAAAAAGTATAACATTCGGTCCAAAATCGGTCCGAGGTGGACCGGACCGGACCGAACCAGTATTTTCCGGTCCAGTCTTCGGTCCACCCTTTTTCCGAATTCGGTTTTCGGTCTGGTCCGGATTTGGACCGAAGCTCATCCCTAACTTGGCCGTTAGGCAATTTGGTCCCCTTTCTAAGCATTTTTCCTTGATCTATCATTTAAAATTTGGCTTTTCTGTGCCTCTTCAGGTTTGATGAGGCAGTATCCTCTTCTCCACCATTGATCTTCCTTTTGCTTGATCCAGAGGTTGACATCTCATTATTGTTCAGTTCCAGATCCTCCATCAAATGAACCATGTAAGTAGTGGTGTGCATTGTGTGATAGGAGTTTGGTGAGTTGATTTCTAGGATGAGTTCAGCAAACTCACCCTTAGTCTTGAGGAGCTCAAGCATCTCTTCTTTAGTGAGTTCTTCTTCCAGGGAGTCATCATCCAAGAAGTCATCTTCCTCTTCCAGTTGTTGTTGAATGATAGTAAGATCCACTCATGGTGTGTCCAACTCTATCACAGCTTTTGGTAGATCAGTGGTGGAGGGGTCATGCTCATCTTTCTTTATAAGATCATCATCAGGGGTGTTTTCTCTGAGCTGGATAGGTTGAGATCCAAGGCATTTTGTGTTTTGGGATTGTGTAGAGGTGGTTTTTGGAATGAGAGTTGCTGAATTAGGAGGGTAGTTTTGTGAGGTAGGATGGGATGGAGAGTTATCCCCCATCACTAGGGTGGGAGTTTGATTCTCTGTGGTGGTGTTCATATTAGAATTGATAGGCATTGGAGAATATTCAGAACTAGACTTTGAGCTCATTGAAGCTGAAGCTTTAGACTTGTAGATTATAGTGACCCCCTCATTGCCACCAATATAGGGTTTCATCCCCAGATTGGATATGGAAGAAGAGGTGGAACCTTTTTCCTTGTTGGTAGACATTGTCTCCCAGCTATTTTATTTTCCTCGGGTTTGGAATTGGGTTTGTGATAAGCACTACTTTGTAAGGCTTAAGTAAGAGTCATTAGAGGTTTTATTGGTGCCATTCGGGTAGATTTAGATACATTCATGTGCATGGCGTGTAGGGGCGAAGTTTGGAGATTAACAAGCCACGTGAAGCTGGAATTAAAAGGACGATGGGCCGAATTGGATGAGGAAGGCCCAATTGGAGGAAGCGGCCCACGTGAAGGCTGAAAAGAATGCCCGCACGCGCGTCAAATTGAAGCTGGAGAATTGAAGAATGAAGCGTGATGTCACGCTGATGTAGGCGATGATGATTTGAATTGGATTTGGGCCGCATTGATGCTGTTGAAGATGGGCCGAAATTGGGCCGTGCCTGCTCGCATGAAATGGAGGCCGAGAGCAAAGTGCTGAACGAGAATTCAAGGCCGAGAACGGGATTAATTTCCCTGCTTTCGTTTGTTTAATTATTATTATTTTATTATTTCGTTTTAGGTTAATTTAGACTTTATTTCCTTTAGTATATTAGGGTTGAGAAAAGGCTTGTTTGCCTATCATCTATAATCTCTCTCTGAACCCTAATTTCATTCTACATATTTTCTATGAAGAACTAAGCCTCCCTTGGCTTAGTCAGACGCTAAAGCTTTCGTTTGGATTTAGTTGTGAGATTCTCGTTCTTAATCTATTGCATGGTTTTTATCTTTCTCTTGCTTAAGTTGCTTATGATTGATATTGATAATCTCTATTTGGATGCAACTAGGGTTTGTCGTTATTGATCTATTGCTAGATTTAGATTGTTACTGGTTGAGCATATCTATTTCAGAGTAGCAACTGCATCGTACTAGTATCTGGTTGTGCTATTCTTATGCAGAAGAGAATTGATTTACATTCTAGGATAAAAGCTGGTTGTTTTATGCTAGAATTATATCCAACTATATTCCTATCCGTAAAGCTGCTGTTAAACTGAATCTTGATAGTTTCAGGGTTGTTTAATTAGTTAGTGCTAATAGTATCTGGTTGTGCTATTAGTTATATCTGAAAAGGAATTGGAATTTCCATTGCATGAGATTTTGAATGAGTATCTAGGATCAACTTGTCATACGAATAGTGGATGTTGTTTGACTAAGTGCTTTTCCCATCACTGATTTCACAACTCTTTTGCCTTGTTTACCTTTTGCATGTTTAGATTACTTAACCTCACAAAACCCCTCTTTGGTTACTTTGGATTGACGCATAACTTGCATATTGAGATAGAATCCGTCTCCCTGTGGATTCGACCTTTACTTACCTAGGACTACGGTTTAGGGTTTGTTTGGATATTTTGCATAGTAGGAATTAGAACGACAAATTCCTGTTATCAAATTGGCGCCGTTGCCGGGGAGGCAATAATCTATTTTGTGTGTGTGATTTGTGTGCCAATCTTGGTGTGAACCTATCTTATGGTTCACACCCGTGTTACTAATAATCTACCTCTAGTTTTTGATCCAGAAATTGAAAGAACTTTTCTTCAAGCTCGCAGGATGGCAGCTCGTGTTACACTTGAGTCTTTGACAACTCCTAACTTGGAGCAACCTACTCATGCTGTGCAATTCCCTGCTCTGGGTGAAGGGGTTAAATTTGAGCTTAAGACAGGAGTAGTCCATTTACTCCCGAAATTCAGTGGAACCCCACTTGAGGACCCCATTCAGCATTTGGATGAGTTCCTTGAGGTCTGCACTAGCATGCGGCCATCTGACATTACTGAAGATTAGATGAGGTTGAGAGTCTTTTCCTTTTCTCTGAAGGACTCAGCTAAGGACTGGTATCATTCTTTACCGCCAGGAAGCATCACTACTTGGGTAAATTTGAAGAAGGTGTTTCTCGACAAATACTTTCCAGCTATCAAGTCCAATCAACTCAAGAAAAAAATCTGCAATGTGGAGCAACTGTCTAATGAGTCTCTCTATGACTACTATGAGCGCTTCAAGAAACTGGTGAAGAGTTGTCCCTACCATGGTTACGAAAAACATGATCTAATTCTCTATTTACATGGAGGACTCCGTGAAGATGATCGTCGAATGGTGAACTCTTCATGTGGTGGAAATATTCTGAAGAGGACTTATGAGGAAGCTCTAGAGATATTTGCTACTCTGGCAGATGATTCTAGACAGTACAGTGGGAGAGGTTCCCAAAGCTTGGTTGTTGCTGGTTCTCAAGCGAAAATTGATCAGGCTGATTTTGATGTGCTGAGAGAGGAGGTGAGGCGTCTGAAGCTGAAAGGTACGCCCCAGCAGGCTAAGGCCCGTGAGATTTATCATGACGACTTGCATCCCACTGATTCATGTCCTACTCTACAAGAGGAGGTGAATGCAGTAGGAGGATATCAGCAGAGGCCCAGGTGATGTCGCGATGTAGGATCTTGACTCCTCAAGCTAGGTTGAATCTTCTCCTCCGTAGCCAAAGTGATGGCTTTCCTAGGGTTAAAGAGATAACCCTTTCTAACACGTCAAAGAGATGACGAAGAGGTCAAAGAGATGACCTTGAGTACCGAAGAGACGGTGAATGATTTGCTCGAAGCGACGAGCTACGGGATAGGTTGATCCGGAGATCGAAGGGTTGACGTTAGGATTCAAGGAAGGAGCGTACTCAACTTCTAAGGAGCGAACTCAACTTGTAAACTAAAATCCAACGTAAAGAATACAAACTAGGGTTTCAAGTGTTTAAATAGGTCAAATAAAATAACATAAAATAATATTAAAATTGTTCAGCAAACGAAGAGACGACGAAGCGAAATCGCTGACGCGGGCCGCGACTCGGTCCAGAACTCGGCCGAGTTCTGGGCTGAGTTGTTGTCTGTAAATGCACTCGAGCAGAGACGGAAAATCGCCGACAACTCGGTCCAGAACTCGGTCAAGTTCTGGGCCGAGTTCTTCACTGTAGCAGCAACTCGGTTGGGCACGGCAATTTCGTCGACAACTCGGTCCAGAACTCGGTCGAGTTCTGGGCCGAGTTCTTCACTGTTGCTCCGCTTCCGCGAACTCGTCGTCTTCGTCTTCTTGGTGGAGTCAATTAGGACGAGGCCCCACCTAAGCCTTCATAGGTCACGAGGAGGACCCTTTTGGGACTAGATGAACCCGTATCACTTGCGTAAGCCCGTGAGACTAAGGATTGTGTGGCTCGTTCCATGGCTCTGGCGCGGGCTCTTGTCATCGGACCAGCCGAGCGCAACTTCATTGCGTCCTCTTCATCCTGCGCCGTCATCAAGGGAGTTATGGAGCTATCAATCTCCCCTTCTTGGCTGCGAAGCGTCCTCGCTTCGTCCTCGTCGTCAAAAGCAGGAGGAGTATAAGGAGCAAGGTCAGCGACGTTGAACGTCGGGTGCGCACCATAGTCATCGGGTAACTCCAAGCGATAGGCATTGGTCCCAAGGCGTTGTAGTACCTGGAAAGGACCATCACCTCGCGCGTCCAGTTTGTGGCATCGCTTCAATGGAAAGCGTTCCTTGCGCAAATGCAGCCACACCAAGTCGCCGGGCTCATAAGCAACCGGGCGGCGATTTTTGTTGCGTTGGGCAGCTACTTGCTCGGATCTCCGCTGCAGCTGCTGTCTCGTCCGTTCATGGAGGGCCTTGACCTGGTCCGCACGCTCCACGCCCTTCAAGCTTTCCTTTTCCTTCAATGGCCGTGGTATGAGATCCAATGGGGTGAGCGGATTGAGGCCGTAGACCACCTGGAAGGGAGTCCGCTGCGTCGCCGAATGCATCGATCTGTTATAAGTAAATTCAACAAAAGGCAAGCACTCTTCCCACTTGCGGAGGTTAGACTTTAACATAGTACGTAATAGAGCACCCAAAGTCCCATTAGTAACCTCTGTTTGGCCATCAGTCTGGGGGTGATAACTAGTAGAGAACAACAACTTAGTCCCCAATTTGGCCCATAAAGATTTCCAGAAATAACTCACTAATTTAGCATCACGATCAGACACTATACTCCTAGGAATACCATGCAGCTTAACAACATGCTCAAAAAATAATGAAGCGATCTCAGAAGCATTGTTAGTAGTCTTGCATGCAATGAAGTGAGCCATCTTAGAAAACCTATCAACTACCACAAATATCGAGTCCCTCCCCTTCTTAGACATGGGCAAACCAGTGATAAAATCCATACTAATATCTTCCCATGGAACATCCGGAATAGGCAAAGGGGTATACAATCCTTGGGGACTCGATCTAGACTTAGCATGCACAGAAGTAACACAAGCCTTGAAAAAACGTGTAACATGATGCAACATTTTAGGCCAATAGAAATGTTCCTTTAATGCAGCCAAGGTTTTAGGGATACCAAAATGACCTCTACCCTCATGAGCTTCCTGAATGAGCAACCTACGCATAGATGTTTTAGGGATGCAAAGTTTCCCTGCCTTGAAAAGGTAGCCATTATCAATATAGAACCCGTTAGACTCTCCAATGTTCATGCATGTTTTAAAAATTTCAGCAAAGTCAACGTCATGCATATAGACATCTTTAATCAAAGAGAAGCCTAAGATAGAAGCATCAAGGTGGGTAAGTAATACATACCTGCGAGAAAGGGCGTCAGCAACCACATTCTCTTTGCCCTTCTTGTATTTGACCACGTAGGGGAAGGTCTTCATGAATTCCACCTAGCGGGCATGGCGGCGGTTGAGGTTGTACTGACTCTTCAAATACTTCAACGCCTCATGGTCTGAGTGAATGACGAACTCCTTGGGCCATAGTTAGTGTTGCCAAGTCTTCAACACCCGAATAAGAGCATAGAGCTCATTGTCGTACATGGGGTAGTTGAGCTGGGCGCCGGTGAGTTTCTCGCTGAAGTATGCAATGGGGCGCCTATCCTGCAGCAAAACTCCTCCAATTCCGTGATGAGAAGCGTCACACTCCACCTCAAAGGTCTTGGAGAAGTCCGGTAATTTCAGCAAGGGAGCGTTGCACAATCGGTCCTTCAAAGTGATGAAGGCGGTCTCATGTACGGTCGTCCACTCAATAGACGCTGCCTTCTTTGTAAGCGCATGAAGCGGGGCTGCAATGGTGGAGAAATCACGCACAAAGCGGCGATAGAAGCCAGCCAAGCCCAAAAAGGACCGCACCATGGTTGGTGTAGTAGGGCGTGGCCATTCTTGTATGGCGCGAACCTTTTCCTGGTCAACCTGCAGCCCATCCTTGCACACCACAAAACCAAGAAAAACAGTGGAATCCGAGCAAAAAGAACATTTACTCAGGTTAGCATAAAGTTTCTCCCGTCTAAGACACTCTAAGACCTTCCTAAGATGCTCAACATGCTCATCCAAAGACCTGCTGTAAACAAGGATATCATCAAAGTAGACAACCACAAATTTCCCTAAGTAAGCACGTAACACATGGTTCATCAACCGCATAAAAGTACTAGGGGCATTGGTCAAACCAAAAGGCATAACCAACCACTCATACAAGCCATACTTAGTTTTAAATGCAGTTTTCCACTCATCACCCTCATGCATCCGAATTTGATGATACCCGCTCTTAAGATCAATTTTGGAAAATAAGGTAGCACCAGACAATTCATCAAGCATATCATCAAGTCTAGGAATAGGGTGTCGATACTTCACCGTAATTTGGTTGATCGCCCGACAATCAACACACATGCGCCAACTACCATCCTTCTTGGGCACAAGAATGACCGGCACGGCGCAGGGGCTCAAACTCTCTCGGACGTGGCCCTTATCCATCAACTCTTGGACTTGGCGCTGCAATTCCTTTGTCTCCTCTGGACTTGCGCGGTATGCTGCGCGGTTAGGAAGAGAGGCGCCAGGGACAAAGTCGATTTGATGCTCAATACCACGAATGGGTGGCAAGCCTTCGGGCAGCTCCGCGGGCATCACATCTTCAAATTCCTGCAAAAGAGAAGACACTGCAGGGGGTAAATCAACAAGATCTTTAACATTTAAAAGACACGCGAAAGGAACAAGTAAAAAGCAAGGAAGTCTTCCCTGAATGATTGGAGAGACATCCCGGGACCGAGCCAAAAGAAGGCGGTTCTCACACGAGCCTTGGATGCCAACCTTGGGTGCTGATTTTTGGGGGGTGTCACGGCCGGCCTTCTCCTTGGCTTGTTCAAGGGCCTTGACGCGGTTCCTTTCGACGTGATCCTGCATAATCTCCTGAGGGCTCATAGGAAGCAATGTCACCTTCCTCCCATTGTGCATGAAGACATAGTTGTTGAGAAAACCATCATGAAGGGCACGCTTGTCGAATTGCCAAGGACGCCCTAAGAGAAGATGGGTGGCATCCATGGGAACGACGTCACAAAGCACAAAATCCTTGTAATGGCCAATGCTGAAATTGATAGTGCACTGACGCTTAACAACATTGGAGTCATCACCCTCGGAGATCCCTACATCACCTTCTCATCGATGATATTGCAACAACTTCCACCATCTATAATGACACTCAAAGAAGCACCCTGGACCGCACATTTAGTATGAAATAAATTTTCACGTTGGTCAAGTAAGGTACCTTCTTTGGCGGTAAGAACACGGCGAGTGACCAGGCTAAGGGGCACGTTGCCTTGAGCGTCCATAGGGCTGCAAATATACCCATCTAACTTCTCTGCTTCCATGTTCTGGTCATACGAATCAAACACTGGAGGGCTGTCCGGGGTGTCATCGTCAAAGGACTCGTATCATGTGAGGGCTGAGAAGAGGACTCGCTTGTTGTTGGGGCAGTCCCGTTGTACGTGGCCATGCCCTTGGCACTTATAACAGACCTTGTCACGCGCCCGTTCATCTGAGGGCGGTGCACGCCGCTGCGGTGGCTCGTTGACACACGCCAAGGTGTTGCTCGGCCGAGTGACCGGCGCCGGTGGTGTAATCGCGGGAGCGGACTGCGAAGAGGGGCGCACATTAGAAGGAAAAGAACCAGACGAGTTAGAGGGGGCATACCTGGAATTGGTGCGGGACCAAGACGCTCGCTTAGCCGCTTGAGCCTGTGTCCATATCTCTTGTGCCGTATGAGCGCACTTTTGGAGATCCGGAATATTAAGCACCCTGAGTTGGTTGCGAATGGGCTCATGCAGGCCACGAAGGAACATACTCCGAAAGTCCTCGTCAGTGTGATGGATACCTGCCTTATGGGATAACTCTTCAAGTTCAGCATAGAAGTCGATGGGAGAGCGATTACCTTGAGAAGCGAGTTGTATCTTAAGGCGCATTTCGGAAGTAAAGTCCTCGGGGACATATTTCTTCCTCATGATCCGCATAAGCTGGCGCCAAGAAGTGATTGGAGGCTCGCGGTAATGCACACGGTCAACGCAGAAGCGATGCCACCAGGCCTTGGCGGCGCCGTCGAAGTGTAGAGCGGCGTTAGCAACCCGTTCCTCATCCGGGTATTAGTAGTGGTTCAAAACATACTCCATAGACTGCTGCCAATCAAGAAATTTAAGAGGATTAAATTCACCAGAAAAGGTAGGGAGTTTTACCTTAATGTCAGGGCACCGTGGGCCTTGCCGACCAGGACTCTGGCGACGCCGGTCTCGCAAGTGGCGGTGGTAGCCGCGTCGCGTAGGGCGCAACTCCTCGTGGCGTTCCATCTCATATGCCTCGTGATCAGCAAGGCTGTCCCGGGAGTGGTCTGAGCTACGATCATCAGCATCATCATCACGCTCGGACTCGGAATCGTCATACCGATTGTGTTGCCGACCTCGGGTCCGTCGGTTCTTGGTGTTGACATACGGGAGGGGATCCTTGGAAACGCGAACACTACGATGTGAGCGATCCAACGTGTAATCATCCTCCCCCTGAGCAAAGGTGGGGTTGTACCGGACGCGGGAGTCGCCACGCCTGGTGGGGTATCCTGCAATTTGCGAACGAAGGCGATCCTATGGAGTAGACAAAACACCCTTCCCCTTGCGGTCTCGTGGCTGGCTTGTGGAGGCCGTAGGATTCAGCAAGGGATCAGCGGTGGGCAGTGTCAAGGTGCTCAAGGCCCGACGAAGGTGAGCGAGTTCAGCAGCTTGCTCAGCATTTGAAGCGTGCAAGTTGTCAATCTCAGCGTGAAGGGAGTCGATGTGCTCAGACGTGGAGTCCATGACGATGGGTCCAGGGCTGCGGTTGCCCATAGAACGAGAGGTGCGTGTGGTCGGCACGTCCATAGAACCTATACGCAGCATACACCACAAGAAGTAAGTTGCACCAAGCAAAAGAAACAAGTCCAAGCCAAGTCCTTGTCTCAAAAGTGACCCAAGAAATTTTCCGCAGGGCGTACTAATTTGGGTTGCTCGTGAGGAGGGAGAGGCTTGAACGTAAGGCAAGAAAACAAGAGCTAGCAATTCAAATCCCAAACAACACACAAGTTTCCAAGTGCAAGCAAATCAAATCAAGTTTCTCAGGGTTAATCACAAGAGAGCTGAAAATTTCTAATTGCCCTTTTTTTTTTACTCCGAGTTGCATAGAGACATGGAAGATGAGAAGATGGAGTATGACCGTATGGTGCATTCTCTGCCTAAATTTTGAAGGATTCCGTCTTCCCAACCCTTTTTTTGATTGATGGAAGGTGAGAATAGTATGTTTGTTTTCGATTTTTGTACGGTCAAACCTTCTTTTTTTTTTGACTTGATATGATTGCGAATCAAGCAAGAAAGAACCACACAAAGCGAGTGCATGAAAAGAAAGAAGAGACAAGCAACTAGCAGGGAAGAAATCAACAACTAACCTAGCAATTAAACCAAAGATGAAGCAAGACGAGATCAACAAGAACAAGGAAACAAATATGCAATCAAAGGAAACAAGAATTGCTAGAGGGTATATTGTAGGAGTGAGGAACAAGTAAACAAAACCTAGATGAAATTAGGGTTTGGTCGTGAAGGTGAAGTAGGCGGCGGCGGATGGTGGTGGTGGTGTTTGACGTTGGTGGTGTTTGACGTTGGTGGTGGGGATCGGCGGTGGTGGCGAACGGTGGTGGTGGGGATCGGCGGTGGTTGTGAACGGTGGTGGTGGTGGTAGAAAAAAAAATTCTAGGGTTTGCTAGCGGAATAATTTCAAGAATCACAAAAGAGAGAAGAATAAACTTAGCTTGGAAAAGGCTCTGATGCCAGTTGATGCGAACCACCCCTGGGTGATGTCGCGATGTAGGATCTTGACTCCTCAAGCTATGTTGAATCTTCTCCTCCGTAGCCAAAGTGATGGATTTCCTAGGGTTAAAGAGATAACCCTTTCTAACGCGTCAAAGAGATGACGAAGAGGTCAAAGAGATGACCTTGAGTACCGAAGAGACGGTGAATGATTTGCTCGAAGCGATGAGCTACGGGATAGGTTGATCCGGAGATCGAAGGGTTGACGTTAGGATTCAAGGAAGGAGCGTACTCAACTTCTAAGGAGCGAACTCAACTTGTAAACTAAAATCCAACGTAAAGAATACAAACTAGGGTTTCAAGTGTTTAAATAGGTCAAATAAAATAACATAAAATAATATTAAAATTGTTCAGCAAACGAAGAGACGACGAAGCAAAATCGCTGACGCGGGCCGCGACTCGGTCCAGAACTCGGCCGAGTTGTTGTCTGTAAATGCACTCGAGCAGAGACGGAAAATCGCCGACAACTCGGTCCAAAACTCGGTCGAGTTCTGGGCCGAGTTCTTCACTGTAGCAGCAACTCGGTTGGGCACGGCAATTTCGTCGACAACTCGGTCCAGAACTCGGTCGAGTTTTGGGCCGAGTTCTTCACTGTTGCTCCGCTTCCGCGAACTCGTCGTCTTCGTCTTCTTGGTGGGGTCGATTAGGACGAGGCCCCACCTAAGCCTTCATAGGTCACGAGGAGGACCCATTTAGGACTAGATGAACCCATATCACTTGCGTAAGCCCGTGAGACTAAGGATTATGTGGCTCGTTCCATGGCTCTGGCGCGGGCTCTTGTCATCGGACTAGCCGAGCGCAACTTCATTGCGTCCTCTTCGTCCTGCGCCGTCATCAAGGGAGTTATGGAGCTATCACCAGGCATGATCCTTACTCTAGTACATACAACCCTGGTTAGAGGGATCATCCCAACTTCAGATGGAGAGACCCAGAACAGAATCAAGGCCAAGTGCAACAACAGGGTCATCCTCAACAACCTAGGCCACCATTTGTGCCACAACCTCAAGGGCAGAGTTCGAATCCGTCCTCGTCTATGGAGGATATGATGAAGATGCTGATGCAGAGCCACGTAAACCTCAATGAGAATGTTGTTAAGCTGTCTAAGAACCAGTTGCAGTTCCAAGAGACTACACAATCCAGCATTCAGAACTTGGAAAGGCAATTTGGTCAGATCTCTCAGGTGGTGAGCAAGCTTGACGCGAAGATTTCTGATAAACTTCCATCTCAAACGGAAGTGAACCCGAACATTAGGAATGTCAGTGTTATGACTCTGAGGAGCGGGAAGAGGCTCGAAGAGGATGATTCTGAGGTCGACAAGGAAGCGGATCAGAGCTGGAACAGAACACTGACGGCGACCGTTGTGCAACTTACGGTACCCGCCGTGACATCGACGGCGACCGCCATAAAGACCACGGCGCCCGCCGTGAAAATGACCCTGCTCTCGACTTGTCTGATAAAAATTGCGGCGACCGCCGCACTTATCACGGCGCCCGCCGTGACGGTGATCCAAACATCGAACTTTCTAGTGATGTTCACGGCGCCCGCCGCACTTCCTACGGCGCCCGCCGCCCCTCTGAAGCTGATGCTGACGCTGAGAAGGAGTATGTACCTCCAATTTTTCCTGAGTGGAAGCCCGTTGCACCATTCCCATCTGCTTTGAAGCGCACCAAGCCACTGGCATAGGACAAGGACATATTTGAGATGTTCAGAAACGTTGAGGTCAACATTCCTCTCCTCAATTTGATCAAGTCTGTCCCTCGTTATGCGAAGTTCTTGAAGCAGATGTGCACAACAAAGAGAAACCAAGACAGAAACATCAAGAAGAAGGTAAAGGTAAGCGAATATGTCTCTGCTATTTTTCAGAAGCGCTTACCCAAGAAGTGTGACGACCCAGGTATGTTCACCATCCCCGTCACCATTAGAGGTACCAAGTTCAATAAAGCTATGTTAGATTTGGGTGCTTCCATAAATGTTTTACCTTCATCTCTTTGTGAATCCTTAGGATTATGACCCATGCATGCGACCAAAATTTCCATTCAGCTAGCTGATAGATCTAGTGTGCGTCCTATAGGGATAGTGGAGGATGTTTTGGTTAGGGTTGGTGATCTTACTTTTCCTGTTGACTTCTATGTGCTTGATATGGAACATGATATGCATACAACCCCTATTCTGTTAGGGAGACCCTTCCTGAAAACTGTCAACACTAAGATTAATGTGAGTACTGGTTCTTTAACCATGGAATTTGATGGCCAAACTATTAACTATAATATCTATGAAGCCATGAAATCTCCTTCTGATGATCATTCTTTGTGTGCAATTGATGTACTTGAGCCTGTGGTGCAAGATGTTTTTGATGAGGACCACCTAGATGACACACCACCTATTGTTGATTCTAGCTTGGATATTGCTATATCTGCTGACTTGCAGGAAGGTGTTGCTGAGTGGGACGCTTGCTATAAGCTCCCTCCGGAGCTTCCAGGTAAATCACTTTTGATGCTAACTCCGAGCGAGAGGCTCGTTCCCTCTTTAGTGCAGGTCTCTGAAGTCAAGGCTAAACACCCCCCTGATCGATCTAAGCATGATGTAGACGCGACTAAGAAGGTCAAGATGGAGAAGCCGCTGAAGAGGAAGCATGGTTTAAGGTTCAAACCTTTCCATGATTGGTTCAGGAAGGAGGTATGGATTGAGAAGGTTCCTAAGGAGCCTGATGATATGGATTGAGGTTGTTCGAGTAGTATGTCGAGCCAACGACATTAACCAAGGCGCTGCTCGGGAGGCAACCCGAGATTTGGTAGTTTATTTTCTTTCCCTTAGTCAATTTCTATTGTTTTTCTTTTATTTTTTGTGTTGAACTAACCTGCAGAAAGCGCGAAAAAGTGAAGAAGGAGTTCACGGCGCCCGCCGCTAACCTTACGGCGCCCGCCGTAAATGCCTCGCCAAGAAAGTTGGCCACGACTTGAGAACGGCGACCGCCGTTTAATCGCGGCGCCCGCCACAATTACGGTGCCCGCCGCCCTCCTTACGGCGACCGCCGTAATTTCTCAGGTTAAAAAAATTATTTAATTAAAAAAAAAATCTACCGGAGGCCAGCTGTCCAGATTCTCACGGAGAGGTGTGCATCATGTTGCCAACGGAGGAATATATTCACCCTATATTTATTTGGCAACGATGATGGCCCTGCAGTCAACAACTGGAGAGGAGGTACACCAGGGCCCAACCACGATGACATCTGGGCCCATTTTTGAAGGCCATGCAACCCCGTCCCCCTGTCTGACCACTACTTCACCAGAGTGGTTCATCTTGGTTGCGTGGTAGGAGTTGATAGAGTTGAAGGACGTGCAGCCCCGCATTGTTTGATTACCACTACTCACCAAGTGGTCACCTTATGGTTGCACGGTAGAAGACGATTATGGAGTAATTAAGACGCACGCTCAACACCTGGATATGCGCTTTTATGACTACACCGCCAGCAACAAGGAAGTGTCCAAGCCAACTCGGCAACGTTGTGAGTTATTTTTTGCTTTTCTCTGTGCTTTATTCTTTTGTCTTTCATTACATTGAGGACAATGCAATGTTTAAGCACGAGGTGGGGTTTTATACTTGCTACGCTGCTGAGGAGAAAAATGAAAAAAATGAAAAGAGCCAAAAATTTGAAAAAAGGCTATCATAAAAATCCTAGGATAGGTCGAAAACCCGAAAGGGCGGCCTAGGTAAAAAACAGGTGGCTTAGACCGGCATTAGGCTGGGGTAATATGTGGTCAAGAGTGACGTGAGCTTATGTGAGCACATCTATTGGAAAATGAAATGAGTGGCTTGGTGAAAACCCGAAAGGGCGCCTTGGCAAAATGAGCGAAAAAGAAGAAGAGTGATTTTAGGATTTCTCACTATTCTTGGCGAGGCGTCATAAGAAGATGAGTCAAAGAAGGATTGTCGGGTAGGTCACTCTGGGAGACATAAGGAGCAATAGATGGAGGCTAGGATTAGAGGTTACTCACACTTTTGGATGTCCGGGTTAGCTTGGGGGAAGTACTCTGCTTGCCCCTTAAGCTTGTTGAGTTGTGGATATGTTGTGAATGAGATTGGTGCTAGGAGCTTGGCATGGGTTAGGTGACTCTTAGTTGGAGGATATGCTTCCTGAGACCTTGGATGCTACATTGGAGGAGTAGACTCTTTATTAGTTTACTCGAGGACGAGCAAAGGTCTAAGCATGGGGTGGTTTGATAAACACTACTTTGTAGGGCTTAAGTAAGAGTCATTAGAGGTTTTATTGGTGCCATTCGGGTAGATTTAGACACATTCATGTGCATGGCGTGTGGGGGCGAAGTTTGGAGATTAACAGGCCACGTGAAGCTGGAATTAAAAGGATGATGGGCCGAATTGGATGAGGAAGGCCCAATTGGAGGAAGCGGCCCACGTGAAGGCTGAAAAGAATGCCCGCACGCGCGTCAAATTGAAGCTGGAGAATTGAAGAATGAAGCGTGATGTCACGCTGATGTAGGCGTTGATGATTTGAATTGGATTTGGGCCGCGTTGATGCTGTTGAAGATGGGCCGAAATTGGGCCGTGCCTGCTCGCATGAAATGGAGGCCGAGAGCAAAGTGCTGAACGAGAATTCAAGGCCGAGAACGGGATTAATTTCCCTGCTTTCGTTTGTTTAATTATTATTATTTTATTATTTCGTTTTAGGTTAATTTAGACTTTATTTCCTTTAGTATATTAGGGTTGAGAAAAGGCTTGTTTGCCTATCATCTATAATCTCTCTCTGAACCCTAATTTCATTCTACGTATTTTCTATGAAGAACTAAGCCTCCTTTGACTTAGTCAGACGCTGAAGCTTTCGTTTGGATTTAGTTGTGAGATTCTCGTTCTTAATCTATTGCATGGTTTTTATCTTTCTCTTGCTTAAGTTGCTTATGAATGATATTGATAATCTCTATTTGGACGCAACTAGGGTTTGTCGTTATTGATCTATTGCTAGATTTAGATTGTTACTGGTTGAGCATATCTATTTCAGAGTAGCAACTGCATCGTACTAGTATCTGGTTGTGCTATTCTTATGCAGAAGAGAATTGATTTACATTCTAGGATAAAAGCTGGTTGTTTTATGCTAGAATTGTATCGAACTATATTCCTATCCGTAAAGCTGCTGTTAAACTGAATCTTGATAGTTTCAGGGTTGTTTAATTAGTTAGTGCTAATAGTATCTGATTGTGCTATTAGTTATATCTGAAAAGGAATTGGAATTTCCATTGCATGAGATTTTGAATGAGTATCTAGGATCAACTTGTCATACGAATAGTGGATGTTGTTTGACTAAGTGTTTTTCCCATCACTGATTTCACAACTCTTTTGCCTTGTTTACCTTTTGCATGTTTAGATTACTTAAACTCACAAAACCCCCCTTTGGTTACTTTGGATTGACGCATAACTTGCATATTGAGATAGAATCCGCCTCCCTGTGGATTCGACCTTTACTTACCTAGGACTACGGTTTAGGATTTGTTTGGATATTTTGCATAGTAGGAATTAGAACGACAAATTCATGTTATCAGTTTGCGTTTAGGTATGGTTTTTGTTTGGTTTGGTCTTTCTCAACAAAATTTGGATTTCTATTGGAGTGGTATTTCTTAGAGGGCAGGTTGTGAAAATATGGTTTGGATCACCACAGTTTACACACCCTTTTTCAAACCAAATATTATACTCTTTGTATAGAGTTTTTTCATTAGGTATGATCACACTAGTGTTTATAAGGTTTTTGATTGGGATATTGACACAAATTCTGTTGAATCGTGCCCAATATTTTTTTCTCTGACATAGGATCAAGCCTAATGAGAGAGCCAAGGCCATGGCTCTCAAGGATGATGATTATGGCCTCAAGATTGATGTATTTAGAAGGAAGCTGAGGAATTCTTAGCCATAAATCAATGGTTTTAAGGGGTTCAGTGATAAGGTTAAAGTTTGCTTTCTATGGTTTGAGGACAAGCAACTGGCCAAATATATGGCAAGGCCTAGTATTCCAGATTGCTTGCTTTGCAAATCTGATCTCGGACCATTGATTTTTATGATCCTGGATTTCAAAGTCACCCTGACAGCTCTCCATGCACTTTTGAGTTTAGCTCTGGTCTTAGAGAATTCGATAGGGTTACCAATTACAAAGCCCAAGAGGGATGTATTCTTGGTTTTTTCTATGGTTTTTATTACTTTGGACAATTTGGCTAGATAAACTAAGGGATCAAACTTCTGATCTTTGGCGTTAGAGCAGAGCACTTCAGCATAGCTCTTTTTCCCCTTATCCATTGAATTAGAGAAGGAATGTTGAGCTCTACTGTAATAGTAGAGAAATGAATAGAGATTGAAATTTAGAGAAGGGGAAGGAGATTTGGATGTGCCATTTGCCATACAGATTAGCAGGTACTTATAGAGGGATATATCTAGCAACATACAAAGGTTCGAAATTAAGCATGCAGTATGTAGTGGTATTAGTTGGAGAGATATGACCTAGGGGTGGTAGATTTCTCGCTGACCAGCTCACCTCGGAAGATGACCACCTCGGTTGAAGCCCTAGTTTTTTCCTTCTTTCCTCTTTCAGCATTCTTGGGGTGTAGGGGAGGCTGATTTGTGGGTTTGACTCTCTACATTTGCTTGAAGTTGCTCCTCTCCTTCTCTTTTATTGGCTTCTCCAGATTTGGGGGGGGGGGGGGGGGGGGGGGGAGGGGAGGGATCGAAGCCCTAATTTACTTTGGTGTTTGGGGTTTAGCCAGTCCGTCTATTTGCCTTTTTGTTTTTTTTCTTGTTGTGGGTGTAAGAGGGGGCTTCCAAGCTAGAGTCCCCGATTTGCAACGTCGGTTTTGAGGTCGCTTCTCAAGAAAGATGGCGATGTTTCGTTTCTTTGCAAATAACATCACGGGAGAGATAAAGGATGGTTAGAAGCTGCTTGACGACAAGGCCAAGGAGGGAGATAGGGTGGAGTAGATGGATTTTGTGGCGACGACACTGGTGTTTGCTTTTGGGTTTAGGGTTTCTGAGATCTGGAAATAGAGGGAGTTGCAAACAGGAAGATGATGGGGCAAAGAGGAGCGTGTGAGGACGCGTTCTATTTCGGGGTTCCATTCTTTCGTTGTCTTCTCCCAACTCTGCATTATAGGCGTGTTGTTCATGGATGCAAAGCAACTATTCCGTTCCAATAATAATTGTTTATATTTTTTTAAAACATGGATGAAAAATAATAAGATCCCTTGGTAATAAGAAGGACAATCTTAAATCGATGATTTTTACAAGTTGTTTATAAAAATTATTACATTTAGATATCAAAATGTTGAACTCTTGTCTTATACTATAAATTATCTATTGCTGAGATGTCCGTGTCTTGAAGCATAGTAAACATTCTTCTTAGAGCAACATGATTTATGTCACGTGTGGCGAGTAAGTCAGCTGCATTTGGTTGTCCATATTGAACTATTGTTTATGTTTATGTTTATGTTTATGTTGATCTTGATGTTATGGGGCCATTTGGTTGTCCATGATTGAGAATCATCGAAACAAAAACAAGAGTATTTCAAACCCTCCAACAATGTTTTTTTTATATAGTAAGAATTCAAGGTTCCAGGAAAAATTAAACCTAGATTCTCGAGAGGCCTAAAATCGAGATCCGGAACAACCGACTAGAGGAAACAAAATGACAATAAGAGTTCAAAAGAAACAGACAAAACTAAAAGGAGTGTGATGAGAATGATTAATTGATGATAAAGGTTCAAACATGGGTTCGAAAACACCAACGCGACGTTGATGCATTCCGGAAGCAGATACAAGACACCCTTTGGAGGCACTTCGTCAGTAGAAGCCACCAGGGATCACACGATCTCTAAACTGAAACAATAATCTCAAATCAAACCTAAAATCAAATCCACATCAGAATTGAATGTATCTCAAAATGGGAAAAGTTACAGTCAAGTCAATAGAGTAGTGTTTCTATTCTAAGATTTCAAGTTTCATTGAAACAAACTAAGAGTCTATAGTAAATAGTAAAAGAGTCCATGGTCCATAGTCAATAGTCTCAGCAGCCTTTGAAGCATAGTAATCTTTGTGTTGGAGTTCAAAGTACCAAATCTCGTGGTTTCCTCAACCGATATGATACAGGGTTCGTTATTATCATAGTTCAAGTATTCCATTTTCAGGGGATCTGCATAGAATCCAAAAAAAAAAACCAGACAAAGGGTTAAAGAAATGTTTCCTTTTCAATGTTTGATTTTGTGATTTTCTTACACAATGATTTAGACCTTATATTGAATTCACACTTAGTCTAAATCATTTTACACAAAATGATTTAGACTTTATTTGCTTTTGTCTTTTTTCCCTTTTCCTTTTCAATGTGTCCTTTTCCCATATCTTTTCTCCATTTATTTCCTTTTCAATGGTAAAGCTTATAGCACAGAGTTTGAACAGTTTCCAACACAAAATCGACAAGAGTATCAACTTTCATGGTGGATCGAGTCTAATGGATGAATCAAATTCGACTTCTTTTCCATTATCTATAGTTTCCTCAACCATAATGGAATAGGGTTTAATGGTTTCGATTTGGTCAATGCGGATCTGAAAAGAACATTGTGAAGTGAAACAGAATCTCTACCATTTATAACACAACCACATCTTACCAGAAATGGCACAAGAAGACCATAAACAGAGAAATATTGCTACTCAACTCCTATCCCCGCCCCACCCCGGACGACCAGATCCAAGATGTGGATAGTCCTATGTTGCGTCTTTGTTGGGCTTGGGTTTCTCAATTGTGTCCGATTCGTGAACTCTTGAGAATCGAAAATCGCCTCCAAGCTTGGATCCATGAATAGACTTCAAGGAAGGTCCAAGCTTAGCTTGTTACTAATTTGGTGATAAGTTTTTGCAAAGGCTACAACTCCTTTATACGATTTGAGATCAAAGAAAGATTTGAGATCTAGGATTTTCAATAGTAAAATGAAGCAGTGGCGGGGTTGGTTCTTCGGAATCAAAGAACGATCTTAGATTGAGATTTTACTAAATAAAGAGGAAATGTTGGAGCTAGATTCCATGAATCATGCTGAATGGATAAAAAATTTACAGAATCTGATTTTTTGGGGAAAATGGCGTGGTATGAGAGAAGCATTTTAGGGAAAAACTAGAACACCCTCCAACAATATTTGATTGTTGGTGTTATAGTTTTTTCTTTCAACTCAAGGCTGGAAACATTGAAGATAAAGTAATTTGGAGACTTTTTCCATATATTGAATTCTCTAATAAGGGCATGTTTGTCAATTGAAATGGAGGGACTCTCTTGGGTTCCTTCAATTAAATGTTCTTATTTTAATGCAAATATGTTGGAGGGGCTCTCTTTGGGTTGCTCCAAGGAATTAAATGGAAGGACGGTCATGCATAAGTATCTCATGAGGGCATGTTTGGTTCCGTTTAAAAAAATCGGTTGGCATCAAACAAAATGATGCGTTTGGTGCAAGAAACAGACAAGGAATGGCTTCCCTAGCGCGCCACACGTCTGGTGTCGAAGCGCGCATGTGATGCGTGACGCGCATCACACGGCTATGATTTATTCCTGGTCATCCAATGTTTTTTTTAAATGGTTTATCTCATTTTTGGGATATTAATAAAAATTATATCATAATTAAGTTTCATTTTTCTCTATCGATAGACCACCATTTTGGGTATATTTGATAGATTTTTTTTTGAAAATATTATGTATTTTGTAAATCTAAGTCCAAATAAACCATATTATAATTACTTTTGGTAGTTTAAAATATAAATACTTACTAATTTAATTTCTTTATATCAAAATGACATTGGGGAGAAGGTTTATGAATTTTATGTATGAATTTAAACAAATTTCGATATAGTTTAATTAAGTCCAAATAAACCATATTATTATTAATGACTTCATCACATGGAGGGATCGACTTCAGGATACAAATACACACCGCAATCTTAAGGAAGATTTAAAGGATGCTTTTGGCAAAGATTTGGCAATAATTAGGTTATGCTGGTATTATGTGTTGTTTTTAATTGTTAAGTTATGTATCGTCTAATGAGGTGGGTCATTATTTTCAGATATTAGTTATATATGTATTAAGTTATGTTGTTCCAGTTTCATGTTATTTTCTTCAATTTATGCATTGCAAATTGTTGTTTTTAATATTTGATTTTAATATTCAATTAATAATATAATAAAGTACATGGATTAAAATATATTTAATATGATGAATGTTGTAATTAAATAAAATGTGAAAAAGTGGTGAATTAGTGGGTTGGAGGAACCCTTGAAGAAACTATGGATAAACATGGCTTAATTCCGCATATGAACTTACTAATAGTAGTATTACTAACTTATTTGATATTGAAACTTGATACAACACCAAAAATTAAAAAGTTTCTTTGCAATGTTTGTTTTGATTATTTACCTACAATGACAAGATTAATTCGACATTTTGTCAGTCTCGGTCTTGACATTTTAGAAGACCCTATGCGGAAGCAAATTAAGGGCCCTAATATATTACTTAATACATATGCAAAAAAAAACGAAACACATATCTTTTGTTAAGGGAAAACACATATCCTACTCAAAATCATATGATTAATATCAAAAAATGTGAAGTTACATATTACACCATAGAATGTTAAATAATTTGTGACAAGAACAAAAGTAGAATTGTAACAAAGACAAAATAGAGTTGTAACGAGAGTGTATATAGCTCAACAATAACATATATGCATTTCAAATAATCCTCACAAGTTGAAATTCAAGAATTTATGAATTTCATTACTAGAGTCGGACAAACTCAAGCACCAACAGTCCACAAACACAAACACAAATGTGAATGGAATTTTTCAGTTCCTTAATTAAAAAGTAAAAAAAAATTGCAATAATGAAAATGGGAAGAAATTATAAAATTAAAGTAAGAATTTTATACACCTCTTCCAAAATAACCTTGATTTGACATAACAAAAGTCAATTTTCAAGATTTTTGTATAACCTAATTGAAAAATTAGGGAAATTTGAAATATTGGGAGATTCATGAGAATGATAAAATTAGGATATGAAGTTGGTGATCTAATAGAAAATCAATAAAGAAGAAAATGATAGATATCAATAGACTTTCATGGTTCGTCAAACTCTTCGAATTCTTCACAACCGTTTGAATGAGAAATTGGGAACAAAATAAGATTTGGAATATGTGATAATGCTATTATTTTCCTTCTTTTTTCTTTTTTTTCAAATTTACGAGATTTTACATTCCTTTTTGTTAAATAGAGATGGTTACATTTTTTTACGTTCCTTGGTGTTGTTGGGCCTATATTATATAAAAATCAAAAAATGTTTGAAATGAGAATGGAACGTCCGCTTGTTCAGTTGGGAGTGCGGTTGCAAACCATATAATTTTTTGGGCCCTTAGAAGTTTTGGGCCCTAGGACATCGCCATGTCGCCCATACTTCTAGGTTGGGCCTGCATTTTACACGAGTTTCTGCACAATGTAGCCTATGTAATACATATGACGAGGACATAAATTATTAATTTTTTGCATTCACCTTTGCTCAAAAGATGATACATTCTCTTGAAATAAAATTAGAAAAAGGTTTATAATTGATTCAAGTGATGATGTTATTCTTAACTTAAATTTATTCAAGGATAACAATAAAGAATATAATAATTTATTCTCTTTTTTTATGGTGGAGTATTTGGAACTACAAAATTAATATTATTTTCAAAAAAAAAATCAATGGCTTTCCTATTACCTTTAAGTTATGAACTTATTAAATATAAGAATGAAATAATGCAAATTTCAGCAATACATTATATAACAAGGGAACTAGCAAAAAAAATAAGGATACAAAGGGATAATCGTTGCTTTTGGAAACGACATGATCATGGTTGGGTTAAGCTAAATTTTGATGGTTCAAAACATATGGATAATCTTTCTTATATTGGTTATATCTTAAGAAACCATGATAGTTCAATTTTTATTATTGATAGAAAACAAGATTCAAATACTATTGTTCTATAATAAGAAGTTTGTGCATTATTGGAAGGGTTAAGAAAAGTGCTACCTCTACATATTAAAATATAATTATTGAAGCTGATATTTGACCATACTTGTGATAATTGTCTTAGGGATATCTAGAAAATACCTTGGAAAATAAGGACCACTATAATGGATATTCTTTCCCTTCTAAATCATTTTGATTTGTTCTTAGTTTTGGTTACTACTAACATCGATCTTGAAGTTATTAGGGGATCTATGGAAGACTTTCAAGCTCCAGGACATTTACAACAATTGCATGTGCTTAGGGGTGATTGTTAGAATAGGAGCTCTACTGTAGATCTTCATTGTAAACGTTTTGTAAAGATCATCAGATATGATGATTTAGATTGACCCTTTACCTAAAAGGGCAACCTAATGTTTGCTTTTAAAAAAACTCAAAGTTGGAAACAACCTCACTTTTGTTTTCTTCAAAATTATGAGAAGTAACACTTGTTTACTACCCACCACTCTACACCTCCCGACTCCCACTTCCTCCTCCTACCTCCTTCCTCCCGAGCATGGCGTCAGTGGTGGAGGAACTCTCCGGCAATGACGAACAACAGGATGCGAACATGGGATGCGGTAGGGGCTTCAAGAGTTCGTGACCGGTGGTCGACAATAGTGACAATGGTAGAAGGTGACAACCTGTATTGAGAACACTTAATCCCACTCGATCATCTATGTCAATTTATTTATAGAATTATGATTGTCGTGGAAATTTTCGGACTTTTATTGATCCAAATTTTTGTCAGATTAAAATTACCATACATCCTTTTGGAAAAACTTAATCCTAACGAAAACAATTAAATTATATATTTTAAATAAAAATGGACCTAAATTAATCTTTGAGCTTATTTTAATATTAAACTATCATAATAATAAAAACTAAAAGGAAAAGGTGGAGTTAAATAACACTAACCTTGCCCATTGGGGTGATAGCATATTTTGGCGTCATCTTTACAATATTATAAAAATAGAAACTTTATTTGTTGTACATGATTTAGAACTAGGTTACCTTTCTAAGAAAGGTCCAACCTAAATCATCCTTGCATACAATCGTAAGAAAAGCCTTCAACATAGGGTGAAGGGTCCCGTTCTGGCTAGAATTACCATTCATAATTAAACTACATAAACTATCTATATCGCACTCTCTAGAATCTAGGAAATCAACAGCTTGATTGACTTCCTGTAACAGTGCTTGATCTTGACCTCTTCAAAATACTGTAGAAACCTTCTAGTGTCGTTGATGATCATATCAATTTGCCATGGTATTTCCCATAAACCTTGTAATGCGTTGATGACAGTAAGGTTATCACCTTCAATTGTATGCTTCTTAATATGCAGACGATATGCTTGAGCAACACCCACCCACATCATTGTCACCTCAGCCTGTAAAATAGTTGTACTCTTAGTATTACGACTATCCATAAAAATAATGTTACTAGTTCTATCCATAAAGATATAACCAATTTTAGTGTAACCATTGCCATTTCTTGATCCATCAAAGTTTAACTTGATGTGATCCCTTGTCGGTCTTACCCAACAAATGTAATTTGCCTTATTTTTCTTTATATGTCATACTGCTTTTTCCATTTCCAATGATTTGAAAAGCTGAAAAGAGGCGTAAATGTGGTCATGTCTAGCACTGTCTTTTGTTGCATTACGAAAAATGATGGCGTTTCTCTAGTTCCAGATATGCCATAATGCAAAACTTGCTAAGTCAAAATTTGATAGTTTTCCTTTGTTAAATATCAGGTTTTTAGTGAAAGTACCACTATACAATTATGGCTCAAGGATTTCATTTCCTTTTTTTTCCAACCTCCAAAAGGATTGTTCTGGTATATTTACAAATGAAGAATAAGTGATTATTATCTTCGATTGCTTCTCTACATAGAACACATTCTGCAGGTACTCTGTTATAATGCCGATTTAATCTTTCATTTGTAGGAAGCGAATCAGAGCAACATTTCAAGATGAAGTGCTTAATTTTAGGCGGTAGATTCAATTCCCAAATCCATGACAAATTATTACGTTGGGAATGTCCTTTTGTATTTTAAAGAGCATTTGCAGCCGACTTTATTGTGTATTTCCCATTTGGAGAGGGGTCCCAGATCAAATGGCCATCGAAGTCATGAAGTGGGATTTGTATCTTTTTTATTTTATCAACCATATGTTGTGGGAGTATGTTGTATAGTAACAGGTAATCCCATTCTTTATTGGTTGTTATATAGTAGACACCTTTCTATTACTATTATTTAGGCTAAGTGTTTCATTGATTGATATATTTTTCTTTAATTAACCGGACTCATATATTATTCAGTTCTGTTAGGATTTTCCATAAGAGTTTCATTTGTAATGCTTTATTGTACACTTCTGTTGATCGAAATCCAAGCCCACCCTCATTTTTTGGATTACAAATACACTCCAAACTAATTAGAGGATGGAAGCTCGATGAGTCAATTTTGTTCTAGAAGAATGATTTATTTATTTTATCAATTTTCTCCAACATGTCTTTCAGTAGAAGAAAACTTTGCATTAGAAAGTTAACTTTGGAGATTAGGCTTGCTTGAATAAGTACAAATCGCCCTGCTTGAGATAAGGAATTAGCCTTCCATTTTAAGAGTTGTTTTTTAAGTGACATAGTTGCATCTTGGAAAGTGGTGTTGTGGACACAACCCCTTATGATTGGAATTCCTAAATATTTTTCTAAATTTCTAGTAATTGGAACTTGTAGGATGCCTGCTAGATGTGATGAGGAGTGGGCACAAATGTTGGAAGAAAATTGTACGGAGATTTATGAAAGTTGATCAGTAAACCAGTATTGTCCGAGGAATCTTGTAGAAAGGTTTTAACATATGTTGCAGATGAGGCATTAGCTTCAACAAGTATAAGTGTATCATCAGCAAAAGTGAGGAATGGGATAGGTGTGCCATTTCTTATTAATTTGGTCCCTACTTTGGGTTAGGTTTTTCTGATTCAATGGTTAGTGATCTTGCTAGGTATTCCATATCACAAACAAATATATAGGGGCCATAGGGTCTCCTTGTCTAGTCCCACATCTTGGTTTTTATATTGGTCTTGGTTCATTGTTAGCAATAACTGAGAAGGAAGCAATAGTGATGCATTCCATGACTAAATTAACAAAGTTTTGGTGAAAACCAAAGAAGAGTAAAATGTGTTCAATGAAGTCCCATCTAATCTCATGTGCTATTAGTATATTGTTTTGAATAAGTCTACCTTCTACAAAGGCTCCTTGGAGTGGGTGGATCAATCTACTAAGTAATGGTTTTAATTTATTTGCAAGTATCTTTGTTATGATTTTGTATGTTGTGTTGCATAAGCTGATGGGTCTGAAGTGATTTATACTGAGTGGTGAGTAAAATTTTGGTATGAGTGCAATGTAGGCATGATTTGTCTCTTTTAGCATTTTTCCCGAGTGAAAGAAGGATGTAGCTGCATTTATAACAAAGTTGCCTACTATATGCCAATATTTTTTGTAGAAGTCTATGGGAAAGCCGTCAGCCCCGACGTTTTGTCAACCGACATATCATAAATGTCTGCTTTAATTTTTGATGGGCTGGTTGTTTATACCAATTTATCATTATCACTATTAGTAAGTTCATGTTGTATTATCTGTAAGGATGGTATATTATATTGGTGATTGCTTACAAATCTAGCTCCTAGTTCATTCGAAATTTCTTTTTTGATTTGTTGAGGATCAAATAACAACAGTCCATTATTGTTTTCAAATTTTGTGATTGCTTGTTTTGTGAATCGAATTTTAGAAATTGTTTGATATTATTTTGTATTACGATCTGCCAATTTTAGGTGCGCTGTTTTAGCTTGTTGTTTCCAGTATTTATGTTGGAATTTCAGAATACATTGATGTCTATGTTTAGTATGTGAACAAGGCTATTTTCTTTCTCATAATTTGGTGTTACCGCTAACATGTTCTGTGTTTCACCTAGTGTTTCTTCAGATAGCTACAGTTGACGAAAGTTACGATTAAAGGTTTCTCTAGCCCATGATTTCGAGTATTTTTCTTAGCAATTTCAATTTTTGTTGTAGCTTAAATATATAAGAGCCTTGTAGCTTATATTTTGAGACTTTTTGGACTAAGTTGTCGTAGTCTTTGAAGTTAGTCCAAGCATTTTTGAATCTGAAGGGTGGGTTAATACGTTTCTTAGAATTACCACGGCTAAAAGTTATAAGGCAATGGTCCAACGTTGTGAATGGATGATGTTTAGTAATAATGTTTGGTGCTATGTCAAGTATATCAGGGTGAATAATAACCCTATCAAGTTTTTCATATAGGTTACTAGCTCCATTAGTTTAACTTTGCCAATTAAAAGGAAAGCCATAAGTTCTGGTGTTGATAAGGCCTAAATTTTGTCTAAATGCATATAGTCTTCATAATCGATATGTATTTGTGATAACTCCCCCCAGTTTTTCTGTGTCGGTTTCAATTTCATTCAGGTCGACTACTAAAATAACAGGTAACATAACAAAACAATTTCATACTCTAATTGCATCCAAAATTGTGCTTTAAATTCCTCTCATGAACCATATACAAATATGCAAAGTATTGGTTGTTTTCATGATCTGATTTATATATTGCCATGTTTGATTGCGTTTTTAGTAAATGAAGATGTTTTGTTTCGTGGTTATGATCTCAAAGGATCCACATTCCACGTTTTGTATCAATAGATGGTATAATGACTAATTCTTGGAAACCTAGTTTGCGTATTATATTGTTATTTGGTTCTATGTTGGACTTAGTTTTTTCTATGGCTAAAATGTTTAGATTACTAGATTTCTTGATGAATTTGAGTTCGTCCCAGAAGCCTAGGCGACGTATATCTCTAACATTCCAATAACCGATATTCATATAATTATTTCGTAGTCTTGTAAACAATTGTTGGTTTGCTTGGAAATGTATTTATTTATATTGAGCTTAGGCTTGGCCCAAGTTATTAATGGTGACTTATAGTTATTCGGTGGCCATATGATATTTGAGGTTTTAGAGGTACTTGTATTTGTAGGTTTTGACATCCTTGAAGGGGTGAGGTGTTGTGCAATGGCTTGTGGGCCGAAATTAAAAGAAGGGAGAAGAGAAGCACGCACAAGGTTGTATCCAAACCTATTGAGCTTAGAACGAGAGGCTAGGGGCTCAGTCTTAAGCCAACGAAGGGCTAGAACTGCATAACTACGGGAAGTACATCTAAGGCTAAAAAAACGAAAGAAAGGAATATATATGTGAAAGCAATGCCTAAACCAGACTAAGCAACTAAGATTCATCCTAGCTAAACTAAGCTTATTAATATAAAAAAACAATCTAAAGTTACACGACACATCTTGAGAACAAGAGTAAAATAGCAGATGTACTAAAACCATAAGCTGAGAGAGGAGTAGGGATCAATTATAGGTAGTCCGTATGTTGTCAATCCACACCAACGGATGGGAGTGATGTGATTGCAAATGCAACAGAGGATCCATTAGAAAGTTCTTTGAAAACAGAAGAGTCTTAGGATGACATAATATAAGGAAGTTATGGGCATCATACTTATCTTTGAGTCTGCACTTAGACTTAAAGACCCCAGTGGTAATACATGTTATCAGTCTGAATAATGACATGTCAATATGAGCATTTTGGAGACTAATAAAGTTAAGGTAATGATCCAGGTTGATAGTCCTAGTGGTACGTGGTCCTGCACAGAGGCTTGTGAGTTCCATGTAGCTGCAAGTGCATTAACAATATTATTAGTAAGATGGTCAATACAAAGTTAAGATTAAGAATGCATAGAATTTTAGAGCAACAGATGGAAGAGTTTGCTTTTCTTGACTAGGAGGAGAAAATATTCAAACAGGCACATATTAAAAGTGTATGGGGCAGGGTTGTAACACCCCCGACTTACGTCGGTAGTGCCATACGCCAGTGACCTCAGACTTTAAAGTTCAAAGTCACCCTAGGCTTTAATCTAAACAATTATACTTAAATACAATCATAATAAAAAGTAAATAGCGGAAGACTTGTATAAAGAAGCTCAATCTGTTATTAAAATTCCTCTCGTAAAGTGAGAAGGATAGTTTACAAATGATATTGAAACTACAACGAAAGACTTTACATAAATTCTAATGGCTAGGTCACGTAACACATATACCTATTCATTTATTAAAAATAATCTTATATTTAAAACAAACTCGAAAGCTCTTCAAAAACTAAACTTCAACCGCATACCTTCTTCTCCGTCTCGTTACTCCTAAACAACCTGAGGCAAGTCGATTGATGTGCCGTATACGACGGATGACACCAGCCAACCGTGCAAGGAAAAAAATAGTGGTTGGTTAGTCTAATGAAAGACTACGCAAGGGTACAAACAAAACAGTTCTTGTGGTTGTATCTAGTTACTATCATTGTCTCTCGAGTAAGAGCCGATAGACGATATATAACAAATACTTCCATTGAAACGAAGGATGGACAAAAGAGATATGTACCAAGAGAATACCCGAATGAATGTGGGTATTATGGGAAGAATATATGATTTGTTTGTGAACTTTTTAAATCACAGCATATATAAACCCCATTGAGTAATTGGGCTCGACCAACCTCACCGCATAATGCAAATCCAGATTGGAAAGACAATCTGCTTAAGTTGTAACACGAGCGGTTTCCAAGTTGTACTTCTCGCTCGAAGTTTATTAATCACGTGCTTGCATCACTTATCTTATTTAATTTCACCACACCACAATTATTCTTAAGCTTTTTAACACAATCTCGAATAATACGAGAACATCACAGGGCGACATTACGTCTAACCCAATTGCACTAGCAATGTGCTTAAACACCTCTTATCCTTAACGAGTGGATATATAAGAAGCAATGGTCATGACCTTAAAACTATTAGGGAATTATTCCGACTAATACCGAGTTATAAAGAGATCATTATGCCTCGCAAGGCCATAACATCCCTGACATACACGACTATTAAAGTCCATACTTAATTACTATAAAGTCCACCCATAACAAACAAGGTCCACACATAATACCGTCATTACGACAATAACATCAATAATCATATATACCTATATATTACTATATATATATATATCAATAATGATTATCATCCTAGATACAAAATTATTTAAGGCACACAAGTGTTCCCAAACATTAATTAGGTTTTATAAATTACCCAATTAATTTACGCGACCGCTAGATACGCTCATTTTTTCTTCTGTTTACGCTCAAAATACTCACGCTCACGAAAAGCATGAGCGAGATCGAATCCACGCACACGGAAAACGGGACCGTATTAAAATTGAGGGTATCCGATTTTTATCAAGTCTCGCACCCGCAAAGCGGGTGCGGGACTTTGTTTTGATTAAATACATAATGTCACACACCCGCTTTGCGGGTGCGTGACCTTGTTTTGATTATAGGGGAGAAGCATAGGAAACACAGAAGGTCTGTTAATGGCGGATTTTGGCCTCACGTATCCCTCTCCACAAAAGAAAACACCCTCGTCCTTCCTGTTTGGATTCACTGTTTTTGCTTCCAAGAGTTTGTCTGATAGTGAAGTAGTGATGAGTCCAACTTCAATCCTTGACACCAAGCCCTTTTCAGCTCTCAAGAACCCATTTTGGACTGAATCTAACTCTCCCAAATCTAGTCCTAAAGATCCCAGTTTTGACACCAAGCCCAGAAATGGATGCCCCAAGTTTGACACTGAAGGGGTAGGATTAGGCATTATTGATTCCCTCACTAATGATGCTGAAAGCGCAAAGGAGATTGCAAAGAAGCCTGAAAACAACAGATTTCTGTTGTTTGGTTCCCAGCTCAAGATTCAAATCCCAACCCCACAAGCCAATTTTCTTATGGATTCCCCCAATTCCCTAATGGAATTTGGGACCAAGACCAAGAATTCTCATATGGGTCTTCTTTCTCCACCCACATGTGTGGTGAAACGTTCAAATTTGGGGCCCAAAACACCCGGGTCACCCTGGAGCCTAAATGGGTCTAATTCTACTACTGAAATGGAGCTCTCTGAGGATTATACTTGTGTTATCTCCCGTGGAGGGCCTGTCACGAAGACGACTCAAATATTCAACTGTGTTGTTGATAGCTGCTTTGGTACTACTGCTGCTGCTTCTCCCTTTGCTACAAAGGATCAGAACATGGTTTCTGTTTCACCTGATGTGCCAATTGGATACCCACATACGTACATAATGAATTACGATAATGACATAATATCATATAGTATTTTTAATACATAATGTCACGCACCCGCAATGCGAGGGCGTGACTCTTTGTCACTTTTGATACGGATACCCGTTCATTGGGTCTCGCTCCCGCTTCGCGTTGTCGAGCCTCTGATCCCGCTCTCGCTTTCTGTACGCGTGAGCATTTGAGCTTATTTAGTAAAAAAAATTGAGCGTAGCTAGCACCTCCCTTAATTTAATATTAATTGTTGGTCAAAAGAATAACTGAAATGACAAGAGTGAACCACCACTTGCCTTAGATCATGAAGAATGTTGAATGCGTATTGGAGATGGTTGCTTTCGAAAAGCAAATTGGCTCCCTGTTTTAACCCCGTTCCAGAAGCAAATTCAAAACATACCCAAATCACACAACAATAAATAATAATTAGATAATTTATTAAGTATTGAATTTTGAAGGGTATATGTCTCAATTTTAAATTGAATTTTCTTTAACTCCAAATAATTCAAAATTTTCAAACTTAACGGTAAAATGATTATTTATACGATTAAAAATCCATTATTCGTATATTCTAAATAATCTTGTCGTAAATAAATTAATCCCATAACTTATTTATAAGTCTAAAAAATCCAACTCTAAATATTATCTAAATGAAAAGTTATAAATTAACCATTCATAATCTAAGATAATACTCAAAATAATTATAATTAATTTAATTTTAATATTTATAAAATTTATTAATCCCAACTAATTACATAGTCATCTAGATTAATTTTATTAATAAAGAAAGCCAAAATAAAATAAAGAAAAATAAAACAACCAAATTCGGACCAAACCCGATTACCCAAACGGCGCGGTGGAGGACTTGGCGGTTTCCGGCGAAATTGGAGGCCAACGGTGGAGTAACGGCGGCGGGACGATGGGGATTTTGAAGAGTACTTGAAGACGAAGCCAAGTGTGTAGGCAATTGCAAGAATGAAGCTCCAATGTACTCGAATTGTACCCAAGAACACGAATGTCGGAGGTTAGGGCTCGTGAGGAAGATTTGAGAAATTGGATGCCGAAATGACATTGATTGAGGGGGTTTGCAAGATCTTGGATAGAAATCCACAATGGCTCAAATTTGGCTAAACAAGATCTCGGATTGCCCCCGAATTTTCCAATTTACCAAAACGTCAAAACCGAATTATACTTGCGTTATATGTTAAAATTCGATCATGTTTTTGATCGTTTCCTTTCGATTTCACTTGGATTAGGCGCGTTTAATCCTCCTTTAAAAATCCCAATGGCTAATTGATCAAATCGAGCAAAAAACGAGGCCTGATTTTATGGCCAACCGCCATTGACGAGCAAGGAAGCTCCACGACTGGAGCTTGAGGAAGAAGAAGGCATATTTGCCTTATCTACACAAACCCCCCTTCATTTGGCCTATTTGCACATTTTGCCCAACTTTCTGAAGTTGTGGCAAATGTGCCCTTATTTCACTTTTCAATAATTCTAATAATTACCCAAACTTGTTTATTTTATTATTCTAAGTTTCTATATAATTTTAACCCAAAATTAATATTTAGAAAAATTAACTTATGTTAAAATAATGCTTAAATTATTATTCTTACAATTTTAACCATACTTAACCCATTTTTAACACTTTGTTAATTTGGTTCAAGCATTTCTAAATTAAAATTTCTAAGTTGATTTAAACTATAATTAACATAAGGTTAATCATAATTTAGATCACCCATGACTTAAAGAGATAACATACTTAGGGTATTTATTATTTAATCCCCTTATGGATAAACATAATAATTCTTATACCCTTTATTATTATATTTAAAATTCTAAACTACATTTATTGTTATGATTATTTACTTATTTCGACACCAAACTATTATATCTCATTTGATAATTTGTACAAAATTATCTTGAACTAGTTTTTGAACTTAAGTTAATGAAAATTTAACTTACTCCTCCAAAAGAAATAAAATAAATTTCATAACTTTTATTTTTATCAAATTAAAATTTACCATATTACCCCTATGATAAAATGAGGGTTATTACAATACTATCCCCTTAAAAATAGTTTCGACCCTGAAACTAGCACTACCAAGGTAGAGGAACCGGTTTCCACATTAACCTCACTACTTGAGCTTAGTATCCTCAATTATTTCGTCCTCGAAATTACTCATAGGAAAGTCGATCCGTTTCCTCAACCATGACATTATCTCGCATATCTTTGTCTCCATATATTGCACCATGTAATTACTTATAACTATATCCACAAAATCATGACTACCTTAGAATAATAGTCTCCAAAATCATCATAACGACCTTAATGTACCTTAAGCATGATCGAGAACACACATGTCTCTTCCTATTTCCTCTTTATAATCAAATCTCAAAGTTCGTACATTAAACTCCTTATAACCCAAATATCAAATCTTAGTAACTCCAAATATTATATTCTCTTAGTCCTTAAATGTACATCTCACAATTTCCATTATTTATCTCAATTAAATTTGGCTCTTATGCCCATTTCTAACCCAAATCCCAAAGAAAATTTAACTGTCTCAAATAATTCATCTCTAACTTAAGACCCTTATTTTCCTCAAATTAATCACACAACATTTTATCCCTATTTTCCTCAAACACGATTTTGAAAATCCTTTAACACGATTATGATCAATCATTTTATTTTCTCCAAAACGTGTCATAAGATCACCTTTGTAACACCCCCAATTTATACCGGAGATATTACATGCCAGTGACCTCAGACTTTACCGTCCAAAGTCACCCCAGGCTTTTCCAGAACAGACATGCTTAAATACATACACAATTACATATTAATTGAAAGATTAAACAGCGAAAGACTTTAAATAGCCAACTTATAACATGGCTTAAATTATGAAGATGCATCAAGGTAACACTTAACAAACTTAAAACACTTAACAACTTAAATACTGACTTTAAATCTTCGTCTGCAAGCTTCTTATCCTTCAATAGGTTACTTAAACTCCGGGAATCAACTCCTGATGTGCCGAATCGAACGGATGACACCAGCCCACATGCAGAGAACAAAGTTCGTGGGTTAGTCTACTGAATAGACTAGCAAGGGTACAAAGCAGAGTGGTTCGAGTGATCGTGACCGTTTACTATCATTGTCCCTTGAATAAAAACCGAAGGAACGATATATAACCCGGCACTTTCACGGAATGATTTAACAATTAGATATGCACTGAAGAGAAGACTCCAACTGAAATGAGCCTTATAGGAAATTATGACAACTGCTAGGGAACATTAAAGTTACACACACAAATGATTTAAAAGTTGACTGATATGCTTCAGTTCACAACCAACCTCATCGCATACAGCGAATCCAGATTGAAAAGAGAACGTACTATGATCAAACTCGAGACGAGTTTTCCTAGTTGCACTACTCGCCGAAGGTTTATTAATCATGTGCACTCGGGCACATATCTTATTTAATTACCAATTACACTTTACTGAAACACGTTAATGTTATTAAGAGCGACACAAAGCTTAAATCTCAGGGTGACAATCATGTCGACCCAAATTAACACAACACACAAACACACACACGCACACGCACACACGAGGCTTAATATTATTCCGAGTAACAACGGAAGTTATTATTACACAGGGTGATCTTACGTTCACCCAGATTGCTCTGCCACAGTGCTTACACTTTAATTTACAGGGTGACCGTTACGTCCACCCCAATTGCACTAGCTAAGTGCCTAATACACAAGACTGCAATTATGCTCATCCAATGGCGCTTGCAAGGCGCTTAAAATACTTCAGATCCTTAACGGTGGATAAGAAGCATAGGTCATGACCCTTAAATTATTATCCGGAAATTAACCCGAGGAGTATTACGATTTAAAGAAACGACAAATCCTTACTTGGATTAGCATTCCTACGAACATTAAGTTATAAAGAAACGACTAACCCTTACTTGGATTAGCGTTCCTACGAACACTCGTGTTAACTAAACAGTCTAACACAGCAATTATTCACATTAAAGCCATCTAGGCAATCAACTTAAACATAGAGATAATAGAAACGGCTAATCCTTACTTGGATTAGTTTTCCTATTAACCCACATGCTATTCTAGCATTAAGATTAAATTCACAACAATACCATCACGGTAATTATCACATATAATAGCGTTGTTCTAACAGATATACAACCTATCATAACATTACTTTAATCACGTTTATTTATGAAATTAGTTCCCAAACAAAACAACAGTTCACTCCAATTTAATTAACAATTAAATAATTGATAATTAATGAAACATGGAATGATTAAGCAAGAGCGAACCGCCACTTTCCTTAATCCACAGAGTTGGAACAAGCCTAACGACGACGGAATTCCGGGCTCGACACGGGTATAGCTCCGACAGCACAACAACCTCCGAGTCGACCCACAAGAGAAACCCTAAGTTAGATCCGACATAAACACAATACGAATCTAAAAATGACGAAAGAAATCAAAAGAAACAACGCCTCGACGACGACCACCAAAGACAAAAGCCAAAGAGGCATTCTGGGCTCTGGCGGCGGTCGCCGTGAAGAACTCAGACGACAGAAGCGGCGAGAAAACTCACCCAAAACACGAGCGACTCGGCCTCCTTCGACTTGCTTTGGTTTCTAACCTCCAAGGCTACCAAAAGCTTCACAAAAGGCACACTGGAACACCACCAAACGACACCGGCGAAAGCTCCAGAATCCGGCGAGGCAAGAACTCCGGCGAGTCATAATTTCGGGAGAGCTTGGGCTGTGGAATTAGCTCCAATCCGACCTCCAAGCCTCTCCTTAAATAGCCCAGCAAAGGAGACACCATGATGGCCCTAGGACGAGACGCCACAGGCCTACTTCGGCGCTGCCAGAGGCTCGTCGGCGACCATCGGGCAAAGACCTCCAGACAACGACGGCGGGCACTGTCATAAATGCGGCGGGCGCCGCCATAGGCCTGGCATCCCCAGCTAGGAGAAGACCCAGCCTGCTCCTCGAGCCTTGCGACGGCGGGCGCCGCCATTGGCTTTGTCGCCTCCTCAGCTCTTAGACGAAAACGATATTAACCCGGGATAAAAATTATCGTACGCAAACGAGTATTAAAATCCAAAGCACGTCGTCTGTATATTATTTCACTAAGAACAATATTACAGATACAGAGGACATTACAGAATGTCCTAAACTCTCTGAATTAAATCCGACGTACATAACGGGTACTCGGGAAAATTCTCAAAATTCCCAAAATAACCTTACAGAATTACGGGGTATCACATCACCTCCCCCTTAAAAGAAGTTTCGACCCCGAAACTTGCATTAAGTCAATGAGGATCCTGCCTCAACACAAACCTTACTACCTGGATCCAATATCCTTAATCACTCCGTCCTTGAAATGGATCACATGAGATATTACTCTTAATTTCTTAGGACATCATACTGAAAGTGATTCATCCGCCTCAACTCTTATGGCACAAACTCACGCATGAGAGATAGCTCCTAGTCTCTCCGAATAAAACTCCACAAGTTCCTCCTTATCCTTAAGAAATCTTGGGAGAACTCAATGTACGAGATAACGCTTACCACTGTACTCCTTAGATGCGTAGACAATTCTCCTTACTGAATCTTTTAATACCTCGGGATTATCGACACATCCCATCCTTAAACTATAACCTTTCCTCTTAACACAATAACTCCACAACTTAATCTCCCTCAAAGAGTTGCACCCAACCTTATAGATGACATACTCTATGTATGAAGAAGAATCTTAGGAATGGATTTAGATTTAAACAGCAGAGTCGACCCTAGGGTTAACCATGTAGGGGACGAACCTCTACGCTGCCCACAATACTCCACCACCATAAGTCCGACAGTCTTTATCCTTACTTGGCATAAGCTGTTCTCGACACTTACGGGGTTTTGTATGAACAACTAATTCGTAACAATAACGCATTCTAAAATTTCCAAAACAAGGAAACACTACATTAACATTAAACATTACATTAACTGTCAAAAGTTACACAGACAGATCACAATGCTACGGAGATTACCGATACACGTCGTTACTCCTTAATCTTAAAGAAAGACTTAACACGATTACAACTTAATGGATCAGGGTTCTTTTTCGTTGGCTTGGCTCATTACAAAGAGTTGTTGCCCTTGGCCTGAAGACCCCATAGGCGCTTTGCCTTTATTACGAGCCATAGACTGCTCAGGAGCAGATGCCTCTGGCCTTGTGTTCTGTCCACCGCCAACATTTGACGCCTGATAAGACTGCATTGGTCCCTGACCCTTCAGTCTGCAGTATGCTTTTATGTGGCCTTCTCTTCCACAATTATGACATACTCTCTTGTCCTTTTGGCAATTAAATGTTTTATGCCCGACTTCACCACAGTTGTGGCACTGAATTACTCCGCTGCTCCAACCTGAGCCTCTGGCAGAGTCAGACTGAGTTGTCTCGGTCTTAGCACGACCAGACTTCTCAAACTTGGTAGGCGATGCCGGTCGTTTGAATGAACCAACCTGGCGATCCTGTTTCCCACCCTTTCCCTTAATTTGCTTTTCCCGCTTAAGGGCAGACTCCTCCAGTGTGACTTCTGTCTTATAGGCTGCATCCACATATTGTTCCAACGTAGTACAACCATGATGCAACATTAGAGGCTTGATCTCTGGATTCATCCATCCATGGAAGTACCAGATCTTCTGCTCTTCAGTAGACACCTCAGGCCCAGCGTATTGCAACAAGTGATTGAACTTAGCTGCGAGCTCAGTCACCTTTAACCCTTCAGTCTGTGGGTACATAAATTCCTTATGCTTCTCCTCCCTCATAGCACGAGAGAAGAAACGATCAGTCATCTTGGTTTTGAACATGCTCCAATTAAGCTCGGGATGATCAGCCAGTCCGGTGCTCTCCCACCATTCGCTAGCCACATCCTTGAGTTGAAGGGAGGCGATGTGCACTTTCTCAGCCTCAGTGCAATTAACGTTCCGGAGCAACCGTTCCATATGTGAGAACCAATAGGTCACCCTGACTGGTTCTCCAATACCGTCATAGCTGTCGGGCCTCATTGAACTCACGGCTTTTAATGCCTGACCGTAAGTCCCCTTGTTCCTGGCAACATTGATCTGAGGTACTTGCTCCACTGACTCCTCAACTTCAGGAATAACCTGAGGAACTGGACCACCTTGAGCTTGTGGTGCGACTGGTCGTATAACATCTGCGATTGTTTGCATGACAATTCCCCGAATTGCCTCTACTGCTGCAGCATCAAACATCAACGGAGCGTTGGGCTGATCTTGGCCATTGCCCCTGGGATGATTACGGGCTACAGACTCCTGCTCGTCTTGAGAGGCATCTCTGGGGTCCTGATTAGTCCCCGCACCAGCTCGAGTAGCGTTCCTTGTGTTCACCATCTGCTGGTGAATCATAACGTTACTTTAGAACTTATTCCAACTTAATTATGACACTATAGTCAAATACGTTATGATACAGATTATAGAGGTCCAACTAATAACTTTATATTAGTCTGACTATCCTTCACTGATACTGCAAGAACAACCTTCTTCTGCTTACTAAAGATTGGAAACCATGGAGAAATGTCAACCTTTAAATGACATCAATTCCAAGAAGAGACAATATTCCTAAGAAGGGATCTAAGGAATAAGTAACACTTGAAGCTTGCAGAAGTTTGAAATCACTTATCAATAATCTCACTTTCAACTTTATACCCTTAAACTTTAATTTAATTGCTTATAACAAAATGCTTTTTATAAACCAATTATAAATGGCTTTCGAAATTCACAACGCGAAATCATTAAATTAAATCACCAAGTTACTTAAAATTTTGAAATTCTCAAATTTTCTCTTCAATATTAAATAGGTTTGAAAATAGTTTTCAAAATTAATTTTCGAAAATTCTCAAACCTAACAATAGGCCAAGAATTTTAAAACCATTGCTCTGATACCAAATCTATAACACCCCCAATTTATACCGGAGATATTACATGCCAGTGACCTCAGACTTTACCGTCCAAAGTCACCGTAGGCTTTTCCAGAACAGACATGCTTAAATACATACACAATTACATATTAATTGAAAGATTAAACAACGGAAGACTTTAAATAGCCAACTTATAACATGACTTAAATTATGAAGATACATCAAGGTAACACTTAACAAACTTAAAACACTTAACAACTTAAATACTGACTTTAAATCTTCGTCTGCAAGCTTCTTGTCCTTCAATAGGTTACTTAAACTCCGGGAATCAACTCCTGATGTGCCGAATCGAACGGATGACACCAGCCCACATGCAGAGAACAAAGTTCATGGGTAAGTCTACTGAATAGACTAGCAAGGGTACACAGCAGAGTGGTTCGATTGATCGTGACCGTTTACTATCATTGTCCCTTGAATAAAAACTGAAGGAACGATATATAACCCGACACTTTCACAGAATGATTTAACAATTAGATATGCACTGAAGAGAAGACTCCAACTGAAATGAGCCTTATAGGAAATTATGACAACTGTTAGGGAACATTAAAGTTACACACACAAATGATTTAAAAGTTGACTGATATGCTTCAGTTCACAACCAACCTCATCGCATACAGCGAATCCAGATTGAAAAGAGAACGTACTATGATCAAACTCGAGACGAGTTTTCCTAGCTGCACTACTCGCCGAAGGTTTATTAATCACGTGCACTCGGGCACATATCTTATTTAATTACCAACCACACTTTACTGAAACACGTTAATGTTATTAAGAGTGGCACAAAGCTTAAATCTCAGGGTGACAATCACGTCGACCCAAATTAACACAACACACAAACACGCACACGCACACACGAGGCTTAATATTATTCCGAGTAACAACGAAAGTTATTATTACACAGGGTGATCTTACGTTCACCCAGATTGCACTGCCACAGTGCTTACACTTTAATTTACAGGGTGACCATTACGTCCACCCCAATTGCACTAGCTAAGTGCCTAATACACAGGACTGCAATTATGCTCATCCAATGGCGCTTGCAAGGCGCTTAAAACACTTCAGATCCTTAACGGTGGATAAGAAGCATAGGTCATGACCCTTAAATTATTATCCGAAAATTAACCCGAGGAGTATTACGATTTAAAGAAACGACAAATCCTTACTTGGATTAGCATTCCTACGAACATTAAGTTATAAAGAAACGACTAACCCTTACTTGGATTAGCGTTCCTACGAACACTCGTGTTAACTAAAGAGTCTAACACATCAATTATTCACATTAAAGCCATCCAGACAATCAACTTAAACATAGAGATAATAGAAACGGCTAATCCTTACTTGGATTAGTTTTCCTATTAACCCACATGCTATTGTAGCATTAAGATTAAATTCACAACAATACCATCACGATAATTATCACATATAATAGCGTTGTTCTAACAGATATACAACCTATCATAACATTACTTTAATCACGTTTATTTATGAAATTAGTTCCCAAACAAAACAACAGTTCACTCCAATTTAATTAACAATTAAATAATTGATAATTAATGAAACATGGAATGATTAAGCAAGAGCGAACCGCCACTTGCCTTAATCCGCAGAGTTGGAACAAGCCTAACGACGACGGAATTCCGGGCTCGACACGGGTATAGCTCCGATAGCACAACAACCTCCGAGTCGACCCACAAGAGAAACCCTAAGTTAGATCCGACATAAACACAGTACGAATCTAAAAATGACGAAAGAAATTGAAAGAAACAACGCCTCGACGACGACCACCAAAGCCAAAAGCCAAAGAGGCATTCTGGGCTCTAGCGGCGGTCGCCGTTCTTGGCGGCGGTCGCCACAGTTCATCACGGCGGGCGCCGTGAAGAACACGGCGGTCGCCGTGAAGAACTCAGACGACAGAAGCGGCGAGAAAACTCACCCAAAACACGAGCGACTCGGCCTCCTCCGACTTGATTTGGTTTCTAACCTCCAAAAGCTTCACAAAAGGCACACTGGAACACCACCAAACGACACCGGCGAAAGCTCTAGAATCCGGCGAGGCAAGAACTCCGACGAGTCACAATTTCGGGAGAGCTTGGGCTGTGGAATTAGCTCCAATCCGACCTCCAAGCCTCTCCTTAAATAGCCCAGCAAAGGAGACACCATGATGGCCCTAGGACGAGACGCCACAGGCCTACTTCGGCGCTGCGAGAGGCTCGCCGACGACCATCGGGCAAAGACCTCCGGACAACGACGACGAGCGCCGTCATAAATGCGGCGGGCGCCGCCATAGGCCTGGCGTCCCCAGCTAGGAGAAGACCCAGCCTACTCCTCGAGCCTTGCGACGGCGGGCGCCACCACTGTACGGCGGGCGCCGCCCTTGGCTTTGCCGCCTCCTCAGCTCTTAGACAAAAACGATATTAACCCGGGATAAAAATTATCGTACGCGAACGAGTATTAAAATCCAAAGCACGTCGTCTGTATATTATTTCACTAAGAAAAATATTACAGATACAGAGGACATTACAGAATGTCCTAAACTCTCTGAATTAAATCCGACGTACATAACGGATACTCGGGAAAATTCTCAAAATTCCCAAAATAACCTTACAGAATTACGGGGTATCACAACCTTAATAGATATTAATCACTTTTTCCTCAAGTCTAGGTGACAAGAATCTATAACATATTTCACCCTTCAAGTTTAATCCACCCAAGGCAAAACAAACTTTTACCGACCGAGTTTGTTATTTGTCCATAAATATCCTTAAATATTTTATTTCTGTCACACGATTTATTGTCCCAATTTAAGCAAACTTTTATCTAATTCAATTTACTATTTACCTACGACTATATCTCCCAATAATCCTCATATCATTATATCACTTCCTAAAAACATTTCCTTCTAATGTCACTTATCACTTGAGTAAGTTTCTCCAATAATAGATCCATACACTTAGCCCATTGCAAAACCTCTAAATCATTAGTCCAATAAGGAACACACTTACGCATAATCACCATGTTTAAATCCTTATACGTTTAAATATTAAACCACAAATCACATTATATTATGATGTTCTTAGGGAAAAACAACTCTTTGTAATTATACTTTTCTTAACAATTTATTCACTTAAATGAATAAATATTAAAACTTACAACTAAGCATTTTAAGCTTTATATTATTTTTGCACACGGTACTCACCACAACTAATGCTCGAAGTATACACATGAGAAATAAATTCTCGAACTCCATAGAGCATTGCCTACACATGCTTAATTCCTTATAAACAAGGAATCCTTACAAAGCTAAACTCACAAGATCACACTCATCAACTAGAACAAAGAGAACAAATCATGTCAATATACAACTTGACATTATTCTAAGAAAGGAATGGAACTCCAATGAAGAGGTATGAGGAATCGTAACTGGATCAAAGCTTGCAGAAGTTTGAAACACACTTTTAAATGATTTAAATCACATTTTAAGTTAATTCTTCACACGACTATAATTTTATAATATAAAATATTTATAAATTTAATGTTTTCATAATTAAACTACCAACATTATCATTTTTAAATCCACAACCACTTTCAAACTGCTCTTTTTTTTTATAAGGTAAAAATTAGATTGGAAACCACAGAAGAGTCGGTTTCTCAATCTATAGCATCCTTACGGATGAGATTTACAAGTTCTAGACAATCTCTAAAGTCTTCCAGGGAAACCTGATGAGCCTTCTTCGCGATGAAATCGGCGACAACGTTGGAATCTCGGAAGACGTGAGAAATCTACACTGAAGAAAACAGTTGTAAAATACATAGGATATCAGAAATTAGAATTTCAATATCCCATGGACAGTGCCAGATTTGGTTGAGGACATTCAGGATGGTAAGGTTATCACATTCAAGATGAATGTTGGTAATGCCTAATTCATAAGCCTTTACCAGGGCATTTCTTACTGCCAGAGTTTCTGTTCTCAGCGGGGATGAAATACCACATTTATCCCCAAAGAGGAAAAGTGGTTTTCCCGTGTTATTCCGGAAAATGTAGCCAAAACTAGACTCACCATTGGTTTTGGTAGATCCATCTGTGTTGATTTTAATTATGTTATCTGGAGGCTTTTTCCATTTCTTTATTGGTCGTTGTACAATGTTCATTTTAAAAGTTTTTTGATTTTCTTCTGTCAGGCAATCAGGGTTCCAGTTTTTCGTTTTATTCCAGTTTTCAATTTGTTTCTTGATGTAAATTGGTACATCCTTAATGGGTTCGACCCCATCATTTGTTCTCCCAAAGCTTTGTTGGTTTCTATAGAACCAAATGCTCTACCAAGCGACCATTAGTTCTGAGAATTGTGATCTATTAGTTTTTTGTCGAAGTTCTTCAATGATTTCAGTAATTTTTTTGTTACCTATATTTAGTGATGTGATAATTCCAAAGGTGTCATGATTCAGTTTTTCGATTGTTTTGAGGGTATGCTTGCATTGGAAGAGGAGATGGTTTACATCTTCTAACTGAGCATTGCAGCGTATACAACCCGGGGGGGTTGCAACACCCTTTTCTGCTAGTCTGGCTTTTGTTGGTACTCCGTTTTTCATTATTTTCCAGACAAACTTTTTGACTTTGGGATATGTGTCCATTTTCCAGATCCAAGAGGAATCATAGGCGGTGTAGCGCTTATTTTTGACTTTCAAACTGCTCTTTGAAATCATTAAATGAATTTAAAATTACTCGTTAAAATACTATTACTATATAAACCATAATATATAACTAATATTAGTTCTTAAATAATTAAACTACTAAATTTAATATTTTCTAGACTATAAACCATTAAAAATATTTTAAATAAACACTTAACAATTTAAGTGCTCAAGGTTTAATTTTAAAAAGAAAATACAATAATTAGTCGTATTAAAATAACATAATTTAAAAAAATCTTGAAAATTCTCAAACCTAACAATAGGTCAAGAATCTTAAATCTTAAAACCATTGCTCTGATACCATAATTGTAACATCCCCGACTTACGTCGGTAGTGCAACACGCCAGTGAGCTCAGACTATAAAGTCCAAAGCCACCATAAGCTTTAATTTGAACAATTATACTTAAATACAATCATAATAAAGAATAAATAGCGAAAGACTTGTATAAAGAAACTCAATCTTTTATTAAAATTTCTCTCATAAATTGAGAAAGATAGTTTACAAATGGAATTGAAACTACAACGAAAGACTTTACATAAATTCTAATGGCTAGGTCACCTAACACTTATACATATTACATTTATCAAAAAATAATCTTATATTTAAAACAAACTCGAAAGTTCTTCAAAAATAAAACTTCAACCGCAAGCCTTCTTCTCCGTCTCGTTACTCCCAAACAACCTGAGGCAAGTCGATTGATGTGCCGTATAGGACGGATGACACTAGCCAACCATGCAAGAAAAAAATAGCGGTTGGTTAGTTTAATGAAAGACTACGCAATGGTACAAACAAAATGGTTCTTGTGGTTGTATCTAGTTACTATCATTGTCTCTCGAGTAAGAGCCAATAGACGATATATAACTAAAATACTTTCACTGAAACGAAGGATGAACAAAAGAGATATGCACCAAGAGAATACCCGAATGGATGTGGGTATTATGGGAAGAAGATATGATTTGTTTGGGAACTTTTTAAATTACACACAACATATATAAACCCCATTGAGTAATTGGGCCCGACCAACCTCACCGCATATTGCGAATCCAGATTGGAAAGATGATCCGCTTAAGCTGGAGCACGAGCGGTTTCCAAGTTATACTTCTCGCTCAAAGTTTATTAATCATGTGCTCGCAACACTTATCTTATTTAATTTCACCACATCACAATTATTCTTAAGCTTTTTAACACGATCTCGAATAATACGAGAACAACACAGGGCGACATTACGTCTAATCCAATTGCACTAGCAAGGTGCTTAAACACCTCTTATCCTTAAGGGGTAGATAAGAAGCAATGGTCATGACCTTAAAAGTATTAGGGAATTATTCCGACTAATACCGAGTTATAAATAGATCATTATGTCTCGCAAGGCCATAACATCCCTGACACACACGACTATTAAAGTCCATACTTAATGACTATAAAGTCCACACATAGCAAACAAGGTCGTCCACACACAATACCGTCATTACAAAGATCACAACAATAATCATATATACTTATATATAACTTTATATATATATATATATCAATAATAACTATTATCCTAGATACACTATTATTTAAAGCAGACAAGTGTTCCCAAACACTAATTAGGTTTTAGAAATTACCCAATTAATTAACAATTAATTTTAATATTAATTGTCAGTCAAAAGAATAACTGAAAAGACAAGAGTGAACCACCACTTGCATTAGATCACGAAGAATGTTGAACGGCGTATTGGAGATGGTTGCTTCCGAAAAGCAAATTGGCTCCCTACTTTAACCCCGTTTCAAAAGCAAATCCAAAACGTATCCAAATCACACAACAATAAATTACAATTAGATAAATTATTGAATATTAAAATTTGAATGGTATATGTCTCAATTTTAAATTGAATTTTATTTAACTCCAAATAATTCAATTTCTCAAGACTTAACGGTAAAACAATTATTTATACGATTAAAAATCCATTAGTCGTATATTCTAAATAATCTTGTCACAAATAAATTAATCCCATAATTTATTTATAAGTCTAAATATTCCAACTCTAAATATTATCGAAATGAAAAGTTATTAATTAACCATTCATAATCTAAGATAATACTAAAAATTGTTATATCTAACTAAATTTTAATATTTATAAAATTAAATTAATCCCAACATATTATATAGTAATCTAGATTAATTTAATAAATCAAGATTAAGCCAAAATAAAATAAAATAAAACAACCAAATTCGGACCAAACCCGATTTACCCAAACGACGCGGTGGAGGACTTGGCGTTTTTCGGCGAAATTGGAAGCAGGCGGTGGGACGATCGGGCTTTTGAAGAGGAGTTGAAGACGAAGCCAAGGGTGTAGGAAATTGCAAGAATGAAGCTCCAATGTACTCGAATTTTACCCAAGAACACGAATGTCGAAGGTTAGGGTTCATGAGGAAGATTTGAGAAATTGGATGCCGAAATGACATTGATTCGGGGATTATTTATAAGAGTTTGAAATATCTTGGAGAGCACTTCACAATGGCTCAAATGTGGCTAAAAAAGATCTCGGATTGCCCCCGAATTTTCCAATTTACCAAAAATGTCTAAACCGAAATTATACTTGCCTTATATGTTAAAATTCGACCTTGTTTTTTATCATTTCCTTTCAATTCCACTTGGATTAGGCACGTTTAATCCTCCTTTAAAAATCCCAATGGATAATTGATCAAATCAAGCCCAAACGAGGCCGGATTTTATGGCCAACCACCATTGATGAGCAAGCTCCACGGCTGGAGCTTGAGGAAGAAGAAGGCTTATTTGCCTTATTTACACATGTTCCCCTTATTTGATCTATTTGCACATGTTTGCCCAACTTTCTAAAGTTGTAATAAAAATGCCCTTATTTCACTTTTCAAAAATTCTAAACTTACCCAAACTTAATTATTTTATTATTCTAAGTTTCTAATATTATTTTCCCAAAATTAATATTTAGATAATTAAATTAGGTTAAAATAATGCATAAGTTATTATTCTTACAATTATAACCATACTTAACCCATTTTTAACACTTTGTTAATTTGGTTAAATCATTTGTAAGTTAAAATTTGTAAGTTGATTTAAACAATAATTAACATAAGGTTAATCATAATTTAGATCACCCGTGAATCAAAGAGATAACATACTTAGGGTATTTATTATTTTATCCCCTTATGGATAAACATAATAACTCTTATACCCTTTATTATTATATTTAAAATTCTAAACTACATTTATTGTTATACTTATTTACTTATTTCTACACCAAACTATTATATCTCATTTGATAATTTGTACAAAATTATCTTGAACTAGTTTTTGCACTTAAGTTAATGAAAAATTAAAATACTCCTCTAAAAGAAATAAAATAAATTTCATAACTTTTATTTTTATCAAATTAAAATTTATCATATTACCCTTATGATAAAATAAGGGTTAGTCTGAGATTCAATAGTGCTTGGGAGCAAGAAGGACTTAACATTGTAATAATAGTAAAAGGAAACATCATGATTCATATTACTTGAAATAACCCTCAAGAAACAGCAGAGGAAGGTTAGACTGCAATACAAGGTCTTACTAGAGATAAGGTGGCAAGGCATACACCAACATAAGTGTTGGTGCTTACAAAATAATGCCACAAGCCTATCAAACAAAGCATGAAGTTGGTAAACATAGTAGAAATTACAAGGAAGGATAGGATGAACATTATCATCACAAGGGTAAACAAACTACCCTCTACACAGACAATACATTGAAACATCATTAATAATAAACTTTATTATTCTTTTTTCTCTTGGGAGTGGTGGATGTGCCAAGCTCATCTTCTTTACGTTTGGAGCTCTCAGGGAGAGATGAAGCATCCTCCCCAGTAGCCTGGATAACAATACATTCAATATGTCTCACAATGGTAGAATTACAAAACTCAATTACCCCTTGTTTGGTTGAACGTGGTAAATTAAGTTCCTGGGCATTTAGCTACTTCCTAGGAATTGAAAATTGCTGGAAATTGCGAAATCATATTTGGTTCAAAATTGTTATTTTTATATTAACATAGAAAGTAATAATATTTCCGTTTAAAAACGCAGGAAGTAGATCTTACCTACCTCTTCAAGGTAAGTGCAATTCTTTTAATTGGAGGAATTGCAATTTCCTGGGAAGTAAATTCCCACGTTTTATTTTTGAACCAAACACAAGAAATAAATGTATTTCCTGGGAAAGTTCAACTTCCTAGAAAGTGTAGCACGAACCAAACGAGGGCTTACTCTCTGCATTATGCTCCCCAGAGCCCTCTAGGGGTTGCACCATAGTAGATGAGACAACATATGCTATGGTACCATCCAACCTGGGGGGGCTGGGGAGACACGTACATGGGGGAGGGTCATCACTGTCACGGCTTGGGTGGGAGGGAAAGGGCAACTAACATAGGATGAAGCAGGTGTCATGGAGAGGAGTTTGGAGAGTTCCATAGGGAAATTAGGGTCAAGTTGAGCAAGCACTTCATTATTAAGCAGAGACTTAAGCTGGAAGGATCATCTGGCTAGTGATGGGATTAACATTGGGAAATGTGGATTGAGAGTAAGTATGCTCATTTGCAAATGCAACACCCTTGCCCTTAGAATTACAAGTTCCTTCATCAGAGTGGAAGATGGTCATCACAAGAGTAAATCCCCTAGAGCTTGAAGATCTATCAGTAGAGGGCCGGGAGGAGCCCAAAATCCTTCTTCTAGTTTACTGCTCAAGAGCATCATGCTTAGGAACAGAAGCAATGGTAATGGCAAGCCTACTAGGCTGGGTAGTGTTAAGGGGACAAGATCATAGACATGTTCAGACTCTCCACTGTGGAGAAGTCTTCATACCAGATTCTGAGGGCCATATTTGTGTCATCTTGAGCATTCATAGTAACAACAAAGACAAGGGGAGATGAGTTATCAACATTGACACAAATCCTAGCAAACTTCGTCTTATTTCTCACAGTAGAGGCATGGTCGGGTTTAATAAAAAGGCCCACATTATTGACTCTCAAAATGAAGTCAATAACATACTGGTTATGTAGGTGAGCAGGGAGGAAGGGGATCCTAATCCAGAGGTCAACTTTCGTGACTTATTCCATGAAAGGTTGAAAAGAATCCACCCAAGGGAAAATAGCAAGGAGTTTACCTTGGACATGATAAGGCCTATTATTCCAGACAAGGTCTCTATCCTTTTGATTTGCAAATTTGAACATGATCTAGTTGGTGGCTAGCTCTTGAAACTGGATCACACCCTTGGTGTTCTTCCAATCAAGTTTCATCTTGCCACTAATGATTTTGGGATCAATAGGATCTTCCATAATTTTAGCAAGAATGCCAAAATAGGCCAGTCTATTTCTCTCCCTTCTGACAGTGGGAATGTCATTGATAGTTGCAAGAGTGGAATAAGGATCACCATTAGAATGGTGGGTGAGGTAGGGTTGAGTAGTGTTAGTGGAGTAAAGGCTGGTGTCACCATGGTTTTGGGCTTGCAAGGGAGAGGACATGTACATTGGTTGAATGTAGGTCATATGAAACATGTAGCGGAGGGGAGATGTGTGTTCAAGAGCAGAAGAGGAAGATTTGTGGTGGGCCAAGGCTTACTTGTAGCTCTTGGAAGGTGTTGGAACCTTGACGTTCCCTCTGATTTTGATAATGATAAACACCATTAGGTTTTATGGTTTATATTGTTCCTATGAGTTCCAGGTTTCATGAAAGAATTTGGGAACAATGGAAATCATGTGAAGAATAGAAAATAGAGGAGTGCAAAGGAACGTTGTGTAAACAAGGAACTGTTACGCGAAAACAAATTGAAGATGTGAAGCACGTGAAGAGTTTATACAAGGAAACAACGGATAATGAACAATGCTGGAAAGCATGGATCGCTTAGTTGTTACCAGGTGAAGATCGCTATTTATGGAAACAAGATTTGAAGATCTACTTGAAGGAAGAAGTCATAATGCGTGTCTTAGAAAACTTTATGTATGGAAACTATGAGTTTGCAAGCTGAAACGTTTAGTTTAGAAAGATATTCTTCACTATTACCTTATATTGCGGGTTGCTAACTATTGGGTATTTGGTAAGAGGCCTTCTCTAACACTATAAATAGATGAGCATACCTTGGGGAAAGGTATCTCAGCGACCACAACCGAAGCATATGAAGAGCTACTGCAAGTTGAGATCGAAGATCCAAAGACAAGGTACGAACTAGTGTTGTAAGTACTTGCTTAGGGTTTTCTTGTGTTCTTGTTTATTGTGAGTTGATTACACTCAAGGTCTATAAACCTAGGATTTGTGTGACAAACGGTGGAGAGAGGGCTTGTGAGATTGTACAACTTATTAATAATACAAGTATATGGTTTGAAATCCTCCTAGGGTAACACCTAGAGGTAGAGATTTTTCTCTTCTCAACTAGTTGGTTGATAGAGTTTCCTCTATAAGGAATTGTCTTGCTGTTACTCTTGAATCTATATTATTTCTGTTGCCCAGGGAACAGTATCACCGTTACCTGTCTAACACACATCGATTCAACAATTGGTATCACAACAGGTTCGCTCTAGATTGTGTGTTCTTTTCAGATTCACAGGTAACAATGTCGTCAAGTCATGAAGTCGGGATTTGGAACAAGAGACCACCGTTCCTGCCCATCGGTGGAAAGTTTCAACACTAGAAGGACCTCTTCACTAACTGAATGAAGAGTGATGACTACTAATGCTAGAGAGTCATTGAAGTTGGTGATGAGAAGGTTGCTAAAGCAATTCTCAAAGGAACAACACCATGGAGTCAAGATGATTTCAGAATCATGGAGAAAAATTCCAAGGCTCGCATGTTCATCAACTACACCCTCAATGCTGAAAATGTTTCCAAGTTGCACTCATGTGCAACCACTATAGACATGTGGGCTGCTTTGGAGTAAATGTACATGGGAAGTTCCGATCTTCGAGAGATTGATCGCTTTCAAGCCAAGAAAGACTTCTACAACTTTGCCATGATCGACGATAAGACTTTTCCTCATACCAATCCAGATTTGAGGAAATCATCGCTCAACTTACTGCTCATGAGGTCAAGGACGAAGAAATTCTTCCTAAGGAAAAAGTTCTTATCATTATTGATGGACTTCCTGCAAGGCATAAGATGACCAAAACCATTCTGAAAGAAAATCCCACTACTCGTTCTCTTACACTTCATGAAGTGTTTGGAAAAATCTAGAAGTATGATGAGGAAGACAAATATGTTAAACCCAAAGACATAGCCTTGATGGTTGAAAAAGTTGTTGAGATGATTGAAAGCAACAAAGATGACAATTTGGATGGTGTAGTTCCAGAAACTGCTCTTGTCACCAAGGCCATGCGATCTCTCTATCGCAAGGGCAAATCATTCAGGAATGATGGGAACAATGGTGAGAAACGTGATATCAAGGATGTTACATGCTACAACTGCAAGCACAAGGGTCACTATGCTAACAAGTGTCCCAAGGGGAACAACTCAGACAACACCAATGGTGACAATACTGGGAACGACAAGAAGAAAGCTTTCGATGCTATCTGGGGTGATGATTGTGTGAACTCTGATGATGATGAGCCAAAGGCATGGGGTAACAACAAAATGTATGCAATGAATCTGAAGTCATCAAGCGAAGAACAAGAGGTAGATCCTAAAACTTTTTTGAATCTTATGTCAATTATGATAAAAAGTCCTTGATTTCTCTTATCAAAAACATGTATAATGAGAATCTTAAAACTCAAAATGATTTGAATGTTGCTGAAGATAAATGCATTGAATTGAATGAATCTCTATCTAGAATTGCTAGTTCCTCTACTGTTCCATGTGATATATGTGATGCTACTCGCAGTGAACTTGAAAACCTTCCACAGAAAAATGTTTCTCTATGCTTGGACCTAGTGTCAAACAATACTAATATTGTCTTGTCTCATGAATCTACTAAGATAGAGAGGGAATTGTCTCAGATGAAAGATCGGATTAACAAAATCCACTCTCTTCTAGTTGAGCAGAAGCTTAAGGAGGAAGAGATTGATCGCTTTCAAGCCAAGAAAGACTTCTACAACTTCGCCATGATCGACGATGAGACTGTTTCCTCATACCAATCCAGATTTGGGGAAATCATCGCTCGACTTACTGCTCATGAGGTCAAAGACGAAGAAATTCTTCCTAAGGAAAATGTTCTTATCATTATTGATGGACTTCCTCCAAGGCATAAGATGACCAAAGCCATTCTGAAAGAAAATCCCGCTAATCTTTCTCTTACACTTCATTAAGTGTTTAGAAATATCTAGAAGTATGATGAGGAAGACAAATATGTTAAAATCAAAGGCAAAGCCTTGATGGTTGAAAAAGTTGTTGAGAAGATTAAAAGCAACAAAGATGACAATTTGGATGGTATAGATCCCAAAACTGCTCTTCTCACCAAGGCCATGCGATCCCTCTATCGCAAAGGAAGATCATTCAGGAATGATGGGAACAATGGTGAGAAACGTGATATCAAGGATGTTACATGCTTCAACTGCAAGGACAACGGTCACTATGCTAACAAGTGTCCTAAGGGGAACAACTCAGACAACACCAATGGTGACAATACTGGGAACAACAAGAAGAAAGCTTTCGTTGCTGTATAGGGTGATGATTGTACCAACTCTGATGATGATGAGCCAAATGCATGAAGTACCAACAAAATGTGTGCAATGACTCTGAAGTCATCAAGCGAAGAACAAGAGGTAGATCCTAAAACTTTTTTGAATCTCTTGTCAATTAAGATAAAAAGTCCTTGATTTCTCTTATCAAAAGCATGTATAATGAGAATCTTAAAACTCAAAATGATTTGAATGTTGTTGAAGATAAATGCACTGAATTGAATGAATCTCTATCTAGAATTCCTAGTTCCTCTACTGTTCCCTGTGATAAATGTGATGCAACTCGCAGTGAACTTGAAAACCTTAGACAGAAAAATGTTTCTCTATGCTTGGACCTAGTGTCAAACCATACTAATATTGTCTTGTCTCATGAATCCACTAAGATAGAGAGGGAATTGTCTCAGATGAAAGATCAGATTAACAAAATCCACTCTATTCTAGTTGAGCAGAAGCTTAAGGAGGAAGAGATTGATCGCTTTCGACTTACTGTTCATGAGGTAAAGGATGAAGAAATTATTCCTAAGGAAAAAGTTCTTATCATTATTGATGGACTTCTTCCAAGGCATAAGATGACCAAAGCTATTTTGAAAGAAAATCCCGCTACTCTTTCTCTTACACTTCATGAAGTGTGTGGAAAAATCAAGAAGTATGATGAGGAATACAAATATGTTTAACCCAAAGGCATAGCCTTGATGGTTGAAAAAGTTGTTGAGATGATTGAAAGCAACAAAGATGACAATTTGGATGGTGTAGATCCAGAAACTGCCCTTCTCACCAAGGCCATGCGATCTCTCTATCGCAATGGCAAATCATTCAGGAATGATGGGAACAATGGTGATAAACGTTATATCAAGGATATTACATGCTACAATTGCAAGGACAAGGGTGACTATGCTAACAAGTGTCCCAAGGGGAACAACTCAGACAACACCAATGGTGACAATACTGGGAACGACAAGAAGAAAGTTTTTGTTGCTGTCTGGGGTGATGATTGTGCCAACTCTGATGATTATGAGACAAAGGCATGGGGTAACAATAAAATGTGTGCATTGACTCTTAAGTCATCAAGCGAAGAACAAGAGGTAGATCCTAAAACTTCTTTGAATCTCTAGTCAATTATGATAAAAAGTTCTTAATTTCTCTTATCAAAAGCATGTATAATGAGATTCTTAAAACTCAAAAAGAGTTGAATGCTGCTGAAGATAAATGCACTAAATTGATCTAACTTGAAACTCAAAAACTTATGCTGAATTTCACCTAAGGGCTTAGTCAAAACATCTGCCAATTGCAGTTGAGATTGAACATGACAAGTGTGTTGGAAACCTTCATTGACCTTTTCCCTAACATAATGGAAATCTATATTCAAGTGTTTGGTGCGTTCATAATATACTGGATTAACCGCAATGTGCTCAGGCGCCTTATTATCACAGTACATAGCAATAGGCAGAGAGACTTGAACAAATAAATCCCTCAATAAGCCATCAATCTAGACAACATCACTAGCAGTAGATGACATACTCTTGTATTCAAATTCAGCAGAGGACTTGGACACAATTTTCTGTTTCTTAGTTTTCCAGGAAATCAAGGCATCACCCATAAAGACACAATAGGCACTCAAGGATCTGGCAGAAAACCGACAGGCACCCCAATCTGCATCATTGAAACAACTAATCACAGTATCATTCTTGACATGACAAAATAAACCCCAGTTTAAGGTACCTCTAAGATACTTAACCACATGAAGTGCATCCTGCAGATGAGGTTCCTTAGGAGAACTGACAAATTGACTAAGATGTTGCAGATGAGGTTCCAATTAGTCGTCTGTAAACTTCACGATCTGGCAAAGGAACACCTTCATCAATAGATAAGTTAAGACCTTCAGGAAGAGGGAAATAGGTGGCCTTGCAATCAAGCATTTCAGTATCTTTCAAAATATCTAATATATACTTCCTCTGGTTAATAACACTTCCTTTGGTTAATAACAATACCCTTAGCATTTCTGGCCACTTCAATACCAAGGAAAAACTTGATCAACCCCAGGTCTTTAATTGTGAAAGTAGAATGCAATCCAAACTTAGCAAACTATATGAACTTTATGTCATTACTAGTAAGAAGTAAATCATCCACATACACAAGTGCAATAGTCATCTTATCACCATCTTTTCTGACAAATAAGGAATGGTCTTGCTTGGATTGAACATAACCAAGCTTCAGTAAGTAGGCAGTTAACTCCTTATTCCACTACCTTGAAACCTGTTTGAGACCATATAAAGACTTGACTAGCTTACAAACCTGACCAGGTTTAGCAAGTTTATAGCCTTGAGGACGAGTCATGTAAACTTCCTCATCCAAGTAACCATGCAAAAAAGCATTGTTAATATCAAGTTGAAAGATATCCCACTTTCTGAGAGTAGACAAAGCTATCAAGGTCCTGATAGTAGCTAATTTGGCAACATGGGAGAATGTAAATTTGTAATCTTTACCTTCAATTTGGTTGTAATATTTAGCAACCAACCATGCCTTGAATCTTTAAACAGAGTCATCAAGTTTAAATTTGACTTTATAAACCCATTTAGATCCCACTGCCTTCTTTCCTGGAGGAAGAGATGTCAACTCCCATGTGTGATTTGATTCCAGAGCCTTTAATTCTTTCTCCATGGCCTCTTCCCAACAAGGTTGTCCTTTGTCTTGAGCATATGAGTGAGGCTCATGCATAGAACAAGCATTGAAGAAATATGCTACATAATCACTAGAGAAGTCAGTAAACTCGGTAAGAGATGTACACTAAAAAGAAGACTTAGATTTGGTAGGACAAAAATAGTCTTGAAGTCGAACTGGCAATTGTGTAGATCGAGATGATCTTCTAGGAGGAACACTGATATTTAGAATAACATCCATAGGAGGAGGCTCAGGAACAGGCACTGTAAAAGATGTAGTAGGAGAAGGAATAAAATATGATACAGGTGGAGAATTAACCACTGATGATGGAGTAGGAGACACATAATAATCATCCACTACAGGATTAACCAAAGGAAGATGATGAGGTGTATGAGTTGGAAGAGGAGAGGAATCAACCTTGTAAGGGAAAACTTGCTCTTTGAAAATAACATCACGAGATACAAAGACAGAATGACTATCTAAGTCATAAAGTCTATAAGCTCTTTAGGTATAGGGTAGCCAATAAACAAACACCTCTTTTTTTTTGCCAGAAGGTAAAATTGTATAGATGGTTGGGAAAAAGGCCCAACGTCCTATATACAAACACCAATGCAAACAACAATCAAAACCAAACAAAGCAATACAAACAAAGCAAAACAAACAAAGCAAACAGACCTAAAACAACCCGGAATACAAGCCAAAACAGAACAAGACACAACAAACTAGAAACAACATACCTGCACAAGCAAAAACAAAGGAAAAATACAGCAGAAAACCAGCAAAAACAGAATACAAAACAACAATGAAAAGGAGGAAGACATCATTCAAGCTCTCAATCTTCTCCTCATAGCTCTCCCTCTTCTACCTCTCAGCTGCACCTTCTGAAGGATTCTGAATTTGCACTCATCAATGACACAAGAAGCACACTGAGCAGCATCCATAACTTTGTCTTGGAAGATGACTTCATTTCTCATTTTCCAGGAATGATAGACAATACCAGTCACAGCAAGCAGTTTGCATTTATAGATATTGTTATTCCTTCTCCTACACTGAGCAAACCACCCCCACCAATCCATTAGAGAATTATTTCTAATGTTAATCCCTTGCCACTGTAAAAGTCTTCCAGCAATATCTTGAATAACTGAACAATTGAACCAAAGGTGAGCATCATCCTCGGCTGCAGAATGACAAAGAGCACAATCAGCAGAAGGAACCAAGCCCCAATGGTGAAGCTTACTAGCATTAGGAAGGCGCCCCAAGGAAGCCAACCAGCAAATGAAGCTCCACTTCTTAGACTGTAACCCATTCCATATAACACTGCACCACTCCTTATCCACAGACCAACTCCTAAGCATATTGTAGAGAGCAAAGCTGTCCAACTTGCCAGAGTTCCTAGCTAGGAACTGATCATTAAGGTCACTGCCATTACTATTATACAGCACTCTATCTCTCACCAACAACAGGTTCTTCCACAATGAAGAACTACATGGAGAAGCATGCACAGACCAAATGGATTGCCCCTTTGTGAGATGCTTATTGGCCCACAAAGTCCAAAGGTTACTCTTCTCCCTATGAAGATCAAACACAAAATGGAACATAAGGGTATCATTCCAGGACAGTAACTCTTTGAAGCTGAGACCCCCTTCAGAGAAAGGTCTATAAACATTCTCCTAAGCAACCAAGCTTCTCTTGCTCTCCACAACTCCAGACCATAAGAAGGATCTACATACAGCTTCAATCTTCCTTATAACTCTCTTAGGGGTAAATAATACTTTCATCCAAAAGGAAAGAACACTTTCAATGATAGCTCTAACAACCTGAGCTCTACCAGCATAAGAGAGCTTCCTAACACTTCTGTCATGGACCACAATCCTAATTTTATTCAACAAGGGAACCATCTCACAAATTTTCAGTCTTCGAGAATGTAAAGGTGTGCCAAGGTATCTTACAGGGAAGTTCCCTTGACTAAATCCTAGCATTGTAGAAAACTCAGTCTTCCGATCAAAACTTACTCCACCAAAAAACACTTTGGTTTTATTAGAATTTGCAACCAAGCCAGATTCTTTACCAAATTCAACAAGGCATTGCTTTATCAACATAAGAGAGTGAGAGGTAGGCTTACAGAATATCAATAGGTCATCAGCAAAAGCTATGTTTGTTAGTTGCAGCTGCTTGCATTTAGGATGAAACCTGAAGTCCTTATTAGCACTCACCTTCCTCATTTTCCTGGCAAACAATTCCATAACAATCACAAACAAGAAAGGAGAGAGAGGATCACCTTGCCTAAGACCTCTTTTTCCTTCAAAGAATCTCTTTGCTTCACCATTGATGATAATAGAGAAACAAGGGGTCCTAACACATTCCATGATCCAGAGAATAAGCTGTTGAGGGAAATTCAGAAAAATTAAACACTCTTCCAGATAATCCCAAGAGACACAATCATATGCCTTTTGTAAGTCAATCTGGATCATGCATCTAGGAGAAGTATTGTTGCAGTCATAGCCCCTGACCAACTCTTGTGCCACAATCATGTTATGAGTGATAGATCTCCCTGGCACAAAAGCTCCCTGATTAATAGATATAATATCATCCAGGAATGGTCTGATCTTCTGGACAAGGATTTTAGAAATGATCTTCAACATTGTATTGCAACAAGAGATGGGTCTAAATTCCTTCACAGAAAAAGGGAGGTCCACTTTAGGAATAAGGCAAACAAAGGTAGCATTTGTTTGCCTCAAGATTCTCCCTCTACTGAAAAATTCCACAATGGCAGCCACAATATCATGATTAATAATATCCCAACTATTCTTGAAGAACCAACCTCCAAATCCATCTGGACCAGGGGACTTCAGATTACCCAAACCAAACACCACAGTTCTTACCATCAGAGTAGTAGGAATCTCACATAAATTGCTATGACTAGCATCACTAACCTTAGCACCATCATATCCATTAAAACAGATAGGATAATGAACACCAACAGTACCAAATAGACTAGTAAAGAAATCCAGGATTTCCTTCTCAATCTCTTCATTCTTCTCCAAGGCTCTCCCAGCACTATCTTTCAAAGTAAAAATTGTGCATCTAGCCCTTCGAGCTTTAATTCCATTATAGAAAATAGGAGAAGTTTCCTCCCCATGTTTTATCCAATCTACTTTAGCTCTCTGAGCAATAAAACTCTGAAGTTGCACCAATTTCAGATTCAGATCATTCTTTGCCTCAAATACATCATGTTGTTTACTAAGGCAAGAAAAATCACGTTGTAAAGCATCATTTGCAGCCTTCAATCTATCAACACACTCTTCAACCATGATCTCAAGCTTCCTGAATCTCCCTCTTTGCCATTTCTTCAGTTCAGCCTTCACTCTCTTAAGTTTTTCTGCTACAACAAACTGAGCAGTCCCATTAATAGGCCTCGTCCAAGTATTCCTAATCAACAACTCATAATCATCCTGAAAAGGAATTTTCTTAATCCCAATAGAAGGATTTAGCATAACCACACATGGAGAATGATCTGAAATGCTAGGATCAGAGAAAAAGACCTTAGAATCAGGAAAAACAGCATCCCAGTCATTATTGATCATCATCCTATCCAATTTACAAGCAATCCTATCCATCCCTTCTTGTTGATTACTCCAAGTATACTTGGCCCCTGAATAAGTGTGATCATGCAACTGTACTTTATCAATAACATCAGCCAACTCACTACTAGCTCTCACAACCTGTCTGAAAGAGATCTTCTCAGCAGAGCATAGAATGCAATTGAAGTCACCAATTATAGTCCAAGGCCCAATAATAGAACTAGCAATAGTTTCTAGCTCTCTCTAGAGATCTATTCTACCAGTAAGTGCATTAAAAGCATAAACAAAAGAAGCAAGGAATGAGATTTGCCCATCCCTACTAGAGATCAAACAATGGATCAACTGTCTAGAAGTGCTCAACACAGACACATCAACCACAACAGAGTTCCAAGTTAACCAAATTCTACCTCTATCCACAGGAGAACTATTAGTCTTATATGACCATTGAGACATGAGTCTACCAGCAACATCCAGCTCTCTATTCATAGGGATTTTAGTTTCCAGGAATGCTACCACACACAGCTTGTTCTTACTAACAAAATCTCTAACCAACTTTACTCTAGGAGATGAGCAACATCCCCTAGTATTCCAGGATCCAATTCTGATTTCAGTCATAAGGAATACTCATGGAGCTGCTACCACTCCTATTCCCAGTAGAGCTTAAATGACCAGCAGGTTTTGAGTTTTGAAGAACAGAACTATAGGTCTGAGCTTTAGCTTTAGTGTTTCCTTTGTTACCTTGTTTGAGGGGCAACTTAGGATCACCAACCACCTTCTTATTCTTTTGAAGTAATCCACCAACTGAATCACTAACAGCTATCTCTTGCTCACCATGACAAGATGTACTTTCATTTTCAACAATGTCATGGACAATCTTTTCCTTGTCTAGTGACTGATTGACATTATCCTGAACTGAACTCCCTTTCTTGATCCAGATCTTCCTACCTCGAGCTTCTTCATTTTTAGAACCATCCTTTGGAGCCCTAGGATGAGGTTTCTAATGCCAACAACCCTTGTCATCATGACCAAACACCTTACACCTAGTACAACACCAAGGAAGTCACTCATACCAAATCTTATATCGAAATACCTTCCCATCAGGTCCTCGAAGAACAACAGCTTATCTTTGGATATCCTGGACATTAACCATAATGAGAAGTTTAGCAAATGACATCTTCCTCCCCTTTGCAGTGAATTCATCCATACACATAGGTATACCAATAATACTCCCAATGACACTCAACATATGCTTCGAGAAGAAAATGGGGTCCAAATTCTTAATTTGAACCCAGGCAGGAACACAATCAAAGCTTGACCAAGCTGCAACCACTCCTGGAGACCAGATTTTCAAAGCCATAGGTTTGACATCGTCTACAATCCAAGGACCATTCTCAAGCACCCAGTCAATGTGTTCTTTACAGCCAAATCGAAAGATCCAAATCCCATTCCTCCTCTTCTGAACATCCGGTTTTGCTTCTCCCCAATTCAGAGTTACAAACTTAAGCATATCATCCAAAGATAATTGATTCCCCAGAACACCTCCAATAAGAGCAAATTTCCATTTGTCAACTTCAATTTTTACTTCCTCCTTAGAGAAAGCATACACTTCCTTATCCTCTATCACAATTTTCTCCAATTTATGAATAAGTGATCGCTTACGATCCATTCCTTTCTCCAAAACCATTCCTGAGTCCTTAGTCTGAAGATCAAGGACCGATTCTAACACAACCACATCGCAAGGACTATCCTCAGGCTCAACAATCACAAAATTAGGATTCTCCAGAGTTTCGGCACAATCAGTCTCGCAATCCACAAGAACATGTGAGGAAGATGGATTTTTAGCATAATTCATAGGCTGAGACTTTGAATTGGGAGGAGCAACCAAATCCACACCGAAATTGTTAGTCAAACCAGGATTCACACGCGAAACTGAGAAATCTGACCTCGCCGACAAAGGAGGAGTCGGAGAGCTCCGATCTCCACTTTTGCCACCACCACGCCCAGTCTTCTTCATGAATCTCGTCGTCACGCCCTTCGGAGAACTCATCGCAGTCGATCGCCGCCGGAACCACCGATCAACGAGCAAGCTTCAGCAACACGAAATCGCCCTAACGAACTTCTCCGGGAGCGGAAAATCGACTTTTTTTTTAATAAACACCTCTTTGACTGCATAGCAAACTTGTTTTTTACTGCAAAAATCTTGGCATAACATAAACATCCAAGAACTATCAACTCATCATAATTGGCCTTTCTCTAAGACAAAACTTCATATGGAACTTTCCATTTCAAAACTGAGATTGACATCATATTTATCACACGAGCAACAGAAAACACACATTTTCCCCAGAATTTGACAAATATATTAGCATGAATCCTCATATCATGAGCTGTGTCAATAGTATGTCTATGCTTCCTCTCCACTCTTCCATTTTGTTGAGGATTACCAGGAATACTTCTGTGATGAATAATGCCATGACTATCAAACAAAGCTTGACATTTCTGATTGACAAATTCAGTGCCATTATCACTTCTAATAACCTTGATAGAAGTGCCAAATCGAGTTTTGACATAAGCAACAAAGGACTCAATAATATTTGGCACCTGATATTTAAACTTGATCAAATAAATCCATGTAAATCTGGTATGATCATCTAACACAGTGAGGAAATAAGAAGCACCACTGAGAGTTGGAGTTTTGTAAGGACCCCAGAGATCAAAATGAACTAGATCAAATGCAGAAGAAGCAACTAATTCACTTCTAACAAACTGATCTTTACAATGTTTGACAAGCACACAACTTTCACAAAACAAATCTGTAGTAACAACAACATCAGAGACAGATAGATGCTGTAGTTTTCCTTTAGAGCAGTGACCTAACCTCTCATGTAACAATTGAGTAGAAGACTTAACAAAAGAAAAAGAAGTTGCATCTATTTTGTTAGATGAATCAAAACTCTTATTAGCTGAAAATGAACACAAATCTCCATGCCCTTGATGTGCAACAGTTTGAACCACATATAAGCCTTCAGCTCTTAACCCCTCAACCACTACCTCCTTAGTGATAGGGTCCTGAAACAAAATAAGATCAACTTCTGTTCTGCTAAGAAGACCATCATCATCAAGTAGCTTTGTCACAGATAGCAGGTTATGTTGGAAACCAGTAACCAACAAAACATTGTTAATAATCAGAGAAGAACTAAACCTCACTGAACCAACCATATCAACAATCTTGATATTTCCATCAGGCAATGCAACTCTAATAGGTTTAACCAATTTCTTTTTGGCTAAAAATAAGCTTGAATCAAAGATCATATGATATGTAGCACCGGTGTCTATAATCCAACTGTCATAAACTGAATATGAATTTGCTGAAAAAAATATTTGAATCAACAACTTACCTGCAAAGTTTGTAGAGGAAGAGCCTTCGTGCCTTGGAAAATTTTTGTCATTTCTTGACAAAGAGCACTCACCATGGCTGGATCCATTCCAGGCTTCTGTCGATCAAAACAATCCAAAGGATTGTCCAACTCACCATCAATAGTATTTGCCCTTCTATCATGTTGTTTAAACTTCCAGTTGGGTGGATAACCATTCAATTTGTAGCATTGATCCTTCAAATGCCCCTTCATGTGACAATGATTACATTTCTTATCAGGTCTTCCTCTCTTGCTACCATCTCATGGCTGGAAATACTTCTGTAACTGTTGATACTGCTTCCCAGTGAAGTTGTTCACAGACAAAGCTTCTCCATGTTGCTATGAACTCAATGTGCCACTGACAATCTTCTGCCTCTCAACCTGCTGAACCAAGTGAAAAGACTTGTTGACAGTAGGTGTAGGATCTAAAGCAAGAATATTGCTTCTTATTCCATCAAACTCTTCTCCTAACCCTATGAGAAACTGAAGAACATGATTCCTAGACTCTTGTTCTTGGAGTTTCTTGATGATTTCACATCCACATCTAGCCAAGATACCACATTCACATACTGGTGAATACTCTAGACAACTGATTTCATCCCAAATACCCTTAATCTTGCAATAATACTCTCCAACAGTATGTGTTCCCTGTTGCAAAGACGCCAAATTCCACTTGAGTTGGTATAGTAATGGTCCATTAGATTGACCAAAAAGTTCAACCAACTCATCCTACAACTATTTCACAGACTCTACTCTCATAAAAGTACCTGAGATACTTGGCTCCATAGAATTCACTAGCCAACACCTTACCATATAATCAGCCTTAACCCAGCGACTACAATCAATCAATCCTGGAGTCGGCCTCAAGCAAGAACCATCAATAAAACCAATTTTTGATTTTGCTCCTAACGCCATTCTAACATTGTAACTCCAATTCAGAAAGTTTAAACCATTCAACTGTAATGCAATTAATTGAGCACCTAGATGATCTGAATTGGATAGCGCAAGTGGATCATTCGAAGCAACTCCACCTTGCTGATTCTGGTTCAAATCATTCGCTTGAACACGTTCTGGCGCTTGAACACGTACTCGCACTTCGCGTTCTGGTAATCCATATCTTCTTCCTAGCAAATCTTCTCCTTCCATGGCAAACAGCGCAGAAAGACAAATCGGAAAAGATCGCGAAAGACAAAATCGCAAGATTCTCGCACTGATCGGTAAAGAAATCTCGATCCAAAAACAATCACTCAAAACGAAAGAAAAACAGAGTCAATAATGGTTGAATCATCATCGCTCTAATACCATGTGAATCATCAACCATTAAACGAAAGAAGAAATAAGCGGAAGAAACAAGATGACACAAACTCCATTGAAGAGAGAGAGAGAGAGCAAGCTCTCACGGTACAAGACTTCTGTTATGAAAACAGAACAATGAGAAAAAATAGTTACAACTGAGTGAGCAACACGACTCTTATACTCATCACTAATGACATCAGCATATGTCATGTATAACAGAATTGACAGATGTACACTAGTTCTACACATATCATATATTTGATTTTATGAAGCTATTCTTTTATTTTGACTGCTTTTAAACTGTCAAGGATATGTGTACTGAGATAAGTTATAGCAAACCTTGATGACTAGTCTACCCAACTTTGTATTACTTATATTTGATTGTTTAATGATGTAAACCTATTGATTTTGCTGATTTTGTTATTAACTGAATTTGTTTATATAAGTGTATCTCTTGAGCCATAAGGGAAGTGACGACTAAAAATAGTTTCAGTTGACCTTCGTACACGAGCTTGCAATGAATAATATTATTCAATGAATTTAACTTTTGATTCTATGATAATTGTTTTAAATACCTCTTCTACCGCTATATTTGTATAAAATATAGTCTAACATCATTTTGTTGTCCGTACAAAATAGAGATTGTTCATTGATCTTACCTGGTCATCTTTTGGTTCTTTTCAAGTGGGAGATCGTTTGCCCGAGAGGTGAGTTTTGTTTGTTAGATTTTTTATTTCCGTTCAAGATTTGAATTTGGGTTTAGTCTAACACAGTTAACGATTAGCAAATGAACGTTGTAAGCTCAGATATTGACTTTGCAAAATAGATATAGTACAAGAAGTAGCAGAGTTTGTTATCATGAAGACACCGATCCATCTATAATTATTTCAATTCTTGGTTTCCCCTCTTGAAAGATCATTGCGACATCATATACTCATTATTGTAATGCTCTTATATTTTGTAGGAATTTAGATGCTTTAAACGGAATTTCAGAAAACAGTTTTCTAACATTTAACTTAAGATCTCATGTATAAACTTGATATGAATCACATATGAAAGAATAATATATATTTTAATGCAAAACTTATTTCCGGGATCATTCTGGAGAATAGAGCTTTAATTGTGACTCCTCTACTTACTCCACATGAGTACGGTACTATATCGACTTGCCTTCGTTTGCTAGAACAAACGAACGAGAACCAAAACCAACTTCACCAGGTTGGAGTACGACCATGAGTACATATGTTGTGGTATGATTGTTATACTAAATCACATGTACACACATTTCATATATAAGGATTGGATTATCCTTTTTAATATTATCTTATAATATACTAGGAAAATATAAACATATATTATTTTATCTTATATCATATATCTTATAAGATATCCCTTTTAACTAGAAAGGGATATTTATGGTTGATACAATATCTTATATTTCCAAAAAATATATTTCTTTATATCATCAAGTAAATAGATAACTCTTTATTATTACTTGATGAATAATCTTCTCTTCCAATATTACCATATGACCGAAATTCCCTAGTCCCACTATGGGTCTCGGGTTGCTTTGATCTAGCCCAATTACTCTATTGTGTGTGACCTTATAGGACGCATATGTAATAACAATGGGCCAAATCCAATTTATCCCATAAGTCATAGTTGGTTTCTAACAAAGCACTAAGACTACCTAAAATATCTGGATTATAAATCTCCATTATTAATCATATTCTATTATTAGTAATTGTCATCTTGATTAAAGGACGCATATTCCTTCAATATCCAACTTGTCCTTAAACAAGTGTGCAATATCAATTCCTTTGTCACTTAGTGTCTAATTTGATTATATGATAACATCTTATGTAATCCATATCAATATTCAAATTGTTTCTCGAACGCCGAGATTGAAATGTCAAAACAAATGATTACTATTAATCCATTTGAGCACGGCCATGCATTTTCAGTTCTTACTCTTCAAGTGGCCAAGACACCATTCCTATCCACATAGGAATGGTGTCTTGGCCACTTGAAGAGTAAGAACTGATGAAGTCAAATTGTTTGACCACTTCATCAAATCGAAGGTTCCAAATCCTTGATACTTGCTTAAGTCCATTAATGGACTTCTTAAGCTTGCATACTTTCCTAGGATTTTGTGGATCCTCAAAACCCTCAAGTTGTGTCATATACACATCCTCTTCTAAATACCCATTTAGAAAAGTGGTCTTGACATCCATTTGCCAGATCTCGTAATCATAATGAGCTGCCATTGCTAGGAGTATCCGAATGGATCTGATCATGACGACTGGAAATAAGGTTTCATCATTGTAAGTCTCATGAATCTGTTTAAAGCCGTTTGCTACCAGTCTCACTTTGAAAACTGTTACGTTTCCATCCATGTCTGTTTTGAGTTTGTAAACCCATTTGCACCCTATGGGTACTACCCCATCTGGCAAATCAATCAAGTCCTATACTTGATTCTCAGACATGGAATCCATTTCAGACTTCAGGGCAATACGTCATTTCTCAGAGTCTGGACTCGCCACAACTTGCTTATATGTAGTAGGCTCATTGTTTTCTAAAAGCAGGATGTCCAAACTCGCAGTCATTATGAAATTAATATATCTCTTTGGCTGCGCTTTAAGCCTATCTAATCTACGTGTGGGCTGAACAACATGAGGTTCTGCCACAACATTTTATGGAACCTCATTGGAATCAGATTCCAGCGCAACGATAGGAATGGGGTCTTGCGACTCCACCACAACCGGTGTATGAGTTCCCTCTCCTTGCGGGATTAGGTCCCCAAATACCGTCATCTCTGGCATAAAGTAATTCATGTCCTCTTGTTGCTCAGTTTGTTGCTCTTTTTGAACTTCTTCGAGATCAATATTTCTCCCACTTGACTTTTTGGAAACAAATTATTTTTCCATAAAGACACTATCTCTAGCAACAACCACTTTGTGCTCACTGGGATTGTAGAAGTAGTATCCCTTAGTTCCTTAGGACACCCTACAAAGAAGCACTTATTTGATTTGGGTGCAAGCTTGTCTGCTAGTTTACGTTTTACATAAGCTTCACATCCCCAGATCTTTAGAAAAGACAAACTTGGAACTTTTCCAGTCCATAACTCATATGGTGTCTTATCTACATCTTTGGACAGAGTCCTGTTTAGTGTTAACACTGCAATTGTGAGAGCATATCCCCAGAAAGATATTGGAAGATCAGCAAAACTCATCATAGATCGAATCATGTCCAACAAGGTCTTATTCCTCCTTTCAAACACACCATTCATTTGTGGCGTTCCAGGTGGAGTTAGTTGTGAGACGATCCCACAACTTTTTAAATGATGATCAAATTCTTAACTCAAATATGCACCACCACGATCAGATCGTAGTGCTTTAATTTTCTTGTCAAATTGGTTTTCAACTTCATTCTGAAACTCTTTGAACTTTTCAAAAGATTTAGACTTATGCTTCATTAAGTATATGTATCCATATCTACTTAAATCATCAGTAAAGGTTATGAAGTATATGTAACCACCTCTAGCTTTTGTGCTCATTGGTCCACATACATCCGTATATATTATGGCCAAAAGCTCGGTTGCCCTTTCACTCACTCCAGTAAAAAGTGACCTTGTCATCTTTCCCATTAGGCAAGATTCACATGTTTCAAATGATTCACAATCAAATGAGCTTAGAAGTCCATCCTTTTGGAGCTTCTTCATGCGATTAGGCTAATGTGACCTAATCGATCGTGCCATAGATAGGTGGTGCTACAGTCATTTGATTTTTGATTTTTGATTTTTGGTATTTATGTTATAGATGTTGGATCCTTGATCCACAATATATAGTCCATTACTCAATATGGCATCGACATAAAAGATGTTATGTTTGAAAATAGAAAAATGCTGACCTTTAAGAGTAAAATCATATCCTTCTAAATCCAAAACACAAGTCGCAATCAGGTTTCTAGTAATAGACGGGACAAAATAACAATTATTAAGTTCTAATACTAAACCATAAGATAAAAGTAAACTATAATCTCCAATGGCTAGTGCAGTAACCCTTGCTCCATTTCCAATGCATAGGTCTACCTCTCCCTTAGCTAAGCTTCTACTTCTTCTTAGTCCATGCACATTCGAAATAATGTGAGAACCACAGCCTGAGTCCAATTCCCAAGTTGAAGCTTTAGATGTTAGGACTTCTATAACATCCGTACTTGAATTAGAACTCACAGTTCCATTCTTTTTATCTTCCATGTATTTCGGGTAGTTCCTCTTCCAATGACCCTTGGCATGGCAGTAGAAACAGTCATGTTTAGCCGCTACTTTAGCCTTTTTCAGAAGTATGCTTGGGTTGTGCAACTTGCTTGCCCTTCTCTTGCACGTTCTTCTTCTGTTGTCCAGATGCCCCTTTCTTGAACTCTCTTCCCTTGTTGACCATCAAGATCTCTTTCTTGGTGTCAACAAAGAGATTTTGCTCAGCTGTTTTGAGCATCCCATGTAGCTCTTCAAGTGTTTTTCCAACTTCATTCATATTGAAGTTCAGCTTGAATTGAGCAAATCCATCATATAGAGAGTGGAGTATGATGTATGTAGCCAACTCTTGACTATAGGGGTGACCAAGCCTTTCCATGTTCTCAAAATGTCCAATCATATTGAACACATGAGCACTAACTGGCTTGCCTTTCTCAAGCTTATAATCAAGAATTGTCTTATGAGTCTCATATCTCTCCATTCTCACTTGCTCATGAAACATAACTTTCAGGTTGTGAATGATGGTGTAGGCGTCCATCCTTTCAAACCTCTTTTGAAGGCTTGATTGCATGGAAGCCAACATAAGACAAGTGAAAATCACTGACTTATCTCTGATCTGATTTTCCTCTACTATCTCCTCTGGAGTAGACATAGCAGTCATTGTTGGGATAGGGGTGTCAAGGACATTCTCTCTTTCTTCAGACCTGAGAACAATTCTCAGATTTCTTTCCCAATCAAGGAAGTTGTTACCGTTCAGCTTATTCTTCTCAAGAATCGAACGTAAGTTGATGATTGTTGGGTTATCGTTTCTAGACATGATATCTACAACAGAAATAACATGCAAAATGTAATTCATGCTTGTCATGCAAGAGCTTAAAAATTTTAAACATGCTTTTAAACATAAATAAGCTAATGCCATTTTATCCATTTAAAAATTTCCCTTTGAATAAAATGATTCCAATATCCTATTTCAGATAAGACTTTAGGCATACTTTGGCACTTCCCTAAATCATATGTGATCAAGGTAAGTAACTTTTACTAGTTATAACATTTATAACTCTTGGTTGATAGATTACATCTTATGTCAAATCTATCACATGCCTCAAAATCCAAAACTTTATCTTTTGGTCTTTTGTTGAGTATAACCAAATCAAGGTTGTAAACCCCTTATATAGATTTACCCGTACTATCCCAAGGTCAAAGCATGGACACCTTGCTTTGGCAAAACCTATCCATCAAATTCCAAAGGCCTTATAGGTTATGATTTTCTTTTTAAGGGAACTAGGTTTATCATACAAGTCTATTTACTAGTGAACTAAATAGCATAATAAAACAAGCAAGCATACACTTAGAGTTATTTAAAGCAAAACAAATGCAATAAATAAATGTGATCCTAGTATGACCCCTAAAAAAACCCATAAGATCTAATCTTCATAGATTCTTCTTGTCTCTTAGGTCTCCATCCTTGATTCTCCTTTGGATCTCCATCCATGAATCTTCATAGGATCTTCTTCTCTAGTATTACATTATGTAAATCTAATCTAATTTTTGAAAATTAAATTAAAAAAATACATAACGATACGCAGATCGTGTACAAAAAAACAATAACGATACACATATCGTATTTTCTATCCTATTTGGGCCATATCAGTCACCGCATGCAATAATAATATCATATTATTAAATCATACATGCAAAATATAATATCAAATATTAAGAGACAATAATAGACTATTAATCATATTAATAGACTTTCAAGATTAAATTAATTAAATTATCCAATAAAATAATTAATCCAATCTTCTTATTAATTTAATTCAATAAAATCATATATGGAATTAATACCAATATTAATCATTACCATGTATAATTGGATAAAATATAGGGTCAATTACCGGAAACCACCCGTCCAATAGGCCATATTGCCCAAAACCACCCCTATAAATCGATATTACCGGAAACCACCCGAATAACGAACGCCGTTACCAAATCACCACCCATCCCCTGACTCCGTCTAAAATCTGTTATATTCAATAGGCCATATTTCCCAAAACCACCCGAATAACGGACGCCGTTACCAAATCACCACCCATCACCTGTACTCTTTTTTTGAATATTACTATATTAATTTTGGGTTAAATAATATCAGTAATCTAGATTAATCTAATTAACCATGATTAAGCCAAATAAAAATAAAGAAAAAATAAAAAGGTTGAAAATCGAACCAAGCCGGAGATTCTCAAACGACTCGCGGCGGCACCTGCGGTTCAACGCCAAAATTCGGCCTCGACGGTGGAGGTCCGGCGGCGGGGCAAGAGGGCCTTTGAAGGTGGCTTCCCGACGTAACTATTGGTGGCGGCAATTGAGGTGGAGGTGCTCGGTGGTGGCCGAAAACTAGACGACAACATAGGCTTCAAAAATTCTAGGGCTCGCGGCTTTGATCTCAAAATTGGATGACCAAATTTCAACGATTGCAACCCTATTTATAGGGGTTGAAAAGAGGTTGGAAATATCTTCAAAATTGTATAAAATATCAATAGAAACGATCTAGAATTGGCCCCGATTTCTTCGATTTACCATTACTCGTTTTCGGATTAAATTATTGCCTTAAACGAGGAAATTCGATCTTGTCCGCGACTTATTCATCCCGATTTCATGGAGATCTTACGCCTTCTGATCCAAGCTACAAGGATACCTTAATCGAACGGATTGTGGAGAGCTCGGCCGAGGAGATGGGCTGTTTTGGGGGAGACGATGAACAGTAACCGGGGTCGCCCCCCACTTTTGGTTTAATTGCAATATTTTGCCCAACTTTCCAAGTTATGGCAAAAATGTCCCTAAAAGCTTCTAAAAAATTACCCAAACTTATTTATTTTATAAATCTAAGTTTCTAATATTATTTAACCCAAAATTAATATAGTAATATTCAAAAAAAGGACGTGTGAGACTATTCGGGTGGTTTCCGGTAATATCGATTTATAGGGGTGATTTTGGGCAATATGGCCTATTGGACGAGTGGTTTCCGGTAATTGGCCCTAACGGATTTTATACGGAATTAGGGGATGGGTGGTGATTTGGTAACGGCGTCCGTTATTCGGGTGGTTTCCGGTAATATCGATTTATAGGGGTGGTTTTGGGCAATATGGCCTATTGGACGGATGGTTTCCGGTAATTGACCCATAACAATATGTTACATTTTGGTTGTTACTTAGTTGGTAAGGCTCGAATTCTATACAATATAGTAATATTTAGTACAATTATTTTTCGGTTTTTAAGTTGAAACATCTTAAATCCTGTGTCTAATGAACGAATTTGACCGGATATGACGTGAATTGTAACTGTTCACTATTAAATATCAAGAATTCTTTTTGGGTTGTTACGCTTTAATATCATTAGTTTTCAATTATATATGCATTTAACTTGGATGTTTTAATCTGTAAAAATACAACCGTGAAAATCTATTAACTTTCAATTATGTTTGCATTTATTTAACGTTGGTGTTTCAATCTTTGAAAAGGTAACCATGAAAATTATAGATTTTTACTTATGCTATTTAATTATTGAGGCGGTTTAAGCACAAGCATTGTCCATAATATATTCGCCATAATTTACCTTCACTAGCAATCAAAGTTACTTACAATAAATTACACAAGTAACTGAAAATAATAATTGATATGATAAAATCAATTGGTTTATAAGTGCATTTGTGCAGAGACCCACCGAACAGGTGGTGAATACTCGAGCATGAAACAGGCAAACCAAAAATTCAATTTCCCCAGGAGAGTTATCAACCAAAATTCAAATTGCAGTTTTATGAAGAACCTCGACTTATCAAGCTATCTCACATCCCCCGTCAAGCTAATTATCTGGTGAATAGGTATGATACGAAAAATTGTACCATGTGCAAAAATTTTATTGTTTTTGATGCCCCTCCTTCAGATCTAGATAATATCCTAATGGTGAATATGACTACTAGCAACACTTAATTAAAACAGAATAATTTATTTATGATTCAATATAACGGGTTTAGATCTTTCTCTTTGCAACAAGAAAAAAGAGAAGAAGAACGCGATTAATATGAAGAAGCACCAAGATACGTAAGGTTGTAATTTAAAATTAATTACTATTATTTATTTTTTGTTTATTAATATATAGAAATTATTATGATAAGGAATCTCTAACATGTACTTAAGCTTTTTACTTTTATTATTCGGTGAGAAGATATAAGTTTATTTTTAATGTTAGATGTAAGTTCCTTTTACGTAGGATTAAGGTATACCTCCTACATATGATAAATATAGAAGAACATTTTTTTTAATATATAAGATAAATTTTAATCTCTTTTATGCCTTTGTTTAAATGAATGATAAAGGATAAACATATTATGAAATTTATAGAAGGATATTTTTTATTTTATAAATATGAAATCTTTTTCCTTTTAAAAAGTATAATTTCCATCCCAATGAAACTTTCCATCTCACCTTTTCAATAGAACTTTTTATTCTTATTATCATTATTATTCTTATTAAGAGTTTACAAATGTGATTTACATAATTTTTTTTTACATGGAATAGATTTAATTCCATCCATACTAGACAATGGTGGAAATTAATGCCTTCTAGATTCTGGTAATAACACAAGATAAAAATGATGTGAATGAAAAAAATAATTATAAATAAACATCTTATACATTTGAAGTAAGGATAATAATTCACTTTTGACATTACAAAATTTGATATAGAAAAAGTTGTATGGTATCTTATTTGCACACAAAAAATTTAAAAATGATTTGCGAGGACATGAAAGTAATAGAAAAGACTTACGTAAGGATAATAATCTCTTTTATTTGCACGGAACTAAATTTGTTTCCTCATATTTATTGGTCATTCGTAGTATATGGTACAATGTTGTTTTTAAGCTCGCCTAAAAACAAGTTCAGAATTTGAATTTGAACTTATTTTACCTAATTTTATCTGGGTCAAAAAAATATTTGTTATCATTCGACATACAAGAAATATATGTAGTTAATACATTTAGACTAAAACAAAAGGTTACTATTTCTATTCACACTTTCACAATTGTTCTTTTATTTGATACACTTTGTTTTGAAATACACAATTATGTGATTGATTAGGTTAGAGGTTATGTTATTTTTGGAAATTGCCTAAAGAAACTAGAAGATTGATGTAACATAATTTCTTGGACAAGAATGGAAAGAGTGTCTTTCAATTGAAGAATAAAACTCACATTAGGACTCACATTGACCAAAAAATATTGTTTAAACCAAAACAACTTAGAAGAGCGTTATATAAATAGAACTAAAATAATCTTCATTTTGTTACCTTCAAAAAAATAAAAAAATAATCTAAAAAAATTAATTTAATTATATAACTAATCTATAGAACAATTCAGTAAATACCCAAAAAAAAAACATTTATCCAACTAAAAACACCTACAAAATAAAATAAAATACAAAAACAAGCAACACATTAAAATTAAGCAAAACCAACCTAATATATATATTAATTCGTTCAAACAAATAAAAAAATTAACTATAAGCCCGTGCTACGCATGGGCCATACTACTAGTATTTACTAAAATGAAAGGATAATTAAATAGGATAAATCACTTTAAATAATTTATAAATAGAAAATAGATTTTTTTCCAAGCAATTCATAAGAGAATGTTGATATTGGTAAATTGTGTGGGTTGAGAGCTGTTTAACTTCACGATTCTATTGGTGACTTATAATTTTCTTTTTTCTTTTACATTTTGAGTCCTTGCAATGTGTATATAAAGAAATTATTATTTATTGCTTATGTATAATAAGATAAGAATTTCAAAAATGAATATAGTTTTTTATAATTATTTGGAAAATGATCATTTTATTAGAATACAAATTTTGTTTGGACATATTAGGATTTCAAAATGAATATAGGTTTTCAATAATTATTTGAAAAATGAAAATATCCTTTTGGGAATTTGGCTTATTTCAGCATGTAAAGATATCATTAATTACTTAGAAAAGTTAACTTTATAGTATACTAGAAGGACAAACCCATGCTATGCACGGGACATGTATTTTGCAATGATTTTCATCTTTACTTTTGTGTGTTTGTGTCTTTGTGTTGGTTACATGTTTTTATTTATTTTATATTTATGTTATCATATATGTTTTAAGATGCTTATAGTAGTACACATCCATTTTTACTTCCAAATCTGATAAGAAAGGATGCGGTGGTCGGACATAGATGCAGAAATGATTATGTAGTGCACTCACTAATATATGTATAATTTAGACGCCTTACTCAGGCTTCCATGCTTTTCGATGATAATTTGTTTTAAGCCACTATGTTTTTCGATGATACTTTATTCAACCTGCAATATTCAGTTGTGATTTTGTTAAAAAAAGTTGACTATCATTTGATTCATTTTATATGCAATAAGAATTAAATACTTAAAATCATGTTATTGGTTATTCATGAAATTTCTTATATGGTCATGTCTCAATATGCTACATCATATTGAATTTTCATGATAAGTCCTTGTTTAGTCTTGACATATTAAAATAATCATTCAATCACTATATTATGTTGATTCGTAACTTAAAGTCATGTAACTTGTGAAAATATGTGGCCAGTGTTGGAAAATTATTTTCTTTTATACTTTGTAACAAGATAAGATTCTTTAATTATTTATAATCTATATAGAATAATAAAATTGTCAAATATAGTTTCCTCTATGAATTTTAAATTTGTACCACGAGAATTAATATAGCTTTAGAAAACTTTGTAAACAAAAAGAATTTTAGTTGATTAAGCTTTCAAGATATCTCATAACTCTTTACAAAGAATATTATTTCTTTTAAAAAATTAAAGGGAAATATAAATATAATTATATGTTATTTACCTCTAAAGTTAACTACCAAAATTAATTGTATCAAAACTCATGATGCCCTATATGAACCAATTATCCCCATCTTCTTGGAAGAATTGGACATTTTGTAAACTCAATTCTAAAGTTTAGCTCCATCATATTTCTAACTATTTTTTTTGGAATTTTAAATATATTCACACTATGTACTATAAATAAATTATGATTTTCACTTATGTATTTTTTATACAAGTATATATGATGAAAAAAAAAATCAAATACATTTCAAAAAGAAATATCTTAAATAGGATATTATATTATCCAACTCCATGCCAGACTATTATATAATGAAGAAAGATATTTGCTTCAGACAATAAATCAAATGTTTTAGGAGAAATGTTAGAAAAAGAAAATGACATTTTTACGTACCTAAGCAATTTTCCGTTAGCTTCCCACTTGCCCACACTAAAATTTGCAAACTACTCTATTTATATTGTCAATTTCAAAGAGCAATGCAAGAGGGTATCTTGAAGGACTATCCACAATAAAAAAGGTTAACTAACATTTAATCTTATTTACTTTAAATTCATTATTTTGATATAATAATGGTCAAATCCCATTAATTTCAAATATTCAAGGCCTATTGCGGTTACATTATTTTTCAACTGTCTTCTTATTTATTTTTGTGAAAATTCAATGCATATATAACGATATTAATATTGTTAATAAATGATTAGACCATTCCGAAATTTATATTGTTCAAAATCTAATAAGCTATAAAAAAAGGTGCATAGTCCACGGAGTGGAAAAGTCATAAACTAATAATATATTCTTAAAGTAATTTTAGCAAGATTCAAATGCTCGTAATGTGCAATTCATCTTTGAATTTACTAAACCAAATTTATGACATAGACATAAAGATAGTCTAAAATATAGATGACAATAATAATATAAATGTGATTAAAATTGAAGTTAAAAAATTTGTGTTGGCCAAAATGATCTCCATGAGATTTGAACCTCAACCTTAATTTTATCACATAAACAATCATTTTAACCATTAAGTTAAGAATATAATAGTGAGATGAAATGAAATATAGCCAAACAAATAAGACTAATATCGTGAACTAAACATGTGCAATAAATGTTTTATGATCTTTTGTACACAATGTTTTTCTAAATATAGATAGATAGATTATTATGACTTAAAATGATTTTATGAAATTAATATGTATAAACGACCAATTAAAAAATATTGGGCATGATGTTAACCTTGAGATTTGAACCTCAAACCTTTCACTATATATCAACCACTTCAACCATTGAGCTAAGAGAGTAATGTTCTTATCAACTACATGTAAATAAGAAAAATAAGTTTATTTTCATAAATTCAATATAAATAATAAATGCTTTTTGTACCCAACTTTTTAGCAATAAATGCTTTTTGTACCCAACTTTTTATTGTTATAGATAGATAGATAAATAGATAGATACAAAGAGTTGAGTAACTAATTAATATAAACAAACCCATCCCATGTTGGCCCATACCCTCAAGGCAGAAAACCAACATTGTAGGTTGTTGGAGAGAGTTGAACACGCGACCTCCTCTCCCTTTAACAAGGAGATCTTTCACCACCTTGTTACCAATTGAGCTGCATAGGCCAACATGGGATGGGTTGGGGTGTATGGGCTGCGGCCCATGTTAACGAACAGGCGGCACCGGTTGGGTGGCTGGCCTAGGTCATTACAGAATTGTTGCCCGCTTCTTCACAATCTCAGAGGATATGCAACGAACAGAGACAACGATCTAGACAAATCAATCAATCCAGATGATTTTGAGGCTCGAAAACAACATTCGCACTCTATAATCAACAAAATTACGAAAATATGAGCACATGTAAGATTTATTCGTTGTTTTACGTTAGAACAAATGATACATAGCTTCATTGTTCAAATGAATTCAAAAATACACAGTTGAAATCCGATTGATTCTATTTGCTAAATTACAAATCGCAATGAACATTGTTTGATAACAAAGAAAAGAGAAATTTCATGACAATAAAGATGACTTTCCATAGAAGATGAACAACCTCTTCGCTGATGTTAAACAATTATGTTTAATTTCAATGAAAACGTTTGTTACACATAAATGAACATAGAAGATTATTAAACAGTTATGTTAACATTAATGAAGATTGAAGTTGATTAAGTGCATATGTTTAACAACAACGAACACTTCTTTTTAACAACAATAAACACCTTTGCTGAACATTAATGAACACCTATGCTGAACAACACTGAACACTTTTTCTAAACAACAATGAACTCTCTTGAGATTTCATTGCCTCGTGTTCATTGCCTTCGGTAATGAACTCTCTTATTCATTGCCTTCAAGAATGAACTCTTCTTCGACAATGAACTCTCTTGTTCATTGCCGTCAATAATGAACATTAACATCTAGTTGTAATGAAACTTAATAACTTTCTTGGCAATGATATGGACTCACTGGTTATATGAACATTAACATCTAGTTGAATGAACATCTTTCTCTATTTTTGAGTACACCTAGACAAACTGATTCTCATAACAATTCAAAGCTTGTTATATCACCGGGAAATATAGAGTACTATGTTCCGGTGTGTCTAGAAAACATGAAACCATATGTTGGACAACTTTTCCCATCTATGGAATTAGCAATTCACTTCTATGGAGATTATGCAGACATCTGTGGGTTTGATGTATGTCAAAACACAAATAAAAAAGCTAGAGATGGTACTACTGTATGAAAGTATTTGGTTTGCTCAAGAGAGGGATTTAAGAATGTATCCCCAGAAATGCTACCTACTAAAGTGCCTACAACTGAGACAACAGATTGTGGTATGGATGAAAGTATACACAGGCAAAGGAGAGTATCAAATAGATGTGGGTGTACAGCTAAAATGGCACTTAGATATGAAAGTGCAAATGGTTATACATTAAAGTTATTTGAGGAGCAATATACACATCTTATGCTAGGTGATGAACATAAGCAGTTTGCAATGAGCAACAGGAAAATGGGCTCATTCCATTAGGAATTCATAATGAACTGTGTAAAAGCGAACATTGGGATATGTAGAAGCTACAAGCTATACAAGCAGTTCATTGGAATCTATGCAAAAGTAGACTTCAAGAACTACAAAAGGAATTTGAATTCGTTTATAGTTGGTTGTGATGCACATATGATGATTGACAAATTCTTTAGGAAAACAGAAGACATGTGAGTCTTTCTATTTCGACTATGCTGTTGACAAAAAAAGATCAATTTTGCCGAATATTTTGGAGTGATCCTATTAGTAGAAAGAATTTCTCATTCTTTGGAGATGTTGTCTCAGCTGACGCAACATACAACACAAAGAGGTCAATAAAATATTACTAGACTCTCTTATTTGAAGTAACTGATTTCTTCCCTTGTGTTCATTATCAATAAGAATACACTTGAATTGGCAGTGGACTTTCATTTTCATTTGCGGTGAACATTCATGTTCATTTACAGTGAACATATATGTTAACTGGAAGTGAACATACAAGTTCATTATCGGTAAGAATACACTTTAATTAGCAGTGAACTTTCATGTTCTTTTGCGGTGAGCATTCATGTTCACTGTAAATGAACATTTATGTTAATTGGAAATGAACATACATGTTCATTATCAGTAAGAATACACTTTAATTGGAAGAGAGCATACAATTTAATACTAACATCAATTTTTATTCAATAAGCATAATTGTTCATTACCACTATATATACATGTTCATTTCACAACACAACATTTTTTGTTGTTTTGAAAAACAACAAAATGACATTGATCTACCTATTCACTAAAGTACATTACAACAAAACACATTGTCTTAAAAACACACCAAAATACACCATTGTTCTGCATGTTCACTGAACTACATTACAACAAAACACATTGTCTTAAAAACACACCAAAATACACCATTGTTTACTTTACTAGAAACACACTACAAGAGGAAATTAACATATGGAATCAATTGAGCTTTCTTCTCTTATACTTTTTCTCTGTCGGAAAGGCTGATATGGAATTCTTCACATGATCAACAACACCATTCTTATCATTTAGCAGAATTGTACACATATAATGCGACCTTAACCTTGCCATCTTCTCTTCATCAACAACATTAAGCCCATGATTCCAATTATGCAGGCCATATCCTTTGTAGGTCTCCATGTGTCTCATGACATAGATACCACACTCAACCTTGTTGCTTACATCCCTCCACGGCATAGCAAAACGTTCAGTTTTCAACTTTGTTTCATCCTTGAAAAGAGCACCCATCTTTTTCATACCATGAACAATGAGAAAATCACCAAACAACTGTTTTTGCAATGAATAACAAAAGTAAATTAGAAAGTAACAAAAAGAAGAATCCATATCTAATAAATATATGATATACACAAACATGCACAAATACTAAAATTTGTGTTATAAATAGATTAACAGAAAATTATGCAAACAAATGTTGATTTGTGAAAAAATTGAAATGCAAAAAAAAATAAAAAAAATACGCTATCAAATTTGTGGGGATGTCTTGGTACTTGTTCTCAATTGACACATCAGTATCTGAATTATCAATTATATCAACCATTGGATTCTTGATATTGAAGCTTATCATATAGAAATGATCAGATTGGTTAACAATGGAAACAAACTGCATTCAATAAATGAAAATAAGAAGTTAGTAAATTAATAACTACTCATTGAAAAACATAAGTAAAATGAACATGTGTGATCATCCAGGATGAACAAGTGTGTTCGTACAGGATGAACAAGTGTGTTCGTCCAGGAGGAACATGTGTGTTCGTCCAGGAGGAATAGGTGTGTTCATCCAAGATGAACAAGTGTGTTCATCCTAGATAAACAAATTGTCATTTATTGAATGTAGGTGTGTTCATCTAGGATGAACATGTGTGTTCGTCCAGGATGAACAAGGGTGTTCGTCCAGGATGAACAAGTGTGTTCGTCCAGGATGAACAGGTGTGTTCGTCCAGGATGAACGCGTGTGTTCGTCCAGGATGAACACGTGTGTTCGTCCAGGATGAACACGTGTGTTCCTCCTGGATAAACAAATATGTTCATAATGTTAAAACAAGCGCATATCACATAAATCATACCAACTCTATTTGATAACACTTCAAATCAGGGATACGAGCTATTTCATCATTGAGCTGGATGTTGAAATATACACTTTTGTCTTTCTATTGATATATCAATCACTGTGAACAACTACATAACAAAAAAATACAAAACAAAGTTAGCATAATAAGAAGTAAACGAATCAAATTATTGTAAATAATATAGAGTGAATATACATACAAGAAGTTGAAGGGAAGCGGAAAATCTTTGTAATAAATCAGAACTCTTCCATCTTCAGCAAAGTTCAACAAACATGACCATATCTTATTAATATTTGTATCCAATTCAACCTTGGGTTCGAAAAACGGAAGTTGTCACGCAATGCTACGATCTTAAACATAGTGAAGACACGTTCCCTGCAATTTTAAATTACACATATGAAATAAAGAACAGTTAACAAAAAAATGGAAATTTAATTACTAATGTGTTCATCCATAATGAATAGGTATGTTCATTCATGATGAACATGTATGTTAGTATATGTTGAACATAAGTGTTCATAAAGGATGAACATAGATTTACATAGTAGGTGAATAAGTGTGTTCAACATGGATGAACAGGTGTGTTCATCCTTGAAGAACAGGTGTAATTATATTTGATGAACAAATGTGTTCATTGGAATTTAAAATACATGTCATTGCTAGTAAAGATAAATGTATATCATCAATGAAAAAATATAAGTTTACTAACAATAAATTACGTATGAACATCAAAGATGAACATGATGATAAATATGAAATAAAAAAAAATACTTACTTGCAATATGCCTACTTGTCCATTATCCAAGAATAAGTTTTTATCTCCTGCTCACGAAGATGTTTAACCACATCAATCTCCCTTTTCTTATATGGAGATTTCTTGGCAACGCCAAGCTTTGGTTTACGACGTGGCTTGCTCTCAATAGGTGAATCGAAGGAAACATATTTGTCATTTCTCTTGGACTTCCTCAACTCAATCTCATTGTTGTCAACATCCTTCTCATCCTCATTGTTTTCCTATGTAGTATACTCAACCTTAGCTTCCACATCATCATGATGACAATCCTGAATTGAAAAATATACAATATAAATATTTCATGCAATTAACATTATGAATAAATAGATAATTCTATAATGAGAACAAATAAAATTATAAAAAACTAACTTCATGCGAAACCTCTGGCAAATTTATGGTTTCTTCAAGGTTTTGGCCACCATCAGTTTCAGATGCTCTATTCACTAGCTCATTGGATGTAGCATCAACCTCCAATGGCTGAGACACACAATAAAATAAAGAAAATGAAAGTAAGGAACATAAATACTCGAACATGATGAAGAAATGAAACAAACTAATGTGAACATTATGTTTTCAAATTTAAAGTTACTTAGTTGTTTTTGCTTTCAACAACATCCGAAACTACATAATTCTATAATGAGAACAAATAAAATAATAAAAAACTAACTTCATTAGAAACCTTAGGCAAATTTGTGGTTTCGTTAAGGTTTTGGCCGCCATCAGTGAAATACCCCAAATAAGATAAGGTAATGGCATTTTGGTAAATTAATTATGGGATTTACTTAAAAGAGGAGGAATGGAATTTTGGGGATAAAAATCCCTAAAACAAATTCGGTGGTCTCTCTCTCTCCCGATTTTTTTTCTCCTGAGCCTCACGCTCTTTCTTCTTCACGAGCAGCTCCAGCTCCCTCCTCCTCGAGCAACTCTTTCTTCCCCGGCGAATTCGGCCTCCTCCGGTGCCAACCGAGCTGCTTTCTTCTCGGGCGAGCCGTGTTCGCTGCTGCTGTGCAAGCTGCTGTTCATTGCGCTGTGTTCGTGCTGTCTTCAAGCTGCTGCAGTCCGTCGTGTTGAGCTGCTGATTCCGGCGTCAGAAGCCAGGGTTCGTCTCCGTCGTTTCCGGCGTCGTCTCCGGTTCGAGCTGCTGTCTTCGCTGGTAAGATGAATATATGTGTTCGATTTCTGTGAGACGTCGTGGTGGTTTGATTTGGCTGAAATCTTTGCTGAATTTTTTGGGTATATGTTCGAATTGATGTTGTGTGTGGTCTGAATTGATGTTGAATTATTCTTTGTGGGCAGTTGAAGAGCCAATTTCGTGAGCTTTGGGTTGATTTTGTGTGTGTGTGGTTGCTGAAAATTTTGAAGGTATGAATTAGGTTTGAATTTGGGGGTTTTTCTAGTTGTGGTTTGATTTGAATTAATGCCAGGGATTTGCTCGGATTGATTTCGCAGGTTCGTTCGAGTAGTTTGGAGACCTCTGGGGTCGTTGCGGTTCGACTTGAGGCAAGATGATTCTTGCTAACTTATATTTTTATAAATTGTTTTATGCCCAGTTTATTTCATAATTAAGTTTACCGTTACTTGATTGAATATGGGTATGTGCGTGTGATATGATTTGTCTTGTATCGTATTTGATTAAATGTTGACGTGGTAGTCAATTGTGACTAAATGTGATTGATTGTTGTTGATAGTGTCTGTTGACACGTGTTTGTGTGTTAGATCGTGTGGGTGTGTTGGATTGAATGTGTGTGTGTGTGTGTGTGTGTGTGTGTGTGTGTGTGTGTGGATCGTATGTGTGTGTTGGATTGAATGTGTGTGTGGATCGTATGTGTGTGTTGGATTGAATGTGTGTGTGTGTGTGTGTGTGTGTGTGGATCGTATGTGTGTGTTGGATTGAATGTGTGTGTGTGTGTGTGTGTGTGTGTGTGGATCGTATGTGTGTGTTGGATTGAATGTGTGTGTGCGTGTGTTGGATTGTGTGTGTGTGAATGTGTGGGTACATTAGTAATTGTCCCGTGTTGTAGATTGACTGATGTGGATTGATTGTTGTTGTTTGATTGTGGCGGATTGATTGATATGGATTGATAGTTGTGGATTGATTGTCGTGGATTGATTGGATTATTGATTTTAAAGTTTCTTGGTTGAATATATATATATATATATATATATATATATATATATATATATGTGAAAATGGGTTAATAGAGGCCGTGTGTAATAATTGATTGGTTGTCGGTGTGGTGGTTGGATTGTTGTTGATTGAGAGTCCAAGGGCCAGGTGATGATAGCCTCACCAAACATCGTAGGGACCGAGTGTCGCCTACGTTGTTAAGGGCCAGTGTTAATTCAGAGTCTAAGGGTCAGGTGATGATAGTCTCACCAAACCGCGTAGGGTGTACGCCTACGTCGTTAAGGACCAAGGGTTGGATGGTGAAGGTCCCATCCAGAAAGTGTGTGTTGATTGTCTCACCTGGTGATGTGGTGGTGGAGACGGAGGTTGGATTGGAGGTGTTGGTGGTTGTGCGTGTTGGTTATGTGTTGATATTGGTTTTATACCGATTAAGTGGTTTTGTGTTGAATAGTGGTTGTGTACTTGAAATTGATTGTGTGTGTGATTATTGGTTGTGTGTTGATTATTGGTTGTGTGCTCGGTTATGAGTTGTGTACTTGAATATTGGTTGTATGCTTAGTTAGTGGTTTTGTTTACGAATATTGGTGGGGTGTTTGATTATCGGTTTTGTGTTAGACTTTGGTTGCCGGTTGGTTATGTTGATTGATTAGGAAGGTTGGTTTCCCATCTGGAGGGTGTGGGTTAACATGGTTTGAAATTGAATGCATGAGTTGGGTTTGAATGTATGAGTTGGTCGTTATTTTGGTTATGATTGTATTATGTAATGATTATTTTCGTTGATGCCTATGTGAAGGTTAACTGGATTTGTTGTGTTAGTGCAGTAGTGAGTTATGTATATTTGGTTAGCTTTAGTTATAAGTCAGTATTAAGATATGTGTATGCGCTTAGAGTTGTTGATTGAGGCATTATTAATGGAGAGGAAGTTGGATTGGATCGTTCTATTCGTTTATGCTTGCGATGAGTTTGAGGTTGGATTGAAAGAGGTTAGTATCGTGTAGAATTGGATAAGAATGGGTGATTAATCGGTTATGTGTTTATGTTTGTGTTTTGTCGTGTGGTTGGTTAGTTGGTTGGTGTGATAGTAGTCAAGTGTAGTTATTTGTATATTAAGTATGATCTGTTGTTGTTTGATATTGTTTGATTGTCGTGATAACTCTATGGTTTTGGAACAGTTTTGGCTGGGCTAATCTTGCCATAGTCTTTCACGAGACTGACCAACTGCGGTTTACGTGCCGTGGTTGGCTGGGGTATCGGGTCCCTCAGTCAATCATGCTTTTCAGGTTCAGCGTCAGCAAGGAGGTTCCTGATCATCGTCGGTTTTGGAGTCGAGAACTCTACTCTTTTGGTTTGGACTTGACTTGTTGCACGTGTCGTTTTGGTTTTGGACCTTGAAGTGGTCAAACTTGTTGTTAGCTTTTGGTTGTAAATTATTGTAGTACTTTCTGTGTGTTAAGTTTGATTATGGTTTCAAACTCTGAATAGGTTTTACAGGTTTCCGCTGTGTTGCTTTATATATATATATGGGCTATGTTTTGCAAATTTTTTTATTTTACCCGCCTTATAATCCTTTGGATTATGGCACTGTAGCACTGGCCTGGGGGTGTTATAATCAGTTTCAGATGATCTGTTCACTGGCTCATTGGCTGTAGCATCAACCTCCATTGGTTGAGACACACAATAAAATAAAGAAAATAAAAGTAAAGAACATAAATACTTGCTTATGATGAACATTTGAAAAAAGCAATGTGAACATTATGTTTTTGCATCAAAAGTTACTTGGTTGTCTTCGGTTTCAACATCATCTGAAACTGCATTCCATCTCACTGTATCCTCACCAAGCACAAAATCATGCTCCATCATCTGAAAATAGGAAAAGATTAAGTTAACAATAGAATGAACAAATATCTTATATATAATGAACATCTAAACTATAAATGACAAACAAAATTTAAGTTTACCTTGATGTTTTGACCTTCAACCTCATTCTTTTCTGAATCCTTATACTTATCAGTATCATTTGACAGGTCTGTATGTGGATGCATGTGTTCACCTTCAACATCTTCAAGATTTGAAACATCCTCAGTGACATGCTCATGCACCACATCACCACCATGATCAGCTCCCTCGGGTGAATAAATTTTAGTAATCCCCACCACATCAACATCATCAAGAGGGGTTAAGCCTAAAGAACACGTTGGAATACAGTCCTTGTCTGTGCGAACTGAAGATGAAGGAACATCATTTTGTTCTCTGAAATTCTTCTTCAAAATAATTATTTTTTCAATTTCTTCAATGCATTTCATCACAGCGGGGTCTGAGAATAATCGATTTTGGTTGTCTTGGGTTTGAGATTTGTGAACATTGCCTCTGAAATGCAGAAAGAACCCTCACATTCAACAGCTTCTCACATGCTTCATTAATCTTAATGAATGTCATGTTATCAACTAGCTCATCAGGAGCTTCCCTGACATGCTTGAAAAACTTCCTAACATACTCTGCAATTATCCTTTCCATCTCAACAAGATCACCAATATATGCTTGCAACATAAAGAAAGGATGTCATTCACATAAAAAAACACACAAACAACAATTCTGATAATAAAATACAAAATACCTGAAGCCATTCACTCTGATCAACATTAGTTTCATGCTCTGATGAATGTTTATCATTCTTATCTCCTTGTGATGTTTCAACAGTACAAACAACCAGAAAATTTGGCTCATCTCTAACATACCCTTGGCCAAAACCTCCCAAACCAAGCTCCAGTCCCTCTCTTTATTTCATTAAATCAAAATCCCAAAAAATGATTACAAGGTTTGACCTGTCACGTTCATCACCGGAAACAACTACGCTATCTAGGGGTGAACAAACGGATATATCCGGTAAAAAATATTCACAAAACTCCTATCCGTTTCTGGTCCATTTCGGGCCAGATATCCGGTAAATATTACTCAGATCAGAGACTCGGATTTCCAAATTATCCGGTTACTAGAAAACCTATTAAAAAATTAATCAAAATATTACTTTTTTTAATTCAATCAAAACTAACAATTCGCAAAGTGCAAACTAAATGTCAAACATCAACACCATTTGCAAGTCCCTGTAATTTTTTCAAACAATTAAACTTGTCAACCTTTTCAAATTGAGAACCATAAACGTATATATTATATAACAAGAGGATTTGACAAGTATATATAAAGTTGTAACTTTAACTTATATAATCAAAATTCAATTCAATGATGAATACTCAGTCTTGACAAAAAAAACATATTTGCTTTGTTTAGTGAGGCGACAATTAGTACATAATTTAGGGTTTTTATTTTATAAGAATAATAATCAAGGTTGTTTTTTTATTAAAAGGAATAAAATAACGAATATTGTATTGGAGAATTGAAGTGAGTTTAACTACTTACAAATGTAGAAGCACCATTTTGAGATCATCTAAACTAATTAAACATTGTATATTAGTTATAAAAACATATATATTATATATTAATAGTATCGGATTCCCGGATATCCGGTTTGCAAAATATTATAATTCGTATCCGGTATCCGGAAAAATCACCCGGATCGGATCGGATTCGGATAAAAATTAAACGAATGTTTTCGGATACGGACTTTTAGGGTTCAGATTGGCGGGTTATCGGATCGGGTCGGCTGGATCGGATACTTTTGCTCACCCCTAACGCTATCTACATAGACAAGATGAAAAAAGTACAAACAAAATAATATCATTAAATCGAATATAATACAACAACAAAAATGAACACGACATAACAAAAACAAACAACATTATACCAAGAGAGCCAATGAACAAACATACGTAAAGGCAATGAACACATTTTGAAGAAACGAGGAACAAATATAAAAAGCAGTGATCATGGAAAAATAATAAGTAGAAATGAACATGACAAGATAAAAGCAGTGATTATGGAAAAGTTTATAAAAAGAACAGACAACAAAGGAGTGATGAACATACAAATGGAATGACAATGAACAATTAGGTTTAATATCAATGAACATGAAACGAGAAAAAAACAGAAAAAGTGTATTCATCTAGAATATGCAAACTAAAAGCAGTGATCATGGAAAAGTTAAAAGCAGTGATCATGGAAAAGTTTATAAAAAGAACATACAACATGAAAGGAGTGATGAACATACAAATGGAATGACAATGAACAATTAGGTTTAATATCAATGAACATGAAACGAGAAAAAAAACAGAAAAAGTGTATTCATCTAGAATATGACAAACTAAAAGCAGTGATCATGGAAAAGTTAAAAGCAGTGATCATGGAAAAGTTAAAAGCAGTGATCATGGAAAAGTTTATAAAAAGAACAGACAACATGAAATGAGTGATGAACATACAAATGGAATGACAATGAACAATTAGGTTTAATATCAATGAACATGACACGAGAAAAAAGAGAAAAAATTGTGTTCATCCATAATATGAAAAAGAGGTCAATGAACATTAATTTACAGTAAATGAACATAAAATCAGTTAGAATAAACTTAGATGGTCATAATAAAAGAACAACCATAATAACATGTAATGAACAAAACATAGAAAAAAGAATAAACATTTATACAAAAAAAACACAAAGAAATTAAAAGTAATAAACAAATATCATAATACTCACGATGAACATATAAATCATAAACAAATGCACAACAATTACCATTAACAAAGTTAATCCACCCTTGAAAGTATGTGGATCTGGTTGATTCTTCTTCGGCTCAACGAGTCTATTGATTGTGTACTCAACCAGTTGAATTTCTTCACAGCATTCAAATCACTTAGAAAACTCAGAATCTTCATGTTCACATCACCATTCTGGTGACTTTCCACTATAGTACTGCTCAATAACACCAAAAAGTTCACAATGAACAAGATCTTGTCATCATTACCACAAGCAAGCATGGCGTTATACACATCTAAAGGAGTGATTTTTTTTCTTCACAACTGTGACTCCATTCTTCTCAACCATAAACTGGTATTTCCACTCGAAAACCATATCAGCATCTCTAATTTTCTTCAATGAAGAGATCCTAATTGATCCCCTCGGAAGACTAAGATACTTCTGAACAGTGGACTCATTAATCCGTAGATACCCCTTAGACGACATTATACTTGAACACTTATTTCAATCAAACCTCTCAACAACCCAAAAATACATACAATGAAGCAAATCCTACAACTTCCAACCAAGCAAAGCACTGAAACCCCACTCTTTGATTAACGCCTTATGAGAAGGAGACATCTTAGAAATACCATACACTATGAGGTTTGGTGAACTCCTTGAAATAAATGTTCCAACCTCATATTTAACCTTAGATATCTTTAATTTGGTGATAGCTTATGGTTAAGTCTTGGGGACGAAACCTTCACATTGATGGGAACAATTTCCTTAACTTCATTGACAACTTTCTCTTTACCATTTCCCTAGCCTTTCATTACTGGTAAATGTTGGGAAATTATTTTTGGTGAACTACCACTCAGTAACCTTGGACTCTGTCTTATTACTAAAGTTGAAGATGAACCCAACTTCTTCCCTAAAACAAAATTAAATATTTGCAAAATATAAGTTGATGAATATACAAAAATTCACACAATTAATATAAAAGGTGTTAAAAATTAAACTGTAACCTAGTAAAAAGCTCTAAGAAATTAATAGTACACCCTAATGAACAATTCAACGTAGAAATGATGAGCATCATATAACAAATACAATGAACATCTCACAGATGAAAAACAACAATATAACTAACTGCAAACAAAGGTTAAATTACCCTTTTTGGCCTTAGAAACATTGTCACTAACTTTCACAAGCGCATTCTCGAAATTCTTTGACTTTGTTCGCCTTTCAGCTATAACATAAAAAATAGGAAAAAACAAATAGTTGTTATCAATAAAATGAAAAAAAAAATTGACATAATGGAAAAGGTATGATTATATCACCAAGCACGACATCATCCTATGATGATGTCGATTCTGAAGCTTGTACATCACAACTCAAATCTCTTTCAGAACTAACATCATCATTGAAAATTGGTTTACTAACCACCCGTTTGCAAAGGTGCATATTTCTAACACCTGCAAGACAACAACAATAGAAACATCCATCAAAAATAGAAGAAAAGTTAAACTAATAATAGCACATGATTTAATAAACATAGTAAATGAAAAAATAACCTTGAACACAACTCTAAAAACATGTGGTTGAAACATGCTTAGTAACCAAACGAACATCGATTTCAGTGTAACATAAACATGTACATGCATAACCAAAACCTCAAACATACAAAATACCAAAAATAAAGAACAACTAAACTCAAAATTAATGAACACCAATTTCAGTAATAGATAAACATCTAGATTAATCAAATAAACAAATTTCAAAATCACAAACAGTTACATTAAAAACAAAATATATGCACAGTTACACTAACAATTGATGAACATCAATGTCAGTGTTAGTTTAATGCATTCTATCCTCCTTTAAAAGACTTTCTAAGTTTATGCATGTTAGTTTATTTATGCTATTTAGTTCACTAGTAGATAGATGTTATTTAGTTCACTAGTAGATAGATCAACATAGTAAACTTAGGTCTCTTAAAAGAAAATTGAGATTTTGCCTTTCCAAATCATAACCTATGAGGCCCTTGAAATTTGATGAATATTTTTTTCCAAAGTAAGGTGTCATTCTTTGACCTTGGGATAGTACGAGTAAATCTATATAAGAGATTTACAACCTTGATTTGGTTATACTTAACAGAATGCCGAAAGATAAAGTTTTGGATTTTGAGGCATAGAGATAGTTTTGACATAATATGTAACCTATTAACCAAGAGTTGTAAATTATATAATTAGTAAAAGTTACTTATCGTGATCACATAGGACATAGGAAAGTGCCAAAGTACACTTAAGTCTTATCTAAAAAAGGATCATGGAATCATTTTATTCACAAGGGACAAATTTTATTTGAATAAAATGTGCATCAGTCTATTTATGTTTAAAGCATGTTTAAACTATTTAAGCCTTTTGCATGACAAACATAATTTAAATCTTGCATGTTACTTCTATTGTAGATATCATGTCTAGAAACAATATCATCAACTTGCATTCAATTCTTGAGAAGAATAAGCTGAACGACAATAACTTCCTCGATTGGGAAAGAAACCTGAGAATTTTTCTCAGGTCTGAAGGAAGAGAGAATGTCCTTGACACTTATATCCCAAGACTAACTACTACGTCTACTCTAGAGGAGAAAAAATAGGAGAAATTCGGTAGGCGCGACTCATTGGGTTTTATGGTGTGGCTAGGTTTTGCAGTGGTGGGTCGATGGTAGCACATCAGGGCGCGAGGCGGAGTTCGGCAGGGGTGGGTCGGGGCGGAATTGGGCTTGTGGTGGCTCGAGCCAGTGTGGACCGATAGTGGTCGCCGGGCTGAGGTGCGGTGGGCAATGTCAGGGCTGTAGTGGGCAATGTCATAGCAACAACAACCATGGAATTCGAAAGTGGATTTGGGTTGAGGTGGCTCACCGGGTGGCTCGTGGTGGAGTCAGTAGGTCTCGGGCAACAACAGCTCAGTTGTGGTGGTGAGAGAGGAGGGAGAGATGGTGAGGATGAGAGAGGGGCGGGTGGCAGGTGGGGTAAAAGAAATGGGAAGAAAGAAAAAAGGAGGGGAAAGAAAGATTTTTTTGGCTAGTGCCCGGTTTGAGTGCAACTAGTGGCACGGTTTGTCGCAGACCGTGCGCGTCTCCAGAAGCAACCCTCGTAAAGCTGCACGGTTTGTCACCAACCGTGCAGTTCTTCAGAACTTGGCTTTTTGGTTTTGTTTTGAAGAGAAAGAGTTAGACATACTTACCTTGGATTGCCTCCCAAGTAGCGCTTTTTTTAGGTCGTTATCTTGACCTTCCACCATTATCAAGTATTCGGATCAAGCGGGTCGGTGGTACCCAACTCAATCGGATCAGGCTCTTTGTAAGGCTTTAGTCGAATCTTTCACACTCTGAAATATCCCGAGTTCTTATGCCATAGCTCAACATAATCATTTTGAAAAACTCGATTCAGGAAGTATGGACCAGACAATCTTGTGCTCTTGCTTCCCGGAAACATACTCGACTTATGGTGATAGAGAATCACATGATCCCCTTCCTTAAACTCAATTCGATCCCGCTCAGCACGGCTTCTTTTTCTCTTTTTTCGTCTACGACGACCCTTTATTTCTGGATTAGCTTCCACCCTGGGGTCTTGGATTTCCAATGCAACTTGTGGTAATATAACTACATCGGGCAATATATCAAGAAGGTTTTTGGCATTGGTACTAGTAGTCGGGGTAGCGTTCTGTGACAGCTCAAACTCATCAATCATAGGGTCCTCTTTGGTCAGTTGGGTAGGCTTTCTTCTATCCAGTTGTGGCTCTTCCCACTCTTTTTCAACATCTAGTGAAAGAGCGGTGCAACGTTCAATACGGTGCACTTCAGGTGGCTCTATTGGAAACTCGGGATTAACCAGCTCAGTAGTTTGATCCTCCAACTTCTGATTTTGTGTGGTTTAAAGTACCTACTTGAGTCTACAAATAGTCCACAACTCCTATAAGAGTACCCGTTTGGGTTGTTAGACACTCAATCAAAGTAAAAATTTGTTTAAAAGCGTTGACAAACCCACCAACTTCCCTTTCACGCTTTGAAATGAAGTCCTCAAGCATATAATCTTGACTGGACTTATTGGGCTCATGCTGGAGCGTTATGTGTGGTGGTGTCATCCAACTAGGATTGTAGGAATTTGAATTTGGCACATTCGCTCCCCAAAGCTACGTGACAACCTGTATAATCTTGATCTGCAGCTCCACAAGACTCACAAAAGAGGTTAAAAGTATTTGGGTTTGAGTAACCCAAATTAGAATTTTCAAACTCATACCTCTAAGTACTTGTATGAAGCCTAGAAGAAAGAAAGGGGTAAGAATTTACCTCATACATTACATACATGAATTCATTTGTATGACTCTTTCTGAATAGCCAGACATAAAAATAAAAAAAATCAAAGAAAAGATAATGACCTAGGCTCACCAATAGAGGTGATAACTAATATTAACAAATTGGTCCCCGACAACGGCGCCAAAAACTTGATGTGGATAAAACCTACCCGCAAGTGTACGGAATCAGTTGTAATAGTCAAGTGTCGATCCCACAGAGACCAATGTAATATTAATTGAAACACTATCAGTGAACTAGACCGTAAAAATAACGAATTGGGAAGAAATCGATAACTAAGCTAACGATTGATAATAAAGAAAAATGATAAAAACCAAAAGGGATAAATGTGTCTAAGGTTAAGGATCACTTCAACAATGCTTCTGTAAATAAAATTACACTTCACTATTTGAAGGTAAGCCATCTAAGGTAATCTACTAACTCCTCTCGGACGATAGTAAACGTGTCTGGACTAAACTAACAATCGTTGTCGCACAGATCTAACCTCATCCAAACCCTTTAACGCACTTAGAGTCTAGGGATAAACTGAAATAACATTCGTTGTCGCGATCCACTAATCCAACTGAAACCTAGAACATCTATGATAGTCTATTAATCATCCAGAGTAATTAAGTTGTTGTCGCAGAAATAACACTCAGGTTCAATTCCTAGGAATCCAATAGAAGTTATTACCTCTCGATATCAAACCATATCTGACTATCTATTAACGTTATCACCTTTCAGTCTCAAATCCTAATAGGATCCAATTCACATAAGCTACTATGGGCATTAAGCATATAGGAATTAATCAAATACTATTTTAATTCAAGCAAAGAAATAATTCTAATTACATACACATCATCGGGATCACCCCAACCTTAGAAATAAGAATTTAGTCAAGCATAATTGAAGACAAATTCAATAGATTTAAAGTAGCCAGCAATATATATATATGAATTATTCAATAAAAACAAGAGATAAGAAATTTAGTCTCAATGTCGAAAAATAATCCAAGTTGACAAAGGCTAAAACAATAATACCAAGTCTTCCAAATATGCTAAAGCACAAAAACTCTTCTTGAAATGCCTTGTACGTACGGCTATCAACTAAAAGCTCAAACCAAAAATAAAACTTAAAACAAAAGCTAATTACAACCTTAAACTAAAACTAATTCAAACCTACGTAAAGTTCAAACAAAACTAATATCTTCCACCTAAAACGTAGCAATTCTCCCAAATAGCGGTTGCCCACATCCCAACAAATCCATGCCGGCCCACCTCCAGAACTTGGACTGATATTGGGCTTGCACTATTGGGCCAAGTTTTGAAATTGTTTCCATACGAGCACATATTTAATTCCATTTTCAACAGGAGGATTTTAGGCCCATTAACCCTTTAAGAATTTTCAATTAATAAAATGGATCCCTATTAGTTTTTATGTATTTTTCCTATTCCCTACTAGCTTATTTTATTATTATTTTCATCCCTCTTCTTTGTTTTTTCTCTCTCTAAAATATTGTTTTTTTGGGTTTAGGGTTTAGGATTTAGGGTTTAAGGGGTAGGGTTTAGGGGGTAGGGAGTAGGGTTTAGGGAGAGGGGTCTATTTTTGCTAAGGATCCATTAGTTTAAAAAAAGGTTTGTCAAAGAGTCATTTACCTAACTCACCGTTTCAACAGTCTCATATCACCTTGAAATTGGACCTAAAATACATGAAATAATAAAAAATACGAGTGTAGACTCCGAATGCAAAATAATGCAAAATTAATTATAAAACATATGAAATATGCATGTAATGAATTATTCTAAGATGTAACTAGACTCCAAAAATATGTATAAATTAGGAGTTATTAGAAATTCTGATGGTCAACAAAGGTAAATGGTTCAAGAAAGGGGCACCTGGAAAGCAAAAGAAGAACGTGCAAGGGAAGGGAAATCAAGTTGCACCACCCGAGTCGAAAACTTCTAAAAAGTCTAGAGTAGCTGCTGACCATGATTGTTTCTACTACAATGCAAGGGGGCATTGGAAGAGGAACATCCCAAAATACTTGGAAGACAAGAAGAATGGAAATCCAATTGCACAACCCAAGCTGAAAATTCAGGTACGTATGTTATAGAAGTCCTAACAGCAAAAGCTTCAACTTGGGTATTAGATACTGGCTATGGTTCCTACATTATTTCAATTGTGTAGAGACTTATAAGAAGTAGAAGCTTCGCTAATGGAGAGGTGGACCTCCGCGTTGAAAATGGAGCAAGAGTTGTTACACTTGCAATAGAGATGGATAACACTCTAATCCTTATAAAGAATTATAAATATGGGATGTTACAATCATCCCCACTTAAACCCGACCTCGTCAAGATCCAAAGACCGCCCTCTAGGTCGAGCGACCACCCTCAAGGCCAAGTCCACTCATAACCTATAGTCATGTCTAATACCATCTGTAAGACCTAATGCCTTAGAAGCGTTATCACATGCCAACCCGAAGACTTCCCAGAAGGTCACCCATCCTGGTACTACTCTCCTCCTAGCATGCTTAACTTTAGAGTATTTTGTCATCACTTGAACCCTGAAAAGAAAGAGCTCTTATTGACATGAGTAGCAATCTAATCCGTATAAAGGATTACAAATCTAGGGTGTTACAACTGCCGCCGTCGTCTTGCGCTACCTTGAGCCAAACTTGGAGCCACCGTCCATTGCCAAGATCATGGTGTCAAGGAACTGCGTGGTCTCCTTGTTCAATGGAGATGGCTAACTCCATGTGAAGAAGAAGAGAAACCATGTAGGTCGTGCTGCCTATGTGTGCAAAGATGGGGCATTTAGCCTATTATTCTAATTCATCCAAGTTCAAACCCCGTCCAACAATGTGGTTATTAAGCGGTATAATTTCGACCCGTTTAGTATCATTATTATAACAAATTGATTATTGAATTAAACATAAACTAATTTAGTTTATTTATGGATTAATCTTGTCGGTATATCCATGGGTCGTAAATCTATTGAGAAATGGAACCTAGATGTTGGATTCGTAGAAGCCGACATTCTTACTAATTAAGCAACGATAGTCGTCTCGTTTAGATTCTTCGCCGAATCTACTTAAGACAAGTGGTAGTTCGCTCTTGTCATTTCAGTTATTCTTTTAACTATCAATTAATATTGAAAGTAATTGTCAAATAATGAGGTAATTTCTAAAACCTAATTAACGTTCGGGAACACTTGTGTGCTTTATATAATTTTGTATCTAGGTTTATAGTTATTATCGAATATATATAGTTATATAGATTAAATACTTAATGTTGTTATCGTTTTAGTAGCGATATTTTGTGTGGGCTTTTTTTGTTAAATGTGGACTTTATAGGCATTAAGTGTGGATTTTAATAGTCGTGTGTGTCAGAGATATTATGGTCTTGCGAGGAATAATGATTCCTTTATAACTATGTATTAGTCGGAATAAAATCCGTTATTCTTTTAAGGTCGTGACCATTGCTCCGTATACACCCGTTAAAGATAAGAGGTGTTTAAGTATTTTGCTAGTGCAATTGGGTTGGACGTAGTGTCACTCTATGTAGTTCTCGTTTTATTCGAGACTGTGTTAAAAGCATTAAGAATAAAAGTGGTGTGGTGAAATTAAATAAGATAAGTCTGTGAGCACATAATTAAGAAAAGTTCGAGCGAGAAATACAACTTGGAAACCGCTCATGCTCCAGTTTACGTGGGTCGTCTTTCCAATCTGAATTCGCATTATACAGGGAGGTTGGTCAGACCCAATTATTCAATGGAGTTTATATATGTTGTGTGGTGATTGTAAAACATTTCCAAACAAATCTTATCTTCTTCCCATAATACCTACATTCATTTGGGTATTCTCTTGGTGCATATTTTTTTTGTCCATTATTCGTTTCAGTGGAAGTATTTTATTATATATCGTCTATCGGCTTTTATTCGAGAGACAATGATAGTAACTAGATATGACCACATAGAACCTCACATAGATATCCTTGCTTATTCTTTCATTAGACTAACCAACCGTTATCTTACCTTGCATGGTTGGCTAGTGTCATTCGTCTCATACGACACATCAGTCGACTTGCCTCAGGTTGTCTAGAAGTAACAAGATGGAGAAGAAGGCTTGCAGTTGAAATTTAGATTTGATGTATTCTCAAGGTTGTTTGAATATAAGATTTAATTTTTCCTAATTAATGTAATAGGTGAAAGTGTTATATAACCTAGTCATGTAATTAAGATTTATTTAAAGTCTTCCGCTATAATTTGAATATCGTTTTGTAAAAATTATCTCCTCAATTTACAAGGGAAATATTAATAAAGATTGTGTATTTATTCCAAAGGTCTTCCTCTACACTTTCATTATTCAATATTTATTTATTTACGCATAATTGTTTGGATTAAGCCTTTGGTGGCTTTGGACATTGAATTTTGTGGTCACTAGTGTGTGGCACTACCGACATAAGTCGGGGGTGTTACAAAGTAATTGTTATTTTGTCCCTTCTATTACTAGAAATCTTATTGCGACTTGTGTTTTGGATATTGAAGGCTATGATTTCATAATTAAGAATGAATGTTTTTTTTGTTTATAAGGATGATGTCTTTTATGCCAATGCATGTAAGGCCCGAGGCCTTTAAAGCATCATCCCATGTCAACCCGGGAACATCCCAGGAGGTCACCCATCATGGTACTATTCTCGCCCTAGCACGCTTAACTTTAGAGTTATTTGTCCTCACTTGAACCCTGAAAAGGAAGAGCCCTTGTTGACATGGGTAACACTCTAATTCTTATAAAAGATTACAAATATGGGGTGTTACAATCACCCCCACTTAAATTCTTGATGACCTCGTCAAGGCCCAAAGACCACCCTCTGGGTCGAGCGACCGTCCACCGGACCAAGCCCACTCGTAACCCAAAGTCGGTTGTGATACCATTTGTAAGGCCCGAGGCCTCAAAAGCGTCATCTCATGCCAACCCGAGAACTTCCCAAGAGGTCACCCATCCTGGTACTACTCCTGCCCTAGCACGCTTAACTTCAGAGTTCTTTGTCCTCACTTGAACCCTGACAAGGAAGAGCTCTTGTTCACATGGGTAGCACTCTAATCCTTAAAAAGGATTGCAAATCCGGGGTGTTACAATGCACTACTGAGTAATGGACTTTATGTAGTGGATTTAACATCCAAAATCTATAACATAAATACTAAACGGCAAAAATCAAATGATTTGAACACTACCTATCTATGGCATTGTCGTAGGTCACGTTAGCTTGAATCGCATGAAGAAGATCCAAAAAGATGGACTTCTAGCCTCATTTGATTGTGAATCATTTGAAACATGTGAGTCTTGCCTAATGGAAAAGATGACAAGGTCACCTTTTACTAGGAAAGTGAAAAGGGCAACTGAACTTTTAGCCCTAATACATACAGATGTATATGGACCAATGAGCACTGATAAGCACTACTTTGTAGGGCTTAAGTAAGAGTCATTAGAGGTTTTATTGGTGTCATTCGGGTAGATTTAGACACATTCATGTGCATGGCGTGTGGGGGCAAAGTTTGGTAATTAATTAATAAAGGCTCGCATGATTGCTCGAGAAGTTGATGGGCCGAGTGAAGATGAATAAGGCCCAATGGATAAGAAAAGCCCACCGAGATTGTAAACGCGTGAAGCAGCTGGAGAATTGAAGATGGCGTGACGTCATGGTGACATAGGCGAGCCGCTGCTGCTTGGATAGTGGGCCGCTGAATTTGCATTTGGGCCGCGCGTTGTTGAGGCAGCTGTTGCTGTGTGGGCCGAGAAAATCAGCAACTCACGTGGAAGCCGGGCCGAGATGGAGGCGAGAGGCTTTGCCGAAGACGGGATTAATTCCCAATTTCTTTTAATTATTTTTATTATTATTTTATTACTTTCGTTTTAGGTTAATTTCAGATTTTATTTCCTTTAGTATTTTAGGGTTGAAAAAGGCTTGTTTGCCTATCTTTTTCTTTGAACTCTAATTTTCTCTCTACGTATTTGCTATGAAGAACTAAGCCTCCCTGGCTTAGTCAGACATTGAAGCTTTTCGTGTGATTCAGTTGTGAGATTCTTATTCCTAATCTATTGCATGGTTTTTATCTCTTCTCTTGTTTGATTTCGTAATATTGATATTGATAATTTCTAGTCTGATCAACTAGGGTTTGTCGTTATTTATCTATTGCTAGGTTTAGATTGTTACTGGTTGAGCATATCTATTCCATAGTAGCAACTGCATCGTGTTAGTAACTGGTTGTGCTAATCTTATGCAGAAGAGAATTGATTTACATTCTAGGATAAAAACTGGTTGTTTTATTCTAGGGTTGTATCCAACTATATTCCTATCCGTAAGACTGCTGTTAAACTGAATCTTGATAGTTTCAGGGTTGTTTAATTAGTTAGTGCTAATAGTATCTGGTTGTGCTATTAGTTATATAAGAAAAGGAATTGGAATTACCATTGCATGCGATTTTGAGTAGTATCTATGATCAACTTGTCATTCGAATAGTGGATATTGTTTAACTGAGTGTTTTCCCAATAACTGATTTCATCACCTTTAATTGCTTATTTACCATTTGCATGCTTGGCTACTAAAACAAACCAACAAAACCCCCCTTTGGTTGCTTTAAATTGACATATATATTGCATACTGCGATAGACTTTGTTTCCCTGCGGATTCGACCCTTACTTACCTAGGACTACGTTTTAGGGTTTGTTTGGATACTTTGCATAGTAGGAATTAGAACGGCAAATTCCTGTTATCAAATTGGCGCCGTTGCCGGGGAGGCAATTTGTATTTTTGTGTGATTTGTGTGCCAATTTTGGTGTGAACCTATCTTATGGTTCACACCCGTGTTACTAATAATCTACCTCTAGTTTTTGATTCAGAAATCGAAAGAACTTTTCTTCAGGCTCGCAGGGCTGCGAATTTGCTACCTCATGAAGCTGAAAGAATGGTTGATCAACGTGTCACTCTGGAGTCCTTGACAACTCCTAACTTAGACCAACCAGCTCGTGCTGTGCAATTCCCCGCTCTTGGTGAAGGAGTCAAATTTGAGCTTAAGACAGGAGTAGTCCACTTACTCCCGAAATTCAATGGAACCCCGCTTGAGGACCCTATTCAACACTTGGATGAGTTCCTTGAGGTCTGCACTAGCATGAGACCATCTGAGATTACTGAGGACCAGATGAGGTTGAGAACCTTTTCCTTTTCTATGAAGGAATCGGCTAAAGACTGGTATCATTCTTTACCGCCAGGGAGCATCACTACTTGGGTGAACTTAAAGAAGGTGTTTCTTGACAAATACTTTCCTGCGATCAAATCTAATCAGCTCAAGAAGAAGATCTGCAACATAGAGCAGCTGTCCAACGAGTCTCTTTACGAATACTATGAACGCTTCAAGAAGCTAGTGAAGAGTTGCCCCTACCATGGGTACGAAAAGCATGATCTTATTCTTTATCTGCATGGAGGACTCCGTGAAGATGATCGTCGGATGATGAATTCTTCATGTGGCGGAAACATTTTGAAGAGGACTTATGAAGAAGCTCTGGAGATATTTGCTACACTGGCTGATGACTCCAGGCAATACAGTGGGAGAGGTTCACAAAGCTTGGTTGTTGCTGGTTCTCAGTCGAAAATTGATCAAGTTGACTTTGATGTGCTGAGAGAGGAGGTGAGGCGTCTGAAGCTGAAAGGTACGCCTCAGCAGGCTAAGTCCTGTGGGATTTGTCATGACGACTTGCATCCTACTGACTCGTGTCCTACGTTGCAAGAGGAACCGAATACAGTCGGAGGATATCAACAGAGGCCCAGGCATGATCCCTACTCTAGTACATACAATCCTGGCTGGAGGGATCATCCTAACTTCAGATGGAGAGACCCAGAGCAAAACCAACAGCAGGGTAACCCTCCACAACCTAGGCCACCCTATGTGCCAAGACCTCAAGGGCAGAGCTCGAACCCTTCGCAGTCTGTGGATGATATGATGAAAATGCTGATGCAAAGCAACATGAGTCTTAATGAGAATGTTGCTAAGCTGACCAAGAGCCACATGCAGTTCCAGGAAAGTACGCAAGCAAGCATTCAGAACCTGGAAAGACAATTTGGTCAAATCTCTCAAGTGGTGAATAAACTGGACGCCAAGGACTCTGGTAAACTCCCATCTCAAACTGAGATGAACCCGAACATTCGAAATGTCAGTGCTGTGACTCTGAGAAGTGGGAAAAAGCTTGAGGAAGATAAGTCTGAGGGCAATGAGGAAGAAAGTGCAGATTTGGAGCAGAACGGCGACCACCGTGAAAGAGGCGACCGCCGCGAGACACACGGCTGACTGCCGTAAAATGGAAGCTGCTCTCGACCTGGAGGAAAAAAATCACGGCGACTGCCGCAACAATTACGGCGACCGCCGTGACGGTGAACATTTTCTCGGAAATCCGGAAGACATTCACGGCGATCGCCGCGAAACTTACGGCGACCGCCGCAAATCTGATATAGCTCTCGACCTGTCTGAGGAAAATCACGGCGACCGCCGTACTAATTGCGGCGCCCGCCGCCCCTCTGTCGTCGAAGCTGATGCTGAGAAAGAGTATGTGCCTCCAATTTTTCCTGAGTGGAAGCCCGTTGCACCATTCTCATCTGCATTGAAGCGTACCAAGCCACTTGCGCAGGACAAGGACATGTTTGAGATGTTCAGAAACGTTGAGGTCAACATGCCTCTCCTAAATTTGATCAAGTATGTCCCTCGTTATGCCAAGTTCTTGAAGCAGATGTGCACCACAAAGAGGAATCAAGATCGGAACAGCAAGAAGAAGGTCAAGGTAAGCGAGCATGTATCGGCGATTTTTCAGAAGCGCTTACCAAAGAAATGTGGCGACCCATGTATGTTCACCATCCCAGTCACTATTGGAGGTACCAAGTTTCTCAAAGCTATGTTAGATTTGGGTGCTTCCATTAATGTTTTACCTTCATCTCTTTGTGATTCCCTACATTTAGGACCCATGCATGCTACTAATATTTCCATTCAGTTAGCTGATAGATCTTGCGTGCGCCCTTTAGGAATTATGGAGGATGTTTTGGTTAGGGTTGATGATCTTACTTTTCCTGCTGATGTTTATGTGCTCAAAATGGATCATGATATGCATGCAGCCCCTATTCTGTTAGGGAGACCCTTCTTGAAAACTGCAAACACCAAAATCAACGTGAGTACTGGTTCCTTGACTATGGAATTTGATGGCCAAACCATTAATTATAATATCTATGAAGCCAGAAAATTTCCTTCTAATGATCTTTCTTTGTGTGCAATTGATACCCTTGAGCCTGTGGTGAAAGATGTTTTTCATGAGGACCACCTAGATGACCCACCACTTATTGTTGATTCTAGCTTGATATTGCTATATCTACTGACTTGCAGGAAGGTGTTACTGAGTGGGACGCTTGCTATAAGCTCCCTCCGGAGCTTTCAGGTAAATCACCTTTGCTGCTAACTCCGAGCGAGAAGCTCGCTCCCTCTTTGGTGTAGGTCCCTGAAGTTAAGGTTAAACACCCCCCGAATCGATCTAAGCATGGGGTAGACGCGACCAATAAGGTCAAGATGGAGAAGCCAAGGAAGAAGAAGCATGGTCTAAGGTTCAAACCTTTCCATGACTAGTTCAGAAAGGAGGTATGGATTAAGAAGGTTCCCAAGGAACCTGACGATATGGATTGAGGTTGTTCGAGTAGTATGTCGAGCCAACGACATTAACTAAGGCGTTGTTCGGGAGGCAACCCGATGTTAGGTAGTCTATTTTCTTTCCCTTAGTCTTTATTCAGTTGTTTTTCTTTTTGCTTTTCCTTTCTGTGTTGAACTAACCTGCAGGAAGCGCGAAAAAACGAAGATGGAGTTCACGGCGCCCGCCGCCAACCTTACGGCGACCGCCGCAATTGCCTCGCCAAGAAAGTTGGCCACGACCTAAAAACGGCGACCGCCGCAATTACGGCGACCGTCGCACCCCTCACGGCGACCGCCGCATTTTCGCAAAAAAAAAAAAAGAAAAAAAAAAGAAAAGAAAAAAGAAATCGAAAAAATGGGCCCCGAAAAAACCTTAAACGGGGAGCAAAAGACGAAAATAAGATATCCCGAAAAGACCTTAAACGGGGAGAAAAAGTCAAAAAAAAAAAAAAAAAAACTTACCCATTTGTCCAGAGTTTCCCACGGAGAGGTGCGCACCATGTTGCTAAACGGAGGAATACATTCACCCTATATTTATTTGGCAACGATGATGACCCTATAATTGACAGCTGAAAATGAGGTACACCAGGGCCCAACCACGATGACATCTGGGCCCATTTTTTGAAGACCATGCAACCCCGTTCCCTTGATTGACCACTACTCCCCACAGTGGTTCCTTTTGGTTGCATGGTACAAGTTGATGGAGTTGAAGGCCGTGCCGCTCTGAGTTCCTGTATAACCACCACACTTCACAATGGTTTCTTATGGTTGCACGGTAGATGCAGATAATGGCGTTGATGCCAGACATCCAGGACATGAGCTTTTATGACTACACCGCCAGCAACAAGGAAGTGTCCAAGCCAACTCGGCACCGTTGTGAGTTATTTTTTGCTTTTCCCTATGCTTTATTCTTTTGTCTTTCATTACATTGAGGACAATGCAATGTTTAAGCATGGGGTGAGGTTTTATACTTGCTACGCTGCTGAGGAGAAAAATGAAAAAAATGAAAAGAGCCAAAAATTTGAAAAAAGGCTATCATTGAAATCCTGGGATAGGTCGAAAACCCAAAAGGGCGGCCTAGGTAATAAGCATGTGGCTTGGACCAGCATTAGGTTGGGGTAATATGAGGTCAAGAGTGACGTGAGCTTATGTGAGCACATCTATTGGAAAATGAAATGAGTGGCTTGGTGAAAACCCGAAAGGGCGCCTTGGCAAAATGAGCGAAAAGAAGAAGAGTGATTTTAGGATTTCTCATTATTCTTGGCGAGGCGTCATAAGAAGAGGAGTCAAAGAAGGATTGTCGGGTAGGTCACTCTGGGAGACATAAGGAGCAATAGATGGAGGCTAGGATTAGAGGTTACTCACACTTTTGGATATCCGGGTTAGCTTTGGGGAAGTACTCTGCTTGCCCCTTTAGCTTGTTGAGTTGTGGATGTGTTGTGAATGAGATTGGTGCTAGGAGCTTGGCATGGGTTAGGTGACTCTTAGTTGGATGATATGTTTCCTGAGACCTTGGATGCTACATTGGAGGAGTAGACTCTTTATTTGTTTACTCGAGGACGAGCAAAGGTCTAAGCATGGGGTGGTTTGATAAGCACTACTTTGTAGGGCTTAAGTAAGAGTCATTAGAGGTTTTATTGGTGCCATTCGGGTAGATTTAGACACATTCATGTGCATGACGTGTGGGGGCGAAGTTTGGTAATTAATTAATAAAGGCTCGCATGATTGCTGGAGAAGTTGATGGGCCGAGTGAAGATGAATAAGGCCCAATGGATAAGAAAAGCCCGCCGAGATTGTAAACGCATGAAGCAGCTGGAGAATTGAAGATGGCGTGACGTCATGGTGACATAGGCGAGCCGCTGCTGCTTGGATGGTGGGCCGCTGAATTTGCATTTGGGCCGCGCGTTGTTGAGGCAGCTGTTGCTGTGTGGGCCGAGAAAATCAGCAACTCACGTGGAAGCCGGGCCGAGATGGAGGCGAGAGGCTTTGCCGAAGACGGGATTAATTCCCAATTTCTTTTAATTATTTTTATTATTATTTTATTACTTTTGTTTTAGGTTAATTTCAGATTTTATTTCCTTTAGTATTTTAGGGTTGAAAAAGGCTTGTTTGCCTATCTTTTTCTTTGAACCCTAATTTTCTCTCTACGTATTTGCTATGAAGAACTAAGTCTCCCTGGCTTAGTCAGACATTGAAGCTTTTCGTGTGATTCAGTTGTGAGATTCTTATTCCTAATCTATTGCTTGGTTTTTATCTCTTCTCTTGTTTGATTTCGTAAGATTGATATTGATAATTTCTAGTCTGATCAACTAGGGTTTGTAGTTATTTATCTATTGCTAGGTTTAGATTGTTACTGGTTGAGCATATCTATTCCATAGTAGCAACTGCATCGTGTTAGTAACTGGTTGTGCTAATCTTATGCAGAAGAGAATTGATTTACATTCTAGGGTAAAAACTGGTTGTTTTATTCTAGGGTTGTATCCAACTATATTCCTATCCGTAAGGCTGCTGTTAAACTGAATCTTGATAGTTTCAGGGTTGTTTAATTAGTTAGTGTTAATAGTATCTGGTTGTGCTATTAGTTATATCTGAAAAGGAATTGGAATTACCATTGCATGAGATTTTGAATGAGTATCTATGATCAACTTGTCATACGAATAGTGGATGTTGTTTGACTAAGTGCTTTTCCCATTACTGATTTCATCAACTATTACCTTGTTTACTTTTGCATGCTTAGATTACTTAAAACCAACAAAACCCCCCTTTGGTTGCTTTAAATTGACATACATATTGCATACTGCGATAGACTTTGTTTCCCTGCGGATTCGACCCTTACTTACCTAGGACTACATTTTAGGGTTTGTTTGGATACTTTGCATAGTAGGAATTAGAACGGCAAATTCCTATTATCAAATTGGTGCCGTTGCCGGGGAATGAGGTTTTATACTTGCTACGCTGCTGAGGAGAAAAATGAAAAAAATGAAAAGAGCCAAAAATTTGAAAAAAGGCTATCATTGAAATCCTGGGATAGGTCGAAAACCCGAAAGGGCGGCCTAGGTAATAAGCAGGTGGCTTGGACCAACATTAGGCTGGGGTAATATGAGGTCAAGAGTGACGTGAGCTTATGTGAGCACATCTATTGGAAAATGAAATGAGTGGCTTGGTGAAAACCCGAAAGGGCGCCTTCGCAAAATGAGCGAAAAGAAGAAGAGTGATTTTAGGATTTCTCATTATTCTTGGCGAGGCGTCATAAGAAGATGAGTCAAAGAAGGATTGTCGGGTAGGTCACTCTAGGTTTAGATTGTTACTGGTTGAGCATATCTATTCCATAGTAGCAACTACATCGTGTTAGTAACTGGTTGTGCTAATCTTATGCAGAAGAGAATTGATTTACATTCTAGGGTAAAAACTGGTTGTTTTATTCTAGTGTTGTATCCAACTATATTCCTATCCGTAATGCTGTTGTTAAACTGAATCTTGATAGTTTCAGGGTTGTTTAATTAGTTAGTGCTAATAGTATCTGGTTGTGCTATTAGTTATATAAGAAAAGGAATTGGAATTACCATTGCATGCGATTTTGAGTAGTATCTATGATCAACTTGTCATTCGAATAGTGGATATTGTTTGACTGAGTGTTTTCCCAATAACTGATTTCATCACCTTTAATTGCTTATTTATCATTTGCATGCTTGGCTACTAAAACAAACCAACAAAACCCCCCTTTGGTTGCTTTAAATTGACATATATATTGCATACTGCGATAGACTTTGTTTCCCTGCGGATTCGACCCTTACTTACCTAGGACTACGTTTTAGGGTTTGTTTGGATACTTTGCATAGTAGGAATTAGAACGGCAAATTCATGTTATCAAGCACACAAGTTAGAAGTGGTTACAGATACTTTATAACTTTCATTGATGATTTAAGTATATATGGATATATATAGTTAATAAAGCATAAGTCTGAATCTTTTGAAAAGTTCAAAGAGTTTCAAAATGATGTTGAAAATCAACTTGGCAAGAAAGTTGAAGCACTACGATCTGATCATGGTGGTGAATATATGAGTCAATAATTTGATCACCATTTAAGGAGTTGTGGGATTCTTTCACAACTAACTTCACCAGGTAATAAGCAGGTGGCTTGGACCAGTATTAGGCTGGGATAATATGAGGTCAAGAGTGACGTGAGCTTATGTGAGCACATCTATTGGAAAATGAAATGAGTGGCTTGGTGAAAACCCGAAAGGGCGCCTTGGCAAAATGAGCGAAAAGAAGAAGAGTGATTTTAGGATTTCTCATTATTCTTGGCGAGGCGTCATAAGAAGAGGAGTCAAAGAAGGATTGTCGGGTAGGTCACTCTAGGTTTAGATTGTTACTGGTTGAGCATATCTATTCCATAGTAGCAACTACATCGTGTTAGTAACTGGTTGTGCTAATCTTATACAGAAAAGAATTGATTTACATTCTAGGGAAAAAACTGGTTGTTTGATTCTAGGGTTGTATCCAACTATATTCATATCCGTAATGCTGTTGTTAAACTGAATCTTGATAGTTTCAGGGTTGTTTAATTAGTTAGTGCTAATAGTATCTGGTTGTGCTATTAGTTATATAAGAAAAGGAATTGGAATTACCATTGCATACGATTTTGAGTAGTATCTATGATCAACTTGTCATTCGAATAGTGGATATTGTTTGACTGAGTGTTTTCCCAATAACTGATTTCATCACCTTTAATTGCTTATTTATCATTTGCATGTTTGGCTACTAAAACAAACCAACAAAACCCCCCTTTGGTTGCTTTAAATTGACATATATATTGCATACTGCGATAGACTTTGTTTCCCTGCGGATTCGACCCTTACTTACCTAGGACTACGTTTTAGGGTTTGTTTGGATACTTTGCATAGTAGGAATTAGAACGGCAAATTCCTGTTATCAAGCACACAAGTTAGAAGTGGTTACATATACTTTATAACTTTCATTGATGATTTAAGTATATATGGATATATATAGTTAATAAAGCATAAGTCTGAATCTTTTGAAAAGTTCAAAGAGTTTCAAAATGATGTTGAAAATCAACTTGGCAAGAAAGTTGAAGCACTACGATCTGATCATGGTGGTGAATATATGAGTCAATAATTTGATCACCATTTAAGGAGTTGTGGGATTCTTTCACAACTAACTTCACCAGGAACACCACAATTTAATGGTGTATCTGAGAGGAGGAATAGAACCATGTTAGACATGGTTCATTCTATGATGAGTTTTGCTGATCTTTCAATATCTTTCTGGGAATATACTCTCACAACTATAATGTTCACATTAAACAGGACTCCGTCCAAAGCTGTAGATAAGACACCATTGAGTTATGGACTGGAAGAGTTCCAAGTTTGTCTTTTCTAAAGATTTGGGATGTGAATTATGTAAAATGTTTACTCACAGACAAGCTTTCACCCAAATCAGGTAAATGCTCCTTTGTAGGGTATCCTAAAGAAACAAAAGAATACTACTTCTACAATCCTAATGAGCACAAAATGTTTGTTGCTTGGGATAATGTCTTTCTGGAAAAAAAAAATTCCTAAAAAGTCAAGTGAGAGAAATGTTAATCTCAAACAAGTTCGAGAAGAGCAACAAAATGAGCAACAAGATAACATGGATCACACCATGTTAGAGACAACGGTATTTGGCGGTGCAATCCCGCAAGGGGAGGCAACCTATACACCAGAAGTGGTGGAATCTCAAGACCCCATTGCTATCGCCCCTCCAGAATATGATTCTAATGAGATTTCACAAATTGTTGTGGAAAATTCTCATGTTGTTCAACCCATACGTAGATTTGATAGGCCCAGAACATAGCCAAAGAAATATGTTGATTTCATATTGACTACGGGCTGTGATATCTTGCTTTTAGAATGCGAGGAGCCTACTAGATACAAGCAAATTGTGGTGAATCTAGACTCTGAAAAATGGTGCATAACCATGAAGTCTGAAATGGATTCCATGTCTGTGAATCAATTATGGGACTTGATCAATTTTCCAGATGGGGTAGTACCCATAAGATGCAAATGGGTCTACAAATTCAAAATAGACAAGGATGGAAACGTAATAGTTTTGAAAGCAAGATTGGTTGCAAAAGGATTTAAACAGATTCATAGTATTGACTATGATGAAACCTTTTCGCCAGTTGTTATGCTTAGATCCATTCGGATAATACTAGCAATTACAGCTCAATATGATAATGAGATCTGGCAACGGATGTCAAGATCGCTTTTCTAAATGGGTATTTATAAGAGGATGTGTATATGACACAACTTGAGGGTTTTTAGGATCCACACAACCTAGGAAAGTATGCAAGCTTAAGAAGTCCATTTATGGACTTAAGCAAGCATCAAGGAGTTGGAATCTTCGATTTTATGAGTCAATCAAATAGTTTGACTTCATCAGATGTGAAGAAGAACCTTGTGTTCACAAGAAGTTTAGTGGGAGCAAAGTGGTGTTTCTACATTGGAAACGACATTCCTATGCTAGAGTCCATCAAGGGTTGGCTTAAGAAAGGTGTTTGAATGAAAGACTTGGGAGAGACATAGTACATATTAGGTATCAAGATCCATAGAGATAGATCTAAGAGACTTATTGGACTAAGTCAAGGAGCTTATGTAGATAAGATCCTTGAAAGGTTCAATGTGAATAATTCTAAGAAAGGATTCTTGCCTATACAGCATGGTTTACTTCTTAGCAAGAAGCAGTGTCCATTGACACCTGCTAAGCTAAAGAGGATGAGTAGGATCCCTTATGCATCAACAATAGGATCTTTCATGTATGCCATGATCTGTACTCGCCCAGATGTTGCATTCGCTTTGAGCATGTGCAACATATACCAATCGAATGTAGGATAAGCACACTGGAATGCAACTAGGAACATCCTTTTGTACTTGAGAATGACTAAGGATGATTTCTTTGTGTATGAAGGAGATGATGAATTGATCGTTGAAGGATATACTGATGCCAGCTTCTAGACAGATAGAGACGACTTCCAGTCCTAATCAGGATATGTCTTCATTCTTAATGGAGGAGCGGTGAGCTAGAGAAGCTCAAAGCAAGGCACTGTAGCTGATTCTACAACAGAAGTTGAGTACCTTGCCCCAGTAGATGAATCAAAGGAAGCTGTCTGGATCAGGGAGTTCATCATTGAACTCTGTGTTGTTCCTAGTTGTGAAAAGGCAATTGACATCTATTGTGACAACAATGGTGTCATTGCCCATTCCAAGGAACCAAGTTCTAACTCCAAATCCAAACACTTTCACGTCATTCGAGATTATGTCGACATAGGGGATGTGAAGTTGTGCAATGTACATATGGATGGAAACATTGTAGATTCGTTGACTAAACCATTACCTAAGACTAAGCATGATAGACATACTAGGGCTAAGGGAATTAAGCACATTGGAGAATGACTTTGAGATTGTATTGTTTTACATTATAGAGATTGTTTTCATGAATGTTGAACTCTCAGTTATGTTTGTTATTTGAAACATAGTTTCATTATTATTTTATTGTGGTTTAGAATTATAGAAAATGTCCAAATAATTTATAATTGTCAAATAGGATAATCATAAGTGTTCTGATGAATGAAACCCTATTAAGTGAACTAAAATTATTAATTATGAGTTGTTCGTAGTCTAAGTCATTATGTTGGACATAAATGAATAAATAAATGGCTATTTTGTAAGTTGATTGATAGCGTCGAGTTTCATGGGCTATATGGACGTAGGGATATCTAATCAATTACAGGGATATGTATAGAGGATACATATTGGGCAGACCTGCCTTAAGATTTTTCAACTGAGTTGTAGAATTTTATGTTGAGCTATGATTCATAGATTCTTCAAACATGAGTGTGATAATCCTCTTACTTAGTGATTGATATGTCTGACATTGTCAAACGCCATTTCGTAAAAGGCGGTTATAAAGTGATGTGTTCTTGCCTCCGATGACAAGCCAATTGTCAAAAGGTGGCGCCTTGGGATCTAGTCTTGGGTGAGAAGTCACGTTGAACATCACAACAGTGAAGAAGATGGCGAACGCGTTGATGAACGCGATGATGAACATGGTGGTGAACACGGTGTTGGTGCGATGGTGAACGCGGTGGAAGCGGTTGTTGGGGCGAAAGGATAGCGTTGGCGGAAGCGATTTGATGAGGGATAGATGACTTGAAGAGACAAGTCGTTGGTGTCGTAGCGTCGACTGTGGAGGAAGGGAGATGCGAAGGAAGACTTGGCTTGAAAGATCAAGCGGTTGCCGTAGCGTCGGCGGCGGAGGGAATAAGGATGCAAAGATAGAGGGTGACGTCCGATCAAGGGAATGAGGATAAACACTCTACTTGAAACCTTGATTAAAATTGAATGTAAGGAAATAACAATAACAAAGTTGGGTATAAATACTAGAGGCGAGACGTCGGATGGGCCGAGTCGAGCCTCGTGGGCTAGCCCATGCAAGCATGCAAAGGCAAAAACCCTAAAAGATAGAAAGACTATAAAAGGAAACTATCTAAAACACGCAGGAAATACTAAATATAGAAAGTGTATCAAAAAAATGCGTTAAATTCCTAACGCGGTGAAGGCATGCAGTCAAACATCGCAATAGATGACGACAAAGGGTCGATCGACTCACGGGTGTATGCACGCGATGCTGACTTAGAAGAACGCGTTGTTCCGATGCCGATGGTTGCGAGGACAACGAGTCTTGGGTTGGCGTTTGGGCTTCCTTGGCCAGCAACGACGCGTGCGACAAGTGATGTGACGACGGAGGTGATGGCTTTGGACCTAAACCTTGTTACTGGGCCCTCTGAGCGATGGCTCATGGCTTCTTCCTCATCTTGGGCCGTCATGGGAGGCAGAGTCACATCACCCTCCCCCACTTGGCTATGAAGCGTCCCTGCTTCACCATCATCAAACTCAGGCTCAACATATGGTGTCAAGTCTGCGACGTTGAAGGACGCGTGGACTCCAAAATCTGGTGGGAGCTCGAGTTGATAGGCATTTTCCCCTAAGGCCTTAATCATGCGGAAGGGTCCATCTCCACGTGGTGCCAATTTGTGCTTGTGCCACGAGGGGAACCTTTCTTTTCGCATATGCATCCAGACAAGGTCTCCTGGTGCGAAGATGACGCGGCGGCGGCCAGAATTCTTCTGCGAGGCATACTGCGCGGCCCTCCTCTCCAGTTGCTCCCTGGTGCGTCGATGAAGCTCCTGCACTTGCTCGGCGCGGTTGGCGGCGAAGACATGCACTTGGTCTCGCAGTGGTTGCGGCGACAAATCAATTGGTGTCAAGGGGTTCATTCCATACACCACTTCGAACGGTGTCAACTTGGTCGCCGTGTGCCTGAATCTATTGTAACAAAACTCGACAAGTGATAGTAAGTCCTTCCAACGCTTAGGGTTGGCTTTAAGCATCACGCGAAGGAGGGCTCCTAGGGTTTTATTCGTGACCTCCGTTTGGCCATCGGTCTGGGGGTGGTAGCTAGTAGAGAATAAGAGTTTGGTGCCTAGCTTACCCCAAAGAGTTCTCCAAAAATGACCAACGAACTTAGAATCCCTATCACTCACTATAGTATGTGGGACTCCATGAAGACGCACCACATGCTCAAAGAATAGATCGGCAATCTCACTAGCACTATGGGTTGTCTTACAAGCAATAAAATGTGCCATCTTAGAAAATCTATCTACGACCACAAAAGTAGAGTCGTTACCTCGTCTAGAGAGGGGAAAACCCGTGGTGAAATCCATAGATAAATCTTCTCAGGGGGCACTAGGAATGGGCAATGGGGTGTAGAGGTCGTGTGGGCTTGACCTAGCTTTGGCTCTTTGGCATGTCACACAACTTCTACAAAACCTAGTCACTTGGTGGGTCATCTTAGGCCAAAAGAAATGTTCTCTTAACGCGGTCAATGTCTTACTAATCCTAAAGTGTCCACGACTTTCGTGTGCTTCCTGAATCAAAAGGAGCCTAATGGAAGACCTAGGGATGCAAAGGCGGCTAGCCTTGTATAAATAACCCTCAGAAAGGAAATAGGACTCAAACTCTCGCAATCTCAGGCAATGCTCGAAGATAGGGGCAAAGAAAGCATCACTAGCATACAATTCTTTAATCAAAGCAAAACCCAAAACTTTAGTTTGCACATGAGTCAAGAGAACATACCTTCTAGATAACGCATCTGTGACAATGTTCTCTTTTCCTTTCTTGTGGACCACGACATAAGGAAATGTCTCCAGAAATTCCACCCAATGAGCATGGCGTCGATTGAGGTGGGCTTGGCTCTTCAAATAGCTCAAGGTTGCGTGGTCGCTGTGGATGACAAATTCACGTGGCCAAAGGTATTGTTGTCATGTCTTTAGCACGCGTATGAGTGCATACAACTCTTTGTCGTAGGTGGGGTAATTTAGTGTGGCCCCTGTGAGCTTCTCACTGAAATATGCAATGGGCCTCTTCTCCTGGTGTAGCACACCACCAATGCCTATGTCTGAGGCATCACACTTCACCTCGAAGTGTTTGGCGAAGTCGAGAAGCTGGAGCAATGGTGCCTGGCACAAGGCCCTCTTCAAAGCCGAGAAGGCTTTTTCGTGGGACTCAAGCCACAAGACAGTGCTTCCCTTCCTTGTCAATTCATGCAATGGCGCGGCAATGGAAGAGAAGTCTCGAACAAAGCGTCTATAAAATCCTACGAGGCCTAGAAAGCTTCGCACCTGTGTCGGCGTCATCGGAGTTGGTCACTCTTTGATGGTCGCGATCTTTGCCTCGTCGACGCGTAGACCATCACTACTCACGACGTAGCCTAGAAAATTTGTGGACGCAGAGCAAAAACTGCACTTGGCCAGATTGGCAAATAGGCTCTCGTGTCAAAGGCATTCGAGCACAAGTCGAAGGTGATCGACATGCTCTTCCAGACTCCGTGAATACACAAGGATGTCATCGAAATAAACGACGACAAACTTGCCAAGGAATGTTCTCATAACGTGGTTCATCACGCACATGAAGGTGTTGGGCGCGTTCGTGAGCCCAAATGGCATGACAAGCCACTCGTAGAGCCTGTACTTTGTCTTGAACACGGTCTTCCACTCATCACCTTCTTTCATCCGGATCTGGTGATAACCACTCTTCAAATCTATCTTGGAGAAAAGTGTGGCGCCATGAAGTTCATCAAGCATATCGTCAAGGCGTGGAATAGGATACTGATACTTGACGGTGATCTGGTTTATCGCGCGACAGTCAACACACATTCTCCATGTGCCATCTTTCTTGGGCACAAGGATCACATGCACAACACAAGGGGAGAGAGATTCCATTACGTAGCCGTGATCCAACAACTCTTGCACTTGGCGCTGTAGCTCTTTGGTCTCTTTTGGGCCAACTCTATATGCAGCACGATTGGGCAAGGAAGCACTTGGTACAAGGTCAATCTGGTACTCAATGCCTCTCAGTGGAGGTAAACCTTGTGGCAACTCATCAGGAAATACATCATCGAACGCGGCGAGCAAGGTCGCGATGACTGGCGGCACGGACGCGTGTTCGACGACTCAGGGATGCATGGAGTTGGCACAAGAAGAAAACATGGAGCTTTGCCAGTCAAACACGTAGTGAGGTCACTGGGCCTGGCTAAAAGCACGCGTTGCTCACACTTTCCTTGCAAAGGAGACGTCTTCGGCAACAGTGCGGCAAACTTTGTCGATGGCGAGGCGCTACTGTAGGGCACTTGGTGTCCCAACTATGGCGTTGTGCGTCTTCTTATCAGTGCCTGGTGGAGACAACATTTTGCCAGCTTTGGAGGAGTTTGGCCTCTGGAGTGCCTCTGGACACTCTTTTGACCTAGTAGACGCGGTCTCTATGGCTTTCTGGCAATCGCGTTCTACCTGGTCCTGCAAGATCTCATGGGGAGACATTGGATGCAAGGTGATGCGCTTCCCATGGTAATTGAACACATAAGTATTCAAATACCCATCGTGGAGCACGCGCCGGTCAAATTGCCATGGGCGCCCAAGCAAAATATGGGTGGCGTCCATTGCAATGACATCACATAAAACTGAATCACAGTATTGGCCTATGGAAAATGAAATTAAGCATTGGCGAGATACTGTGTTACCTGGACTAGATGATATCCATTGGAGGGCATAAGGCTGGGGATGAGGCGTCGTGGGCAACTTGAAGTGTGTCACGACCTTCTCATTGACAATGTTAGCACATGATCCTCCATCAACAATGACACTCAAGGAAGCCATCTGGACGAGAGCTCTTGTGTGGAATAAATTCTCCCTTTGGTCGCATAGGCTTGCTTCCTTGACTGTGAGGAGACGACGCGTCACCAAGCTCAATGGTGTGCCCGCGTGTAGAGAAGTGGGTTCACATTCATAAGCGTCTTCATCCTCTTCTGCGTTGCCTTCATCGATCGCGTCAAGTGTGGCCTCCTCGTCATCACATGACTCGTAGCCGGCGGCGGAGAACAACACCTTGCGAGCATTGGGGCAATCTTTCTTGTAGTGGCCTCGTCTACCACACTTGTAGCATTCGAGGTCGCGCGCGCAATCTGTGCCCACTGGGGGTTGTCTGGGCACGATCTGGCGCGGCGTGGTGCTCGGCGTCGAAGGATTCGCCTTGGTTGCTTGGCTAGACGCGGTTGTGGGAGAGGCACTAGGACGAGGGTTAGTAGAAGATAAACCACTAGGGTTAGAAGCATACCTTGTTTGGCCACTTTGCCAAGTGTAGGACTTTCAGCGAGTGAGTTGTGCATGAATTTGCATCGCCGTGTGAGTGAGGGTGTTCAAGTCTTTGATTGGCAAAATCTCGAGTTGATCACGGATGTTGGTGTTCAAGCCACTCAAGAATTTCATCCTCAAAGTCGATGGTGCAACGGAGATGTTGGCTTTGTAATACATGTCTTCAAGCTTGGAAAAGAACTCGAGTGGAGACATCGACCCTTGGCGAGCCATGGCTATCTCCATTCACATTTGATTCCTATAGTCTGGAGGCACATATTTCTTGGTCATCATGTACACCAATTGATGCCACTCGGTGACCCTTGTCCTATGGCGTCGGACGCAGTCATCCTTGAAGCGGTGCCATCACACTCTCGCGGCTCCTCGGAAATTAAGTGTCGCGGCGTCGACATGCTCCTCAGGGGGCACTCGACAATGTCGAAGTGTGTACTCCGTAGCCTGCACCCATTCAAGAAAAACAGATGGGTTGTATTCACCATAAAAATGTTCGATTTTTACCTTGACTTGGTGGCGTTGGAATCGAGTCTGGGCAGGTGCTTGGTTGAACGCGTTGTTTGGTGCGGCGTCGTAGAGAGGGTTCTCAAAGGCGCACACTCCATGTGGTCTATCGCGTCCAACCTGGCTTCTATCGCGTTCTTGGCGATCTTCGCGGACATACTCATCCCTGGGCACGTAGGCGTCATCGCGTGGACGTCTTCGCGGCTGGGCATCGTAGTTGTCGCGTCGAATGTCTCTTTGCATAACATCGCAGCGCTCGCCGCTAATGTCACGAACGCGTTCTCCTTGTGGCTGGAGACGCGGTGGAGGTATCCAATCCGAAGGGTGATCCTGCAATTCAAGTGGATCTCCAAGAGGGGGGTGAAAAAAATTAGGGTTGACCATACCTGAGTCCCTGATCTCTTCGTCGTCATACTCGTCGAAGTCGTCGTGGACATTGGGTGTGATCGACGCATAGCCATCAAATCTGTAATGCGGCATCCGAACACTCTGGTGTCGAAGGTGATCACGTACATCATAGCTCCGTGGCTGGGTAGGTGGCGTCCTCAATTGATCATCGCGTCGCGTATGCCCACTTGGTCTGCGATTGGGTCTCCTCGGCGTCGCGTCGGCTGGCTCGGCGCGACGAGGGCGGCCTTCGCATGGTGCTGAACCCGGTATGCGTCTCTGGGTTCTCCTAGAGGCATAGCGATCATCAAAGTTGTATGGTTCTGAATACTCACCTTGAGTGTCCCCGGCATCGCGGTCGTAGTCGGAGTCGTTGTCAAAGCCAGCGGATGTGGCTCTAGGGACGTAGCGGTCCGCGTGCGAAACGAAGCCTTGGCGACTCTCGATGACACTCTGCATACGATTGAGTTGCGGTTGGTGATGAGACGTCGACGACATGATTCCTTTGCCTTTGTCGACTCTTGTCTTTGATGGACCTGTGTCGGTGGCTCGTGGTTGAGCCGGCGCGTCCATTGTACTCAGGGAGGTGGGTTGGGCACGAGTTATGCATCGCGTTGTTGGGCTCTCAAATCCGCGTTCTCTTGTCTAAGGGCTTGGATCTCCCTTTGTTCCTCGGACAACGCGATGAGAGGGTCCTGTTGTGGGGGGTCAACCAGTTGTTGGTCTTGGGGTAGATCCAACGGTGGTTGAGGTGGGTTGTTGTTGTCGACTCCAGGTTGGTTTTTACCGTGTTCAATCGTCATGGTACCTATAACAATATGGCCAGACATGGGAGTAAAAACGAACCAAAAGACAACGAAGAACAACAACCAAGCAAATCACTATTCAAGTCACAAAGTTCACGTAGGTAGGGCTAGTTTGGGCTTGCCGTGGGGGCGGCTTGGCTTGACAAGAGATGGTGTATCAAGCAAGTTGCAATCAAACAAAAAAGAACAAATTGAAACCCTAAAACAAACGTAAACATAGCAACCTAATAAGCAAGAAAGTACCTTCTAGGAAGCTTGACCTAGACGGTGGAGAGGTTGAGAAGATGAGCTTAGACCGAGAGTGGGTTAGGGTTGCCTTATTTTGGCTTTCCCTAACTTTGGAAACTTTTTTTTTTGAATATCTTTTGGATATCTTTTTTTTAATATCCGAGATCTTATCTTTTGATCTTTTCGGATTTTCAAAAGGAAACAAAAATAAAATTGGTCTAAGTAACAAGAATATCACAAGTGTGATCTTAGAGATAGGAGAGAGAAGATAAGATTTGATATGATATCTTATAAGGAAATGCGGTTAACTTAACTAAAAAGTAAACTCTAGCAAACCAGGAAACTCTATCCACGCATGAAATAAGGAAACAAAATATTCTAGCATGCAAGATAACAAATAACTTAGGGAACAAGGAAAAAAAATTCGGCCAAGATAGGATCTTGTAGAAACCGAAGGTGGTGCAAAGATGAAAACTTTTGGTTTTTCTCTCTTCTCTTTTCTCGCGAGATGTTACAAAAGCAGACGATGGGGGGAAGAAGAAAAAATTGTGAACAAGATGCAAACTTGAGTTCGTGACTTACAAGATTGTTGGGCTCTGATGCCAGTTGATGTGTTCTTGCCTCCGATGACAAGCCAATTGTCAAAAGGTGGCGCCTTGGGATCTAGTCTTGGGTGAGAAGTCACGTTGAACGTCACAGCAGTGAAGAAGATGGCGAATGCGTTGATGAATGCGATGATGAACGTGGTGGTGAACACGGTGTTGGTGCGGTGGAAGCGGTTGTTGGGGCGAAAGGATAGCGTTGGCGGAAGCGATTTGATGAGGGATAGATGACTTGAAGAGACAAGTCGTTGGTGTCGTAGCATCGACTGCGGAGGAAGGGAGATGCAAAGGAAGACTTGGCTTGAAAGATCAAGCGGTTGCCGTAGCGTCGACGGCGGAGGGAATGGGGATGCGAAGATAGAGGGTGACGTTCGATCAAGGGAAGGAGGATAAACACTCTACTTGAAACCTTGATTAAAATTGAACGTAAGGAAATAACAATAACAAAGTTGGGTATAAATACTAGAGGCGAGACGTCGGATGGGCCGAGTCGAGCCTCGTGGGCTAGCCCATGCAAGCATGCAAAGGCACAAACCCTAAAAGATAGAAAGACTATAAAAGGAAACTATCTAAAACACGCAGGAAATACTAAATATAGAAAGTGTATCAAAAGAACGCGTTAAATTCCTAACGCGGTGAAGGCATGCAGTCAAACATCGCGATAGATGACGACGAAGGGTCGATCGACTCGCGGGTGTGTGCACGCGATGCTGACTGAGAAGAACGCGTTGTTCCGATGTCGATGGTTGTGAGGACGACGAGTCTTGGGTTGGCGTATGGGCTTCCTTGGCCAGCGACGACACGTGCGACAAGTGACGCGACGGCGGAGGCGATGGCTTTGGACCTAGACCTTGTTACTGGGCCCTCTGAGCGATGACTCATGGCTTCTTCCTCGTCTTGGGCCGTCATGGGAGGCAGGGTCACATCATAAAGGCATTGATTGAGATTGCTGAAAATTAAGTGGGAGCTATAGTCATACAAGAATGGAGAAGTCCTCCCATTTATATATCTACATATGTAGATAGGAACAATGTCTTGGCCACTTGAAAAGTAAGAGCTGAAAATGCATGGTCGTACTCAAATGGATTAAAAGTAATCATTTGTTTTGACAATTCAAGTTTAGAGTTCAAGAAACAATTTGAACGCTAATATGGATTACATAAGATGTCATCATATTATCAAATTGAACATATTCCTTTAATCTCTTACTTGTCCTTAAACAAGTGTGCAATATAAAACTCATTTGTTTGTCGTGCTCAAATGGATTAAAAGTAATCATTTGTTTTGAGAATTCAAGGTTAGAGTTCAAGAAACAATTTGAACGCTATAATGGATTACATAAGATGTCATCATATTATCAAATTGGACACTAAGAGACAATGGAGTTTTATATTGCACACTTGTTTAAGGACAAGTGGGAGATTAAAGGAATATGTTCATTAATCAAGATGACAATTACTAATAATTGAATAAGATTAATAATGGAGATTTATAATCCGGATATTTTAGGTAGTCATAGTGTTTTGTTAGAAGCCAACTATGATTTATGGGCTAAATTGGATTAGGCCCATTGCTATTATAACTGGGTCATATAAGGTCACACACACACAATAGAGTAATTGAGCTATATCAAAGTAACCCGAGGCCCATTATGGATACATGAGAACTTCGACAAGGCATTAAATTGGAAGAGTGGATTATTCATCAAGTAATAATAAAGTGTTATTTATCTACTTGATGATATAAGGAAAGTTATGTTTATGAAATATAAGATAATATAACTGTTACATATATATAGAAGTAGGTTCAAGTGCATATAAGTGATAGGATAAATAGTAGGGAGTTTTATTAACCGTTAGATTAAAGTAATCCAACGATAGAGATTTAACCACATAATTTAAAATCCATTGTGAAGTAAGGAATCACATCTCACATCACACCCAAATCCCTTAATCAAAGCTTTCTTATTTTTTGGATAGTTTTGTTAACCTGTATCTTGACCGATTTTCACCAAGCTTCACCGAACAATTCAGTTTACAATGATGTAGATGTATGCAAAATTTTCTTTGTTCAGAACGCACCAACAATGGATGTTACATTCATGTATCTTTGATTCAAAATTTTCTATGTTCAAAATGTTGTGTGTTCTTCATCTTGTTCATTTCGAATTGGTAGTTGTCCATTAGGTCGTTATTTGAACTTGTTCATCTTGTTCATGACAACAATGTTTTCGTTGTTGTTCATATTGTCTATTTCGAATATGAAGTTGTCTATTTCGAATTTGAATCATGTATCTTTGATTCTAAATTTTTTTTGTTCAAAATGTTGTGTGTTCTTCATCTTGTTCATTTCAAATTGGTAGTTGTTCATTAGGTCGTTATATGAATTTGTTCACCTTGTTCATTTCGAATTGGTAGTTGTTCATTAGGTCGTTATATGAATTTGTTCATCTTGTTCATGACAAAGTGTTTTCTTTGTTATACGAACGATAGATTTTTCAATTGTTTTGCTTGTTCATTAGGTTGAATTTGAAGTTGTCTATTTCGAGTTGGTAGTACAATGCAATGTGTTTTTTATTGTTTTCTTGTTCATTTTGAATTTGAAGTTGTTTATTAGTTAGTTATATAAAGTTGTTCGTCTTGTTCAGTAGATTTTTCTTTGTTGTTCATCTTGATAAGGTAGAATTTGAAGTTGTTTATTAAGTTAGTGGTTAAAATTTCCACCTAGATCAAATTGTTCATTGAATCTATATCTTGTTTATTTGGATTAGTTGCATTGTTCATTAGGCTTAGTTGTTCATATTAGAAGATAGTTACCTTGAAGAGGGAGAAGACGATAAAGATTGAAGAGGGAGAACAATTCCAGCGTAACCCGGTGGATCGACGCAGCGTAACATGGCGGAGAATTGAGAGAGAGTTGTTCAACTGAAGAGGTCGGGAGAAGACGATAACAGAGATTTACTTTCTGGTAAAAATCTTTTGAGTAGAAATTTAGGGGAGAGATTTCACTATCCTAATAAGTTTTATTTATTTATTTTGTTACAGGTTTTATTGTGTAAACAAGTTCTATTGGAATTTAAATGAACACTACTATATTATCCTTAGGATCAAAAAGATCAACGCTTCATAAAGCTCCATATTATTTACTATTGGAAGTCTCCTCTCCAAAACTCAACTCTCTCTCTCTCTCTCTCTCTCTCTCTCTCTCTCTCTCTCTCTCTCTCTCTCTCTCTCTCTCTCTCTCTCTATATATATATATATATATATATATATATATATATATATATATATATATATAGGAGAAGCATCAAATGAGAATAGTAAAATAGGAGAGAAATGAGAATAAAAGGAGGTCGTCGGATCGGAGTGGAATCAATGCTCCAGATTAGACTTTCATTAAAAACCGTATAATTCGGGCATGCCGGATTTTTCGGCCGTATTATTCGCGTTTTATTGGCGAATAATACGGATTTTGGCTTCTTTTTTTTGCTGGGTACTTTTTTTTTTTGCTGGGTACTTTTTTTGTTCGCTGGCATTGAACAATTATGTTCAACGCCTTGAACACTTGCATCCAGGACCATGAACACTGATGTTTCAAGCCTTGAACACTTGTGATTTTGCTTATTTTTTTGTTGGGCACTTTTTTTGTTCGATGTCATTGAACAACGTCTTGAACATATTTTTGATGTTCATCGCTATTCTCATAAATGTTCATCACTTTCATACAAGATGTTCAATATTCTAGTCGAATTTTATCCGTATTTCCCCCCAATTTTGACCGAAGTTTTTCCGTATTATACGCGTTTTGGGGGGGAAATATTTTTCACTCGTTGTGCACATATTTTCGATGTTCATCACTTTTTCCATAAATGTTCACCACTTTCATACAATATGTTCACTGTTTCAGTCGAATTTTACCCGTATTTTCCCCCAATTTTACCCAAATTTTTATTAAGCGTATTTTTTTTTAAAAACGCTTTCACTCGTTGTGAACATATTTTTGATATTCATCACTTTATCCATAAATGTTCACCACTTTTAATCCAGATGTTTTATACTAGTATACTGTGATGAACATCTACGAGCAAAATAGTGAACATCTATGTTCACTGAAGGGTTGTGAACAAATTTTTGTTCATCACTTTGTCCATAATTTTTTACCACTTTCATTCTAGATGCTCACTATATTGTGATGAACATTTACGAATAAAATAACGAACATTTGTGCTCACTGAGGGGTTGTGAATATTTTTTTGATGTCCATCATTTGTTTTACACAAACATGTGAATAACTATGCCTACATGTGCATCACAAAATACATACAAGAAAAAAGTATATTTTACTTACTTTAAACTTGATTTTATATTAAAGATTACTAATATTGCATCATATAAACATGCAGTGAACATTAAATAATTATTTTTATAAAGATTTGAGAGTTTAGAAAGGAAAAAAAAAGAATAAAAACACTAGAAAATTCAATATTTTTTAGTGTAAAGTGGTGAACATCGTTATATACTACGATGAACATATACGAACAAAACAGTGAACATCCGTGTTAACTGGGAACAGACACGCGCGCGAGGGAGGAAACACTGCTGATACGTACGTTCTCAGTTCTCTCCTAGAATTTGGTTCTCACCAGAACCGGATCCTATATATATATATATATATATATATATATATATATATATCCATTTCTAGATACAAAGAATCATCCATTATCTCATGTGTTCAGAAAATACTATTTCCACAATTATACCCTATTTCAACCGTGCACATGCAAGAAAAGAACTTGGAGTTTTCTCGTTTCGTTCTAATAAACAAAGGCAAGGCGATTTAGTACCGTGCTCGTATGGATCAAGTAGAGGAGTCAAGCTTGAGGCTCTTATCTCCATATTGATCTTAACAATAAAATTTGCATCAAAAGGTATTTACTCTTTTCATATATGTTTTATATCAGTTTATACATGAGATCCTAAGTTAGATGTTACAAAATTATTTTATGAAATTTCGCTAAAAGCATCTAAATCTCTACATATTGAGCAGTATAAAAGACAATTAGAATGAACCCATAAATATGAATAGTTGTAAAATAGAGTTCTTTTAGTTTCTGACTGAGTATAATGCCCGGAGAAATAGAGTTCTTTCGGCCTAAGAATGGGATCCCGAACTAATGGGGGTTTCACTTGGGTTATTCAAATCTGAAAGTAGGTTCGTGTTTTATGAATTAGTGAGTTTTTTCTCTTTCTTTTAATAATAAAAATAAAGAAATTACCACTCGAAATATGCGAAACTTTAGCGTGCCGTGTGAATTAAGCGATACATCAGGATTAAAAGGCGAAAAAACCGTTTAAAGAACGAGGAACTTCAAACATATTGAACAAGCTTTTGAGTAGCTAAAGTGCTAAAGTATCGTATCTCCTAAATCTATTGTTGTGGTTTTTCCGTAAAACACATCATGACTAGCTAAGATGTCCTGTTAACTGCACCCTTACACTCAAGCACGTTTGCAATTTTGCATATATGTACATATACTCATTCTTGGATGAGGAGTCGCTCATTCAGATCACAAAATTCAAACGCAGGCTAGTTGTAAGGAAGACTGCAGAAGTGGAAGAGTGATTATTTCTTGCTCCAAAAGGTAGACGTTGCTAATTGCTGGGGTCTCTACGGAAACATAAACCGATCACCCGGCTTCTTCTAGGTATACTGGGAGTCCCCCGCTCGTAGGCCTGTATTGAAGCATGAACCAAGTTTCAGTAAAACATGAGAATCTTCTTCCTAGGTCAAGATCAGCTGCTAGTAAAGGAAGAGAATTCTTACAACATCAAAACTAGCAATCTTTAAAGAGAGCTTCACAGACCAGGAGATCACTTACAGTCCACTTAAAACTTTGATGGTGTCATACAGAAACCACTGTAGAGTAACAACAGGACCCACAAGTGTAATTCGAACAGGTAGACTTCTTGTGAACAAATTGACAAGCCCTATCTTCTTCACGGCCTCGAGGACAGATGAAGCTTTTTTGTTGTAAAGGGTAGAAACAACGTTATCCGCAGGAGTGGAAATTATCGTCCCAACAGCTCCAGCTGCGTAGCCAGCTAAGCATGTAACACCGAGCTGTTGGATTCTCGAACATTCATCCTTTCTCCTTTGGATGATATCGCGGTATATTAGGTCAACTGAGTACTCAAATGTTGAAAACATCACCATGGAAACTGCAGAAAGGAGAGAAGACAATATATGTAAAATGGGAAGCTTTGTTTATGAAATAAGTTGGGAATACAATCAGCATAGATGGGAACCTTGATCTTATTGGTTGAAAGTTCAAACAATAGCCATGTTCCTGTTAATTAGACCTTACATGTGAGTTGAACGACATGAATTGACCTTATATCTGTCTTAACATTATGGACGTCAGCTTTTGTCACTTGGATAATACAAAGTTCAAAACATTAGGGTAAACAACATTTTCCAAATCACACAAGATATCTGTGTACAGCATATTAAACATTAAGGCACTTGAACAGAAATTTGTCCTATAAATGTTGCAAGTAACGATCTGCCAATAGCAGAACTAATAGAAGCAGATACTCACATGGAAGATTCCGCCCCCAAAGAGGAAAGAGTCCTTTATAAAATCTGCACAAGAGAAATGGAATGGTTAGCCACTTGAATTTGTATAAGGTAACTTGTGCGATGGCAAAAGGGCAGTACTTGAGTTGACATAGGTTAAGGTTTCTCCACACTAGTTAGTAATTACCCAGCTAGCCCCTCAGTTCTGTACAATTTCGGAAATCCATCAACCAAGCCCTTTGCAAAATGTGCTTGTGTTTGCACGCGTACTTTAATTGCTTCGAATGGACACAGAGCAACATCTGCAAATACTTGGGCAGATGCACTGCTAAGAAAGTATACGACACCCCCGTTATGATGTACTAGCGCGTCGGAGTATAGCCTCTTGAAGTACTCATACAATCCGAATTTGCAGCCACCTTGAATCCCATAACCGAAAAACTTGCCAGACCAGCCTCTCCAAAGGGAAGAAGCACCCCCTTCTCTCCATAGTGTTGATAGACCAGATGCCATGCTACTATACTTTACAGGGTCCACCTGTAATAAACAAGAAGCGTGATTCAGGATGAGATAAAACCAAGCTGCATTAAGGATGAAGTAAACAAAGGAAGCAAGCAATAAAGTATCTCTCAATTTCAAGCTACAGAGAATGAGAGAAAGCAAACATAATCAATATCCAAATCCTTTTTAGCTGGTTAGTTGGATGAACTTGTTGAAGAGATGTTATATACATAACAGAATCCTTTCCTTGAAATGTTTTCTTTTCGAAAATGGCAACAACTTGGGTAAGATTGTAATTCAGTATAATGAATCTAAAATGTACCAATTTAACTACAAACTATAAACATCTGGCAAGAAGGAAGTTGTTTTGCAGATGCAATTTGACCAAAGTGCAGCTTCTAATCATCCAGAAATAATGCCAAAAAGGGCATAAAGCATGAACAAGAAATCAGAAAAGAAATAAAAACAAAATCCCAGCGCAAGGAGCCCTGGTTACACATATCAATCAGTCAATCACACATATCACGGACAGAAGAAGAGCTTGAGCACAAAAACACACAGTCAGACGCACATGCACAAGCCTAAACAGCCGAAAACGGCCAAGGGGGTTAAGCAGATTGGTAAGAAAAGCTCATGCCAAACATTAATCATATCACAGCATTCGAGCACAGATTTTACAATAGCTCAAAAGATCCAAAACTAATCAGCTAAAAGACGGCCAGGCAAAAGCCGCACAAGAAACAGCTTCTGAATAAACCAAATTAGGGGTTAACAGGAAGGGTTTAAGCAAACAAAAACCCACTTGCATATTGACTTTGAGAACATCGAGCGGAGTGATGGCCAGATGGGTAGTCGCAGCGCTCAGCATTCCGCCGGCCGTACAGACTCCGTAGTACCCAGGCGACAACTCCTCCACCACCACCACCCGCCGCCGCCTCTCTGCCACTCCTTTCATTCTTTCTCCCAAATTCATTGAGTTCTCAGCTAGAATTGGTCTTTGCTTTTGGGGGTAACTAAGACGCGTTTGGCGATCCAAATTTCCTGGAAACTGAAACTGGTAAAAGCGCAAGAGGGTTGATGAAATGAGGACTGTTTTCTGTTCTGTCTTTTTGGTTTGGAACTTGTCCACGTTTACATCTCCTGAACGCAAGGCGCACAAACGAACAAGGAACCCACGATTGACAATTGTAAGGGAATAAATGACGTTACCTCAAGGTTCGATTTGCCTTTTTGGAAGTCAGGTTCCAATTTATTTTTGTATACACGTAAAATTTGTCTGATTAACAATATAATTTACGAGTACGTATATTTGTTTTTTAGTAAATTAAAACCGTTTGTTATATATAATTTAGAATGTTTGTTAAAACATATATACGATCATTACGTTAAGATGATTACATGTGTTAGTTTATACATTATATTAGTCTTTTTAAGTGGTATTTCAATATCTTTTATAGTTGTGAAATAAATAGGATGTTTACATGTTTTAAGTTAGCCGACATTATATTAGTCTTTTTAGGTGGTATTTTCGGTATCCTCTAATGTATATAGGATGATCACATGTGTTAGCTTATACATTATGTTAGTCTTTTGTTAATAAATTACATATTTTAGCATAGATATTATGTTAGTATTTTACTAATGAATTACATGGTTTGGCTTAGACATTAAACACGTATTTGTAGTCGTTATTTACGGGAACCTCTAAGTTATATATATTGGTCAAATGGATAGGAGTTTCAGTTATTAAGTAAATTACATATTTGTGGTTAGAACAATATTATGTTAGTTTTTTTTTAAATCACTATTAGAAAAAACTCTAATGTATAATTTTTTGTCAAATAAATAGGACGATACTAGTGATAGCGATTTCTCGCCAGTTTACTATTCTTCTCATTTTACTACAAGTGAGGAATGAAGTGATAGATACACTATGATCGATTGGGCTAAGAATGTCGGTCTGGGACTATATATGGTGATCATTATAAGTAAATCATGGGATAGAAAGGTCATACTAGAGAAACAGCCCTAGGAGGTAGTGTCGGGTCTGTGGTACAAAATGAATGTTTGAGCTAGTGATTATATAAGGGGTCGCCTTATGTAAAAGCCAGTTCATCTAAAAGACAGTGAACCAAAGGGAGCGAGAAGCTTAGGGAGAAGAGAGTTCAAGTGTGACTTGATCTTAGAGATTGAGAGCAAGGTACGTTTGGGGGAGTGAGTAGATAGTAAGTGGGAATCTTCTAGTCTATGTCCTGGTCGCCTTTTGTAATTGCTCGAGAAATCCATAAGATAAGTACACTTGTTTTAAGTCCCTGCAAAAGATAAGCTCGAGGTAGTGATTTTTCTCTAATTAACTAGTTGGTTTATTAGAGTTTCCAGTCTAAGTACTTGTGTTGCAACTATCGTCATATCCTTTGTATTAGGTTTACATTTCAGATGCATTCTTTGTGAAGGTCCTAGACCTTCTTAATAGAACACTAATCGATCCAACAATTGGTATAAGAGCTTGGCTCTAGACTGTGTTCTTAGCTTTTGCTGGAAAGTATGGCAGGTACAAGTACTTCAATCAGTGACTCGTTTTGGAAACCTCTAGTGTTAAAGGCAGACGAGTATGATTGGTGGAAGGTGTAGATAGAGACTCATGTTTGTTCTCTTGACGGCCATATCTGTAAAATCCTAGAGAGAGATCTTGAACACTCTCTGGATGTAGATGGACACAAGAAGAAGAGAGTTGAGTACACAGATGTGGACTATAAGATCTTGGAGAAGAACTGTAGGCCTTGAAGATCCTACACCAGGCCTTGAAGATCCTACACCAGGCTCTTCAACCCTCGGATCTAATGAAAGCGTTTAGAGTACACAGGTGGAGAAAGCGTTCATGTAATATTTTATGAAGCAATAATGTCTGGTACCTCCATCAAGGATAAGAATGATGGAGATAGAGGATTTGCCATGGACTTAAGGAATCAAGTTGCTTCAGAACCCTCAGTTCTGTTACAGAGTCCCCCACCACCAAACTCATGGGGAACATAACTGAATGAAGAAAAGACTAACTCATTGAGGGATCAAGACCCTAATCGTGAGGTGATGAGTGCTCTTGAAGATGTAGACGATGATAGATTCCAGTACTCATGATCTATCCAAGACGGTATAGGACCAAGTGTAAGGGCAGTGGGTGACTCTGATCTTTCTCAGCTCCAGACAAGAAATTGTTAGTTGAGAAGAGATCATCCAGTCACCAACATCATCACCGACTGCACCAAAGGAACACAAACAAGGTCCTCTCTTCATAACTTTTTTATCTTTAATGCTTTTCTATTTATGTTGGAACATAAAAATGTAGGTGTAGCTCTAAAGGACCTGGACTGGGTTAGTGCGATGCAAGAGAAGATTCATCAATTTGAAAGGAACAAGGTGTGGCGTCTAAGACCACGACCAAAGGATAAACATGTGATAGGCACGAAGTAGGTCTTTCGAAACAAGCTTGATGACCAAGGGCATGCAAATCATAAGGAACAAAGTCAGATTAGTAGTCAAAGGCTACAATCAAATGTAGGGCATAGACTTTGATGAAACATTTGCTCCGGTTGTAAGGTTGGAAGCCATTCTGTTGTTGATTGCTTATGCCACTCACAATGTTTTTAAGCTACAGCAAATGGATGTCAAGACAACCTTCCTCAATGGAAATCTTAAGGAAGAAGTCTATGTTGAGCAAACCCCTGGCTTTGAAGATTCTTGTCACCCAGATCATATACACATCCTAGACAAGGCATTGTATGGCTTGAAACGGGCTTCTTAGAGCTTGGTATGAAATGTTATCTCAATTCCTTATGTCCAATGGTTATATACGTGGTGAGGTTGACAAGACTATATTCCTTCTAAAAGAAGGGAAACATACTCTGGTGGTACAAGTATATGTAGATAATATCATTTTTGGTTCCTCCAATAACAGTCTAGTGAAGAAGTTCACCACCCTCATGGAGAGTGAATTCGAAATGAGCATGGTTGGTGAACTAACCTTCTTCCTTGGACTTCAAGTGGAACAAGGCAAGGATGGAACCAAAGTACATCAAAGAAAGTACCTACTAGAATGTGTGAAGAAGTTTGGAATGGAAAGTTCCAAACCGTTTGACACTCCGATTTCTTCCAATACTTCACTTGGTAAATATGAGAAGGAGAAACGAGTGGATCAGACCATTTACAGAGGCATCATAGGTTCGTTACTCTATCTCACTGCTAGTAGACCTCACTTGTTTAGTGTTTGCTTGTGTGCTAGGTTTCAGGCTGATCCTAGGAAGACACACTTAAAGGCAGTGAAACGAATTCTGAGATACTTCAATGGGTCCAGTACTCTCAATCTTTGGTACCCACGAGGTTGTGATGTATGTTTGGTAGGATACACCGATGTTGACTTTGCGAGCAACAAAGTAGACCGCAAGTGTACTTCAGGGATGGATCAATTATTGGGTCCATGTTTGGTCTCTTAGGGTTCAACGAAGCAAAGTTCAGTGGCGTTGTCTACCACCGAGGCAGAGTATATAGCCGCTAAAGCTTGTTGTGCACAACTCCTATGGCTTAAACAACAACTGAGTGCCTATGGGATACTCTTTGGTAAGGTTCTTATACTTTGTGATAACACGAGTGCTATAAACATATCGAAAAATCCGATACAACACTCTCACACTAAGCATATTAAGATAATACATCATTTCTGACGAGATTGTGTGGAGAAAGGTCTTGTGTCTATGGACTTTTTGTAGGACAAATGATTAAATTACGGATATCTTCACCAAGCCTCTGAATAGGGAACCCTTTGAGATGTTACGTATGGAGCTTGGTATGATATCCCTTGACGTCTAAGTCATCTCAGGTACGTTACCCTCGATGACTGGCTAGAATTTGATATTAGTCCTAAGGGGAATTATAGAGACTGTATTGTCTGAAAGTCATAAATAAAATTGTCATTGTTTCATTTTGACGGTGCTTGACCTTGCATGTGCGCGTACATATCCTTCACATGATTTCAAAAGGAATTGACAGTCTTTCATTATATAGATTTCGTGCGATGATTGGTACTTCTTCTGTTTAGCCCAAAAGGATCAACCTGGTGTACTGAACCTTCATTACAAGCCCAAATGAAGGTTGATCCTATGGCCACCCTAGCCTATCAAGTTTAAGTACCCCTGTGAGCCTATTGTTTGTGATTCACAACTAGGGATTACTTTACATGATCGATAAAATTGAAAATGTTTCCATGCATATATTATTTTGTCCTTGTTCTTGTTGGTACTACTTCTGGTACACTACCCTCAGCCAAGGTACACTACGTTCTAAAGGTACGGTAAGGGAAACAATCGGAAAAAGGGTCACAAACGGCTAGAATTGAACAGAAAGCGTGTTAGCGTAGACAAAGGCATGCATTGGGTGTTGAGCGTCAGAACGGTAAAACAACTTTTTGGGGAAAAAGTAACGGTAAGATTTTGAAGTAGGGAGTGAACGTTTGAAGGGTGTAGGTGAACGTTGGGTTAAATTATTAAATTCGGAAGAGATTTACTAGCAGAATCAGAAGGGGATATGACCGTTGAAGGAGCTATATTTAAGGGATTGTGATCTTAACACCACGGTATTGTTCTCTCTCTCTCTCTCTCTCTCTCTCTCTCTCTCTCTCTCTCTCTCTGCATTTCCTCCTCCAAATACTCTTGTATACCCAATACTTTTTCTCTCTTCCACGTGTCTACTTTCTCTTCAATCTTCTTACCCTGATACAAATTTCTCAAATGGCTACTGAATCAAATCCATCAACTCCCAAAACTTTCGTCACTGTATACGGATCTGAAAGCCCACAAACCTTGACCAAGAAACTCAAATCTGTGAAGAATGGTGATGCTCTCGCTCAAATTACAGAGTCTCTCACCAAAGCTTCTGAACACGACTCCACAACTCCAAAAAAATCCATTACAACCCAATCTTTACCACAAAAGACCCCACCGCAAGAGCAGGAGAGGTGCAAAGCCCTGGGGAGGATAAAACCACCGCCTTGGTTCTGGCTGAAGAGAAGGATGAGAAGGAGAAGCATGATGTCTCATTCGACACCGTAAATGAGATAGGTGACGAGGCCGTTCAAGGTCTCGAAAAAGATAAGGATTATGAGGCGACGAGTGAGGACGCTGGTGATAAGAGTAGGGAGCAAAGGGCTTCTATGGCATCCGAACTGGTTAAGGATCTAGTCCCATTCCTGGATATGGATGAGGACATTCCTAAGGAGGTGGCCAAGAGCAAAGGGAAAAGGAGTCGAGCACCCTTTTCTGACAGAGATGTGTCATAAGGTAGGGAGACGGCTCCCCTGGCAAGAGTGACCCGCTCTAAAAAGGTGAAGAAGGACGCCATCACCAAACCCCGACGAAGCACAAGGAGGACCGCTAAGAAGGCGCCTCCTGCAAAGACCTAGAGGTAATTAAAATGTTGGAGAGGGAGTTTAGCCGGAGTGTGGTCCTGCGAAAGGAGTTTCTTGAGGAGTTTGCCTTAGATGAGGTGCTGGACTTGCTGACAAGGCAGAAATGGGAGAATTTGTTCAAGAAAGAGGAGGTATATGATCCCGTGCTGGTACGGGAGTTTTACTCAATGCTGGTCATCGAGAACAAAAAGACGATGGTTAGCGGGTCCTATACGCTGGAAGAGGAGACTTACAATTTCTCCAGCATAAAGTTGAGTAAGATTCTTGGGGTACCGCATGCTGGCTATGTTGAACATCACAAGGGGTCATGGCCGCAAGACTACAATCAATTGGAAATGATCAAGAGGATCTCTGAGGATGAGGACCCGCTAGCAAAGGATGTACATTGCAATAAGATGGGGATACTGCACAGGGTATTGTACCACTTGGTGGTAAGTAACATGGTACCATGGAAGCAGAAGAGCAACTCATTGCACATCCTGGACTACTTGGTGTTAGACCGGATGTTAAAGGGGAAGCAATCAACCTTCCAAGGTTGATGATGTTGCACATGTCTCATGCTAAGAGAAGCCCCAAACATGCGCTCTCGTTCCTTTGTGTAGTAAAGCATATATTGGCTTACCATGACCTGTACTCGCCACATAAGGAATTCATAATTGCAGAGTAATGGACAAGCCTACACTGAACAAGATGCTATTTCAGTTTGTGGATGGTCAATGGGAAAGATGAAAGATGTGAGGGTTAGAGAAGAACCCAAAGAGGAAACTGTTGAGGAGGTGAGGATGAACGATGAGCTTCTTAGGGATCTTATCAAGGAGATCCATGGTATGAGGATGGACGTGCAATACGCCAGGGAAGGCGTGACGGAGATACTGCAACGTGTTGATGTAAAAGATTAGTCTACTAGACCCGGACCCTTGTTTTCCTTACCTCTCTTATACCTTTTTCCACTCATAGCTCATTATTTCCTATCTGATTTTGTTGCATTTACCAAGTATCAATCATGCTCTATTTCTCTAAGATGTTAAGGTTGTTTTCTTTTTTGTTATTTCGTGATGGACCTATACGTGCCGACAGTTTTGGCACTTGAAATTTGAAATCAATGACAATATTATCTAGTATTTTGCAGTATTGTACTCTCTCTATTGTTTCTCCTAGTACTAACTTCTTTTTGATGATGCCAAAATGGGGAATGTGATTGAGATGACTAACATAGGGGGAATATACAAAGCTCGATATGATATTTTCTGAGGGAGAACTATACTTGATATGTCTTTCATACTAAATTTTATGCTTAAATGTTATGGAGTTTATCACTATCAAAAGGGGGGAATTTATTGGAATCTTAAGCGTGGTGAACTTAAGATTTCATGACCTCCTCAATTTTGATGGTTACAAACCTCCAAGGATTGACGTGTGAACTAAGTGTTACATGAATAGAGTACATGATGCGTCGGAAGGTACTGAACGTTATCGAGATTAGTAGAGTGCGATAAAATGTGAAGTATACACAGGAGAGAAGTCTTGGACACTGGAGCTAGGCAGCTAGCACAACGGCTACATCTTGGTCAAACAAGAGATAAGTGAAACTAGCCTTGGAGCTCAACATGGCTTGGGAAGGCCAAATGGAGACATTAGGTGGTTCTGATCAAGGCAAAAAGCGGAAGAAAACAAACGACAACAATCTTGAGAAGAGAAGAAAGGAAGAGGACAAGGTTTGTCTAGCACAGACGCAGAAAAACGGTCTTGTCCCTTTGTCGCTTTGGGAAAGTATTGGAGCCTAAGAAGTATGGCCCAAGAAAATAGAGTGAAGAGCATACCATGTATGGAGGTCGGAAGCGACGAGGAAAGAGAGACCTAGGAGGCTAGAGAAAAAACCATAGGAGGTAGTGTCGGGTATGTGGTACAGAACGACGGTTTGAGCTAGCGATTATATAAGGGGTGGAATCGCCTTATGTAAAAGGTAGTTCACTTGAAAGAGAGTGAACCAAAGGGAGCGAGAAGCTCAGGGAGAAGAGAGTTCAAGTGTGACTTCATCTTAGAGATTGAGAGCAAGGTACGCGTAGGGGAGTGAGTAGATAGTAAGTGAGAATCTTCTAATCCCTACAAGCGTAGTGTTTTTTCTCTAATTAACTAGTTGGTTAATTAGAGTTTCCACTCTAAGTACTTGTGTTACATCTATTGTCATATCCTCTGCATTAACTTTACATTTATGCTGCATTCTTTGTGAAGGTCTTAGACCTTCTTAGCAAAACACTAACCGATCCAACATCCTTCTCAAAACTTATAGGCGCCACCCCTGTGGAAAATAGAGGGTTGCTATTGTACCCCCTTGTGTGCAATTAGGTGGTGCCCAAAGTTTGTGAGGGAGAATTCAATTTGAAATTTCTAGGGTTTAAGATTTAGGGTTTAAAGTGTAGGGTCTTTTACATTACAGTACAAAGTTTATGATTTAAAAGTTTAAGTTGGGTTTGTAACTTCCAATATCTAGATATGGCCCGAATATTTTGGTAAATTGTTTAGGACGTCGAAACGTGTGGGCGGTTAGGGAAGTTCGTTCGGTTTAGGGGCTTGTTAGGATAGTTGTATTTGCCTCTAAACTCTCAAATCAAATAATCGTCAGGAAAACAACATTTGCCTATGAATTCTTATGCGCTACCCTAAACCCTAAAAAACCCTAAATCCTAATAAACCCTAAACACTTTATGCGCCACTATTTGGCGTAGTAAGGGTTAGTTTTTGATACCCTTTATGCGCTACCTGATAGCGCATAAAGCGTTTCAAAATTTTGGGTTTTGGGTTTTGTTTTTTTAAGTATTATGTTCTTGGTCAGGTTTTTAGCACTTAGGGGTAATTGCCTCGAAATGCATATGGGGTTTCAAATACGTAAAACCATAATACGAATAAAAAATACTTAAAACCACAATATGAATCAATATAAAAGACGTAAATACATAATATGAACAAACACAAACTGTCTGTACAAAATACATAAAACAATTGAGAGTATGAAATATAGAATAGGCTCAACTGTTGCCCACTCAAGTGCGGCCTTGGATGACTCACCCCTTTCATATATAGAAGGGAGAGGTACTACTTGGGCTCAGTACTCTACTGTAGTGGACGACTCGGCTGCAACACCAGAGGACTGGGATGATCATTGTGAGGCCCATATAAGTGGATCAACTATAAGAAGCTCGTCGCCGCAGAGAATGGCCCGCATATGGTCCTATTCCGGCCAACCACCCCGTAGCTGAATAATTTTTTGAGCAAATGTTGTTGCCACGGCCAAATGCTGCAAAACAAAAATAAATTATTATACGTGAATTTCGAGAATAATAATAACAAATAGGTAAAATCAAATGAAATGGTGGAGAAACATACTCTATGTGCGTCCACAATCGGAGGAGGACCTCGCACAATACGAGGCTGAAATTGTGATATGTGTCTCACATACGGATGTGAGATATGGAGATATCAATCCAAGTACTCGTCGTCCACATCCCACGCTGGGACGGTGATGTGACTATGCCCCATCAAGATCTTCATGGCCATGAGGTGCTGCCCCTTGACACACCCTCGCCGACGCTGGTCGCGGCCCCTAACTTACCTCTGCCAACTTCTTCGGGTTCCACTCCTACTACTGGTAATGTTCCCTCTTTGGGAACCATCACCCGCAATGCTCTATCTCAGGGAATCATCACCCGCAATGTTTCATCTCAGGGAACCATCACCCGCGCCAAGTCCAAGGAACTCCAATCTAGGCTCATGGAGGGTCTAATGAGCCAAGGAGTGTCGAGGGAAAGTCAAGTTGGCTCGATCATGTTGCTTGTGGCTCATCCGGGTGCATTGGCGTCGAGTCCTTGAAGCAAACTTGGGTGTGAAGCTGGGCATTCAATGTGGATTAAATTTTTATTTGTTTTTTATCATTTTATCAAGCCTTAAATGTCATTTTCCAGCTTGAAATGAAGGCTAGATCAGTTTTGATGCTTGGTGATCCTTGGCATGTCAAGGGTCCCTTGTAACTTGTTTCTCCAAGGCTATATATAGCCTTCTTCTCAGCCATTGTAGGCAGATCAACTTTCAATCAAAACCCAGCAGCTTAAGCTTAGTTTTATCCAAGAAAAATCCTTAGTTCGTGTGTCATATCGAGCTACTCTTGATCTCCTCCTTTGGATGAGTTATATCCCACCATAGAAGATCAAACTTGTTCTTCCTTGGGGGTGCGTTACATCCTCCTTTGAAGTTCACCTATCCAGCAACTCCACTTCACCATTTTCTCATCAAAACACTCACCTCCACCCTCCTCTACTCCTCATTCGCAGAACCCATATCATCAACACCCCTTCGCTGAACTGCCTGCGACGCCTCAGTAACATCCACACAACTTCTGAATCCCTGACCTGTTCATGCTCTAATTTTGAGGAAATAATCTAGACCTCCGGATCTAACTCTGGGATTTCGAATCATCCAATTCCGAGTCTAGACCAGAGAGAATGAGCCAGTTGAAGACATGACAGATTTCTTGGCATTCGGTTCCCCGTAGAAACCAGGTCGTGTCCCTTCCTTCACTTGGGCCTCGGTTGGAGCGTTTCCCTTGCACCTTGGACGAAGAGAAGGCAGATCCTATCACGTGGTATCAGAGCCACGCAAGGTAAACGCTCAAAATTCTGATTTTGAAAGTCGAACTTAGTTGTTCTTGCAAGCAAACATGATTTCGTGCCATTGTTGTGTAAGTTTGCTGAATTTCTGGACAAAAACGTGGAGTTTGGAGGTTGAAGACAACCCCTGGGTTGCAGTAAACTGATTTCCTTTAAAGCTCTTGCAATAATTGAAGTGACTTCCATTAATCCACTTAACTCTTGCATTTCTTGCTGAAACGTTCTGAATTTCTTGCATTAATTGAGCCGATTTTTCTGATTTTATTTTCTTTCTTTGTGCCTCAACAAACTTTGATTGAAGTTGTGTGATTCATGCAACCAATTGAACCATTCGATGAGCTAAAAGATACGGGAAACAACTTGAGATAACTCAAGCCAACTGAAAACAAGAAAAATTGAAATTCCTTCATCAATTAGGTGTGTGCTCAACTCAATCGAGGGATTTGTTCCCAGTTTGTTGTCTTAAGTGTAACCAAAGGTTTATAACCCAAGGAAACTCGAGAAAGAAAGGCTAGTAGCCAGAAAACGTCGAGTAAGAAGTCATAAGTTCGAGAAAGAGTGGCAAAGCCAGAAAAAAGCGAACACAAGTTGAACTTGAGAACCTTGTTTTAGTACCTTCTTTGGTGACTTAAATTGGTTTGTTGTCTGCATAAATCTCTGAGTTCACTCAAGTTTGTTGTGGATTTAATTGATTTGCAAAACTACCCCAGAAAGCCTTGTTTTGGTGAGCTTGCAACTGAACTTTGTGGCGAATTTTGAATCAAAGTTTTAGGCACTTGCATGCTCAGGGAACCATTGATTGATCTTGTCTTCTTTAGTCTTGTTGCTTGGATTTCGCTTCAGTTGCTAACTTTTGAAGGAAAGGCATGGATCCTACGGATAAGAGCAAGGGCATCCGCATAAGTGAGCCACTCCCTACGACACTTATCACCTTGGAGGCCATCATGCAAGCCATCCAACTCAATGACACCAAAAGGGCTCAAGACAAGGAAGAAACCACACGGCTTATTCAAACCTTGGAAACCAAATTGGAAGCAAAGATTGAGCAACAACTCAGTTGGATCCAAACCGGCAACAAACGACAAGATGATCAACAATCTCATGCTTCTCAAGACCAAGAGTCACCTAGGGTTCTGCCTCAGGTAACCTTTCCCGGAGCTGCATCAACTTCAATTCAGTTCCCTTCCTATGCCTCCCACTAACCATACAGGGCAAGGAGCAAGAAGGCCACTCATGATGCCATGGCGCAATGTGCCTGACCCATATCCTTCAAGAGAACAAGTTAGAGAGAGGAACACTCCTCCTCCTAGGCGACATCCACCAACCCCTAGAGGCTACTATGAAGAAGACTATGATAGGACACGAGGAAGAGAACCAACTCATGGCGTGAAGCTTGAAGTTCAAATCTTTGGAGGAACCCCGGATGTAGAAGCCTTCCTTGATTGAGTATCCAAGACTGATGTTGTGTTTGACTTCTACAACTACCATGATGCTCAGCGGGTTGCCATTGCCACCATCAAGTTTGTGGACTTTGCTTACTACTGGTGGCTTGAATACGAGGAAATGGAGTACAAGGGTTGGCCACCGGTTACCACTTGGGAGGAACTCAGGGAAGCTCTTCATGCTAGGTTTGTTTTCGAGGACTACATTGAGAGAATCCATGCTAAACTAGAGCAAATCAAGCAAGGAAGTAGGACTCCCGATGAGTACTACAAGGAGCTTAGGACTCTCATGTTTCGATCAGGACTTCGGTTCCCTGGTGGGGTATGTCATCTCTAAATTTGTCCATGGATTAACTACTGAACTTATGTCTATTGTGAGCATGCCGCACTTCGTGAGAGGTATCCCTATTGAGGAAGTCCTACACTACACTAATCATGTGTACAAAAATCTCCCACAAAGAAGGAGCCAAGTTTCTAGCTCTCGAACATGGAATGCCACAAGTGCCAGCTCCTCCAACCCTTCTCCTCGGCGCCTAGAGCCAAGAACCGATCCCTCTCACCCTCCGTCGAGAAGGGAAGCCCCACAAGCTCCTCAAGGACAGATAAGGGAAAGAGAGAACCGTACAAGGGATCTCAAGTGCTTCAAGTGCCTAGGGCGTGGCCACTTTGCCAAGGACTGTCCCACAAAGAAGCAAGTTCTCTTTAACACCTTAGGAGACTATGAATCTGAGGAAGAGATAGAAGATATGGAAGAGAACAATAAGGAAGAAGAGGAACTGTATGTGGAAGTGGCCACCGGGGATTGCTTCGTTGTCAAGAGGGCCTTGGTAACTAATGAGGCTCAAAGTGTCCCTAATCAGCGTGAGACTATCTTCCACACTAGATGTCTTATCCAAGGTAAGGTATGTAGTATGATCATAGATGGAGGGTCGTGTTGTAATATCATCGATCAAGAGGTAGTTTCTCATTTTAAAATTCCTACCATTCCTCATCATCAACCTTATACTTTGTGTTGGCTTAACTCCTCTTAAAGTTAAGGAACAAGCCAAAATTCAGTTTGCTATAGATGGCAATGAAGATGAGGTGTGTTGTGATGTGCTGCCCATGACCGCTTGCCATCTCTTGCTTGGGAGGCCATGGCAATTTGATAGAGGTGTAATTCATCATGGGGTCAACAATGAGTATTCTTTCCATTTGAAAGGGAAAAGGATCACACTATATCCACTTGCACTCCACGAGATTATGGCTGATCATGTTGCTAGGGAACAAAGAAGACAAGCTAGAGAGCCCGCGGACAACGACATGGGAAAGAAATTGGATATTGGGAAGAATCAAGCTGCCTCAAATCACTTGCTTTTGGCTAAAGCCAAGGAAGTACATCAAGCTATCAAGGGAAGTGAAGTTTGTTTTCTTGTTGTTTATAAAGATGTTTTAATTACTTCTCAAGATCTAGCTGATCTACCTCCCTCCATCTCTTCCCTCTTGCAGGACTTTCATGATTTGTTCCTAGAGGAGGTACCAAATGGATTGCCTCCCACCCGAGGTATCGAACATCAAGTAGACTTTGTTCATGGCGTCGCTCTCCCAAACAAGGCTGCATATAGGGCATATCCAGCCGAGACCCAAGAGCTCTAAAAGCAAGTTCAAGAATTGTTGGACAAAGGGTATGTGAGAGAGAGCTTGAGTCCTTGCTCCGTGCCCGTCATCTTGGTGCCAAAGAAGGATGGAACTTGGAGAATGTGTGTGGACTTTCGTGCCATCAACAACATCACAATAAAGTACCGGCATCCAATCCCAAGGCTTGACGACATGCTAGATGAGTTCCATGGCTCTAGTATCTTTTCCAAAATTGACTTGAATAGCGGATACCACCAGATCCGTATGAAGGAGGGAGATGAATGGAAAACTGCGTTCAAGACTAAATATGGCCCATATGAGTGGTTAGTCATGCCTTTTGGTTTAACTAACGCACCTAGTACTTTCATAAGGCTTATGAATCATGTCTTAAGAGCTTTTCTTGGTAAGTTTGTGGTTGTGTATCTTTATGACATTCTCATTTATAGCCACAACTTGCATGATCACGTTAAGCATCTTAGGCTAGTCCTTGAAGTCCTAAGGAAAGAAAAATTGTATGCCAACTTTAAGAAATGCCAATTTTTTTTGGATCATGTGGTTTTTCTTGGTTTTGTGGTGTGCAAGGAAGGACTCAAAGTGGATGAGGAAAAGGTGAAGGCAATAAGAGAGTGGCCGACACCTACCATCATGACTCAAGTTCGAAGCTTCCTAGGGCTTGCTGGATTCTATCGACGCTTTGTCAAGGATTTTAGCACCATTGCTTCGCCTCTCACCGAGCTAACAAAGAAGAACGTGCCATTTCTATGGGAAGCACGTCAAGAAGAGGCCTTTGCATCCCTCAAGGATAAGCTCACTCATGCACCTCTTCTCGTCTTGCCAGACTTCTCCAAAACTTTTGAGATTGAGTGTGATGCATCTAGCATTGAGCTTGGTGGAGTGCTCATGCAAGAGGGGCATCCCACTGCATATTTCAGTGAGAAACTAAGGGGGGCCGAGCTGAACTACCCCACATAGGATAAGGAGTTGCTTGCTCTTGTGCGGGTTCTAAAGAATTGGCAACATTACCTTCTTCCACGAGAGTTTGTGATACACTCGGATCATGAAGCCCTCAAGTTCCTCAAGGGCCAGAACAAGCTCAACAAACGGCATGCTAAGTGGGTTGAGTCAATTGAAGCATTTCCCTATGTGATCAAGCATAAGAAGGGTAAGGAAAATGTGGTGGCTGACGCTTTGTCAAGGAGGTACACTTTACTCTTAACTCTAGATGCTAGAATGCTTGGTTTTGCCTTCATGAAAGAATTGTATGCATGTGATGCTGAATTTAGAGAAATCTACACCGCATGTCAATCTTTAGGGCGTAAGGACCAATTCTACTTGCATGATGGGTACCTCTTTAAGGGCAATAGGCTTTGCATCCCAAGTGGTTCTTCCCAAAGCTTTTGCTTCAAGAAGCCCATGGTGGGGGACTAATGGGGCACTTTGGGGTTTATAAAACTTTGCATGCTTTGAAAGAACATTTCTATTGGCCTCACATGTCTAGGGATGTAGAGAAATTGTGTGCATCTTGTGTGACCTGCATGCATGCTAAGTTGATGTGACCCTCCCTCCCATGATGGCCCAAGACGAGGAAGAAGCCATGAGCCTACGCTCAGAGGGCCCAGTGACAAGGTCTAGGTCCAAATCCATCTCCGCCGCTGTCGCATCACTTGTCGCACGCGTCGTCGCTGGCCAAGGAAGCCCAGACGCCAACCCAAGACTCGTCGTCCTCGCCACCATCGGCATCGAAAGAACGCGTTCATCACAGCCAACATCGCGTGCACCCACTCGCGAGGCCATCGACCCTTAGTCGCTGTTCCTCGCGGTGTTTGCATCCATACATTCAACGTGTCCTTTTGATAGTTTTGAGACATTTTCTATATTTGGTATTATTGCTTATTTTAGATAGATTCCTTTTATAGTCTTTTCTATTTTTGGGTTTGTGCCTTTTTGCATGCTTGCATGGGCTAGCCCATAGGTTCGTCTCGGTCCAAGCCCATTAGGTCTTGGCCGAGTTTCTTTGGCTATTTAAAGCCCCCGTTGTTATTCTTATTTCTTACGTTCAATTTAATTCAAGGTTTCAAGTCGAGTGTTTATCCTTCTTCCCTTGATCGGACGTCACCCTCTATCTTCGCATCCCCATTCCCTCCGTCGTCGACGCTACGGCAATTGCTTGAACCCTCAAGCCAAGTCTTCCTTCGCATCTCCCTTCATCCACAATCGACGCTACGACACCAAAGACTTGTCCTTTCAAGTCATCTATCCCTCATCAAATCGCTTCCGCCACCGCTATCCATTCACCGCATCAATCGCTGCCATCGCACCAATCATCGCGATCTCTCGCTCGCGAACCGCCACAAACACCGCGTTCCACGGCAGGCTTGACGACGCCGAGTGACTTCCCAACCAAGACTAGATCCAAAGGTGTCACCTTTGACAATTAGCTTGTCACCGGAGGCAAGAACACATCAACTGGTATCAGAGCCCAGCAGTCTTGTAAGTCACGAACTCAAGTTTGCATCTTGTTCACAAATTTTTTTTTGACCCCATCGTTTGCTTTCGTAAGATCTCGCGAGAAAGAAAGAAAGAAAAACCAAAGTTTCCATCTTTGCAACACCTCATCGGTTTCTACAAGATACTATCTTGGCCGAATTTTTTTTCCTTGTTCCCTAAGTTTTGGTGTGTTAGGTAATTTGTTATCTTGCAAGCTAGAATATTTTGTTTCCTTATTTCACGCGTGGATAGAGTTTCCTTGTTTGCTAGAGTTTACTTTTTAAGTTAAGTTAGCCGAATTTCCTTATATAAGATATCATATCAAATCTTATCTTCTCTCCTATCTCTAAAGATCACACTTGTGATATTCTAGTTACTTAGACCATTTTTTCTTTTGTTTCCTTTTGCAATCCAAAAATATCAAAAGATAAGATCTCGGATATTATAAAAAAAAAAGTTTCCAAAGTTAGGTAAAGCCAAAATAAGGCAACCTTAACCCACTCTCGGTCTAAGCTCATCTTCTATCTCTCTCCGCCGTCTAGGTCAAGCTTCCTAGAAGATATTTTCTTGCTAATTCGGTAGGTTTGTTTACGTTTGTTTTAGGGTTTCAATTTGTTCTTGTTTGTTTGATTGCAACTTGCTTGATACACGATCTCTTGTGCAAGCCAAGCCTCCCTCACGGCAGACCCAAACTACCCCTACCTACGTGAACTTTGTGACTTGACTAGTGATTTTCTTGGTTGTTGTGCTTCGTTGTTTTTTGGTTCGTTTTTACTCCCATGTCTGGCCATATTGTTATAGGTACCATGACGGTTGAACACGGTGAAGACCAACTTGGAGTCGACAACAATAACCCACATCAACCACCGTTGGGTCTACCCCAAGACCAACCACCGGTTGACACCCCACAACAAGAACCTCTCATCGCGTTGTCCGAGGAGTAAAGAGAGATCCAAGCCCTTTGACAAGAGAACGCAACTTTGAGAGCCCAACAACGCGCCGTACAACTCGTGCCCGCTCCAACACCCCTAAGTACTATGGACGCGCCGGCTCAACCACGAGCCACCGACGCCGGTCCATTGAAGACAAGAGTCGACAAAGGCAAAGGGATCATGCCTTCGACGTCTCATCATCAACCACAAATCAATCGTATGCAAAGTGTCATCGAGAGTCGCCAAGGCTTTGTTTCGCACGCGGACCGCTACGTGCCCAGAGCCACAACCGCTGGCTTCGACACCGGCTCCGACAACGACCGCGACGCCGAAGACACTCAAGGTGAGTTTTCTAAACCATACAACTTTGATGATCACTATGCCTCTAGGAGAACCCAGAGACGCGTACTGGGCTCAGCACCACGCGAAGGCCGCCCTCGACGAGCCGAGCAAGCCGACATGACGCCAAGGAGACCCAGTCGCCGACCAAGTGGGCATACGCGACGCGATGATCAATTGAGGACACCAACTACCTAGCCACGGAGCCATGATGTACGCGATCACCTTCGACACCAAAGTGTTCGGATGCCGTGTTATGGATCCGACGGCTACGCGTTGATCCCACCAAATGTCCACGACGACTTCGACGAGTATGACGACGAGGAGATCGAGGACTCAGGTATGGTCAACCCTAATATTTTCACCCCCCTCTTGGAGATCCACTTGAATTGCAGGATCACCCTTCGGATTGGATACCTCCACCGCGTCTGCAGCCCCAAGGAGAACGCATTCGTGACATTGGCAGCGAGCGCCGCGATGTTATAGCAAGGGACATTCGCCGAGCCGACTACGATGACCAGCCGCGAAGACGCCGACGCGACGACGCCTATACGCCAAGGGATGAGTTTGCTCACGGAGAAGATCACCAAGACCGCGATAGACGCCAGGTTGGACGCGATAGATCCCATGGTGTGCGCGCCTACGAGAATCCCCTCTACGCCGCCGCGCCAAACAACGCGTTCAACCATACACCTGCCTAGCCTCGATACCAACGACACGAAGTCAAGGTAAAGATCGAGCATTTCTTTGGTGAATACAATCCCTCTATTTTTTTTTAATGGGTGCAGGCTACGGAGTACACACTATGCTATTGCCACGTTCCTCCAGAGGATCATGTTTACGCCTTGACACTTCACTTTCGAGGAGCAACCCGAGTGTGGTGGCATTGCTTTGAGGATGACTGTGTGCGTCGCCACAAAACACGGGTCACTGAATGGCATCAACTAGTCTATGTAATGACCAAGAAATACGTGCCTCCAGACTATAGGAATCAAATGAGAATGGAGATAGCCATGGCTCGACAAGGGTCAATGAGTCCCCTCGAGTTCTTTTCCAAGCTTGAAGACATGTATTACAAGGCCAACATCTCCGTTGCACCATCGACTTTGAGGGCGAAATTCTTGAGTGGCTTGAACACCAACATCCGTGATCAACTCGAGATTTTGCCCATCAAAGATTTGAAAACCCTCACACACACGGCGATGCAAATCCATGCACAAATCTCTCACCGAAAGTCGTACACTTTTCCAAGTGGCCAACAAAGGTATTCATCTAACCCTAGTGATTACCTTCTACTAATGTTCGCCCTAGTGTCTCTACCACATCCACGTCAAGCCAAGTTCCCAAAGCGAAGCCGTCGACGCAAAACAACGCGCCGTGCCAGAACGCGCCTAGACAAGCTCCAATGGGCACAGATCGCGCGCGCGACGTCGAGTGTTACAAATGTGGTGGAAGAGGCCACTATAAGAAGGATTGCCCAAACGCTAGAAAGGTTTTGTTCTCCACGACTGCTGCCGGCTACGAGTCTTGCGACGACGAGGACCAAACCCTAGAGGCCATCGATGAAGGCATCGAAGAGGAGGAAGACGCCTATGACTGTGAACCCGCTTCTCTGCACGCGGGCACACCATTGAGCTTGGTGACGCGTCGTCTCCTCACAGTCAAGAAAGTGAGCCTACGCGACCAACGCGAGAACTTGTTCCACACAAGGGCTCTCGTCGAAACGGCTTTCTTGAGTGTCATAGTTGATGGAGGATCCTGTGCTAACATTGTCAATGAGAAGGTCGTGACACACTTCAAGTTGCCTACGACACCTCATCCACAGCCTTATGCCCTCCAATGGATTTCTTCTAGTCCAGGTAACACAGTATCTCACCAATGCTTAATTTCATTTTCCATAGGTCAATACTGTGATTCAATTTTATGTGATGTCATTGCAATGGACGCTACCCATACTTTGCTTGGGCGTCCATGGCAATTCGACAGGCGCGTGCTCCATGATGGCTATTTGAACACTTATGTGTTCAATTACCACGGGAAGCACGCCACTTTGCATCAAATGTCTCCCTATGAGATCTTGTAGGACCAAGTTGAACGCGATCGCCAGAAAGCATATAAGGTCGCGTCTACTAGGTCAATAGAGTGTCCAGAGGCACTCCAGAAGCAAAACTCCTCCCATTCTGGCCACCTTTCGTCTCCACCAGGCACTGGCAAGAAGAAACAAAATGCCATAGCTGGGACACCAAGTGCCCCACAGAAATTGCCCAGCGCCTCTTCGTCGACAAAGTTGCCGATCTGTTGCCACAGACGCATCATTTGCAAGAGAAATGTGAGCGACGCTTGCTTTTAGCCAGGCCTAGTGACCTCACTACATGTTTAACTGGCAAGGCACCATGTTTTCTGCTTGTGCCAACCCCATGCATCCCTAAGTCATCGAATGCCGCGTCCGTGCCGCCAGCCATCGCGACCTTGCTCGCCGCGTTCGATGATGTCTTTCCTGATGAGTTGCCACAAGGATTACCTCTACTGAGAGGCATTGAGCACCAGATTGACCTTGTGCCAGGTGCCTCCTTGCCCAATCGCGCTGCGTATAGAGTTGGCCCAGAAGAGACCAGAGAGCTACAACGTCAAGTGCAAGAGTTGTTGGATCGCGGCTACGGAAGGGAATCTCTCTCCCCTTGCGTTGTGCATGTGATCCTTGTGCCCAAGAAGGATGGCACATGGAGAATATGTGTTGATTTTCGCGCGATAAACCAGATCACCGTCAAGTATAGGCATCCTATTCCACGCCTCGACGATATGCTTGATGAACTTCATGGCGCTATACTTTTCTCCAAGATAGATTTGAAGAGTGGTTATCACCAAATCAGGATGAAAGAAGGTGATGAGTGGAAGACCGCGTTCAAGACAAAATATGGGCTCTATGAGTAGCTAGTCATGCCCTTTGGGCTCACGAACGTGCCAAGCACCTTCATGCGCGTGATGAACCACGTGTTGAGAACTTTCCTTGGCAAGTTTATTGTCGTTTATTTCGATGACATCCTTGTATATTCATGGAGCCTGGATGACCATGTCGTTCACCTTCGCCAAGTGCTCGAGTGCCTTCGACGCGAGCGCTTATTCGCCAATCTGGCCAAGTGCTCATTTTGCTCCGCGTCCATAAATTTTTTGGGCTATGTCGTGAGTAGTGATGGTCTGCGCGTCGACGAAGAGAAGATCGCAGCCATCAAAGACTGGCCGACACCGACGATGCCGACACAGGTATAAAGCTTTCTCGGCCTCGCATGATTTTATAGGCACTTTGTTCGAGACTTCTCCTCCATTGTCGCGCCATTACATGAGTTAACGAAGAAGGGAAGCACCGTTCTCTGGCTTGAGTCCCACGAAAAGGCCTTCTCGGCCTTGAAGAGGGCCTTGTGCAACGCGCCATTGCTCTAGCTCCCAGACTTCGCCAAGACCTTCGAGGTGGAGTACGATGCCTCAGACATAGGCATTGGTGGTATTCTACACCAAGAAAAGAGGCCCATTGCATATTTCAGTGAGAAGCTCACAAGGGGCCACACTCAATTACCCCACCTACGACAAAGAGTTATATGCCTTAATCTGCGTGCTAAAGACATGGCAACATTACCTTTGGCCGCGTGAATTTGTCATCCACAGCGACCACGCCGCGTTGAGCTACTTGAAGAGCCAAGCCTACCTCAATCGACGCCATACTCGTTGGGTGGAATTCCTTGAGACGTTTCCTTATGTCGTGGTCCATAATAAGGGAAAAGAGAACATTGTCGCCGATGCGTTATCTCGCAGGTATGTTCTCTTGACTCATGTGCAAACTAAAATTTTGGGTTTTGCTTTGATTAAAGAACTGTATGCTATTGATCCTTTCTTTTCCCCTATATTCAAGCATTGCCTAAGATCACGTGAGTTTGAGTCCTATTTCCTTTCTGAGGGTTATTTATACAAGGCTAGTCGTCTTTGCATCCCTAGGTCTTCCATTAGGCTCCTTTTGATTCAGGAAACACACGCGAGCCGTGGACATTTTGGGATTAGGAAAACCTTAGACGCGTTAAGAGAACATTTCTTTTGGCCTAAGATGACCCACCAAGTGACTAGGTTTTGTAGAAGTTGTGTGACATGCCAAAGAGCCAAAGAGCCAAAGCTAGGTCAAGCCCACACGGCCTCTACACCCCATTGCCCAATGCTAGTGCCCCTTGGGAAGATTTGTCTATGGATTTCATCACGGGTTTGCCCCTCTCTAGATGAGGTAAAGACTCTATTTTTGTGGTCATAGATAGATTTTCTAAGATGGCACATTGTATTGCTTGTAAGACAACCCATAGTGCTAGTGAGATCGCCGATCTATTTTTTGAGCATGTGGTGCGTCTTCATGGAGTCCCGCGTACCATAGTGAGTGATAGGGATTCTAAGTTCGTTGGTCATTTTTGGAGAACTCTTTGGGGTAAGCTAGGAACCAAACTCCTATTTTCCACAAGCTACCACCCCCAGACTGATGGCTAAACGGAGGTCACAAATCGAACCCTAGGAGCCCTCCTTCACACGATGCTAAAAGCCAACCCTAGGCATTGGGAGGACATACTATCACTTGTCGAGTTTTGTTACAATAGATGCAGGCACACGGCGACCAAGTTGACACCTTTCAAAGTGGTGTATGGCATGAACCCATTGACGCCGCTTGATTTGTCGTCGCGACCACTGCGAGACCCAGTGCATGTCTCCGCCGCCAATCGCGCAGAACGAGTACAAGAGCTCCATCGAAGAACAAGGGACCAATTGGAGAGAAGGGCCATGCAGTATGCCTCCCAGAAGAACACTGGCCGACGCCGCGTCATTTTTGCACCCGGGGACCTCGTCTGGGTGCACTTGCGAAAAGAAAGGTTCCCCTCGCGGCGTAAGCACAAATTGGCACCACGTGGAGATGGTCCATTTCGCGTGATAAAGGCCATAGGGGAAAATGCATATCAACTCAAGCTCCCACCAGATTTTGGAGTCCACGCGTCCTTCAATGTGGCGGACTTGACCCCATATGTTGAGCCTGAGTTTGATGATGGTGAAGCGGGGATGCTTCACAGCCAAGTGGGGGAGGGTGATGTGACCCTGCCTCCCATGATGGCCCAAGACGAGGAAGAAGCCATGAGCCTACGCTCAGAGGGCCCAGTGACAAGATCTAGGTCCAAAGCCATCTCCGCCGCCGTCGCGTTACTTGTCGCACGCGTTGTCGCTGGCCAAGGAAGCCCAGACGCCAACCCAAGACTCATCGTCCTCGCCACCATCGGCATCAAAAGAACGCGTTCATCACAGCCAACATCGCGTGCACCCACTCGCGAGGCCATCGACCCTTAGTCGATGTTCCTCGCGGTGTTTGCATCCATACATTCAACGCGTCCTTTTGATAGTTTTGAGACATTTTCTATATTTGGTATTATTGCTTATTTTAGATAGTTTCCTTTTATAGTCTTTTCTATTTTTGGGTTTGTGCCTTTTTGCATACTTGCATGGGCTAGCCCATAGGTTCGTCTCGTTCCAAGCCCATTAGGTCTTGGTCGAGTTTCTTTGGCTATTTAAAGCGTCCGTTGTTATTCTTATTTCTTACGTTCAATTTAATTCAAGGTTTCAAGTCAAGTGTTTATCCTCCTTCCCTTGATCGGATGTCACCCTCTATCTTCGCATCCTCATTCCCTCCGCCGCCGACGCTACGGCAATTGCTTGAACCCTCAAGCCAAGTCTTCTTTCGCATCTCCCTTCATCCGCAGTCAACGCTATGACACCAAAGACTTGTCCTTTCAAGTCATCTATCCCTCATCAAATCGCTTCCACCACCGCTATCCATTCACCCCATCAATCGCTGCCATCGCACCAATCATCGCGATCTCTCGCTCGCGAACCGCCACAAACACCGCGTTCCACGACAGGCTTGACGACGCCGATTGACTTCCCAACCAAGACTAGATCCAAAGGTGTCACCTTTGACAATTGGCTTGTCACCGGAGGCAAGAACACATCATAAGTCTAAACTACATCCGCATGGTTTGTACACTCCCTTGCCTATTCCTACTAAACCTTGGGAAGATATATCTATGGATTTTGTGCTTGGTCTACCTAGGACAAAGAGGGGGCATGATTCAATCTTTGTTGTTGTTGATCGGTTAAGTAAAATGGCACATTTCATCGCATGCCATAAAACTGATGATGCATCAAATGTGGCAACTCTTTTCTTTGATCATATTGTGTGTCTGCATGGTGTTCCTCATTCTATTGTGTCTGATCGTGATGTCAAAATTTTGAGTTACTTTTGGAAAACTCTATGGGCTAAGCTTGGCACTAAGTTACTTTTCTCCACCACTTGCCACCCTCAAACCAATGGGCAAACTGAGGTAGTAAACCGGACTCTTGGAACACTACTCCATTCTTTGCTTAAGACTAACTTGCGCAGGTGGGAGGATTGTTTACCCTTCGTTGAGTTTGCCTACAATAGGTCTATCCATTCAGCCACAAGGAAGACACCATTTGAGGTTGTTTACGGCCATAACCCTGCTACGCCTTTGGATCTTGTTCCCTGTGCCTTGAAGGAGCGTGAAAGTGAAGAGGGAACTAACCAAGCTGCTAAGATCAAGAAGATTCATGAGGAGACACGGTTGTAGCTGGAACGGAGGACTGCCCAATATGCTCATCAAGTTAACAAAGAACGGAAGGAGCTCATCTTTGAGACCGGCGATCTTGTATGGGTGCACTTAAGGAAGGAACGATTCCCTCAGCTTCGCAATTCAAAACTCAAGCCCCGTGGCGATGGACCTTTTCAGGTGTTGGAGCGCATCAACAACAATGCTTACAAGCTGGAGTTGCCTGCTACATATGGCATCCATGATATGTTCAATGTGGCCGATTTAGCTCCATACTTGGTGGATGTCGAGGAGGATGAACTAGGGCCAGATTCGAGGTCGAATCTCTTCCAAGGGAGGGAGGATGATGTGACTACGCCCCATCAAGACCTTTATGGCCAGGAGGTGTTGCCCCTTGACACACCCTCGCCTCCCTCGCCGACACCCATCACGGCCCTTAACTTACCTCTGCAAACTTCTTCGGGTTCCACTCCTACTACTGGCAATGTTCCGTCTTTGGGAACCATCACCCGCAATGCTCCGTCTCAGGGAACCATCACCCGCAATGTTTCATCTTAGGGTACCATCACCCGCGCAAAGGCCAAGGAACTCCAATCTAGGCTCATGGAGGGTCTAATGAGCCAAGGATTGCCGATGGAAAGTCAAGTTGGCTCGGTCATGTTGCTTGTGGCTCATCCGGGTGCATTGGCGTCGAGTCCTTGAAGCAAACTTGGGTGTGAAGCTGGGCATTCAATGTGAATTCAGTTTTTATTTCTTTAAATGTCATTTTCTCAAGCTTTAAATGTCATTTTCTAGCTTGAAATGAAGGCTAGATCAGTTTTGATGCTTGGTGATCCTTGGCATGTCAAGGGTCCCTTGTAACTTGTTTCTCCAAGGCTATATATAGCCTTCTTCTCAGCCATTGTAGGCAGGTCAACTTTCAATCAAAATCCAGCAGCTTAAGCTCAGTTTTATCCAAGAAAAATCCTTAGTTCGTATGTCATATCGAGCTACTCTTGATCTCCTCCTTTGGGTGAGTTATATCCCACCGTAGAAGATCAAACTTGTTCTTCCTTGGGGGTGCGTTACATCCTCCTTTGAAGTTCACCTATCCAGCAACTCCACTTCACCATTTGCTCATCAAAACACTCACCTCCACCCTCCTCTACTCCTCCTTCGCAGAACCCACATCATCAATACCCCTTCGTTGAACTGCCTGCAACCCCTCAGTAAAATACACACAAAATCTGAATCCCTGATCCGTTCATGCTCTAATTTTTAGGAAATCATCTAGACCTCCGGATCTAACACTGGGATTTGGAATCATCCAATTCGGAGTCCGGACCAGAGAGAACGAGCTAGTTGAAGACAAGACAAATTGATTGGCTTTATGTTCCCCGTAGAAACCAGGTCGTGTCCCTTCCTTCACTTGGGCCTCGGTTGGAGCGTTTTCCTTGCACCGTGGACGAAGAGAAGGCAGATCCTATCAGACGGCCATCGGCATCTCCAAAATAAATGAAAATTGATGCTCCTCAAGATGCTCTCAGCCGTCCCATGCGGGGTCAAAGGTAAATCAGTACAATTTTTTTCTTGTAGCTTTGAGTGAATGGAATGTGTACGACGGTTCTATGACATCCAAGGGCATGCTATGCTGTCGTCCAAACTAGTATAGAACCTAATCGGGCATGTACGACTCAACGACATCCAGGAAACGGATCGTCCCTAAGTATGTGGCGGCCCTATAGACACCAACAAAATCTAGATTGCCATTCGACATCCACCATACCTACAATGATAAACAAGTACAATCGTTTATATAATTATTCATAATTGTAACATAAATATTATAAAATTAGGATGTGTACATCCTCCGACCGGTACTCATTCAGGATACACCTGTAATGTTGGTTGTTCTCTGGAGCACGTAGTGCGGTACACTGGATGTAATACCAAGCAACACGTCGCTCGTCGTCATCCCTACCGGGGAGGGGGTTAGGGTTCCCCTAGAAATATATGAAGTACGTCCATATCCACATCTACATATGAATTAATATAGTTGGTTAATAATAATTTTAAAAACTTAATAATTTTAAAAACTTAATAATTAATACAATAATGCTAAATTTATCGTTCATTTACCTGAAGCAGATAGGTGCAACCCGCTATGCCTATCGTTTCCCCACGAGAAGCTTCACCAAGGTTCCTATATAACCAGGCTAGAACCCCAATTCCCCAAGCTATGCTGACGACATGCCCCCAATCCTCGAACAACGGCAACATCCTCAGCATTAGTTGGTTCGTGGACTTATCCACGAAAATGCTGTAAGACATAGCGTGCCATAGGTATCCCACCGCTATCGACTCGGGCTCGTCGTCGTCCTCTATCATGCGTAGAGCGTACGAATAAAACTTGAAGGCAGTAATCGGACCCTTTATGACTTCCTTCAGCATCTCCTCCTCGTCAAAACCAAACATATACTCGAACAACTCATTGGGGAACACCGTCAGCTAATCCTCAGACACAAACAGTATGTAGCAGGGAAATCCCTCTATGCTCAGCCCAAGGATCCTCTCCACGTCGTGAAGTGTGATCGTAATCTCGCCCCACGGAAAATGAAAGCCATTTGTCTTAGGGTGCCACCTTTTGATGAACGTTGCGATGGGAACGTGGTCGACACTCCCGAACTGAAAATCATTGAGACGAGTCAATCCGGTCTGCTCGGCAAGCCAAAACCAGCTTCCCTCAACCACCTTTGTGGGAATATAACGCCTTCAAAACTCAAAGTCGGTCGGGCGTGTATAAGCCTTCAAAGCCCGTACGAGGGGTTGTGTAGACGGAGGAGGAGCGTGCCAAATCTGGTGTGCAACGTGAGTGTCGAAGCTCTGCAGCACCTCAAGCGACTCAAGCCCGTACGGGGAGGCCTCTTTGCCTGGTGAAGCCTCACCAACGGCCGCATGAATGGGATCCTGGAGGTCGAGAGGGGGAACGAGATCCTGGGGGCAGGAGGGGGAACATGCTCTTGGGGGCGAGGAGGGGAACGGGATCCTGGGGGCGGGAGGGACATCCTCCATATCAACATCGTCCAAATGAGGACCATGGGCCGCAGTCTCCTCTATGTCGGGAAACGCATCCTCCATAAGCGAATCGTCGATGTCACGGGTGGGACTCTGTGAAGCTGGATGTAAACATACATAAGGAGATGGAAGAACCTCTGAAATAGGAGGATCCGCTAATGGAATAGGATCGTTCGGGATCCTCCTCTTGCGACCACGTCAGCTGTTGGGGTTTAGGAGGATTATGCACTTACGACCAAAAGCAGTCACATGACTAGATTCCACCCGACGTCCAGCACTCATGTTTAGTTTGATTCTCGCGACTACATCTTGTTTTATTCAAATTATAATTTATTTTACGGAGATGTTTTTTTAATTATAACCAATTACTACTATTTATCTACACTTATTCTAATATTCCATTGCATTTGACTAAATATTTAAATTTTTAAATAATTATTCCAGATTACCTAAAACCTTCATAACAATTATTTATAATCATTTTCTACGTTTTTGCATATATTATCTGTACTTATTCTAATATTCCATTAAATTTGACTAAATAGTTCAATAAAAACTACAACTTAATTCGAAAAATCAAAATATAAATAATATTTAACCCAATTACTAAAATTATTCGTATACTTCACTATTTTCATTTTTGCCTAATTTGTTCGTATAACATTTTTGCCAAAATTATTCATATACTAAATATACTTCACTATTTTCCCTACAATTGTTCGTATATTATATCCACTTACCTAAAATCTCCAATAAATTTATCTAATTTAAATAAAATTCCTCTAATATTATACTAATTTCATTTTGCAATTCTAATATATTTCTACAAATAAAATTCTAGTTCAATAAAATTCTAATTCATTTTGAGTAAAATTCTAATTTCTCTAATATAAATTAAATTCTAGTTACAATAAAACTGTAATTCATTTTTGCCTAAAATTATAATTTATCTAATTTAAACAAAATTCTAATTTAATTTTTGCAATCCTAAATTTAACTAGTGTACGCATTTGCCTAATTTAATTTAGTTACAATTCTAACTATTCTTACAAATAATACTAATATAATGATAAACTAAATAAAAACAATAATCTTATTTTATGAAGTTTAAAATGAACAAAAAGGTACCTGAGTCAGTTCCAGACAAACATATTTTCGTGGCCGTCGAGATGGGTTCGCCCCTCACAATCGCGTCACCGCCTCGACACCGACGGCCGCTGCCACCTACAACGCATTCTCATATGCCAGCTCCGCCTGCGCCCCAGCCGTCGTCGCCGCCTCCGCCGTTGTTAGTGTCGCCGCCGACGTAGTCGTCTCCTCCTTCGCCTGCGCACCAGGGAACACTGGCTACTCCTCCGCTGGGAGCCGTGCCGCCTCATCCACCGCCGACAGATTTGGAAAAAAACTCCATATATGCCACCGGCTGCCTGCGCCACCTCCGCTAGCACCTTGCTCCGCCGAGACTCGCTCCGCCGAGACTCGCTCCACCGTCTGCTCCTCCGCCTGGGCTGCCGTTGTCGCCCATTGTCACCGAAAAATCAAATCGCTCCATTGTTGTCGCCTTCGAGAGAGAGAGAAAGAAAATAGGTTGGGGGGAAGAAGATGAGGGCACATCTATATAGCGCCTTCGTTGTGCGCTATATAGACGCGCACAAGTTTTTTCTTTTTGGCGAGCCGTATTTTTTTTTAACAAAAATTGAAATTTAGTGTTTAGAAAGACCGGTTCAATTGAACCGGTTTTTATAAAAGGGTTCACTTACGTAGTGCATAAAATGTGAGTTAAAAAAATGGACGCCAGTGCATAGCGCTCAAAACGCGATGCGGGATATAAAATACGGTGCGAAAATTGTCCCCGTAAAATAATCCATTATTAGACCTACGTTTTCTTTTCTTCTCCTTAGAAGCAACCATGAAATTGAGAGTGAGGTCCATGGATTCTCAAGAAACTCTAAATTTCGAAGCTCTAAACACTTGCACTGTTCAGGAACTCAAAGAGACCCTCTGCTTCCGCCTCTCTATTGGCGGATCATCGTCTTCTAATTCTTCCGACAAGTTGTTTCTCACTCCTAACGGCGGGAGCGATGAATTATCCGATTCCTATGTTCAATCTATCGTGGTTACGTCATATTGCTGGGATTTACATCCCACATTGGAAAGTCATGAATTCCATTGTGTGGTATATAAGTGGGAGGTTTCCCACACCTATTGGCTAGCTTTTAGGGGTGTGTTTCCTCCTACTTGTATACCCATAACATTGGTATCAGAGTAGTCGATTTGTTGATCGGAATCCATGGCTGACACCAGGCACCAATCGATGATTGAGATGAACCGCCAGCTTGAGGAGATGCGTACTCAACAAGCACAGCAGACGAAAGCTCAATAGCTTCGTTCCCAAGCGCATGATGCTCGTTCCCAAGCTATGCATGAGAATATCTCTCGGTTGATGGAGATGATGCAAGCTCTTATGACACAACAATGACCTGTCACCGATCCTTCATCTTCGAACCATGGTAATTCCCCAGCTCAATCCCTTCCACAATAATCTCCTCGGCCACCGGATCCAGCGGTTGTCACTGGATCAAGAACAAGTGTTGTTGTCGATCAACCTCTGGCTCAACGAGCTCCACTCAATCCACACGGGCTGTCAACCCGACTCACTCGTTTCGAGTTCCCAAAATTTGATGGTTCCCTGTTGAGGGAATGAATCTATCGTTGTGAGCAATTCTTTCTGCTTGATTCAACTCCACCTGAATCCAAAGTACGTCTAGCTTCTCTTCATATGGAGGGAAAGGCATTGCAGTGCCACCACACTTATATGAGCACCAGTTATGATCAATTCCCTTCGTGGCCTGAGTACATAGTAGCTGTGTCTACTCGTTTTGGGAAATTATTTGATGATCCGTTAGCTGAACTGGTGAGCTTGAAACAAAACTCTGATTTTGTGGAAGATTATCTGGAAAAATTTGAGTGTGCTCTTACCAGGTTGACACTGCCGATTCCTCATGCTCTCAGTATTTTCCTAGCTAACATGAACCCTCATTTACAACTTCATGTGCGACAGTTTAATCCAACTACCATGGTAGAAGCCGTTCATATAGCAAAGCTTCACGAATCATCCCTTAGCCAAACACCCCACAGATACTCCCGTCCTCCTCAAAATTCCTTTTCCTCTTTCCAGAAAACACAAAACTACAAAAATATTCCCCTATTGACCACACCAGAAACTCCAAAACCCATCTCTCAAAAGCCAGCATTTGAGAGATAGGTGGATCCAAATTCTTCTCAAAGCTTGATTTACGCTCTGGTTTTCATCAACTCAGGATGGAACCTACTGATGTCTATAAAACAACTTTCAGGACACATTCAGGGCACTATGAATATCTAGTCATGCCATTTGGCCTTACTAATGCACCTTGCACTTTTCAAGGCCTTGTGAATCATGTTTTCAGGGAGGTTGCAAGGAAATTTATGCTTGTATTTTATGATGACATTCTGATCTATAGCTCCTCATGGGAAGAACATTTGCAGAACATACATTATGTACTGGTTATTCTCAAAGAACAGCAGTTGTATCTCAAACCTTCAAAATGTACTTTTGGGCCCACTATAATTGAATACTTGGGGCACTTCATATCAGCAGAAGGTGTGAGCACTGATCCTAGTAAAATCAAGGCCATTTCTACTTGGCCCATGCCAACTACTCAAAAGCAGCTCAGAAGTTTCCTTGGATTGGCTAATTACTATCGTCGATTCATACAGAATTACAGCCTCATTGCTAAACCTCTTTCTTCTTTGCTCAAGAAGGAAGGTTTTTCTTGGAATGCAGACGCAGATGAAGCCTTTTTAGCCCTGAAGTTTGCTCTCACCTCAGCTCCAGTCCTTGTTGTCCCAGACATTGATAAAGTCTTTATTGTGGAAACTGATGCATCCAATTGTATACCTGTAACACGTCAATTGATCTTCCCTGTTGTTCTCTGAACCCCAATCCTGACGAATCCTCACCGCATACCGCCAATCTCGAGAATCAGATTGACAATGTAGAGACATTATGCGCTAATAATGCCCCTGCTATCGAATGCTTGAAAAGGAAAGCCTAGACCTAGTGACATCCCAAGAAGTTGATGGATTTTAGATTATGGAGGTTGATGATGACATCAACGATTGCGATGTTCTTTACTTGCATTGCATGTCGTTTTCAAGTTTTTTGAAGAAGGTGTTTATCGGCTATGATCCGGTTTCATCTATCAAGATTGATGTGTTCAAATCTCACTTGTCGTCATTGTATTACACAATCCCTCAAGTTTTATCCTCTGATGGAGTTCAAAGTGTTGTAATAAAGTTCAAGAGATTGGGGAAATTTGTGGATCTTAATGGTTCTCTTACAAGCAAGGGTCTTATCCATCGGGAGATCCTAAATGGATCGCTTCTAGCTCTGGCCATCAATCTGGTATGGAAGAATAAGAAAAGGGGAGGAGATTTGATGTTAAAAAATGCTGAGAGAGTAGTCGTTGAGTTCTGGAAGCATGTGAAGGATGGATTTGCTCTGCCTCTGTTAGCTGACCTATGCAAAAGTGTTGGTTTTGTTCCTCCTACCAACGTCATGCTCAAGATCCTGGAATCGAGTACTGGAACCGACATTGCAGTGCTTGCGTGTGTTTATGCTGAATTGCGGTTGATTTGTTCAAATGATAGGCCATGGAGGCATAAGTATGAAGAAGAGTTTGGAATGGGAATGGAGGTGGGAAGATGGACACCGAGTGCTCGTGGAAGTTGAGGTATTCAAATGTAAGGGTGTTTGATCTTCGCTTGAGAAGCTATGATGATTATATGACAACCACTCCTTTGGAAGCCATTTCCTAAACTTTCGTTTCCTTTTGGGGTTCCTAACATCATTGGATTTGGAGGAGATTATGATGATGGTGATATCATCCCATATCCTTGGCAATCTTCAGCTCATTAGCAGAAGAAGCATCTACGTAGTACTCTAGTCCTTTAGAATAAACTTATGTTTTAACCCTTAACTCCAAAAACCAATGGATGGTCAGGACTATCAACTATTTTAGTTAAGTTACTTTAGGTGTGGGTCAGTTCACAATAGGGCTAACTACCTAACTTCATATTCGAATTATCCACAAATTCTAATCTCTGGTTTAAAAGTTGCACACACTAATAAAGTTTTGCCTATTGGACAAACTGGGTTTTGGTATGAGACGATATGGCTACAAAGTTGACTCCTTATGTATCTTGTCATGGTTGTGAGCTCTTGGTAATGTGAATTCTAGTATATATTGGACAACCAAGTATAGTTGCTAGTAAAGAAGAATAAGGGAGAAAACTTCAAAGGGATTCGATCGGCTTAGCTGGACAACGGGTGTTTGTGCATGGGCCTTGGAGACGAGAATGAAAGAGATGAGGATTGTTGGGCCTAATATATGGTCTTAAAAATGGGATGGGCGGCCACCTACCGTCCTGTTAGACGGGCACCATTTCTAATGGGTTCTAGGCGGACTAGGTCTAGTTCATTTTGCATTTTTTGTTTTCAATTTCTTCTAGTTCTTCCCAGTTTTTACTTCAAATCTTCCAATTACATCCTAATCCATCTAGGCCTCGCCTACTAGACCCCCTCATCGCCATGCTTCCGCCTAGCATCTTTTAAAACACTCATTGGGCAAAAAAATGTCATCACTTATTTTCCTCACACACATAAACATATTTTCAATGACTTATATGAATCACATTGACACGTTTATTATATACAAATGAGAGTTTGTAGGATTGACTATAAGATCAACCTACTTACGATCTCCCATTCGCAACGCTCGCATGGAGATCTATGGCTGCTTTATAGCAACTTGAATACCACCACAACACCCTCCATTTTTTTATATTAATTATTTACGCTCCATCTTGTAATGACCATAAAAATGACTATTGTGTAGAAATTGGAACACTCATTTCCCATTATAACCTTCCCATTGTTCTCGGTGATTTCAATAAAATACTCACCGCATTTGCCAAATTAGGCGGCATTCCTCCTAATTTTACAAGATTCCATCGCCTTAATGACTTTATGATTGAATTAGAATTGATTGACACCAAATTTACGGGTTTCCCATTCACATGGATAAAATCAGCAATTGGGAGCAATAATATCTTAGAACGCTTGGATAGGATTATTATTCACCCAGAAATCGCACACACCTAGAACAATTTAGTAGTTCTTCATCACCCTTTTACTACATTTGACCACTGTCTCATTACTTTTTCGCTTGGCAAGAGACACGACTTTCGCAAAATTCCCTTTCATTTTGAAAATGCATTGACTTTCAATCATGACTACATAAATCTTGTTAAGAAAGTATGGAGTTGCCAATACAAGGGATCTTTGATTTTCAAACTTTATATGAAACAAAAGCTCCTCAAAATGTATTCAAAAGCTTGGTCACATAATAAGATGAACAATAACTTTGAACAACTTAAATCTACCGAGTTGAAAATCCAAGAGCTTCAAACACAATGTCTTCATAGCTTAACAGATAATGAACCCCTATCTAAATATCACATTCATCTATCAAAATACAATAAGTTTCTTGAATTTCAAAACAAATATTGGAAACAGCGCGCTAAAATTAGATATTTACAACTCAGATAAATATACTCGTTATTTTTGGACCAGTGCGAAAATTAGATCATATAAACAAAAATTGGTCTCTTTCCAAACCCATGATGGACTGATTCTTTATGATCAAACCAGCATCCAACAAGCAATATCTGACGAACTTAGAACAAGATTTCGTCCACGTAGTACCAATACAACTACACAAGCCGACCTTGTTGTTATTCCACAGCTTGTCACACAAGAAAATATTTTATGCTTCTTAAACAAACGTCTGCATTGAAATTAAGTAGGTGATATTTGATTTCCCCTGACAAAACTCCTAGCCCTGATGGATTAATTGCCGAGTTTTATCAAAAATATTGGCATATTATTGGAAATTTTGTTATATCTACAGTTCAATCTTTCTTTCACTATTGGACAATTACTCAAAGAATGCACTCAATTGTTTATTGCTCTAATTCCTAAAATTGATAACACAATTACCATGAACCACTTTAAATCTATCATCAGTCTATGTAACACCACATACAAGATAATAATAAAAATAATGGTCAATAGACTGAAACCTCTTCTTTCCCGTTTAATTAATCCCTTACAATTAACATTCTAATTGCACATGAAATTTTTTCCATTCTTTCCACAATAAAAGAAAGGCAAAACATGATGGATGGTTTTGAAACTGGATAAGTCTAGTCACTACTATCTTTGCTAAGCTTGTATTCTTTTCGAGGTAGCCTAAATTAAGATAAAAAACTCAAGTTGTTTAAACTTTTTTTTTTACGTTTTATTCAGAGCATTTCCAGTACTTCATTGCTTTCTTCTTTGTTTAATCGTTGAGTTGGTGGAGCCTATTTGTCTTATCAATCATCCCCCGTACATAAACGCATAGGTGGAGCCTATCCTTCGCTCCTTGGGTTCAAACATTGTCTTTCCTTGGTAGTATCTATGCAAGTCAAGACGAGCCTTTCAAACCACTTGGTGGGATCTATCCAATCGGTGTTGATTGTTTATCCCCTCTGCTCATCGAAGATCACAAGGCAACTCATCAAGATTCGACAACCAAGCGTCAAGCAAGCTTCATGCCGACATACCTCAAGCATTAACGCGATCAAAAGTCCTTGAACCCTCATCAGTTGGTATCGAAGATTTGCTTCAAGTACTAAGGTAGAGTCATGTTTTCCATCATTGTTTTTGAATTACGTGCACAAAATTCTGGATATTTTCTTGTAATCTTGATCGTCGTTGACACTTTGTTTGAGTGTTCATCTCCCCCTTCAACTCATCACCTAGACGGCCACAAAACTGAAAAGGGAAATAAAATGCAATAAGGAACTTCAAGACATTAACAAGTGGTACTCAATAAGCCACTCCATTAAAGTGAGACCTTTCATTCATCTACCTTGCCTTCTTAAGTCAACTTTCAAGTTGCATTAACACTAACTTCCTTCAAAGCCGAACCCTTCCCTTCCCTAACTCAACTTTGGTCATTAATCATACTTTAGTACAAGCATTAGAAGTTGCTTGATTTGACTTAATTAGACAAATGTGCAACCTAGTTCATTCTTGTCTTAGTTTATTGTTGCTTGTGTTGACACTACGGCATTGAACAAAAAAAAGAGAAGAGAGATAAGTCGGACTTCGTACCAAAAGGGAAAAAGAAGCCAAACACCTCTTCAAAAAAATATCAAAGAAAAAAATTGGACTCAACGAAAAGGAAAAAGAAGTTGAGCACCCTTTGAAGATGAGGTGAAAGTCTGAATCCACGCCAAAGGGAAAAGAAGTGGAGCAACTCCTCTAAAAATTTTCAAATAAATAAATTATTGTCCAAGTGTGCCTTCTTGTCTTGTGGGTCTTGTCTTGTAACTTACTTGATTGTTCTAAAGTTGTGAGTTTTGGATACCCTAAAGCCGAGCACCGCACTATCAAACGCCTAGCCAACCTTGTGTCTATCCCTTCCGTTTGTTTGAGCACCTTTGGTTCACCATATGGACGCTAGAATTCTTGCCTAACTACTTATTTCTTGTGCTTGTTTTGATACTTTTTGTTGTTGTTGTTTCTTGTGATTTTTTAGATAATCGCCAAGGGCATGAGAAAGCTTGTAGGTTCCTTTTATTCATCATGTCATCTCGGTAGAGCAAGGATAAGGGTAAAAATGTGTTTGACCATGACGAGGTCTGAACCCTAACCATCGCCGGCATGAAGGCTTTGCTCGATGAGTTGCTCAAATCCTTTGCACGCAACTAAAAGGCCATGGAGCACAACCAAGTGGTCGTAGAGCTTCTCCAAGAATCATAGAATAGGCATATGTAGGCTTAGTATGAGGCCATTTAAGCCACTCGGGGTAGGTCAAGGTCCCGTGGAGGTAGTTCGCACGACGCTCTTAGAAGTAACTCAAGACGCCACTCGCACCACCCGTCCACTCCAACGCTTGAGGAGGCTCATCAAATGGTTCAGAAGGCCTTGGCTAGACAAGGCTTCATCATGCCTCTCGCCTCTCCTATGTGAACGTAAGGCATCACCTTTGCATCCATGACACCCACACCCATGACTTACCCGTTGCCGCCGCTATGGTTCCTTCGAGTGCGTCGGTGCCTACAATGCGATTAGCGCCATACTCCACCTTGCATGCAGTTCATGGACCACTTTGTCTCTCCAATGGAACCTTAGTGATCCAACAAGAGGCATATGGCCAACACATGGCTGGTACATTAACCGCGCTCCCACGCGCCCCAACCTTCATGCCCATGCAACCGACACCTCCCTTAATACAGCCCCGGCTTGCCTTTGTGCAAGAGGCACCTAGACAGTCATATGCGCAGCCTCTCCGTGAGGAGGCCCTACCCACCGTTATGGCTATGTGACCGCAGCATCGGACCATGACGGCTCGGTCGCGCCGCGCCCACGACGACACCACCATGGCGTTAAGGTAAATATTTCTCCCGTTTCATGTACAACTGAACCGGAGGCATATTTTGAGTGGAAGTTGAAGGCACGATAGGTATTTGACTACTTTGGCTATGGCGAAGAAGAGCGCGTTAACCTCGCCACGATCCATTTCTCGGAGTTTGCCTTACTATGGTGAAATGACAATAAGGAGACAAGGGAGTTTAATCTTGACCCTCCCATTGACACGTGGATTGAGCTCAAGATTGCCATGAAGATACGATTCGTGCCATCAAACTTCAAGCAACAAATGCTCGTAGAGCTCGAGCTCCTGCGCCAAGAAAGCATGTCACCGGAAGACTACTACCAAAAACTTTGCCAACTCATTGTGCAAACGGGACGTAATTATCCCCATATGTATAATTTGTAAAAGTTTATATTGGGACTAAATTTTGAAATTAGTGTGTCGGTTGACTTGCAAAGATTCAAGCACATTCATGATGCCTTGCATTACGCTACCCAAGTGCATGATTCACTTCATAAGTGTCAAGGTGGATCCAAGAGGTGGTAAGCCAATCCACATACAGTGAAAGAGCTAGTCAAGGGTCAAAAGGTCAAGCCCACTATAAAGAAAGAAGCACCAGCCGCCGCACCAACTGAACCTAATGTGCGTCCCAGAGACGTGAAGTGCTTCAAGTATATGGGACGAGGGCATATTTCTAGAGATTTTCCCACAAGGAAGCAATTGCTCATGACTACCCTTGGTTAGTATGAGTCTGATGAAGAGGAAACAAAGGAGTAGGAAGCCGACTTGGCCGAGAAAGCTCAACTAAAGGAGGTTGTCGCCTATGCTGTCCAAGACGATTGTTTGTGATATCTAAGCAAATTGTTGAGGAAGAAGGACCCTAGGAGGTGTTTACTATGGAACCTTACCCCAAGAGGGCTAGCTCGTCACAAGATCCTTTCACTATAGGCCAATGATCTTAATGCTTCTACCATTTGTGCACAATCGAGAGCCATGCTACCTAGAGATGGCACGGTTCCGGAACCCTAAAATGAAAACAGGAATCGGAACCGAATTAATCTAAAATCGGAGGTTTCGGTTCCGTCCGGTTTCGGTTCCGGAACCGGAAAAAAACATACTTTAAAACAAAAACATTTTTTGTAAAAAAAACATAAAAAAGATTACTTTTTATAAATAATGATAAAGTGAACTTTTCTGTAAACTTAAAAGATTTATACTTTAACACTTAAACTTAAAACTTAACTTAATTTGACTTAAAAATTAAATTGACAACAAAATAAAAGTAGAAAAAATATATATATATATAACTTGAGAATCGGAGGTTTACCCGGTTCTCCGGTTTTGGGTTTCGCCAAACCGGAACTGAAACCGAATATAGGAGGTTAATCCGGTTTCGGTTTGAGTCGGTTTCGGTTTTGGATTTTTCCAGTTTCTGAACCGGAGGTTCTCCGATTCCACCGAACCGCGAGCCATCTCTAATGATACCACATTCCTTGCCTTGGTTGATAGTGGAAGCAACCATAATGTTATCCCAACATCTTTGGTTCAACGGATCAGACTCGAGACCATTCCTAAAGTCATACCCTATGTTATTGGTTGGGTCAACAAGAGCCATTGGATGGTAGTGGACAAAAAGTCACATGTGAGCGTGAAATGTGATCTTACTCGGACTCCGACATGTCTGTTATTATGCCTCTCACTTTGTGTGACATTCTTGTGGGCCACCCATGGCAATTTAATCGAGATGTCCTCCATGAAGGTCGCTGGAATATGCTTCATTTTGAGAAGGACGGGGTATGGAATTGTTTAGAGCCAATGAGTGTGGAAGAATTGCATAGGGCTTGGAGGAACGCTCGTACCACCATTGCCACCATTGAAGGACGGCCAAGGACTTTTCTTTGGCCTCGCGAGTTCTTTGCCACATTCAAGGCCACCACCGAGGGCAAGAGGCAGGTCCTAATTCCTCATGAGCTGATTAAGCCGCCATCAAATGCTAAGGGAGTTTTCTTTCCTATGTACTTTATAATGCAACTTAGTGTTAAGGCACATTTCCTTCATTTTCATGTCTATGTCACTCATTTCCTTAGAGTTGTATCTAGCTACTCTCACGCTATTTTTCCAAGTGTTACTTGATGTGGCTAAAACCTACCCGCAAGTATACGAGATCTGTTGTAGTAGTCAAGTGTCGATCCCATAGAGACCAATGTAATATCAATTGAAACACTATCAATTAACTAGGCCAGAAAAATAAGAAATTGATGAAATTTGTAACTAAACTAATAAAAATGATAAAATCAATGAGATAAATGTGTCTAGGATTAAGGATCACCACAACAATGCTTCAATAAATAAAATCACACTTCACTTAAATCTAGTCCAAATTATTTGAAGGTAACTATCTAAGGTAGTTATTAATTGTAACGACCCAGGCCAGCCACCCAACCGGTGCCGCCTGTTCGTTAACATGGGCCACAACCCATACACCCCAACCCATCCCATGTTGGCCCATACCCTCAGCTCAATTGGTAACAAATGAGCTTAAAGGTGCTACTTGTTTAAAGGGAGAGGAGGTCGCGTGTTCGACTCTCTCCAACAACCTCCATGGTTGGTTTCCTGCCTTGAGGGTATGGGCCAACATGGGATGGGTTGGGGTGTATGGGCTGCGGCCCATGTTAACGAACAGGCGGCACCGGTTGGGTGGCTGGCCTGGGTCGTTACATTAATTCCTCTCGGATGATAATAAATGTACCTAGATATAATTAACATCCACTCTCGCGACTTGCTAATCAAAATCTAGACCCTTTGGACACTTAGAATCTAAGGTCAAACTAAACTAATATACACTCTCGTGACTTGCTAAATCCAATCTAAACTTAGGATTTCTATGATAGTTATTAATCCACAAGAGAAATTAAGATACTCTCGCAATAATAAAATCTCAGGTTCAATTCCTATGAATCCAATAGAAATTATTACATCTCGGTCTCAAACTCTATCTGACTACCTATTAACGTTATCACCTCTCAGTTTCAAACCCTAATAGGATCCAATTCGCATAAGCTATTATGGGCATAAAATATCTACGAATGAATCAAATATTATTTCAATTAATAATTTGAATTACATACACATCGTCGAGATCACCCTAACCTTAGAACTATGAATTTAGCCAAGTATAATAAAAGACATACTCAACATATATAAACTAGCCATCAACATATAAGAATTATTCAGTAAAAACGTGAGATAAGAAAGTTAGTCTCAATGTCAAAAATAATCTAAGTTGACAAAGGCTAGAACAATAATACCAAATCTTCAATTGTGCAAAGGCCAAAATCCTCCTTGAATTTCACATGTGTACGGCCATGGGTCACAAACTCACAAAGCAAAACTAAAACTAAACCTAATATTCCTCTCAAACTAGCTAAAACCAACGTACGTAATAATCTCCTCCTCCCCCAAAAGTTGTTGCCTCCTCTTTAAGCTTAGTGATGGGCCGGCCCATGTAGAGGAACAAATCTCCCAAGCTGCTGATTTTCTCCTCCATCAAATAATAAAGTTCCATGGGCTAAAACTTAGTTCCCCCACCTTAGCAAGTCAACGGCCCAATTGGCCATTAAGTCACGTGGCTTGTTTTCTTCTTGGGCCTTTGGTCCGACTTCACATCCCATTTGTTTATTGTCCTTGAAAATAGTCGCACATCTCATTTAAATTGGACCTAAAATATCTTAGACAATAAAACACGAGTGTAGACTCCGAACACAAAATATAACAAAATTAATTATAAAAATATAAACTATGAATGAAAATGATTTAATCTAATATACAACTAGACTCCTAAAATATATATAAAAAGTAGGTATTAAGGAACATTTCCTTCATTTTCATGACTATGTCACTCATTTCCTTAGAGTTGTATCTAGCTACTCTCACGCTATTTTTCCAAGTGTTACTCAAAGAGATAGAGTGCATATTAAGAAGGGGAGTCCCTTCAAGTTTTTGCTTATGCATGCTAGTCGCCCACATCAAGTCCATTTATGTCCAAAAGGTTTTGCTTATGTTAACATTTTTTACAGTCCTCACTACCTTTTGTTTGTTTTTGCAGGTTGTGCGGATTCGAGGTCAAATAATCTTCAATAAGGGGATGATGATGTGATTCTGGACAACATCAAGTCTCAAGCCAACATCAAGAGTCCAACCAAGGTCAAGACACCACGCTCAACGCTACTCAATCTAGGGTTTTTCATAACCCCTGCAAAAACCACTTCACAATTGGGCCAAGCTGGTGTCAACCTTCAAGATAGGCCAAATGAAGAGCCCATGCCAAATTCCAACTCGAATGGAGAGGATGTGCTAGAAGAAGACATGAGGGGTGCCCTTGCCACCGTGCGGCCTCCAAGCCATTTGCTAGGGCGTCAAGAACCCTCCGAACAAATCATAAGGAATTCAGGCCTTGAGTACACCAAGGGTCATCCTATCATTCAAGGAAGTAAATAACCAAATTTGGAACCAATTGGAACACAAGTTCTCGGGCATGTGGGAGGAAGGTCATGGCCATGTAGGTGAGCGAAGGAGGCTAGCACACAACATCGAGTTCAAGGCCGAATTGCCTGCACACTTGGGGGTCAATTGGACTCCTATGCGCATAAGGTTCACCTTGGTCAAGTTTGGATCGAAACACATGAGTGGATTTCATTTTGGCTCGAGGAAGCTTCTTGCGCCATGTCCGCCGAGGCTGAAGGTTACAACGCCGACGTTGAAGCCTAAGCTATCGACTTGGGCCTGGTTTTCACTTTTCTTGGGCTCGGGTTTAGGCCCATTTTTGTGTTTCCCACATGTGTTGAAACATCTCTCCACTCTCCCAAGAAAGAATATCAATCCCGCACTAGAAATGTCAAATGCTACAAGTGCATGAGAAGGGGACACTATGGTCGTGATTGTCCCACCAAGAAACAAGTGTTTTTGAATGAGCAAGGAGAGTATGAATCAGAAAAAGAGAAGTTTGAAGAAGAGCAAGAAGACGGAGAAGAAGAGGTCAATGTCATGGTGATCACCAATGAGTGTTTTGTGGTCAAAAGGACACTTGTCGCCAACGACTCGCCTTCTTTGCCCTCCCAACGTGAGACAATTTTTCACAAAAGGTGCCTCATCAAAGGCAAAGTTTGTAGCATGATCATTGATGGTGGATCTTGCTGTAACACCCCAAGCCAGAGGTGTCATAGTGCCATAGGCCCGAAGGTCTACAAGGCGATTTTAAGAAGGAGAAACCCAAAACACTTCCAAATATACAAAAGTTATCTACATCAAAATCCTTGTTTCAAGTTTGAAACAACATTTAAACCTTGCATCAAGTTCAGTATATCAATTTATATCCAAAACAACATGTAGTTAATACAACATTTTCAAATCCGATGCAAAAACTAAATCTTTAACTGTGAAGACGAATCTGTGATCAAGAACCCCCTTTGCTGCTGCCAAACCTGCAAAGACTAGTTGACTGGTGGACCCGATACACCAGCCAACCGCGGAAACATAAACCGAGGTTGGTTAGTCTAATGAAAGACTAGCAAGAATCATCAAGCAAAAACAGTAGAACATAGGAAAGAATTATCATACCATCCAACCAACGCCAATTGACAACACATAAAAATATATACTATTACTATCACATAACCATTACTTAACCATTCCTATCCAACTCTTCAATATGCTAAACACATTCAATCCAATCTCAACCACACAGCGAGTATAAACGGGTGAGACTATCATCACCCTAGATAACCATCCGAATATATACACGGGTGAGACTATCATCACCCTAAGTAACCATACTAACATATACACGGGTGAGATGATCATCACCCTAAGTAACCATACTAACATATACACGGGTGAGACGATCATCACCCTAAGTAACCATACTATCATATACACGGGTGAGACGATCATCACCCTAAGTAACCATACTATCATATACACGGGTGAGACGATCATCACCCTAAGTAACCATACTATCATATACACGGGTGAGACGATCATCACCCTAAGTAACCATACTAACATATACACGGGTGAGACGATCATCACCCTAAGTAACCATACTATCCATGGATAGACTAAAGATGGGACACTCACCATCCAATTGTGGCTTTGAACCAACACAAGGTCACACCCTCACGTGGTCGGGTGAGGCGATCATCACCCCGGCCCGGCTATAAGGAGTCATGCCCTCCTTATAACTGAAACAAACAATCAACCAACAACAACCAACAACTAACCGACAATCAACGGCCACCGACAGCTACAACCAATGGCCAACAATAACCCACAGTCACAACTAACAACAACCAACAACGACAACTAACTATAACCAACAACAACCACATAATGATCCCACATAAATCAACAATAAAACCAATAGCCAAGCAAACAACCAATATCCAACAACAAAACTAATAGCCAACAAACAACCAATATCCAACAACAAAACCAATAGCCAAGCAAACAACCAATATCCAACAACAAAACCAATAGCCAACAAACAACCAATATCCAACAACAAAACCAATAGCCAAGCAAACAACCAATATCCAACAACAAAACCAATAGCCAAGCAAATAACCAATATCCAACAACAAAACCAATATCCACACATTCAACCATTTAGTTCTACGCCTACAATTCTAGATCAAGTTAACGGACAAGTGCATAAATCATTACTGAAAATGATAATATACGAAAATAATTATATTAGGAGATAGGTAAAAGAATGAGCAAGAATCATCTTGCCTTAACTTAACGACACGACCTTAGAATTTCACCAACTTTGCAACTAATCCCGAACGAACCTGCGACGACAAACCGAACAATTTCCTGCATTAATATAACACATATCAAGCCATTACTTGCAACCCCCAATTCAGCCCCTAATATAATCATACCTCCAATTTCACCAACTTCAGTAAACCACACAAATCAACCTAATACTTCCCCAAAACAGATCAAGAGGCTGCACAAAATCAACAAAAAAATCAGCCAAGGTAGAGTGTGACTGTACGAATCTAACACAATCAGCCAAAGAATTTCATGGCTGCACAAATTCAACACAATCAGCCAAAAACAGATTCAATTCCCTGCAATTTTTCCAAACTGAAATTACCTAAAATCCAATTATGTCCAAGCATCCAAATCTGCCCAATTCCCTTCAGTAATCAAACCAATTGTGCCCAATTTAACAATCATATAGCTGCCAATTTAGCCCCAAGTTCAGATGAAAATATCAGCTAACCAAGACCACGCAACAGCTGCGGTTTACCTCGTCGGTGGCTCGCCTTCGTCGCCGGGATCGGCTTCACGTCGTCGGAAAGTGCAGTAGCAACGGAGGCACAGAGGTAATCGGCGCCCTACAGGCTGCATAGACGATCAGAGCTCAACGATGACCGCACAGCAGCTCGAACCTTCGCACCAGCAGCGACCGGTCTCGCACCAGCTCGTCGCGCGCGATCCGAACCAAGGAAGGAAGTGGTGGTGGCCGACAATAGATGTGGTTGCCCTCACCGATGGGAGGAGAAGCTGAACGGCAAGAGGGAGGTAGGAGGAAAAGGGTTCTCTTTGCGGTGCACACCAGAACAAGGAGGCAAGGGTTCCAATTTTAATCCCCTGTTGCTTTTGGGTATAAATGTATATATATACATATAAATAATTGACATAACACTTGTACCATTTAATATATCATGGGGTATTTCATCCTCCCTCCCTTATAGGAGTTTCATCCTCGAAACTAAGATCAAAACAGATTCGGGTATCAAGCTCTCATGACCGACTCTAATTCCCAAGTCTCTTCTGATGTACCGTGCTTAGACCATAAGACTTTCACCAAGGAAATGACCTTATTCCTCAATTTCTTCTGTTCAACAGCTAGAATTCTTACGGGTGATTCTTCAAATGTGCCATCAAGTTGAAATTCTATCTCCTCAAATCTCAGAACATGGGTCGGATGATACACGTATTTCCTCAACTGTGACACATGAAACACATCATGCATTCCACTCAATTTCGGTGGTAACGCTAATCTGTAAGCTATAGCACCAACTCTTTTCAGAACTTCGAAGGGACCAATATAACGAGGACTCAACGTCCCTCGTTTCCCAAATCTGAAAACTCATTTAGTCGGTGAGACTTTAACAAACACATGGTCCCCAACATTGAATTCTAAGGGTCGTCTACGAATATCTGAATACGACTTCTGTCGACTCTGAGCTGACAACAATCTCTGACGAATCACCACAATGTCGTCCTTAGTCTTCTGTAAAAGTTCGGGAGCAAGTAGAACGGCATTGGTCATTATCCCAACATAGTGGCGATCTACACTGACGACCATACAGAGCCTCATAAGGTGCCATCTGAATCGACGTATGCCAACTATTGTTGTACGTAAACTCTACCAATAACTATGTCTTAAGTCCTTGTACCTCTTACTGACTCCAGAATGTACAGGATATACCGAAGAATGACCTTCCTTGAGAATCAACTCTCTAATCTCTTTATCAGCTGGCACACATATTCGATTTTTAAATTTATATCCCCTTATCATGAATAAGAAATCCCGGTGCCTTCCCTTGAGCAACATCGCTGCATATCCTTCTTAAAAATGGATCATGCGATTGCTTCTCTTTGATCGTCTGTAGTAATGTCGACTGAATCTCTAACACACTCAAATGCATTCGATCCTTCCCAATCCATACTTCAATCTCGCTCCTTATTAACTCTGGTTGTAGTTCCGGCTGAACTGTCTCAAATTCAGTTGACTTCCTACTCAAGGCATCTACTACCACGTTGGCACTTCCCGGAGGATAAAGGATATCTATATCATAATCCTTAATCAATTCTAGCCATCGTCTTTGTCTCATGTTCAACTCTCTCTTATACAGTTTGAGCTGACGAGAAGCATATGCAATGACCTTCCCATTCTGCATTAGAACACAACCCAGACCTTGCTTAGAAGCATCACTGTAGACGGCAAACCCTTATGTTCCCTGCGGTAAAGTTAACACTGACGCACTAGTCAAACACTTCTTGAGTTCTTCGAAACTCTCCTGACATCTCCCGTCCCATTCAAACTTATTAGCCTTATGCAACAGATTGGTTAGCGGTTGAGCAATCTTAGAAAATTCCTCCACAATCCGCCTGTAGTAACCTGCCAGTCCGACAAAACTCCTAACTTCCTTAACATTCTGATGTTGTTTCCAATTCGCTATTGTTTCTGTTTTCTGCGGATCTAACATGACTGACAAGGCTAAAGTCGTATACCCAATCAAAGAAATCCTAAAATACCTACTAAATAGTATAGCAAGCAAGTCAGGGTCGATCCCACAGGGAATCAGGTTATCTATTCTTGTGTTTCTCAAGTCACCAACTAGGAACTAGGGGGGTTTTGTATCGGTTTCTTAGTGACCAAGTAACAAGTAGACAAGTAAACAGATTCGCAGGCAAAGGTTGTGAATATGATGGGGAAAAGCGTCACACCTGACAAAGATCCACACAACAAGAGATATGGTTGATCACTGAATTCTATCAATCTCAAGTTCTTATCATTCCTATAGTTGTTCTTATCCCGATCATAGGTAACTATTAGTTCTACCAGCCCTAATAGTACTTATTACTAGGTCAAATCCGAAAACCTTCAAGCCTCAACAAAGCAATAGCATTCAACCAAGGATTTAACAAGATACATGCAATAGAAACAACCCGTTACTATAGGCATGCAATTAACTCTCTCTCACGATGAACACTCGCAATCCGCTTATGTAAATCGTGTGTACTACTAGATATGAAACCCGAACCCGGAATCACAAGTCCTAGCAATCAGGAAGATATCAATAAACCTAGGTGATCAATCTAGATAAATCAACATAGACCAACAAACAATCAAGCGCAAGAGAATTAATCCAACTAGATAGGAAAACGAACAAGAATAGAAAACTCACAACCAATCAATTGCTGGCTTCAAACTATCAAGTGCAACAATGGAGGTTTAGTTCTCCATAGGGTTTGTGAGAGCAAAAACGTAGAAAGGTGGCAACTAGGGTTAGAGAATAGATCCTCTAAAAGAGTCTTAAACTTAACTTAAATACTAAAGAAATAATTCAGAAATAAAGAAAAGAAATAAACAAACTTGGAAACAAAGTCTCGGAAATAAAATAAAACGGGAAATAAAAACTCGGAAAGAATCTCTTCAGCGCGTCGTCACCGCGGGGTGCGGTGACAGTGTCTTCTTCAGCTTCTGCGACACTTCCGTAAAAATGCCATAACCTTTGATTCCCAACTCGGATTGCGCTCAGATTTTGCGGACTTGTAGTAGACTTCAAGATCTAACTCCTCGAATTGGAATCACTCCATTTGGACATCTGAGTAAAGAGAACGAACCAATTGAATTCAGCACATTGTTCTTCCACTCTTCAATGCACTTCAAACCTCTGTAAATCCCATGATTTCTTCACTTCTCGTCTTTTCTTCCAGATTACAGAATTACCATCAAATAATATCCAAACATCACCTAAATCATGCTAATAACCGTTAGATGCGCTATACAATATATCGCATATCAATGACACCCTCGTTAGAGGTCACATGACCAAGAAATGCTACCTTAGGTAACCAAAAGTCACATTTTGACAACTTTGCAAAATAGTTTTTGTCGCCTCAGCACTTCAAGTACAACTCTGAGATAAGTCTCGTGGTCCTCCTTACTCCGAGAGTATACTAAAATGTCATCAATGAAAACCACTACAAAATGATCCAAGTACTATCTAAAACATTGGTTCATTAAGTCCATGAAAACCGCGGGAGCTTTAGTCAACCCAAAAGGCATCACCACCAATTCATAGTAACCGTACCTTGTTCTGAAGGCAGTCTTGTGAATATCCTCCTCTCGAATCCTAAACTGATGATACCCTAATCTCAAGTCAATCTTTGAAAATATTATCCTTGCAATTGATCCAACAAGTCATCAATACGAGGGAACGAATACTTATTCTTAACTGTCACCTTATTCAACTCCCTATAGTCGATGCAAAGTCGAAGGGAACCATCCTTTTTTTTTAACAAACAACACAGGTGCACCCCAAGGAGATGCACTTAGCCTGATAAAGTCTAACTCCACAAGTTCCTTTATCTGCTTCCTCAATTCTAGCATAACACACATAACCAGCACAACCTCGTCTTAACAGTTTTGCAGATGTCATCGCACTAATAATTCTGCCAGATTCTCTAGGATCATGACCCTCAAACACATGCACTAAACCCTTATCTGTTGTTACAGTAATTGTCTTCTTCTTGTAGTCACAAGCGCATTGTCATCATCAGCTCTCCTCATTTCATAAACTCGTGATGTTGGAACCCCACCAAGCGGTGTTTTACCCTCGTTTCCATTATTGTTCTACTGAAACTGAGACTGTGCCGGACGGTTCTGATTCGGGGTTGGACGATCCCACTTCTTTGGTGTAGACGGAGTCCTCTGTTTCTTACCGCCTCCAGCATCAATAGTCTGATTAGAATCATCTATAGTAGTCTCCTTGATCAAGCACTCATCAATATACTGCTCTCATGATGAACACTCGCAACCCGCTTATGTAAATCGTGTGTACTACTAGATATGAAACCCGAACCCGGAATCACAAGTCCTAGCAATCAGGAAGATATCAATAAACCTAGGTGATCAATCTAGATAAATCAACATAGACCAATAAACAATCAAGCGCAACAGAATTAATCCAACTAGATAGGAAAACGAACAAGAATAGAAAACTCACAACCAATCAATTGCTGGCTTCAAACTGTCAAGTGCAACAATGGAGGTTTAGTTCTCCATAGGGTTTGTGAGAGCAAAAACGTAGAAAGGTGGCAACTAGGGTTAGAGAATAGATCCTCTAAAAGAGTCTTAAACTTAACTTAAATACTAAGGAAATAATTCAGAAATAAAGAAAAGAAATAAACAAACTTGGAAACAAAGTCTCGGAAAAAAATAAAACGGGAAATAAAAACTCGGAAAGAATCTCTTTAGCGCGTCGTCACCGCGGGGTGCAGTGACAGTGTCTTCTTCAGCTTCTGCGACACTTCCGTAAAAACGCCATAACCTTTGATTCCCAACTCGGATTGCGCTCAGATTTTGCGGACTTGTAGTAGACTTCAAGATCTAACTCCTCGAATTGGAATCACTCCATTTGGACATCTGAGTAAAGAGAACGAACCAATTGAATTCAGCACATTGTTCTTCCACTCTTCAATGCACTTCAAACCTCTGTAAATCCCATTATTTCTTCACTTCTCGTCTTTTCTTCCGGATTACAGAATTACCATCAAATAATATCCAAACATCACCTAAATCATGCTAATAACTGTTAGATGCGCTATACAATATATCACATATCAATGACACCCTCGTTAGAGGTCACATGACCAAGAAACGCTACCTTAGGTAACCAAAAGTCACATTTTGACAACTTTGCAAAATAGTTTTTGTCGCCTCAGCACTTCAAGTACAGCTCTGAGATAAGTCTCGTGGTCCTCCTTACTCCGAGAGTATACTAAATGTCATCAATGAAAACCACTACAAAATGATCCAAGTACTATCTAAAACATCGGTTCATTAAGTCCATGAAAACCGCGGGAGCATTAGTCAACCCAAAAGGCATCACCACCAATTCATAGTAACCGTACCTTGTTCTGAAGGCAGTCTTGTGAATATCCTCCTCTCGAATCCTAAACTGATGATACCCTAATCTCAAGTCAATCTTTGAAAATATTATCCTTGCAATTGATCCAACAAGTCATCAATACGAGGGAACGAATACTTATTCTTAACTGTCACCTTATTCAACTCCCTATAGTCGATGCAAAGTCGAAGGGAACCATCCTTTTTTTTTATCAAACAACACAGGTGCACCCCAAGGAGATGCACTTAGCCTGATAAAGTCTAACTCCACAAGTTCCTTTATCTGCTTCCTCAATTCTAGCATAACACACATAACCAGCACAACCTCGTCTTAACAGTTTTGCAGATGTCATCGCACTAATAATTCTGCCAGATTCTCTAGGATCATGACCCTCAAACACATGCACTAAACCCTTATCTGTTGTTACAGTAATTGTCTTCTTCTTGTAGTCACAAGCGCATTGTCATCATCAGCTCTCCTCATTTCATAAACTCGTGATGTTGGAACCCCACCAAGCGGTGTTTTACCCTCATTTCCATTATTGTTCTACTGAAACTGAGACTGTGCCGGACGGTTCTGATTCGGGGTTGGACGATCCCACTTCTTTGGTGTAGACTGAGTCCTCTATTTCTTACCGCCTCCAGCATCAATAGTCTGATTAGAATCATCTATAGTAGTCTCCTTGATCAAGCACTCATCAATATACTGCTCTCACGATGAACACTCGCAACCCGCTTATGTAAATCGTGTGTACTACTAGATATGCAACCCGAACCCGGAATCACAAGTCCTAGCAATCAGGAAGATATCAATAAACCTAGGTGATCAATCTAGATAAATCAACATAGACCAATAAACAATCAAGCGCAAGAGAATTAATCCAACTAGATAGGAAAACGAACAAGAGTAGAAAACTCACAACCAATCAATTGCTGGCTTCAAACTGTCAAGTGCAACAATGGAGGTTTAGTTCTCCATAGGGTTTGTGAGAGCAAAAACGTAGAAAGGTGGCAACTAGGGTTAGAGAATAGATCCTCTAAAAGAGTCTTAAACTTAACTTAAATACTAAGGAAATAATTCAGAAATAAAGAAAAGAAATAAACAAACTTGGAAACAAAGTCTCGGAAATCAAATAAAACGGGAAATAAAAACTCGGAAAGAATCTCTTCAACGCGTCGTCGCCGCGGGGTGCGGTGACGGTGTCTTCTTCAGCTTCTGCGACACTTCCGTAAAAATGCCATAACTTTTGATTCCCAACTCGGATTGTGCTCATATTTTGAGGACTTGTAGTAGACTTCAAGATCTAACTCCTAGAATTGGAATAACTCCATTTGGACATCTGAGTAAAGAGAACGAACCAATTGAATTCAGCACACTGTTCTTCCACTCTTCAATGCACTTCAAACCTCTGTAAATCCCATGATTTCTTCACTTCTCGTCTTTTCTTCCGGATTACAGAATTACCATCAAATAATATCCAAACATCACCTAAATCATGCTAATAACCGTTAGATGCGCTATACAATATATCGCATATCAAATTCCTCCATACTTAGACCTTTACTCGTCCCGAGTAAGCTAAAAACTGAACTCACTCCATCAATCATGCTCCAAGGCCTCAGGAAGTACAAGAAAATATGACACTAGTAGTTAGAACACATCAACAATAAGCTCCAAGACAACCAAAACAAGTGATGCAAAACTCATCTAATCCTAACTTCATCTAATCACCTTATTCCTCCAAAAGTGTACTACCCAATTCCTCCTTATAACTCCTCTTATTATGTCGCCATGCCAGGAAAAATGAGGAATCCTAAAAATCACTCTTATTCTTTTCACTCATTTTGCCAAGGCGCCCTTTTGGGTTTTCACCAAGCCACTCATTTCATTTTTCAATAGATGGGCTCACAATATACTCACATCACTCTTGACCAATTATTACCCCAGCCTAATGCTGGTCCAAGCCACTTGCTTATTACCTAGGCCGCCCTTTCGGGTTTTCGACCTATCCCAGGATTTCTATTTAAGCCTTTTTTCAAATTTTGGCGCTTTTCATTTTTTTCTTCTTCTCAACGACATAGCAAGTATAGAACCCTCCCCCATACTTAAACATTACATTGTCCTCAATGTAATGAAAGACAAAAGAATAGAAGCACAAGGAAGAGCAAAAAATAACTCACAGACGCCGCTGAGTTGGCTTGGAGACGTACGTTGTTGCTGGCGGTAAAACAATGAACGCTCGGGTCTCTGGTGTTGCGCGGGATCTTCTTGATCAATAATCTTCTCCTACCGTGCAACCAAAAGGAAACCACTTTGGTGAATAGTGGTATATCAAAGAATTTGGGACTGCACGACCTTCAATGAACACAAAAAATAGGCCCATATGTCATCGTGGTGTGAGCCCTGGTGTTCCTCCTCTCCAACTGTCGATTGTAGGGCCATCATCGTTGTCAACCAATGTGTGGGGCTAATGTCTCCTCCTTGACAACATGATGCGCACCTTCTCCATGGGGAACTCCGGACAGCTGGCCTACGGTAGAACTCTTTTTTGTTGTTTTTTCGTTTTTTTTTATCCTCGTTTAAGGTTTTTTCGGGGATTTTATTTTCAGTGCAGGGCAAAAGAAGACTTACAATGCTGTGGGAAACACCTTCTTCAATTCGCATAGGGTCTCCTCCCTGCAAGTTAGTCGAAAACAAAGAAAAACAAAAACAAAGCAAGAACACACTAAAAACAAATGCAAAAACAAAGAATGAAAAACAAAGAAAGAAAAACATACCTCGGGTTGCCTCCCGGATAGCACCTTAGTTATTGTCGTGGCTCGACATCCTACTCAGACAACCTCAATCCATAGCATCAGGTTCCTTAGGAACCCTCTCATTTAGCACCTCCTTCCTGAACCAATCATGGAAAGGTTTGAACCTTAGACCATTCTTCTTCTTCAGCGGCTCCTCCACCTTGACCTTCTTAGTCGCCTCCCCCCCATACTTAGATCGATCAGGGGGGGCGTTTAGCCTCAACTTCAGGGGCCTGCACCATAGAGAGGGCGAGCTTCTCGCTCGGAGTTAGCACAGTGGGGCCAATGCCCAAAAGAGAAGTAGGAGACTCACCCTTCTCATCCAATGAAGCCGTGACTTCCTGTAGGTTAGAAGATACAGTAATACCGACAGGCAAGTCAATTATGGAATCCTCTATTATAGGTTGCAATTCATCCAAAGGGTTCGGACTCATTACATCAACAAAGTTTAAAGAGGCATTCATGACAGGTTTCACATCATATATGTTATATTCAACTCCATCCCCATCAAATTCCATAGTTAATTTCCCACTTCTGACATCAATTGTGGTATTTGCAGTTTTCATGAAAGGTCTACCTAACAGCATATGTGCACTTGTACCATCATCCATATCAAGAACATAAAAATCAGTGGGAAAAATCAGCTTTTCTACCATAACGAGGACATCTTCAACAACCCCTTTTTGGGTAGACATTGGTTCCATCAGCTAATTGAATAACTAGCCTAGTGTCCTGTAGTGGTGGCAGACCAAGAGACTCATAAAATGACAAAGGTAAGACATTAATAGTTGCACCAAGATCTAGCATAGCTTTATCAATTTTTGTCTCACCAATGATGCAAGGGATAGAGAACATACCTGGATCACTGCACTTCTTGGGCATACGCCTTTGAAACACAGCGGATACTTGCTCGCTCACCTGGACCTGCTTCTTTTTCTTCTGCTTCTGTTTCCTCTTGATTGTGCAAAGTTCCTTCAAGAAGCGAGCATATTTGGGAATACTTTTAACAAGTTTGAGTAAAGGGATGTTTACCTCGCACTTGCTGAATGTTTCGAAAAGGTCCTTGTCGTCGATGACCCTTCTCTCCTTGAGCGCCTCTGGGAATGGGACGGGTGGCTTTTCACGGACCGAGAGGAGGAAAGTATGGACGAACGTAGGTGTCCACATAAGGCTCGTGAACAGCTCCAGAAGATTCGTCGCGGGTGCGGTCAGAAGCCACCGCGGGGTGCGGTGCATCCCCAGAAAAATCTCGAGAAACAGTACCGTCACCACGGGGTGCGGTGACACCCACCGCGGGGTGCGGTGGACTCGACATAGCATTCTGTTCCTCTTCTTCATTCTCGCCGCAGGTGCGGTCCTCTTGCCGCTGGGTGCGGTGATCCTCCAAAAACTCTTCTTCTCCTGAATCGTCATTCTCAGCACTAGGAGCGACATACAATTGCTTTCTACTTCGGAGGGTTACAGCACTAACATTTGCCCGTGGGTTAACTACCGTTTGAGATGGTAGAAGTCCCGAAATCTTTGCATCGGTCTTTGTGATAGCTTCAACCATTTGTCTCATCTGCTTCTCTAGATTCTTGATGCTTGACTCCCTAGTTTCAACACTAGTGCTGAAATGTTTATCCAGGGCTTGGAGCATATCTTCAGTTGACATGGAGGAACTAGGATTGGACACTGGCGGGCTATGCTCATAGGCCGGATTCTACTGCTGTGGAGCACCCTCCTGGTAAAACGATTGTGGCTCCGGGTAGAACTCCAGGTAGTCATGACCATATGGAGGATATTGTTGGTACCCATAACTCGAATTGGGGTGATCTCTCCACCCTGGAGTGTATGCGTAGGAGTATGGGTCATATCGCGGCTCTCCCCAGAAATCCATATCTGTATCAAAATCAAAAAACAAAAAACAAAAATCAGTAGCACGAGTGTGGACCATAAGAGAGGTCCACACCAAAGTTGGTAACAAACAAAAACACAAAAACAGAAATTTTGACTCCCCGGCAATGGCGCCAAATTTGACAGGGCTAAAGTCGTATAACCAATCAAAGAAATCCTAAAATACCTACTAAAGAGTATAGCAAGCAAGTCAGGGTCGATCCCACAGGGAATCAGGTTATCTATTCTTGTGTTTCTCAAGTCACCAACTAGGAACTAGGAGGGGTTTGTATCGGTTTCTTAGTGACCAAGTAACAAGTAGACAAGTAAACAAATTCGCAGGCAAAGGTTGTGAATATGATGGGGAAAAGCGTCACACCTGACAAAGATCCACACAACAAGAGATATGGTTGATCACTGAATTCTATCAATCTCAAGTTCTTATCATTCCTATAGTTGTTCTTATCTCGATCATAGGTAACTATTAGTTCTACCAGCCCTAATAGTACTTATTACTAGGTCAAATCCGAAAACCTTCAAGACTCAACAAAGCAATAGCATTCAACCAAGGATTTAACAAGATACATGCAATAGAAATAACCTGTTACTATAGGCATGCAATTAACTCTCTCTCATGATGAACACTCGCAACCCGCTTATGTAAATCGTGTGTACTACTAGATATGCCACCCGAACCCGGAATCACAAGTCCTACCAATCAGGAAGATATCAATAAACCTAGGTGATCAATCTAGATAAATCAACATAGACCAATAAACAATCAAGCGCAAGAGAATTAATCCAACTAGATAGGAAAATGAACAAGAGTAGAAAACTCACAACCAATCAATTGCTGGCTTCAAACTATCAAGTGCAACAATGGAGGTTTAGTTCTCCATAGGGTTTGTGAGAGCAAAAACGTAGAAAGGTGGCAACTAGGGTTAGAGAATAGATCCTCTAAAAGAGTCTTAAACTTAACTTAAATACTAAGGAAATAATTCAGAAATAAAGAAAAGAAATAAACAAACTTGGAAACAAAGTCTCGGAAATAAAATAAAACAGGAAATAAAAACTCGGAAAGAATCTCTTCAGCGCGTCGTCACCGCGGGGTGCGGTGACGGTGTCTTCTTCAGCTTCTGCGACACTTTCGTAAAAATGCCATAACTTTTGATTCCCAACTCGGATTGCGCTCATATTTTGAGGACTTGTAGTAGACTTCAAGATCTAACTCCTCGAATTGGAATCACTCCATTTGGACATCTGAGTAAAGAGAACGAACCAATTGAATTCAGCACATTGTTCTTCCACTCTTCAATGCACTTCAAACCTCTGTAAATCCCATGATTTCTTCACTTCTCGTCTTTTCTTCCGGATTACAGAATTACCATCAAATAATATCCAAACATCACCTAAATCATGCTAATAACCGTTAGATGCGCTATACAATATATCACATATCAATGACACCCTCGTTAGAGGTCACATGACCAAGAAACGCTACCTTAGGTAACCAAAAGTCACATTTTGACAACTTTGCAAAATAGTTTTTGTCGCCTCAGCACTTCAAGTACAGCTCTGAGATAAGTCTCGTGGTCCTCCTTACTCCGAGAGTATACTAAATGTCATCAATGAAAACCACTACAAAATGATCCAAGTACTATCTAAAACATCGGTTCATTAAGTCCATGAAAACCGCGGGAGCATTAGTCAACCCAAAAGGCATCACCACCAATTCATAGTAACCGTACCTTGTTCTGAAGGCAGTCTAGTGAATATCCTCCTCTCGAATCTTAAACTGATGATACCCTAATCTCAAGTCAATCTTTGAAAATATTATCCTTGCAATTGATCCAACAAGTCATCAATACGAGGGAACGAATACTTATTCTTAACTGTCACCTTATTCAACTCCCTATAGTGGATGCAAAGTCGAAGGGAACCATCCTTCTTTTTTAACAAACAACATAGGTGCACCCCAAGGAGATGCACTTAGCCTGATAAAGTCTAACTCCACAAGTTCCTTTATCTGCTTCCTCAATTCTAGCATAACACACATAACCGGCACAACCTCGTCTTAACAGTTTTGCAGATGTCATCGCACTAATAATTCTGCCAGATTCTCTAGGATCATGACCCTCAAACACATGCACTAAACCCTTATCTGTTGTTACAGTAATTGTCTTCTTCTTGTAGTCACAAGCGCATTGTCATCATCAGCTCTCCTCATTTCATAAACTCGTGATGTTGGAACCCCACCAAGCGGTGCTTTACCCTCGTTTCCATTATTGTTCTACTGAAACTGAGACTGTGCCGAACGGTTCTGATTCGGGGTTGGACAATCCCACTTCTTTGGTGTAGACTGAGTCCTCTGTTTCTTACCGCCCCCAACATCAATAGTCTGATTAGAATCATCTATAGTAGTCTCCTTGATCAAGTACTCATCAATATACTGCTCAAGGGTCGTACAACTATGCCTCGCCATCAAGGTTTTATCTCAGGATACAACCATCCACGAAAGTGCTTAATCTTGTCTTTCTCATCCTTGACAATAACAGTAGTATACGTCAACTTCCTACAGAATCATCAGTTACTAGACTACCTACATCTACCTCTTGACGATAAGCCCGAGGGCCTCGTCCTCTTCCTCGCCCACACCCTCGACCTCAAACACATCCCGCTTTCGGGGGCATACAGAATGTAATTACTCATCAATACTAAACATCGCATATAAAACTTATCAAACACAAACTTACCTATGAGTAACAACAAGGGTCTCTGATCACACGATTGTTTCACAATTTTAGAGAATAGTCTTTTCCACGTCAAACCTTTGGAAAAACATTTTCGAATATAAAGGCTCTGATACCAATTTCTGTAACACCCCAAGCCAGAGGTGTCACAGTGCCGTAGGCCCGAAGGTCTACAAGGCGATTTTAAGAAGGAGAAACCCAAAACGCTTCCAAATATACAAAAGTTATCAACATCAAAATCCTTGTTTCAAGTTTGAAACAACATTTAAACCTTGCATCAAGTTCAGTATATCAATTTATATCCAAAACAACAGGTAGTTAATACAACATTTTCAAATCCGATGCAAAAACTAAATCTTTAACTGTGAAGACGAATCTGTGATCAAGAACCCCCTTTGTTGCTGCCAAACCTGCAAAGACTAGTTGACTCATGGACCCGATACACCAGCCAACTGCGGAAACATAAACCGAGGTTGGTTAGTCTAATGAAAGACTAGCAAGAATCATCAAGAAAAAACAGTAGAACATAGGAAAGAATTATCATACCATCCAACCAACGCCAATTAACAACACATAAAAATATATACTATTACTATCACACCATTACTTAACCATTCTTATCCAACTCTTCAATATGCTAAACACATTCAATCCAATCTCAACCACACAACGAGTATAAACAGGTGAGACTATCATCACCCTAGATAACCATCCGAACATATACACGGGTGAGACTATCATCACCCAAAGTAACCATACTAACATATACATGGGTGAGACGATCATCACCCTAAGTAACCATACTAACATATACACGGGTGAGACGATCATCACCCTAAGTAACCATACTATTATATACACGGGTGAGACAATCATCACCCTAAGTAACCATACTATCATATACACGGGTGAGATGATCATCACCCTAAGTAACCATACTAACATATACACGGGTGAGACGATCATCACCCTAAGTAACCATACTATACATGGATAGACTAAAGATGGGACACTCAACGGCCACCGACAGCTACAACCAATGGCCAACAATAACCCAGAGTCACAACCAACAACGACAACTAACTACAACCAACAACAACCACATAATGATCCCACATAAATCAACAATAAAACCAATAGCCAAGCAAACAACCAATATCCAATAACAAAACCAATAGCCAAAAAACAACCAATATCCAACAACAAAACCAATAGCCAAGCAAACAACCAATATCCAACAACAAAACCAATAGCCAACAAACAACCAATATCCAACAACAAAACCAATAGCCAAGCAAACAACCAATATCCAACAACAAAACCAATAGCCAAGCAAACAACCAATATCCAACAACAAAACCAATATCCACACATTCAACCATTTAGTTCTACGCCTACAATTCTAGATCAAGTTAACGGACAAGTGCATAAATCATTACTGAAAATGATAATATATGAAAATAATTATATTAGGAGATAGGTAAAAGAATGAGCAAGAATCATCTTGCCTTAACTTAACGACACGACCTTAGAATTTCACCAACTTTGCAACTAATCCCGAACGAACCTGTGACGACAAACCGAACAATTTCCTGTGTTAAATTAACACATATCAAGCCATTACTTGCAACCCCCAATTCAGCCCCTAATATAATCATACCTCCAATTTTACCAACTTCAGTAAACCACACAAATCAACCTAATACTTCCCCAAAACAGATCAAGAGGCTGTACAAAATCAACAAAAAAATCAGCCAAGGTAGAGTGTGACTGTACGAATCTAACACAATCAGCCAAAGAATTTCATGGCTGCACAAATTCAACACAATCAGCCAAAACAGATTCAATTCCCTGCAATTTTTCCAAACTGAAATTACCTAAAATCCAATTCTGTCCAAGCATCCAAATCTGCCCAATTCCCTTCAGTAATCAAACCAATTCTGCCCAATTTAACAATCATATAGCTGCCAATTTAGCCCCAAGTTCAGATGAAAATATCAGCTAACCAAGACCACGCAACAGCTGCGGTTTACCTCGTCGGTTGCTCGCCTTCGTCGCCGGGATCGGGCTTCACGTCATCGGAAAGTGCAGTAGCAACGGAGGCACAGAGGTAATCGGCACCCTACAGGCCGCACAGACGATCGGAGCTCAACGATGACCGCGCAGCAGCTCGAACCTTCGCACCAGCAGCGACCGGTCTCGCACGAGCTCGTCGCATGCGATCCGAACCAAGGAAGGAAGTGGTGGTGGCCGACAGTAGTTGCGGTCGCCCTCACCGGCGGGAGAAGCAGCTGAACGGCGAGAGGGAGGTAGGAGGAGAAGGGTTCTCTTTGCGGTGCACACCAGAACAAGGAGGCAAGGGTTCCAATTTTAATCCCCTGTTGCTTTTGGGTATAAATGTATACATATATACATATAAATAATTGACATAACACTTGTACCATTTAATATATCATGGGGTATTTCACTTGCTGCAAGCATCATTGATCAAGAGGTGGTGTCTCGATTCAACCTCAAGACTACACCTCAACACCAACCATACACCTTTAGTTGGTTGAATGCCAACACTCCGCTTAAGGTGAAGGAGAAAGCCTTGGTGCACTATTCCATTGGAGGATATAAGGATGAAGTTCTTTGTGATGTCCTCCTCATGACGGCTTGTCACATGCTTTTGGGAAAATCGTGGCAATACGACAGAGGTGTGATCCATCAGAAAGTTAGTAATGACTACTCATTCCATTTGCACTACAAAAGATACACTCTACACCCTCCCGCCCCTCTTGAGATCATGGTTGATCATATGTCTAGTGAACAAAGGAGGAACCAAAGGGAGAGTGAAAAGAAGAGACAGGGAAAGAAGATGTCCATGGGCACCAACTTGACAACCTCCAACCACATTCTCTTCTACAAAGCCAAAGATGTTGGTCAAGCTATCCAGGGAAGTAAAGTTTGTTTCATATTACTCTTCAAAGATAATTTGCTTACTTCCCAAGAATTGAGTGACCTACCTCCCATTATTTCTTATTTGCTTCAGGAATTTGATGATCTTTTTCAAGAAGATATCCCTAATGGACTTCTACCATTTAGGGGCATTGAACATCGAATAGACTTCATCCCCGGAGTATCCTTTCCAAACTGAGTTGCATATCAAACCAACCCCGTTGAGACAAAGAAGCTTCAAGGAAAGTTCAAGAGTTGATGCATAAAGGGTATGTGAGGTAAAGCTTGAGCCCTTGTGTTGTCCTGGTGATCCATGTGCAAAAGAAGAATGGTACTTGGCGAATGTGTGTGGACTACCGAGCAATAAACAACATCACCATCAAGTATAGGCATCCAATACCTCACCTTGATGACACGCTTGATGAACTTCATGGCTCCAAGGTTTTCTCTAAATTTGACTTAAAGAGTGGATATCACCAAATCCGAATGAAAGAAGATGATGAATGGAAAATGGCCTTCAAGACGAAATATGGTTTGTATGAATGGTTGGTCATGCCCTTCAGATTGACCAATGCCCCTAGTATTTTTATGTGCCTTATGAATCATGTCTTGCGTGATTTTCTTTGTAAATTTGTGGATGTATAATTTGATGATATCTTGATCTATAGTCGGAATTTGCAAGACCATGCTAGACACCTTAGGCTAGTGCTCGAAGTTCATAGAGAGAAAAAGCTTTTTGCTAACTTTAAGAAATGCCTCTTTTTCTCGGATCATGTCATTTTCCTTGGCTTTGTGGTGTGCAAGTCATGTTTGAAGGTGGATGAAGAGAATGTCAAGGCAATTTGTGAGTGACCCACACCAACCTCCATGACGCAAGTAAAGAGCTTCCTAGGGCTTCTCAGGTTTTATCTCCGGTTTGTCAAAGACTTTAGCACCTTGGTTGCGACTCTCATGGAATTGACAAAGAAGAATGTGCCCTTCGTTTGGGGTACACCATAAGATGAAGCTCTTTGAGTCCTAAAAGATAAGTTCACCAACGCTCCCTTGCTAGTCTTGCCCGACTTTACCAATATTTTTGAGATAGAATGTGACGCATCGAGCATTAGACTTGGTGATGTGTTGATGCAAGAAGAATGGTGTTAGGAAACGGAACTCTGGAACTTAGGTTCCCCTGAGAGTTCCGTTCCTCAGTTTCTCTACTTTTGAAGATGACAAATATTATGATACTAATGTTTTATCTCAAAGATGTGTTTTAAGGAACCACGGGAATATACCGAAGGCAGGAAAGCCAAACAGAACAAGGGAACCAAAGGAACAAGACAGCTGAAGGAATCTAGAGGAACCCAGGTGTGCCCAGAAATGGAGCTTGCGACATTGCAATTCCCGAGAAATCTGGGAACACACAACCTCGGACAAAAGGTGTCGAAAACGACTTGTCCGAAGCTTCCAAAAGTCTGCCAAGGTCCAAGAGCTAAAGAACAAGATGCCTAGAGAACCTCTACCTCGGACAGAGACGATGAAAGCGACAGCACATGAAGACGTCGCTGTCCAGCAGACGGTTCCCAAGCGGCCAGCTTACTCAACCTCGGACGAAAGCGTTTTGACAACGACACCACAAGGCTCGTCTGAGGTAGTTGACCAACCAAGAGAGATTCTGAGCTGCCTAGGTTGTTTGCACATGCCAAGAACAACGTGGATCAAGGAGAACCACCAATCCTAGGGCAAGCTCAATCCGTGGGAACCAAGAGAGGATCGAGCTGCGAAGAATCCTCTATAAAAGGAAGACTAACCCAAGGGTTATCTTCAAGCATTCACAATAGAAACACACTTCATAGCAAACATCAAAGTGTGAAGCTTCAAACAAGATCATCAAAGCAAACCAAGATCAAGAGGAACCAGTCAAGGAAGAAGAGCTGAGTGCTAAGTTCCTGTGACTGTAAGTGATAGTTCCTAGGTGCGAAAGTCTGTTTCTTGGATTGATTATTGATTGTGTTAAGTTATCTAGGATTGTCTAACTGTGTGTAAGGCAAAGGAACTGTGTGTTCGTTCCTAGGATAAGTTGTAACCAAAAGAGATAAGAAATCAAGAAGTAGACTTTGAAATCCTTTCGAAAGAAAGGTAGTGGTTTTTATCCTGGATTGCTAGTTGGCAATCAAAGGTTTCCACTATAAGGAACTTGTCTTTTGCTTGATTGTTTATTTCCGCTGCGAAAGGAACTGAGAATCGTTATTCTGAGTTCCTTAAGTTTTTATCTAACAATCACGATCCTACAATTGGTATCAGAGTAGGAAAAGCTCTAGATCTTTGATAAGATTGCAGATCATGTCTCAACCAAGCAAGTTTGAGCTCGGAATCTCCACCAACAAGCCACATCTCCGAAAGAAAGGAGAAGAAATATGGTGGGAAAAGTGCGTGGAAAGCCACATCAAGACCAACGACTACCAATGCTGGAGGATAGTCGAAAATGGAGATGGCTATGTCGACCTCACCATGAAGGAAGAAGATTGGAAACCAGAACACTATGTTATCATGGAGAAGAATGCCAAGGCCAGGCAGTTCATCCTCAATGGATTGGACAGAGAGGACATGGACAAGGTCATAGGAATCAAGACGTGGAAAGCTCTCAAGGAGATGCATGAAGGAAGTGAGGAACTAAAGCAAAGCAGAAAGTTTGCTTTGGAAGGAGAATACCACACCTTCAAAATGATGGAAACTGAGACCATCTCAGAGTACTACTCTCGCTTCAACATATTAATTGGAAAGTTGACAGCGGCGGGAGTTGATCTTGATGAAGTCTCCAAGTCTTTAGTGATCATAAATGGACTCAACTCTAAGTTCACCCTTCTCAAAGGAATCATGAAGAACACTCCAGGCATCCAATCCCTTCCCTTGACCCAAGTCATAGGGAAACTGGAAGTTGAAGAAGGAGAGCACACTAAAGCCAATGCCGATAAGAAACTGGAGAAAGGAATCGCCCTTAAGATCTCCAAAGCTTTCTCAAGGCTTGAGATGGAGCAAGAGAACTCAGACTTGGAAGAAGAGGAGGACGAGCTAATAGCCCTCTTCTCAAAGAATATCAAAAAATTCTTTGTGAAGGGAAGGTTCCAAAAGGGCAGTTCCTCCTACAACGGACCCAGAAGGGATCTAAAGGAAGTCTCTTGTTACGAGTGCAAAGAGAAGGGACACTACGCTAAGAACTGTCCCAACAAGGAAGACTCCAAGGAAGAAGAAAAACCTCAGAGAAAGAAGGCTCTCGTAGCCTCATGGGGAGAAGACTCAGATGAGGAACTGGATCTGAGCGGCTTCTCTGGAGGAAGATGTCTCATGGCAAAAGGAGACTCAAGCGACTCAGAAGAACTTGAGAAAGAAGAGAGGCAACCCCAACTATGGTACATTGACAGTGGTTGCTCATGCCATATGACCGGAAAAAGAAATCAAATGACCTCTCTTCAACCTCTCCAAGGAGGGAACATATCCTTTGGAGACAAAAGCAAAGGGAAAATCTGTGGAATAGGAACTGTGAAGCTTAACGATCACATTCATGTAAACAAAGTTCACCTTGTTGATAGTCTTGGTTTTGATCTAATAAGTGTGTCACAGTTGTGTGATCAAGGAGACAATGAAGTCAGATTTAGATCAAACGAATGCTCAGTTCTTGACTCCTCGGGACAAATCATCCTAAAAGGAAAGAGATTCAACAATGTTTACATTGTTGACCCATCCTTCGTCCCCAAGGAGAAACTGTGTCTCTCAACCGTGAATGACCAAGCTGAGTTGTGGCACCAACGCCTCGGTCATGCTAGCACCAAGCTGATTCAAAAGCTACACTCAAAGGAACTAGTCAGAGGATTGCCAAAGCTGAGTGGCACATCTAAGGAACCATGCTCTGACTGTGTAAAAGGAAAACAGGCTCGTAGTTCCTTCAAATCCAAAAACATGGTAAGCACCTCAAGGCCTCTTGAGCTCATCCACATGGATCTTTGTGGACCCATGAGAGTTCAAAGCCTAGGAGGGAACAAGTATATCTTTGTTATTGTCGATGACTTCTCTCGCTTTACTTGGACCATTTTCATTAAATCTAAAAGTGAAGTCATTGATCGCTTTAAAGACCTGGTTCCTTTGTTAGAAAAATCCCTTGATTGCTCACTTAATGCTATTCGATCTGACCATGGTACCGAATTCGAAAATGGAGAATTTCTAACCTTTTGCAGTGAGCATGGCATTGATCACAACTTCTCTGCACCATACACTCCTCAACAGAATGGAGTAGTGGAGAGAAAGAATAGGACCTTGGAAGACATGGCTCGAACTATATTGATCTCAAGTAGACTCTCCCAATCCTTTTGGGCGGAGGCGATCAACACAGCATGCTACATCATCAATAGAGCCATGCTTCGCCCTATCACAGAGAAGACACCCTATGAACTCCTAAGAGGAAGAGTTCCCAACATTTCTCATCTAAGGGTGTTCGAATGCAAGTGCTTTGTGCACAACAATGGGAAGGACAATCTTGGCAAGTTCGACCCAAGAAGTGATGAAGGAATCTTCATTGGATATGCCTCAGGCAGCAAGGCATACAAGGTCTTCAACAAAAGGACTAAAAAGGTAGAAGAAAGTGTTCATGTTATTTTTAATGAAAAATCACTTGGAAAGATTGTGCAGAACACCACCAGTTCCTTTGAAGATCCGTTTCCCAAGTCATCCCAAGAAGATCCAGATGAAGATGTCACTCCTCCCAGTTCCTGCCCTGCTGAACGGAACCCTCCAATGGCTCCTCCACCAGTTCCCATGGATAATGAACAACAATCCATTTCTGGGAACCATGAGCATGACGACAATATCTGTGGAGATCTCAATGATTCATCTTCCCACATGTTCTTCAATGGAGAAGGTGACCCCAACCAAGAAGCTGAATGCTCAACTCAGAATGTCTCCACATCAAATACTTTGGCTTCCAACAGAGAAAGAAGAGTCGTCAAGCCTCCAGTCAGGTACGAACATCTAACTTTCTTTGCCTTTAATGCCTTTTTGTCTATTGTGGAACCAAAGAACATAGGTGAGGCACTGAAGGATGCGGACTGGATCCAAGCCATGCAAGAGGAGCTTCATCAATTTGAAAGGAACAAAGTCTGGCATCTGGTTCCTCGCCCCAAGGATAAGCACATCATAGGAACCAGATGGATTTTCAGAAACAAGCTAGATGATACAGGAGCTGTGATAAGGAACAAAGCAAGACTTGTGGCTCAAGGATACAATCAACAATAAGGAATTGACTATGATGAAACCTATGCTCCAGTGGAAAGGATCGAAGCAATAAGGTTGTTGATTGCCTTCGCATCTCACAAAGGGTTCAAGTTGTTCCAAATGGATGTGAAGACAGCCTTCCTCAATGGAATTCTTCAAGAAGAAGTCTATGTCAAGCAACCTCCTGGTTTCGAAGACGACGATCATCCAGATCATGTCTACTTTCTAGACAAGGCACTCTATGGCCTCAAGCAAGCTCCCAGAGCTTGGTATGATCGTCTTGCCCAGTTCCTACTCTCAAATGGCTACGGGCGTGGAGTTATTGATAAGACTCTCTTCATCCTAGAAGAAGAAGGTAACATCTTAGTGGTTCAAATCTATGTTGATGATATCATTTTTGGTTCTACTAACCTGTCCCTTGTAGACAAGTTCAAAGACTTGATGAGTAGTGAATTTGAAATGAGTTTAATTGGGGAACTCACATTCTTCCTCGGATTACAAATCACTCAAAAGAAAGATGGTATTCAAATCCACCAACAGAAGTATGTCAGGGAACTACTGAAGAAGTTCAAATTGGATTCATGCAAGCCTCTCTCCACTCCCATATCCACCATTGCCCATCTGGATAAGGACCACTCGAGTCCTCTAGTGGAGGAGAAGCTCTATAGAGGTATGATAGGCTCACTCATGTACCTAACCGCTAGTCGACCAGACATTGTCTTTGATGTTGGCTTGTGTGCTAGGTTCCAATCTTGTCCGAGAGAAACCCACTTGGCTGCTGTGAAGAGAATACTTCGATATCTCAAGGGAACTAACGATCTCTGCATTTGGTACCCCAAAGAATGTCCCTTTGAGCTCATGGGTTTCACTGATGCTGATTATGCTGGATATTTGGTGGATAGAAAGAGCACTTCTGGAATGGCACAGTTCCTAGGCCCTTGCCTTGTGTCATGGGGATCAAAGAAACAAGTTTCAGTCTCCCTCTCTACCACAGAATCCGAGTACATTGCAACTGCCTCTTATTGTTCCCAACTTCTCTGGCTAAAGCAACAACTCGCGGACTTTGGTATGTCTTATGGCCCTCTCACTATCCTTTGTGACAACACTAGTGCTATAAACATTTCTAAGAATCCTGTGCATCATACTAGGACCAAGCATATTGACATTAGACATCATTTTCTTAGAGATCATGTTGAGAAGGGGAACATCATTATGAAATTTTGTAGAACTGAAGATCAAATTGCAGATATATTCACCAAGGCATTGAATAGAGTTCCTTTTGAGAACCTCAGATTGGAACTAGGAATGATTCCTATTACTCAGTAGTGACCTTAGTTCTGAGAATTCTTTCCGAGTTCCCCTGATTGACTAGTTTAAGATATTTAACTTGTTGAGTCTTGATGTCCTTGTGTTATATCTTTTGCTACAAACCGTTCTTGTCATAATGGTTTCTTATAAAGGCTTAGATAAATTTTTCTGGTTCGTTTCCTTTTGATTATCATTATTTCTCAACTCCTCATTGTTCAAATTTCTTTGATGGCCCAAAAGTCACAATCTGATCATATTTCTAACCCAACATTACAAGCTGAAATGATGATTGTGTACTAAGACCTACCCTTGCCTTCTTGCTCAATTTAATTCTCTATGATCCATCTCTAAACCTTCTCTGAGAATTATTGTGCAATGCGATAAAAAGCCTACCCTGATTCCTTGTATGGGAACGTACTGTTTTTGGTTCCTTTGTCTCCACCCACACCAAAGGTTCCCATACATTCCTCTAGCTCGTTGAAAATGTCGCCAGAAAGGAACCAGAACATCGCGTCTCTCCAACGGCTCGCTTGGCTCTCCCAGACGCTATTTATGGCATATTGGCAGGGATAAGGCATGTCTCATCAGTGGCAGACCTCCCTCTTCTCGGAATGGGTCATATTTTGAATTTAAATTAGCCGTTCCAAAAAAGGATGTAACTCTCTTCAATGCTTCGGATTTGCCTTGATCTTCTCAACGGCTGGATTTGCTTCAACGGTCACCTCAGCTCTTGGCCATCCCAGATCTTCAACGCCCTTAAAGAGGTGCTCACTTGCTCTGAGTTGATCACACAAGCTCTCCATCTCTCTGATCTTCTACCTCTCTTTCTCTTCTCACAGCAATCCTCTTAGCTCCTCTCAAATGGCCAACCCTAACCCACTCGTTGTTATGGATGAAGAAGAGGCTGCTTTTCTTCAAGCCTTTCGCGAAAAGAAGGCTAAAGCCTCCTCCTCCAAGCATGTTTCTTCCTCCACCTCTCAAAAATCCCTCCCCAAAGAGAACCCTATGGCGAAACCGGCAGAGAAACCAGAAGAGAAGCTTGAGGAACCACCAAAGGCTAAGGAAAAGGTGGAAGAGGAACCAACCTTGCCCAAAGAAGAGAAGCAAGCCATCACTTTGGCTTCAGAATCAGTCACAAAATCAGTTTCTGAAGGCGGGTCGCATGATTCCTCTCCGGATAAATCCCTTCAAGTGATCCCTAGCCCCGAGCCTTCCCCAATCAGCCTCAAATCCAAAACTTCCAACCCAGGCCCCTCTGTCGCCACAAGAATGCAACAGAGGAAGAGAAGCTCCCAAGCCATTGTTCCCTATGAAACCAAATCCTCAAAAAGGGCCAAAACCACCACCCTCTCTGTCTCCTCTTCCTTCTCCAAAAGGAAGATCCTAAAACCTCTCATCATCGGCAGAGAATTCTGGACCCAGGCATTAGAAGAAGAGGATGAGGAACTCTATGGAGAAGCTTTGGATGAGTTCCACTCTCTGCTGCAGTTCCAAGGGTGGGACGAGATGTTGTGCGAGCCCTTCTCTGCTTCCGACGAGGTTGTCCGGATATTTTACCAGTCCATGGAGTTTGTACCTCAGAAGGAGAACTCTCCCTGTCACGACGTCATTCTCATATGGAAGGGAACCAGCTTTCCCATATCCGCCAATCTAATCGCGTCTGCTCTAGGGATTGAGTCGAGATCTGGGTTTGGCATTCTGCCTCAGAAGAAGGGATGGCCCAAGGGAAAGGGCTTCAAGTCCAAAGGAGCAATCGTCAAGAAAATTTATGATGGCGCATCCCCCTCATCTTTGGAGACGAAGGATCTCTCCATTGCAAACCGACTACTGTATTTTTGGATCACTCGCAACTTGGTTCCCAGGCAAGAGCACAGGAACGAAGTCCTCATCACCGACGTCATCTACATGGACAAAGTGCTCTCCGGCATTCAGTTGGATCTTCCCCGTATTGTGCTGGCTCACATGCAATTCTGTGCATCTCATGACTCTCATGCTTTACCCTTCCCTCACATCATCAAAAGGCTACTCTCCAACCTCAATCAGTACCCAGAAGACTTCCCCGAGACTGCCTATAGCAAATGTCTTACGTTGTACACAGTTCGGAAGCTGAAATCTAAGGAACAACAACCCAACCCTACTGAAACAGAAGAAATCCCGCCTAAGGAAAAAGCGGGTTCCTAGGACCGTTCCAGTTCCCACCCTCAGCAACCCCCCTCTTCAGACTCCTCTGCGATCCTCCTTGCGTTGGATCGTATTGAAAAAGCTATCTTGGAAGGCTCGACTGCCAACACGGTCGCCATCCATGATCAAGTAAGAGAGTTGGGGCGTATCAGTTCTGCTGTCGAGAGTCTGGTGGACGTTCTGCAGAAAGATTGGCAAGGTGCAATCAGTGCTCATCAGGCCGCGGGCCAAAATGTAGGAACCGACGACAAGGATGCAGAAGAAGAGGCCGCTACTATGCCATATGAATGCTTATTCTAGGTTCCCAGTGCTGCAACGCCACAGCGAGCTAGTAGTTTCCCTTAGGATCCTACTCCCCTCTTCTATCCCTTTTGTTGTCTTTCTTCAGATTGCTTTTGTTGTTTTCCTTGCTATCTGTTGTCTGTATTGTCGGTTGTTCGTTGTTTGCTTGTGGTATTTTGTGTGTTTGATCAATGATAAGTGAAGTTTTTAATGATTATCTTCAGTTTCGTTCCCATGATCATTTGTCTTCGCCTTAAGTTTTCATTATGACATTTTATGGGCTTGCTGCAATCGCATATTCACTCTGATATCATGTTCTTAACTTATACTTAATCTTTTCGATGATGTCAAAAGGGGGAAGAAAAGGATAGGAACCTTGAACTTTGGAGACTACTGAATTAATAGGAACTCTGAACTAGTTCTATTTCTAAGGGGGAATTTAAAATAAACTTGTTCACTTGCTTAGGGGGGATTTGCAACCATTGAATGTTCTATCACTAATCTGTAATGTTGTAAATCCCGTTATCTCAATATGGTCTCATAAGATTCAAAGTCCTATTATGTTGTCAGGTTCCTTGTATTTGTCATCATCAAAAAGGGGGAAATTGTTAGGAAACGGAACTCTGGAACTTAGGTTCCCCTAAGAGTTCCGTTCCTCAGTTTCTCTACTTGTGAAGATGACAAATATTATGATACTAATGTTTTATCTCAAAGATGTGTTTTAAGGAACCACAGGAATATACCGAAGGCAGGAAAGCCAAACAGAACAAGGGAACCAAAGGAACAAGACAGCTGAAGGAATCCAGAGGAACCCAGGTGTGCCCAGAAATGGAGCTTCCACATTGCAATTCCCGAGAAATCTGGGAACACACAACCTCGGACAAAAGGTGTCAAAAACGACTTGTCCGAAGCTTCCAAAAGTCTGCCAAGGTCCAAGAGCTAAAGAACAAGATGCCTAGAGAACCTCTACCTCGGACAGAGACGATGAAAGCGACAGCACATGAAGACGTCGATGTCCAGCAGACGGTTCCCAAGCGGCCAGCTTACTCAACCTCGGACGAAAGCGTTTTGACAACGACACCACAAGGCTCGTCTGAGGTAGTTGACCAACCAAGAGAGATTCTGAGCTGCCTAGGTTGTTTGCACATGCCAAGAACAACGTGGATCAAGGAGAACCACCAATCCTAGGGCAAGCTCAATCCGTGGGAACCAAGAGAGGATCGAGCTGCGAAGAATCCTCTATAAAAGGAAGACTAACCCAAGGGTTATCTTCAAGCATTCACAATAGAAATACACTTCATAGCAAACATCAAAGTGTGAAGCTTCAAACAAGATCATCAAAGCAAACCAAGATCAAGAGGAACCAGTCAAGGAAGAAGAGCTGAGTGCTAAGTTCCTGTGACTGTAAGTGATAGTTCCTAGGTGCGAAAGTCTGTTTCTTGGATTGATTATTGATTGTGTTAAGTTATCTAGGATTGTCTAACTGTGTGTAAGGCAAAGGAACTGTGTGTTCGTTCCTAGGATAAGCTGTAACCAAAAGAGATAAGAAATCAAGAAGTAGACTTTGAAATCCTTTCGAAAGAAAGGTAGTGGTTTTTATCCTGGATTGCTAGTTGGCAATCAAAGGTTTCCACTATAAGGAACTTGTCTTTTGCTTGATTGTTTATTTCCGCTGCGAAAGGAACTGAGAATCGTTATTCTGAGTTCCTTAAGTTTTTATCTAACAATCATGATCCTACAAATGGCCTATAGCTTTCTTTAGTGAGAAGTTGAGTGGAATTGAACTCAACTCCCTACATATGACAAGGAATTGTTGGCCCTTGTCCAAGTGCTACACACTTGGCAACATTACCTTTTGCCAAAAGAGTTCGGTGTACACTCGGATCATGAAGCCCTCAAGTTCCTTCAAGATCACAACAAGCTTAACAAATGCCATGCTCGGTGGGTTGAGTTTATTGAACCCTTTCCCTATCTCATCAAACACAAGAAAGGGAAAGACAACATTGTGGTTGTTGCATTGTCACGAAGGTATACTCTCCTTACTACTCTTGATGCTAAAATGCCAAGGTTTCGTTCATGAGAGATTTGTATGCTCAAATTTTTTTTTTTATAAAATAAATTGACCTTTGTAACGAATTGGGGAAATATAGGATAGAAGGGAATTTGGGAAAGGAAATCATAGAAGGAGAGGAGAAAGACGGATAGAAGAGAAGGAGATAAACGAGGGGAAAAGTATATCTTGTTCTCATATTCGATATCCCGCTTGCCTTCGGCTATTGGCTTTAGAAGCCTTACAACAACTTCAACAAAGATAGGCCCATAAGCAATCAGTGGCCCAAACCACTATCCAGGTACATGACAAATTCATCCCCACACAAAGAAAGGCTTGTCCTTAAGCCTTAACCACTGCAACTCCAAACTCTTCACCCAATGACTAGTGTTGTGCTGAAGTTGCCTCCAAGATTTGTTGCCTCCAAATATTTGCAGCACTTATTTGTATAGATTAACCAATCTTCTCCAAAAGCTTGAGCCAAATGACGTTGTACGGCTTCATGGTGTGCCTAAGTCAATTTTGTCTGACAGAGATGTCAAGTTTCTTAGCTACTTTTGGAAGACCATATGGTCTAAGCTGGGCACCAAACTAGTCTTTTCCAGTATATGACATCCACAAATTGATGGGCAAGCCGAGGTAGTTAACCGAACTCTTGGTACTTTGCTTCGATCCTTGTTACGCACTAACTTGTGCGGGTGGGAGGAGTGCCTTGATTTCATAGAGTTTGACTACAATAGGACAATCTATTCACCCATCAAGAAGTCTTTCAAAGTGGTCTATGGTCACAATCCCATCACTCCCCTTGACATGGTTCCATACAGCATCAAGGTCAAGGAAAGCAATGAAGCTAAGGTGTTGATCATGCTGAGTACATCAAATACCTTCATGAGTCTACTAGGCTTCAAATTGAGAAGCACACGGCCCAATACACCAAACAAGCCAACAAAGGGCATCGTAAAGTCATATTTGACCCCATTGATCTTGTGTGGATTCATCTAAGGAAGGAGCAATTTCCAACCTTATGTGACTCCAAGGTTAAGCCAAGAGGCGATGGTCCCTTTCAAGTCCTTGAACGGATAAACAACAACGCCTATAAAATTGATTTGCCAGGTGAGTATGGTTTACATGATGTCTTTAATGTGGCTGACTTAGGTCCTTTCTTTGCATATTATGAAGAGTCAAGCGACGAAGAAGATTCGGGGTCAAATCTTTTTCAAGGGAGCGAGGGTGATGTGATCATGCCCATGCCACATCAAAACCATGATCAAGACCACGAGGAAGGACCCCAACCAAGCTCACCACCATGGGACATGCCAAGTGATCCACCAAGAGAGGCACAAGAGCCAAGCCACATGCCCAAGGCCAAGGTAACGCAAGAAGCGTCGAGTGCCTCACAACATGGCTTGCCGAGCGTCGCATCACCACTAGGGCACGAGAATTGCCCCGATAAACCTGGTCCAATTGAGGAGCCCTTTGACCCACGTGGGCCATATGACCAAACCAAGGCTTTGAAGCCAAGAATGCCCCAAGATTCATGGCCGGTGCCGACGCCCACCGTTACCAGGAGCTAGGTGTGCACCATCTCTAGGGCATCCTCTAATCATCATGGCCATGAGCCACCTCCTAGCACCATCACTCAAGCCAAAGTTTGCATATTGTCCTTAAAACTCCAAAAACGACCCATGAGCTCAAGAGCATCGAAATATTTTGATTTTGACATGGTGGTTTTGCTCCAAAACCAATTGAGGTCGTTGCTGCCTTCGCCAACTTACACCCCGACACTCTCCATGGGCGCATTTCCAAACCCCTCTTGTGTTTCCTCTCAAGTTTAATGTAGAGTCGGCTCACTTCCTCCTCTTCAATGTGTGTAAACCATTCGCCAGAATTCCAACCAGTTCCTTGGGGCTCAATCTTAGAATAATGAAAAGTAGCCTTGCCATTACGTAGGCTATCTCAAGATTGTTTTCCTTGCATTATGTGGCTATTTAAACGAGCATCTATACCATTGTTTAGGAAGATTATTCAGAAATCAAACCTTGAGTTATCCAACTTGTTTTCCTTTCGAGATATTCCAATTAAATTCAAGCTTTCATGATTTCATCAAAGCTTCTTTTCTCTTTGTTTTGTGGTGTGAATATCCTCAACCAAAGTGACAAATTGTTCAAGCCAAAGGGGATGTGTTTATCCCTTGGAGTCTTGTCCACTAGACCTGATCAAACGCGGGCCCGGACCGGGCCGAGCCCGTTTGTCGGGCCCAAGGGGCTAACCGGGCCCGCCCGGAAGAGCGGGTCGGGCCGGCCCGCATGACATATAACTTATATTTAAATTATTTTTTGGTATATTTTTTTGGTATTTAGCGGGCCGGGCCGGCCCGTTAAATTATTATTTTTTATGTATTTTTTAGGTTATATTTATTTTTTTAATGTATTTTTAAATATATTTTTATATAATTTAAATTTTATACGGGCCGAGCTGCCCGTACGGGCCTGGCCCTGTTACTGGGCCCGGCCCGCTAGCCCGAACGGGCCGGGCCAACCGGCCCGTTCGGGCTTAAACCTCTGTCCAAGCCCGTTTTGCTTGGTGGGCGGGCGGGCCGGCCCGCGTTTGCTCAGGTCTATTGTCCACCTATCCCCTAAAAACTCATAAAAGAAAGTCCCAAAAACTGCATCAACCGAACCCTAAAAAACGACACCAAAATCTGTCGAAAAGAAGAGTCATCAAAAGGCCGACTCCAGCACAACTTTGGAGGCGAATTCACCTTTATACAAGCACTTCTTGAGGTTGGGCTTACACAACTTTGCCAATCACTTGGCGTCAGTTTGTTCCTGATCATAGAAAGATACATTATCCTTGAATTTTGGTTTATTCTTCCATAAAACTACTCCTCACTACCATACTTATATTTAATCTGAAACAAATTGTTCAATTCAACAATTAAACACTTATCTTAACCACATCATGTTTGGACCATGTTTACAACAACAACAACTTGCACACTTAATTGCATGTTCCTGGTTGAATCTAAGCATCACAATCAATACATCTTCTTCACATTTTTTTTGCAAGAAGTTTTGAACATCAACATTATGACTCCTTTTTCTGTCCATGCTCATTATCATGCTTCCATTCTGAGTCTATTCTATCATGATACGCAACAAATCCACATTTTTTCAACTATATGTTCAATACGATTTCCGACTTTACAGAATACAACTTTCTCACTGTTCACAATTTCTTTGATTCAACACTATACAACAAGAATTCACAAACCTTACACAATTTACCCCTACACAAAACTTCCACTTCATTACTAAATTGCTCAATTCTGTGAATTAATACTCCAGTTCCAAATATCAACACTTCAGGATAAGGTTACTATACATACAACCCTATATTTTCCAAGAAAGGATCCAAATTAATCCCTAAACCTATACATTTTTTTAAATCAATACTTACCTTCCCTTGTTTCGCCCTCAAAGTTCGATCATGTGTCTTATTCTCCCCTTCCTTCTTATTCCGGTTTTCAGTCTTCGCCGGATTTTCCCCTTCTTCAAACTCCCCTCTTCCATTACTTGAGATTCTCTCTTCCTTTTACTCTTTCGCATTTTCCCTTTCAATTTGTCGCGCATGTTGTCCTGGTTACTGGAGCCATCGGATTAATGTGATATCAGGGTTAGGGTCCCGACCTTGTTCTTCTTCGACTACGCTCTTCAAATGCCTCACTTTGGTCACTCAATACTTCAAATAGAAAGTCGAAGAGCCCTTCAATGTTTTTAAGAAATGCCCAATCGTCTTGGAAATTTTTTCCTTCTGGAAGGGAACTTGGAAAATTCATGCGCTAACTCCAGTTTGGACGATTATCTTCAGCTTTTTGTTAATGGTGGTTTACGTGGTTAAAAAATTCTAATCGGTTGGTTTACTCTCTTTTTTTCACCTAACCACTCAAAAAAAAAGGAAAATTCAATTTTGATTTTAACTTTAAAGTTTAAAGGTTTTCCAAAAAGTTGGCCTATTTTCGTAATTTTTTATGCATGCATTCAATTTTTGGAAACGTGGCCTATTTTTGCAAATAGATTAGGGTTTTTGGGTATTTTTGACAATTACTTCTTATAAATATTCAATTTATACTTACACAAATCTCGTGCGAGACACGAACACTAAGCTAATTAGAGTTTATCCGTAAAACGAATCCTTTTTCAATCGGATTGTTATAACCCTAAAATTTAAATTTTATAAATAAATATTTTTCCTGTTATTGAAGCTTTGAAAGTCTTTAACTTTATTGGTAATTAATTAGAAAAGAAAAATCATAAATTAGAAAGTTTGGGCTGAAATTGTAATTATTTATAAACTAGGATGGCATAAACGGAATTACCCAACAAAATGGGCCCTTTTTGCAATGGTTTCAATTACATTTCACTTAGCAGAGTTCTTATGCTCGTGTTCTTCCTTCTTAATTTGGGACTAAGTTTAATTTCAAAATTCGAATTCGTTAATCCGAGTTAATTTAATCCGTAAAATTCGGGATCTTTTTCAAGTTATCTATCAAAACCCTATATTTACTGAGCTAATTAGGCCACTAAAACGTTCAGATTCATCCACGAACAAACCTTCCTCTGCTTTAAACGCACATGGTTGAATTTCGAAGATTCGATTTGATTCGGATGCATTTTTAACACTAGATTGATCCGGGAAATCATCCAATTACGAGCAAGCTTCGCTCCTCCTCATACCATATAAATAGAGGTGTCATTCGATCGAGTTAATCATCCAGAAATTTAAAACCTCCATTAAAGACCTTTATATGAAGCTCTGTTCGATCCCTAAAATCTCCATATTCGGTTTCTATATTAAAATCCGACCACACCATCCTCTTCCGAGTACTTGGAATAGTGGAATCAACTCTTAAATCGTCGCCTTCGAACTCGCCCCTGTTGTGCGCAGAAAACCGAGAAACCATGCCACTTCGAGGACAATTTTTGACGTCGGTGGAGGAGACCAGCCTCCGCGACCCATCGTCGTAGGAACCTTGAAATGCCATATTTCCAAAGACACCAATGTCGCTCCATTCCGTCGTCTTTAGAGCCGCCGGCGAGCCACCCAAACATTGGTTTGTTCTTGCTCCGTTTATGCATAAACAGAGGGATGAACAGCCGCACAATTGCGACCACGCTGCCAACCGCCGCCTCGTGAAGTCGCGCCATCGCCAAGAGTCCAGCCTCTAGTTGCGCCGCCGTCAGGACCACACCAGAGTTGAGTCGCGTGTGAGCATCGTCCTCATTCCGCCATTTTAACTTGTTCGAAGTACTGCTAGTCGTTCAAATGTAACATTTGTTCAATGGAAGAAGACGAGTAGACCCTCACATATATGATATGTTAGATATGTATTGGGCTTTTAAGCCTAACATATTTTGTCCAAATTCGACCTGGAATTGATCCAGTGGTATAATTTATACCCATTTTTATTCGTATTTGTCCTTTGAAAAATTAAATTAATATTTTTATGACTAAATTCATGAAAATTTAATGAACTTAATTACTGAGTTCATCAAAATAAATTAATTGAGATTAATTATTTTATCGGTCCATATCGTTATTCGTCGGATCACGTGTAGATCCAAAACCTTGCTAAACTTATCGTGGAGTAGAGTTCAGGCTCCCGGAAAGCAAATCAACATGTCTCGTCTAGATTCATCGACGAATCTAATTAAGCCAAGTGACGGTTCGCTCTTGCATTTATTCCATATTTTTCTTAATTGACAATTAATTAATTGTTCTAATTAAGTTGGGATAAATATTTCTATTTTGTGTTTGAGAACTTGTGTGTTATAATGGTGTGGAAAATTATGAATATATACTAGGTTGTACATATTGTTAGTGATGACCCTTGTATATATATTATTATTATTATTGTAGGGTGCTAGTTGAACTTTGGTATGGACTTGTATGCTTAGTTAGCACGAGTATTCGTAGGAACGCTATATACCTCGTGAGGTTTAGTTGTTTCTTTATAACTTGGTATTAGGAGTATTATTGCCCTAAGACTTTGGTCACGACCTACCCTTATTCGAATATAAGTGGCGGTGTACTTAGCTAATATTGTTATTCGGAATTCGTCCCATGATATTCTCATATCGAGATGGTGTGGATTAGAAGCTTTAACGTAAATGCACGTTTTGGAATTAAATAAGATAAGTGTTTTTATGCACATAATTAATATACTTCGGGCGAGAAGTATAACGTGGAAACCGCTCGGGCTCCTATCGAAAGTAAGTCCCCTTTTCAATCTGAATTTGCATTATGCGGTGAGGTTGGTTGATGACCCAAATAGTCAAATGAGTCGTATTTAAAATCTTGTTGTGATAATTTTAAATGTTCCCAAAAAATACATTTAATTCTCATAAGACTCAGTTTCATTGGAGTCTTCTCTTAAATCATACATTTTCTATGTTTCAGTAGAAGTATAGTAGTTCTATACCATTGATCGAGTATTATTCGAGAAACAAGGATAGTAACTATATACGACTACACAGAACCTCATATAAATACCCTTGCATAGTCTTCATTAGACTAACCAACCTTTCCTTTTCCTTGCATGGTTGGCTGGTGTCATCCGTCCTATACGGCACATTAGTCGACTTGCCTCATGTTGTCTAGAAGTAACGAGACGGAGAAGAAGGCTTGCGGTTGAAGTTTAATTTTGAAGAATTTTCAAGGTTGTTGAATATAAGATCTAAATTTCCTAATCAATGTAATAGGCGAAAGTGTTTTAATCTAGTCATGTAATTTGGATTTATTTAAAGTCTTCCGTTGTAATTTCAATATCGTTTGTAAAACACACCTCCTCAATTTACGAGGAAAATATTAATAAAGATTGGATATTTATTTCAAAAGTCTTCCGCTACTCTTTTATTATTGAATATTTATTTATTTTATGCATAAATTATTCGGATTAAGCCTTGGGTGACTTTGGACATTAAAGTCTGAGGTCACTGGCGTGTGGCACTACCGATATAAGTCGGGGGTGTTACACGAATGTAACAATAATGGACACATAAGTTAGAGAGAAGGCCTCTCACCTCTCTCTCTTCTTTTCTTGCTTATCATCTTCTTGCCTCCTAAAGTAGATATTCTTGCTCTTGATTACTTTTCCTCTTTCCTTTTTTTCCTTGTGAAATTATATGTGAACTCAATCTTGACAGCCATCCCTTGAACCTTTTGTTGAACCTCTACCTCGATCAGCAGTATGATTGCAGATGTTCTCACTAGAAACATATTTGTTATCCACTTTCACAATCTTGTAATGGTATCTTCACCTAACCTTTGGCTTTATGCCTTTATCCAACTTTATGTACGATTTGGATAACTTCAGTAATTTATGTTCTATTTGCTCTTATATTACAACCTCTTTTACTTGCTTTTCCTCTGTTTTGGGTTTATCTCTTGTTAAATTGATGAACTGTACTCTTCCCTCTTCTGACTCATCTCCATCTTGCATCTTCTGACTCATCTCCATCTTGCATATATGGTAAGCTTTTTTACTTTACTACTATCCTTTGAAGATTTTCATCATAAACCCTTTGTTAGAAGTTGTAAATCTAGTTTCATACATTTTTATGTAATTTACTTTGCTCTAATAAAGGTTGGTTCTCCTTGTCCTTTTGACTACTATCACTTGAACCTTCTTCTGATTTTTTAGATGCATGATGTCCACTTAAAAAATCTTTGTTTTTGCGCCCTGCTGATTCTAAATTTTTTTGGAGATATGTTTTGCACCTCTTACCTTATGCTCACTTTGTTTCTGTTGATTCTTAATTTTTTGGAGATATGTGGTGCACCTCTTACCTTATGCTCACTCTATCTCTATCGGTTATGAATCACTTTGATTCGGTTCTATAATATATGGAGTTTGAGGTACTGGTAATGAGGTTGTACTTTTGGGATGGTATGTATGAAGAGTTTACTAAAGACAAGGCCTTATACCACATGACAACTTACCTGCAAACTCCGATTAACCAACTTGTGAGAATCATAAGTTTTATAAATTTACATGATGATGTTAATTCTTGTGTGCAAATGCTCTCTCCTATCCTACCTCTTTCAATTTTAATGTGGTTGAATTTTTTTCATATGAGATGGAGGTATTGCACAGAAACTATCTAAACCATCAACCACAATTTACAAGGACGAACCCCATCTTTGAAACTCCTCTTGACACTATTACTATACTTTTTTGTTAAACTTTGATGCATTATTTAGACTATCATCAAATTTCCAAATATTATGATTTTGAAACATTTATAGCTAGCAACAAATACTACATTTCTAACTATCAAGGACACTATTGTAACTCTTGGTTCAGATATTATGGATTCTTTATTGCCTTAGAAATTCTAGATCTATACTTTTTTTTTCTTTTTTTGGTCTGCTCTTTCCCTCTTTTCAGTAGTTTGATCATTGGTATTTCATGTATGGTTTTCATTTTCATTTTGCTACTTCATTGCCTTATGACTTTGGCCATATGACACTTATATGACATAGATCTTTGATCCTTATGACACTTGTACATTCTTACCATCCGATACATATATGAATTTGACCTTTGAGTCTCTACTGTGGCACAACTATGTCTCCCTTCTCATATTTATACCTTATACATTACATTTACATATCCACATCATTTATTATGAAAATCGGATATTGGAATACTCGTGGAGTTAAACAACCAAACTTTTGGACCGAAATTGGATTCATGCATACATCATAAGAACCTATTGGACCTCCTTTGTTTATCATAATCTAAATCTAATGTCATATCAGATTCTAAATTTTACAATTGATTTGGATTTAAGTCTATCACAAACTCCCCATCGCAAGGCTCACGTAGTGGTTTATGGCTTCTTTTTAGTCATTCCCCCCTGTTTACCTTACATATTTGTCTCATTCAATGACTCAAATGTGATCTTAATTGAATTCAAACATAACAACATCCATTTTTTAATCTTCTTTCTATACGCCCCCTTCTGTAATGATCTTAAACATGATTACTAGCTAAATATTAGAATGTTAATGTCACATTATAACCTTCATGTTATGTTGATTGGAGATTTTAGTGAGATTCTTACCCCAACGGACAAAATAGGTGGGATCCCACCTAATTACTCACGATTTCTTCGACTAAATGAATTTTATAAGTGAATTTGGCCTCCTTGACACAAAATTTACGGGTTTTCCATTTACAAGGTGAAAATCTGCTATTGGCAACACCAATATTTTTGAACATCTAGATAGAGTAATCATTCACCCTTATATTACTCATGCATATAATAATGTAGTAGTTCATCATCACCCCTTTACTACTTTAGACCACCGCCTCATAACTCTAACATTAGGCACTTTTGATGATTTTCGGAAAATTCCTTTTTGATTTGAGAATGCATAGACCTCTAACCCTGATTACTTAAATCTTGTTAATAAAGGGATCTTTTATGTTTAAACTCTACATGAAACAAAAGCTGCTAAAAAGTTTCTAAATTATGGTCTCTCAACAAATGACAAATAATTTTGAGTAATTAAAAACTACAAAAATGAAACTTCTTGAGATACAAACTAAATATCTTCAGGACTTAACAAACCCTAATATTGCCTCAAAATATAATAGACATCTCCTAAAGTAAGTTACTTGAATTTCAACATAATTATTGGAAACAACGAGCCAAAACCATCTTCAATACTATGATAAAAATGCAAGGTACTTTCAAACAACAACCAAAATACGGTCCTACAAAAAAAAACTAATGTCTTTTCAAACCCGAGATGGTTTCATTTTTTATGACCAATCTAGTATTTAATAGGCTGTTTCTAAAGAACTCAAAATACGATTCCAACCAAACACGTCTAATACTACAACTCAACAAGATCTTGCTATAATTCCACACTTGGTTACGATGAAGATAATCTAATCTTATTAACACAACCAATTGCTTCCGAAATTAAACTTATAGTTTTAGATTTGCCTTATGATAAAACACATGGCCCTGACGGTTATCCAACTGAATTTTACCAAAAATATTGGCTTATTGTTGGAAACTTGGTCGTATCAATAATCCAATCCTTCTTCCACCCAGGTCAATTACTACAAGAATGTGCACAAACCTTCATTGTTCTAATTCCTAAAGTTGATAACCCTATTACAATAAATCATTTCCGACCTATAAGTCTTTGTAATACTATGTACAAGATTATACCCAAAAATTTAGCTAACAGATTAAAATCACTCTTACCGTGACTTATTTGTCCCTTGCAGGGAGCTTTTGTCCAGGGACAACTTATACAAGACAACATTTTTATTGCACATGAAATATTCCACTCTTTTCACAACAAAAAGAAAGGTAAAAAGGGATGGATGACTGTTAAATTTGATATGGAAAAAGCATACGACAAATTAGACTGGAACTTCATTAGACTGGTCCTCCTTATATTCAATTTTGTTGCAGACTGGGTGAACCTTGTAATGACCTGTATCACCTCCACATCTTTATAAGTTAGTTAATAATGAACTAGGAAAGTTGTTTCGTCCGTTTTGCGGTTTATGACAAGGAGATCCAATAACACCTTTTATATTTATCCTAGCTATGGAATTTCTAGCAAGGACTTTATCCTCATGAATCTCAACAACCTAATAGGAAAGTAAGTATCTAATTAACAAGGAATGGATCATTGATCCCTTTTCTTAACTTTGTTGATGACACATTAATTCTTGTCAATACATGCAAAATCTAAATTAGATAAATTCCCTATGAAATTTGGTGTATCAATAAACTACCATAAATGTAATACCCCTCATTTTTAGTAAGGATATTTGAGTAATTTTCCCAACCCTCGTTCTGTAATCGTGTCGCTTTCGGAAAAATTCGGATTTTCTGTAACATGTCTGATCTCTGTAATTTTTCCCTGAGTGGTATAAATTATATTCGACGTATTTTCGGGGCTTAGAATATTTGTTTGGGTACAAATATATAAATTTCGGGGTTTAAACCCATGCCAAACCCTTTCTCGGGCAAAAAGACGCGAAAATGCCTCTGCCGCGATCGCGGAAAAATGGCTCTCAGAAGAGTTGGGCACAGGAATATTCCGCGACCGCGGAAAATGTAGACACGCCAACGTCGCTTCGTCTTCCTCCTCGTCGTTCGCGCCCGCCGTTGATCCTCTGTTTCACCGTTGATCTGGGCGGGGAGGGCTCCTCCTTTGGGCTATAAAAGGAGGTCGGATTGGGAAGGTTTTGGCACCCAAATATCTGATCTCCTCACCTCTTGCTCTCTCGTTTTTCCTTCGTCGCCAGAGTTCGAGCTCTCGCCGGAATTCTCGAAGTGTCGCCGGAGCACTCGCCAGTCGTCGTGGTAGCCTTGGAGTGGTGCTTAGGAGACGCAAGGAAGGTTGGAGTCGAAGCCCTCGCGAATCGAGCCCCCTCGCATCGTCGCCGGTGAGGTTTTCTCCCTTTAGAGTCGCCGGAGTTCATGGCCGCGACCGCGGACATGAACTGTCGACTGCGGCAGTGACAAGGTCGGCCGCGTCCGCGGCCGCTGTCCTCGACGATCGCAGACACTGCCCTCGACGCCCGCGACCGCGGAATCCATGCCGCGACCGCGGATTGCCTTAGCAATCGCGATCGTGGCCTTGGACGATCCGGTCTCAGGCGGGACTTTCGTCCTTTCGATTTTGTTCGTTCTTTCTTAGATTCGTATCATTTTAATTGTCGAATCTAACCTAGGGTTTTGTTATGGGCTGTTGTCGTAGGAATCTGTAATCCGACTCCCGTTTCCGTTCCGGACCCAGAAACCCATCGTCGCTCAATCGTTCGTCTAGACTAAGGCAAGTGGCGGTTCGCTCTTGCTTATCATTCCATGTTTCCATTAATTATCAATTGTTTAATTGTTAATTAAATTGGGATGAACTATTATTTTCGTTTGGGAACATATTTTATAAATGATACGATTAAAAAGTGATATTATAATAGGTTGTATATACTGCTAGAAACAACGCTATTATATATATATATTATTGCCATAATGGTATTGATGTGGACTATTGTGTGATTTTAACTGTTTAGTTAGAACGAGTATTCGTAGGAACGCTATGTACCTTGCGAGGTCTAGTCATTTCTTTATAACTGGTACTAGGAGGATTTTTCCCTAGTACTCTCTCTGGTCATGACTATACCCTTACTCAGGGTAGGTGTACACAGCTGGCGCCGATATTCGGGATTTATTCCCTTCGATATCTCTCGCGATGAGATGATATATCTTAAAAGCTTATAACGTAATTGTGCGTTTTGGAATTAAATAAGATAAGTGCGATTATGCACATAATTAATATACCCTCGGGCGAGGAGTACAATGTGGAAACCGCCCAGACTTCAATTAGAGTAAGTCCTCCTTCCAAATCTGAATTCGCATTACGCGGTGAGGTTGGTCGTGGATCCAAATGGTCAAGTCTTTTTAAACGCTTGTGTGAAATTATAACGTTCCCGAACACTTGTCATACTTTCCGTTAAGACTCAATCTCTTGGATTCTTCTCTCATACGTTTTCGATAAGACTCGATCTTTAGGAGTCTTCTCTTGATCTTTCTGTTTTGTATCCTTCCGTAGAAGTATTGAGGTTTACTATCGTCATCGGCTTTCATTCGAGAAGCGATGGGTCTAACCTAATACGACTACCTTAGAACCTTTCTGTCTTTCATTAGACTAACCAACCGGTTATTTTCTCTTGCATGGTTGGCTGGTGTCATCCGTCTCATACGGCACATCAGGTAGACTTCCGTTCCGTGAAGGCTAGAACCGACGATGAAGGCAGATGAAGTATTTCTGTTGTATTTGGGATTTACGGATGTAATTCCGAGACTTTGGTTTAAATAAATATTATGATATTTCGTTTTATCAGTGTATTTTATGATTTGTATGAATGGTTAAGCCTTGGGTGGCTTTGGAAGTGAAATCTGAGGTTACTGGCGGTAATACTTTCAAGGAATTATTTGGGGGTGTTACAGATTTGGTATCAAAGCCGGAATTGTTTTTTTACGGGTTGGGTTTTAAAAACGTTTTACTAAAAACGAAGATTATATAAACCGTTTACTCATTTTGAACAAATAATTTTTTTTTATATTCGAAAATTGTGAATTTCTGAATAAACCTTACTTGACAAAATGTATTGTTTTGAAATCTCTGTCGTTCTAGTCGTGCCTTCTTTCCAGTCTGATATAGTAAGTTCGCTTCTATATTTAGAAAGACTAATTCTTTTCTCGTTGCCCCGCAGATTATGGGCGCATTCATCTCTCATCTAAGGAACCCGAAGAAAGCCGAGGTGGCCCCGCCATCTCCAGTTAGGCTTGAGTTCCCGGTTCCCCCGCCGTGCTTTGAGGTCGGGGAGCCCAGTAGTCCACCCGAGGAGGTGAAGACCGTGCTCGAGGAGTCGGTGGTGTTAGTGTCCGACAAGGCCATGGTTCTTGTGACGGATCCTAAAGTGGAGCCAAGGGAGGACACTGAGGAGGAAGAAGAGCCAGCGCAGTACCTTGGAGGGTACTACGACGACGACTTCGAAATTGAGGAGGATCTTGAGGAAGACCAGGAGGAAGACCCGGAGGAAGATCCGGAGGAAGACCCGGAAGAGGATCTGGAGGAGGAGGACCCTGAGGAGGACCTCGAGGGGCAGGACTATGAGTCCGATGGCTTAGAGCACTTACTGGTGGACTGCGAGGATCCGGAGATGGAATTCATCTTCTCGAGTCCGACGTCGCCACTTGAGAGGGAGTATTCGCCATTGTCTCCTGCCACTTGGGAGGCACTTAGTGCTGAAGGTACAGCCAGGAGGAGGAGTGGGCCGCGGGATGCATCTGAGGGCTCACAATTTATTCCTACTCCGAGGAGGCCAGTGATGAGTCCTAACTCGCGACAGGTGCTTCGCCAGAGTCAAATGGCTTCCTCTGAAGCGCGTCGCCAGGTGGACGAGGCGGTTGAGCATGCTCGCATGAGGGCAAGGCCGTGGGAGTCGATGGGTACACCGAGGATGGTCCCGACCTAGCAGGCCAGGCCAAGGCCCCAAATGCTGGAGGAACGACTGGAGGAGTGGTTGAACGCCCTGTACGACATGGATGAGAGGACATACGAGACTGAGCTCGGTCTCTCCCGAATGCTTGGGGACGTCCACGAGCTCCAGGAGTATATTCGCCAGGCTAGGTTGCTACTCGACCCACAGTATGAGGTGAACAGGGCAGACTTCCAACCAGGGTTTCTGGAGGAGTTTTGCTACTCACAAGGATCTGATAGGAATGTATCGAGTGTTCCCGCGCCTAGGGAAAGGCCGAGGGCACCGAGCCCGAGAGATGATCTGTGTGCTCCAGGGCCGAGTAGGGCAAGGAGTCTGACACTAGACCCCGATGATAGACCCCGTGCGAAGAAGCAGTGCATGAGGGCTTCCTATTATAGGAGTCTTTTCGAGGCACCATGATGGGGGCCGGTGTTAAGTTTAGCGTTTTTCTTTTCTAGTATTTCAGTTGTTTCGTTTTGATAGCATTGTATTCTCCAAGCAATTTTGCCTTGTCGCTTGGAAGAATTTTCCCATGTAACCCTTTCAAACTCAGTTTCAGTTCATCAATGAAGGTTTACCAGTTGATCTATTCCGAGTCAATTTTATACGTTATGCATGTTGAGATGATATTAATGTTGTGAAATACTTGGAATTTGATCGGTAAACAGATGGTGAACACAAGGAACACCATTCGTGCTGGTGCTGGGCCAAGCAACAACCCCAGACTGAATTTGGGGAATACCGCGAATCCATTGGATGAGAACGAGTCTGTTTCTCACAACAATCCAGTGGGCAGCGACCATGTTCCGGTCAACGCTCTAGTTATTTTCGATGCTGCGGCAATTGAGGCTATTCGGGGGATTGTGATGCAAGCAGTCACCGATATTATGCGATCAATCGCGCCTCAGGCACAAGGTGTGCCAATTCCTCCTGTGGTTCCTAGATTCGAGGAGCCAGCTGTCCATGTACCCCATGAGGATGCGGTCAGGAACAAAGGTAATTATGGTCGAGCACTGAAGGCCATTAGCTCTATGAGGCCTGACAGCTATGATGGGAAGGGAAAGCCAGTCAGAGTGGCATATTGGTTCTCGCACATGGAACGACTGTTTAGAAACGTCGAGTGCACTGAAGCGGAGAAGGTGCACATTGCTTCCCTTCAACTGAAGGAGGTGGCTAGTGAATGGTGGGAAGCCACCGGTCTAGCTGATCACCTTGGGTTGAACTGGGGAATGTTTAAGTCGAAGATGATTGATCGATTCTTTTTCCGAGCTATGAGGGAAGAGAAGCATAAGGAGTTTCTCTATCCGAGGACGGATGGATTGAAAGTGACTGAGCTTGCGGCCAAGTTCAATCACCTGTTGCAGTACGTTGGGCCAGAAGTGTCCAGTGATGAGCAGAAAATCTGGCATTTCCACGAGTGGATGAATCCGGACATCAAGCCACTGATGGTGTGCCACAAATGCTCTACTCTGGAGCAATATGTGGATGTTGCCTATAAGTTGGAGGTGACTCTGGAGGAGTCGACAAAAAAGCGCAATCGCCAGAGACCGGCACAGAGCCAGCCTCAGGCAGGTGGGTTCAAGCGACCCACGCCACTGTCAAACTTTGCCAAGTCTGGCCGAGCTATAACGGAGATGACTCATGGAGGGTCTACGTAATGTTCGGGTCAGGGCAAGAATCCGATCCAGTGCTACAACTGTGGTACACCCGGACACAAGAGCAATGAGTGTCTGAAGGGGAGGAAGATGTGCTTTGGCTGCGGGAAGGAGGGGCACTTGCAGACATTTTGTCCGCAGAGGAGACAGAAAGGAGCTGAGTCATAGCAAGGGTCCGTTAGTCATAACAACCGACCCAGATTCAGACCAGTGGAGGCTCCTAGCCCTTCGGCGCAGACAACTGCGTAGAACAAGGGAAAAGCCTCAGCTGCTTCAGGAGGTCAAGGTCAGCGACTCTACTTCTATCCATCATCCACTTGCAGACATTTAACTATTTAATGCAAAGTTTTCTCCTATGAACAAGTGTTTGCAATGAAATTGATAAAATAAATAAAGAATTCTTGTGGAGTAAATCTACTTCTATCCATCATCCATTTCTTAGTTGGAGAGTATCTGTCGTCTTAAGTCTGACGGCGGATTGGGATTGCAGAAATCATAAAATATGAATAAATCTTTAGAAAAGAAACTATTATGGAAACTTTTAGTTGAACATGATAGTATGTGGGTCCGTATTATTGCTGAAAAATATTTAGGATCCTCTTACATCTTTTCATACAAGAAGAAACCTAATCAATCTTGGCAATTCTCTCAACTCCTCCATATCTGCGATATCTTCAAAACACGGAATTTTATAGGAACTTGGAAATGGGGACATGGTCAATTTTTGGACTGGTCTTTGCATTCAAGACTGTGTCCTTCTTCCATACTACGACAATGTCAACATAATCTGAAAGTATAACATTTTATTATACGCCAGATCGTAAATGGGATACCACTCGCCTTCAAAGAATTCTACCATCCTATATAGTTGGCAAAATCTTTATAATACACATTCCTAACATCAATATTGAGGATCGTATGGTTTGGAAATTATCGCTTGACAGAAGCTTTACCGTTAAGTCAGCACAAACCCTTACCCAATCTCCCAATTTAGATCTAACATATTACTCCCCATCCTTTATTTGGAAATTATGAGTTCCTCCGAAACTACAGAACTTCCTATGGAATGCCTTTACAGATAGTCTGTCTACAACGGAACATCTGAATCGTCACTATTCCAGAGTTTCTTCTCAGTGTAGCTTTTGAAACTCTAATGCCGAGGATCTAAATCATCTTTTGACATTCCCCTACACTACACAAATGATACATGATATTGAAATTAAAACATGTAACAATTTTCTTTTTCAACATACTTTCGACTTCTATACTGATCTACAATTCTTTGGAACATCTAATACTTCTCTTGAGCTTATATATTTTTTTGGTGGATGATATGAAAACATCGTAATTCTGTTATCTTTCACAAAGACAATGGCCAATGACTCTCTAATCCTTCGATCTAGCCATTCTTCAGTTTCGGGAGTGGAAAGTTGTGATACCCCGTATTTCTATAAGGATATTTTGGAATTTTGGGATTTTTCCGGAAAGCCCGTTTTGTACGTCGGATTTAATTCAGAGAGTTTAAGACATTCTGTAATGTTCTCTCTATCTATAATATTTTTCTCAGTGAAATAATATACAGATAACGTGCTTTGGATGTTAATACTCGTTCGTGTACGATTATTTTTATCCCGAGTTAAGTCGATATCGTCCAAAAGCTGAGAAGGGCAAAGCCACGGTGGCGGCGACCGCCGCAATTAAGGCAGCGACCGCCGCGAAGGGCTCGAGGCAACAATGCCCTCGTCTTCTAGCTGGGCGCGAAGACCAAAAAATGGTGACTGCCGCATTAAGGGCGGCGACCGCCGTAAGTTGCCCGCCGTAGTGGTTTTGTGAGGCGGCGACCGGGTGAATGGCGGCGCCCGCCGCGAGCTAGCTAGCGGGTAAAACCCAGAAGTCACCGTCGAGCCTCTGACGCGCCGATTTAGCTCTGCTCCGCCTCGTTGTAGACCATCATGGTGTCCCCTTGTGCTTTGAATATAAATTGAGGAGGTTTTGGGTCAGATTGGGCACAAATCTCAGCCTAAATCTCTCAAATCTCTTCTCGCCGGAAAAGCTTGCTTCACCGGAGTTTAGTGGTGATCGTCGGGGGTGTTGTTGGTGTGTTCCAGTAGCCCTTGAGAAGCCTCTTGGTTGCCTTTGAAGGTCAGAACCCAAGCAAGGCCAAAGGGGAGCGTTTCGCGTGTGTTTGGTGAGTTTTCTGCCCTCGCCGTTCTGTTCTGGGTTCACCGCGGCGACCGCCGTGTTCCCGGCGGCGACCGCCGTGATAAACGCGGCGCCCGCCGTGATGAACCCGGCCACCGCCGCCAGAAGGTCGTGGCTGCTTTTGGCCTCGGCCCTGGGTGGTCGTTGTTCGGGCATCGTTCCTTTCGTATCCTTTCGTCTTCCTTTAGATTCGTACTGTTGTTATGTCGGATCTAACTTAGGGTTTCTTTATGGGTCGACTCGAAGGTTGTTGTGCTATCGGAGCTATACCCGTGTCGAGCCCGGAATCCCGTCGTCGTTAGGCTTGTTCCAATTCAGCGGATTAAGGCAAGTGGCAGTTCGCTCTTGCTCATCGTTCCATATTTACATTAGTTATCAGTAGTTTATCTGAGTAATTAATTTGGAATGATTATTCTGTTTGTCTGGAAAAGGTTTTATAAACTGTTTTGGAAAATCATATAATAGGTTGTATATCTGTTAGAACGACGCTATTATTTATGATCGCCTTGCAGGCATTTATGTGGATTTATCCGTACTATTGTTGTGCTTGAACTGTTAGTTAGCATGAGTATTCGTAGGAATGCCTGGATTCTGAGAGGTCCATTCGTTTCTTTATAACTGTTAAGGGCGAGCAAGACCCTGCGATAGTAGAAGCTTGGACTCTGTGAGGTTCATTCTTTCGATATAGATGAGATTTGGACTCTGTGAGGTTCATTCCTTAGATATGTGTTCTGTGTGACAGGGCATATATATTTAAAAGCTTAACGTGTTGTTCATTTTGGAACTAAATAAGATAAGTGCCCGAGCGCACATAATTAATAAACCTTCGGCGAGTAGTGCAGCTAGGTAATAGTGCGGCTAGGAAAGCTCGTCTCGACTTTGATCATAGTATGTTTTCCTTCCAATCTGGATTTGCTGTAAGCGGTGAGGTTGGTCGTGAACCGAAGCATCTCAGTCTGCTTTTAAATCACTGTTGTCTGATTCTTAAAACTTTCCAGATTTGTCATATTTCCTTAAAGACTCAATCTCTTGGAGTCTCTTTTCGAGTCGATCTCTGTGAAGATTCAGTCTTCCAGAGTCTTCTCTGGTGCATACCTTTTGTCATATTCCAGTAGAAGTATGGTGGTTGACTATCGTACTCGGTTATTATTCGAGGGATGATGAGTCTAACCTAATATGACTACTTCGAACCTTCTGCTTTGTTCCCTTGCTAGTCTATTTAGTAGACTAACCCACGAAAATTGTTCTCTGCATGTGGGCTGGTGTCATCCGTTCGATTCGGCACATCAGATAGAGTGTAGTTGAGAAGACTAGAATGACTATGAAGACGGCGGTATTTTTTGGTTGTTTTAATAATTTCTTTTAATCAGGTTGAGATCCTTGGGATATGACCATTGTGGTCAAGATCCTTGTTTGTTTAGATTTAAAAGACTTCCGCTGTACTCTGTATAGTGTTGTGTTTTATTTAAAGTCTTCCGCTGTATTTGGTTTAAACTATGTGTTAGCCTATTCGGGATTGGGTTATAATCCCGTAACTCATGTTTCTTTGACAATGTTATGTTTTGGAATTGAATGCTTTGATCATTATGTATCATTTGTATTTCATTGTATTTAAATGGTAAAGCCTTGGGTGATCTCGGTAAGGAACACTGGGGTCACTGGCGGTAATACCTTTCCAAAAGGGTTAAGATTTGGGGGTGTTATAGTTGTGGTATCAGAGCCAGGTTTTAAAACGGGTTTGGGATTTTATAAATCATTTATCCATTTTTGAAAATGCTTTAAAAGGGCTCTAAATTTTTAAAGTGAAAAGAATTTGAAAACACCGTTCATAGTCATGTCTTCTGTATAGTCTGATATAGTAAGCTTGCTTCTATGTCTAGAAAGACTAATTCCTTTCCCGTTGCCCCGCTAGATATGGGTGCATTCTGTTTTCTTCAGAGGAACCCGGGAGAAGCCGAGGTGGTTTTGCCATCTCCAGTTAGGCTTGATTCCCAGTTCGCTCGTTGTGATTTGAGGTTGTAGAACCTAGTATCTCAGTTTCAGTTCATCAATATAAATTTACGAGTTTGATCTATTCTAAGTTGATTTTATTACAATAAGTATATCATAATGATACTAATGTGATAAAATCCTTGGAATTTGATCGGTAAATAGATGGTGAACACAAGGAACGTTATCCGTGCTGGTGTTGGGCCGAGCAATGACCCCAGACCAAACCCGAGGATTAATGCAGACCCATCAGGAGAGCATGAGTCTGTCTTCAACAATAATCCAGGAGGCAATGGCCAAGCTCAGGCCGACGCTCCAGTAGTGCTCGATGCAGCAACAGTCGCAGCAATTCGGGGGATTGTTATGCAAGCATTCACCGAGATAATGCGACCAATCGCACCTCAGGCACAAGGAGTGCCAGTACCTCCAGAAGTTCCGAGGTTTGAGGAACAAGAGAACCAGGTACTACAGGGAGGCGTGATCAGGAATAGAGGGGAGTATGGCCGAGCTCTGAAGGCCATTCACTCTATGAGACCTGACAGCTATGATGGAAAAGGAGAGCCAGTCAGAGTGGCTCATTGGTTCTCACATATGGAACGGTTGTTTCGTAATGTTGAGTGCACTGAAGCGGAGAAAGTGCACATAGCTTCTCTACAATTGAAGGAAGAAGCCAGTTAATGGTGGGAGAGTATCGGCTTAGCTGATAGCCCGGTGTTGACCTGGTCAATGTTTAAGACCAAGATGACGGACCGTTTCTTCTCTCGTGCTATGAAGAAGGAGAAACACAAGGAGTTCTTGTATCCTAAGACGGATGGATTGAAGGTGACCGAGCTTGTCACTAAATTCAATCATTTGCTGCAGTATGCTGAACCAGAGATATCCAGTGAGGCTCAAAAGATCTGGTACTTCCATGAATGGATGAACCCAAATATTAAACCATGGATGGTGCACCACACATGCTCTACTCTCGAGCAGTACGTGGATGCGGCTTACAAGTTGGAGGTAACTGTAACACCCCCAAATCTCATCTTGAAAGTATTACCGCCAATGACCTCGGATATAACATCCCAAAGTCATCCCAGGCTTTTCCAGTTGATATAAACCATCAAACCACAGTTATAATACACAAATATCATAACTTTTATTAAAACCAACGTCTCAAAAATACAATAATTTCCAAATACAACAAAATACAAAATCAGAATTATTACAGCGGAAGTCTTTAAGTAATCAACAAAAGGGTCTTGATCGCAATGATCACCCGCCAAGGATCTTAACCTGAATAAACATGTCAAAAACACCGTTTGCCTTCATAGTCGTTCTAACCTTCACAGGACGGCAACTTATCTGATGTGCCGAATCGAACGGATGACACCAGCCAACCATGCAAGGGAATAATCGGTTGGTTAGTCTAATGAAAGACTACGCAAGGGTACAAAGCAGATGGTTCGAAGTAGTTGTATTAGGTTAGACTCATTGCTCCTCGAATCACAACCGATAACGATAGTCAACCACCATACTTCTACTGAATACATGAAAAGACATGATCAAGAGAAGATTCTGGAGACCGAGTCTCACAGCAATCAATCCCAAAAGAAGACTCCAACGAGTTGAGTCTTATAGGAAGCATGACAAATGTTGGGAAACTTAATTAATAATATGCATACAAGAGTTCAAAAATGACTTGATGTTTCGGCTCACGACCAACCTCACCGCCCCAGGGCGAATCCAGATTGGAAAGAGAACTTTACTATGATCACAGTCAAGATGAGATTTCCTAGCTGCACTATTACCTAGCTACACTACTCGCCTGAGGTATATTAATTATGTGCGACAAAGGCACTTATCTGATTTAATTCCAAAACCAAACCACATCACGTTATAAACTTTTATCATGATCAGCTCGTCCCGAGACGAGAGATCTCTTGGGAGCAACTCCCGAGATTTGCTCCCGAGATATGTGTGACACTAGCTAAGTGCACCGCCTCTATACCCGAGTATAGAGGCTAGTCATGACTCACCAATGGTATTAGGGTCTCAATGCCCTTTTCTCCATTTAATTATCAAGAAACGACTGGACCTCCTGGGCCTCAGTAAACGTTCTTACGAATACTCGTGCTAATTAAACAGTTCAACAAAGTCAACAATCATATCAAATCAAAGCCATCAAGGCCAACATCATAGATCTATCAATCTATATATATATATCAAAATAGCGTTGCTACTAACAGTATATGCAACCTATTATAATCTTTCATATGAAATTCATATTTAAAATCCTCAACAAAACCATTATGAACATAATAGCGTTGTATCTAGCAATATACAACCTATTATAACAACACTTCTTTTCATCAAATTATTTATCAAAACTGTTCCCAACATAAACAGTAATCATTCCAAATTAATTAACAACTAAGCAATTGATAATTAATGGGAAATATCGAATGATGAGCAAGAGCGAACCGCCACTTGCCTTAGATCCGACGAAAGTTTGAACAAAGCTTAGAGACAACGGGTTCCTGGGTCCGAAACAGGGGCAGATTCGGGGAAGACGGGGGCGACGCGTCGGGGCTCGGTTCGTGGTGGCTCCAACTTCTGGACACCTAACACCACCTTGAGAGCACCACCAACACCAACCAAGCTCTGGCGACAACACCGGCGAGAGCTTCCAAACTCCGGCGAGATTCAAGCTTTCCGGCGAAGGCTTGGGAGAGAGAGGGCCGAGAGAGAGAGCTCAAAGAGAGAGAGAGAGAGAGAGAGAGAGAGAGAGAGAGAGAGAGAGCCGTGAGGGAGAGAGAGAAAAATGAGAGAGAGGGCTTACATAGCCTAGATATTTTATATAAAATATCTCAACAAATATCTTGCGTAAATATCTTACACAAATATCTTGCGTAAATATCTTACAAAAATAACTTGCGTAAATATCTTACACAAATATCTTGCGTAAATATCTAAGTCCTGAAATTACATCGAATGTAATTTATTCCACTCAGAGAATTATTACGGAGAGCAAGGATTTTATCGAAAATCCAACTCCACTGAAAGCGAAAAATTGATCGAACGAAGGATGGGAAAAAATTACCCAAATATCCTTATAAAATGAGGGATATTACATTACCTCCCCCTTAAAAGAAGTTTTGACCCCGAAACTTGATTATTCTAGGCCGAAACAACTCGGGAAAGCGTCTAAGCATATCCTCTTCAGTCTCCCAAGTAATCTCGGTCAGACATTGGTAGGGCGATCTTAGAAAATCCATCTATGAACTGTTTGTAACATCCAGCAAGTCCTAGAAAATTGCGCACCTCAATCACATCCTGAGGCCGCTTCCAAACAGCTATCGCTCCAATCTTTTGGGGATCACCAAAACCCCATCCTTATTGATCACATGGCCTAAGAAAGCCATTTTCTGATCCAAAAGTCACACTTAGACAACTTTGCATATAGCTGATCTGTCTAAGGACTGACCCTCATGAGCCTCCTTGCTCAGGGAATATATCAAAATACCACCGATAAAGACCACCACGAACTTATCCAAGTACTGGCGAAAACATCGATTCATCAGGTCCATGAAACTACTGGAGCATTGGTGACTACGAACTCGTAGTGACCATATCTCGTCCGAAAAGCAATCCTCGGAATATCTTCCTCACGAGTCCTGAGTTAGTGGTAACCAAACCTCTGATCGATTTTGGAAAAGACTTTTACTCCTTACAATTGATCCAACAGATCATCAATCCTTAACAATGAATATTTATTCTTGATCGTGACTTTATTCAACTCTCGCCAGTTGATACACAGTCGAAACGATCCATCTTTCTTCTTGACAAACAAAACTGGGGCACCCTAAGGCGATGCGCTCGACCTTAAGTAACCATTGTCAAGAAGATCCTCGAGTTGCTTCTTCAACTCTTGCATCTCAATCAGGAGCCATCCGATATGGTGCCTCGGAAATCAGCGTGGTACTAGGCTCAGAATCAATTATAAACTCCATGTCACGCTACGGGTTAACCGGGAATATCTTCTGAAAAGACATCCGAAAATTCACTAATCACAGGAATATCAAGAATTGATGGTTCATCTTTCATGGGCGAATCCAGGTGGCAAAGGTACCCGACACAACCTTGTCGAAGTAGCTTAAACGCAGCCATCACATTGATGAGCCTGCCGTTATCAGCGTCATTCCGACCCTTAAATTGCACACACTGGCCCCCAGATGACACAGTCACAGTCCTTGAACTAAATCGATGACCGCCCCATGACGCGTCAACTAATCCATACCGAGAAATTATCGTATGGAACCATGGCTAATCAAATTAAATCCGCCTCGAACTCCTTACCCTAAATGGTAATCGGAATTTCCAAAAGGCGCTTGGTTCCAACTAAATGGTCACCATCTTGGACCAGCCCACTACATGGTTCACAGACGGCCCACTAGTGGCTCCGAGCCCAGGCCCAGCCATTACCAACGTCCACAGTTGCCATGAGTCGCTGTCCATACATCTTAACCCATCCTTGGTAGCTCCACCTAATTAATGGGCAGCAATCTCCAAGAGGTTGTTGGTTAGCCTTGAACACGAGACCTCACCCCATACCAAGCAACGAAACACTAACTTGGTATCAACCAAATGTTCATATATAAGAAGAGTTACAACAAAAGGTTTACAACCTCGTTGCACACACAACTTAACTTACTACACAACTATCCAAAACGAAAGACTGGGTAACACCCAAATCAACAACATACCAATAGAAGGTAATAAGCACTTTTAAGCATAAGGAGCATCGGGTCCATCCGCCTCACGCATCTCGTAAAGGCGTTGACCTTGACTTCCAGAAGCAACTGGGGCTTTCCCCTTGTTCTGTGCAGTTGTTTGTATCGAAGGACTAGGAGCTTCCACTGGTTGGAACCTGGGTCGATTGTTCGGATTAACAGACCCTTGTTGGAACTCCGTTCCTCTCTGCCATTCCTGCCAATAGAACTTCTGCATGTGTCCATCCTTTCCACAGCCAAAGCATGTTCTTCTTTCCTTCAGACACGTCTTGTTCTTGTGTCCGGTTTCACCACAATTATAGCATTGGATCGGACTCTTGCCCTGATTCGACTGCTGCGTTGACCCTCCTTGAGTCATGTTCGTCTTTGCCTTACTAGACTTGGCAAAGTTAGACGGTGGCGCATGACGTTTAAATCCACTAGCCTGAGATTGATTTTGTATCAACCTCTGGCGATTCCGTCTCTCGGTCGACTCCTCCAGAGTCACCTCCAGCTTATAGGTTGCATCCATGTACTGCTCCATAGTAGAGCATCCGTGACGCACCATCATTGGCTTTATATATGGACTCATCCACTCATGGAAGTGCCAGATCTTTTGTTCTTCACTGGATATCTCTGATCTCGCATACTGCAACAGGCGATTGAACTTGGTTGCCAGCTCGGCCACCTTCAATCCATCAGTCTTTGGATATAGAAATTCCTTGCGCTTTTCTTCCCTTATAGCCCGAGAGAAGAATCGATCAGTCATCTTGGTTTTGAACATTGCCCAATTCAAATCAGGGCTATCAGCAAGACCGGTGTTCTCCCACCAATCACTAGCATCTTCCTTTAATTGAAGGGAAGCTATATGCACTTTCTCCGCTTCTGTGCACTTCACATTGCGGAACAACCGCTCCATGTGGGAAAACCAATGAGCCACTTTGACTGGCTCTCCTTTTACATCGTAGCTACCAGGCCTCATAGAGTTAACAACCTTTAGCGCCCGGCCATAGTCGCCTCTATTCCTGACAGCATCCTCCTGAGGTATATGGACAGCTGGCTCCTCAAATCTAGGAACCACTGGGGGAGCTGGCACAGCTTGTGCCTGAGGCGCGTTTGGTTGCATAACATCGGCGAATGCTTGCATAACAATTCCCCGAATTGTCTCTATCGCTGCAGCATTGAAAACTATTGGAGCGTTGACCGAAACTTGGTCATTTCCCACAGGATTGTTATGAGAAACAGACTCGTGTTCCTCCACAGGGTTCGCAACATCCCTCACGTTCGGTCTAGGGTCATTGCTTGGCCCAGCACCAGCACGAATAGTGTTCCTTGTGTTCACCATCTATTTACCGATCAAATTCCAAGAATTTCATACATTAATATCTTCCAATATACTTAACGTAATGAAATCAACTTAGAAGAGATCAAACTAGGTAAATTTCATTAGATGAACTTCAAACCTAGTTATTAGGTTCTACAACCTCAAATCACAACGAGGAAACTGGGAATTCAAGCCTTACTGGAGGTGGCGAAACCACCTCGGCTTCTTCTGAGTCCCTCTGAAAGAACAGAATGCACCCATATTCTACGGGTGACGAGAAGAGAGTTAGTCTTTCTAAATATGGAAGTCTGTTTCCATATCAGACTAAAGAGAATGCACGACTACGAACGGTTAAAAATTTTCATTTGAAAATTCAGAGCCTTCGAAAACATTTCTCAATTTAAAACGAGTAAATGGTTTATGAAATCCCAAACCCGTTTTAAAAACTTTCGGCTCTGATACCAAATCTGTAACACCCCCAAATCTCATCTTGAAAGTATTACTGCCAATGACCTCGGATATAACATCTCGAAGTCATCTCAGGCTTTTCCAGTTGATATAAACCATCAAACCACAGTTATAATACACAAATATCATAACTTTTATTAAAACCAATGTCTCGGAAATACAACAATTTCCAAATACAACAAAATACAAAATCAGAATTATTACAGCGGAAGTCTTTAAGTAATCAACAAAAGGGTCTTGATCGCAATGATCACCCGCCAAGGATCTTAACCTGAATAAACATGTCAAAAACACCATTTGCCTTCATAGTCGTTCTAACCTTCACAGGACGGCAACTTATCTGATGTGCCGAATCGAACGGATGACACCAGCCAACCATGCAAGGGAATAATCGGTTGGTTAGTCTAATGAAAGACTACGCAAGGGTACAAAGCAGAGTGGTTCGAAGTAGTTGTATTAGGTTAGACTCATCGCTCCTCGAATCACAACTGATAACGATAGTCAACCACCATACTTATACTGAATACATGAAAAGACATGATCAAGAGAAGATTCTGGAGACCGAGTCTCACAGCAATCAATCCCAAAAGAAGACTCCAACGAGTTGAGTCTTATAGGAAGCATGACAAATGTTGGGAAACTGAATTAATAATATTCATACAAGCGTTCAAAAACGACTTGATGTTTCGGCTCACGACCAACCTCACCGCCCCAGGGCGAATCCAGATTGGAAAGAGAACTTTACTATGATCACAGTCAAGACGAGATTTCCTAGTTGCACTATTACCTAGCTGCACTACTCGTCTGAGGTATATTAATTATGTGCGATAAACGCACTTATCTGATTTAATTCCAAAACCAAACCACATCACGTTATAAACTTTTATCATGATCAGCTCGTCCCGAGACGAGAGATCTCTTGGGAGCAACTCCCGAGATTTGCTCCCGAGATATGTGTGACACTAGCTAAGTGCACCACCTCTATACCTGAGTATAGAGGCTAGTCATGACTCACCAATGGTATTAGGGTCTCAATGCCCTTTTCTCCATTTAATTATCAAGAAACGACTGGACCTCCTGGGCCTCAGTAAATGTTCTTACGAATACTCATGCTAACTAAATAGTTCAACACAGTCAACAATCATATCAAATCAAGCCATCAAGGCCAACATCATAGATCTATCAATCTATATATATATCAAAATAGTGTTGCTACTAACAGTATATGCAACCTATTATAATCTTTCATATGAAATTCACATTTAAAATCCTCAACAAAACCATTATGAACATAATAGCGCTGTATCTAGCAATATACAACCTATTATAACAACACTTCTTTCCATCAAATTATTTATCAAAACTGTTCCCAACATTAACAGTAAACAAAACAGTAATCATTCCAAATTAATTAACAACTAAGCAATTGATAATTAATGGGAAATATGGAATGATGAGCAAGAGGGAACCGCCACTTGCCTTAGATCCGACGAAAGCTTGAACAAAGCTTAGAGACAACGGGTTCCTGGGTCCGAAACAGGGGCAGATTCGAGGAAGACGGGGGCGACGCGTCGGGGCTGGGTTCATGGTGGCTCCAACTTCTGGACACCTAACACCACCTTGAGAGCACCACCAACACCAACCAAGCTTTGGCGACAACACCGGCGAGAGCTTTGAAACTCCGGCGAGATTCAAGCTTTCCGGCGAAGGCTTAGGAGAGAGAGGGCCGAGAGAGAGAGAGAGCTCAAAGAGAGAGAGAGAGAGCCGTGAGAGAGAGAGAGAAAAATGAGAGAGAGGGCTTATATAGCCTAGATATTTTATATAAAATATCTCAACAAATATCTTGGGTAAATATCTTACACAAATATCTTGCGTAAATATCTTACACAAATATCTTGCGTAAATATCTTACACAAATATCTTGCGTAAATATCTAAGCCCTGAAATTACATCGAATGTAATTTATTCCACTCAGAGAATTATTACGGAGAGTAAGGATTTGACCGAAAATCCAACTCCACTGAAAGCGAAAAATTGATCGAACGAAGGATGGGAAAAAATTACCCAATTATCCTTATAAAATGAGGGATATTACAGTAACTCTGGAGGAGTCAACCAGGAAGTGTGATAGCCAGAGGCAAGTGCAGAACCAGCCTCATGCAAGTGGGTTTAAACGTCCCGTACCACCTTCTGATTTTGCCAAGTCCAGCAAGGCAAAGACAGAAATGACTCGAGATGTGTCAACTCAGCAATCGGGTCAGAGCAAGAGTCTGATCCAATGCCATAATTGTGGTGCATCTGGGCACAAGAGTTTTGCATGTCGGAATGAGAAGAAGACGTATTTTGGTTACGGAAAGGAAGGGCATATGCAGAGGTTCTGTCGGCAGGGAATGCAGAAAGGAGCAGAGTCTCATCAGGGGTCTATTAATCCAAACAACAGACCTAGGTTTAAACCAACAGAGACTTCCAATCCTTCGATGCAGACAACTGCGCAGGATAAGGGGAAAGCCCCAGTGGCTTCTGGAAGTCAGAGTCAATGCCTTTACGTGATGCGTGAGGCGGATGGACCCTATGCTCCTAATGCTTAGAGTACCTTGTATCTGCGTTCTACTTTTGTTAATGTGTTGTTGATGTGGGTGCTACCCAGACTTTCATTTTGGATGGTTTTAAGTTAAGTTCTGTATGCGGCGAAGTTTGTGAACCTTTGGTTATAAATATTATTAATATGAAATATTTGGTTAGAACAAATCGTCTGTCGGGATTGTCGATTACCATCAAGGGTAAGAAATTCAAAGCGATTTGACCTAAATAACCATGGTCCCATACGATAATTATTCTCGTTATGGATTGACGGAAGCGTCATAAGGCAGTGATCGACTTCAGTTTTTTATATTCCTGTGGTTAGAGGATTTCCGGGTGTCTTTCCAGAAGATATTCCTGGATACCCCGAATCATGTCGTGGAGTTTGCCGTTGATCTCGAGCCGAGTACCATGCCGATCTCTGAGGCACCGTACCAGATGGCTCCTGTTGAGATGCAAGAGTTGAAGAAGCAACTCAAGGATCTTCTGGACAAAAGTTATATAAAGCTGAGTGCATCACCTTAAGTAGGAGTGCCCTAAAAAAGAAAGATGGACCGTTTCGACTTTGTTTTGACTTTCGAGAGTTGAATAAAGTCACGATCAAGAGCAAGTATTTGTTGCCAAGGAGTGATGATCTGTTGGATCAACTACAGGGAGCAAAAGTTTTCTCCAAGATCGACCGAAGATCTGGTTTTTATCAGCTCAGGATTCATGAGGATGATATTCCGAGGATTGCGTTCGGATGAGAGATGGTCACTACGAGTTTGTAGTCATGCCATCTGGGTTTCGAATGCTCCAGCAGTTTTTATGAACCTAGTGCATCGATGTTTTAGACCAGTACTTGAATAAGTTCATAGTGGTCTTCATCAATGGCATTTTGATATTTTCCCGAGCAAGGAAGCTCACAGGGAACATCTGCATATTGCTTTATCGGTCCTTAGACCAAGTCGGCTGTACGTAAAGTGGGCTAAGTGCGATTGTTGGATCTAGAAGTGGCTTTCTTAGGCCATGTGATCAATAAGAATGAGGTTATGGTTATTCCCCAAAAGAGTGAATCAGTAGTTGTTTGGAAGCGGCCTCAGGGTGTGAGCGAGGTGCGCAGTTTCCCAGAGCTTGCTGAGCATTATAGACGGTTCATGGAAGGATTTTTCTAAGATCACTCTACCTATGACCAGTCTGTTCCGCAAGGTCAACAAGAAGTTGTTTGGGATGACAAGTGCAAGACCAGTTTTCAAGAAGTTGAAACAGTGTCTGACTTATGCAACAGTTTTGGCGTTGTCGGAATGAATGATGGTTATATGGTCTATAGTAATGCTTCGAGAAATGGGTTGGGATGTGTCTTTGATGCAGAGGGGCAAGGTTATTGCATACGCATCTAGACAATTGAAAACCTATGAAGCAAACTAACCAACACATGACCTAGAACTAGCAGCAATAGTGTTTGCATTGGAAACTGAGGTTAATTGGGTGACCCAGAGGTCAGCAGAAGTTTTCCACTAGGAGATTGTCCGTTTACATGGCATTCCTAAGACCATTGTATCGGATCGAGATGGCCGATTCATGTCAAGGTTCTGGCAAGAGCTTTATAAGGCCATGGGAACCGAGCTCAGGTTCAGTATAGCGTTTCATCCTCACACAGATGGTCAGTCTAAAAGGACCATCCAGACCCTTGAGGATATGCTAAGAGCATGCGTGCTCGAACATCCGACTAGCTGGGAAGACAGTCTAAGTCTGATCGAGTTCACGTACGATAATAGATGGCATGCTACGATCAAGATGACTCAGTTTGAAGCTTTATATGGTCACAGATGCAGATCTCTGATTTGTTGGGTTGAGTACGCCGACAAGATTCTACTTGGACCAGAGTTGGTCGAAAGGACAACTTCGAACATTGCTTTGATTAGACATAGGATGTTGACCGCCCAGAGTCGACAGAAGACGTACGCAGATAAGAAGCGTAGAAGTGTCAAGTTCAAGGTTGGTGGCAAGGTACTTGTCAGAGTATCGCCATCCAAGGGAGTTTTTTTCCAGAATTGGTAAGCATGGGAAGCTTAACCCTCGCTACATGGGACCATTCTAAATTCTGTTTAGAGTAGGATCTCTAGTGTACCATTTGGCATTACCGCCATCGGCACACCCAGTGCATAATGTGTTCCATATATCCTTGATAAGGAAATACGTGCCAGACGAGTCTCGTGTGCTGAGCTATAAGGTCATCGAGATTCAGGCAAATGGTACTTCAGAGGAGATGACAGTGCGCATTCTCAAACGCTGTGTGAAGCAACTGCGCAACAAGATCGTACTATCGGTACAAATTTTGTGGTCTAAGTCTGGGACAGAGGAAGTTACTTGGGAAACCAAAGCAAAGATGCTCAGACGTTTTCCCGAGTTATTTCTGTAAGGATACCCCGTATTTCTGTAATGAAACTTCTTTTAAGGGGGAGGTGATGTGATACCCCGTATTTCTGTAAGGATATTTTGGGATTTTGGGATTTTTCCGGAAAGCCCGTTTTGTACGTCGGATTTAATTCAGAGAGTTTAAGACATTCTGTAATGTTCTCTCTATCTATAATATTTTTCTCAGTGAAATAATATACATACGATGTGCTTTGGATGTTAATACTCGTTCGTGTACGATTATTTTTATCCCGAGTTAAGTCGATATCGTCCAAAAGCTGAGAAGGGCAAAGCCACGGTGGCGGCGACCGCCGCAATTAAGGCGGCGACCGCCGCGAAGGGCTCGAGGCAACAGTTCCCTCGTCTTCTAGCTGGGCGCGAAGACCAGAAAACGGCGACCGTCGCATTAAGGGCGGTGACCGCCGTAAGTTGCCCGCCGTAGTGGTTTTGTGAGGCGGCGACCGGGTGAATGGCAGCGCCCGCCGTGAGCTAGCTAGCGGGTAAAACCCAAAAGTCACCGGCGAGCCTCTGACGCGCCGATTTAGCCCTGCTCCGCCTCATTGTAGACCATCATGATGTCCCCTTGTGCTTTGGCTATAAATTGAGGAGGTTTTGGGTCAGATTGGGCACAAATCTCAGCCTAAATCTCTCAAATCTCTTCTCGCCGGAAAAGCTTGCTTCGCCGGAGTTTAGTGGTGATCGTCGGGGGTGTTGTTGGTGTGTTCCAGTAGCCCTTGAGAAGCCTCTTGGTTGCCTTTGAAGGTCAGAACCCAAGCAAGGCCAAAGGGGAGCGTTTCGCGTGTGTTTGGTGAGTTTTCTGCCCTCGCCGTTCTGTTCTGGGTTGACCGCGGAGACCGCCGTGTTCTCGGCGGCGACCGCTGTGATAAACGCGACGCCCGCCGTGATGAACCCGGCGACCGCCTCCAAAAGGTCGTGGCTGCTTTTGGCCTCGGCCATGGGTGGTCGTTGTTCGGGCGTCGTTCCTTTCGTATCCTTTCGTCTTCCTTTAGATTCGTACTGTTGTTATGTCGGATCTAACTTAGGGTTTCTTTATGGGTCGACTAGAAGGTTGTTGTGCTGTCGGAGCTATACCCATGTCGAGCCCGGAATCCCGTCGTCGTTAGGCTTGTTCCAATTCAGCGGATTAAGGCAAGTGGCGGTTCGCTCTTGCTCATCGTTCCATATTTACATTAGTTATCAGTAGTTTATTGATAACAGGTTTTTGTCGTTCTAAAAACTGCTATGCAAAATATCCAAACAAACCCTAAACCGTAGTCCTAGGTAAGTAAAGGTCGAATCCACAGGGAGGCGAATTCTATCTTAGTATGCAATTCGTATGTCAATCAAAAGTAACCAAAGGGGGGTTTTGTGAGTTTTAATTAATCTCAGCATGCAAAAGTAAACAAGGTAATAGTTGATGAAATCAGTAATGGGAAAAACACTTAGTCAAACAACATCCACTATTCGTATGACAAGTTGATCATAGATACTCATTCAAATCTCATGCAATGGTAATTCCAATTCCTTTTCAGATATAACTAATAGCACAACCAGATACTATTAGCACTAACTAATTAAACAACCCTGAAACTATCAAGATTCAGTTTAACAGCAGCCTTACGGATAGGAATATAGTTGGATACAATTCTAGCATAAAACAACCAGCTTTTATCCTAGAATGTAAATCAATTCTCTTCTTCATAAGACTAGCATAACCAGATACTAGTACGATGCAGTTGCTACTCTGAAATAGATATGCTCAACCAGTAACAATCTAGATCTAGCAATCAATCAATAACAACAAACCCTAGATGCGTCCAAATAGAGATTATCAATATCAATCATAAGCAACTTAAGCAAGAGAAGAGATAAAAACCATGCAATAGATTAAGAACAAGAATCTCACAACTTTATCGAAACGAAAGCTTCAGCGTCTGACTAAGCCAGGGAGGCTTAGTTCTTCATAACGTAGAAAAGGGAATTAGGGTTCAAGAGAAAAACGAAGATTGATTTTCAAACAAGCCTTTTCTCTACCCTTAAATACTAAAGGAAATAAAATCTAAATTAACCTAAAAAGAAATAATAAATCATAATAAAAAAATAATAATAATAATAACAAACGAGAATGGGAATTAATCCCGTAATTCGCAATTCCCGCGAGCAGCTCATCCAGCACTCGGCCTCCAATCCACGCAGCTCAGCAGGCGGCCCACCTCGTTCAGCATCAGCAACGCGTGGCCCATCCAATTCAAGCAGCAATGGCCCACTCCAGCAAATCATCTTCGCTGACGTCGTCGTGACATCACCTCCTGCTGCTTCAAATCTCCAGCTCCAATTCTTCGGCATTTCACGTGGGCTCCAGCTTCACTTCACGCCACACGGGAGGAGTTCTTCACTTGGGCTTTTCTCAATTGGGCCTTTTCCTCTTCACGTGGGCCTTTATTTCATCCAATTCGGCCCATCAATCACGTGGCATTTAATTAATTACCAAACTTCGCCCCCACACGCCATGCACATGAATGTGTCTAAATCTACCCGAATGGCACCAATAAAACCTCTAATGACTCTTACTTAAGCCCTACAAAGTAGTGCTTATCATTTATCTGAGTAATTAATTTGGAATGATTATTCTGTTTGTCTGGAAAAGGTTTTGTAAACTGTTTTGGAAAATCATATAATAGGTTGTATATCTGTTAGAACGATGCTATTATTTATGATCGCCTTGCGGGCATTTATGTGGATTTATCTGTACTATTGTTATGCTTGAACTGTTAGTTAGCATGAGTATTCGTAGGAACGCCTGGATTCTGAGAGGTCCATTCGTTTCTTTATAACTGTTAAGGGCGAGCAAGACCCTGCGATAGTAGAAGCTTGGACTCTGTGAGGTTCATTCTTTCGATATAGATGAGATTTGGACTCTGTGAGGTTCATTCCTTAGATATGTGTTCTGCGTGACAGGGCATATATATTTAAAAGCTTAACGTGTTGTTCGTTTTGGAATTAAATAAGATAAGTGTATGAGCGCACATAATTAATAAACCTTCGGCGAGTAGTGCAGCTAGGTAATAGTGCGGCTAGGAAAGCTCGTCTCGACTTTGATCATAGTATGTTTTCCTTCCAATCTGGATTCGCTGTAAGCGGTGAGGTTGGTCGTGAACCGAAGCATCTCAGTCTGCTTTTAAATCACTGTTGTTTGATTCTTAAAACTTTCCAGATTTGTCATATTTCCTTAAAGACTCAATCTCTTGGAGTCTCTTTTCGAGTCGATCTCTGTGAAGATTCAGTCTTCCAGAGTCTTCTCTGGTGCATACCTTTTGTCATATTCCAGTAGAAGTATGGTGGTTGACTATCGTACTCGGTTATTATTCGAGGGATGATGAGTCTAACCTAATATGACTACTTCGAACCTTCTGCTTTGTTCCCTTGCTAGTCTATTTAGTAGACTAACCCACGAAAATTGTTCTCTGCATGTGGGCTGGTGTCATCCGTTCGATTCGGCACATCAGATAGAGTATAGTTGAGAAGACTAGAATGACTATGAAGACGACGGTATTTTTTGGTTGTTTTAATAATTTCTTTTAATCAGGTTGAGATCCTTGGGATATGACCATTGTGGTCAAGATCCTTGTTTGTTTAGATTTAAAAGACTTCCGTTGTACTCTGTATAGTGCTGTGTTTTATTTAAAGTCTTCCGCTGTATTTGGTTTAAACTATGTGTTAGCCTATTCGGGATTGGGTTGTAATCCCGTAACTCATGTTTCTTTGACAATGTTATGTTTTGGAATTGAATGTTTTGATCATTATGTATCATTTGTATTTCATTGTATTTAAATGGTAAAGCCTTGGGTGATCTCGGTAAGGAACACTGGGGTCACTGGCGGTAATACCTTTCCAAAAGGGTTAAGATTTGAGGGTGTTACAGTTGTGGTATCAGAGCCAGGTTTTAAAACGGGTTTGGGATTTTATAAATCATTTATCCATTTTTGAAAATGCTTTAAAAGGGCTCTGAATTTTTAAAGTGAAAAGAATTTGAAAACACCGTTCATAGTCATGTCTTATGTATAGTCTGATATAGTAAGCTTGCTTCTATGTCTAGAAAGAATAATTCCTTTCCCGTTGCCCCGCTAGATATGGGTGCATTCTGTTCTCTTTAGAGGAACCCGGGAGAAGCCGAGGTGGTTTCGCCATCTCCAGTTAGGCTTGATTCCCAGTTCGCTCGTTGTGATTTGAGGTTGTAGAACCTAGTATCTCAGTTTCAGTTCATCAATATAAATTTACGAGTTTGATCTATTCTAAGTTGATTTTATTACAATAAGTATATCATAATGATACTAATGTGATAAAATCCTTGGAATTTGATCAGTAAACAGATGGTGAAAATAAGGAACGTTATCCGTGCTGGTGCTGGGCCGAGCAATGACCCCAGACCAAACCCGAGGATTGATACATACCCATCAGGAGAGTGTGAGTCTGTCTTCAACAATAATCCAAGAGGCAATGGCCAAGCTCAGGCCGACGCTCCAGTAGTGCTCGATGCAGCAACAGTCGCAGCAATTCGGGGAATTGTTATACAAGCATTCACCGAGATAATGCGACCAATCGCACCTCAGGCATAAGGAGTGCCAGTACCTCCAGAAGTTCCGAGGTTTGAGGAACAAGAGAACCAGGTACTATAGGGAGGCGTGATCAGGAATAGAGGGGAGTATGGCCGAGCTCTGAAGGCCATTAACTCTATGAGACCTGACAGCTATGATGGAAAATGAGAGTCAGTCAGAGTGGCTCATTGGTTCTCACATATGGAACGGTTGTTTCGTAATGTTGAGTGCACTGAAGCGGAGAAAGTGCACATAGCTTCTCTACAGTTGAAGGAAGAAGCAAGTGAATGGTGGGAGAGTATCGGCTTAGCTGATAGCCCGGTATTGACCTGGTCAATGTTTAAGACCAAGATGACGGACCGTTTCTTCTCTCGTGCTATGAAGGAGGAGAAACACAAGGAGTTCTTGTATCCTAAGACGGATGGATTGAAGGTGACCGAGCTTGCCACTAAATTCAATCATTTGCTGCAGTATGCTGAACCAGAGATATCCAGTGAGGCTCAGAAGATCTAGTACTTCCATGAATGGATCAACCCAAATATTAAACCATGGATGGTGCACCACACATGCTCTACTCTCGAGCAGTACGTGGATACGGCCTACAAGTTGGAGGTAACTGTAACACCCACAAATCTCATCTTGAAATTATTACTGCCAATGACCTCGGATATAACATCCCAAAGTCATCCCATGCTTTTCCAGTTGATATAAACCATCAAACCACAGTTATAATACACAAATATCATAACTTTTATTAAAACCAACGTCTCGGAAATACAACAATTTCCAAATACAACAAAATACAAAATCAGAATTATTACAGCGGAAGTCTTTAAGTAATCAACAAAAGGGTCTTGATCGCAATGATCACCCGCCAAGGATCTTAACCTGAATAAACATGTCAAAAACACAGTTTGCCTTCATAGTTGTTCTAACCTTCATAGGATGGCAACTTATCTGATGTGCCGAATCGAACGGATGACACCAGCCAACCATGCAAGGGAATAATCGGTTGGTTAGTCTAATGAAAGACTACGCAATGGTACAAAGCAGAGTGGTTCGAAGTAGTTGTATTAGGTTAGACTCATTGCTCCTCGAATCACAACCGATAACGATAGTCAACCACCATACTTCTACTGAATACATGAAAAGACATGATCAAGAGAAGATTCTGGAGACCGAGTCTCACAGCAATCAATCCCAAAAGAAGACTCCAACGAGTTGAGTCTTATAGGAAGCATGACAAATGTTGGGAAACTTAATTAATAATATTCATACAAGCGTTCAAAAACGACTTGATGTTTCGGCTCACGACCAACCTCACCGCCCCAGGGCGAATCTAGATTGGAAAGAGAACTTTACTATGATCACAGTCAAGACGAGATTTCCTAGCTGCACTATTACCTAGCTGCACTACTCGCCTGAGGTATATTATTTATGTGCGACAAAGGAACTTATCTGATTTAATTCCAAAACCAAACCACATCACGTTATAAACTTTTATCATGATCAGCTCGTCCCGAGACGAGAGATCTCTTGGGAGCAACTCCCGAGATTTGCTCCTGAGATATGTATGACACTAGCTAAGTGCACCACCTCTATACCCGAGTATAGAGGCTAGTCATGACTCACCAATGGTATTAGGGTCTCAATGCCCTTTTCTCCATTTAATTATCAAGAAACGACTGGACCTCCTGGGCCTCAGTAAACGTTCTTACGAATACTTGTGCTAACTAAACAGTTCAACACAGTCAACAATCATATCAAATCAAAGCCATCAAGGCCAACATCATAGATATATCAATCTATATATATATCAAAATAGCGTTGCTACTAACAGTATATGCAACCTATTATAATCTTTCATATGAAATTCACATTTAAAATCCTCAACAAAACCATTATGAACATAATAGCGCTATATCTAGCAATATACAAGCTATTATAACAACACTTCTTTTCATCAAATTATTTATCAAAACTGTTCCCAACATAAACAGTAAACAAAACAGTAATCATTCCAAATTAATTAACAACTAAGCAATTGATAATTAATGGGAAATATGGAATGATGAGCAAGAGCGAACCGCCACTTGCCTTAGATCCGACGAAAGCTTGAACAAAGCTTAGAGACAACGGGTTCTTGGGTCTGAAACAGGGGCAGATTCGGGGAAGACGGGGGCGACGCATCGGGGCTCGGTTCGTGGTGGCTCCAACTTTTGGACACCTAACACCACCTTGAGAGCACCACCAACACCAACCAAGCTCTGGCGACAACACCGGCGAGAGCTTTGAAACTCCGGCAAGATTCAAGCTTTCCGGCGAAGGCTTGGGAGAGAGAGGGCCGAGAGAGAGAGCTCAAAGAGAGAGAGAGAGCCGTGAGGGAGAGAGAGAAAAATGAGAGAGAGGGCTTATATAGCCTAGATATTTTATATAAAATATCTCAACAAATATCTTGCGTAAATATCTTACACAAATATCTTGCGTAAATATCTTACACAAATATCTTGCGTAAATATCTTACACAAATATCTTGCGTAAATATCTTATACAAATATCTTGCATAAATATCTAAGCCCTGAAATTACATCGAATGTAATTTATTCCACTCAGAGAATTATTACGGAGAGCAAGGATTTTACCGAAAATCCAAGTCCACTGAAAGCGAAAAATTGATTGAACGAAGGATGGGAAAAAATTACCCAAATATCCTTATAAAATGAGGGATATTACATTACCTCCCCTTAAAAGAAGTTTCGACCCCGAAACTTGATTATTCTAGGCCGAAACAACTCGGGAAAGCGTCTAAACATATCCTCTTCAGTCTCCCAAGTAATCTCGGTCAGACATTGGTAGGGCGATCTTAGAAAATCCCTCTACGAACTGTCTGTAACATCCAGCAAGTCCTAGAAAACTGTGCACCTCAATCACATCCTGAGGCCGCTTCCAAACAGCTACCGCTCCAATCTTTTGGGGATCACCAAAACCCCATCCTTATTGATCACATGGCCTAAGAAAGCCATTTCCTGATCCAAAAGTCACACTTAGGCAACTTTGCATATAGCTGATCTGTCTAAGGACTGACCCTCATGAGCCTCCTTGCTCAGGGAATATATCAAAATACCACCGATGAAGACCACCACGAACTTATCCAAGTACTGGCGAAAACATCGATTCATCAGGTCCATGAAACTACTAGAGCATTGGTGACTACGAACTCATAGTGACTATCTCGTCCGGAAAGCAATCCTCGGAATATCTTCCTCACGAGTCCTGAGTTAGTGGTAACCAAACCTCGGATCGATTTTGGAAAAGACTTTTGCTCCTTACAATTGATCCAACAGATCATCAATCCTTAACAACGAATATTTATTCTTGATTGTGACTTTATTCAACTCTCGCCAGTTGATACACAGTCGAAACGATCCATCTTTCTTCTTAACAAACAAAACCGGGGCACCCTAAGGCGATGCGCTCGGCCTTAAGTAACCATTGTCAAGAAGATCCTCGAGTTGCTTCTTCAACTCTTGCATCTCAATCAGGAGCCATCCGATATGGTGCCTCGGAAATCAGCGCGGTACCAGGCTCAGAATCAATTACAAACTCCACGTCACGCTACGGGTTAACCGGGAATATCTTCTGAAAAGACATCCGAAAATTCACTAATCACAGGAATATCAAGAATTGATGGTTCATCTTTCATGGGCGGATCCAGGTGGCAAAGGTACCCGACACAACCTTGTCGAAGTAGCTTAAACGCAGCCATCACATTGATGAGCCTGCCGTTATCAGCGTCATTCCGACCCTTAAATTGCACACACTGGCCCCCAGATGACACCGTCACAGTCCTTGAACTAAATCGATGACCGCCCCATGATGCGTCAACTAATCCATACCGAGAAATTATCGTATGGAACCATGGCTAATCAAATTAAATCCGCCTAGAACTCCTTACCGTAAATGGTAATCAGAATTTCCAAAAGGCGCTTGGTTCCAACTAAATGGTCACCATCTTGGACCAGCCCACTACATGGTTCACAGACGGCCCACTAGTGGCTCCGAGCCCAGGCCCAGCCATTACCAGTGCCCACTGTTGCCATGAGTCGTAGTCCATACATCTCAACCCATCCTTGGTAGCTCCACCTAATTAATGGGCAGCCATCTCCAAGAGGTTGTTGGTGAGCCTTGAACACGAGACCTCACCCCATACCAAGCAACGAAACACTAACTTGGTATCAACCAAATGTTCATATATAAGAAGAGTTACAACAAAAGGTTCACAACCTCGTTGCACACACAACTTAACTTACTACACAACTATCCAAAACGAAAGACTGGGTAACACCCAAATCAACAACATACCAATAGAAGGTAATAAGCACTTTTAAGCATAAGGAGCATCGGGTCCATCCGCCTCACGCATCTCATAAAGGCGTTGACCTTGACTTCCAGAAGCAACTGGGGCTTTCCCCTTGTTCTGTGCAGTTGTTTGTATCGAAGGACTAGGAGCTTCCACTGGTTGGAACCTGGGTCGATTGTTCGGATTAACAGATCCTTGTTGGAACTCTGTTCCTCTCTGCCTTTCCTGCCAATAGAACTTCTGCATGTGTCCATCCTTTCCACAGCCAAAGCATGTTCTTCTTTCCTTCAGACACGTCTTGTTCTTGTGTCCGGTTTCACCACAATTATAGCATTGGATCGGACTCTTGCCCTGATCCGACTGCTGCGTTGACCCTCCTTGAGTCATATTCGTCTTTGCCTTACTAGACTTGGTAAAGTTAGACGGTGGCGCATGACGTTTAAATCCACTAGCCTGATTGATTTTGTATCGACCTCTAGCGATTCCGTCTCTCGGTCGACTCCTCCAGAGTCACCTCCAGCTTATAGGCTGCATCCACGTACTGCTCCATAGTAGAGCATCTGTGACGCACCATCATTGGCTTTATATCTGGACTCATCCACTCATGGAAGTGCCAGATCTTTTGTTCTTCACTGGATAACTCTGATCTCGCATACTGCAATAGGCGATTGAACTTGGTTGTCAGCTCGGCCACCTTCAATCCATCAGTCTTTGGATATAGAAATTCCTCGCGCTTTTCTTCCCTTATAGCCCGAGAGAAGAATCGATCAGTCATCTTGGTTTTGAACATTGCCCAATTCAAATCAGGGCTATCAGCAAGACCGATGTTCTCCCACCAATCACTAGCATCTTCCTTTAATTGAAGGGAAGCTATATGCACTTTCTCCGCTTCTGTGCACTTCACATTGCGGAACAACCGCTCCATGTGGGAAAACCAATGAGCCACTTTGACTGGCTCTCCTTTTCCATCGTAGCTATCAGGCCTCATAGAGTTAACGACCTTCAGCGCCCGGCCATAGTCGCCTCTATTCCTGACAGCATCCTCCTGAGGTATATGGACAGCTGGCTCCTCAAATATATGAACCACTGGGGGAACTGACACAACTTGTGCCTGAGGCGCGTTTGGTTGCATAACATCGGCGAATGCTTGCATAACAATTCCCCGAATTGTCTCTATCGCTGTAGCATTGAAAACTATTGGAGCGTTGACCGGAACTTGGTCATTTCCCACAGGATTGTTATGAGAAACAGACTCGTGTTCCTCCACAGGGTTCGCAACATCCCTCACGTTCGGTCTAGGGTCATTGCTTGGCCCAGCACCAGCACGAATAGTATTCCTTGTGTTCACCATCTATTTACCGATCAAATTCCAAGAATTTCATACATTAATATCTTCCAATATACTTAACGTAATGAAATCAACTTAGAAGAGATCAAACTAGGTAAATTTCATTAGATGAACTTCAAACCGAGTTACTAGGTTCTACAACCTCAAATCACAACGAGGAAACTGGGAATTCAAGCCTTACTGGAGGTGGCGAAACCACCTCGGCTTCTTCTGAGTCCCTCTGAAAGAACAGAATGCACCCATATTCTATGGGTGACGAGAAGAGAGTTAGTCTTTCTAAATATGGAAGTTCGTTTCCATATCAGACTAAAGAGAAGGCACGACTACGAACGGTTAAAAATTTTCATTTGAAAATTCAAAGCCTTCGAAAACATTTCTCAATTTAAAACGAGTAAATGGTTTATGAAATCCCAAACCCGTTTCAAAAACTTTCGGCTTTGATACCAAATCTGTAACACCCCCAAATCTCATCTTGAAAGTATTAATGACAATGACCTCGGATATAACATCTCGAAGTCATCCCAGGCTTTTCCAGTTGATATAAGCCATCAAACCACAGTTATAATACACAAATATCATAACTTTTATTAAAACCAATGTCTCGGAAATACAACAATTTCCGAATACAACAAAATACAAAATCAGAATTATTACAGTGGAAGTCTTTAAGTAATCAACAAAAGGGTCTTGATCGCAATGATCACCCGCCAAGGATCTTAACCTAAATAAACATGTCAAAAACACTGTTTGCCTTCATAGTCGTTCTAACCTTCACAGGACGGCAACTTATATGATGTGCCGAATCGAACGGATGACACCAACCAACCATGCAAGGGAATAATCGGTTGGTTAGTCTAATGAAAGACTACGCAAGGGTACAAAGCAGAGTGGTTCGAAGTAGTTATATTAGGTTAGACTCATCACTCCTCGAATCACAACCGATAACGATAGTCAACCACCATACTTATACTGAATACATGAAAAGACATGATCAAGAGAAGATTCTGGAGACCGAGTCTCACAGCAATCAATCCCAAAAGAAGACTCCAACGAGTTGAGTCTTATAGGAAGCATGACAAATGTTGGGAAACTTAATTAATAATATTCATACAAGCGTTAAAAAACGACTTGATGTTTCGGCTCACGACCAACCTCACCGCCCCAGGGCGAATCCAGATTGGAAAGAGAACTTTACTATGATCACAGTCAAGACGAGATTTCCTAGCTGCACTACTCGCCTGAGGTATATTAATTATGTGCGACAAAGGCACTTATCTGATTTAATTCCAAAACCAAACCATATCACGTTATAAACTTTTATCATGATCAGCTCGTCCCGAGACGAGAGATCTCTTGGGAGCAACTCCCGAGATTTGCTCCCGAGATATGTGTGACACTAGCTAAGTGCACCACCTCTATACCCGAGTATAGAGGCTAGTCATGACTCACCAATGGTATTAGGGTCTCAATGCCCTTTTCTCCATTTAATTATCAAGAAACGACTAGACCTCATGGGCCTCAGTAAACGTTCTTACGAATACTCGTGCTAACTAAATAGTTCAACACAGTCAACAATCATATCAAATCAAAGCCATCAAGGCCAACATCATAGATCTATCAATCTATATATATATATATCAAAATAGCGTTGCTACTAACAGTATATACAACCTATTATAATCTTTCATATGAAATTCACATTTAAAATCCTCAGAAAAACCATTATGAACATAATAGCGCTGTATCTAGCAATATACAAGCTATTATAACAACACTTCTTTTCATCAAATTATTTATCAAAATTGTTCCCAACATAAACAGTAAACAAAACAGTAATCATTCCAAATTAATTAACAACTAAGCAATTGATAATTAATGGGAAATATGGAATGATGAGCAAGAGGGAACCGCCACTTGCCTTAGATTCGACGAAAGCTTGAACAAAGCTTAGAGACAACGGGTTCCTGGGTCTGAAATAGGGGCAGATTCGGGGAAGACGGGGGCGACGCGTCGGGGCTCGGTTCGTGATGGCTCCAACTTCTGGACACCTAACACCACCTTGAGAGCACCACCAACACCAACCAAGCTCTGGCGACAACACCGGCAAGAGCTTTGAAACTCCGGCGAGATTAAAGCTTTCCGGTGAAGGCTTGGGAGAGAGAGGGCCGAGAGAGAGAGAGAGCTCAAAGAGAGAGAGAGAGCCGTGAGGGAGAGAGAGAAAAATGAGAGAGAGGGCTTATATAGCCTAGATATTTTATATAAAATATCTCAACAAATATCTTGCATAAATATCTTACACAAATATCTTGCGTAAATATCTTACACAAATATCTTGTGTAAGATATTTACGCAAGATATTTGTTGAGATATTTTATATAAAATATCTCAAACTCTTTTCACTTTGAAAAAAACATCTTACACAAATATCTTGCGTAAATATCTTACACAAATATCTTGTGTAAAATATCAGCTCGGGATATAGAAGACAAGACTATAAACGGTGTTTTCAAACTCTTTTCACTTTGAAAAAATTTCCGAGCTGAATTGGAGCATGTTCAAAACCAAGATGACCGATCGTTTCTTTTCCCGAGCTATGAGGGAGGAGAAGCATAAGGAATTTATGTACCCGCAGACTGATGGGTTAAAGGTGACTGAGCTCGTAGCTAAGTTCAATCACTTGATGCAGTACGCTGGACCTGAGGTGTCAACCGATGAGCAGAAGATCTGGTACTTCCATGGATGGATGAATCCAGAGATCAAGCCTCTAATGTTGCGTCATGGCTGTACTACATTAGAGCAATATGTGGATACAGCCTACAAGACGGAAGTCACATTGGAGGAGTCTGCCCTTAAGAGGGAGAAGCAAGTTAAGGGAAAGGGTGGGCAACAGGATCGCCAGGTTGGTTCATTCAAACGACCGGCATCGCCTACCAAGTTTGAAAGGTCTGGTCGTGCTAAGACCGAGACAACTCAGTCAGACTCTGCCAGAGGCTCGGGTTAGAGCGGCAGAGCAATTCAGTGCCACAATTGTGGTGAAGAAGGGCATAAAAATTTTGTTTGCCAAAAGGACAAGAGGATGTGTCATAATTGTGGAAGAGAAGGCCACATAAAAACATACTGCAGACTGAAGAGTCAGGGACCAATGCACATCGCCTCTCTTCAACTCAAGGATGTGGCTAGCGAGGAGTCAGTGGAGCAAGTACCTCAGATCAATGTTGTCAGAAATAGAGGAACTTACGGGCAAGCGTTAAAAGCCGTGAGTTCAATGAGGCCTGACAGCTATGACGGTACTGGAGAACCAGTCAGGGTGACATATTGGTTCTCGCATATAGAGCGTTTGCTCTGGAACATTAATTGCACTGAGGCTGGGAAAGTGCACATCGCCTCTCTTCAACTCAAGGATGTGGCTAGCGAATGGTGGGAGAGCACCGGTCTGGCTAAACATCCCGAGCTGAATTGGAGCATGTTCAAAACCAAGATGACCGATCGTTTCTTTTCCCGAGCTATGAGGGAGGAGAAGCATAAGGAATTTCTGTACCCGCAGACTGATGGGTTAAAGGTGACTGAGCTCGCAGCTAAGTTCAATCACTTGATGCAGTACGCTGGACCTGATGTGTCAACCGAGGAGCAGAAGATCTGGTACTTCCATGGATGGATGAATCCAGAGATCAAGCGTCTAATGTTGCGTCATGGCTGTACTACGTTAGAGCAATATGTGGATGCAGCCTACAAGACAGAAGTCACATTGGAGGAGTCTGCCCTTAAGAGGGAGAAGCAAGTTAAGGGAAAGGGTGGGCAACAGGATCGCCAGGTTGGTTCATTCAAACGACCGGCATCGCCTACCAAGTTTGAAAGGTCTGGTCGTGCTAAGACCGAGACAACTCAGTCAGACTCTGCCAGAGGCTCAGGTTGGAGCGGCAGAGCAATTCAGTGCCACAATTGTGGTGAAGAAGGGCATAAAAGTTTTGTTTGCCAAAAGGACAAGAGGATATGTCATAATTGTGGAAGAGAAGGCCACATAAAAACATACTGCAGACTGAAGGGTCAGGGACCAATGCAGTCTTATCAGGCGTCAAATGTTGGAGGTGGACAGAACCCTAGGCCAATGGTATCTGCTCCTGAGCAATCTATGACTCGTAATAAAGGCAAAGCGCCTATAGGGTCTTCAGGCCAAGGGCAACGACTCTTCATAATGAGTCAAGCCAACGGAGAAGAACCCTGATCCATTAAGTTGTATTTGTGTTAAGATTTTCTTTAAGATTAAGGAGTAACGACGTGTGTCGGTAATCTCCGTGGTGTTAAGATCTGCCTGATCGACTTTTGTCAATTCATGTAATGTTTAATGTTAATGAAGTGTTTCCGTGTTTTGGAAAATTTCAGAATGTGTTATCATTGCGAATTAGTTGTTCATACGAAACCTCGTAAGTGTCGAGAACAACTTATGCCAAGTAAGGATAAGGACTGTCGGACTTATGGTGGTGAAGTTTTGTGGACAACTTAGATGTTCGTTCCCTATGTGGTTAATCCCAGGGTCGACTCTGTTGTTTAAATCTAAATCCACTCCTAAGATTCTTCTTCATACATAGAGTATGTCATCTATAAGATCGGATGCAGCTCTTTGAGGAAGATTAAGTGGTGAAGCGGTCATGTTGAGAGGAAAGGTTGCAGTTAAGGATATGTTGATGATCCCGATGTATTAAAGATTCAGTAAGGAGAATTGTCTATATACACCTAAGGAGTACTGTCGTAAGCGTTATCTCATACGCTGAGTTCTTCCGAGATTTCTTAAGGAAAGGGAATGAACTTGTAGAGTTTTGTTCGGAGAGATCAGGAGCTATCTCTCATGCGTGAGTTTGTGCCATGAGCATTAAGGCGGATGAATCATTTTCAGAATGATATCCTAAGGAATTAAGAATAATATCTCGTGTGATCCATTTCAAGGATGAAGCGATTAAGGATGTTGGATCCAGGTGGTAAGATTGGTGTTGAGGTAGTATCCTTATTGGCTTAATGCAAGTTTCGGGGTCGAAACTTCTTTTAAGGGGGAGGTGATGTGATACCCCGTAATTCTGTAAGGATTATTTTGGGAATTTTTGGAATTTTCCCGAACACCCGTTTAGTACGTCGGATTTAATTCAGAAAGTTGGAGGCATTCTGTAATGTGCTTTGTATCTGTAATATTATTCTCAGTGAAATAATATACAGTCGACCTGTTTTGAAAGTTCGTACTCGTTCGTGTATGACTTTTGTTAACGCGGATTAAGATTGGTACAAGTTTATTATTCTCAGTGAAATAATATACAGTCGACCTGTTATTTAATGGGCAATAGTACAAGATTCTTTATCCAAAGGTTATTGTCCAAGAGCTAATATCCAAGAGACAAAGGTACAAGAGTTTTAACCAAGGGTTAATACCCAAGCTCCCTCCAAAACCCTAATCTTTGCCTATAAATAGAGAGCATGGGGTGAGTGTAAGGAGGAAGGGAAAAACGCCATTACGCTGTCCATTTCTCGGGTCTAAAAAACGCTCCCAAAGAAAAACGCTCTCTCTCTCGGAAAGCTCTCGTGGATCGTTGGAGGCTCGTTTGGTGTCGTTCTCGGTGGCCAAAGGAGACTTGGAAGGCCCTTAGAAGCCTAGAAGCCAAGCAAGGCGAAAGGCGAACCAAATCGAGCGTCGCGGGTAAGATTTCTCGCCCGTTTTTAAGTTTCTGTTCAGCGACGGCGACCGCCGCCAGGAACGGCGACCGCCGCCAGGGAGACGGCGCCCGCCGCCAGGAACGGCGACCGCCGTGAAGATCCCGGCGCCCGCCGTGATGAGAACGGCGACCGCCGTGTTGGGGACGGCGACCACCGTGAAGATCTTAGTGCCGCCGTGGTGTGTGGCCAGCCGCCGTGGAGGAAGCCGTTGAGCGGCGTCCGCCGTGCTTGAGGCGGCGCCCGCCGTGATGGTGGCGGCGCCCGCCGCATTTAAGGCGGCGCCCGCCGCAATTGTTTGGTGGCCGGCCGTGAAGGGTTGTTGCCCGGGAGTTGTTGCGTTGGCTTCCGAGACCTTCAATCGGGTCTCGTATCCTTCGGTTCCTTTCATCCTTTCGTGTATTTGTACTATTGTTTGTCGAATCTAACCTATGGTTCCTTTTTGGGTCGACTCGAAGGTGTTTATGCTAGTGGAGCTATACGCGTGTCGAGCCCGGAATCCCGTTGTCTCTGCTTTGTTCCAGATATGCGGACTAAGGCAAGTGGCGGTTCGCTCTTGCTCATCGTTCCATATTTACATTAATTATCAGCTGTTTATCTGAGTAATTAATTTGGAATGATTACTGTGTTTATCTGGAAATGGGTTTATAAACTGTTTTGGAAACTGTAATAATGACATTATCATAGGTTGTATATCTGTAATAATGACATTATCATATGTGATGGTATTGTTGTGGAATTAATCTTAATTCTAGAATAGCATGTGGGTTAATAGGAAAACTAATCCAAGTAAGGATTAGCTGTTTCTATTATCTCTATGTTTAAGTTAATTGCCTGGATGGCTTTAATGTGATTAATTACGCTGTCCATTTCTCATCTCTCAAAAACGCTCCCAAAGAAAAACGCTCTCTCTCTCGGAAAGCTCTCGTGGATCGTTGGAGGCTCGTTTGGTGTCGTTCTCGGTGGCCAAAGGAGACTTGGAAGGCCTTTAAAAGCCTAGAAGCCAAGCAAGGCGAACCAAATCGAGCGTCGCGGGTAAGATTTCTCGCCCGTTTTTAAGTTTCTGTTCAGCGACGGCGACCGCCGCCAGGGAGACGGCGCCCGCCGCCAGGAACGACGACCGCCGTGAAGATCCCGGCGCCCGCCGTTATGAGAACGGCGACCGCCGTGTTAGGGACGGCGACCGTCGTGAAGATCTTAGTGCCGCCGTGGTGTGTGGCCAGCCGCCGTGGAGGAAGCCGTTGAGCGGCGCCCGCCGTGATGGTGGCGGCACCCGCCGCAATTGTTTGGTGGCCGGCCGTGAAGGGTTGTTGCTCGGGAGTTGTTGCGTTGGCTTCCGAGACCTTCGATCGGGTCTCGTATCCTTCGATTCCTATCGTCCTTTCGTGTATTCGTACTATTGTTTGTCGAATCTAACCTAGGGTTCCTTTTTGGGTTGACTCGAAGGTGTTTATGCTAGTGGAGCTATACGCGTGTCGAGCCCGGAATCCCGTTGTCTCTGCTTTGTTCCAGATATGCGGACTAAGGCAAGTGGCGGTTTGCTCTTGCTCATCGTTCCATATTTACATTAATTATCAGCTGTTTATCTGAGTAATTAATTTGGAATGATTACTGTGTTTATCTGGAAATGGTTTTATAAACTGTTTTGGAAACTGTAATAATGACATTATCATAGGTTGTATATCTGTTAGAACAACGCTATCCTATGTGATAATTACCGTGATTGTATTGTTGTGGAATTAATCTTAATGCTAGAATAGCATGTGGGTTAATAGGAAAACTAATCCAAGTAAGGATTAGTTGTTTCTATTATCTCTATGTTTAAGTTAATTGCCTGGATGGCTTTAATGTGATTAATTATTGTGTTAGACTGTTTAGTTAACACGAATGTGCGTAGGAACGCTAATCCAAGTAAGGATTAGTCGTTTCTTTATAATTTAATATTCGTGGGAACGCTAATCCAAGTAAGGATTTGTCGTTTCTTTAAATCATAATATTCCTCGGATTATTCCGAATAATTTAAGGGTCATGACCTATGCTTCTTATCCACATGTAAGGATCTGAAGTGTTTTAAGCGCCTTGCAAGCGCCATTGGATGAGCTTAATTGCAGTCCTGTGTATTAAGCACTTAGCTAGTGCATTGGGGTGGACGTAACTGTCACCCTGTAAATTAAACAGTAAGCGCTGTGGCAGTGCAATCAGGGTGAACATAAGGTCACCCGGTGTAATAATAACTTCCGTGTTCTCGGAATAATATTAAAAGCCTCAACAGTGTGTGTGTGTGTGTTGTAATTTAATAAGATAAGTGCAGTTAAGCACATAATTAAAGTGTAAGCACTGTAGTGCAATCAGGGTGAACGTAAGGTCACCCGGTGTAATAATAATGCCATTGTTACTCGGCATAATAATGTTAAGTCCCGCGTGTGGGTTGTGTGTGTTTTAATTTGGGTCGACATGATTGTCATCCTGAGATTTAAGCTGTGTGCCGCTCTTAATAACATTAACGTGTTTCAGTAATGTGTGTTTTGTAATTAAATAAGATATGTGCCCGAGTGCACATGATTAATAAACCCATGGCGAGTAGTGCAGCTAAGTAATAGTGCAGCTAGGAAAGCTCGTCTCGACTTTGATCATAGTACGTTCTCTTTCCAATCTGGATTCGCTGTATGCGATGAGGTTGGTCGTGAACCGAAGCATCTCAGTCAACTTTTAAATCATTGTTGTATGATTCTTTAAACATTCCAGATTTGTCATTTTTCCTTAAAGACTCAATCTCTTGGAGTCTTCTTTCGGGTCGATTTCTGTGAAGATTAAGTCTTCCAGAATCTTCTCTTGTGCATACCTCTTATTGTTATTCCGTGAAAGTGTCGGGTTATGTATCGTCCCTTCGGTTATTATTCGAGGGACAATGATAGTAAACGGTTTCGATCACTCGAACCACTCTGCTTTTTACCCTTGCTAGTCTATTCAAGTAGACTAACCCACGAACTTTGTTCTCCGCATGTGGGCTGGTGTCACCCGTTCGATTCGACACATCAGATAGAGTGTAGATGAGAAGACTAGAAGGACTATGGAGTCGACGGTGGTTTTCCGACGTTTTTAATAATTTCTTTTAATCAGGTTGAGATCCTTGGGCATGTGATCATTACGATCACAACCCTTTTTGTAATATCTTTTAAAAGTCTTCCGCTGTACCTTGTTTAAGATTTCCGTTGTAATTTATTTAAACTCTGTGTTTGTCCTATTCGGGATTGTGATGTAATCCCGGGACTCGTGTTTTATATGAATAAGGTTATCATTTTGTATCATTGTATTTCATGATTTGTATTTAAACGGTAAAGCCTTGGGTGATCTCGGTAAGGAACACTGGGGTCACTGGCGGTAATACCTTTCCAAAAGGGTTAAGTTTTGGGGGTGTTACATTATCGCCATCCAAGGGAGTTTTTTTTTCAGGATTGGTAAGCGTGGGAAGCTTAACCCTCGCTACGTGGGACCATTCTAAATTCTGTTTAGAGTAGGATCTCTAGCGTACCGTTTGGCATTGCTACCATCGGCACACCCAGTGCATAATATGTTCCACGTATCCTTGATAAGGAAATACGTGTCAGACGAGTCTCGTGTGCTGAGCTATAAGGACATCGAGATTCAGGCAAATGGTACTTCAGAGGAGATGACAGTGCGCATTCTCAAACGCCGTGTGAAGCAACTGCGCAACAAGATCGTACTGTCGGTACAAATTCTGTGGTCCAAGTCTGGGACAGAGGAAGTTACTTGGGAAACCAAAGCAAAGATGCTCAGACGTTTTCCCGAGTTATTTGCGACCTAAGTTTCGGGGTCGAAACTTCTTTTAAGGGGGTGGTGATGTGATACCCCGTATTTCTGTAAGGATATTTTGGAATTTTGGGATTTTTCCGGAAAGCCCGTTTTGTACGTCGGATTTAATTCAGAGAGTTTAAGACATTCTGTAATGTTCTCTCTATCTATAACTTTTCTCAGTGAAATAATATACAGACGACGTGCTTTGGATGTTAATACTCGTTCGTGTACGATTATTTTTATCCCGAGTTAAGTCGATATCGTCCAAAAGCTGAGAAGGGCAAAGCCACGGTGGCGGCGACCGCCGCGAAGGGCTCGAGGCAACAGTGCCCTCGTCTTCTAGCTGGGCGCGAAGACCAGAAAATGGCGACCGCCGCATTAAGGGCGGTGATCGCCGTAAGTTGCCCGCCGTAGTGGTTTTGTGAGGCGGCGACCGGGTGAATGGCGGCGCCCGCCGCGAGCTAGCTAGCGGGTAAAACCCAGAAGTCACCGGCGAGCCTCTGACGTGCCGATTTAACCCTGCTCCGCCTCGTTGTAGACCATCATGGTGTCCCCTTGTGCTTTGGCTATAAATTGAGGAGGTTTTGGGTCAGATTGGGCACAAATCTCAGCCTAAATCTCTCAAATCTCTTCTCGCCGGAAAAGCTTACTTCGCCGGAGTTTAGTGGTGATCGTCGGGGGTGTTGTTGGTGTGTTCCAGTAGCCCTTGTGAAGCCTCTTGGTTGCCTTTGAAGGTCAGAACCCAAGCAAGGCCAAAGGGGAGCGTTTTGCGTGTGTTTGGTGAGTTTTCTGCCCTCGCCGTTCTGTTCTGGGTTCACCGCGGCGACCATCGTGTTCTCGGCGGCGACCGCCGTGATAAACGCAGAGCCCGCCGTGATGAACCCGGCGACCACCGCCAGAAGGTCGTGGCTGCTTTTGGCCTCGGCCCTGGGTGGTCGTTGTTCGGGCGTCGTTCCTTTCGTATCCTTTCGTCTTCCTTTAGATTCGTACTGTTGTTATGTCGGATCTAACTTAGGGTTTCTTTATGGGTCGAATCAAAGGTTGTTGTGCTGTCGGAGCTATACCCGTGTCGAGCCCGGAATCCCGTCGTCGTTAGGCTTGTTCCAATTCAGCGGATTAAGGCAAGTGGCGGTTCGCTCTTGCTCATCGTTCCATATTTACATTAGTTATCAGTAGTTTATCTGAGTAATTAATTTGGAATGATTATTCTGTTTGTCTGGAAAAGGTTTTATAAACTGTTTTGGAAAATCATATAATAGGTTGTATATCTGTTAGAACGACGCTATTATTTATGATCGCCTTGCGGGCATTTATGTGGATTTATCCGTACTATTGTTGTGCTTGAACTGTTAGTTAGCATGAGTATTCGTAGGAACGCCTGGATTCTGAGAGGTCCATTCGTTTCTTTATAACTGTTAAGGGCGAGCAAGACCCTGCGATAGTAGAAGCTTGGACTCTGTGAGGTTTATTCTTTCGATATAGATGAGATTTGGACTCTGTGAGGTTCATTCCTTAGATATGTGTTCTGCGTGACAGGGCATATATATTTAAAAGCTTAACGTGTTGTTCATTTTGGAATTAAATAAGATAAGTGCCCGAGCGCACATAATTAATAAACCTTCGGCGAGTAGTGCAACTAGGTAATAGTGCGGCTAGGAAAGCTCGTCTCGACTTTGATCATAGTATGTTTTCCTTCCAATCTGGATTCGCTGTAAGCGGTGAGGTTGGTCGTGAACCGAATTATCTCAGTCAGCTTTTAAATCACTGTTGTCTGATTCTTAAAACTTTCCAGATTTGTCATATTTCCTTAAAGACTCAATCTCTTGGAGTCTCTTTTCGAGTCGATCTCTGTGAAGATTCGGTCTTCCAGAGTCTTCTCTGGTGCATACCTTTTGTCATATTCCAGTAGAAGTATGGTGGTTGACTATCGTACTCGGTTATTATTCGAGGGATGATGAGTCTAACCTAATATGACTACTTCGAACCTTCTGCTTTGTTCCCTTGCTAGTCTATTTAGTAGACTAACCCACGAAAACTGTTCTATGCATGTGGGCTGGTGTCATCCGTTCGATTCGGCACATCAGATAGAGTGTAGTTGAGAAGACTAGAATGACTATGAAGACGGCGGTATTTTTTGGTTGTTTTAATAATTTCTTTTAATCAGGTTGAGATCCTTGGGAGATGACCATTGTGGTCAAGATCCTTGTTTGTTTAGATTTAAAAGACTTCCGCTGTACTCTGTATAGTGCTATGTTTTATTTAAAGTCTTCCGCTATGTTTGGTTTAAACTATGTGTTAGCCTATTCGGGATTGGGTTGTAATCCCGTAACTCATGTTTCTTTGACAATGTTATGTTTTGGAATTGAATGCTTTGATCATTATGTATCATTTGTATTTCATTGTATTTAAATGGTAAAACCTTGGGTGATCTCGGTAAGGAACACTGAGGTCACTGGCGGTAATACCTTTTCAAAAGGGTTAAGATTTGGGGGTGTTACAAAAGTTGCAAGCTCCACTTCTCCCAAAAATACATCTTTAAAAAATAAATGGGGTTTTCTTAAGAATAGAATTTGGAAGAAATCACCTTCAGACCGAGTCAAACTTAACTTTGACGGATCAAAAAAGACTAATCAATCTTCTCATATTGATTTCATTCTTCGAAACCATAAGAAGAGGTAATATATTTAGATAGAAAACAAATCTCTAACATGTCTATTTTACAGACAAAAGCATATACAACTTTAGATAGTGTTCACAAAGTCATGTCCTTACGTATGAATAAAATTATAATAGAAGGGGATAATATGACAATTATTAACTCAATAACTGGAATTTGGAATATCCCTTGAGAAATTCACACAATTATGTTAGATATTCGTTCCTTACTCAATTACTTTGATTTTGTTTCAGTTTTCCATTTTTACAAGGACTCTAATAAGACTGATGACTATCTCGTTGTTCAGTATATTAGCCCTACATCAATTCGAAATTTCATTCGCTCACAAACGATGTTGAGTGTTTTTTTTATCTATTTTATATTTTGTTAGACATTAGTTCTTAAAAATAAACTCGAAATGTGAAATTATTTATAAAATACTTATAAAAATCTATTATGACGATTTAGGTATGATATTTGCCCGAAAGAGAGTATAATGTTGGCCTTGTAACCAAAAAAAATCCGCTTCGTAAGTGGGCCCCTCGTCACCACGCTGGCATGCCGGTACCCGGCCGTTGGAAAATGGGAAGAGAACAGATTAGTCATCGCAATAGACAAAAGTGCCCCTATATATATCCGATATAACAACCGGATCCTTTTCCTTAGCGGCGGAGAGAACCGGGAGACGATAGAGAGAGAAAGCCCAAACGTTCATATAAAATCCCTCATTTCTCTCTCTCTCTAGAGTGGATGTGTATGATCTCACTCACCCAATTCCTCTCGCTCTCCATCATCACTCTTTCCAGGTTTTTCTACTTCCCTCTCTCTTTTCCCAATTTTTTGATTTTCGTTTCACTCAAGGATGTTTGAATTCGTATTTGTTCGAGTTTTCTTCTCCTTCAATTCCATCATGCCTATTTCCTGGTTTTTTTGGGTTTGCTTGCCTGCGAAGAAACTTGATGAATATCGGTCAAATTGAGAGGAATTTGACGTTTCCTTCTTTAGTTCGCCGGTCAAGTCGTTGAAACGCGACGACTGGAGTTCGATTAACTTGTATTTGAATTGATTTTTTTTCGGATATATGGATCACGGTGCAAACCCGCGGTGGTTAATAATTTATCTTGTATTTGTGGTTTTTATCTTTATCATGTGATTGTCTTCAGTGTTGATGGTGCTTTTCATTGCGTTTGTGTCTATGCAGGTTAAATAGGTTTGGACGATGGGTTTCAAATCAATATATCGGACTTTACAGGAGCTATTTCCACAGGTATTTGTGAATTTGAGGTAGTAAGAAGTGCTATAATTATTGGTGCAAATCGAATTTGTCCTATCTTCAGTGAAATTTCAGCTTTTAATAACTGTACTCATGGGATGCTTCCTTCTGTGGACAACATGCACTAGTTTCCAATTGTTTTCCTTTATCCTTGCGTTGTTTCTGATATTGACTTTGACATGATCAGGGCTAAAACAAACAAATCCATATCATCCTTTAAGTACTAATTTGCACTAATTGTAGAAAAAAGATAAGAAGCATGTGGCAGGATACTAGTATAAGCCCCCGACGTTTGATCACCCGTAGATCAACCACATCCAAACATACATGTGACAAGCTACAAGTGTAGTGCCTCCAGCCTAACCCATACCAACCAACTCTTTTTGAGTATGTTGTCCTCAATTCAGACCTGAAAAAGAAGAGCTCCTAACCAGTGTGACATACAACACCCACTCTTTCGGAGTAATGATGACATAGTGGTATGCAATTAAAGTTAACTCCTTTTGGATGACCACAATGATGCTTCTGTGTCATCATCTATTAGTCACTATTAAATCATTGTTCTTTAGTCGATACTATAAGTTTCTGATCTTTAATTTCTAAACTTTGTAAACCAGGCTTTAAGGGAAGTGATTTAGATTAACACAGTTTAAGACAGGGTGCAAATTCTTTGTATTTGCATTCACTCATGAGGGTTCTTAGAACTTGGAAGGGAACACTCCCTCGTCTCTTGCTTACACATTTCCTTTTGCAGAGCATCCACAATTTTGACTCTCTTTGTGACAAAATAGCATAGTCCTTCATCCTCTCATTAATATCTGTACAAAAGGTTTACTTCCAATTCACCTTTTTTGCATCTAGCCCTATGGATCCCTCTTTTGAAATATATTTCATTCGTGTATCGTGTATACTGCAATGTTTTTCGTGGTTCCTAATCAGTGATGAAAAAGGCGCGCCTTGCGCGCTTGGCCAAGGCCAGCGCCCGCCTAGGGTGAGGCGCAGCCTGTGTGGCCAGGCGCCCCTCAGGCGCCGTAGGCGGGGCCTAGGCGCCAAGGCGCGCCTAAGGCTGAGGCGCTCGCCTTACCACAGCCTGCAGGATTTCAACTGATTTTTAGTTTTTTGGTTTTTTAAATTGATTTTTTTATAAGATTCTATCTTTAAATAAACAGAATTATATCTTCTTTTCCTTAATTATCTAGGAAATATCATATTCCTTATTTATGTTAGGAAATATTATATCTTTATTATCTTCTTTTCCTAACTAAACTAAAGAAATAACCATAAGATCTGCTATATTACTACGTTCTCTCTATTCTCTTCTTCCTCTCCTGTACGTCTGATCTGCAACTGTGGCAAAGTGCTACTGCTGAGGCCTGAGTGTACTGTTGAAGGCTTGAGGAATTAGAAGTGGGAGTGGAGGACAAGGTAGTAGCTCGAGAACACAAGCTTCGAGGTCACAACCAGAAGAGGAAGAAGATGATGAAGGCTACAATTCTACTAATGAACTTGATGAGGATGTTGATGTTTGTCTCGCCCAAGATGAAGAAGAAGAAGAAGATGATTTAGACTTAGATTGACCATTCATTCTTTGAGTTTTAGACTTCATTAGTTTTTTATGATTTAAACTTTTTATGCTTTCAATATTAGTTTTAGATTTCATTAGTTTTTTATGATTTAAACTTTTTATGCTTTCAAGATTAGTTTTTTATGCTTCATACATGATTTTCCTACTTACTTATTAGGGAAAACTTGATTTTATAACATTATGATATTTTAAAAGTGGTTTTATTTCATCTTAAACATGTTTTATATGCTTTTATAACATAAGCGGGATAAAAAAATCATTTTTGAGGAATTTTATGGCTAGGCGTGCGCCTAGGCGTGCCCAGGCGCCTAGGCGCGCCCTGGGGCTCCCAGCGCCTAGGCGCGCCCTGGGGCTCCCAGCGCCTAACGCCTTTTTCATCACTGTTCCTAATTGTGCTCCATAGACCGTGCTTTTTACCATCGACCTGTGCCAGAATCTGGACTCTTAAGAGAATAATTTTACTGTAATGTCATTAATACATTATGACATTTTTCCATATAGCCTTATGCAATTGTTTAAAAGACTTTTGTTTGTACAAAGTGGTCCACCCGCAATCATGCTATCTTTTGGCAGCAAACAGCACTCTGCTGACTTTTGTGATGGTCGTATCAAGACTCTTATCATCTCTGACTTGCTCATCTGATGGAACAAAAATGATACCTAGGTTTTGGTATAGTACACTTGTTATAATGTTACCTTTCCCCTTCTGCTCTTTTGATTTTGATGGTCTGTCCTTCATTGTTTTTAGTTGAAGGCACTCTTTGGGCTTTGTCCATTTGGCCTATTTCAAGCACTTTTGTATAGTCCCTTCCTAATTCAATACATATTTACCATGCTTCACAAAATATTTGTTGAAGAGACATTTTTAGTTGGTTATGTGAACTATGGTTGAATCTTGCAAATGTGAACTTATGTACATAAATGTCCCAATGGATAATTGAATTTAGTCCCATTAATTTTTCTATACATATCTGATCTTGGACGGATATATGTGTTTGACTCTTAAAGAAACTTGCGTTTTCTTAGACGTGGCTCTTTCTGATGTTTCTTTGAGAAGGTTGATGCTCGTCTACTGAAAGCTGCTGCTATTGAACATTCAAAGGACCCTGATGGAGCCGTTGAGTTCATTCTTACTGAGGTTATCCCTCACACAATGGAAAAGTTTGATGCGTCTAGTGCTATCAACAAGACTCTTGGTTTATCAGGTAAATTTGAAAGATTCTTTATATATAACATAATCTAAACGTGAACTGTTGCACTCATGGTGTGAATCTATTATAAAATTTGATCTAGTTTTGGCTTCTGTGAACTGTGAGCTTGTTTTTGGACCTATTATAGTATTCTGTAGCAGGAACTTAGACTCTCATGGGATTTGGATTGTCTGTTTCATCAAATAATGTGTGACGAACAATATTTTTTGGACATGTAGTTGAATGCGAAAGGCATTGCTCCTCGGCTTGTGCTAGTTCTTCTAAACATGAATCCGCTGCTGCTTGTGAAGCTGCTATTGGATCAGAAGTAATGAAGACACCACATCATATAGATCCACCCTGTTTGAGTGAGAGGGTCCAATATCCCTTAGGTTTAACCTTTTATGATGCAAAGGACTTCAATGATCAGTTGAATGGGTATGCTGGGAGCAAAGAATTTACAACATCAAAGGCATGGGAAAAAACTCATCAGGAAATTTCATTTTTTCCTATAATTGGAGACATTGATAATGTCGATTGTAGTCAGGACCCTAAACATAATAGTTTTGGGAAAACTTCTGAACGGCAAAAATACCGAGATTTGGATCTTTCAACTTCAGCTCTTTCAGCATCATCAACCTCTTCCTTACACAAGGATGCTGTTTCAGATGTCAGCTTGAACAATAAGTCAAGTGATAATTGTGGCTCTGATTGGGACCCTCTTTCTGTCGATTCAAATGTAGCTGTTCATGCTGAGAGTCAAAAGAAGCAGCCTAATTTTGATAGTGATTCCATGTATGGGTCAAATTATGTGGAGCTGGCGTTGCTATCTGTTAAAGATCAGACACTGGAATCTTTGAATTGCTCTATTCAATCAAATGTTGAGAGTGTCACTTCTGACTCCAAGATTGAAATTCCAGAACATAGCTGTCTTGATGACACTGCCTTTAGAGAAGATATCCAAGTGCTTGATAATGCAAACACTGAAGAATCATCTTGTTTGCATAGTATAGCTACCCAGTCTCGGCAAGTTTGCAACACTGATCTCCTTGAAAATATAATTGAGGAGTCTAAAGGCCACAAGGTATCATATTCTATATTTTTATGTTTCAGTTTATGCCTCACATTTGTGCAGTTTGTAAGTACAGTATTCTATGCATTGAATGAACTGCAGAACCAGTTTCATAAATGCACTTGTACTTTATACATGTTATGCTACATGCTTTTGATGGAAGTTCTTTTCTGTGATATCCTTCTGTTAATCTACTAATTTGCACAAGTATTTCAGTATATTGGATCTATTATCAGTTTTTCGGTCTCATTATTTGAACTATCACCTAAATCTTAAATTGAACTTCCATAATCTGTAAGTTGATCTCAAGGTATTTTAATTCTAAATTTTAAGTTATGATGCAGAAGATATTACTTTCTGATGTGGAATCACTCCTCAAGCTGATGAAGGAAGTTGAATTTCAAGAGAATGCTGCAGAGCAAGCCAGGAAAGAAGCTGGTGAGGGAGGTCTGGAAATTCATGTGAAGGTGGATGAACTGAAAAGCATGCTTAACCATGCAAGGGAAGCAAATCACATGGTATTTGTTTCTTGGGTTGCCTAAAGCTGTGGCTGATCATTTGCAACTTTAACATAAATCATTTTGTAGCACAGTTAGATATACAACGAAATGTTAATCACTGAATCTCATATATTAATGTAGCATTCTGGAGAAGTGTACGGGGAGAGGGCTATTCTTTTAACAGAAATGAAGGAGCTGCAGTCTCGCCTTCTTGCCTTGTCAGATGTAAAGGAGAAATCTCTTTCGATTCTTGATGTGGTATGTAAGATGTTTTATTCATTCATCTTCTGGTGTCTCTCTCACGTAAACTAACCAGGTGCTGTCTTTGCGTTGGTGTTGCATATTTTGGGCATAATTTTCAATGTAGGCAACTTTTTTGCTGTAGGAGTGAGGAAAATTAATTGATTGCATCTGCTTCTCAGTTCCTCGGAAAGTTTAGCAATATTTTTTGGGGCAAAATAGAAGCCTACAAGGGGAATCCATTTTCCAGGGTCTTTAAAATAATATAATAATGCACGAGAAATAAATATTGTTCAACTTATATATACATACAACTGCATCTTTTTGGAAATAGAAATCTGTACTCTCTCTTGTCCCTGCCACTAGGCTCCAACCCCACCTTGACAAAAAAAAAGCATACAAGAACATATACTGCACGTTTTGATTTGTCCAAAGTTACAATATCACACCGAAAATGTTACACTTAGAACAGAATTATCCTTTCTGGATCTCAATGTTCATATCTCTTCTTAAATTTGAAATACAGATGCGGCAAACACTTGAAACGCGGTTGGCTGCTGCTGAAATGGAGAGAATTGCAGCTGAGCAAGAAAAATATGAAAGGGAAGAATCTGACAGGAAAGCTCTTGCCGAGCAGGAATTCATCATGGAGAAAGTAGTGGAAGAATCAAAGATATTGCAGCAAGAAGCTGAAGAGAATGCAAGGGTGCTTTTTTCTTGCTTAAAAGCTTTTGGCACTTAGTTAGGAAACAGGTTTTCTCCTCAAGTAGATCCCCCCTGTTTTGGGGGATTGGTTGAAAGCTCTGTCCCTTCCATGAGGTGTACAGAAGAATTCCATAAAAATTAAAGCTGATTACTTGTGTCTTTGTCTTTTTCAGTTGCGGGAATTCCTCATAGATCGTGGCCGTGTTGTTGATATGTTGCAGTAAGTTATCTTCATTCAACTCTCTTCTCTTGCTTAATTTATTTACTCTCATCTGAAGGTAGAGCATAAAAGTCTAGGCAGTTCCATTATCATTTCTTCTACGTTTGTTTGTGCCCTTACTGATTTCACTACCCATTGCAGGGGAGAAATATCTGTCATTTGTGAGGATGTCAAGTTACTCAAAGAGAAGTTGGACAACTGCATCCCTCTGAGCCAGTCGGTCTCCTCAGAGCAGACGAGCTGTATCCTCGCTTCTTCGGGACCTGCTCGGAAGAGCACGGATTCTGAGCAGCTTTTGAAGCATGATCAGCCATCTATCTTATCTGTTGAGCCCCTCCTGCTACCTTCAGCTGAGCAAACAATTGCATTTGCTCAGAATGGGCTTTTAGATGAGGGATGGGAACTGTTCGAGGATGCGGCCCAAGACTAGATGTTGCTGCAAGTCGATAGTGCAATACTCCAATGCCCAAAAACTTACCTTGATTTAGTAACTCCGATGTTCCTGCTAGTTTACTCGGTATGTTCCCTTTTCTGATGTGCATATCATATCCCATAAGAGGAGAGACCCACTTGAATGTTGAATGTTGAATGTTGAATGTTGGTGAAACAGTGTCTTTGTAAGACTGTTTTTGCTCGGGATGCCCTGTGCAAGTTTCATTTGACTGTACAGTTTAAGCAAGTTTCAGAATATTCCACGTGATCAGTGTTACCTTAACAGCTTCTGTAAGGTCTGAAGAAATGATGCTTTATACCATAAAAATAACAAAATTACATGACCAATCAAGAAATACTTTTGGACTAGATACAACAATAACAATCAGCATTATTTGTGGTTCTTGTATCACTCAAGCGTGGCATCAATAAGTGTACTTGGAGATCCATCCTCATTGCGCATCTCCCAGCAACTTGTTGAAGTTTTATCCAAGTCATTTGCTACACTTCAATTGAAGATTTTATCCCAGATTGTAGAATGGAAACGCATAGATTAGTCCAGCAGGTACCTGGATAGATGACGGGGAAGTAGTGGGGCCATATCGACGGATAACGCGTCCGGCGTCCTTCCTTGTCAACAAGAAACTTAAATGCCTTTGCACTTGCTCGCCTTTAGGAATTTGTAAACAGGTGCTGCTTTGGCCCCATTCACACGCACCTGAACCAAAAATGCAAAGCACAAAATGTTGAATAGATGGAGGGAAAAAAAAAACATACAGGATTACATAATTTACATTCACCTTCTGAAAAATTGGATATTCAGCCTTGTATCTTGTACAGGCAAATTGCTCAGCCTCTTCACTTGTTCTCGGTTCTTGCTTCAGGGAAATGCCAATATTTCAAAACCTGAAACCATATTTGTGAGTCTACGCCAAACGGGTAAACATTTAATGTACAAGAAAGGAAGAATGAAAAGACCAGCAATAAACACATTAGTAGCTACTTGATGAGAAGGACAAGGGTGAGAAAATATAAATTTACACCAAGGGAAACTTAATCCCCTCATTTGAAGTCAGCTATATATGCATCTATTTTTGACATGGTAACAAAGTAATCATCTTCTTTCTTAGTAGTTACCCTCGTTTTGCCTCTAGCTTGACAGAGTACTAAAGCTTGGGCCAGGCCCGTCCATTAGCATGTGAAAAAAGGTTGACGGAACAGGGCTCTCAAATTTTAGGGGCCCAATATAAATTAATGGAATGCTTAAAATGTTTTGAAAGCACGTTGGCTCAGATGACAACGTATAGTTTACAGTTGTGTAATAGTCCGTGTTCGAATCTCACGGAGCCCTCTCCTCGTTTATGTTTTGTTAATTAACTCAACTCGGTAAAGGGCCACTCTGAGTTACTCTCCTGCATTTATAGCCATTGTGGGGCCCATCTTGCAAGCTTATGCCCATTACTCTGTTTGATTTTTCAAATTCTTTCTTTATGCTAAAGAAACTAAAGGCACACAAATACACAATTTAGATTTTTAGTTTGACATGTATTCTTTCTCTTTTTTTTTTTTTCTTTTTTTCGTTTGATTGGCTTCTCTAATATATTTTACCTAACAATTGATTATTTTAACTTTTAATCAATAACTTAGTTGTTTTGAAAATATCTAACTCTCTATATTTTCAACTTTAACAAATACTCCACCCGCAAAGAAATAAGTGTTATTTTAACCTTTAAATGTTATTAAGAAATATCTGTCATTTTAGAGTTTAAGGTAATAATTCATTGGTGAATTACGAAATATGTTATTGAAAATCGCTTATATTGACACTTTTTTGTAATTTTTTATTAATTATTTGTTAGAAATGAGGTCAATAATTATTAAATTGTAGATTACGAAAAAGTTTATAATATTTTAATTTAATTATTATATATCTTAAATCTTAATAGACTAATAGTTGTGTCAAAAGTTAAAAAAATGACAAATATTACTTAAATAAAGAAATAACTTTCTAAAATTATTTAAATATTCGTAATTATATAACATGATTTTAAAATTTCGCACCGGGCCTCCAAAATTCATTGGACGGCCTTGGCCTGGGGCATACCAATCTAAATAAATGTTCTTGAATCGATAGAGTACTAAACAAAAACCATTAGCTATTTAGCTCCTTGTACAGATGTACATACTTCCGAGTTTCGAGCAAGCTTCCTCCTTCATTACTATGTCTGATCATTCCTAAAGAACATTCACAGTCATTCATATCCCTCTGAGGCTCTTCCATCCACCATCTCTTTTATGTAGATAATAATATATAAATGAACTATTTTTCATACCTCAATGAGCATAAAGCAAGAACTCTGTACTGAAAAAAACAAGTAGGGGAGCAAACAAAAACAGACTGTAAAGAGGAGCAAACAAATGAATACCTTGTAAGAATGTGTAAACTGACTTGATATTATTGATATCAATTGGTTCAATAAATATACAAGACTTTCCAAGATAACAAGATATAGAAGATAGGGAGAATATACTATATCCAAATATACAAGATATGCCAAGATATACTAGGAGACTAAGTATCCTTATCTAATACCCCCGCAAGCTGAAGGACGCGGAGTGACCAGAAGCTTGGGACGGACACTGGTGAAGAAGTGCCCCGTAAGAGCCTTTGTGAAGATGTCAGCAGTTTGGTCACTCGCAGGAATATGACGAACAATAAGCTGGTGAGAATCAACCAGTTGACGAACGAAATGGTAATCCAGCTGAATATGCTTGGACCGGCTGGTAATGACAGGATTGTTTGCCAAAAATGTGGCCGAAAAATTGTCACACAGAAGAACAGGAGGAGCACGAAGAGGGAATCAGATCTCCTGCAAGAGCTGACGCAGCCAGACGATCTCAACGGTAGTAAATGCGAGGGCTCGGTACTCTGCCTCTGTGCTAGAACGAGTGTAGGATCTGTGCGTTAGAAACAAGGGAACTGAGACACTAAGGTGTTCAGTTCCTATGGGCAGCGGAAAAACAAATAAGCAAGTTATCAAGACAAATTACTTAAGGTGGAAACCTTTGATAACCAACTAGTTATCTAGGATAAAAACCACCCCTCTTGCGAGGATTCAAAAGTCTACTTGTATATTAATCGTGATTACAACTTCCGAACTTTAAGCGTTTCAGTCTAACTCACTTCAGACTAAACCTAGTTCCCTAGCCAATCACAATTCAACACCCAATAGACTTACTTCGACTCAAGCACTTTCTGCTTCTTCTTCTTCTTCTTCTTTCTGATTCACTTTAGAGCTCGTAAAATGCATAACCTAAAAGTACCAGCATCATCACGTATTTATACAACTTGTTTGTCAAGGAAAGATCTCGGATGTGATATTCCTTGAACGAACAAATTCCATAAATCAGTGATGAGGTATTTTATCTCTTTCCTCAAATAAGATATAAAATATCCTCTCACCCTAATCCTAATTTACATAATCATATAAAGATACTCTATATGTAAACCGGCTAAAGATCTTCAGTTGTTAGCTTCCGGATTTGGTGAGAAAATCTTCTTCAAAGATTCTGTTGCTAGCGCTGGGAATACACAGACGCGGTTCCCATCCAGTTCCCTCGATCTTGATCTTCGCTCACAATGGACTTGTTTCCCTTATCTTTTCAGCTGTGGATAAGACACTAGAGTAGACAATTAAGTTCAAGTGTTTGTCATCGTCAAAACAAGAGAAACAGAGGAAGGTAACTTCATGGGAACTGAAGTTCCAAAAGTTCCATTCCAACAATTTCCCCCTTTTTGATGATGACAAACAATTACCAATATTTAAGCATATAACCAATAGGCAACGTAGGAGACAAATTATGGAAGCAAAGATACTGAGGAGATTGCTTCATAGTTCCCCCTTAATTTTTGAAAATGGTACTTAGTTCCCCCTTAGAATGATACCAGTCCTATTGGTTCCAGAATTCCAGAGTCTATTCCCCCTTTTGACATCATCGAAAAGATAGATTAGTTGCAGAAAATAACACAGTGGGAAACATGTCGAATGAAAAAGCAAGTCACAGCTTAGCAAACAGATTTCATTAATTAAGACAAAAGAGGCACAAGTCAGCTAGCAGACACATAAAGATGAAAACAAACAAGACTGTAGAAAGAAAGTAACCAACAATGCAGGGCAGCTAATGTGCAAGGGAAACCTATGGAAACTAAGCCAGGTACAAACAGAGGAGCATCAGGTGGAACGGGAAGGCATCCTGGCAGTGAGTTCCCTGATCGCAGCGGCGATATCCAGGAGAGCAGCACATACATCAGCATTGGAGGAAGGTAGTCCAGACTCCTCAAACTCAGACTCAGCAGCACGAGTCTTCTTGGGCTTTACCTCCGGCTCCACATCCACACAAAGGCTGTTGATGTAGGCCATGTCCATGAGGTGCTGATACATGGTCTCAGTGGGAGAAGCCGGGTAGCCGTTGAGTGTAGAGAGCAAGGCTTTGATGATGGTCGGATAAGGCAGGGAGTGGGACAAGTGAGAACGGCAGGCCTGCATATGCAGCATTATGATCCGAGGGAGATCCAGTTTCTCACCAGATAGCATCTTCTCCATAAACACAACCTCGGCAATCTGAGTGACATTCCTCTTTTCCTGACGAGGAATCACATTGTAAATCAGAAAGGAGTGGAGCAGCTTCATAGGAAGGGAGAGATACTTGGTGTGTAGTTCTTTGGGTGGATTGGTGCCGAAGAGGAACTGGACAAAAGCTTCTTTCTTGGATGGCCAGTTCTTCTTGGTAATTTGGAAGAAGCCATCACTAGTGGGGACACCCAGAACGGCCCCAATCATCTCAGCGGTGATGCATAGCACACGAACACCAACTACCACAAAAATGTCAGACGGATCATCACCATCAGGAGCCACAGCAAAAGACATGGAGGAGAAAAACCTTCGGACAATAGCATCATCAACCCCAGTAGGTTCAGCGAAGAGATGTGTCCAACCTTGGATCTCAAGCACAACCCGGAATTGTTCGACTTTAGGGAGATCGGAGGACCAAAGTTGAGAGCCCAGGAAGAGGGGACCAAGAATGTTGCGCTGAGCGAACGACTCCTTTAGGGAAGTCGAGGGCTTTACTGAGGACTTCGACGAGGGCTTTGCACCGGCAAATCTTGTGGAGCGGGTGCGAAGAGCCACATATGAAGGCTTGGCTTTCTTTGAGCGCGGAGCCTTTGTTTCTTTGATAATTGTAGGCTCATCATCGTCGGAGTCGACTCGAAGTCGCTTGATCAGAGAGGTGCCAACTGATTTTGGTTCCTTTGGGGGCACCGATTCGAGAGGAGAGACCTCTTCACCCAGAGCAGAGTCGTCGGCAGGGGAGGAGTGCTGTTGGGACTGAATGGGACTAATATATGGAGATTTGCCCGGGGAGGAGGAGGGGGCCACTTTTGAGGGGGTGGCGTGAGGCGACGGTTCTTTGTGGTCTTTGGAGGGAATGAGGGCAGTTTGAGGAGGAGACGGGGCACTTTCAGTGGGGGCTGATTTTTGTGGAGAAGCGGCAGGGTTTGGGAGCGCCGGCGCCAGAGATGGTGAGGCGACGGCGGAGGCAGTGGCGGGAATGGGGCTCTCTGAGGGCTGAGTGTCTGAAGCCACGGACGCAGAGGATTGTCCATGAGCTGCAAGAAACTCAAGGTCGGCCTTGGAGATGGAGATGTTGATGGTTTCGTCGGCCATGGGAGAAGCTGTGAGAGAGGAAGAGAAGCAAATGGAAACACAAGCGGTGATCTTGTGAACAGTGCAACCCCTCCTTAAATGGATGAACAAGCTTCCGAAACAATTCACATAGCAACGGCCACAAAATTTCAAATCTTCACAGTTGCCTTAATGAATAAGATACGGATTTCCCAAATCCTTCCCGAATCTGCCACAGAAAAGATCACGTCCCATCGAAGATAATCACAACGGCTAGACGCGTGCGGATTGCCATAAATACTTCTGAGCAGAGAGATAAGAGAGAACCCGGAGATCGAGGCGGCAGCAGAGATCACATAACAAGAAGCAAATCCGGTTCCCACTAAGTTCCTTATCAGTACCTGGCTGGGAAGGTCTTGGATGCAAGTATGTATAGGGTATATAAAGCATGAAAAGTACACATCCAAGAGCATATAAAATCCAGGAAGGCAATTTTGACGCTAAGCTAGTAAGTTCCCAGTTGTGGACAATCAGAAAAGGTTCATAGGGAACTACTAGAGAAGCCAGGCAAGGGACATCTGATAATCAATCATCATTTCGGCTTATTATGAGGGTACAGAGATCAGATTGATTATATATTGTTGAAAGAAATGCACGCAAGATGTTCACACAGCATGTGAGAGCTAGAAACATGCACAACTAAGGTCAAAACAATGATCAGAAGAATGCAGAGAAGGACAAGTAGTGCATTAAACACAGTTCCCAACGAGTTACCAAGTAAACTAATAAATCACATAACTAGTCAAGACCAGGGAAATAGTCAAGGGAACTCAGAACCTCTAATCAATGGAAATCATGCCGAGAAGGAGTCTAAAGTACTCATAAGGTTCGCGATTAAGGGCTTTAGTGAATATATCAGCAATTTGTTCCTCAGTACGACAATGTTCCATAATAATGATTCCTTTTTCCACATTATCTCTCAAAAAGTGGTGCCTTATGTCAATATGCTTAGACTTGGAATGAAAGACATGATTCTTAGAGATACTAATGGCACTAGTGTTGTCACAAAGAATTTTGAGAGGGCCATAGGATTTATCGAAGTCCGCGAGTTGTTGTTTGAGCCATAGAAGTTGAGCACAGCAGGCAGCAGCAGCAATGTATTCCGACTCGGTTGTGGAAAGAGAGATGGAGGTTTGCTTCTTAGAACCCCATGAGACTAGACAAGGGCCAAGGAACTGAGCCATTCCAGATGTGCTTTTCCTATTTTGAAGGAAGCCAGCATAGTCAACGTCGGTGTAGGAGATGAGCTCGAAGTCGCAATGTTTGGGGTACCAAAGACAGAGATTGTCAGTTCCCTTCAGATAGCGAAGAATTCTTTTCACAGCAGCCATGTGTTTGGTGCGAGGATCAGCCTGAAAGCGAGCACAAAGACACACAGAATACATAATATCTGGCCGACTTGCGGTGAGATAGAGAAGGGAACCTATCATTTGCCGATATAGGGATTGATCAGCCTTGGGGTCAGAATCTTCCAGCGTGAGCTTGGTTGCTGGGGAAATGGGAGTTGCAAAGGGTTTGCAAGTGTCCATCTTGAATTTCCTTAGAAGTTCCTTCACATACTTCTGTTGATGGATCTGAGTTCCCTCGGAAAGCTGATTAACCTGAAGACCTAGGAAAAAGGTCAGTTCCCCAATCATGCTCATCTCGAATTCACTGCTCATTAGGTTCTTGAACTTTTCTACAAGAAAGAGGTTAGTGGATCCAAAAATAATATCATCGACATATACTTGAACAACCAAGATATCATCCTTGACTTCCAGTAGGAACAAAGTTTTATCAATCAAACCTCTTCTGTATCCATTGGATAATAGGAACTGAGCAAGGCGATCATACCATGCTCGCGGAGCCTGCTTTAGCCCATAGAGAGCTTTGTCGAGGAAGTAGACGTAGTCAGGATGGTCTCTATCCTCAAACCCAGGGGGCTGCTTTACATACACTTCCTCTTGAAGAATGCCGTTGAGGAAGGCAGTTTTGACATCCATTTGGAAGAGCTTGAAGCCTTTGTGAGCAGCATAGGCAATCATTAAGCGGATAGCCTCCATCCGAGCAACAGGGGCAAACGTCTCATCGTAGTCAATGCCCTCTTGCTGATTATACCCTTGAGCAACAAGACGAGCTTTGTTCCTTGTGACAATACCTGAGTCATCAAGCTTGTTGCGAAAGATCCACTTAGTTCCTATGATAGTCCTGTTGGGAGGACAAGGAACTAAGCGCCAAACTTTGTTCCGATCAAATTGATGAAGTTCCTCTTGCATAGCATTAATCCAGTCCGGGTCGGTGAGAGCTTCTTTGTAGTTCTTGGGCTCGACTAGGGAGAGGAAAGCATTGAAAGCACAGAAGTTCTTCAGATAGGAACGAGTGATAGTGGTTGGTTTGTGATAAGACGTGAAGATGAGGTCCACGGGATGAGAGCCTTTGTACTTGTAGTTGGGAACAAGAATTGAATCATCGGCCGTGGGAGGAAGAGAACCATCAGTGATCACGACAGGAGGATCACCAGAGTTCTCTTCAGAAATTTCCTCTGAGTTCTCGTCCGATTGAGCAGTTGAGTTTCCATCTGCAGTACCTTCTGAGTTCCCTGGAGTATCAGAAGCAAGAGTTCCTAAGTCGGGGGAATCCTCACCAGAATGGGAATCAAGATGATGAGACGAAGTAGCTGGAGATGACAACTCAGCAGATTCATGAGCGTCCCCAGCAGATTCACCAGACATATTGAGAGAGAATTCAAGGACCAAGGGACCAACTTCATCAGAATCATCATCAGCGATGTGAGTGCTAGCGGGTACCTGTTTCATGTTAGAAAAAGCAGATTCATTGAAAACCACATGAACACTTTCCTCAATCTTTTGTGTACGAAGGTTGTACACTTTGTAAGCCTTGCTGTTGCTGACATAGCCAAGAAATATCCCTTCATCACTTCTGGGATCAAATTTCCCAATAGGATCTTTGCCGTTATTGTGCACAAAGCATATGCACCCGAAGACCCAAAGATGGGAAATGTTGGGAACTCTGCCTTTGAGGAGCTCATAGGAAGTTTTCTCAGTCATAGGGCGAAGCATTGCACGATTCAGAATATAGCAAGCAGTGTTGACAGCCTCAGCCCAAAACCGATGAGGAAGACATGCGGAGAGAAGCATAGTACGAGACATGTCCTCCACGGTTCTGTTTTTCCGTTCGACAACTCCATTTTGCTGAGGAGTGCGAGGAGCAGAGAAATTGTGAGAGATTCCCTTGTCCCTGCAAAAGGTTAGAAACTTGGCATTTTTGAACTCCGTTCCATGATCGAAACGAATGGCACGAATAGGGTGGCCAAGGGAGTTCTCAAGAGTAGGAACAACAGTAGAGAATCTATCAAACACTTCATCTTTAGATTTGAGAAATATAGTCCAGGTGAAGCGAGAATAATCATCAACAAGTACAAGAATATACTTGTTCCCTCCAAAGCTTTGAGTACGCATGGGGCCACATAAATCCATATGAACCAGTTCAAGAGGATGAGAGGAACTAATCACAGATTTAGATTTGAAAGAGCTTCATACCTGTTTCCCCCTTACACAGTCTGAGCAAATATTGTCTTTGTCAATTTGAACTGATGGAAGTCCTCTCACCAGTTCCTTCTTGTGTAGCTTATGAATAAGCGAAGGGCTAGCATGACCAAGTCTTTGATTCCATATGGATGTTCTATCAGCAATAGTCGACAAGCAAAGATTTTCTTCAGGAATGAAGCTTGTGTCAACGATATAGACATTGTTGTATCGTTTCCCTTTCATAAGAGTTTTGTGAGTCTCAGGATTCAGCACGAAACATTCTTTGGGAGTGAATAGGACATGGTTCTCCCCTTGATCGCATAGCTGAGACACACTCATTAGATCAAAGCCTAAATTATCAACAAGGTGAACATTACTTACCTGAATTTTGTCAGTTAGGTCCACACATCCAACGCCGCAGATGGCTCCTTTCCTTTTGTCACCGAAGGAGATCTTTCCTCCGTTGTATTGCTGAAGTGAGTGCAATTTCTTCTTGTTCCCAGTCATGTGGCAAGAAGCTCCACTGTCTATGTACCATTTTTCTTCTTTGCTCACTTCAGTCTGCGACATTAAACATCATTTCTTACGAACCCAGGTCGGTTTACCATTCCCGGGTTTGTTAGGAGTAGAGTTCCTAGGCTGATTAGCATGATTAGTTCCCTGAGGAGGAGAATAATAATAATAAGGATCATTCAAGTCAGAAATTTCAGTTCTTTTCCTATTATCCTTCCTCATGTAGTTTCTTCTCTCAAAAGCTTGTTCCTCGTCCCTGTACTTCTTGTTGCATTCATCAATGTTATGACCTTGGTTCCCACAGTACCAGCACACATGATTGTTGGGAATCCAGAGGTACTTGCCCTTTTTACGAAAGGGAACTGAGTTGGCCTTCTTTCTTTCCCTTAGGTCAACCTTTTTCCTGGGAGCATTGGGAGCAGTGCGTCTAATACCCTTATACATCTCATGTATCTTAGAATCATTAGGAGCACATGGAAGATTTTCTTTAGACACATTTTCAAGAACCTTAATTCTTTCTTGCAGGTATTCATTTTTGCATTTTGAGGTCTGAAGGGCCAAATCAAGTCTTTCATTTCTAGCCTGAATTTCACTAGAAACTTTATCTAAATCACTATGGGCAACACAGAGAGTATCGGACGAATCATGAGGACGGTAGCCTAATCCAGCTCTAGATCTCACAAAAACAGTTTGATTAACAGTCTTTTCATGAATGCATTCAGTGAGAGAGTCAAGTTTACTAATAATAGACTTTAAGAGATCATGATCAGAAGAGGAACTGGCATGGGAACTATCACCAAGATTTAGTTTATCATGCAAGTCACAAGTAGGGCAGACAACATGCGAAGAGTTGCTAGATTTAGAAGCATCCTCAACTTTCTTACACCAAACAACATTTTCCTCAGTTAAGCAAGAAATTTCTTCTTCATTTTCAGTGATCTTTTCTTGTAAGGAATTGTTTTCGTCACTGAGTTTGATAATCAGTTTAATCAAGTGCTTTTTATCAAACTTAGAGAGAGTTTCAGTGAGTTCTATCGAAGATACCTCTGGTTTGGTGGGGTCTGAGTCAGTGCTTGAGTCATCAGATGCCATGAGGCAGAGATCAGGGGAACTCGAGTAGAGTTCCCTTTCAGAGGATGTTTCTGCAATCAAGCAATGTCCAGAAGATAAATCGTCTGGTTCCCCTTCAGATTCTTCATCATTGTCGCCCCATGTGAATGTAGCAACCAACGCCTTTTTCTGTTGTGGTTCAGCATCTTCCTTCTTGTTTGGGCAATTCTTAGCAAGATGCCCAATCTGATTGCATTGATAGCATCTGAATTCCTTGTGTTCCCTCTTGAACTCTTTCCGAGAGAACTTGCCTTTCTGAAAATTCCTAACTGTGCGAGTTAGAAGAGCAGTGATCTCATCATCATTCTCTTCGTCGGAATGTTCATCGGTCTTCAGCCTTTCCATGACTTTGGTCAGCATTAGGGCAATGCTTTGATCAGTTTTTACTTGCTCAGTGCCCTTAGCCTTATCTTCTTGTCGCTGGAGTTGACCAATGAGTTCCTGAACAGGGAGAACTCTGATGGATGGAGTTTGAAGCATGATGCTCTGTGTCATTTCGAACTTTGAGTTAAGTCTGTTGATAATCACCATGGATTTAGACCACTCTTCAGGTGCTGCACCACAAGCTGTGAGTTCATTGCATAAAATTTTGAAACGAGAGTGATAGGAAGAGACATTTTCAGTTTCAAGCATTTTAAATCTGTGATATTCTCCTTGTAAGTCAAACTTCCTGCTGTTCTAAAGATCTTCACTTCCCAGGTTGAATTCCCTCAGAGCTTTCAGCATCTCTTTAGCATTGTCGATTCCAATGACTTTGTCTTGGTCAGTTTTGGTCAAGGCATTAAGGATATATTGACGTGCCTTAGCATTCTTTTCTTGTTGACCAAAGTGCTCTTGAGTCCATTCAGAGATAGGCATAAGCTTGGTAGGGTCCTTTGTATCCTTTGGCTTAGGATAGTTTCCATTTTCCAAGACATACCAGCATTGCATGTCATTGGTTTGCATAAAACCAGTGAGTTGTTGAGTCCACCAGTTGATTTGTCCATTCTTAAGAATGTACGGCTTGTTGATGGAGACACCGAGCTCAGGTTCGTTGTTGCGAGACATATTAAAAACCTGCTTAGTAAATACACAATCTAGAGCGCTAGCTCTGATACCAATTGTAGGATCTGTGCGTTAGAAACAAGGGAACTGAGACACTAAGGTGTTCAGTTCCTATGGGCAGCGGAAAAACAAATAAGCAAGTTATCAAGACAAATTACTTAAGGTGGAAATCTTTGATAACCAACTAGTTATCTAGGATAAAAACCACCCCTCTTGCGAGGATTCAAAAGTCTACTTGTATATTAATCGTGATTACAACTTCCGAACTTTAAGCGTTTCAGTCTAACTCACTTCAGACTAAACCTAGTTCCCTAGCCAATCACAATTCAACACCCAATAGACTTACTTCGACTCAAGCACTTTCTGCTTCTTCTTCTTTCTGATTCACTTTAGAGCTCGTAAAATGCATAACCTAAAAGTACCAGCATCATCACGTATTTATACAACTTGTTTGTCAAGGAAAGATCTCGGATGTGATATTCCTTGAACGAACAAATTCCATAAATCAGTGATGAGATATTTTATCTCTTTCCTCAAATAAGATATAAAATATCCTCTCACCCTAATCCTAATTTACATAATCATATAAAGATACTCTATATGTAAACCGGCTAAAGATCTTCAGTTGTTAGCTTCCGGATTTGGTGAGAAAATCTTCTTCAAAGATTCTGTTGCTAGCGCTGGGAATACACAGACGCGGTTCCCATCCAGTTCCCTCGATCTTGATCTTCGCTCACAATGGACTTGTTTCCCTTATCTTTTCAGCTGTGGATAAGACACTAGAGTAGACAATTAAGTTCAAGTGTTTGTGACAATGCTAAAGTCGTGATGCCTATCAAATAAATCCCAAAATACCTACTAAATAGTATAGCAAGCAAGTCAGGGTCGATCCCACAGAGAGTCAGGTTATCAACTTATGCAATTTGTTATCACCAACTAGGAACTAGGGGGGGGGGGTTATTTGTGTTTCGTAACAAGCAATAAGAAAGCAAATAAACAGTCTGCAAATAATGGTTGTAAATAATAAAGGAAAAAGCGCCACACTCAACAGAGATCCACACAACAATAGATAGGTCGATCACGGAATTCTATCAATCTCAAGTTCTCAACTTTCCTATAGTTGTTCTTATCCCGATCTTAGATAACTATTAGTTCTACCAGCCCTAATAGTACTTATTACTAAATCAAATCCGAAAACCTTCAGAACTCAATAAAGCAATAGCATTCAACCAAGGATTAACAAGACACATGCAATAGAAACAACCCGTTACTATAAGCATGCAATTAACTCTCTCTCACAATTATGCGCTCGGATCCCCTATACGCACAATCGTGTTCGCTACTAGATATGCAACCCGAACTCGGAATCACAAGTCCTAGCAATTAGGAAGATATCAATAAACCTAGGTGATCAATCTAGATAAATCAACATAAACCAATAATCAATCAAGCACAAGAGAATTAATCCAACTAGATAGGAAAACGAACAAGAGTAGAAAACTCACAACCAATCAATTGCTGGCTTCAAACTGTCAAGTGCAACAATGGAGGTTTAGTTCTCCATTAGGTTTTGTGAGAAAAACATAGAAAGGTGGCAACTAGGGTTAGAGAATAGATGATCCTCTAAATAAAGTCTTAGAAAGAACCTTAAATACTAGGGAAAATATTTAGAAATAAAATAAAAGGAAATAACAAACTTGGAAATAAAGTCTCGGATTTAAAATAAAACGGAATAAAAAACACGGAACGAAAGTCTTCAGCGCGTCTCCACCGTCGGGTGCGGCCATTTAACAAAAACTACAGTTCTCTGACGACCTCGCCGCGGGTGCGGCAGTGCCCACCGCTGGGTGCGGCAGTGCCCACCGCTGGGTGCGGTGGGATTCCAGTACTTCAGCTTCTGCGACACTTCAGTAAAAACGCCATAACGTTTGATTCACAACTCGGATTGCGCTCATATTTTGAGGACTTGTAGTAGACTTCAAGATATAACTCCTCGAATTGGAATCACTCCATTTGGACATCTGAGTAGAGAGAACGAACCATTTGAATTCAGCCCACTGTTCTTCTACTCTTCTCTTCACTTCCTTGGCGTCTTCTCCTTGTGGCTTCCTATGATCTCCAAAACAGCTCAAACACCTCCAAAAACACCAAACTTCGCCCCCAAACGCCATACATATGAATGTGTCTAAATCTACCCGAATGGCACCAATAAACCCTCTAAAGACTCTTACTTAAGCCCTATAAAGTAGTGCTTATCAAACTCCCCCATGCTTAGACCTTTGCTCGTCCTCGAGTAAACTAAAAGAAAGTCCACTCCTCCAATGCAGCACCCAAGGTCTCAGGAAGCATATCCTCCAACTAAGAGTCACCTAACCCATGCCAAAGCTCCTGGCACCAATCTCATCTACAACACATCCATACTCAACAAGCTTAAGGGGCAAGCAGAGTACTTCCCCCAAGCTTAACCCGAACATCCAATAGTGTGAGTAACCTCTAATCCTAGCCTCCATCTATTGCTCCTTATGCCTCCCAGAGTGACCTACCAAACAATCCTTCTTTGACTCCTCTTCTTATGACGCCTCGCCAAGAATAATGAGAAATCCTAAAATCACTCTTCTTCTTTTTCGCTCATTTTGCCAAGGCGCCCTTTCGGGTTTTCACCAAGCCACTCATATTTTTTTCATAGATGTGCTCACATAAGCTCACGTCACTCTTGACCTCATATTACCCCAGCCTAATGCTGGTCCAAGCCACCTGCTTATTGCCTAGGCCGCCCTTTCGGGTTTTCGACCTATCCCAAGATTTCAATTTTTGCCTTTTTTCAAATTTTTGGTTTTTTTCTTTATTCTTTTTCTCCTCAGCGACGTAGCAAGTATAAAACTCTCCCCCATGCTTAAACATTGCATTGTCCTCAATGTAATGAAAGACAAAAGAATAAAGCATAGGGAAAAACAAAAAATAACTCACAAACGTCGCCAATCTGCTTGGATACTGTAGGTGTCGCTGGCGGTGTACTCCATATGCGCAGGTCCGGTGTTGGGTGTTCTCATCAACTCCAGTGTCTTCTTCCTACCGTGCAACCAAAGGGAACCACTTTGGTGAATAGTGGTGAACAATGATAACAGGGTTGCACGGGCTTCAAATGCCACTAAAAGTGGGCCCAGATATGATCGTGGTGTGGGCCATGAGTGGTCCTCCTTCGCAGATGTCGATTGTAGGGCCATCATCGTTGCCAAATAATGTGTGGGGCGAATGTCTCCTCCTTTGACAACATGATGCGCAACATCTCCATGAGAAACTCTGGACAGCTGGCCTTGGTACAACTTTTTTTTTTTTCTAATTCCGATTATTCTTTTTTTTTCGGAATTTATTTTTATTATTATTTTTATTATTATTTTTTTGCTCCCCGTTTAAGGTTTTTTCGGGGAGTTTATTAGTGCAGGGAAGGAAGAGACTTACATTGGTGTGGAAACACCTTCTTCAATAGGCATGGGTCTCTTCCCTGCAGGTTAGTCGGAAACAAAAACAAGAACAAAAACAAAGCAAAAACACACTAAAGAAAATGCAAAAACAAAGAAAGAAAAGCAAGAAAATAAAAACATACCTCGGGTTGCCTCCCGGACAGCGCCTTAGTTATTGTCATGGCTTGACATATTACTCCATCTCAACTTGGGTTGCTCATAGCAACTAAACTCCTGGGGCCTGGATCAGGGGGATGCCTCTTTGTATACTCCCGATTGAGCGTGACCCCCACTCTTCTGCACTTCTGGATGGTTGGACCGCTTTTCTTATCTATGAATGCACTTGCCATCTTTCGAAACGGTCTACCCAGCATCTCAGGGCCTGTATGCTTATCTTGCCCCGTATCCAGCATATAAAGATTCACCACTTGAATCAAGGCCTCATTCTTGCTCTTTCCCTTCGGTTTCTTTTTGATCAAGCCCGGCACCTTTAACATTTCCTTGCATTGAGGGGTGCTGTCAGCCAGCATGACCAAGGGAACGGTTTCTGCGCAGTCACTGAAGGTTTCAAATATTTTTTTGTCGTTCTCCACCATTCTGGTGTCCTTCAGAGCCTCAGGGAAGGGTGTAGCGGGGTGCAGCGAGACAAGCGGGAAGGAGTTTAGATGCACAAACTCATCATAGGCAGCCTCCAGAGGATCGGGGACTGTCGGGGCATTTTCGAGAGGGGCGGGCGTCGCAGGATCGTTTCCGCAATCGCGGTTCTCCTCCTCTTGGTCACTGAATTCCTCCAGTCCCAAAAAATATTCTTCCTCAGAAAGCACCTTGCGGTCCCAAATATCGTCTAGAAGGCCCAACTCCTTGAGCGCCTCTGGGAATGGGGCGGGTGGCTTCTCGGAACCGAGAGGAGAAAAGTATAGACGAACGTAGGTGTCCACATAAGGCTCAGCAACAGCTCCAAAAGTCTCGCCACAGGTGCGGCCAGAGGTCACCGCCGGGTGCGGTGGATCCCCATAATTTTCTCGAGAAACAGTACCGCTTGCCGCGGGTGCGGTGGTTGCCACCGCTGGGTGCGGTGAACTTGACAGAACATTCTGTTTTTCCAAATCATGCTCACCGCGGGTGCTGCCACCTTGCCGCTGGGTGCGGTCATTCTCCAGAATACTCTCTTTCTCTGAGTCATCCTCTTCAGCACTCGGACCGACATGCAATTGCTTCCCACTTCTTAGGGTTACCGCGCTAACGTTTTCCTTCGGGTTCACTACCGTTTGAGATGGTAGATTCCCCGAAGTCCGCTGATCAATCCTTGTAATCGCCTCAGCCATCTGTCCCATCTGTGTCTCCAGATTCTTAATACTCGACGTCGTAGCTTGGACGTGAGTGGTGAAGTGTTGCGTCAGTGTTTTGAGCATATCTTCAGTTGAAGGAGACGCATTGGGTTGTGGTGCTTGCGGCCTTGGTACATAGGCCGGCCTTTGCTGTTGTTGTGGTTGAAACTGAGGTTGTTGTTGTTGATTCAGTTGATCCCTCCATCTGAAATTTGGGTGGTCTCTCCATCCCGGATTGTACGTGTTGGAGTAGGGATCATATCGCGGCTCTCCCCACAAATCCATATCTGAATCAAAATCAAAACAAAGAAAATACAAAAATCAGTAGCATGGGTGTGGACCGTAAGATAGGTCCACACCAAGGTAGGCAACAAACAAATCACAAAAACAGAAAATTTGACTCCCCGGCAACGACGCCAAATTTGACAGGGCTAAAGTCGTGATGCCTATCAAATAAATCCCAAAATACCTACTAAATAGTATAGCAAGCAAGTCAGGGTCGATCCCACAGAGAGTCAGGTTATCAACTTATGCAATTTGTTATCACCAACTAGGAACTAGGGGGGGGGGGTTGTTTGTGTTTCGTAACAAGCAATAAGAAAGCAAATAAACAGTCTGCAAATAATGGTTGTAAATAATAAAGGAAAAAGCGCCACACTCAACAGAGATCCACACAACAATAGATAGGTCGATCACGGAATTCTATCAATCTCAAGTTCTCAACTTTCCTATAGTTGTTCTTATCCCGATCTTAGATAACTATTAGTTCTACCAGCCCTAATAGTACTTATTACTAAATCAAATCCGAAAACCTTCAGAACTCAATAAAGCAATAGCATTCAACCAAGGATTAACAAGACACATGCAATAGAAACAACCCGTTACTATAAGCATGCAATTAACTCTCTCTCACAATTATGCGCTCGGATCCCCTATACGCACAATCGTGTTCGCTACTAGATATGCAACCCGAACTCGGAATCACAAGTCCTAGCAATTAGGAAGATATCAATAAACCTAGGTGATCAATCTAGATAAATCAACATAAACCAATAATCAATCAAGCACAAGAGAATTAATCCAACTAGATAGGAAAACGAACAAGAGTAGAAAACTCACAACCAATCAATTGCTGGCTTCAAACTGTCAAGTGCAACAATGGAGGTTTAGTTCTCCATTAGGGTTTGTGAGAAAAACGTAGAAAGGTGGCAACTAGGGTTAGAGAATAGATGATCCTCTAAATAAAGTCTTAGAAAGAACCTTAAATACTAGGGAAAATATTTAGAAATAAAATAAAAGGAAATAACAAACTTGGAAATAAAGTCTCGGATTTAAAATAAAACGGAATAAAAAACACGGAACGAAAGTCTTCAGCGCGTCTCCACCGTCGGGTGCGGCCATTTAACAAAAACTACAGTTCTCTGACGACCTCGCCGCGGGTGCGGCAGTGCCCACCGCTGGGTGCGGCAGTGCCCACCGCTGGGTGCGGTGGGATTCCAGTACTTCAGCTTCTGCGACACTTCAGTAAAAACGCCATAACGTTTGATTCACAACTCGGATTGCGCTCATATTTTGATGACTTGTAGTAGACTTCAAGATATAACTCCTCGAATTGGAATCACTCCATTTGGACATCTGAGTAGAGAGAACGAACCATTTGAATTCAGCCCACTGTTCTTCTACTCTTCTCTTCACTTCCTTGGCGTCTTCTCCTTGTGGCTTCCTATGATCTCCAAAACAGCTCAAACACCTCCAAAAACACCAAACTTCGCCCCCAAACGCCATACATATGAATGTGTCTAAATCTACCCGAATGGCACCAATAAACCCTCTAAAGACTCTTACTTAAGCCCTATAAAGTAGTGCTTATCAAACTCCCCCATGCTTAGACCTTTGCTCGTCCTCGAGTAAACTAAAAGAAAGTCCACTCCTCCAATGCAGCACCCAAGGTCTCAGGAAGCATATCCTCCAACTAAGAGTCACCTAACCCATGCCAAAGCTCCTGGCACCAATCTCATCTACAACACATCCATACTCAACAAGCTTAAGGGGCAAGCAGAGTACTTCCCCCAAGCTTAACCCGGACATCCAATAGTGTGAGTAACCTCTAATCCTAGCCTCCATCTATTGCTCCTTATGCCTCCCAGAGTGACCTACCAAACAATCCTTCTTTGACTCCTCTTCTTATGACGCCTCGCCAAGAATAATGAGAAATCCTAAAATCACTCTTCTTCTTTTTCGCTCATTTTGCCAAGGCGCCCTTTCGGGTTTTCACCAAGCCACTCATATTTTTTTCATAGATGTGCTCACATAAGCTCACGTCACTCTTGACCTCATATTACCCCAGCCTAATGCTGGTCCAAGCCACCTGCTTATTGCCTAGGCCGCCCTTTCGGGTTTTCGACCTATCCCAAGATTTCAATTTTTGCCTTTTTTCAAATTTTTGGTTTTTTTCTTTATTCTTTTTCTCCTCAGCGACGTAGCAAGTATAAAACTCTCTCCCATGCTTAAACATTGCATTGTCCTCAATGTAATGAAAGACAAAAGAATAAAGCATAGGGAAAAGCAAAAAATAACTCACAAACGTCGCCAATCTGCTTGGATACTGTAGGTGTCGCTGGCGGTGTACTCCATATGCGCAGGTCCGGTGTTGGGTGTTCTCATCAACTCCAGTGTCTTCTTCCTACCGTGCAACCAAAGGGAACCACTTTGGTGAATAGTGGTGAACAATGATAACAGGGTTGCACGGGCTTCAAATGCCACTAAAAGTGGGCCCAGATATGATCGTGGTGTGGGCCATGAGTGGTCCTCCTTCGCAGATGTCGATTGTAGGGCCATCATCGTTGCCAAATAATGTGTGGGGCGAATGTCTCCTTCTTTGACAACATGATGCGCAACATCTCCATGAGAAACTCTGGACAGCTGGCCTTGGTACAACTTTTTTTTTTTCTAATTCCGATTATTCTTTTTTTTTCGGAATTTATTTTTATTATTATTTTTATTATTATTTTTTTGCTCCCCGTTTAAGGTTTTTTCGGGGAGTTTATTAGTGCAGGGAAGGAAGAGACTTACATTGGTGTGGAAACACCTTCTTCAATAGGCATGGGTCTCTTCCCTGCAGGTTAGTCGGAAACAAAAACAAGAACAAAAACAAAGCAAAAACACACTAAAGAAAATGCAAAAACAAAGAAAGAAAAGCAAGAAAATAAAAACATACCTCGGGTTGCCTCCCGGACAGCGCCTTAGTTATTGTCATGGCTTGACATATTACTCCATCTCAACTTGGGTTGCTCATAGCAACTAAACTCCTGGGGCCTGGATCAGGGGGATGCCTCTTTGTATACTCCCGATTGAGCGTGACCCCCACTCTTCTGCACTTCTGGATGGTTGGACCGCTTTTCTTATCTATGAATGCACTTGCCATCTTTCGAAACGGTCTACCCAGCATCTCAGGGCCTGTATGCTTATCTTGCCCCGTATCCAGCATATAAAGATTCACCACTTGAATCAAGGCCTCATTCTTGCTCTTTCCCTTCGGTTTCTTTTTGATCAAGCCCGGCACCTTTAACATTTCCTTGCATTGAGGGGTGCTGTCAGCCAGCATGACCAAGGGAACGGTTTCTGCGCAGTCACTGAAGGTTTCAAATATTTTTTTGTCGTTCTCCACCATTCTGGTGTCCTTCAGAGCCTCAGGGAAGGGTGTAGCGGGGTGCAGCGAGACAAGCGGGAAGGAGTTTAGATGCACAAACTCATCATAGGCAGCCTCCAGAGGATCGGGGACTGTCGGGGCATTTTCGAGAGGGGCGGGCGTCGCAGGATCGTTTCCGCAATCGCGGTTCTCCTCCTCTTGGTCACTGAATTCCTCCAGTCCCAAAAAATATTCTTCCTCAGAAAGCACCTTGCGGTCCCAAATATCGTCTAGAAGGCCCAACTCCTTGAGCGCCTCTGGGAATGGGGCGGGTGGCTTCTCGGAACCGAGAGGAGAAAAGTATGGACGAACGTAGGTGTCCACATAAGGCTCAGCAACAGCTCCAAAAGTCTCGCCGCAGGTGCGGCCAGAGGTCACCGCCGGGTGCGGTGGATCCCCATAATTTTCTCGAGAAACAGTACCGCTTGCCGCGGGTGCGGTGGTTGCCACCGCTGGGTGCGGTGAACTTGACAGAACATTCTGTTTTTCCAAATCATGCTCGCCGCGGGTGCTGCCACCTTGCCGCTGGGTGCGGTCATTCTCCAGAATACTCTCTTTCTCTGAGTCATCCTCTTCAGCACTCGGACCGACATGCAATTGCTTCCCACTTCTTAGGGTTACCGCGCTAACGTTTTCCTTCGGGTTCACTACCGTTTGAGATGGTAGATTCCCCGAAGTCCGCTGATCAATCCTTGTAATCGCCTCAGCCATCTGTCCCATCTGTGTCTCCAGATTCTTAATACTCGACGTCGTAGCTTGGACGTGAGTGGTGAAGTGCTGCGTCAGTGTTTTGAGCATATCTTCAGTTGAAGGAGACGCATTGGGTTGTGGTGCTTGCGGCCTTGGTACATAGGCCGACCTTTGCTGTTGTTGTGGTTGAAACTGAGGTTGTTGTTGTTGATTCAGTTGATCCCTCCATCTGAAATTTGGGTGGTCTCTCCATCCCGGATTGTACGTGTTGGAGTAGGGATCATATCGCGGCTCTCCCCACAAATCCATATCTGAATCAAAATCAAAACAAAGAAAATACAAAAATCAGTAGCATGGGTGTGGACCGTAAGATAGGTCCACACCAAGGTAGGCAACAAACAAATCACAAAAACAGAAAATTTGACTCCCCGGCAACGACGCCAAATTTGACAGGGCTAAAGTCGTGATGCCTATCAAATAAATCCCAAAATACCTACTAAATAGTATAGCAAGCAAGTCAGGGTCGATCCCACAGAGAGTCGGGTTATCAACTTATGCAATTTGTTATCACCAACTAGGAACTATGGGGGGGGGGGGTTTGTTTGTGTTTCGTAACAAGCAATAAGAAAGCAAATAAACAGTCCGCAAATAATGGTTGTAAATAATAAAGGAAAAAGCGCCACACTCAACAAAGATCCACACAATAATAGATAGGTCGATCATGGAATTCTATCAATCTCAAGTTCTCAACTTTCCTATAGTTGTTCTTATCCCGATCTTAGATAACTATTAGTTCTACCAGCCCTAATAGTACTTATTACTAAATCAAATCCGAAAACCTTCAGAACTCAATAAAGCAATAGCATTCAACCAAGGATTAACAAGACACATGCAATAGAAACAACCCGTTACTATAAGCATGCAATTAACTCTCTCTCATAATTATGCGCTCGGATCCCCTATACGCACAATCGTGTTCGCTACTAGATATGCAACCCGAACCCGGAATCACAAGTCCTAGCAATTAGGAAGATATCAATAAACCTAGGTGATCAATCTAGATAAATCAACATAAACCAATAATCAATCAAGCACAAGAGAATTAATCCAACTAGATAGGAAAACGAACAAGAGTAGAAAACTCACAACCAATCAATTGTTGGCTTCAAACTGTCAAGTGCAACAATGGAGGTTTAGTTCTCCATTAGGGTTTGTGAGAAAAACGTAAAAAGGTGGCAACTAGGGTTAGAGAATAGATGATCCTCTAAATAAAGTCTTAGAAAGAACCTTAAATACTAGGGAAAATATTTAGAAATAAAATAAAAGCAAAATAACAAACTTGGAAATAAAGTCTCGGATTTAAAATAAAACGGAATAAAAAACACGGAACGAAAGTCTTCAGCGCGTCTCCACCGCGGGTGCGGCGGCTCCACCGCCGGGTGCGGCGGCTCCACCGCCGGGTGCGGCCATTTAACAGAAACTCCAGTTCTCTGACGACCTCGCCGCGGGTGCGGCAGTGCCCACCGCTGGGTGCGGTGGGATTCCAGTACTTCAGCTTCTGCGACACTTCAGTAAAAATGCCATAACTTTTGATTCACAACTCGGATTGCGCTCATATTTTTAGGACTTGTAGTAGACTTCAAGATCTAACTCCTCGAATTGGAATCAATCCATTTGGACATCTGAGTAGAGAGAACGAACCATTTGAATTCAGACCATTGTTCTTCTACTCTTCTCTTCACTTCATTGGCGTCTTCTCCTTATGGCTTCCTATGATCTCCAAAACAGCTCAAACACCTCCAAAAACACCAAACTTCGCCCACAAACGCCATATACATGAATGTGTCTAAATCTACCCGAATGACACCAATAAACCCTTTAAAGACTCTTACTTAAGCCCTACAAAGTAGTGCTTATCAGTTTGTCATCGTCAAAACAAGAGAAACAGAGAAAGGGAACTTCATGGGAACTGAAGTTCCATTCCAACAACGAGCAAGGACCTTCTGTTTGCGACTTGACCAGCTGATAAGGTTGCCTCCATAGAACACTGCAAAACCATGCTGAGACCGTAGATCAACGGGATCAGTAGCCCAGCCAGCATCAGAGTAGGCTACTAAGTCAGTAGAAGATGACGCAGTAAGAGTGAGACCGTGATCTAGAGTGCCTTTGAGATAACGCAGTATCCGCTTGACATGTTGCCAGTGAGAGGTGAGCGGATTATGCATATGCTGACAAGCCCGATTGACCGCAAAACTGATTTCGGGACGAGTAATAATGGCATACTGCAGGCTGCCAACTACATGTCGATATGCTCGAACATCAGAGTAAGGTGGATCAGGTCCAAGAGGCCGCTTGGTTACGGACGAATCAGCAGGTGACGAAATAGGCTTGGCCTCAAGCATATCACAACGATCAAGAAGATCATGCAAGTACTTGTACTGAGACATGTGTAAAGATGAGCCAGAATAAGTGATCTCAATACCTAAGAAAAAGGAAAGTCGCCCAAGATCTTTCAGAGCAAATTGCTGATGAAGCGATCCGATGAAACTCTGAATGAATGCAGGATCAGAACCTGTGACAATAATGTCATCCACATAGACCAAGATATAGGTAACAACAGAAGTAGAATGCAACACAAAAAGAGAGGTATCTGAAAAGCAAGTCTGGAACCCTGAACGATGCAAAAATAGTCTCAACTTGTTGAACTAAGCACGAGGGGCCTGCTTCAGGCCATAGAGCGCCTTCTGTAACTTGCAGACATAGTCAGGGAACTGAGAATCAACAAATCCCTTGGGTTGTGCCATGTATACGGTCTCACTCAGATCACCATTGAGGAACGCATTGTTGATGTCAAGCTGTCGGATAGGCCAACCTCGAGAGAGAGCAATGTAGAGAATGAGTCGGATTGTAGTCGGCTTGACTACTGGACTGAATGTATCAAAATAATCGACCCCTTCTTCCTGATGAAAGCCTTTGGCAACAAGATGCGCCTTATAGCGCTCGACGCTACCATCAGACTTGCGTTTGATACGGTAAACCCACTTGTTTCCAACCACATTGGCACCGTCAGGTCGAGGAACAAGAACCCACGTTTTATTGGCGACGAGGGCAGCGATCTTAGCTTCCATGGCATTGAGCCACGAATCAGACTTTGCAGCAGAGGAGAAAGTTATGGGTTCCTTTTCTGCAAGTAAATAGGACGATGCAGGGTAACGAGAAGCAGTAAAGGACCGAGGCTTGAGGTTACCTGTGCGAGCCCGAGTGGTCATAGAGTGGCTGGAGTCATCAACAACACGTAAAAACAAGAGGGCGGGTTGCTGGGAAGGGCCGGCAGGAGCCGGAACAGCCGTCAGAGAAGCCGGTGACGACGGACTTGGGGTGTGGTTTTCGGCAGTAGTGGGAAGGACGGCTGGTGATGGTTGTGTGGGAGACATTACCGATGTGAGTGGCAGGTCCGGGGGAGAAGACAGGGGCGGTTGGGAGGTGGCGGCTGAGTCCGCAACTAGGTGGAGGAGACGAGACGACACCGCAGGGACAGGAGGCGACCTTTGGCGGGGAAGTGGTTGGGCTGCATGTGGACGGTTTTTGTAGGGGAACGACTCTTCGTAGATAAATGAGAAGAGCCAAGAGTTGATGGCGGCCTTGCAAGCACCATAAGAGGAATCAAGACCATGGAGAAGAGACGCAACAAAATCATCGTCTTGAACGACGTACTGACATTCGGCAAGGGCATCAACAATGGATCTCGATGTAATCCATCATCGAGAGTGAACCCTTGGACAGAGTCTACAACTGACCCTTTAGAATCATCAAACGTGCCCTCGTCTGAGATTGGAACATATCCGAGATCTTCTTCCAGGCAGCATGAGATGTGGTTGCACGAGCAACATAACACAGTAGCTTGTCGGACAGTGTGGAGCGAAGCCAAACGAGGACAAACCGATCGGCCTTCCTCCACGCGATGTAGTCGTCCGGGACTGCAGCACCTTCTTTAGGTTCAGGTTTGGGTTCTTGAAGAACATAAGAGTCAACATCATAGGCTTCAAGAGTGGACATCACAACGCTTCGCCATGAGTAGTAGTTGGTTCGATCGAGAGGTTAGGAAACTGTAATTGGGTGGATTTGCCAGTAGACAAGAGAATGGTGTTGTTTGACTGAGAAGAGGACATGGTGGCCGACGGTGGTGTAAGATGGGCGGCGGCAGGGTGATGCTAGGATTTGAAAAAAACCTAAGCTTTGTATACCATGTAAGAATGTGTAAACTGACTTGATATTATTGATATCAATTGGTTCAATAAATATACAAGACTTTCCAAGATAACAAGATATAGAAGATAGGGAGAATATACTATATCCAAATATACAAGATATATCAAGATATACTAGGATACTAAGTATGAAGTATCCTTATCTAATATACCTTTGTCCTTGTTGTTTTGATGAAGTTCAGTTAATTGGGTGTAGTTGGAATCAGTTAACCCACTGCTCAAATATCAAAAGCCCACATTAAATTGCAAGAAATTTAATGCAGCAGCCGAAAAATTGAAACAAAAAAAATCTCCCACACGCACTGAATTCGAAATATGGAGATAATCAAGAAGGAAGAGAGAACCATTTGGAAGCAACGTTGACAACTAGACGAGCCTGTTGGAGTAATTAATATTTCTAATGGGCCAAAAAGAATTAATTACAAAACTAGCAATTTAGGCTTATGGAGGTCGGCCCATTGTTGAATCCAGAGATGGAATTGTGTGGAAGACTCCCGAAGTTGGTAGACAAATTGATCATGTGGACCATTATCTTTATTAGCTATATTTAATTAATGGTGAAGGCTGGAAGATTCTGGGTAATTTGGACAAATATCTACTTAGGAGAAAATGAAAGTCGGTGCTTTTGTGTAGAGCATTAACCGACATTGTGTAGCCTATAAATAGGCAAGAATATTTTGTGCTTTTGATCAATCGAGCAAAAGAGAGCTAGTGTGAGTGGTGTGCTCGAGTGTGTGCGGGTGAAGTTGTTTGAGAGTGTCCCACATAATAAAGAGTGTAGTAAGCTATCTGTATAATATCTCTTGTATATTTTTACTATATAATATAAGGTCGTTTTTGTATATTGCGTCTTTGTTTGGGTGGGATTCGGTGAGTGTACAAGGGTCCTGGGGAGGGTCAATTCCCTTACAGTGATATCAAAGCTGAGGTTGTCGGTGTTAGGTGATACGGGTTCAGTTCACTGGTGGAAGGATCTCCTGTTGGAATGATGGCGGCCAGTTTGTCGAGGACGTTCGAGATCCCACTCTTTGATGGGAAGATCAACTTCACGTTATGGCAGAGTACGATTCAAGACATTTTGTTGCAGCAAGGTCTTGATCAAGCTTTAGAGGAAGAGAAGCATGGCTCCATGAATGAGAGGGAATGGATCAAAATCCAGAAGAAGGCGGTGAGTACAATCCGGTTGCACTTGCTCCCGAGATCAAGTTCAGTGTGTTGAAGGAGACCACACCGAAGGCGTTGTGGGAGAAGCTCGAGTGCATTTACGCGTCGAAGTCGCTGACGAACCGGTTGTGTTTGAAGATGGATTTGTACTCACTAAAGATGCATGACGGAGGTAATCTTCACGACCACATTAACTTGTTTAATCAACTAGTATGTCAACTGATGAATGCACGTGACAGTATAAAAGACGAGGAACATGCGTTGTTGTTGTTAGCGTCATTGCCGACGTGCTACAAGTCCTTGCTGCAGACGTTACTTGTAGGAAGGTCGAGTCTCACTCTAGACGAGGTGATGGCCGCTTTGCGGGAGAGTGATAGGATGATGAAGAATGACGCTATCAACACTAGAGGAGATAACATACTAGTTACGAGGGAACGTGAGCGAGGGAGGAGTCAAACAAGGGGGCAAGGTGACCCGAAATGGAGAGTAAACTCACTTCAGAGGAGAGATTTGAGTGACGTCAAGTGTTACTAATGCGGGGAGAAGGGTCACATGCAAACGAGGTGTCCTCGGATGAGGGAGGACTTGAAGAAGTTGAGAGAGACGTCGTTGCGGACATGTAGTGGTGACTCCCATACGACTGTGGCCGGTGATGTTGGTGAAGAGGATGTCTACTTGGCAACGAGTGAGGAGGTTGCCAAATCCGAGTGGGTGATGGATAGTGTCGCCTCAATGCATGTGTGTGGGGATCAAGCATTATTCAACACCTTGAAGAGAGATGGAGAGTTTGGTCATCTCAACTTAGCTAGCAGAGAGAAGTTGAAGGTCGAGGGTACCAGAAGCGTGACAATGAGGCTTCACAACAGTACAAGCCACACTCTTCATAATGTGAGGTACGTGCCGTCAAGCAAAGTTAACATCATCTCGTTGGGTGCGATGATGTCAAAAGGGAGTAGGTTTGTTGGCACGTCTAAGTGGTGCAAGGTGTTCAAGGGGAGACGCTTGATCATGCGAGGCCGGAAGAATGAGAAGAATATTTGTGTCGTGGATGGACAAGTTGTGCAAAAGAGATGTTGTGATGCCTTGACGAGAAAGAAGGTGTAGTTTTGGGATGTTGCAGAAGTATTTGGAAATATTAATTAAGGGAGGAATTATTGGAGTAATTAATATTTCTAATGGGCCAAAAAGAATTAATTACAAAACTAGCAATTTGGGCTTACGGAGGTCGGCCCATTGTTGAATCGATAGGGATAGCGATGGGGCCAACTTCAATGATTCTCCATATTTGACCATCAAGGGAGCAAATATGGGATTCGATTTGCTCAACCCACCATTCATATTCTCCAGCCTTCAGAACTGGAGGCTTCCAGAATGAATCACCTGTAACGACCCAGGCCAACCACCCAATCGGTGCCGCCTGTTCGTTAACATGGGTCGCAGCCCATACACCCTAACCCATCACATGTTGGCCCATACCTTCAAGGCAGGAAACCAACCATGTAGGTTGTTGGAGAGAGTCGAACACGCGACCTCATCTCCCTTTAACAAGGATATCTTTCACTCCATGTTAAACGGAGAGGAGGTCGCGTGTTCGACTCTCTCCAACAACCTACATGGTTGGTTTCCTGCCTTGAGGGTATGGGCCAACATGGGATGGGTTGGGGTGTATGGGCTGCGGCCCATGTTCACGAACAGGCGGCACCGGTTGGGTGGCTGGCCTGGGTCGTTAAATAAAAGTGCATTGAAATACCCCACATTAGATTAAAATGGTTATTATATTGTATATTCTTCAAGGTAGATTTATGGGTCTTCTTTTAGTCAGCTAAGGCAGAAAATTGGTCAAAAACCCTTGCCTTCTTCTTCTGGAGAGCACAACGAAGAGAGAGAGAGAGAGAGCCTCCTCCTACCTCTTCTTCTGCAGCTGTTGACTTCTGCCGGAGAGCACGACCGACAGCTGCCACCTTCCTTCCTTGGTTCGGGTCGCGATGAGCCACTGGTGCGAGACCGCAAAGATCCCCTGAGCGAGGCCGCGACTGTCTGTTGGTGCGAGGGTTTGAGCTGCTGTGCGGCCGCCGCTGAGCCTGGTTCTCCTGCGCGACCGGGGGAGAGTCGCCAGGTGCTGTCTTGCCGCTGCTGTTGTGCAGGACCGCAAGCTGCTGTTGTGCGAGGCCGCGAGAGCTTTTGCTGGTGGCTGCCCTTCCCGGCGACAAGGAGCCAGAACCGGCGGCGAGAGCAAGGTGGATGACAAGGTATTTCGGGGTTGCTTCAATCTGGTTTTTTGGATGCCAAATAAATTTCTCTTGATTTTTGGCTGTTGTTGGCAGATTGAGGTTTTGGGCAGAATTGAATTGTTGACAATTTTGGATGTTTGGGGCAGAATTGGGTTTGGACAATTTTAGTTTGAAATTTCAGGGAGTTGAAATTTCTTTTGGCTGATTGTGTTGAATTGTGCGGCCTCTCGATCTGTTGGAGTATTAGGTTGATTTGTGGGTGGATTACTGAAGTTGGAAATAGTGGAAGTATGATTAAATTAAGGGCTGAATTTGGAGGTTGCAAGCAATGTCATGATATGTGTTAATTAATGCAGGAAATTGTTCGGTTTGTCGTTGCAGGTTCGTTTAGGATTGGTTGGCGAAGTTGGTGAAATTCTAGGGTTATGTCGATAAGTTTAAGGCAAGATGATTCTTGCTCTTTCTTCTTACCTATCTCCTAAAATAATTAATTTCGTATATCATTACTTTCAGTAATGATTTATGCACTTGTCCGTTAATTTGATATAAAATTGTAGGCGTAGAATTAAATGGTTGAATGTGTGGATATTGGTTGTTTGTTGGTTATTGGTTTGTTGGCGGATATTGGTTGTGTGCTTGGTTATTGGTTTTGTGTTGGATATTGATTGTTTGTTGGTTATTGTTTTTTTTTGTCGGATATTGACTGTTGCTTGGTTATTGTTTTTGTTGTTGGATATTGATTGTTGCTTGGTTATTGTTTTTATTGTCGGATATTGACTGTTGCTTGGTTATTGGTTTGTTGTTGATTTATGTTGGACCATTATGTGGTGGTTGGTTGCCGTTAGTTGTGGTTGTTGGTTGCCGATTGGTTGTAGCTAGTTTTGGATTGTTGGTTATTATTGGTTGATTGTTGTTTCATTTATAAGGAGGGCATGACTCCTTAGAGCAGGGCCAGGGTGATGATTGCCTCACCCGACCACGTGAGGGTATGACCTTACGTTGGTTTAAGGCCAGGGCCAGGGCCAGGGTGATGATCGCCTCACCCGACCACGTGAGGGTGTGACCTCCGTTGGTTCAAGGCCACAACTAGATGGTGATCGTCCCATCTTAAACCTTGATTGTTTGTTTCAGTTATGTAGGAGGGCATTACTCCTTATAGCTGGGCCGGGGTGATGATCGCCTCACCCGACCACGTGAGGGTGTGACCTCCGTTGGTTCAAGGCCACAACCGGATGGTGATTGTCCCATCTTTAGTCTATCTATGGATAATAGATTACTTAGGGTGATGATCGTCTCACCCGCTTATGTTTTCGCTGAGGTGAAAGTTGGTTTGGATGTGTAGTACTGTAGTGAGTTGATATAATTGATTAACACTGGTTACGTGTTAGTAGTAGTATATGTATATGTTTCGTAGTGTTATTAATTGACGTGTTAGTAGTAGAAAAGAAAGTTGGATTGGATCATCTCATCCGATATTCTCGTGGTGTGGTTGAGATTTGATTGAATGTGGCTAGCATATTGAAGAGTTGGATAGGAATGGTTAAGTAATGGTTATGTGATAGTAATAGTATATATTTTGATGTGTTGTTGTTTGGCGTTAGTTGGATGTTGTGATAACCTTTCTTTGTTTAAATTGTTTTGGCTTGATGATTCTTGCTAGTCTTTCATTAGACTAACCAACCTTGGTTTATGTTTCCATGGTTGGCTGGTGTATCGGGTCCACCAGTCAACTAGTCGTTGCAGGTTCGGCAGCAGCAAGGGGTTCTTGATCACAGATTCGTCTTCACAGTTAAAGATTTAACTTTGCATCGGATTTGAAAATGTTGTATTAAGTACTTGTTGTTTTGGATATAAATTGATACACTGAACTTGATACAAGGTTTACATGTTGTTTCAAACTTGAACAAGGATTTTTTTTTATGCTGATAACTTTTGTATATTTGGAAGCGTTTTGGGTTTCTCCTTCTTAAAATCGCCTTGTAGACCTTCGGGCCTACGGCACTGTGACACCTCTGGCCCGGGGTGTTACAGAAATTGGCATCAAAGCCTTTAGATCCGAAAATGTTTTTCAAGGGTTTGACGTGGAAAAGACTATTCTCTAAAATTGTGAAACAATCGTGTGATCGGAGGCCCTTGCTGTTACCCATAGGTAAGTTTGTGTTTAATAAGTTTTTTATGCGATGTTTAGTGTTGATGAGTAATTACATTTTGTATGCCCCGAAGCGGGACGTGTTAGAGGTCGAAGGTGGGTGTGATAGAGGACGAGGCCCTCGGGCTTATCGTCAAGGGGTAGATGCAGGTAGTCTAGTAACTGATGATTCTGTAGGAGGTTGACGTATACTACTGTTATTGTTAAGGATGAGAAGGATAAGATTAAGCACTTTCATAGATGGTTGTATCCAGAGATAAAACCTTGATGGTAAGGCATAGTTGTACGATCATTGAGTATACTGATGAGTGCTTGATCAGGGAGGCTGTTATAGATGATTCTAATCAGACTATTGATGTTGGAGGCGGTAAGAAACAGAGGACTCAGTCTACACCGGAAGAAGTGGGATTTTACAACAATGGGTTCGGCTGGGTTGAGGAGTAGAGTGCACATGTGACTATAGGAAGAAGACAGTTACTGTAACAACAGATGGGGGATAAGTGTATGTGTTCGAGGGTCATGATCCTAGAGACTCTGGCAGAATTGTTAGTGCGATGACAACTACAAAACTGTTAAGACAAGGTTGTGCCGGTTATGTGTGTATGCTGGGATTGAGGGAGCAGATAGAGGAACTTATGGAGTTAGGCTTTATTAGGCCAAGTGCCTCTCCTTGGGGTGCGCCTGTATTGTTGGTTAAAAAGAAGGATAATTCGTTTCGACTTTGCATGGATTATAAGGAGTTGAATAAGGTGACAGTCAAGAATAAGCATCCGCTTCCCCATACTGATGACTTGTTGGATCAATTGCAAGGAGCTACAATGTTTTCAAAGATTGACTTGAGATCAGGGTATCCTCAGCTTAGGATTCGAGAAGAAAATATTCATGAGACTGCCTTCAGAACAAGGTACGGTCACTATGAATTTGTGGTGATGCCTTTCGGGTTGACTAATGCTTCCGCGGTTTTCATGGACTTAATGAGCCGATGTTTTAGAGAATACTTGGATCGTTTTGTAGTGGTTTTCATTGATGACATTTTAGTATACTCTCAGAGTAGGGGGGACCACGAGACTTACCTCCGAACTATACTCGAAGTGTTGAGGCAACATAAACTAATTGCAAAGCTGTCTTAACATGATTTTTGGTTACCTAAGGTAGCATTTATTGGCCATGTGATTTCTAACGAGAGTGTGATGATAGATCCACAGAAAACAGAAGCAATAGCAAGTAGGAAACGACCTCAGAATGTTAAGGAAGTTAGGAGTTTTCTCGGACTGACAGGTTCCTACAGGCAGTTTATGGAGGGACTTTCTAAGATTGCTCAACCGCTAACTAATCTGTTACGTAAGGCTAAGAAGTTTGAATGGGACGGGAGATGTCAGGAGAGTTTCGAAGAACTCAAGAAGCGTTTGACTAGTGCGCCAATGTTAGCTTTACCTCAGGGAACAAAAGGTTTGTCATCTACAGTGATGCTTCTAAGCAAGGTCTAGGTTGCGTTCTAATGCAGAATGGGAAGGTCATTGCATATGCTTCTCGTCAGCTCAAACTGTATAAGAGAGAGTTGAACATGAGACAAAGACGGTGGCTAGAGTTGATTAAGGACTAAGATATAGATATCCTTTGTCATCCAGAAAGGGCTAATGTGGTAGCAGATGCTTTGAGTAGGAAGTCAACTCCAGAGCATATGATCGCTTGTTTGACATCCGAGCTACAATGAGAGCTTGTAAGGAGCGAGATTGAAGTAGGGATTGGGAAGGATCGAATACATTTGAGTGTGTTAGAGATTCAATCGACATTTCTAGAGACGATCAAAGAGAAGCAACCGCATGATCCATTTTGAGAAGGATATGCAGCGATATCACTCAGGGGAAGGCACCGGGATTTCTTATTCATGATGAGGGGATATTAAAATTTTAAATCGAATATGTGTGCCAGTTGATAAGAGATTAGAGAGTTGATTCTCAAGGAATGTCATTCTTCAGCATATTATGTACATTCTGGAGCTAGTAAATTATACAAGGACTTGAGACGGAGTTATGGATGGAGTGACATGAAGCGGGAAGTTGCTGAGTACGCGTTGAGGTGTTTGACATATCAACCAGTTAAGATTAAGCACTAGAGACCAGCTGGAGAACTACAACCGCTTCCTATCCCTGAATGGAAGTGGGACGACATCACGTTGGACTTTGTTGTTGGTCTTCTTAGATTGCGAAAAGGGAATGATGCTATATGGGTCATTGTGGACCGGTTAAGGAAATCTCCGCATTTTGTACCCTTCAAGATTACTTGGGACCCAGAGAAGTTAGCTGAATTGTTTTCGAGGATTAGTTAGAATGCATGGTGTTCCCTAGACTTTGGTGTCTGACAAAGATGGACGATTTGTGTCTCGTTTTTAGAAGTCCTTGAATACGACAATGGGGACAGAGATATGCTTCGAGCAATCCAAACCGTGGAGGATATGCTTCTAGCTTGCGCTTTGGAGTGGCCAGGAAATCGGGAAGACAATCTGCATTTGGTGGAGTACGTACAACAATAGTTGGCATGCGTTGATAAAAATGGCACCTTATGAGGTTTTGTATGGTTGTCGATGTAGATCACCACTGTGTTGGGACGATATGGACGATACCGTTCTAGTTGCTCTCGAACTTTTACGGAAGACTAAGGACGACCTTGTAGTGATTCGTCAGAGATTGTTGTCAGCTCAGAGTCGACAGGAGTCATATGCAGATATTCGTAGACGACCCTTAGAATTCAATGTGGAAGACCTCGTGTTTGTTAAAGTTCACCGACTAAAGGAGTGTTCCGATTTGGGAAACGAGGTAAGTTGAGTCCTCGGTATGTTGGTCCCTTTGAGGTTCTGAAAAGAGTTGGCACTGTAGCTTACCAAGTGGCGTTGCCGCCAAAAATGAGTGGAATGCATGATGTGTTTCATGTGTCACAATTGAGGAAATATGTGTATCATCCGACTCATGTTCTGAAATTTGAAGAGATAGAGTTTTAACCTGATGGCACATTTGAGGAATCACCCGTAAGAATTCTAGCTATTGATCAGAAGAAATTGAGGAATAAGGTCATTTCTTTGGTAAAAGTCTTATGGTCTAAGTATAGAACGACAGAAGAGACTTGGGAACTGGAGTCAGTCATGCGAGACCGATACCCGAACTTATTTTGATCTTAGTTTCGAGGACGAAACTCCTATAAGGAGGGGAGAATGAAATACCCCAGATTAGATTAAAATGGTTATTATATTGTATAATCTTCAAGGTAGATTTATGGGTCTTCTTTTAGTCACCTAAGGCAGAAAAGTGGTCAAAAACCCTTGCCTTCTTCTTCTGGAGAGCATAGCGAAGAGAGAGAGAGAGAGAGAGAGAGAGAGAGAGAGAGAGAGAGAGAGAGAGAGAGAGAGAGAGAGAGAGAGAGAGAGAGCCTCCTCCTACCTCCTCTTCTGTAGCTGTTGACTTCTGCCAGAGAGCACGACCCGCAGCTGCCACCTTCCTTCCTTGGTTCGGGTCGCGACGAGCCACTGGTGTGAGACCGCAAAGAGCCCCTGAGCGAGGCCGCGACTGTCTACTGGTGCGAGGGTTTGAGCTGCTGTGCGGCCGCCGACGAGCCTGGTTCTCTTGCGCGACCGGGGGAGAGTCGCCAGGTGTTGTCTTGCCGCTGCTGCTGTGCAGGACCGCGAGCTGCTGTTGTGCGAGGCTGCGAGAGCTGCTGCTGTGCGAGGCCGCGAGAGCTGCTGCTGGTGGCTTCCCTTCCCGACGACAAGGAGCCAGAACCGGCGGCGAGAGCAAGGTGGATGACAAGGTATTTCAGGGTTGCTTCAATCTGATTTTTTGGATGCCAAATAAATTTCTCTTGATTTTTGGCTGTTGTTGGCAGATTGGGGTTTTGGGCAGAATTGAATTGTTGACAGATTTGGATGTTTGGGGCAGAATTGGGTTTGGGCAATTTTAGTTTGAAATTTCAGGGAGTTGAAATTTCTTTTGGCTGATTGTGATGAATTATGCGGCCTCTCGATCTGTTGGAGTATTAGGTTGATTTGTGGGTGGATTACTGAAGTTGGAAATAGTGGAAGTATGATTAAATTAAGGGCTGAATTTGGAGGTTGCAAGCAATGGCATGATATGTGTTAATTAATGCGGGAAATTGTTCGATTTGTCGTTGCAGGTTCGTTCAGGATTGGTTGGCGAAGTTGGTGAAATTCTAGGGTTGTGTCGATAAGTTTAAGGCAATATGATTCTTGCTCTTTCCTCTTACCTATCTCCTAAAATAATTAATTTCGTATATCATTATTTTCAGTAATGATTTATGCACTTGTCCGTTAATTTGATATAAAATTGTAGGCGTAGAATTAAATGGTTGAATGTGTGGATATTGGTTGTTTGTTGGTTATTGGTTTGTTGGCGGATATTGGTTGTGTGCTTGGTTATTGGTTTTGTGTTGGATATTGATTGTGTGTTGGTTATTGTTTTTGTTGTCGGATATTGACTGTTGCTTGGTTATTGTTTTTGTTGTCGGATATTGACTGTTGCTTGGTTATTGTTTTTATTATCGGATATTGATTGTTGCTTGGTTATTGGTTTGTTGTTGATTTATGTTGGACCATTATGTGGTGGTTGGTTGCCGTTAGTTGTGGTTGTTGGTTGCCGATTGGTTGTAGTTGTTGGTTGTAGCTAGTTTTGGATTGTTGGTTATTATTGGTTGATTGTTGTTTCATTTATAAGGAGGGCATGACTCCTTAGAGCAGAGCCAGGGTGATGATTGCCTCACCCGACCATGTGAGGGTGTGACCTTACGTTGGTTTAAGGCCAGGGCCAGGGTGATGATCGCCTCACCCGACCACGTGAGGGTGTGACCTCCGTTGGTTCAAGGCCACAACTATATGGTGATCGTCCCATCTTAAACCTTGATTGTTTGTTTCAGTTATGTAGGAGGGCATTACTCCTTATAGCTGGGCCGGGGTGATGATCGCCTCACCCGACCACGTGAGGGTGTGACCTCCGTTGGTTCAAGGCCACAACCGGATGGTGATTGTCCCATCTTTAGTCTATCTATTGATAGTAGATTGCTTAGGGTGATGATCGTCTCACCCGCTTATGTTTTCGCTGAGGTGAAAGTTGGTTTGGATGTGTAGTACCGTAGTGAGTTGATATAATTGATTAACACTGGTTACGTGTTAGTAGTAGTATATGTATATGTTTCGTAGTGTTATTAATTGACGTGTTAGTAGTAGAAAAGAAAGTTGGATTGGATCGTCTCATCCGATATTCTCGTGGTGTGGTTGAGATTGGATTGAATGTGGCTAGCATATTGAAGAGTTGGATAGGAATGGTTAAGTAATGGTTATGTGATAGTAATAGTATATATTTTGATGTGTTGTGGTTTGGCGTTAGTTGGATGTTGTGATAACCTTTCTATGTTTAAATTGTTTTGGCTTGATGATTCTTGCTAGTCTTTCATTAGACTAACCAACCTTGGTTTATGTTTCCGTGGTTGGCTGATGTATCGGGTCCACCAGTCAACTAGTCTTTGCAGGTTCGGCAGCAGCAAGGGGGTTCTTGATCACAGATTCGTCTTCACAGTTAAAGATTTAACTTTGCATCGGATTTGAAAATGTTGTATTAACTACTTGTTGTTTTGGATATAAATTGATACACTGAACTTGATACAAGGTTTACATGTTGTTTCAAACTTGAACATGGATTTTTTTTATGTTGATAACTTTTGTATATTTGGAAGCGTTTTGGGTTTCTCCTTCTTAAAATCGCCTTGTAGACCTTCGGGCCTACGTCACTGTGACACCTCTGGCTCGGGGTGTTACATCACCAATAGCATTGCTTGACGACATCTTTCTTGTAAATTCTTAACAAAAACAATCTAGAGACCATGCTCTGATACCAATTGGCTATCATTGAGGGCGCAAGCAAGAACCATGTCAAGCCCGGGTGAATTCGGTTCAAGGAAGGTCATGATGACGTGCTAAAACTAAGAGAAGAGTCATGTTGCTCTCACCAAGACATAAAAGTAGCACGTCAGAAGAGGCGTCGCGCGTGATGTAAGAGGTAAGAGATTTGTATACATCAATATTGAATGAATTACCACCCGCACGGTGGCCATTTTTTGTTAATATGTGTTCTCTTCAAGACAAGTGGGATCTTCCAAGCTCTCGCTTGGGGTTGCCATCGCGTTCTCTTCAGGACGGGTGAGATCCTCCAAACTTTCACTTAAGGTTGCCACCGCGTTCTCTTCAGGATGGGTGAGATACTCCAAGCTCTCTCTTGGGGTTGCCATCGCATTCCCTTCAAGACAGGTGAGATCCTCCAAGCTCTCGCTAGGGGATGTCACCGCTTTCTCTTCAAAACGAATGTGATCCTCCAAGCTCTCGCTTGGGACTGCCACTGTGTTCTCTTCGAGGTGGGTGAGATCCTCCAAGCTCTAGCTTGGGGTGCCACAACATTCTCTTTGAGACAGTTGAGATCCTCTAAGCTCTCGCTTGGGACTGCCACCACGTTATCTTCGAGAAGGGTGAGATCCTCCAAGCTCTCGCTTGAGGCTACCACTGCGTTCTCTTCTAGGCGGGTGACGTCCTCCAAATTCTCACTTGAGGCTGCCACCGCGTTATCTTCAAGACGGGTGAGATCCTCCAAGATCTCGCTTAGGGCTTCCACCGCGTTTTCTTCAAGGCGGGTGAGATCCTCCAGGCTCTCGCTTGGGGCTGCCATCGTGTTCTCTTCAAGGCGGGTGAGATCATTCAAGCTTTCGCTTGGGGCTGCCACCGCATTCTCTTCAAGACAGGTGAGATCCTCCAAGCTCTCGCTTGGGGCTGCCATCACATTATCTTCTAAGTGGGTGAGATCCTCTAGGTTCTCGCTTGGGGTTGCCACTACGTTATCTTCAAGACGGATGAGATCCTCCAAGCTCTCGCTTAGGATTGCCACCGCGTTCTCTTTGAGACGGTTGAGATCCTACAAGCTCTCGCATGGAGTTTTCACCGCTTTCTCTTCAGTTGGAAAAAGAAAATAAAACTAAGGCCCCCCGCAATTGTCAATAAAAGTCGTCGGAGCATTGCCTTCCTTGGAAGCTTTGATGACCGCATCACCTGCATGCACAGGCACGTGCCCCGAGATTGATCCCGCTTTTATCGCTGTCACGTGTCATATCAGAATTAATTTGCCCACGTGTCAACCGTCCAGTGAATGTTGTTATTTTTTGAAAAATTCTATGATTCTGACCTAATTTTGCCATATTATGTTTGTACGTTTATTATTGGCTATGCTTATTCTTTCCAAAAAAAAGCTAACATGTAATACAACCAGAAACAATCTAATTTTTACTGTAAACGATTTATCAAACCTGTAATACAATAAATTTTGCTTTTAAAATACCCTACAACATTCAAAAAAAAATATGAAAAAACCTGCACAAAACTTCAACAAAAAACCAAACCACAAATATGACAACACAATGCACAAAACCTGCACATATATTACAAAACCACAAACACACATTAACCTAAATATGAAGCATAAAAAAATTACATAAGCATTACAGAAAATATTGCACAAAACTTATAAAACCTGCATATACATTACAAAATTGCATAAAAACTGAAACAAAAATGGGTCATTTCTCTGTTTCCCCATGTCAGAAATTCTGCAAATCATAATATCTCCATAAATAGCAAAACTGATTACAAGATCTGAACATAAAAGTCAAAAAATATTATAGAATCATTATCAGCAGTGCAGAATAGTTTATGTACAAAATTAAAAAGATTACTAGGAAGATCTGATATTGAAAAATCTGTTCATTCCAAAAATAAAAATATAAACATGAATTTTCTACCGAAACTTGTAATACAAGACTCTACATCTCTTCCACATATTCGTCTATAAATCTAGAGCTTCTCAGTTATTTTCAGTAGATAAACTCTAGCAGAATACAGACATTTAAGAGGTAATGCTTATATCATGTGTAATGCTTATATCATTTCAAACAGAACTTCAGTTTTGTTTTGTAGGGATTGAGATTTAACATTTCAAACATCAATGAATGTATGATTTATTTTCTTTGTTTCAGTTTTATTCATGAAATCCAGAACTCAGTTACAAGGTAATAATTCAGAACCTATATGCAAAATGGATATCTATTTTCCATCCTTTCATTCACTCTACTCTATGCAACATTGAATATCTATTTTCATGTTCATCTAAATGTTAGTATAGTATTCATACCTTTAGGTTTTCATTTATAGATCGTGGAACTCCATGAGTTGTTTGAGCCTCCAGTCCGATTTCCCACACGCATTCCTACAACAACAATAAAGACGTGTTTTTGAACATAATTCATAGAACTGAAAATGTATTGATATTACATAATTTCAAGAATTTCAAATTCAGTAGATTATAGAAATGTATTGATATTACATAATTCATAGAACTGAAATGTAGATTGCACTGTTTTCCGTGTTTTAGACCGAGGCATGATTACAAGTTTGTGCAGAATATGCTCAGAGAGGGTATTAGTTTATTTTTTTTGCAGATGAAAGTACTAGCCTCTCTGAGCATATTCTGCACAACTAGCCACTATATTACTGTTTTCGTTCTTTAAAGAGGAGGCATGATTACCTTAAAGTTTGTGCAGAATATGCTCAGAGAGGGTATTAGATTAGTCCTTTTGCCGATGAAACTAATAACGCCTCCGAGCATATTCTGCACAAACTAATAATACCCTCTCTATTTACAAGACTGTAATTTATAAAATGCTTTTGTCTATTTACATATTTCTATATACTTTGAAAAAGATGTCTTTCATACATACATTGTAACATATATTCCAATATTGATAATTTGCATTAGTATATGATTATAGAATTTCAAATTCAATATCATACTTGCACAAAGAGAAATAGACAGATAAGGAAATAAATCAATAGATGATATAAGATTAAACCCATTATAGTATATTTGTTTAGGTGTTCGTTTTTTGTCCCAAATCAATTTTTTTTGAACAGAAAGCAATCAAGTATTTCAAAATGAATGGGTCGCTAGAGATGTAGACAAATAGATATATAGAGAAAGAGAGCTTACATTTTGATTCCTTGATGAGGGTAGGGATATTGCAACCTCTAGATCTCGACACCAGAACAAAAGATTTAATTAATATTCGATTGTAGTGAACCAAGATAAAAAATCAAACGAAGGATCTCCAGAGAGAGAGAGAGAGAGAGAGAGAGAGAGAGAGAGAGAGAGAGAGAGAGAGAGAGAGAGAGAGAGAGAGAGAGAGAGAGAGAGAGCTTACATTTATTGACTTTGGAGCTTGCTAGAACATCCTTCCCTTCCATATCTCTTCACCAACCTCCAGATCTGCTCATATGAGATAAATTATTTCATTATTTTTAGACAGTAATGAACCAGGAAATAAATCAAACAAAGGATCTGCAGAGAAAGAGATAAAGAGAGAGAAAGAGATAGACAGACAAAGACAGAGATCGTGCTTACATTTATCACTTTGGATCTGGGCAGAACATCCTCCTTCCATATCTCTTCCCAACCTCCAGACATCCTTATCATGGGGAAAAAATGAAACGAAAAGGATCTTTAAAGAAAGAGATGAATAGAGAGAGAGAGAGAGAGAGAGAGAGAGAGAGAGAGAGAGAGAGAGAGAGAGAGAGAGAGAGAGAGAGAGAGAGAGAGATCCCGCTTACAACAAAGATAAAGTGTTTGCGGTGATTTAGTGAAAGGGTTTGTGGTGATTTACAGTAAAGAGAAAGGGTTTTGTGCATTCGAAGAATCTGGAAATGTTGATTCATTTGAACGGAGCAGATAAGGAGAGAGAGAGAGAGAGAGAGAGAGAGAGAGAGAGAGAGAGAGAGAGAGAGAGAGAGATAGAACGCGTTCTCGGCAAAAGAAAAAAAATGAAAAGAGACAGGGTTAGGGTAGACGCATCTAGAAATGTATAACCTAAATAAAGAAAGCGGGCTTGAGGGTACATTTGGGCCTCTATTTAACATTATGTTTTTTCATAATTGGCCCATAAGCCCATTACAGAAGTTATTTGTTCAGCAACATTTACGAACTATAAAAATAATATTTGGGCCCATAAGTCAATTTCAAATTAATTTTACTAACCATTAAATGGGCAAAAAAAACCGTTATAAGTTTAGGCAAATAGGAACGTTATTTTTTGTTCAAGGCCATTATTTAAGCCCATTATAAATTGTCGCTTGTTATTTACTTGGGCCAGCCCATAAGTTTTTTACTTGTGCATAAATCAAGTCCATTATGAAGCCCATTATAAGCTGCCGATAATATTGTCGGTTGTATTACATATTTAATGGGTCAAAAAGCCCATATTTGTTTATTTTACCGCCCAGTATATTTTATTCAGAAGACCACTTATATTATTAATGTTATTACGTTATAACATATTAAAATTAGTAAATTAAAAAAATACCCTTTTCATATAATATCAATCTATCATTTAGTTTTATATATTGAACAAAGAACATGAAGAACAATCTTCATCAAGAACAGTCATCTGAATAGTTTTCATACTCAAACCCAAAAAAAAGAGAATCAAAGTACTGTAGTGTATTATAAAATGTACTTATGAGTTGATCTAGCTGAAATTATATTATTTTCCAAAGTATGAAAGCGGTGAACAAGAAGAAAACGATTCTAAAGTATAGGTTAATATAGACATTTTATTCAATCGAAAGTTTTTAGGGTTTTACAGTTAAGGGATCTCCAGAGAGAGAGAGAGAGGGAGAGGGATAGCTTACATTTCTCGAATCTGGAGTTCGCCAGAAACTTCTTCTTCCAGATCTCCTCATCAACCGCGTCGGTCGGTTTGCATGTTAACTTGGGGACAACCCTCCAATTGCACTTCCGATCTCCTCATCAAGTCGGTGGTTTCCTTTGCATGATAAATAGAAAAGTTATATTAGAAGCTATTTTTTTGGATCAGAGAGAGAAAAGCCGTAAGGAAAGAAAGAGATCGAAAATATTCACGAAACAAATCATACTTGTTTTTCTTTGTTTTTCTCAGTCTCTAGATCTCCTTCCGGAAGCAAGCTTGATCCTCAAAAACCAGCCCCGGTTTTGTAAATCGATCTGCATGTTCAAATGATATTAATTGGATCTAACAGATTTGAAAGTGATAAGACAAAGGATTTGGCGGAATGGAGAGAAATAGAAAGAGGAAGAGAGACGTGAAGCCTGTATTTCAAAATAGAAAATCGCCATGGATGGCGATAGATTGAAAAGGAAAGAAATGCAGTGAAGTGTGAAGATAGAGACAAAGAGATCTGGAAACAACAAGATGGAGGCAGCAACAAATGAGGTAGGGTTAGGTCAAACGAGAGGTTTACGACAACAATTGGGCTAATGGGCTTGCACTGGATCTGTTGGCAACAGTTATAATGGGCCGTGACTGGAAAGATTTGGGTTGGGGTTATTTGGTCCTACTAGCAATTAAACAGAATCAAAAACTTCCACATTTTAAAGCCTATACAAATATTAATTCGGCCCATAAGTCAATTCATTAGTTACAAATATTTATTATATTTTTATAATATTAAAATAATTAATTAATATGTACATTTATTATTGTAATGTTGAATATTTATTATACAAATATGTTTTTTAAGTACAAATATATACATATGAATTAAGAATTTGTATTCGGTTGTTATAAAATCATCGCCGAAGCCTCTGTCTTTTGCTCCACGTCCATTTTTCCAAAGTGTAAATAGAAGAGCAAGATAGAAGGTTTTTACTTTACGAAAATAGCCATGGATCTGGAAACTTTTGAAAGAGGAAAGCAGTACGGTGAAGGATGGAAAAAAAACAGAGCAAAATCGGAAACGGCAAGAAGAGGGAAGAGGCAACTGATTAGGGTTAGGGTATCTCGGCGACATTTTTGTATTTTTAGTTTATTTTTGTAATACAAAAAAAAATAGAAAACGGGCTGTGTCAATTGGACTTTATCAGTTTGATCTGATAATGTTGTAATTGGGCCGTTTAGCCCATTAACAACTAGATTGCAGCTAGCTCATACGAAAATAATTTGGCCAATAAGTCCAATTTGTATTTAGAAGTATTTATTATTTTTAATAATTTAAAATAAATATGTAGTATGTATATTTTTTGTATTATTTACATGTGTTTATATATAATTATAAAATTAAAATAAATGTTTAGTTTGTATATTTATTTAATTTAATTGAAATATATAACAAAGATTTTCAAGTGATTGTGTTATTTATTAATTAACCCGAAATAATATAATGTTGTGATTGGGTGCTATACTGTTATTAGATAGAAATGACAATGAACAAATTCAATTTAATACAAATAATATTTTGTTACATAAACCGGGCTTTTTGAATTGGTTGTCTATTTCACTTCCGAATGTATTCTACTTGGGCCTAAAAGCCCATTAAACCAATTCAAAGTTGCTTCAAATATTTACAACCAATACAAATATAATTTGGCCCCATAAGTCCATTTAGTAGTGAAATTTTTTATTATATTTTTATAATACTATAATAAATAAATTGTAAATTTATTACTTTTATTTTGAATAGTTATATTAAGTATTTACATATGTTTATTTATTTTTATAGTATGTAGATTTATTTATTTTATTTTGAATATATCTCATATTTTCAAGGTGATTGTGTTATGGACGAATTAACCTGACATAACAGAACGTTGAGATTGGCTGCTATTAGAGATAAACGACAACAGTCAAATTCAAATCGATCAGGTTAAAAATATTCCATTTAATGTTTTGACAATTTTTGCCAATAAATTGAAATATGAACTTTAATATAAGTACTAATTATGCAGGATCTATTATTGGAGTTAGTTACAATTCTTCCGTGAGTGATCGTATCCCCTTGTCTGACATTTCAAATGGTTAGTAATTGTAATGCTATAAAGTCTTTGTTTACTTCGATTTGTCCATCTATATTGTAATCAGTGTTTGATGTTCGATAATATAATATATCTTTATTTTCATGATGCTAAAAAATAATTAATGTTTTAAATCAATTAACTACTTATTAATAAAGTTATGGAGAGTTCCGCCTCTCTTTATATAATGTAAAAAAAATATCTTGAATATTTTTAATCGATTAGTCATTTTTTATATAAGAATTTATCTACTTCTATAACAGTCATTAACTATATATTTCTATATCAATGAAACATATAATTAAAATATACTATTTTTACAAATATAAAAAAAAATAAACAGATCTCGTGCAAAGCACGAGTACTACACTACTTGGTATTACTATATTACTTATCGCTTCTTATACGCATCCAAAGTGCATTGGTGAAAACATTGCATAGCTAAGAGTATGGAGTGTAGATAAAGTTTTCATATCTAATCTGTTTGTGATAGGCCAAAAGAGAATTTTATATTACAGACCAACTCCCATGTGTTGATTCTCAAGGCAACCCAAAGTTCCACATAAGATATCTCCAGGAAGTTCACTACTTTTGTATTAGAGGTTCATAACCTTTATATTAGAGGTTCATACACTTTATACTAGTGGTTCACAAACTTTATTCAAGAAAATCACAAAACTAACTTTATATTAGAAGTTCACTAATTATGTATTGGAGGTGCATAACCTTTATATTTTAGGTTCATACACTTTATGCTAGTGGTTCACAAACTTTAATACTTTATACAAGAAAATCGAAAAAATAACCTTATATTAGAGGTTCACTAATTTTGTATTAGAGATTCATACACTTTATACTAGTTTATACAAGAAAATCGCAAAATTCACTTTATATTAGAGGTTCACTAATTCTGCATTAGAGGTTCATAAACTTTGTATTATAAGTTTATACACTTTATACTAGTGGTTTACAAACTTCATACAAAAAAGTCAAAAACTAACTTTATATTAGAGGTTCACTTTTTCTGTATTGGAGGTTCATAACCTTTATATTAGAGGTTCATACACTTTATACTAGTGGTTTACAAACTTTATAAAAGAAAATCGCAAAACTAACTTTATATTAGAGGTTCACTAATTCTGTATTGGAGGTTTATAACCTTTATATTAGAGGTTCACAAACTTTATACAAGAGAATCGCAAAACTAACTTTATATTAGAGGTTCATACATGTTATACTAGTGGTTCACAAACTTTATACAAGAAAATCGCAAAAGTAACTTTATATTAGAGGTTCACTAATTCTGTATTGGAGGTTCATAACCTTTATATTAGAGGTTCATACACTTTATACTAGTGGTTCACAAACTTTATACAAGAAAATCACAAAACTAACTTTATATTAGAGGTTCATTAATTTTGTAGTAGAGGTTCATAAACTTTATATTAGAGGTTCATATATGTTATACTCGTGGTTCAAAAACATTATATTCGAGGTTTATAAACTCTATTATTGAGGTTCATAACCCTAAATGGAGGTTCATAAACCCTATTCTAGAAGTTAATAACTCTATACTACAAGCTCACAAATTATATACAAGAGGTTCATAAACTTTATTCTAGAAGTTCACAAACCCTAAACAGAGGTTCATAAAACCGATTCAAGAGGTTCATAGATTTTATATTACAAGTTCACAAAATTTATACATACTACTGTTATTAGGTGTTGAACTAAATTACATTTTACCATTTCACCAATTCCTAATTTTAAATATTACACCACCGAAAAAGCATGGGTCATTTGTATAAGGCTCGTTAGCAATTTTCAATTGCATTTTGTATTCCACCTAAAAAAATTCTTTGCATATACAAGCTTTGATTATACAGAGCCTACTAGCTTCATTTATGTATAGAAGTTCTTCCATTGCATACTCCTCTTTGTAAAGCACCCAAACATCAACTAAAACTCATGTACTGGCATCGAATCCAGCAACTTCTACTGCTCTTCATTTATAGAATATATTAGCTATTGTGGTGTCGCATCCAAAAAGTTATTGTTTCGATCTCTTTCCTTGTCAGTTTCCCCTGAAACTGATGTTGCCACATTAGAGCACCACCATCTGCCATGAAAACTAGGTTAAATAACCTAGAAACCAGTCCTAATGTAAAAATATAACAAACTTAATCTAAAAAGGAAATAAACTAATAAATTCGGAATAAAGAAAGTGTTATAAAAGGGAAAATAATAAAAACATAAATCTTCGGAAGAACGAAAACACGGACGCGCTGAACACATTTCCGCGATCGCGGATGAATTTCCGCGGTCGCGGAAATCTCCATTTTGCTCTCGACTTTTCCGCGACCAACTCCTGCTCGCCCGCGATCGCGGATTGACGCGTTCTTCAGCTCTCCGTCTTCTACGTGGTCTTCTCGCGGTGGCTTCCCCTCAACTTCATGATGTCTTCAATTAAGCTTCTCCACACCACATATCTACACTTCTTCTTCTCAACTCTAATCTCTGTAGTTGTGCTCTAAACCCATACAAATGGCACCCAAAACACCGGTAACAACTCCTAGATATGCACTACAAAGTAGCGCTGATTAAATTCCCCCATGCTTAAACTTTGCTCGTCCTCGAGTAAGCTAAAAGAAACCTACTGCTCCAATCAAATCCCCAAGGTCTCAGGAAGCATAGAAAAATCATCTCCACTAAGAATTGCACCTAACACGAAACTCCTAAGTACCAACACAATAAGCTCAACACAACACAACACACACCAAGCCTAAAGGAAAGCAGAGTGCTTCCCCCAAGCTTATCCCGAACACCATAGAGTGAAAAAATATCTAATCCTAGCCTCCATCGATCACCTCTACGACGGCTTTGAGGTACTAAAAAGATGTAACATGAAACTAAATCCTATGAAATGCTCTTTTGGAGTGTCGTGAGGGAAATTCTTGGGGTACATGGTAACCCAAAGAGGAATAGAGGCCAGCCCAGAACATGTCAAGGCCATCATCAACCTTCGGTCTCCTCGATGCATCAAGGACGTACAGAAGCTGACAGGTCGGATAGCAGCCTTAAACAGATTCATATCGAAGTCGTCGGACAAATACAAACCTTTCCACGACGCTCTCAGAAAGAACAAGTCCTTCCAATGGACAGAAGAACACGAGGCGACATTTCAAGATCTGAAGAAATACCTGGCCAGCCCCCTACTACTAGCAAAACCTAAAGACGACGAGCCACTACCATTGTACCTAGCAGTGTCGGAGTCCGAAGTAAGCGCAGTGCTGATCAGGGAAGAAGACGGCAAACAATCGCCAATCTACTACATCAGTCGAACATTACTCCCGGCAGAAACAAGATACTCGTCACTGGAAAAACTCGTCCTAGCATTGGTAACAGCGTCGAATAAACTTAAACCCTATTTCGAATCACATACTATAATTGTTCGCACTAATCATCCCATGAAAGTAATCATGAGGAAACCAGAATTCACAGGACGAATGGCCAAGTAGGCCATACACCTCAGTGGTTACGAGATTGAGTATGAACCTAGGAAGGCGATCAAGTCCCAGGCTTTGGCTGAGTTTGTGGCAGATTTTAGCCCGACCCTAGAACAGGAAGCCATCAAGGAAATGACACAACTGCTCGCGACAGAAGAAACAGGCAAATGGGAGCTCCACACAGACGGAGCATCGAACACTAGGGGATCAGGACTGGAGGTCGTACTAAAATCACCACAAGGGGACAAGATAGCCCAATCCGTAAGATGTGAATGGGACGCGACCAACAACGAAGCTGAATACGAAGCACTCGTGTTTGGACTTATCCTGGCGCACGACTTATGAGTCCGGGAAATCGAAGTCATTTGCGATTCCCTCCTAGTCGTGAACCAAATTCAAGGGTCATACGCCGCCAAAGACGATAGAATGATAGCTTATCTAGACATTGTCAAGAAGCTAATCAACCAATTCCAGAAGTTTGACATCAAACAAGTCCCCAGAGATCTCAACGGTCAGGCCGACGCACTAGCCAATCTAGGGTCCGCCCTAGACCCGAAGGAATTCCCCAACATTCCATTGGCACACATCACGACACCAGCCGTCCCAAAAACACCCAAGGAATAGAGCACACCGCTAGAAGAACTTGTCACAGTGGAGATAGGTGACCGACCAGAAGAAGACGTTGTCAGCGATCACGACGACTGGACACTACCTTACGTCAGATGGCTAAAAGACGGCATCCTGCCCGATGACAAAACAGAAGCAAAAAGGTTAAGGGTACAAGCTCTCTCCTTCGACATTATAAGTGATGTCTTGTTCAAAAGATCTGCCACAGGGATACTTCTACAATGCCTCAAGACTCCCGAGGTCGAACGCATCTTGCAATCATTGCATGAGGGAGAATGTGGCAACCACACCGGAGACGAAGCCTCTCAGGAAAAGCCCTGCGGACGGGATACTACTGGCCCACGATGAACAGAGACGCGATGGAATACACCAAGAAATGCGACGCCTGTCAACGACACGCACCAGTTCCGCACTAGCCCTCAGAGCTCCTCCATCCGACTCTAGCCATGGGGCTTCTTCCTCGCCATGACGGGCTATTTTTCCAAATGGGTTGAAGCGGAAGCATATCGAGAGGTAAAGGATCAACATGTCATTTCATTCATAAAACGCAATATCATGTGCAGATTTGGCGTCCCATCAGAAATCGTGTGCGACAATGGCTCCCAGTTCATCAGTCATAAGACTCGAGCCTTCTGCGACCAATGGAACATCAAGCTGATCACGTCCACACCTCGATATCCGCAATCTAACGGACAAGCCGAGTCTAATAACAAAATCATCATCAACAACCTCAAGAAACGCCTCACAGGGGCTAAGAGAAAATGGACGGATGAACTTTCCCTCATCCTCTGGTCCGACAAGACCACTCCGAAGAATGCAACCGGACAATCACCGTTCTCACTCGTTTATGGAAGCGAAGCGGTCATTCCCGCCGAACTGCTAGTCCCGATAGCTCGTTATGGTCTCCAGACGCATGAACAAAATGACGTCGAACTGGCACACAACTTAGACACGATTGAAGAGACTAGGGAAAAAGCTAGAATTAGGATGGTCAGGTTTCAGCAGCAAGTCGCGAGAAGTTACAACAAGAATGTCCGGGCCAAAGTCTTCAAAGTTGGCGATTGGGTCCTCAGAAAGACATTCCAGAACACCAAAGATCCGGCCGAAGGCAAGCTCTCACCCCAGTGGGAGGGTCCCTACCTCATCAAAGAAGTAGTCGGACAAGGAGCATATTGACTAGAAGATAAAGACGGACAACCAATCCCAAGAAGCTAGAACGCCACACATCTAAAGCTATATCACTTCTAACCTCATCTGGTAAGACACTAGAACCCCCTCATTTCTTACATAATATTTGTCGTTACAACCCGATTCTATTCCATAAACCTAACACTTACGTCTAGCAAAGACACGTTCTTATGACCATGAGTACAGGAAAACACAAAGACAAGCTGGATCCAGTCACACACAAAAAGTGCTTACACTACATTTACACGATCGATCGGAACACGAGGAGATGAATATCAGAGGCACGCCGGCACACCGCCTGCCTTATACAAAACATAAGGTCAACACCTTATTACATTTACGCAATAAAAACATATTGCTCCCCTCCTCAGCATAATACAAGTCATGACTGAACAAAAACGTTTACACTTCCAGGCCTCCCTTTTCTTACATGACACGGAAAGCCCTACTCGACGAAGCATATAGGCAAATCCGAAACAAGTCAAAAGTATCGCGACTATCTTTCTTAAAAAGAGTCCGACAAACATTTAGACGTAGAACAAGGTTTGTCCTTTGTAAAACAGAGTACGCCAATAATAAGGAGAGTCTAATTCTTTTTACATTCATACGACACGCGATGATGGACGGGTCGCCAAAACATATTGTCTGCCTACACACATGTAGGACTTCAAACATTCCTAAAAACATATTATGCGACCCGCGATGGTGGACGGGTCGCCAAACCAAAAGTACTTCACCCACGCACAGGTGAAACCACAAGTCATTCGCAAAAGATTCATAAAAAAAGAGGATAAAGAACTAGGAGTCAGGAGTCGCATCATTACCTCCGGCGGGAGCCGGGTCGGACAAAGGCTGGGGCTCGGACGACACAATAGGAACAACACAGCTAGGGATGGCAACGGGGCGGGTTCGGGGTGAGAAGTACTCTCCCCGTCCCCATCCCTATTTTTGGCCCCAGTCCCCGTCCCCTCCCCCATCCCCGAACGGGGATCAAAATCTTCCCCCATCCCCGTCGGGGATCCCCGTCCCCGTTTCACTACACATAATATTTTTAAATTTTGTCTAAATTTATATATTATTACGATTTAGGGTATAAATGATTTGATATTTATGGTTTAACGTCTAAAGGGTACAAGATTTAGGGACTAAATAATATAAAATTTAGGATTTAAGGTTAAGAAAATCACAAAAATATTATATACGGTGGGGATCCCCGCAGGTTTCCCCGCCGGGGACGGGGCAGGGAACGGGGTGGGGACCTCTATCCCCGCCCCGTACCCCGTCCCTGCTCGGGGTTTAAATTTTCCCCTACCCCGCCCCCATCCCCGTTTATCCCTGTTTAAATTCCCCGTCCTCGTAGCGAGGATTCCCCACGGGGAATGGGGAATCCCCGCCCCGTTGCCATCCCTAAGCACCGCTGGAGTGAACTTCATCTTCACCGGCACTCTCATCAGGAGATTCCTCTTCAATACCGGCGAGTCGAAACAACTCCACCCCAGGATTCCCCTTAGGAAACAAGGTATCCATATTGCATTTCTCCGTCTTCAAGTCCCAGGCTTCATGCTTGCCCTCTTCAAACTCCTCGACCATCTCGACGCGCGACTTCAACGCATAGAAAGCACCAACATCACACGCGATTCGACCAGCGTCGATCCTGGCTTGCCTGACCTTCTCCTCAACACCGACTCGACTCTCATTGAGCTCCTTCCGACAGCACTCTAGCTCGTCTTGACAAGCCTTCAACTCTCCCGTAAAGCGACGCTCGACGTCCTTCAGACGACTTTCAGGTCCCTTCACTTTGGTCTTCAATGCCGCCAAGTCAGATTCCGATTTGGCAGCCCTTTCCTCAACTTTGGAGACCATCTCCTTCACGCCAGAGTAGGCGCCCAGAAGGAACTGAAAAGTCTTGAAGACGCAAAACAAAGAAGAGACATATAAAAACACCATCCGACAGAAAAAATCAAAACTACAAGACTTGACAGAAAAACTTACCTTCCAAGCGGAACAATCGGCCTCGCCAATACAATCCAAAGGTGAGACCCCATCGACTTCAGATTTCAAGGCCGGGTCCTGGGCCTGGAATAGATCAGCAATCGATCGCCCGACTAGATCAATCCTCTCGACACCAGAAGGGATATCCGATTTCATTTTCGGAACGCTCGGAATGGTCTTCTCAGCATCAGGGGAAACGACAGCCTCTCTTTTGTCGCCGACCTTCGATGGAGGAAAAGATTCGACAGGCGTCGACTTACTCGACAGAGCTCTGGCCGCCGTCAACTTTTGTTCAATCAAACCTTTCCCAGACACGCCCTTTAAACGAGCACTCGACCGACCAACACGAGACGCTATCACACTAGACGGAACACAAATTACGAATACGGCACGTAAACAAAAACACGAGCAACCCAAACAGAGAGAATCGAGAGAGAAGATAAAAGGAAACCGTCAGATCACTTCGAATTTATGGAGGGAAGGCTAGAGGCCTAGGTTGTCCCATCATGCTACGCGATCGTCGCCACGTCAACCCTCGCCTGTCGCGCCAAAATAGATGGTGGAGATCGTGTGCAGAGAAAGTCGTCTTGACTCCCGCCCTTAGCTGCCTTGAGCCCAAACGACTTGGGGCTATTGTTGGGCCCAGAATGCTCTAATGAACCAAGTCAAACAGATTGGGCCGCCTCAACTGAAGAAATGGGCCAAGAAGCTTGAAGAAAGGCGTCGGACGATCCTCAATGCATAAAACCCGACCAATCCCGAGAATCTCGCCCAAGCCTTAACTACTTGATCCTAAGCGAACGGTAGCCAATTCAAGTGCAAGATTAGAGGTGTCATTAAAAGGAAGATCCCAGAGATTGTGCTCGGTAATAAAAGGGAAGATCTCACAAAAAACGGTAAAAAAACGGGCAAAGAAGAAAATCCCATAAATAGGGCACGAAGAAGCTAAAGAGAGAGGATTACTCACTATTTCCACTCTAAAAAGGCTTGAAGAACTTACCTGGCCCGCCTAGCTCTTTTGTCAACAACGTTCGACTATCAAGGATCGGACGCTAGATTAGCCGGTCAAACAAGATTCGACTTTTGTGTCTACAGGATAAGCCATACTTTGTCTTATACTCATCGTCATATAATCAATATATCGTCACATAATCTCGCTTCTATTTCATACATAGTTGATTGTTCATTTGGTTTGGATTTATCGTATTCTATTCGATCGACTCGTTACCCCGTCTAAGGCGATTTAGGTTAATTGATATTTTCGCCCCAAAACAACTATGTATGTAAACATCGTACAATCTTACCATTTGAAATCCTTGCATCATTCTCCTTTGTCGGAAAGCTCACTTCCGTCGGTCGCAATCTTCGACGCTACTAGAAGCTCGATGGTATTGCCATCGCCACACACCACCCTAAATCATCCTACTCTCCAAATGACCGCCCTTGCCCGTGTCCAATGACACGGTGCTCGTTGCCGGCAACATCCGTTGAATCTGGAGGCTGCGCAACGACTCCATCTTCAACACCCTACAGGAGAGTTGTAAAATTAGAAGTGAAAAATTGCTCATGGGCCTAGGTTGTTGTTGGGCCTAAATTGTTGATGGGCCCCATAGCCAGGTTGTTGGAAGATTAATTGTCAAGCCATGGCTTAAGCATATTAGAGAAATGAACTAATGAAGCATAGATACCTACAGCAGTCGAGACTCATTTTCTTCTTCGCAGCAATGGGCATTATTACTTCCTCTTGCAAGGCCACCATGATCAGAGGCAGTACAAGCACTATGGTCTTCCCTGAACCAGTAAATACAAATACCAATCATATCTCTACCGGCTAAAATTATAGGAAGCCTCTCGACTTGGATAGGTGTTGGATGCACAAAACAAACTATCCGTGCATTAAAACGCATGGATCGTGCATTCGTCTCTGTAAAAAAATTCGTAAACAGCTAAAAAACGCACAGGTCGTGCGTTAGGACGCACAACCGTGCAAGCAGTCCTCAAAATTTCTCAGAAAATCTTCCAAAAGCACACGGTCTGTGCATTAAACCGCACGGACCGTGCAAAACTTTCTGTAAAGGTTATAGTCTGTGCATTACAAATGCACGGACTAGGCACGCATAGTGCACTTTTCATGCGTCCGTCCACTTTCGACCCCCAAGTGTCGGGTTGATTAGAACGGGCCTCTCGTCTAAACCCACTTCTTAGCAAGCCCGAGTCAGCTTATATGGGTTCGTTTTTCGAACCCTCTATCCTTGTCTGAGCCTAGATAGGGACAAATTGTGGAGGTAAATTAATTCATATTAAATTTCCTATGATTATTTCCTAAATTCGGTCATTTTGTATTTATTATCATTAAAGTAGATTTGTCTAATGGGCTTTTAATTAAACAATGTCCGTTGAATTGGTTGGAGAAAATTTCCTTAATGGGCAAGGTATTTAATTTCCTAAAAACCCTAATTCTCTTTATTCTCTATTGATTACTCTCCTTCAATTTTCAGTCACCAAGGCTTTATCTCTTTCGTTCTTTACTGACTTGAACGTTGGAGGTGAAACGGGAGACAAGCTCCGCTTTTGGCATTTTTCTATGTTCGCAGGGCACCAAAAGATCGCCAGAGTTGTGGATTTTTGTCGTCGTCATCAATATTTATTATGGTGCAAATTTATGCTACTACAAATGTAAATGGTAGGTAAGAGAAGATTAATTATAGAGATGAATATTGATTGTCCAAGACTCTAATTTATATGTATTATATTAGAAAGATAAGAAAGACGCTCGTACTACGCACATGATATATTTCTATAAATATTTCTACTTTTTATAAATATATATATATAATTGTGATTTGCATGCTTTTTCCTGTTACATGTTATAATTTATATTTATGGCGTTGTAAATTTTATTGAGGTGATCATATTGGTATTTGTTTTGGATGTTCAAATTAATTTGACAATTAAGATGATAGAGTTTTTGGACTATTGTCATAAACAAGTTTATTTTACGCCCTCTATAGAGTGTAGAATTTCATTTTATTACAGAATAGTTAAATCTGTTTCAATCAATAATGTAATGTACTTATTAGTTATTATGAGTCATGTTTTTCTAATTTGCGAGTCACTACAAAAATTAGCATCAATGTATTGTACGAATGTTTTTTTTTATACAAGGCAAGCATTAGGGTCCACCTATACAGATGACTGTCCTAAATCATCCGAATGGATGATCTTTACAAGTTGAGTTCCAAAAGAATAAAAAGTAGAGTTCAATTGTAAGAACTCATATCTGTCACCAGTAATCGGAAGAGTATGGTTGATAGTGGGACACAAAAAATGTTGAAATTGTTGGAGTGCGTGTTACTGAATAGGATGAGTGGCCAGGAAGTCAGCTGCCCGGTTAGCTTCACGGAAGCAATGAAACGGCTGCGAAAAGGAAGACAAAAGAGCCAAAATATCCATAATAATGGAATGGATTTTCCATGTGTGTCGGATAGCATTAATGACCAACAAATTATCTCCTTCAATAATTAGATGTGTAATATTATGCCTAATCGCATACTGGATACCTAATAACACTGCTAGAGCCTCGGTACGGAGTATAGAAGTTGAAGGAATTTGTTCCCGATGGAAAAATAGAGTTTTGGCATTGTGGTCTCGGAGAATGTAACCAATGTGTGACGTATTGTCTAATTTCATTGAACCGTCAAAATTTAGTTTGATCCATGTATGTGGTGGTTTCTTCCAGATGCGATTTGTAATCAGTGTACGGTTTCGTCTGATGGTTACAGGCTTGACGAAGTCATTAGATGATGTCCAATCTCCAAAAAGAATCCAGGCTTGTTCTAAGGGGTTAGAGTTCTGGGAGGTATGAGATTGGCAGAAGATGATATTATTGCGATGGTTCCAGATGCACCACCAGAGAAATAGCATAGGAGTAGGGTTAGCATTTGACTGTCGGAAATAATCAAAATTGTATTGAAAATCTGAACTGAACTGTAGGGAGAAGGATGATTGAAGTTTTGATTGAAGGTTAGATATCATTAATTGAGTAAAAGGGCATGTGAAAAATAAATGATTAGTATCTTCATCTGTAGTCTGGCAAAGTTGACATGTTGAGTAAACCGAGTAATAATGACGATTAAGACGTTCCGTGGTGGGAAGTCCATCACAAACCATTTTCCATATGAAAGTTTTAATTTTTGGGGGAATGTTTAGTTTCCAAATCCAAGAGTAAGGTTGTGGTCTGTGGTTGAATAAAGCATATTGGTTGAGTTGGTACGTGGATGAGACAGTGAATTTACCATTAGTGTTAAATCTCCAGATAAGACGGTCTTCCATGGGTATGACTGGGATGTGGATATTGATTATTTTGTTAATGATGTGGGGAGGTAGTAAAGTTTGTAGATAAGGAATATCCCATTGTCGGGATGGGGTAATAAATTCGGATACCGTAATATCTAGTGCAGTGTTGTTATGAAAGTATGGAAAAGGATCACAATTTGGGATCCAGGTGTCCGACCAAAATTTAATAGTGTGCCCATTTCCGAGTTCTCATGCAAGCCCTTTTTTGAAATCGTTGCGAAGGTGGAGCATACGTGAAAATTGCCAAGACTGTTTATCCTTTTGGTGGTAAGAGAAGAGATTAGCGGATGTAAGATATTTTTCAGTAATAATTCGAACCCATAGATTATTGGCCTCAGTTAGTATTTTCCATAGTAATTTCATCTGGAAGGATCTGTTTGTTTCTTGGGTAGTATGGAGGCCAAGTCCGCCATCCGTTTTAGGTTGACAGATGGAGTTCCAAGAAATAAGGGGGCGGTAGTTGGGATGATGTTTGTTCCAAAAGAAATCTTTAATAATCTTATTCTGTTCATCGCAGATAGATTTTGGGAGTAAAAAACTCTGCATAAGGTAATTAACTTTAGGGCATAAATTTGATTGTATAAGGACAAGTCGGCCAGCTTGGGATAGAGAGTTGGCTTTCCATTATGTAGTATAGTATGAACTAGCATGTGTCCCCGTGCCTTGTACGGGTATGTCTATTTATTTTAAGAATGAGTTTAAATTTATTTATAGGATGTAAAATATAAAAGAGAATTATATAGGAGAATTAACGTGATGTATCGAAAATATAATTTCTTAATTGGAATATTTTGTAAGGTGTATTGTATGATGAAAATCGAAGGTAGATGTATGAATTTATATTAATAGAATAAAATATAAATTAGGAATTTTACATAATTATTAAAAATAAAAGTGTACTAAAATAAAAATGCATATTGTATTCTTTATAATAGAGTTTACGGATAATCTATTCACCCTTATTAAATCATGAACACTAATTAAGTATGATAATAATGTTTTTTGGTGAGTGCATAATTATTTGTATATTGGTGGATGAACCGTATAACGTTAACTATTTACGGACCATCTATCTATATACATATCTTTATAATGGAGTTTATGGACCATTAACGTACATATTATATTATGGACATTGATTAAGTATGATAATAATGTTTTTGGTAAGAGCAGAATTATCATGTACAATGAAAAATATTTTAGTGTGGTAATTTAGAAAATTTGTATAAATAAATTATAAATAGAATAAGGATGAATAGATAAATATACATAATTATTTGATGACATGACATATTTAGATGAACGATACGTATGAGAGATAATTATGACTTTAGTAATATTATATAGATATAGATAGATAGATTAGAAATTAGTTAGATAATTGCACACGCATTTTTGAAGAAGAAGCTCTGCTTCCAATTTTTATGATTTATTTTTAAAATTCAAAACAGTAAATTTAAATGAAACGGTAGCGTTTTAAATTTAATCTAACCAAGTCGGCTTCTTTTTAAAATGATTTAATAAAAAGAAACGGAATCGGGTTTGTCTCTTTTCCTTCTCCGGCCCCAACTCTCCCAAATCACCATGGTTGATCAACTTGAAGCAGGGGCTATCAGACTCCATCTCTCCCTAAACTAGGTGATTTTGGCGGCTCTCCGGGGGTAAGTGAGCAAGGACTGCATTTTGAATTGACCTGAAGATAATGAATCTACTACTTGCATCCAACATCTTCCCATACCTAAGGAACAACTCCATGAATCTACTACTCACTCCCTCAGGGTTGAAGGTTTCCTTTTTGGATTCACGAAATCCGTCTCAGCTGATCTCGATGGCTTCAATACAATCAACCTCGAACAAACCTTCCTCTTCTACCGCTTGAATCACTTCATCGGGATAAGAAGCATAGTAATGTGTGTTAAGGAGTCTACATATGGGCGGACCTACGTCCAGGGGGGCACGGGCCCCACTTTTTATTTTTTTACTTTTGATCGCCTCTTACATGAGGTTATCTCAATAGCCTCATTTCCCCATGTTTAATGTTATGTTAATTTGAATGCACAGTGTGATATGAATGGAGTATTGAGTTTATCCATAAATTTTTTGTTTCTTTACATACTAAACGAATTAGATTGGGTGCTTAGAGAAACATCTTATGTCGAAAGTTGGATAATCCAATAATCAGAATACTAGATGAGATCATCTTCAATTTTTATTTTCGATAAAGGGTAAACGTATTTGATGTGGGATAGAACATACAAAGTTTGTGTTCACCAATATAAAGCAGATTCAACCCTGACATATAATTCGACAAGATAAAATAGAACACTCGTAAGTAATGTTTAGTTGTCTAAACCACTGATTAGTCAACTAACCTCAGCTTATCATTCTTGTCCCATGGGTATGAAGATAATTTTTATTATGCATCTGTGATGTTCACTCACTCTTGCTTAATTCTTTCTTTGTTGAATTTTTTACAACTCCTCCCTGCATTGCTGAATCTTTATTTTGTAATCTTGTACCCCTCATGGGGAACTCTTTTAATTTGATATTAATAATAATTGCATCGGGCTAGTCCCATCACATTGAACAAACAAAACGAAAATTTGATTTAAGATTGTAATTAAAATTGATTTTAGTTATACTGGATTTGTGGCCATACTGGGAGAAAATTATGCGTCCGCCCCTGAGTCTACCTTCTCCTCTTCCAACAAGAATTTGATTTGTAATCTTGTACCCCTCATGGGGAACTCTTTTAATTTGATATTAATAATAATTGCATCGGGCTAGTCCCATCACATTGACCAAACAAAACGAAAATTTGATTTAAGATTGTAATTAAAATTGATTTTAGTTATACTGGATTTGTGGCCCTATTGGACAAAAATTATACGTCCGGCCCTGAGTCTACCTTCTCCTCTTCCAACAAGATTATGGAGTTTACCATTATAAAGTTATGGACGAACAATTTAATTATAATGGATATGGGAAAAAGAAAGGCGAGGGCTTTTTGTTCTAATCCTTATTTAGATATAAATATTAAGAAAAGTGTGTGGATATAAATAGGCAGTCCCTATATACACACATTTCATTTTCTAAACGCACACTATTTTGTGCGTTAAGGGTAAAACGTACAGGTTGATGCGTTATGGCTTAACACAGAAGGGACAATTTGGAATAAAAGTGAAAAATATCCAGAATTGGTGCGTTAAACCTTAACATATGGCACTGTAGCTGTGCGTTAAACCTTACCGTACAAGTTAGCAATTGGGCCTGTAACGCGGCTTGAAAAAAAAATTGGCGCGTTAAGGCTTAACACAAAAAAAAAATTTAATAAAAAATTAGGTTAACATTAACAGTACAACTATATGATATAACCAAATTGGATATAACTATAAGGATATAACCAAATTAGATATAACTATACTATATAATCATAGTATATAACTATATGATACAATCATAGTATATAACTATAGGATATAACGATATGATATAACCATAGTATAAAACTATAGAATATAATACATGATATAACCATAGTATATATAACCAAATTGGATATAACTATAAGGATATAACCATAGTATATAACAGTAGAATATAATATAGGATATAACCATAGTATATAACAATAAAATATAACCATAAGATATAATCATAGTATATAACTATATATATGATATAACGATATGATATAACCAAATTTGGTTATATTCTATAGTTATATAATATGGTTATATCATATATCTTATAGTTATATAACTATATGATATAACTAAATTGGATATAACTATAAGGATATATATATAACCAAATTGGATATAACTATAACATAAAATCATAATATATAACTATATGATATAATCATAATATATAACTATAGGATGTAATATATGATATAACCATAGCATATAACTATAGGATATAACTATATGATGTAACCAAATTGGATATAGTCATAATATATAACTATAGGATATAACCATAGTATATAACAATAGAATATAACCATAGTTATATCCAATTTGGTTATATCATATCATTATATCGTATAGTTATATACTATGATTCTATGTTATGGTTATATTATATTGTTATATACCATGGTTATATCCTATATTATGTTCTATAGTTATATCATATAGTTATATACTATGATTATAGAATATATTGTACTATATATAACCAAATTGGATATAACTATAAGGATATAACCGAATTAGATATAACCAAATTGAATATAACCGAATTGGATATAATCATAGTACATAACTATATGATATAACCATAATATATAACTATAGAATCTAATATAGAATATAACCATAATATATAACAATAGAATATAACCATAAGATAGAATCATAGTTTATAACTATAGGATATAATGATATGATATAACCAAATTGGATATAACCATAGTATAAAACTATAGAATCTAATACATGATATAACCATAGTATATATAACCAAATTGGATATAAGTATAAGGATATAACCATAGTATATAACAGTAGAATATACTATAGGATATAACCATAGTATATAACAATAGAATATAACCATAAGATAGAATCATAGTATATAACTATAGGATATAACGATATGATATAACCAAATTGGATATAACGATAAGATAAAACCATAGTATATATAGTTATAAGATATAACCATAGTATAACTATAAGATATCCATAGTATATATATACTATGGTTATATCTTATAGTTATATCCAATTTGGTTATATCATATCATTATATCCTATAGTTATATACTATGATTCTATCTTTTGGTTATATTCTATTGTTATATATTATGGTTATATCCTATATTAGATTCTATAGTTATATATTATGGTTATATCATATAGTTATGTACTATGATTATATCCAATTCGGTTATATTCAATTTGGTTATATCCAATTCGGTTATATCCTTATAGTTATATCCAATTTGGTTATATATAGTAGAATATATTCTATAATCATAGTATACAACTATATGATATAACTATAGAACATAATATAGGATATAACCATGGTATATAACAATAGAATATAACCATAAGATAGAATCATAGTATATAACTATAGGATATAATGATATGATGAAACCAAATTGGATATAAAACTATAAGATATAATCATAGTATATAACTATATGATATAACAATAGTATATAACTATATAATATAATATAGTATATAACAATAGTATATAACTATATAATATAATATAGTATATAACCATAGTATATAACTATATGATATAACGATATAATATAACCAAATTGGATGTAACCATAGTATATAACAATAGAATATAATACATGATATAACCATAGTATATAAATATAGAATATAACCATAATATATAACCAAATTGGATATAACTATAAGAATATGACCAAATTAGATATAACCAAATTAGATATAATCATAGTATATAACTATATGATATAACCAAATTGGATATAGCCATAGTATATAACTATAGGATATAACCAATTTGGTTATATCATATCGTTATATCCTATAGTTATATACTATGATTATATCTTATGGTTATATTCTATGGTTATATCCTATAGTTATATACTATGGTTATATCCAAATTGATTACATCATATCGTTATATCCTATGGTTATATCATATATTACATCCTATAGTTATATACTGTGATTATATCCTATAGTTATATATTATGATTATATCTTATAGTTATATCCAATTTGGTTATATATATCCTTATAGTTATATCCAATTTAGTTATATCATATAGTTATATAACTATAAGATAAATGATATAACCATATTATAAAACTATAGAATATAACCAAATTGGATATAACTATAAGATATAACCATAGTATATATATACTATGGATATCTTATAGTTATACTATGATTATATCTTATAACTATATATACTATGGTCTTATCTTATAGTTATATCCAATTTGGTTATATCATATCGTTATATCCTATAGTTATATACTATGATTAAATCTTATGGTTATATTCTATTGTTATATACTATGGTTATATCCTATACTATATTCTACTGTTATATACTATGGTTATATCCTTATAGTTATATCCAATTTGGTTATATATACTATGGTTATATCATGTATTATATTCTATAGTTTTATACTATGGTTATATCCAATTTGGTTATATCATATCGTTATATCCTATAGTTATATACTATATTATATAGTTATATACTATGGTTATATCATATAGTTTTATACTATGATTATATAGTATAGTTATATCTAATTTGGTTATATCCTTATAGTTATATTCAATTTGGTTATATCATATAGTTGTACTGTTAATGTTAACCTAAAAAAAAGAATTTTTTTTTTTTTTGTACGTTAAACCTTAACGCATCAATTTTTTTTTTAAGCCTGTGCGTTTAGGTATAACGCATAACTTTTTTCCCAACTTTGTCTAAAGGACCCTTCTGCCCCCATATACGTTAAGCCAAAACGCATTAAGCTATACGTTTAGCCTTAACGCACAAAATAGTGTGCATTTAGAAAATAAAACGCGTGTATATAGGATTTCCCTATAAATAACATTATATTGATGAGAGAGAAATATAGACATGTACCCTATTCTTTCTACTCCTATAGGCTTGCTTTTACTACTTACTAGTTGAAGGGAAATTATAGTACTTTTAAAAGTGTATTTTTAGGTGAACAATAAATAAAATATTTTATTAGTGTTTGATGTATTATATGATTTGATTTGAAGTACAATATCACACCCTGATTACAACAGAAATAGAAAAATAATATCAAATTACATGATTTCCCATTACAACACTCATTCAATATCTGCTTCCGCTCAAAATATCCAAGAAAATAACATGGTCTTCCTTCGGTCTATCAAAGACGTAGCTCAAGTAGTAATGTGCAAGTCAATGAAGAGCCACATTCAACAAAGTTCTTTCTTTAAAGTTTCTCCATTTGTTAATAATATTGAACAAACAAGAAGACCAACAATGATGAGCACTGCAAATGACATATATGTGAATATAAAGACAAAATTTATTCAAGTAAAAAAATATACACTCTTATGATAGGTTGTTTATTTGACCGTAGTAGACCTAATAGATTCTACTTAGAAAAACCAAAGTAGGAATAACCAAAAAGGCTTTGATATCAATTGCTATGTTTATGCATACTCTTAGTTAGATAAGGCCGCCTGCAATGATATTGCACCATATTTAAGTTCCCTCTCGACAACCATGAGATGGAACTACAGAAATATATAACATAATGAATTAGTCTAAGGTTACATTTAAATTTGCCTGAGGATACAATTAAAAAAAATACCTCTAAATGAAAAAATAGATTAGGTAATTATTGTTTTCCAAGCATAGTTGGTCAACTTGATCAGGTAATATATAGTATTTGGTAATTTAAATCCACCTAAAACCAACCAGAATAGCTTTCTTATCTATATCTATGGAAGAAATGTAGACCTATTTTCACTAATATAAAGAGAAGGCAGATATGAAACAAAACAAAATCGAATATTATATTATCATATGTATCCTACAGGAGAAGGGGATCCCATTTATAGTGCAATATGATTAGCCTAAGGCAAATGATAATCTAAACAAAAGTTTAAAGAGAATCCTCTAAATATGACAATGGAATACTCGAGTCTTAAATCTTTAGACTAAATATGATTTTATTTTTCAAAAAAAAAAAAAAATTTGTTGACCATCAGTTACTAATTCCAACTTATACAAATCATGCATATGAAGAAATAGGTAGTATTTGAGATTACATTGATTAAACTACAAGACAGTGTAAAAAAAAAGATGCAAATGAAAGGGAAGTCAATCCCGTTATTTACCTAATTTTCGTTGTGAAATATAAATCTTTCAAAATCATGAAATTGGAAGCAGGATTTGCAGCCTAATCACTAATAGGGAATATTGCAGACACAAAATCCTCAACCAATAGATATGTTGGATCATGAAACTCGTTTAACATGTAAAGCAAATAGAACATCAATGTGCTAAGTTGCTCAAATTAAAGTGAGCAATAGAACAATACAAACCTCCTCTACCATAATTAGTAATAATAGCTAGTGACTGTCTATTTGACACAAAAAATTGCAGCTCTTGTTTAAGGATGTTAACCTGCAAAAATATGTAAAACAGTAAAACTATGAAACATACATAATGGAACAAATTTCTAGCTCATGATTTGAACAAATCTGAGCCTAGTGGCTGAGTCACAATTGTCATATTGGTAAAAATACATATTTTTACACGATTACTTTTCGGCGCATAGGCAAAATTGTCTTTCAGCGCATAGGCTCCACATGTAACGTGTGGAGCCTCACCACACGTTACGTGTGAAACCTATCCACACGTAACGTGTGGAGCATATCCACACGTAACGTGTTGATATGCTCCACACGTTACGTGTAGATATTTTAATATATTATAATGCTCTATTGGCGTTGATGGTATTATAATGTTTTGTATGAATCATATTATAATATTGTAATCAAAAGCCAGATATGGAGCATATCCACACGTTACGTGTGGTTATTTTAATATATTATAATGATGTGGATGTTGTATCATATTATTGTTTATTTTTAGTATTTATTTGTGTTTCAATGTTGTGTATGAATCATATTATAATGTTTTGTATGAATCATATTATAATGTTGTGTATCAATGTTGTGTATGATTTGTATATATGCATTAGGGGAGGGTTACCCCCATTGTATTGCGCAACTTTTATCTAATATTAATAACAATACAATACAAGAAAGAACCTAGAAGACAAAAACAAATTGTTCATTACGCTGGTTGACTACAACCACATTTAGCACACAATATAGGAAAGAACACAAGTTGTTCATAAACTTAGAAAAAATAAGAGAAAATATATGACATTGCTTTAGCATTTGAATAAATTAGGATAGTCTCTGGTAAACGTTCTCTTCATATGATATATCTGCTTTGCTAAATTTGCTTGCTCCCTACAAAGGTTGATAGTACATGAACAACATTACACAAAAGATACAACATTAATCACCTACGATGTATATCATTTAGTAGTTTGAGGTTATACCTACGAATGTTATCAAAATCTTTAAGAAGATCTTGATTTTGCTTTACAAGATCTTGATTCTCCTTAACAAGATCTTGTTTTTCCTGCCATTATTGTCGAATAACCGCGTGTGCCTTGTCCTCGTACATTGGATCAATCCACTCCCTGAAACAACACCCCAGTTCTGGGCATCCCCAATACCTCCTTCCGTAGTTCCACTGCAAATCCCAACTTCGGACAACATCTTTCAAATTACAATAGCATGATGCGTATGTTGATGGTTTGGGTGAAGATGTCATTATTTGTTTTAGTGTTTGGTTTGCTATAAATATCATGAATCCATTAATATAAAAAATTAGGGTTAATAAATCGAAAGAAACTGAAAGAAGAAGCTTACCAAAAAATGTATCTTCGAGCGCCGCAACGACTTGTTGTAATGAACAAATAACCCTAATGCTTCTTATATATTGAAAAAGCAATGTATTTGACAGCTAATAACCAGCCTCAAAAAAAAAGAAATCTGATTGATAGCTAATAACCAACTGTAGTATATAGTTGTATACAGCTATAGTCATGAGCCTTTTATCCTAAACCCTAACCCTAAACCCGAACCCTAACTATAAACCATAAACCCCTAAACCCTAAACCCTAACCCTAACCCTAACTCTAAACCTTAACCCTAACCCTGATGCCCACACGTTACGTGTGGATGATGCCCACGCGTTACGTGTGGATGATGTTCACACGTTACGTGTAGATGATGCTCACACGTAACGTGTGGTTCGATCTGTTGCAAAATGCATTGAATTAACCGTCTTGTCCCCACCTAACTGAATTAATGGTCCCCTTCATCTTCCCCGGCTAACACACCATTTCGAGCCTAAACCTTCATTTGAAACACTCCAAAATTTGTTTTTACACTCTCAATTTTTGCAAAAAAATGGACAATACGAACAACAACGAGTATTGGAACAACAATGTCGAAGATATTCCACTTCCGAATGAGGTAATTTCCGTTATTTAAAGTTAAAATTCTCATTTTTTTGTTTTGAACATTTTTAAAGTTTTGGGTTTAGAAAACTAGCTTTATGTTTAGGGTTTAGAAAACTAGCTTTATGTTTAGGGTTTAACCAAGTTTCACATGCTAGATTTTGTAAGTTTTGAACTTGACTTTTATTGTTTAGGAATTACAAACAAAGTTTTAGATAATAGATTTTATTTCTAGGATTTAGGGTTTAGAATGCGAGATGCTCGTTACAAGAATGTTGACACGTAACGTGTGGGACTCTTTAACATGTAACGTGTGGGGATGTTTCACACGTAACGTGTGAACCCACAACCAGTATGTGGTTGTTAAGGGCCTTCTATAAAATGGCACGGTTTAGTGCACGGTTTGTCACAAACCGTGCTATTTAGCAGAATCTTATTTCTTAAAGGGAATTATGGTTTTACAGTTTATAATTAGTTCACTACTTGATGAGATGATTCCATGTGTATGCAGACGAACTACTATTTATACGAGGGATTAAACAATATTTCCCTCGATGACTAGAGCACCCCACAGAAGACATTTTCTGTTTGGGAAGCACCTCATCAACCGCTGCCGGAATGAAACACACCATCTGAGTGTAAAACAGCTATTGAGATACCATCCTTATCACTTGGATCGTTTGACTATAGTGTTCCGCCTCCAGAAGAATCTTTATCTCATGCTACCCCACAATTTTGCTTTCCATCCCTACACACACAACCTCAGTTTAGTGTACCACCAGAAGATGATGTTTTCGTCTCTGCTGATTATTCAAAGTTCTTCACAACTGATCAAATCTGGGAGTCTAGAGAAGAAGCATTTATGTGGGCGCGGGAGATTGCTATGTGTCACAACTTTTGCATCAAAAAGTGGAGGAATAAACCTTCCACCCCTTCGGCCCTTGGGGGGACTTGGTTACCGTGTGATAGGCATGGACAAAACATGCCTAAACAAGCTGACCAAGTGAGAGACATCACAAGGTCGAAGAAGTGTGGGTGTCCCTTCATGTTGAGGCTTAAAGAAGGGCCGAAGGGATCGTGGAAGATCAGTGTACAACATGGAACTCACAATCATGTGATAATGAGAATTTGTATGGTCATGCATTAGCTGGGCGACCAAACGCTAAAGAGAAGAAGATTATTAGGGTGATGACAATCAATCATTGCAAGCCTCAAAAGATTCATACTACAATCAGGTCGTCCCCAAGAAACTTGACTAAGTTGAAGCAAGTGTACAACAACATGCATGAGATACGAAAGAAGGGCATGGAAGGAAGAACAGTTATGCAACAGTTCTTCTATGAGTGCAATGAGAAGGGATACTTTGTGAAGCATAGATTCAATAAGGAGACCAACAAGATAACAAATATCTTCTTCGCAAGCCCGGACCAGTTGTCGCTGCTGAAGGCATTTCCGTACATTGTGTTGCTGGACTCTACATACGCAACTAATTGGTTAGTAAAACAAAAATCTATTATATTCTTCACTTGTTCATATGATCATTATTAGCATGCCATAACGCACTCATTATGTGTGCAGTTATAATTTGCCTTTCCTTGAAATTGTCGGCATCACATCTGTTTGGAAAAACTACAATATTGCCGGGGCGTTTCTGGAGCATGAGGACGAAGAGAGTTACAAGTGGGCCATAGAACAACTTGCAAAAATGTTTGTCAAGGTGCAACGAGCACCCACATGTTTGGTCACTGATCGGGAGAAGGCGTTGATGAACGCCTTAGATAAGCAGTTTCCAGATGCAAAATTCCTTCTATGTAGGCGGCATGTGAGGAAGAATATTGAAGACTTCGGGAAGAAGGACATGGACAAGTTTAGGGGCACAACGTTTTCCAACGACTGCATGCAACTCTTCTAGGAAATGACCATATAAGGGTATGAAGCAACACTAAAGAAGATTCAGTATGATTGGAGGAAATCTCCAAAATGTCTCCAGTACGTACAAAAAAACTGGCTTGACCCATACAAGGAAAGAATCGTCTCCGTATGGACATATATAGTGTTCACGCTCGGAACTACCATAACTAACAGGTTTATGCATTATGTTTCTAAATTTAACTGGTTATTTGAACTTGGACTTTTACAGCAACACACTGATTTCATATTCTTGATTGTAATACAGGGTTGAAGGGGCCCATTCCAGTCTGAAAAGCTTCTTCACAAGCAATGATGGCAACCTTTGCACTGTATTCGATCAATATCATACACGGTTGCGCACTCATATTGGTGAGATAAGGGGGGCATTGAATGAGAGCATAGGAAAGAGATTTACGCTGCTAACAAACACACATCTTTTCTGCAAGCTGCACTACAAGGTCTCTGCGATTGCACTAGCTCGGTTGATTGAGGAATACAGGAAAGGCGAAGCTCCATTGTGGAACACTATATGCAGATGCCAGATGAGGGTCAGAGATGGCTTGCCTTGCGTGCATGACATGGCGCGAAATGTGATGAACCAGGAACCAATTGAACCTAGCTCATTGCATCCGTTCTGGAGGCAATTGACCTTGTCAGAAGTGCGGACAGAAGAAGAAGAAGAAGAAGAAGCCAGAGAACGCAGAGTGAATAGGTCGTTGCTTGAAGAATTTGCTGCAAGCGTCTTCCCCACATTGCCAGTGCAGGATCAACAAAGAGCTGTCTCAACAAAGAGCTGTCTCAACACTAACAAGTATAGCACATCCAGAGCGGATTACTCTGCAAGAGCCAGCTAAAGTTAAGCATAAGGGTCGGCCTCAAGGAGCTCTAAACTTTTCCACCAAAAGACAACCGTCATCATGGGAGTACACTGACCAACAGATGGAGGGAACACCTCCAAAAAAGCAAAAAGGAAGACCACCGAAGAAGGATTTGACTATGCCTTCGGATCACACATCATTGATCAAGAACCCCAAGCGATATATTACCCAGTTTCCCAAGTGTATGAGACCACACGTGGGAGGATGGTGGGAAATAGTGGGTGATGGAAACTGCGGGTACAGAGCAATTGCGCATGGTCTGGGTTTAGGGCATGAGCGGTGGGATTTTGTTCGACGTACCATGATCGCTACGTTGAAACAAGAGTATGAGCTATTCGCGCCAATTTGGATGTCTACGATGACACTTGAAGCAATGGAGGAGAAGCTTGCATGGTTTCCTTCGCCCAACAGGCCTGCCCCATTGAAGACGTGGTTGGACCTCCCGAATATGGGATGTTTGGTGGCAATTGCGTTCAACTGTGTGTTCGTCTCCGTTGGAAAAGGTGTGGGAACGACATACATGCCTATGAGGGCGAAGCCAAACCACACTATTGGCGAGAAGCTGAAGACGATATGCATTTGCCATGTCGAGGAAGAGCAACATTTCATTGTGGTACGTTAATACAATCACATCTGTTGAAACTATTTTATGTTAAAGTATATGTATGATGCATTGACTTTTATGTAGATTGGCCTTGCTGAAACCGCGCCCTTGCCGATTGTTTACGGGCCATGGGTGAGAAATCATGACCCGTCTGCGAGTGATTACGTAGATCAAATAATCCTTGATCGATTGATGGAGTACCAAGAAGTCGTTGCCCCAAAGAAGACAAGACGAAAGAAGAAAGTTGAAACGATCGATTTATGTAATGACTGATATGTATGAATTATGATGCAATGAATTTGACGTATCTAATCCAAAGCTCGACCGAGTTGTCGTCTCGAACTCTCCTCGATTTTTCTTAATTTCCACAAGTTTCAATTTTACAGAAGGCACAGAAATCGCCAGAAATAGCACGGTGAAGTGCACGGTTTGTCACAAACAATCATTATTGCCCTAATGCAAAGTTCAATGGTTTGGAAGGAAGGGATACATTTGCTCCAATGATTGCCGTAACGCCTCGGCTACGTCTTCACATTGTTGATCTTCATGTTGGTGATCGCGATATGGATTCAGACGTCCGTAGCAACCCTCGATGCACTGCACACAAGATAAGTGGATACGATTAAGAAAATAGTTTGTAGACGAAATTAAACAAGATATAATTATTCAATTTCTTACCTGTTGTTGAGCATGATCACCCTCTGGAGGGATGATGAGTGGATGTGTATGCTGGAGGTACCACTGCATGTAATCACCGCTACACTGGTGGGGTTGAACGACTGGAGGGCCCATAGCTTGTACGCTAATGGAATGTTGATTGCGAGCATCCCATGCAAATTGGGCTCTATCGTATTCCACCGTATAGCTGCTAATCTTCGTGCCCTTCCATGCCCTAATTGGCACAATCGGCGGTCTTGGACACTGTTATGCACGCCCAAACTGCCTAGCTGCTTGATCCGGCATGTAAGGCTCGGTGACCCACAAACAGGATATGACTCCATGGAATCGCGATGAAGCAAACATCCCATCGTTGAAGTCAATCGGGCCGTATGGCATCCACTCAACCTAAACATAATTGAATTTTAAACAACTAATCATGCCTATAATTTCATATTTTAACATACTAGATAAGGACCGTATATGCACTTACACTCTCAGCATGCATCCCATCCAGCTCCTCCCTATAATTTCTTGTCCGGTTGGGTGGCTGTGACATGTCCCATCGACGGGCGTATGGGATCGGCTGTTGGGAGTCCTAGTATACACTCTGTGTAGGTCTAAACATGGGGAAGTATTGATATATCCATGCCTACAAAACAATTATATGTAAGTCAATTGAGTAAATAACAAATATACATCTACAACAAAACTACATATGTTTTTATACAAGAAAATTTATACCTGGATCAGAGTGAAACATGTGGACATGACCGGCGCCTCATTTCTTATGCACTCGCCCAAGCTGCGGTACACGTGTGCAAGAACACCGGTACCCCAGGCATAGTTCTTGGTTGACGAGGGATCAACCACGAACGGAGTGTAATAAACGGGCAATTTATGCTGAGACTTGTCAGGAAAGAGACAAGACCCCACCAAGTACAGCAAGAACCCAGCCGCATGCGTCTCGTCAGTCAAATCCTGGCAATGAGCCTTAAAATCTCTCGTATGCACGGTACCGGCGACGACATCATGACCCTGCTGATCAGTACTATTTTATAGTGCATATCTAGGGATTAATACCAGGTTTGAGGCGCCATTTGGTGGGATTTTATGCACAATTGGAGATTATGGAGTTGGAGTAGAGAAGTGTGGTTTTGGTGGTCTGGAGGAGCCTATTGGAGACATCCAGAGGAAGAGGAGTTGACCACTTGAGGAGATGGCTAATTTCCAAAGAAAATGACGCGGAAGAGAAGAGGCCGCGACCGCGGTCCCAAGGCCGCGACCGCGGTCCGAAGGCCGCGCCCGCGGCCAAATTCGGAAATTAATTAGGCCAATTCGAGAGCAAACCGCGACACGAAGGCCGCGACCACGGCCCCCTCGCAAGGCAAAGCAACGTGATCAATGGAGAAGCCCACGTGATGCTGGAAATTGAAAGAGGAAGGCCCATGAAGTTAGGCCCAAATGAAGGCTCGGCCCATGAAGAATTCACCCGCGTGAATTGAAGCGGAAAGTGAGATGGAGTGACGTCGCCATGACGTCAGCGATTTGTTGTTGCTGGAGTTGGGCCAAGAGCGAGCAGCTATTGAAAGAGGTGGGCCGAGCTGACTATTGCCTTGGAGTGGGCCGAGATGTTTGCTGGATGGAGAAGCGAGAATCCGGGATTAATTTCCCCGGATTTATTTCTTATTTTATGTTATTATTTTATTGTTGTTATTTTATTATTTTTACCATACTTTTAGAATTAGGTTAAAAACAACTTTTAATTAACCTAGTTGCCAACCATCGAGAGATCATCGTTTTTCCATTTTAGTATTGTTTTTCCTTTGAAGATTATGAAGAGCTAAGCACCCTTGCTTAGCCCGGCAATTGAAGCTTTTTCTATGGTTTGATTGTGAGGTTAATTCCCTATTCCTATTTTCTTTGGATTTATATCTTTCTTCTTGAGCTTCATTCCATTGAGTTATATTGATTTCTCTAGATTAGCTACCTAGTGTTATTGATATTATTCATACTGCAGGATTAGGTTCTTGAATAGTATTGGTTGGATCTAACTCATCAGTTGTGGTAATTATCATTATTAATATTAGTTTTCCTAGCCTGACAACCTAGTTGAGATTAATATTATCTATAGTGTTAATTATTACTTTCTGGTCAACTTGTTGAGATCAATATTATCCATCCCTAATTCAGAAGTAGCATCCATGATTATCTAGGACTGGTAGGACTAGATTGTTATGAAAGAAGAATTGATTGCATGTTAATTATTGCGGGTTGTGATTATTGACATGTATCTTGGTTGATCCTATGCTCTATGCTGTTATTGTTCGGTTGTTCAATAGCAAGTCTTGCTAGAACTGGTAGGGCTAGTAACTATATAAGATTAGGGACATGAATAACTAAAGGAAAGGAATAGAGATGACCTAGGACCAATCTATCATAGAAAAAGTGGATCTTGCTTGGCTAGGTGTTTTCCCCATATTTGATTACATCCTTTGATTTGTTTATTTGCCTTGATTGCTTGTTACGAAACCAATCCAACCCCCCCCCCCCCCCCCTTTGTTACTTGCATGCTAAGAAACACATAGATTGATTACTTCCTCCCTGTGGGATTCGACCCTCGCTTGCCTCTACTACTTGTTTAGGTTTGTTAGGTTTTATTTTGACCGGGTGATAACAGGTTTTTGTCGTGTGAAAAACTGCTATGCAAAATATCCAAACAAACCTTAAACCGTAGTCCTAGGTAAGTAAAGGTCGAATCCACAAGGAGGCGAATTCTATCTAAATATGCAATTTATATGTCAAACTAAAGTAACCAAATGGGGGGTTTTGTTTGTTTTAATTAATCTAAGCATGCAAAAGTAAGGGGGCGACATGCAGCTGCTCAGTACTTTGTAGGGTCATTGAGAAGACATTCTCTTCCCGGTGCACCACTGGGTGAGATAGTGGTTCTACCGACGTCATGGACTCCACCCTGCTCAATGCTTGCACCATTTGCTCCGTCTGCCTCTCAATGATCTGGATATTGGACTTTATTTGTTGTTCAAGTTGGATCGTGTTCTGTTTGAAAGATCGAAACATGTCCTCCAATGACATGGAGGGACTTGGATTGTGCCCATAACTCGAATTAGGGTGATCTCTCCACCCTGGAGTGTATGCGTATGAGTATGGGTCATATTGCGGCTCCTGATGGAAGTGGAGAAATCTATCCATCTCTGTAACAAAATCAAAAAGGAAAAAAACAAAAATCAATAGCACGGGTGTGGACCGTAAGATAGGTCCACACAATAGTTGACACACAAATCGCACACAAAATAGATTATTGCCTCCCCGGCAACGGCGCCAATTTGATAACAGGTTTTTGTCGTGTGAAAAAACTGCTATGCAAAATATCCAAACAAACCTTAAACTGTAGTCCTAGGTAAGTAAAGGTCGAATCCACAGGGAGACGAATTCTATCTAAATATGCAATTTATATGTCAAACTAAAGTAACCAAATGGGGGGTTTTGTTTGTTTTAATTAATCTAAGCATGCAAAAGTAAACAAAGTAAAAGTTGATTAATTCAGTGATGGGGAAAGGCACTTAGTCAAACAACATCCACTATTCGTATGACAAGTTGATCATAGATACTCATTCAAAATCTCATGCAACGGCAATTCCAATTCCTTTTCAAATATAACTAATAGCACAACCAGATACTATTAGCACTAACTAATTGAACAACCCTGAAACTATCAAGATTCAGTTTAACAGCAGCCTTACGGATAGGAATATAGTTGGATACAATTCTAGCATAACACAACCAGATATTATCCTAGAATGTAAATCAATTCTCTTCTGCATAAGACTAGCACAACCAGTTACTAATACGGTGCAGTTGCTACTCTGAAATAGATATGCTCAACCAGTAACAATCTAAATCTAGCAATAGATCAATAACAATAAACCCTAGTTGCGTCCAAATAGAGATTATCAATATCAATCATAAATAACTTAAGCAAGAGAAAGATAAAAACCATGCAATAGATTAAGAACAAGAATCTCACAACTTTATCCAAACGAAAGCTTCAGCGTCTGACTAAGCCAGGGAGGCTTAGTTCTTCATAACGTAGAAAAGGGAATTAGGGTTCAAGAGAAAAAGATGATGAAAGATGATAGATGGCAAACAAGCCTTTTTCAACCCTAAAATACTAAAGGAAATAAAATCTGAAATTAACCTAAAACGAAATAATAAAATAACAATAAAAATAATTAAAGGAAATTGGCGTAATAAATCCCGGTTAATTCTCGGCGTGACACCTCGCGTGTAAAACCGCTGCTTGGTCTCGGCCGAATTTCGGCAACTTCGGCAGCAGCTTCGGCCCAACTCACGAAGCGCGGCCCACTTCGTTCGGCCCAATTCCAATTAACACATGCCGACGTCATGGTGATGTCATCACCAATTTGCTCCAATTCACCAGCTTCAATTTGACGCGGCTTCAGCTTCCTTCACGCGGGCCCCAACATTTCTTCAATTGGGCCGGCACTTCATGGGCCTAATTTCCTTGCTTCAATTTGGCCCAAAATCACGTGGCTTTCTTCATTTAATATTGGCTAGTTCGTCTAATTAATTTAATGGCCCACTTATCATCTCACGTGGCCTGTTAAAACCAAACTTCGCCCCCACACGCCATACACATGAATGTGTCTAAATCTACCCGAATGACACTAATAAAACCTCTAATGACTCTTACTTAAGCCCTACAAAGTAGTGCTTATCAAATCACCCCATGCTTAGACCTTTGCTCGTCCTCGAGTAAACTAATAAAGAGTCTACTCCTCCAATGTAGCATCCAAGGTCTCAGGAAGCATATCCTCCAACTAAGAGTCACCTAACCCATGCCAAGCTCCTGGCACCAATCTCATTCACAACACATCCACAACTCAACAAGCTTAAGGGCAAGCAGAGTACTTCCCCCAAGCTAACCCGGACATCCAAAAGTGTGAGTAACCTCTAATCCTAGCCTCCATCTATTACTCCTTATGTCTCCCAGAGTGACCTACCCGACAATCCTTCTTTGACTCCTCTTCTTATGACGCCTCGCCAAGAATAGTGAGAAATCCTAAAATCACTCTTCTTCTTTTCGCTCATTTTGCCAAGGCGCCCTTTCGGGTTTTCACCAAGCCACTCATTTCATTTTTCAATAGATGTGCTCACATAAGCTCACGTCACTCTTGACCTCATATTACCCCAGCCTAATGCTAGTCCAAGCCACCTGCTTATTACCTAGGCCGCCCTTTTGGGTTTTCGACCTATCCCAGGATTTCAATGATAGCCTTTTTTCAAATTTTTGGCTCTTTTCATTTTTTCATTTTTCTCCTCAGCAACGTAGCAAATATAAAACTCCACCCCATGCTTAAACATTGCATTGTCCTCAATGTAATGAAAGACAAAAGAATAAAGCATAGGGAAAAGCAAAAAATAACTCACAACGTTGCCGAGCTGGCTGGGACACTTCCTTGTTGCTGGCGGTGTAGTCATAAAAGCTCCTATCCAGGATGTCTGGCATGAACGCCATTATCTTCATCTACCGTGTAACCATAAGAAACCACTGTAGGGTGTAGTGGTCAATCAAGGGAACGGGGTTGCAAGGCCTTCAAAAATGGGCCCAGATGTCGTCGTGGTTGGGCCCTGGTGTACCTCCTCTCCAGCTGTCGACTGCAGGGCCATCATCGTTGCCAAATAAATATAGGGTGAATGTATTCCTCCGTTTAGCAACATGATGCGCACCTCTCCGTGGGGAACTCTGGACATCTGGGTAAAACTTTTTTTTTTTTGACTTTTTCTCCCCGTTTAAGGTCTTTTCGGGGTATTTGTTTTTCGTCTTTTGCTCCCCGTTTAAGGTTTTTTCGGGGCCCATTTTTTTCGATTTTTTTTTTTTAATTTTAATTTATTTTTTTTACCTGCGAAAATACGGCGGTCGCCGTGAGGGGTGCGGCGGTCGCCGTAATTAAACGGCGGTCGCCGTTTTTAGGTCGTGGCCAACTTTCTTGGCGAGGCAATTGCGGCAGTCGCCGTGAACACCATTTTCATTTTTTCGCGCTTCATGCAGGTTAGTTAAACACAGAAAGGAAAAACAAAAAGAAAAACAACTAAATAAAGACTAAGGGAAAGAAAATAGACTACCTAACATCGGGTTGCCTCCCGAACAGCGCCTTAGTTAATGTCGTGGCTCGACATAGTGCTTAACCTCTTCAACTCGGGTTGCTCCTATCACTTGAACTCCTGAGGTCTATGTCAGGGGGATGCCGTTTTGTGTGCTCCATGTTAGGCCTTTCCCTCATGCTTGTGTACTTCATAATGGTTGGACCGCTGTTCATATCTATGAATGCACTTGACATCTTCAGAAACGGTCTACCCAGCATCTCAGGGCCTGCATGTTTGTTCTGCCCCGCATCCAGCATGTAAAAATTCGCCACCTGAATTAAGGCCTCCTTCTTGTGCTTCCCCTTTGGTTTCTTCTTTATATTGCACAACGCTCTTAAAAACTCTGTGTAGCGAGGGATGCAATTTGCCAGTTCGATCAAGGGAATGGTTGCCTCGCAGATACTGAAGGTTTCATATAGCTCTTTGTCGTTCTTCAGCCTTCGAGTATCTTGTACTGCCTCAGGGAGGGGCGTGACGGGGTGCAGCGCAATGAGCGGGGAGGAGTTTAGACGCACATACTCATCATAGGCAGCCTCGAGAGGGTCGGGGGCTGCCGGGGCATTTTCGAGAGGAACGGGCATCGCAGGATCGTTTTCGCGATCGTGGCTCTCCTCCTCTTGATCGCTGAATTCCTCCAGTCCCAAAAAATACTCTTCTTCAGAAAGCACAACGCGGTCCAAAATATCGTCTGGAATACCCATCTCTTCAGTGGGTGAACCAAGGTATACCTCCCGCGGTCTTGGGTTCTCTTCTTCTGCAGATATCTCGCTGTATTCTGCACCCATCTCACAAATGTGTTCCTCCCTGTCAGCTAAGGGGGCGACATGCAGCTGCTCAGTACTTTGTAGGGTCATTGAGAAGACATTCTCTTCCCGGTGCACCACTGGGTGAGATAGTGGTTCTACCGACGTCATGGACTCCACCCTGCTCAATGCTTGCACCATTTGCTCCGTCTGCCTCTCAATGATCTGGATATTGGACTTTATTTGTTGTTCAAGTTGGATCGTGTTCTGTTTGAAAGATCGAAACATGTCCTCCAATGACATGGAGGGACTTGGATTGTGCCCATAACTCGAATTAGGGTGATCTCTCCACCCTGGAGTGTATGCGTATGAGTATGGGTCATATTGCGGCTCTTGATGGAAGTGGAGAAATCTATCCATCTCTGTAACAAAATCAAAAAGGAAAAAAACAAAAATCAATAGCACGGGTGTGGACCGTAAGATAGGTCCACACAATAGTTGACACACAAATCGCACACAAAATAGATTATTGCCTCCCCGGCAACGGCGCCAATTTGATAACAGGTTTTTGTCGTGTGAAAAAACTGCTATGCAAAATATCCAAACAAACCTTAAACCGTAGTCCTAGGTAAGTAAAGGTCGAATCCACAGGGAGGCGAATTCTATCTAAATATGCAATTTATATGTCAAACTAAAGTAACCAAATGGGGGGTTTTGTTTGTTTTAATTAATCTAAGCATGCAAAAGTAAACAAAGTAAAAGTTGATTAATTCAGTGATGGGGAAAGGCACTTAGTCAAACAACATCCACTATTCGTATGACAAGTTGATCATAGATACTCATTCAAAATCTCATGCAACGGCAATTCCAATTCCTTTTCAAATATAACTAATAGCACAACCAGATACTATTAGCACTAACTAATTGAACAACCCTGAAACTATCAAGATTCAGTTTAACAGCAGCCTTACGGATAGGAATATAGTTGGATACAATTCTAGCATAACACAACCAGATATTATCCTAGAATGTAAATCAATTCTCTTCTGCATAAGACTAGCACAACCAGTTACTAATACGGTGCAGTTGCTACTCTGAAATAGATATGCTCAACTAGTAACAATCTAAATCTAGCAATAGATCAATAACAATAAACCCTAGTTGCGTCCAAATAGAGATTATCAATATCAATCATAAACAACTTAAGCAAGAGAAAGATAAAAACCATGCAATAGATTAAGAACAAGAATCTCACAACTTTATCCAAACGAAAGCTTCAGCGTCTGACTAAGCCAGGGAGGCTTAGTTCTTCATAACGTAGAAAAGGGAATTAGGGTTCAAGAGAAAAAGATGATGAAAGATGATAGATGGCAAACAAGCCTTTTTCAACCCTAAAATACTAAAGGAAATAAAATCTGAAATTAACCTAAAACGAAATAATAAAATAACAATAAAAATAATTAAAGGAAATTGGCGTAATAAATCCCGGTTAATTCTCGGCGTGACACCTCGCGTGTAAAACCGCTGCTTGGTCTCGGCCGAATTTCGGCAACTTCGGCAGCAGCTTCGGCCCAACTCACGAAGCGCGGCCCACTTCGTTCGGCCCAATTCCAATTAACACATGCCGACTTCATGGTGATGTCATCACCAATTTGCTCCAATTCACCAGCTTCAATTTGACGCGGCTTCAGCTTCCTTCACGCGGGCCCCAGCATTCCTTCAATTGGGCCGGCACTTCATGGGCCTAATTTCCTTGCTTCAATTTGGCCCAAAATCACGTGGCTTTCTTCATTTAATATTGGCTAGTTCGTCTAATTAATTTAATGGCCCACTTATCATCTCACGTGGCCTGTTAAAACCAAACTTCGCCCCCACACGCCATACACATGAATGTGTCTAAATCTACCCGAATGACACTAATAAAACCTCTAATGACTCTTATTTAAGCCCTACAAAGTAGTGCTTATCAAATCACCCCATGCTTAGACCTTTGCTCGTCCTCGAGTAAACTAATAAAGAGTCTACTCCTCCAATGTAGCATCCAAGGTCTCAGGAAGCATATCCTCCAACTAAGAGTCACCTAACCCATGCCAAGCTCCTCGCACCAATCTCATTCACAACACATCCACAACTCAACAAGCTTAAGGGCAAGCAGAGTACTTCCCCCAAGCTAACCCGGACATCCAAAAGTGTGAGTAACCTCTAATCCTAGCCTCCATCTATTACTCCTTATGTCTCCCAGAGTGACCTACCCGACAATCCTTCTTTGACTCCTCTTCTTATGACGCCTCGCCAAGAATAGTGAGAAATCCTAAAATCACTCTTCTTCTTTTCGCTCATTTTGCCAAGGCGCCCTTTCGGGTTTTCACCAAGCCACTCATTTCATTTTTCAATAGATGTGCTCACATAAGCTCACGTCACTCTTGACCTCATATTACCCCAGCCTAATGCTAGTCCAAGCCACCTGCTTATTACCTAGGCCGCCCTTTTGGGTTTTCGACCTATCCCAGGATTTCAATGATAGCCTTTTTTCAAATTTTTGGCTCTTTTCATTTTTTCATTTTTCTCCTCAGCAACGTAGCAAATATAAAACTCCACCACATGCTTAAACATTGCATTGTCCTCAATGTAATGAAAGACAAAAGAATAAAGCACAGGGAAAAGCAAAAAATAACTCACAACGTTGCCGAGCTGGCTGGGACACTTCCTTGTTGCTGGCGGTGTAGTCATAAAAGCTCCTATCCAGGATGTCTGGCATGAACGCCATTATCTTCATCTACCGTGCAACCATAAGAAACCACTGTAGGGTGTAGTGGTCAATCAAGGGAACGGGGTTGCAAGGCCTTCAAAAATGGGCCCAGATGTCGTCGTGGTTGGGCCCTGGTGTACCTCCTCTCCAGCTGTCGACTGTAGGGCCATCATCGTTGCCAAATAAATATAGGATGAATGTATTCCTCCGTTTAGCAACATGATGCGCACCTCTCCGTGGGTAACTCTGGACAGCTTGGAAAAACTTTTTTTTTTTTTTTGACTTTTTTTCCCCGTTTAAGGTCTTTTCGGGGTATTTTTTTTCGTCTTTTGCTCCCCGTTTAAGGTTTTTTCGGGGCCCATTTTTTTCGATTTTTTTTTTTAATTTTAATTTTTTTTTTACCTGCGAAAATGCGGCGGTCGCCGTGAGGGGTGCGGCGGTCGCCGTAATTGCGGCGGTCGCCGTAATTAAACGACGGTCGCCGTTTTTAGGTCGTGGCCAACTTTCTTGGCGAGGCAATTGCGGCAGTCGTCGTAAACTTCGCAGCGGTCGCCGTGAACACCATTTTCATTTTTTCGCGCTTCCTGCAGGTTAGTTAAACACAGAAAGGAAAAACAAAAAGAAAAACAACTAAATAAAGACTAAGGGAAAGAAAATAGACTACCTAACATCGGGTTGCCTCCCGAACAGCGCCTTAGTTAATGTCGTGGCTCGACATAGTGCTTAACCTCTTCAACTCGGGTTGCTCCTATCACTTGAACTCCTGAGGTCTATGTCAGGGGGATGCCGTTTTGTGTGCTCCATGTTAGGCCTTTCCCTCATGCTTGTGTACTTCATAATGGTTGGACCGTTGTTCATATCTATGAATGCACTTGACATCTTCAGAAACGGTCTACCCAGCATCTCAGGGCCTGCATGTTTGTTCTACCCCGCATCCAGCATGTAAAAATTCGCCACCTGAATTAAGGCCTCCTTCTTGTGCTTCCCCTTTGGTTTCTTCTTTATATTGCACAACGCTCTTAAAAACTCTGTGTAGCGAGGGATGCAATTTGTCAGTTCGATCAAGGGAATGGTTGCCTCGCAGATACTGAAGGTTTCATATAGCTCTTTGTCGTTCTTCAGCCTTCGAGTATCTTGTACTGCCTCAGGGAGGGGCGTGACGAGGTGCAGCGCAATGAGCGGGGAGGAGTTTAGACGCACATACTCATCATAGGCAGCCTCGAGAGGGTCGGGGGCTGCCGGGGCATTTTCGAGAGGAACGGGCATCGCAGGATCGTTTTCGCGATCGTGGCTCTCCTCCTCTTGATCGCTGAATTCCTCCAGTCCCAAAAAATACTCTTCTTCAAAAAGCACAACGCGGTCCAAAATATCGTCTGGAATACCCATCTCTTCAGTGGGTGAACCAAGGTATACCTCCCGAGGTCTTGGGTTCTCTTCTTCTGCAGATATCTCGATGTATTCTGCACCCGTCTCACAAATGTGTTCCTCCCTGTCAGCTAAGGGGGCGACATGCAGCTGCTCAGTACTTTGTAGGGTCATTGAGAAGACATTCTCTTCCCGGTGCACCACTGGGTGAGATAGTGGTTCTACCGACGTCATGGACTCCACCCTGCTCAATGCTTGCACCATTTGCTCCGTCTGCCTCTCAATGATCTGGATATTGGACTTTATTTGTTGTTCAAGTTGGATCGTGTTCTGTTTGAAAGATCGAAACATGTCCTCCAATGACATGGAGGGACTTGGATTGTGCCCATAACTCGAATTAGGGTGATCTCTCCACCCTGGAGTGTATGCGTATGAGTATGGGTCATATTGCGGCTCCTGATGGAAGTGGAGAAATCTATCCATCTCTGTAACAAAATCAAAAAGGAAAAAAACAAAAATCAATAGCACGGGTGTGGACCGTAAGATAGGTCCACACAATAGTTGACACACAAATCGCACACAAAATAGATTATTGCCTCCCCGGCAACGGCGCCAATTTGATAACAGGTTTTTGTCGTGTGAAAAACTGCTATGCAAAATATCCAAACAAACCTTAAACCGTAGTCCTAGGTAAGTAAAGGTCGAATCCACAGGGAGGCGAATTCTATCTAAATATGCAATTTATATGTCAAACTAAAGTAACCAAATGGGGGGTTTTGTTTGTTTTAATTAATCTAAGCATGCAAAAGTAAACAAAGTAAAAGTTGATTAATTTAGTGATGGGGAAAGGCACTTAGTCAAACAACATCCACTATTCGTATGACAAGTTGATCATAGATACTCATTCAAAATCTCATGCAATGGCAATTCCAATTCCTTTTCAAATATAACTAATAGCACAACCAGATACTATTAGCACTAACTAATTGAACAACCCTGAAACTATCAAGATTCAGTTTAACAGCAGCGTTACGGATAGGAATATAGTTGGATACAATTCTAGCATAACACAACCAGATATTATCCTAGAATGTAAATCAATTCTCTTCTGCATAAGACTAGCACAACCAGTTACTAATACGGTGCAGTTGCTACTCTGAAATAGATATGCTCAACCAGTAACAATCTAAATCTAGCAATAGATCAATAACAATAAACCCTAGTTGCGTCCAAATAGAGATTATCAATATCAATCATAAACAACTTAAGCAAGAGAAAGATAAAAACCATGCAATAGATTAAGAACAAGAATCTCACAACTTTATCCAAACGAAAGCTTCAGCGTCTGACTAAGTCAGGGAGGCTTAGTTCTTCATAACGTAGAAAAGGGAATTAGGGTTCAAGAGAAAAAGATGATGAAAGATGATAGATGGCAAACAAGCCTTTTTCAACCCTAAAATACTAAAGGAAATAAAATCTGAAATTAACCTAAAACGAAATAATAAAATAACAATAAAAATAATTAAAGGAAATTGGCGTAATAAATCCCGGTTAATTCTCGGCGTGACACCTCGCGTGTAAAACCGCTGCTTGGTCTCGGCCGAATTTCGGCAACTTCGGCAGCAGCTTCGGCCCAACTCACGAAGCGCGGCCCACTTCGTTCGGCCCAATTCCAATTAACACATGCTGACGTCATGGTGATGTCATCACCAATTTGCTCCAATTCACCAGCTTCAATTTGACGCGGCTTCAGCTTCCTTCACGCGGGCCCCAGCATTCCTTCAATTGGGCCGGCACTTCATGGGCCTAATTTCCTTGCTTCAATTTGGCCCAAAATCACGTGGCTTTCTTCATTTAATATTGGCTGGTTCGTCTAATTAATTTAATGGCCCACTTATCATCTCACGTGGCTTGTTAAAACCAAACTTCGCCCCCACACGCCATACACATGAATGTGTCTAAATCTACCCGAATGACACTAATAAAACCTCTAATGACTCTTACTTAAGCCCTACAAAGTAGTGCTTATCATCGGGTTAAGGACGACTGAAAACCCGTATGTCACCTGCAGCTCAAATAACTCATGCGCTTGCTCCACCAACGCCTTCTTAAAATCATTGAGGAATGCGCTGGTACAGGAGGTACGCAACATGGTTGACATAACTCTTGAGGAGTTCAGGGCTCTCCGGACCTCCAGGAAGGCTCACCTGTAATTCAGGGTCATATCTCACATTCTTCTTTGATCGGGGCGGTTTTGCCCGCGAAGAAGAGGCTTCCTGAGGCTCCTCGTCCACGTCTGGAGTGTCATCTCTTGGCATCCAGGCATTGCTGGTCTGGTCCTGAGTCCCCCATGTACTGGCCTGATCCTGCATTTATTAAATAAATCAGAAGTATTTACTGCAAATCCACAAATTCATATTATACTAAATGTACTTACCATAGGCTGATGGTAGGGAGCATACGTGTTCTCCCAAGGGTTGTGCTGATCCTCAGCCCCCTGATAATAATACGAAGGGCTCTGATGGGGGCTCACATGCGGCGGTAGTACCGGTGGACTAAAAGTCCGTCCATAGTAGTTATTCTGATCTATTGTATCAGAATAACCATGCAGCGGGCTCGTTCGGTAGTCCGGGTACAACTGAGGCTCAAAATCTGCCCTACCACCAGTTGGAAACGAAGGCACCGACATTAAGCTATGAGCGGGAATCATGCCCGTAACCCCACTACTACTATCGGCTCCAGTCTGATAAGTGCCAGTCTCATCATCTCGGTAGCATACATTCCTCCATACCCTTCTCTTCGTCCTGTTCACCTCTTCACCAATCCTTAACGACTGTTCACGGACAAGGTTTCGGCGGCTCATGCGTGCGGTTCTTTCACCAGGCTCCATCTGCAGTTATATCCACACATTTTAATCAAAATAATATATTCTGTATTCTGGTTAAATACTACGCCGGAGAGTCGTCGGAGGGTCGCCGGAGAGTCGCCGAAAAACTGCAAATCCACACGTTACGTGTCAAATAGCTCCACACGTAACGTGTGGGACACATTCACACGTTATGTGTGAATCTGCATATTCCAACTGCCGCCGATGACTTTCCGTCGTCTTCTCCGGCGACATTTTCGAATTCCGGCGATTTTTTTTTCCATCAAATAATACCCCAAAATCAACAAAAATCACACTATTTTTACAAATCTACCAATACTATCAATTCCACTTGCATATTTTCACACAAAATTCAACATAAATCCTCAACACCAATTTTCACCATTTCATGCAAAACATTACTTCAAAATTAAACAAAAAATCAACAACAACCCCAAAAGCTTCTACACAACATAGATCTACCATCCTAAACATCTATACAACATAGATCTACAATCCCTAACCAAACACTTCAAAATTAACAGAAAAAAAAACCAAACAACAATTTCTACTAACTAACCTTTCAAAGATCTTGAACGTAACGTGCGAAGTTCGTTGATTCGTAACGAGAAGATCCATGAGGCGCGTTACGCGGGTAGGGAAGAAGGGTTTAGGCCGCTACGAAAGAATTCGAATGATTTCAGAATGGGAGGAAATCTGGCTTTTAAAGCCAGATTCACTCCACACGTTACGTGTGGAGTGAACCCACACGTAACGTGTGGAGAAGCTCCACTCGTTACGTGTGAGGCTGCTCCACACATTACGTGTGGAGCTTGAATGGGTCTGCCCCAGCGCGTAACGTGGGAAGCCTATTCCCACGTTACGCGCGACCCTATGCGCTAAAAGGTAAAAATGCCTATGCGCCGAATAGTAAGGGCCTATTTTTACTATATTTACACGATTCTTACAACAAGAAGGAAAATTTGTTTCCTCTATCAAGACCAATTCAACCAGCATCCTCAAAAGGAATCCAAACAAGTGAAAGAATGGAAAGTATTATTTTAAATCCCCCCCTAAAACATATAAAGAAGAAAAGGAATTCAGTTTGTTTACAAAGAGGACCTCAGATAAGATTCGGAGAGGACCTCAGATAAAAGCTTGTACATATGTTGCTTTAAATAGAATCTCTCCATCTTCTCCCTTCCCTTGATGCCCATCTGCTTTCTAAGTGTTGGGTTAACTTCTTGAGCAAGAACTTGATGTTCTCAGCCTGCTTTTTTCGCCCCGGTCGCCCCACAGGGTGGAGCAGCCCAGTTACGTTTTGTGAGCATGCTATTTTGTTTGTGGTTGAAAAACAACAGCAAGTAAATAGGAAGATGTAATTTGTTATCGGTGAAAACAAAACCTTAACAATAGGAGATTTCTATTTTAGTTAACGGTGATTAAAGCTACCAACTTTCCTATATAAGAGAGAAAAGAGAAGAAGGAAAAATCATCTTCAGAAACACAAAGGAGAGAAAAAAGGTTTCATCTGCGAGAGAAGAGTAAAACACAAAGAGAGATTTATATTTCTTTGTAAGGGTATACACTCTTCTACAACAAGCTTGTGGTTTGTACAAGTTGTCGGATTCTTCCTTCATATAGTAACAAGCGTATCACCCCGAGGACGTAGGAAATTTGCCGAACCTCGTTAAATTCTTGTGTGTTCATACTACTTTTACTATTCCCTATTAGTCGAATCTTCCGCAACCACACCATAACAATTGGTATCAGAGCCAAAACAAGATCTAAGGTGGTGAAAGTCTGATTTTGAGATCAATGGCTTCTAGCAGTGGAATTGTCAAAGTTGGAAAGTATGAGATCGAGAAATTCAATGGGAAAAATGATTTCTCTTATTGGAGGATGCAAATGAAAAATTTGCTAATTTATCAAAAATTGCACAAGGCATTGTTGGGTAAAGACAAGAAACCTGAAGATATGAAGGATGCTGACTGGGATGAGCTCGATATAGAAGCACGCGCTGCTATAATCTTATGTCTCGAAAGAGATGTCGCATTCATGGTGGATGACGAGGAAACTGCGTCAGGTGTTTGGGCAAAGTTAGAGGGAAACTTCATGACGAAGACTCTAACAAATCGAATTTATCTCAAGTCTAAGTTGTATACTTGCAAGATGGAGGAAGGGTTTTCACTCCGTGATCACATCAACAAATTTGATAGGATAATTTCAAATTTGAAGGATATTTATGTGAAGGTTAAAGATGAAGATCATGCTCTTATGCTTTGGCTTTCTTTTCCAAAATCATATGAGAATCTTGTGCAAACATTGATGCTTGTGGGTGATACACTGACCATGGACGAGACTAGAACGGCGCTTCTGGCAGATGATCTACGGAAAGTGGCAACTAGCGGTATGAGTGCTGGTGCTAGCAATGAAAAAGCACAAGGTTTGTTTGCGAGGGGAAGGGGTAATGACAGAGGAAATAGCAAGAGGGGAAAGTCTAGATCAAAATCTAGATCTCTGGCAGAAACTCGTTGTTACAAGTGTGGTGAGCTTGGGCATTGGAAGAAAGATTGTCCTAATAAGAGGGTACAATGGAAGAACAAGAACAACAAGAATAAGGGAGATCAAGATGTGAAGCACGAAGCTAGTGTAGCTTCGGATGAGTGGGGAGCATAATGTTATTCCGTTACATATGAAAATTCAAGCAACTGGATGCTCGTATCATATGTGCCCAAACAGGAAGTGGTTCACTTCCTATAAGGCCATAGATGGTGGAACCATTTTGATGGATAACGACCATGGTTGTAAGACGGTGGGCATTAGTACAATTAGAATAAAGATGCATGATGGCATTGTCAGGACATTAATGGATGTAAGGCACGTCCCTGATTTAAGAAAAAAATTGATTTCTCTGGGTGTATTAGAATCAAGAGGTTGTAAGCTAATTGGTAAGAACGGGGTTCTAAAAGTTGTTAGTGGTTCTTTGATAGTAATGAATGGAATTCGTCATAGGAACTTGTATCATCTTATTGGTAATACAGTTACAGGTGATGTAGCAGTTGGAACTAGTGGAAGTAAGAGAAACCCAACAGAATATACTAGGCTTTGGCATATGCGCCTTGGACATATGTCAGAAAAGGGTCTAAATTTGCTTGGTAGGAAGGGCTTGTTGAAGTACATGAAGAAGCCTTGCATGGAGTTTTGCGAGCATTGTGTGTATGGAAAAGCACACAGGGTTTCATTCTCAACAAGCAACCATAAAAGCAGAGGGATATTAGACTATGTGCATACAGATGTTTGGGGTCCGGCTAAAGTTGCCTCCAAAGGTGGTTCCAGGTACTTTGTCTCGTTTGTAGATGACTACTCAAGGTATGCTTGGGTGTATTTCCTTAAGCATAAGAATGAGGTATTCGAGACATTCAAACAGTGGAGAGCAATGGTCGAGAACAGAACGGATAGGAAGGTGAAAACTCTGAGGTTTGATAATGGTACAGAGTACACAGATGGCGCTTTCAAGAAGTTTTGTGATGAAGAAGGCATTGTTCGACATTGGACAGTTAGAGACACACCACAACAGAATAGAGTCGTTGAAAGACTGAACCGTACACTACTTGAGAAGGCTATATGTATGCGCTCCAATTCTGGGTTGGGTCAAGAATGGTGGGCGGAGTCGGTTGCTACAACTGCTTATATTGTGAACCGGTCTCCACATTCGACATTGGATGGAGACACTCCTTTTAAGGTGTGGTCAGGAGAACATGCAGATTATGGAAGACTTAGAGTGTTTGGATGCATCGCTTATTATCATGTCAAGGATAACAAGCTTGATAATAGGGCCAAGAAGGCAATTTTCTTGGGATATGCAAGAGGAGTCAAGGGCTATCGTCTTTGGTGTTTAGAGGATTCTAAGTTTGTAATCAGTAGGGATGCTACTTTTGATGAGAACTCCATGGCAGCTTTATCAAAAGCGGATGTGACCAAAGGTGGTGATGTTGCAACGTTAAAATCTCAAGTAGTTGAGATAGAAGAATCTGAAGACCAACCAGATTCTAGTCATGATCAAGAGGTATCTCATGGTGACACATATTGTCAAGAAAATGATGAGCTTGAACATGAGGAGGTTCAGCAAGAAAATGCACAAGTACTACAACAACAGCAGCAGGAGACCTTGGCTACCACTAGGCCAAGGCGGAATTATAAACCAGTTCAGAGGTATGGATCCGATGAGCCTCTACAACATTACGGGCAGGTAAAATTGTTAGAATATGCTCTCTCGGTGGAGGATGATGAGCCACTCACCTTTAAACAAGCTATCAAAGATGTTGATAGAGAGAGATGGTTGGTTGCTATGGAGGAAGAGATGGAATCTCTCCATAAGAACAAGACATAGGAGGTAGTCTCATTGCCTGTGGGAAAGACTGCTATTGGTTGTAAGTGGGTGTATAAAAGAAAAGCAGATTAATCTGAGTTTGGTGGTACAAGATACAAGGCAAGATTAGTGGCCAAGGGTTTTGCACAGAAAGAAGGTATGGATTACAATGAGATCTTTTCTCCTGTGGTAAAACATACTTCTATTCGGGTGCTTTTGAGCATTGTTGCTCATGGTGATCTTGAGTTGGAACAACTCGATGTCAAAACAGCCTTCTTGCATGGAGACTTGGATGAGGAAATCTACATGGATCAACCTGAGGGATACAAGGTTGATGGAAATGAGGGTCATGTATGTCGCTTGAGGAAGTCCTTATATGGATTGAAACAGTCGCTTCGACAGTGGTACAAGCGATTTGACTCTTTCATGCTAAAGAATGGGTTCTCCAGAAGTGATTATGATTGTTGTGTCTACATTCAAAAGCTTCATGGAGGTGATCTTATTTATCTCTTATTGTATGTGGATGACATGCTTATTGCTTCAAGAAGCATGGTGGAGATAGATAAGCTGAAGGTCGAACTTGATAAAGAGTTTGACATGAAGAACATGGGCGTTGCTAGAAAGATATTGGGTATGGAGATCAGAAGAGAGCGGAAAACTTGTCAATTATTCTTGAGTCAGAAAAGTTATATTGAGAAGGTTATTGATCGGTTTGGAATGCAAAATGCTAAGTCAGTGGTGACTCCATTGGCACAACATTTCAAACTCTCTGGTAAGCAATCTCCTGTTACAACACAAGAAAAGGCACACATGAATGGTGTACCTTATGCTAGTGCAGTTGGAAGTTTGATGTACGCAATGGTGTGTACACGTCCAAATATTTCACAAGCAGTCAATGTTGTCAGTAGGTTCATGGCGAATCCTTGTAAGGCACATTGGGAAGCAGTAAAATGGTTATTGAGGTACTTGAAGGGTACTACTAATACCGGATTATGTTTTGGAGGAAATACATGTCAAGATAGCGGGTTTGTGGACTCAGACTATGCAAGTGATATAGACAAACGACGATCTACCACTGGTTATGTTTTCAAGATATATGGTGCTCCGATAAGTTGGAGATCAATGCTACAAGCTACAGTTGCACTCTCAACTATAGATTCTGAATATATGGCCATGACAGAGGGAGTGAAGGAAGCATTGTGGTTAAAAGGTATTTTGTATGACTTGGGAATAACGCAGGATAGTGTGGATCTATGGTGTGACAGTCAGAGTGCGATTCACTTGGCTAAAAACGAGGTCCGTCATGCTCGTACCAAGCATATCGATGTCAGGTATCATTTTGTTCGAGATGTCATAGAGGATGGTGATATTTCTCTTATAAAGGTACATACAAACGATAATCCCGCAGACATGTTAACCAAATTTGTGACAGGAAGTAAGTTCCAACACTGCTTGGAATTGCTTCAGATTGGCCCTTGTTAAATTGCCCAAGAGGGACATAGTCCTTCGGGACGGTTACGGGTGAGGTGGAGACTATGTGGAGGACAGGTAGAACTACGGTTGGCTTGATCCCGGTCAAAGAGTCCTCGATCTCTTCGTCGTCATACTCGTCGAAGTCGTCGTGGACATTTGGTGTGATTGAAGCGTAGCCATCAGATCCGTAATGCGGCGTTCGAACACTCTAGTGTCGAAGGTGATCGCGTACATCATGGCTCCGGGGCTAGGTAGTTGGTGTCCTCAAGTTGGTCTCATCGCGTCGCGTATGCCCACTTGGTCGGAGACTGGGTCTCCTTGGCATCGCGTCGGCTTGCTCGGTTCGTCGAGGGCGGCCTTCGTGTGGTGCTGAGCCCGGTATGCGTCTCTGGGTTCTCCTAGAGGCATAGCGATCATCAAAGTTGTATGGTTCAGAATACTCACCTTGAGTGTCCCCGGCATCGCGGTCATAGTCGGAGCTGTTGTCGAAGCCAGCGGTTGTGGCTCTGGGCACGTAGCGGTCCGCTTGGGAAACGAAGCCTTGGCGACTCTCGATGACACTCTGCATACGATTGAGTTGTGGTTGATGATGAGATGTCGAAGGCATGATTCCTTTGCCTTTGTCGACTCTTGTCTTTGATGGACCCGCGTCGGTGGCTCCAGGTTGAGCTGGCCCGTCCATGGCACTCAGAGGAGTTAGAGTTGGCACGATGGGTGCCATGCATTGTTGTGCTCTTAAGGCTGCATTCTCTTGTCGAAGAGCTTGAATCAATTGTTGCTCCTCGGACAACTCAAGGAGTGGTTCGTGTTGTGGGGGGTCAAGAGGTGGTTGGTCTTGTTGCACCAACGGCGGTTGTTAGGGGTTGGTGTTGTCAACGTCGCGTTCGTCTTCACTGTGTCCAATCGGCATGGTACCTATAACAAGACGGCCAGACATGGGAGTAAAAACGAACCAAAAGACATCAAAGAACAACAAGCAAGCAAATCACTAGTCAAGTCACAAAGTTCACGTAGGTAGGGCTAGTTTGGGCTTGTCGTGAGGGCGGCTTGGCTTGACAAGAGATGGTGTATCAAGCAAGTTGCAATCAAACAAACAAGAACAAATTGAAACCCTACAACAAACGTAAACAAAGCAACCTAATAAGCAAGAAAGTACCTTCTAGGAAGCTTGACCTAGACGATGGAGAGGTTGAGAAGACGAGCTTAGACCGAGAGTGGGTTAGGGTTGCCTTATTTTGGTTTTTCCTAACTTTGGAAACCTTTTTTTTTAATATATTTTCGATATATTTTTTTTATATAATATCCGAGATCTTATCTTTTGATTTTTTCGGATTTACAAAAGGAAATAAAAATAAAATCGGTCTAAGTAACAAGAATATCACAAGTGTGATCTTAGAGATAGGAGAGAGAAGATAAGATTTGAGATTATATCTTATAAGAAAATTCGGTTAACTTAACTAAAAAGTAAACTCTAGCAAACAAGGAAACTCTATCCACGCATGAAATAAGGAAACAAAATATTCTAGCATGCAAGATAACAAATTACCTAACACACCAAAACTTAGGGAACAAGGGAAAAAAAATCGGCCAAGATAGGATCTTGTAGAAACCGAAGGTGTTGCAAAGATGGTAACTTTGTGGTTTTTCTCTTCTTTTTCTCGTGAGATCTTTATGAAAGCAAACGATGGGGGTCAAGAAAAATTGTGAACAAAGTGCAAACTTGAGTTCGTGACTTACAAGACTGCTGGGCTCTGATGCCAGTTGATGTGTTCTTGCCTCCGATGACAAGCCAAATTGTCAAAGGTGACAACTTTGGATCTAGTCTTGGTTGGGAAGTCACTCTGTCGTATCAATCTGTTGTGGAACGCGGTGGTGATGATCGCGATGATGGGTGGCCGAAGTTGTTGACGTCAGTGATAGTGAAGGTGATGACGGGTGTCAAGGCGAAGCTAGCGATGGCGACAACGTGGGGTTGGTGGCGATGGAAGCGATTGGTGGAAGAATGGAAAGCGATGGCGGAAGCGATTTGATGAGGGATAGATGACTTGAAAGACAATTCTTTGGTGTCGTAGCGTCGACTGTGGAGGAAGGGAGATGCGAAGGAAGACTTGGCTTGATGAATCAAGCACTTGCCGTAGCGTCGACGGCGGAGTGAAGGGGGTGCGAAGATAGATGGTTTTGACGTCCGATCAAGGGAAGGAGGATAAACACTCGACTTGAAACCTTGAATTAAATTGAACGTAAGAAATAACAATAACAAAGGAGGCTTTAAATAGCCAATGTATCTCGGCCAAGACCTAATGGGCTTGGGCCGAAACGAGCCTAAGGGATAGCCCATGCAAGCATGCAAAATGCACAAACCCTAAAAGATAGAAAGACTATAAAAGGAAACTATCTAAAACACGCAGGAAATACTAAATATAGAAAGTGTATCAAAAGAACGCGTTAAAATCCTAACGCAGTGAAGGCATGCAGTCAAACATCGCGATAGACGATGACGAAGGGGCGATCGACTCGCGAGTGTGTGCACGCGTTGTTCCGATGCCGATGGTTGCGAGGACGACGAGTCTTGGGTTGGCGTCTGGACTTCCTTGGCCAGCGACGACGCGTGTGACAAGTGACGCGACGACGGAGGCGATGGCTTTGGACCTAGACCTTGTTACTAGGCCCTTTGAGCGATGGCTCATGGCTTCTTCCTCGTCTTGGGCTATCATGGGTGGCAGGGTCACATCACAACCCCACCAAGTTTGTCCAAATCCGATCTCAAACGAGATCAAATTTTAGATTTTACCGAACTTTTGGATTTACCGGGCTATTTAACTTATAAGATAAAATTCTATCAATCTAGGTGGTTATAAATCCCGATTTTGATATAATTTGGTTAATGATAAGTATATCTTCAAAGCTCATGAGCCAATTGAAGAAAACGGGGTCCAGTACGAAATTTGTCCACACTTCTATATAAACTTACCCAAAGTTTATATATGCTTTGTAAACCAAATTTATGAAGAGTGGAATTTTAGATTAAGTTCATTCTAAGATTTCAATTATATTTTATCATATTTTAAACTTATCTTACTTAACATTTTGTTCTCCTTAATTTAATACTTTATGTTAACTTGATCATTTTATTTAAATTAATATTAACATAAGTTAACATAATTTAAATATTTCATGACTTAAAAAGGTAACCTACTTAGGTTAATTATTATTTTATCCTCCCATGGATAAACATAATAATTCTTATAACCTTTAATATATATCTAAAAATTCCCAAAAATCACATTCATGGTTATACTTAATTATTTATTTCTACCATACTATTATAGCCCATTTCTTAATTTGTATCCAAAAATTATCATAACCCAACCTTTGAACTTAAGTTAATGAAAATTAAATTACTCCTCTAAAAGAAATAGAATAAATTTCATAACTTTTATTTTTAACAAATTAAAATTACTATATTATCCTTCTAATTTAAGTGGAATATTACAAATTTACCTACCAAAATATCACATGTTCTTGGGTAATTTTTCTTTTGAAAAAGGGAGCTCCGCAACAAATACGAAGCGAGCCTTTTTTTCTAGGTTTATTTTCTTAGTGTTAAAACGGTAGATTTTAAATTTGCTTGTTGTCTTGCTCTTTAGCTTGATTATAGAAGCTTAATTGATCTATGTCTCTCGCTTCACGCCTTGCTAGAGGGGTTTGAGACAAAGAAAGATCAAGGCAACATCGTGTGTAGGGGTGAAATCCTGAAATCTATGAATAGCGAAATGTTACACCCCTAAATTACCTTAGGAATATTACCGTCAGTGACCTCGAAACATATATCCGAAATCATCTAAGGTTTACAATATTGATCTCAAATAGGAAAAATAATACATAAAGCTTTCATAAATTCATAATAAAGTCTTACAAACAACGTTGCGGAAAATAGCAACTCAATTAAATAACAATATAGTAGCGGAAGACTTAATGGAAAATACCGAATTTACACAATAGGTCATAAACCTAAAATCTAACTTCAGGATCTTCAACATTATTATAATGAAATATTAAAAAACAACAGATGCCTTCAACATCGGAATTTTGCTTCTTCACACTTGGGAAGAATTAAATGATGTGTCGTATGAGACGGATCACACCAGTCAACCATGTAAGGAAAATGAAAGGTTGATTAGTCTAATGATAGACAAAACAAGGGTATTTATGAGAGGTTCTAAGTGGTCGTATGTAACACCCTCGACTTATGTCGGTAGTGCCACACGCCAATGACCTCAGACTGTAAAGTCCAAACTCACCCTAGGCTTTAATCGGAACAATTAAGCTTAAAATAGACAAATAAACGTTAAATACTAGTAGAATGAATAGCGGAAGACTTTTAAATAAAACTCAATCTTTTATTATAATTCCTCTCGTAAAATGAGAAGGACGGTAATACAACGAAGTGAAATTACAACGGAAGACTTTTTAAAGAAATCCTAATTATATAACTAATTTATATGAGCATTACATATATTTCAAAACACACACACCTTTAAATTATTACTACTTAAGACACAACCTTCAACTGCAAGCCTTCATCTTCGATTGGTTACTTCAAATCGCCGGGGAACAACCTCTGATGTGCCGTATAGGACGGATGACACCAGCCAACCATGCAAGGAATGAAAACAGTTGGTTAGTCTAATGAAAGACTACGCAAATGTGAAAACAGATTGGTTCTTGTTTAGACAAGAGATCGGACGGGTTTCACGTTGTACTTCTCGCCCGAGGGTATATTAATTATGTGTCACGCGGCACTTATCTTATTTAATTACAAAACGTGCATTAATGTTACGAATTTTATTATTATCCACAACAGATCTCGCAATGAGATTTAGAATGGGACGAATCCCGAGTTTCGGCACTAGCTAAGTGCACCACCACTTATATAAAATAAGAGTAGGTCATGACCAGAAGTATTAGGGCAATTTTCCTCCTAATACCAAGTTATAAAGAAACACCTAAACCTCGCAAGGTAAATAGCGTTCTATGAATACTCGTGCTAACTAAGAATTATTATCCACACCAAATGCACAACAATCCACACCAAAGTTTATCTAGCACCCTATAATAATAATATATATAAGGGTTATAGCTAGCATATATACAACCTAGTAAAAAGGTTCATTTTACACAATACTTTAACACACAAGTTCTCAAACGAGAAATTAAGAATATTTATCCCAACTTAATTAAGACAATAGATTAATTGTCATTTAAGAAAAGTATGGAATAAATTAGCAAGAGCGAACCGCCACTTGCCTTAAATTACGAAGAAGATCGAATGGCGTTTCAGAGATAGTTACTTCCGAGAAGCAAGAGCAAACCACCACTTGCCTTGATTCTCGTTCCAAACGCCAATTCCAAGATGTACCCCATTAATATAAAATGAATAAATTATATTAGATATTTTATTCAATATAAATATTTGAAGGATACAATGGCTCGGTTTCTAATTGATTTTATTTAACTCATAAATAAATCAATTTCAAGGCTTTTCGATAAAACGATTATTTATACGATTAAAAATTAAGTAGTCGTATATTCTAAATAATCATATCATAAATTAATTAATTAATAAAATTATTTATTTATAATCCTAAAATTTTCTAAGTCAAAATATTATCTAAATGAATAGCCATAATTTACCCATTCATAATATAAGATAATATTATAAAAATTATAATTATTTTAATTTAATTTTAATAAATTCAAATTAATCATAAAATATTTTTCACTAATCTAGATTAATTAAATTAATCAAGATTAAGCCTAAAATAAATTAAAAAATACCCAAAATCACGAATTTGGGATCAACCTTAATTCTTCCCGGAAACGCGTTAGACAGTCGTCAAAAATGGCCCAAATTGGACGTCGATGGTGGTTCTCCGGTGTCGAAAGGGTGGGGCTTTTTGAAGTAGACAAGTATACAAAGTTAGTGGTGCAACCAATTGCAAGAACAAAACTCAAACAAGGTCTAATTTTGCTCAAGAACAACCAGTATCGTTTTTAGGGTTCTTGAGAATGGATTGAAAAATTGGATGAATTGGGAGATCAATTTAAGGGGCTTTTATAGGCATTTTGCAACCTAGGATTCCCTCAATATGCTCTCATGTTTAATGCCCTCCAATTGAAGACGATCCAATCCAATTTGGAAAAACATTAATTTGGCTCCTTGGACGACACGTTTGCTTTCAATGCAAAATCTCGTAAATCTTATGACTTTTAGGGTCCGTTTGGATTCCTCATTTAATGCATTATCTTGCATTAAATTTATGATTTAATGCAATTTAATGCAAGATAATGCATTATCTTGAGGAATCCAAACAGTTAATCCAAATTGATTATCGAATCTGATGCTTATCATCTTAGTCTTCAATTCCCAGTACCCAATTGATTTAATCAGAATCAAATTCGCACAGAAATCCGCCATGGATGGCCTGACTGGAGCTCGCGCGGCTTGCTGGAGGAAGATGACATAGTTTTGGGCTTAATTACAATCGGACCCCTCAAGGTTTTGGTTTGTGGCAAACATGCCCTCCACAACTTTTCACAAATTGCAAAAAATGCCAATTATTACTATTTTTATTATTCTAAGTTTATAATATTATTTTAACCCAAAATTAAACTATATAAAATTTTACCTTAGGTTAAAATAGGTTTAAGTTATTATTCTTATGAATTTGACCATACTTAAATCTTTAACAAATATTTGTTAGACTTGATTTAAATATTCTAGGTCAAATTTGATATGTTTTATCTAAATTATAATTAACATAAAGTTAATCATAATTTAAACCATCCTTTGCTTAAAGAAATAACATACTTAGGACAATTATTATTTTATCCCTTTTATGGACAACATAATGACCTTTATTATTATTTTAAATTCTAAAATTACATTCATTGTTATACTTATTATTTTTTTAACACCGTACTATTATTACTCGTTTGATCATTTGTACAAAAAATTATCATAATCTATCCTTTGAACCTAAGTTCATGAAAATTTTAATTACTCCTTTAAAAGAAATAAAATAAATTTCATAACTTTTTATTTTATCAAATTAAAATTACTATTTTACCCTTCTCATTTAAGTGGGATATTACATCGTATCCAGTTACTATCATTGTCTCTCGAATAAAAGCCAATAAACGATATATAAAACTCCCACTAAAACATAGAAAAAGATATAATTCAAAAGAAGACTTCATTGGCTTGAGTCTTATCTGAATAATGTGTGTTTGTTTGGGAACATTTATAATTATCACACCAATATTTAAAAAAAAATGACCCATTTGACTAATTGGGTCCTTAACCAACCTCACCGCATGTGATGTATGCATATTCAAATTAGTAAGAGGATTTACTTAGACAGAAGCCCGAACGGTTTCCATGTTGCATTTCTCATCCTAAATTTATTAATTATGTGCATAAAATCACATATCTTATTTAATTTCAAAACGTGCATTACGTTAAAGCTTTTAATCTACATCATCTCGATATGAGAATTTGTTATGGGACGAATCCTGAATAATGGAACTAGTGTCAACACTTATATTCGAATAAGGGTACAGTCATGAACAAAATTACTAGTGCAATTGTCCTCCTAATACCAAGTTTTAAAGAAACAACTAAATCTCGCAAGGTATATAACGTTCATACGAATACTCGTGCTAATTAATCATACAAGTCCACACCAATTTTCACACCAAAGTTCAACTAGCATCCTATGATAAAAATATATACAAGGGTCATTACTAACAATATATACAACCTAATATATGATTCATTTTTCCACACCATTAGGGGTCTGTTTGTTTTATCAATTTATAAATGATAATGTCGTTTTTTGAGATAAAGGATTTATAGTCCTTTGGAATATGTGCCCACTTTAACTTTTTCAATTCCCATTTTAACTTTCTCAATTTACTGAACAAAATCCCAATATTTTACAGAGAAATCTTCATCAGCAATGTCCTCCATCTTCTAGTGGGTGACCGTCCCTACGTTGTCGCCATGGCACCACCATCAATCACCGCCTCGTGCCTTTCACTGGCGCCACCACTGTTTTCTTCTCTCTCTTCTCTTCCTTTTCTCTCTCCTCTCGCCTCCCTATCAGAGTGACCATTCCTACTCTGCTGCTCATCGATGACCCAAAACCACTACCGTCTCGCAAAGCAGCCACCTTTGATACGCCGGTCACCTCATCTCTTCGCCCTTACCTTCACCGAAACTCTAAAATCGCCGATGCCTCCATCTTTCTCCGTCCCATTTTGACTTTCACCAGAAAGTACCATTCGTTGTCGGTTTTTTCTAAACTTATACCCTCGACGACCGACCTTTTCGGATCTGGTCACAAAAAGAAAAGAATCAAAGATTTTGACGGACGAGTTAAAAGATAGGTCGTGAAATGAGAAAATTGAAAAGAGATGAATTTATTTGAAGAAAATTACCGATGTTGCCAAACATATTTATTTGAAATAACTATTTATAATGACATTATATGAAAAAACCTATTTATAAATAGATTGACCGAACAGACCCTAGATCACACAAGTTCTTAAACACAATTTTCGACAATATTTATCCCAACTTAATTAGAACAATTAATTCATTGTCAATTAAGAAAAATATGGAATAAATTGCAAGAGCGAACTACCACTTGCATCGAGTTAAAGTGATGGTTGACCGACGTACGGAAGAAGTTGATCTGAACCGACGAACTGGATTCCTGATTCGCTTCCGTTCCCAATAGCGATTCCAAGACATACCCAATTCACACAAAATAAATTATAGTTAGATAATTTATTCATAAATGGAAAATTGAACGTTACTCGTATTGGTTTCAATCAGATTGATTTAAATCTAAATAAATCAAGCATCGAGGTTATACCAATATAACGATTATTTATACGATGCCAAAAAATCTTTTAGTCGTAGATTCTAAATAATCATATTACAAGTAAATTAATTATTTAATTTATTTACAACACCAAATATATTATCTATTTGAAATGTTAAAAATTAACATTTTACAACCTAAGATAATGCCATAAGAATTTAGTTTATTTCAATTTTAATATTAATAAAATTAAATCAACCCAAATTATCTCTAAGTAATCTTAATTATCTAAATAATCAAGATTAAACTTAAAAAAAAAAACACAAACCGCAATTTCGGACATTACCGAAAACAGAGGGCGAGCAGGTCGAGTACAAATTGGCTCGATTGACTTCCAAATGGCTGGTGGGTGGAGGCGAAGATTTGGACACTTGAATCGTGAGTAGAGGTGCTCTGTGGAGGGAGAATTTTGCCCATGAACAACCGAAACGCTTTGAAATTCTATAAATCCTAAAGCTTGAACTTGGATGAATTGGGTGAATGATTGGATGAGTATTTATAGGGATAATATAGCCTTGAATGTCCTCGACACAATCCCGCAACCCTCGCCTCCCTATTCAATCAGATGAGGTCGAATTTTGAAAATTAAATTTGGTGCCATACGAACGGTAGAATTGATTCCCGATTTACTTCTTGGCGTTTTGCTCCATAATAAACCCAATTGATTGATGAGGGGTTTAATGCAAAATATCCTTATCTACAATTCCCATTGACCAATTTACAGAAACGAGTCGAAAATCGTCCGAAATCCGCCATTAAAACGAAGCTCCGGGCTGTGTGTGTTCAGAGGTTGAAGAAACAACCCATGTTTTAAGTCATGGCCCCAAACTTTTGGCCTAATTACAAATTTTTGCCCAACTTTTCAAGTTTTGGAAAACATACCCCTATTTCATATTTTAAAAATTACAAAAATTATCCAAACTTATCTATAATATTATCCTAAGTTTATTTATGCATTTTAACCCAAATTTAAGATGAATTTTTTTTAACTTAGGTTAAACTTAAGCTTAAGTCACAATTTCTCATAAACTTAACCATATTTAAATCTAAATTAACATATTGTTAATCTTAATTCAAATAATTTAGGTTAAATTGATAAGTTTATTTAAATTAAAATAGTGTTAAAATAAGTTTAAATAAATCATGACTTAACGATGTAAGATACTTAGGGTGAGAATATAATTAATCTATTCCCTTTTGGAATAATGTAATAAACATCATAAATCCTTTATTAGAAATAAAATTAAAAATTACATGCATACCCTTATATAAAATGAGGGATATTACACGAAATTCTTAGGTCATCTCAATGGGTTAAGAAATCATGGCCGTTCTTACACTAGTACAAAAGAGGGACTCGGACCACGATTGTTTTGTAAATCGGACCACGATTTTTAAAAGATTAAAGGTAGTGAAACAAATCAATACTCTTCCAAAGAGAAACGAGCTACGACTAGGAAATTTCATCAAACACGTAGCAAGCGTAATTTCGCTTTTGTAGCCTTTTAGATCTATACTCGAGTATAACAACCCATTACTAGCACACTTGAACATACTAATTAACAAGCGGTGTACTAATTTACGAACATTCTCGCTTCTATATCTCAAATTCTATATAATCAAGAAGATAATTTCATCACCCACAAAAAGTTTGCAAAAATCACAATTCAAAGCTCAATTATGATGGAGAGAGAAACAGATGGAATTCGAACTTACAGTGCTCTTCCTTTGCTTAACAGCGATGGGAAGACCAAAGCCAAAACTTGTATCGGCGACGCGCTGCGACATATTTTGACACTACCGACTCAAACCTCTCCAGGCATCTCTACGAGCATTGCACTTTCTCTTGTCGATCTTCTCCTTCCCTTTAACAGTCTCACTTTGAATTCTGGACCATTTTTCCTATGAGTAAGGATTTTGGCTAGGAATTTCATATGGATCAAGTGTGAGTTGGAGGAGGAAGTGGAGCAGTCGCGTCCAAACACAAGCTGGCAATTGCAACGACGACTAGAGGCAACCGCACAAGTAAGAAATCAGAAGAGAGGCTAGCTAGGGTTTTCAACGAGGGATTTTGTGGAAGGAGACAAAAGTATAGTCTTCCATTTTCTTACAATGAAAAAAAATGCATACACCACGGTTTAAATCTGTAACCGTGGCTGGACATACAAAAGTGGATTTTTTTTACCATGACTTATACAAAGAACTGAGGTCCGAGTGTAATAAATTTTTAAATAATATATATGCAATGCGGTTTTCGGGTCATATGCGGACCAAACAACTTGTTTACCACGTGTTCTATAAAAGCACAACATAAATTGTGTGGTTAATGAGCATGTTTTTATTGTAGGAACGTGATTTCCTAAAACATACATGAAGTAAAAACTGCAAACTTAAACATAACTGTAATCAAAATTACAAGGAAGAAATACCGAACAACGATTGAAACGAATCTGATGCAGAGTCAAGATATGATCTCTTTCCTTAATTCTGAAATCGCCCCGTAGTGTGACGGTTCTGTAGCGATCCGAATCCCAGGATACAACTGTGAATTACTTCTCTCAGACGCGAAAAAGAGAAGAGAGAAAGGCGAGGGTTTTCGATGATTCTGATGAGAGTACAGTCGAAAAATCACTATATCTGGGCTGGTAGCGTTTTTCAGCCTTGAACCACTCATAGTGAGTAACTATCGGATTTACTCGACCAAGTAGTGAACATAATGTCTTGAACCACTCGGGCTTTGTTGTAAACCTAGACAACAACTATCTGCAGTTTCATCTTCTCACAGAACTATGTTCTCTGGTTGTGTTCATTTTGGCCTTGAACATCCCTGGTTATTCATGAGTGAACTTAGAGAATGTAGCCTTTTTTCATTCTCCTAGAAACGGCCCCATTTCACACTCACAAGGTGATTGACCATAAAAAGTATCATGTCATACCCCACTTTTATTTCAAAGCTATGGAATCATTAAAAGCCAAGCTTAACCTCAACTTGTACATGTAGCATTGTTCATCATCCTAGGAACTGGGAGGAGAACTGAGTCTCCCAGTGCTCTTCTGGATTCAGCTTGATTTAGTTTTCCCTTTGAACCTACATCTTGGGATCTCCAGTCACGTAGGTGGGGTTTACCATCAAGCATCCTCTTTTGTCATAGGCTTTAAACCCATTCCTCTTGATGATTTGACAACTTGATCTCGTGACAGACCTTTAGTAAATGGATACGCTAGGTTGTCAGCCGATTTGATATAATCTATTGAGATTACACCATTTGAGAGTAGTTGTCTAATGGTTTTGTGTCGTCTTCTTATATGACGTGACTTACCATTATACAGACGACTCAGTGCCCGTGCTATAGCCGATTGACTGTCACAGTGTACACATAATGCTGGCACTGGTTTGTCCCACATCGGGATATCTTCCAAAAAGTTCCGAAGACATTCAGCTTCCTCTGCTGCTTTGTCTAGAGCAATGAACTCGGATTTCATGGTGGATCTAGCCAATAATGTTTGTTTGGAAGATTTACATGATACTGCTGCACCACCAAGTGTAAATACATATCCACTAGTAGACTTTGAGTTTCTGGAATCTGATATCCAGTTGGCATCACTGTAGCCTTCCAGAACTGCTGGGTATTTTCCATAGTGCAACCCATAACTTTGAGTATATCGCAAGTAGTTCAATCTCTAGTTATCCATTTCCAATGATTGTGTCTTGGATTGCTGGTGTAGCGACTTAGTACATTTACTGAGTGCGCCAAGTCAGGTCTTGTGCAATTGGTCAAGTACATCAGACTTCCAATCACACGTGCATACTCCAATTGTGACACTCCATCACCTGAGTTTTTAGTCAGGTGGAGATGAGGATCCACGGGACTCTTTGCAGTCCCACTTGAGTAGTTCGTGAATCTCTCAAGTACTTTTTCAGCATAGTGAGCTTGAGACAGGATGATTCCTTCAGAATGTCTAGTGATTTTGATCCCTAGTATTACATTTGCTAGTCCCAAGTCTTTCATGTCAAACTTTCCACTAAGCATGCTCTTAGTTTGGTTGATCATGTCTTTATTACTTCCAATGATAAGCATGTCATCTACGTACAGACACAGCAAAATATATCCATTTGGAGTATTTTTGATGTAGATGCATTTGTCACATTCATTGATGCTGAAGCCATTTGACATCATTACATTGTCAAATTTTTCATGCCAATGTTTTGGAGCTTGTTTGAGCCCATATAGGGACTTTACAAGTCTGCACACCTTGTGTTCCTGTCCAGAGACAACATAACCCTTAGGTTGTTTCATATATATTTCCTCTTCTAATTCTCCGTTTAGAAAAGCAGTTTTCACATCCATTTGATGTATTTCTAGGTTGCGTAGTGCTGCTATTGCTATTAGCATTCTGATTGAAGTTATTCTCATGACCGGGGAATAAGTGTCAAAGAAATCCAAGCCCTCTTTTTGCCGGAATTCTTGCACCACAAGCCTAGCCTTGTGCTTCTCTATTGAGCCATCTGCTTTCAATTTTCTTTTGAAAATCCATTTGCACCCAAGTGCTTTACACCCTTGTGGAAAATCGACTAACTCCCATGTATGGTTTTGCATAATGGAGTCTATTTCGCTTTTGACTGCTTCTTTCCATGAAGGTGCATCACATGTAGACATGGTTTCTTTGAATGTTCTAGGCTCATTTTCTAAAAGAAAAGCCGTTATGAACTCAAGCCCAAATGATTTCTGCTTTCGAGCTCTCTTGCTTCGTCTAGGTTCATCTTTTTCCTCTTCTGTTTCATTTACAGAAGTGCTTGCTTCTCCTTGTTCACGAGTTTGTTTCGGATGTTCTTTATCCTTGCACGGAAACACATGTTCAAAGAAGGACGCATTCCTTGATTCCATTATTGTATTGGCATGTATGTCAGACTTATATACCAAAAACCGATAAGCACTACTGTTGTGTGCATATCCTATGAAAATACAATCAACTGTCTTAGGTCCGATTGTGACCTTTTTAGGAGGTGGTACTGCCACTTTTGCTAGGCACCCCCTATAACACCCCCGATTTATATCGGTAGTGCCACATGCCAGTGACCTCGGACGTTACCGTCCAAAGCCACCCTAGGATTTAATCGGAACAATTAAACTTAAATGCGTATATATATTAAATGAAAGATTAAACAGCGGAAGACATTTGTATGTGAAACTCAGCTCTTTTATCAAAAGATCTCTCATCAAACGAGAGTAGCGTCTTTACAACAGAGTAAAAATTTCAGCGGAAGACTTATAAATTACACAGCGGAAGACTTTTAAGAATCAACCTATAACATCGCTAGGTTATAAAGATATATTAAAGTAATATTTAACAACTTAAAACACTAACACTTAAATCTTCGTCTATAAGCCTCTTCTTCTTCGACTGGTTACTTTGACTTCGGGAACCAACAACTGATGTACCGTATAGGACGGATGACACCAGCCAACCATGCAAGGAATAAAACCCGGTTGGTTAGTCTAATGAAAGACTATGAAAGGGTGAAAACATAATGTTTCTAGTGATCGTAACCGTTTACTATCATTGTCCCTCGAATAATAACCGAAGGAACGATATATAACCCGGAATTTCCACGGAATGATTAGTATTCAGATATGATCTGAAAGGAAGATTCCAAAGGAATTGAGTCTTATGGAAAAGTATGACAATTTTTTGGGAACGTTATAGTTTCATACAAGCGTCTAAAAACGACTTGATCATTTGGGTCCACGACCAACCTCACCGCACAATGCGAATTCAGATTGGAAAGAGAACTTACTCTAACCGAAGTCCAGGCGAGTTTCCAAGTTGTACTTCTCGCCCGAGGGTTCATTAATTATGTGCTTACCCACACTTATCTTATCTAAATTTCAAAACGGATATTCATGTTAAAGCTTTTTAATATGATCTCGAGTAACTACGAAAGTTTACGATATCGAGTGACTACGAAGGTTTACGATCTCGAGTGACTACGAAAGTTTACGATCTCGAGTAACTACGAAAGTTTATGGTCTCGAATTACTACGAAAGTTTATGGTCTCGAATGACTACGAAAGTTTATGATCTCGAGTGACTACGAAAGTTTACGATCTGGAAAGCATTTAGAGGTTGGGTCCACTAATACTGAGTTATAAAGAAATGATTAATCCTCATAAGGAATTAACGTTACTACGAATACTCGTGCTAATCTAGCATTAAAGTTTACATTTAAATCCACAACAAAACCATTACCGTCATTAACAAGTATAATAGCGTTGTTTCTAGCAATATATACAACCTACTATAATATCATATTTTAATCACGTTATTTATAAAATCTGTTCCCAAATGAAAACAACAGTTCACTCCGATTTAATTAACAACTAAAAGCAATTGATAATTAATGGAACATGGAATGATTAAGCAAGAGCGAACCGTCACTTGCCTTAGTCTAGACAAACGATTGAGCGACGACGGGTTTCTGGGTCCGGAACGGGAAAGGAAGTCGGATTACAGCTCCTACGACGACGACCCACAATGAAACCCTAGGTTAGATTCGACAATAAAATGATACGAATCTAAGAAAGAACGAACGAAATCGAAAGAACGAAAGTCCCGCCCGAGACCGGATTGTCCAAGGCCACGATCGCGATTGCCAAGGCAATCCGCGGTCGCGGCATGGATTCCGCGGTCGCGGCCGTCGAGGACTTCGTCCGCGAGTGTCAAAGATAGCGGCCACGGACGCGGCCGACCTTGTCACTGGCACGGTCGCGGCAGTTCATGTCCGCGGTCGCGGCCATGAACTCCGACGACCCAAAACGGAGAAAACTCACTGGCGATGACTCGAAAGGGCTCGATACGAGGGGGCTTCGACTCCTGACCTCCTTGCGCCTCCAAAGCACCACTCCAAGGCCACCACGACAACCAACGAAGGCTCCGGTGACGCCTCGGAAACTTCGGCGAGCAAGAAAATCGAGAGAGAGAGAGAGAGTGAGGAGATCTGGTTTGAGTGCCAAAAACCTCCCAGAATCAACCTCTATTTATAGCCAAGGAGAGGAGGCCAGCCCCGACCAGATCGACGGCGAGTCAAGCGATCAACAGCGGCACGGACGACGAGGCTCGGAAGACGAAGCGTCGCTGGCGTGTTGCACTTTTCCGCGGTCGCGGAAAATTCATGTGCCCAGTTTCGTTGTGCCCTATTATTCCGCGGTCGCGGAATTGCCCTTTTCGCGTCTGTTTGCCCGGGAAAAGGTTTGGCGTGGGTTTAAACCCCGGATTATATATATTTATACCCGAACAAATATTCTAAGCTTCCAAAATACATCAAATGTATATTCCAAGGCTCAGGGAATAATACAGCGATTATACGAGTTACAGAAATTCCGAACTTTGCCTAACGCGTCCCGAATAATTGACGAGGGTTTGGGAAATTACCCAAATATCCTTACTAAAAATGAGGGGTATTACATCACTACCCCCTTAAGAAAAGTTTCGACCCCGAAACTTGCATTTCTACTTAATGGAATCGGTTTTCTACTAACCTTACTACTTGAGCTTAATATCCTTAATCACTTTATCCTTGACGTTGTTCCTATGAAATCGATCTGTCTCCTCAATCACACCATTATTCCACATATCTCCATATGTTACACTTGTAGCAACTCGTAACTACATCCACAAAGTCATAACTATCTTATGATAGTATCCTCCAAAATCATTGCAACAGACTTGCTATACCTTAAGCATGGGAATACACATTACTCCTTCCACTTTTCCATTTATAATTTCTCTCAGAGTATGTATCGTATCTGCCTTATATTCCATTATCAGATCTTAGTGGTCCTTGAGACATCGCATTTCCTAATTCCTTTTAAGTGTATACCCCATAATTCCATTACTCATCATCATCGGGTTTGGCCCTTATGCCAATTCTAACTTTGTATCCTTTCGGTAGTGATTTAGCCTATTCCTTTAATCATCCTGTAATTTAAACCTTTAAGGTTCCTTAACTTTCTCCAGGTGTAATCACAACACCTTTATTCCTATGTTCCCCAAAACGAATCACCTGAGATATTATCCCTGTTTCCTTAAGGTATCATCCTGAAAAATTATTCATTACCAACCGCATCAGTCACTTCTATCATAATCCTTTAACAGATTCGTACGAGTAAGCTTGTTACCTTACTCCTTAGGCGCACATAGACAATTCTCTCCACTAAATCCTTTAATTTATCAGAATCATCAATATAAACTATCCTTAAACTGTAATATGTACATTTAAGTGGTCTCTTCCTAACACAGTAACTTCACAACTTAACCTTCTCCAAAGAATTGCACCATAAGCCTTATAACTGACATACTCGCAAAAAAAAAAATCCAAATATCAAACCTTGCAACCTTACAAGTATCATAACTCCTTATTCCCTGAAAGTACAACTTACCAAATTCAATCATTTGGCCCAATTAGGTTTGGCCCATACGCCCATTTCCTGACTCAAATCCCAAAGGTTTGTTTAACTGTCTCAAATAACTTATTTCTAACTTAAGGTTCTTATATTCCTCACACAATCTACTATCCATCCAAGACTTAATTATATCATTTCCTTATAAAACCTCAAAACGAAACCTCGAATAGGTCTTCCCAAAATGATGCCTAGGATTTCGTACACTTGGTCGCTCCAAGAGCTCTAACCACTGGTCCTACACTGGCCCTACTCACTTATAAATCTCATAATCATAACTCTTGGTTCTAAAGTCTTACTCAAGATTGAAAATAAAGGAAACGAGTTCCTGGTGGACTATCCTTTTGATCTATTTATCCCTTCTCAACGATCCATTCACATCAATGCTTACAGCACGAACTCACAACTAGGCATTCGGGACTTCACATTAGTCCATCCCTATACACTTTTATCAAAACCAATGTTCAAGGTAAACATATGAGAGATAACTCTTAGTCTCATAGAGCATTAACCCTACACATTTATTTCTACACCTTAAGAAATTTCGGAAGAACTCAGCTTACGAGATAACGCTCGCCAACTCAGCTAAGAAAGCAATTAATGCCATACTGATGTGACATTATTCCAGAAATGAAGAAAGATTCTTAGGAATGGATCTAGGGTTAAGCCATAGAGTCGACCCTGGGGTTAACCATGTAGGGAACGAACATCTAGGCTACATACGATACCCCTCTTCTATGAGTTTGACAACTTTTATCCGTACCTAGCCTATACTATTTTCGACACCCACGAGGTTTCGTATGAATGATTTCTAACAATACGAATTTAGTAATTTCCGAAACAAGGAAATACTTCTTTATATATTCGAAACATTACATTACAACTACTGACAGAAAGTCGAACAGACAGATTACTAAACTATGGAGACTATCGACACAAGTCATCCCTCCCTATTCTTAAGGAAAGGCTTAAAAAAAATACAATTACTCGATTAGGGTTCCTTCCCGTCGGCTTGACGCATCACGAAGAGTCATTGTCCCTGACCTGAAGACTCCATAGGCGCTTTGCCTTTATTACGAGCCATAGATTGTTCAGGAGCAGATACCTCTGGCTTTGGGTTCTGCCTATTGCCAACATTTGAGGCTTGATAAGACTGCGTTGGTCCTTAACCCTTCTTTCTACAGTATGTTTTCATGTGGCCTTCCCTTCCACAATAGTAGCATACCCTCTTTTCCTTTTGACAGTTATAACTTTTATGCCCAACTTTACCACAGTTGTGGCATAAAGTCACCCCGCTACTCCAACCGGAGCCTCTGGCGGAGTCTGACTGAGTCGTCTCAGTCTTAGCACGACCAGACTTCTCAAATTTGGTAGGCGATGCCGGTCGTTTGAATGTACCAACCTGACGATCCTGTTGCCCACCCCTTCCCCTAACCTACTTCTCCCGCTTTTGGGCGGATTCTTCCAGTGTGACCTCTATCTTGTAGGCCGCATCCACATATTGCTCTAATGTAGAACAACCGTGACGCACCATTAGAGGTTTGATTTCTGGATTCATCCATCCATGGAAGTACCAGATCTTTTGTTCCTCGCTCGACACTTCTAGCCCAGCATATTACAACAAGTGATTGAACTTAGCTGCAAGCTCATTCACCTTTAACACATCGGTCTTAGGATACACAAATTCCTTGTGCTTCTCCTCCCTCATAGCACGGGAAAAGAAACGGTCGGTCATCTTTGCTTTGAACATACCCCAATTCAACTCGGGATGGTCGGCTAAACCAGTTCTCTCCCACCATTCGATAGCCACATCCTTGAGTTGAAGGGAGGCGATGTGCACTTTCTCAGTCTCAGTGCAATCCACGTTCCTGAACAGTTGTTCCATATGCGAGAACCAATACGCCACTCTGACCGGTTCTCCAATACCGTCGTAGCTGTCAGGCCTCATTGAGCTCACGGCCTTCAAGGCTCGACCGTAAGTTCCTTTGTTCCCGACGACATCAACCTGGGGTACGTGATCCACTGGCTCCTCAACTTCAGGAATAACCTGAGGAACCGGAACACCTTGTGCTTGTGGTGCAATTGACCGAATTACGTCGGTGACCGTCTGTATAATAAACCCACGAATGGCTTCTTTGGTCGCGGCATCCAACACTACCGGAGGATTAGCCTGTGCTTGGCCAATGCCTGCGGGGTTATTGTGAGAGACAGACTCACTCTCTTCCCCTTGATTAGCGGCACTCCTCAAATTCAGCCTTGGGTTATTACTTGGTCCTGCACCAGTACGGACTGTGTTTCTTGTGTTCACCATCTGCTGATGAACCATAACGTTAATTTAGGACTTTTCCAACTTGATCATGACACTTTAGTGAAATACGTTATGATACAGGTTAGAAGGGTCCAAACTAACAACTATCCCTAAGAATGGATCTAAGGAATAAGAAACACTCGAAGCTTGCAGAAGTTTGAAAACCACTTATTAATAGACCTTATACTTTCAAACTTTATACCTTTAAACTCTATATATTAACCTTAATAAAATAATTATTTAAGAAAAATTAGTTTCGCAAACTAGTGATACGATTTTCGCAAAACTCTTACTAAGACAAAAATCACACTTTTAAAGTTACAATCATAAACTACCGTTTGGTTACTTATACACACCATTTAAAACCAACTATAAATAACTTTTGAAGCCCAAATAGTTAAATCATTATTTTAAATTAAATTTTAAGAGGTAATTAAACTTTTAAAGTTAAAAATTTTAGATTATGAAAACTCCTTCTTAAAGGAAAACAGGTTGGAAATAATAATAATAAAAAATTGAAAATTCTCAAACCTAACCATAGGCCAAGAATTTTAAAAACCATTGCTCTGATACCATAATTGTAACACCCCCGATTTATATCGTTAGTGCCACACGTCAGTGACCTCGGACGTTACCGTCCAAAGCCACCCTAGGCTTTAATCGGAACAATTAAACTTAAATGCATATATATATTAAATGAAAGATTAAACAGCGGAAGACATTTGTATGTGAAACTCAGCTCTTTTATCAAAAGATCTCTCATCAAACGAGAGTAGCGTCTTTACAACAGAGTAAAAATTTCAGCGGAAGACTTATAAATTACACAGCGGAAGACTTTTAAGAATCAACCTATAACATCGCTAGGTTATAAAGATATATTAAAGTAATATTTAACAACTTAAAACACTAACACTTAAATCTTCGTCTGCAAGCCTCTTCTTCTTCGACTGGTTACTTTGACTTCGGGAACCAACCACTGATGTGCCGTATAGGACGGATGACACCAGCCAACCATGCAAGGAATAAAATCCGGTTGGTTAGTCTAATGAAAGACTATACAAGGGTGAAAACATAATGGTTCTAGTGATCGCAACCGTTTACTATCATTGTCCCTCGAATAATAACCGAAGGAACGATATATAACCCGGAATTTCCACGGAATGATTAGTATTTAGATATGCTCTGAAAGGAAGATTCCAAAGGAATTGAGTCTTATGGAAAAGTATGACAATTGTTTGGGAACGTTATAGTTTCATACAAGCGTTTAAAAACGACTTGATCATTTGGGTCCACGACCAACCTCACCGCACAATGCGAATTCAGATTGGAAAGAGAACTTACTCTAACCGAAGTCCAGGCGAGTTTCCAAGTTGTACTTCTCGCCCGAGGGTTCATTAATTATGTGCCTACCCACACTTATCTTATCTAAATTTCAAAACGGATATTCATGTTAAAGCTTTTTAATATGATCTCGAGTAACTACGAAAGTTTACGATATCGAGTGACTACGAAGGTTTACGATCTTGAGTGACTACGGAAGTTTACGATCTCGAGTAACTACGAAAGTTTATGGTCTCGAATGACTACGAAAGTTTATGGTCTCGAATGACTACGAAAGTTTATGATCTCGAGTGACTACGAAAGTTTACGATCTGGAAAGCATTTAGAGGCTGGGTCCACTAATACTGAGTTATAAAGAAACGATTAATCCTCATACGGAATTAACGTTCCTACGAATACTCATGCTAATCTAGCATTAAAGTTTACATTTAAATCCACAACAAAACCATTACGGTCATTAACAAGTATAATAGCATTGTTTCTAGCAATATATACAACCTACTTGATGCGTGAGGATCGGGATGAAGCCTTCGGTGCGAGGAAGTCCACAAGAGCCACAGAAATGGCAAGACAACAACACCAACCGGCAAGGAACTTGGCGCCGGCGAGAGAGAGATTTGAGGGCAGATTGGGGCGCGCCTTGGGCTGATTCTTTGGATGATCTTGGGGTGATTCAAGAGTGGATTGAGGGCAGGATGAGAGGTGGAGAGATAGGGCAAAGTCGAATGGGATATGGACTCACAAGGGTTAGATATGACGCACCTCGCCTTGTAAGAACTAGTAAAGGAAATTGCTTTGGATATGACGCACCAAAGGAGATCCTTGCATGGGGGTTGATATTACTCACAACCTGGATTTGAAGCTATCTAAGAGATGAAAATAAACACTAAAATTCTGCAGAAAACTCCATTGAAAAACGAGAGAGAAAAACAAGGTTTTAGGTTCAAGTTTTGCCTAATGAAAACAAGGGCCGGCTATCCCTTATATACCCAACTTTTAATGCTGAAATTTAGCCATCACATAGCCAATAACTAAGGTAGAAAATGTCACAAAGACCCACACAAAATCGGCATTAAATGCCTCTTCAAATCAAGCCTCACATGGCTTAAGGAAACCTTGCGCCTAGCCCGGTTGTTGCACCAAGGCACAGATGGCCTTCTCTTCCATTTGGCTCGGCGCTCCCATGGTCATCAAGCCATCCTGGAGTCCCTCTTGCAATGCTCGAGCCCGAGCCCGAGTGATTCGCCCCGGAAAGACCCGAGCGCCGGCCTCCCTTGTGCCTACCATAGGTGTGCGGCGCTTCCTTGCTTCCACGCTAGTTTCATAGGCATTCTTGTGCTCAATATCTCCTAGAGGACCAGTGGAGTCATCCCCCAAAACATGGCTCGGAGAGTTGTGAGAATCGTCGGGCCAACTTCCATGCCCTAGCTCGGATGCACTAGGCGCGGCGGCGACGGTGCTTGAGTCACCATGGCTTGAATGGCTTGATTCTTGCTCGAGATGCGACGTAGTCACATCATCCTCCCCTTCTTGAAAAGGATTCGCCCACGAATCATGATCCTGAAACTCATCATCATTGTCAAGAAAGAAAGGTGCAAGGTCGGATACGTTGAATACCTCATGAACGCCATAGCTTGGTGGTAACTCGATCTTGTATGCATTATCCTTGATTCGCTCCAAAACCTGAAAAGGACCATCACCCCTTGGCTTGAGTTTGGAGTTCCGAAGTGACGGAAAACGCTCCTTCCTCAAGTGCACCCATACGAGGTCGCCGGGCTCAAAAATGACCTCCTTACGCCCCTTGTTAGCTTGACGCACATATTGCATTATGCGCCTCTCCAATTGAAGGCGTGTATCCTCGTGAAGCTTCTTGATCCTAGCAGTATGATCAAGTCCTTCATGGCTTTCTCGGTCCTTAGTTGCATAAGGCATCAAGTCAAGTAGTGTAATGGGGTTGCGCCCATATACCACATCAAAAGGAGTCTTCTTGGTGGCCGAATGCACCGAGCGGTTGTATGCAAATTCTATGAAGGCTAGGCACTCTTCCCACCTGCGCAAGTTAGTAGACAAAAGAGAGCGCAAAAGAGAACCAAGGGTACGATTCACTACCTCGGTTTGTCCATCCGTTTGTGGATGACAAGTGGTGGAGAAGAGCAACTTTGTGCCCAACTTAGCCCAAAGCGTCTTCCAAAAATAGCTCAGGAATTTGACATCACGATCTGAAACAATTGACCTAGGGACTCCATGCAATCTCACAATATTATCAAAGAAAAGATTAGCTATATGAGATGCATCATCAGTTTTGTGGCATGCGATAAAATGAGCCATTTTCGAGAACCGATCTACCACAACATATATGGAGTCCCTCCCCCTCTTATATCGAGGTAATCCCAACACAAAATCCATGGAAATGTCTTCCCAAGGAACTTGTGGAATAGGAAGGGGAGTGTACAAACCATGCGGTTGTACCCTAGACTTGGCACGCAAACAAGTCACACATGAAGTACAAAATTTCTCAACGGACTTAAGCATGCGTGGCCAATAGAAATGCTCCCTCAGTACATGCACAATTTTCATTACCCCAAAGTGTCCCATGAGACCACCACCGTGGGCCTCTTGCACTAGCAAATGCCAAATAGATCCCTTAGGCACACACAATCTAGGACCCTTAAACAAAAAGCCATCATGCAAATAGAATTGGTCCTTACTTCCCTTAGCTAAGCATGCTTGAAAAATATCATGGAAATCAGCATCATCCACATACAATTCACGCATAAAAGCAAATCCAAGCAACTTAGCATCAAGAAGGGAAAGAAGTACATACCTCCTAGAAAGGGCATCGGCGACGTTGTTGTTCTTGCCCTTCTTATGCTTGATGACATAAGGGAAGGATTCAATAAACTCGACCCACTTGGCATGGCGCTTGTTGAGCTTGCTTTGCCCCTTGAGATATTTCAGCGCCTCATGTCAGAGTGGATCACAAACTCGCGCGGCAATGGTAGTGTTGCCACACCTTGAGAACCCGGACAAGGGCGAGCAATTATTTGTCATAGGTGGGATACTTCAGTTCATCCCCACCCAATTTCTCGCTGAAATACGCCACGGGTTTGCCCTCTTGCATAAGCACGCCGCCCAAGCCAATGCCCGACGCGTCACACTCAATTTTGAACATCTTGTTGAAATCGGGCAAGGCAAGGAGAGGTGTTTGTGTGAGCTTCGCCTTGAGGATGTTGAAGGCGTCTTCTTGAGGTCCCTCCCACCTGAAGGGGACGTTCTTCTTAGTGAGCTCGGTGAGGTGCGAAGCTAAGGAGCTAAAGTCCCTCACAAACCGCCGGTAGAAGCCCGCCAACCCTAGGAAGCTCCTAACTTGTGTCATGGTCGTGGGAGTAGGCCAATCTTGGATGGCTTTGACCTTTTCTTCATCCACCTTCAGCCCATCCTTGCACACCACAAAACCAAGAAACACCACGTGATCCGAGCAAAAATGACATTTCTTAAAGTTAGCAAATAGGCTCTTTTTTCCTTAGGACATCTAGCACTTGCCTAAGGTGCTCAACATGCTCTTGCAAGTTATGGCTATACACTAGGATATCATCGAAGTATACCACCACAAACTTGTCAAGAAAGAAGCGGAGGACATGGTTCATCAACCTCATAAAGGTGCTAGGAGCGTTGGTTAGACCGAAAGGCATAACCAACCACTCATAGAGCCCATATTTGGTTTTAAACACCGTCTTCCACTCATCCCCCTCTTTCATCCGGATTTGATGATAGCCACTTTTCAAGTCAATCTTTGTAAAAATACTTGAACCGTGAAGCTCATCGAGCATATCATCAAGCCGCGGAATGGGGTGGCGGTACTTGATGGTTATGTTGTTGATTGCTCGGCAATCAACACACATACGCCATATACCGTCCTTTTTAGGGACAAGAATTACCGGAACCGCGTAAGGACTGAGGCTCTCACGCACATAGCCCTTGTCGAGGAGCTCTTGCACTTGACGTTGAAGCTCCTTAGCCTCCTCGGGGTTGGACCTATAGGCTGGACGGTTTGGTAGTGAAGCCCCCGGGACAAAGTCTATCTAGTGTTCTATTCCCCGGATTGGTGGTAGGCCACTTGGCACCTCGTCTTGGAAGAGATCCTCATAATCCTGCAAAAGACGAGAGATAGGTGAGGGAAGATCATCCAACTCTTGAGAAGACAAATATACATCATGATATAAGAGTAAGAGACAAGTGTTACTTCCCCGGATGGCGTGGACAACTTCCTTAGGCTTGGCCAAAAGGAGTTGGTTGGAAGTGCCCACGCTACCACCAATGGCCAACTTCTTATTCTTCTTCTCCTCACGGCCTTGGTGCTTTTTCTGCTGCTCCTTGGCCACATGATCAAGCATGATCTCATGAGGAGTCAAGGGGTGCAAGGTGACCTTCTTGCCATCCTTGTGGAAGGAGTACTCGTTGGAGATGCCATCATGGATAACACCCCTATCATATTGCCACGGCCTTCCAAGCAAGAGGTGACATGCGGTCATCGGGACCACGTCACACTCAACCTCATCCGCATAAGGACCTATAGCAAAAGAAATAACACACCTTTCCCTAACTTGAATAGGAGAGTTAGAATCAAGCCAACACTAAGGGTAAGGCATAGGATGGGGAGAAGTATGAAGGGAGAAACGCTTAACTACCTCCTCATCGATGATATTGCAACAAGATCCACCGTCGATGATGACACTACATACCTTATCCTTGATGGTGTAACGGGTAGGGAAGATGGTTTCCCGCTGACTTGGAGTGGTGGAGCTTTCCGTCATGAACAAGGTTCTTTGGATGACGAGCACTCCCCTTGGGCTGCCAACACATGGAGCTCTTCCTCCTCCTCTTGCTCCTCGAGCGCTTCTTCTACGTGCTCATCCGGTTCCTCTTCAAATTCATAATCTCCTTGAGAATTGAGGAGCACTTTCCTCTCATTAGGGCAGTCCCGGGCATAGTGGCCTCGCCCAAGACACTTGAAGCATTTGAAGTCGCTCGCTCGGTTCCCATTTTCTTGCTTTGGCCGAGGAGGTGGAGCATCTTTCCTAGGCTGTGAAGGTGGCATCTCACGCCTATACTCTTGCTTCTTTGGTAAGTTGGAGGTGGCATTAGGTTAGAGGAATGCCACGGCCGATAGGTGGAGCTCGGTTGCCTCCTTTGAGGTTGGTTCTTGTTGACATGATTCGTGTAGTGTAGAACCTCCTCAATACTTGTTCCTCAGACAAAATGCTGCATGTTAACAATAGCACGAAGATCAGAATTCAAGCCATTGATAAACTTAGAGATAACATACCCGTCGGGAAAGCGAAGGCCGGATCGGAAGATGAGAGTCCGAAGCTCCTTGAAGTACTCGTCGGGGGTACGACTTCCTTGGCGCACTTGCTCCAGCTTGGCGTGCACTCTCTCGGTATAGTCCCTTGGCACAAAACGCTCTGAAAGAGCATCCTTGAGCTCTTGCCAAGTTCTAATGGGATCGTATCCCATGCGGCGCCGCTCCGCCTGGTCCTCTTGCCACCAATGGTAGGCGAAGTCGGTGAAGTGAATTGCGGCGATGGCGACCCTCCTAGCATCATCATATCCCTAGAACTCGAAGATGGATTCAGTTTTGGCCACCCAATCCAAGCACTCATCCCCGTTGGAAGATCCCGCAAATGGTTGCACATGGAGCTTAACACCGTGGTGTTGCTCCCTTCCCTGTGGCCTTTCTTCATGGTAGGCCGGGGGAACATATCATTGGGGAGGCATTGGAGGCCGCATAGCTGTGCGGACTTGAGGTCCCCTCAACGCCATTTGTGGAGGGAAAAGGTTGGCGGTGGGCGTAGGTGTAGCTTGAGATCGCCCATAAGAGTCATAGCCTCCAACTCCATAACCTGGAAGGTTAGTAGCACCAATAGGGATATTATTAGGAAATGTAGCAAAATCATTAAACATACTTACCCCCGAGGTTGCTACAAATGGTGGCGCTTCGTACGCCGCAGATGCCCCTTGTGGCGCCAATGACACCCTCGGAGCATGAGAAGAAGACGCTTCCTCCCGGAATTGCACATGGTCCATGACGTGGCTAAAATATGCAATGCAAATATCGTTGAATAGCCTAATCAAAGTAAAAGTCCTAACAAACTACTAAACAGATGTATAGCAAGCAAGCAAGGGTCGAACCCACAGGGAGGAAGTAATCAATCTATGTGTTTATAAGCATGCAAAGTAACAAGGGGGGTTTTGATTATCAAACACAGTAAAGTAAACAGCTTTGGTTGATTTGAGAATATGATTGGGGAAAGTAGTTCCACTAGAACGAGATCCATAATACAGAGATATAAGTTGATCACTAAAATCTTATAAATCCAAGTTCTTTTACTATTCTTATGGTTGTTCCCACCCTGATCGTTATTAACTACCAATTCAGAAAGTTGTTGATAGTACTTACTACAGTATCAATGGAAGAAAACCTTACCACTAATAAAGCAATAGCAATGCATGCAAGGATATAGGATACATGCGAATAGAAGAAAACATACTACTCAACATGCAAATAATTCTCACTCACAATTAAACACTCGTATTCCACTATATGTTTAATCATGTATGCTACTAGATATGCACTCGTATTCCACTATATGCAATCCTAGCAATTGATAAATATTACTCAACCTAGTTGGCCATGCTATGAAGAATAACAATAAATCAATACTCAATATAACCAAGAGAATTAAACCAACACATATAAGAATAAGAACAAGGAATAGAAATCTCACAAACGAATCAACTGTATTGCTTCAAACGTCTAGTAGAATAAACGTGTTTAGTTCTCCATGGGTTAAAACCCTAGAGGTAGAATGAAAAACGAGTCTCCTATCTAATACCTGAAAAAGATCTTAAATAGGCTAACGAAATAAACTTGACCTAAAAAATAATAAAGGAAACAAGATAATAGAACTAGAAAATCCGAAATTGCAAAATAGGAAATAATATCTCGCTGGCCGCAAGGCGTTAACAAGTCCACCGCGGGGCGTCAGTTCCATCTCTGAGATCCACCGCCGGGTCGCGGTGGCTTCTGGCGCAGGGCGTCAAGTTACACCGCGGGGTGTCCACCGCGGGGCGGCGGTGACGGTGTCTTCTTCAGCTTCTGCGACACTTCCGTAAAAACGTCATAACTTTTGATTCCCAACTCGGATTGCGCTCATATTTTGAGGACTTGTAGTAGACTTCAAGATCTAACTCCTCGAATTGGAATCACTTCATTTCGACATCTGAGTAGAGAGAACGAACCATTTGAATTCAACACATTGTTCTTCTACTCTTCAATACACTTCAAACCTCTATAAATCCCATGATTTCTTCACTTCTCCACTCTAACTCCATAATCCATGATTATGCTCTAAATCCATCCAAATGACGCCTCAAACCTGGTAATAACCCCCAGATATGCACTACAAAATAACACTGATCAGTCCACATTATTAAGAGCGGACCCAATGACTTCTCTTGAAACTGGTGGCACAACATGGCCACGGCTTGGAGGACGGTTAACACTCAAATGGAGCAATTACTCGGCTGTATCCTCTTGGTTGCACTCCACAATTTCCAGTCGTGCATTGATAGATAGCAAGGTTTGTTGAATGTCTTGCAAAGTTACTCCCTTGGATGGAGATACATCCCCTTGTGAAGAAGTGGCTAGCTCCTTCCCGGCTTGGTTATCATCCACCATCCCTAGTCAATTGCAAATAACCAAACACCAAAGCAACAACACAAAACCAAACAAGATGTAGTATGCTAAGCCAAACAAAGATTGTCCCAAAACTGACCTAGAACTCAAAGCACAACAAGATGCAAGTGAATGTAGGTCACGGCTAGGAAAGGGTTTGGCTAGGCGATCAAAGACTAGCTAGCTTGCCCGGACCTATGTCTAGGAAGCTACTAAGTACGCACTTGATTTGGAAAACTCTTTTTTTTTTTCACTTAAAAACTGAATTGGCTCTTAGGTTGGCTCACTTTTTTCTATGGCCTCTCCTATTTAGACCGGGTTTTTCTTGAGCACCCTTTTTTTTTCAAGAGCAACAACAAGCCGAATGAGCTCCCTTTTGTCTATGGCCTCTCCTGTTTAGACCGGGTTTTTCTTGAGCTTCTTCTCTCTTTTTTTTTGAACAAGTCGAGACAAGAAATGGCAAGTCACAATGAGCATACAACAAAACAAAACAAAACAAAACAAAACAAAACAAAACAAAACAAATCAACCAAGGCAACCGTTCCCGTATCCTAAACACAAGACTAGGCAAGCATTGCTAGTGAAGATTGCATAAAATGCAAGGGCGGTCCAGAGGATACAAGGCTCGGTTTATTGACTCAAAATGTTCTGTTTTAATGTGTTTAAGGCAGCCAAAAGTCAGTCACAAATGATACTAAATTCGGGCAAGTGAAAGTGCATAAAGGAACCAAAACAATTTAATGCACAAGACCTTTCATCAAACCACAACTCCTAATCTTTTATGGCTGCATTCAACCTTCATCTCCACTCAGAAATATGCAGAAAACGAACCCAGAAAATTGCAGAAAAATGTCCAAGATCAAGACACAATTCGCATGGAACAACAAGGCCAAACAACAATCGGCTAGAACTTCACTTGCAACTATTGTAACTTGAAATTCTAAGCCAAATTTAGGACATACCTCGCGTGGCTCTGATACCACATGATGCGTGAGGATCGGGATGAAGCCTTCGGTGCGAGGAAGTCCACAAGAGCCACAGAAATGGCAAGACAACAACACCAACCGGCAAGGAACTTGGCGCCGGCAAGAGAGAGATTTGAGGGCAGATTGGGGCGCACCTTGGGCTGATTCTTTGGATGATCTTGGGGTGATTCAAGAGTGGATTGAGGGCAGGATGAGAAGTGGAGAGATAGGGCAAAGTCGAATGGGATATGGACTCACAAGGGTTGGATATGACGCACCTCGCCTTGTAAGAACTAGTGAAGGAAATTGCTTTGGATATGACGCACCAAAGGAGATCCTTGCACGGGGGTTGATATTACTCACAACCTGGATTTGAAGCTATCTAAGAGATGAAAAGAAACACTAAAATTCTACAAAAAACTCCATTGAAAAAACGAGAGAGAAAAACAAGGTTTTAGGTTCAAGTTTTGCCTAATGAAAACAAGGGCCGGCTATCCCTTATATACCCAACTTTTAATGCTGAAATTTAGCCATCACGTACCCAATAACTAAGGTAGAAAATGTCATGAAGACCCACACAAAATCGGCATTAAATGCCTCTTCAAATCAAGCCCCACATGGCTTAAGGAAACCTTGCGCCTAGCCCGGTTGTTGCACCAAGGCACAGATGGCCTTCTCTTCCATTTGGATCGGCGCTCCCATGGTCATCAAGCCAGCCTGGAGTCCCTCTTGTAATGCTCGAGCCCGAGCCCGAGTGATTCGCCCCGGAAAGACCTGAGCGCCGGCCTCCCTTGTGCCTACCATAGGTGTGCGGCACTTCCTTGCTTCCACGCCAGTTTCATAGGCATTCTTGTGCTCAATATCTCCTAGAGGACCAGTGGAGTCATCCCCCAAAAGATGGCTTGGAGAGTTGTGAGAATCGCCGGGCCAACTTCCATGCCCTAGCTCGGATGCACTAGGCGCGGTGGCGACGGTGCTTGAGTCACCATGGCTTGAATGGCTTGAGTCTTGCTCGAGATGCGACGTAGTCACATCACTACTATAATATCATATTTTAATCACGTTATTTATAAAATCTGTTCCCAAATGAAAACAACAGTTCACTCCGATTTAATTAACAACTAAAAGTAATTGATAATTAATGGAACATGGAATGATTAAGCAAGAGCAAACCGCCACTTGCCTTAGTCTAGACAAACGATTGAGCGACGACGGGTTTCTGGGTCCAGAACGGGAACGGAAGTCGGATTACAGATTCCTACAACGATGACCCACAACGAAACCCTAGGTTAGATTCGACAATAAAATGATACGAATCTAAGAAAGAACGAACGAAATCGAAAGAACGAAAGTCCCGCCCGAGACCGGATTGTCCAAGGCCATGATCGCGATTGCCAAGGCAATCCGCAGTCGCGGCAGGGATTCCGCGGTCGCGGACGTCGAGGACTTCATCCGCGAGTGTCAAAGACAGGGGCCGCGGACGCGGCCGACCTTGTCACTGCCGCGGTCGCGGCAGTCCATTTCCGCGGTCGCGGCCATGAACTCCGGCGACCCAAAACGGAGAAAATTCATCGGAGACGACTCGAAAGGGCTCGATACGAGGGGGCTTCAACTCCTGACCTCCTTGCGCCTCCAAAGCACCACTCCAAGGCCACCACGACAACCAACGAAGGCTCCGGCAATGCCTCGAAAATTTCGGCGAGGGCTTGAAACTCCGGCGAGCAAGAAAATCGAGAGAGAGAGAGAGAGAGAGTGAGAAGATCTGGTTTGAGTGCCAAAAACCTCCTAGAATCAACCTCTATTTATAGCCAAGGAGAGGAGGCCAGCCCCGACCAGATCGACGGCGAGTCAGGCGATCAACGGCGGCACAGACGACGAGGCTCGGAAGATGAAGCGTCGCTGGCGTGTTGCACTTTTCCACGGTCGCGGAAAATTCACCGCGGTCGCGGAAAATTCATGTGCCCAGCTTCGATGTGCCCTATTATTCCGCGGTCGCGGAATTGCTTCCGCGGTCGCGGAATTGCCTTTTTCGCGTCTGTTTGCCCGGGAAAAGGTTTGGCGTGGGTTTAAACCCCGGATTATATATATTTGTACCCGAACAAATATTCTAAGCTTCCAAAATACATCGAATGTATATTCCAAGGCTCAGGGAATAATACAGCGATTATACAAGTTACAGAAATTCCGAACTTCGCCTAACGTGTCCTGACTAATTGACGAGGGTTTGGGAAATTACCCAAATACCCTTACTAAAAATGAGGGGTATTACACCCCCACACTTTGAGGTATTTGTACGATGGTACTTTACCTTTCCAAAGTTTATATGGCGTTTTGCCAGTAACTTTATGTGGTATTTTGTTGAGGATATAATTGGTGGTTAGCAGCGCTTCCCCCCACATGTTCTGGGGTAACCCAGATTCCTACAACATTGCATTCATCATTTCTTTCAGAGTTTGGTTATTTCGTTCTGCAACTCCGTTAGACTCTGGTGAGTAAGGAGCAGTTGTTTGATGAATAATCCCATGTTCTCTACAGAACGTGTTGAATGGTTCATCATACTCGCCTCCTCTATCACTTCTGATTATTTTTATGGTTTGCTAAGTTGGTTTTCAACTTCGAACTTGTATTCTTTAAATTTTTCCAAGGTTCCATCTTTGCTCCTTAGCAAGTATACATGACAGTATTTTGTGCAATCATCGATAAAGGTCACGAAATACTTTTTACCGCCTCTAGTTTGCACAAATTTTAAATCACACAAATCTGTGTGTATTAAACCTAGAGGTTCGGTTGTTCTCTCTACATGTGGGGATGGTGTTTTTGTGAGTTTGGCCTGTATGCATACTTCACATTTGTTTTTACTTGATTTGCATTTTGGAATCAGGTTCATGTTAATCAGTCTACGTATAGATTTATAATTCACATGCCCTAATCGTTCATGCCAAATATTAAAAGACTCAACAACATAAGCAATATGATTCTTTTCATTCATTGAAACATCAGAAACAATAGGTTTTGGGAGGACTGTCATTACATTCACTTTGACCAGTCCATCCTTTACATATCCCTTGCCTAAGTAAATCCCATTCTTAGAGAGAACTAGCTTGTCAGACACGAACTTCACCGCGAAGCCGTTCTTGCTTAGCAAAGTGCCGGAGATCAGATTCTTCCTTATTTTTGGCACATGCATGACATTGTTGAGAATCAGATCCTTCTCTGAAGTCAGCTTCAACACCACTTTGCCGTGACCTTCTACCTTGGATGTGGACGAGTTCCCCATAAATAGTTGCTCGTCACTCTTGCTCTTCTGATAAGTGGTAAACAGTTCCCTATCAGAGCAGATATGTCTGGTGGCACCTGTATCATACCACCATTCCCTCAGGTTGCTTCCAACCATGTTGACTTCAGAAACCACAGCACACAGATATGCATCTGAGAGCTTGCCTTCAGTCAAGTTGGCTTGGGACTTTCCCTTGTCCTTGTGTGGGTTGATCTTGCTTCGACACTCGTCTGCCCTGTGACCCATTTTACCACACTTGTGGCATTTCCCATTGAACTTCTTAGCAGGTTGCTTCTTGAAGTTGTTGGAGCCTTAGGGTTGAACCTTTCGTTTCTTTCCCTTGTCCTTGTGCTCGACCAAGTTGGCCTTCTGTTCAAAAGTCTGAACACCGTCTGCTTTGCGGTTGGTTGACTCAATCCGTAGCCTGACAATCAAGTCTTCAAGGGTCATAGCCTTTCGCTTGTGCTTTAGGTAGTTTTTGAAATCCTTCCAGCCTGGTGGGAGTTTCTCAATAAAAATAGATACCTGGAACGTCTCACAGATTGACATTCATTCTGCAATAATTTCATGCGTAAGCAATTGCAGCTCTTCAACTTGTTCCATGATGGGCTTGGAGTCCACCATTTTGAAGTCCAGAAATTTCGACACTGCGAACTTCTTAGAGCCTGTATCCTCAAACTTGTATTTCTTTTCCAAGGCCATCCAGAGTTCCTTGGAAGTCTTGATCTTGCTGTATACATTGTACAGTGGATCAATCAGGCGCCTTTGAACCCAACCTTTGCACAGAAAGTCCCCATGAGTCCAGGCCTCAATGCTGGCTAGGGCTAGAGCATCAGTATTCTGAAGCAGAAGCACAGACTTATCCTCATTCAGATACTTTTCCAGCTTCAGTGTGGTCAGAAAGAAGAACATCTTCTACTGCCATATTTTGAAGCCAGCTCCATCAAACTTTTCCGGCATCAGCCCTGCGTTTACAGCACCAGGCATAGATGGCATATGAAATGTCGGTTGGACATTCTAATAAACATCAGTTTCGACCCTCACGGTTGGCAAATTCACTGCTAGCAGACCACACACAAACCGAATCTGGGGTATCGACTGAACATTGTTTCCATTACCGGCTCCAACAAGAGCACTAGAATCAGCATTCTCAGTCTGGTTAGTCATACTTCAAAACTGTTTACAGATAAGTAACCCATAATTAGTACGATTACAAAAGCCAGTTCAATCAGGAAATTTAAACGAAGCAATTTAAACAGTATGAATAAATTGCAGAATCGAAAGTATATAAAAAAAATTTCCGGAATTGTGTTGAACAACAACACATATGTAAACGAATTCTTGTTATGTTTAGAAACTTCACAAGCAACAGTTCAGTTAGTATGTAATTGCAGTTAAACCGAATTTCAGAATTAAGACTGTAGGAACCTGATTTCCTAAAACATACAGAAAGTAAAAACTGCAAAGTTAAATAGAACTGTAATCAAAATTACAAGGAAGAAATACTGAACAACGATTGAAACGAATCTGATGTAGAGTCGAGATATGATCTCTTTCCTTAATTCTGAAATCGCCCCGTAGTGTGACGGTTCTGTAGCGATCCGAATCCCAGGATACAACTGTGAATTACTTCTCTCAGACGCGAAAAAGAGAAGAGAGGAAGGCGAGGGTTTTCGATGATTCTGATGAGACGCAGAGCTGCTTCTTATGTAGCAACTGTTGGAGTTGTTAGCGCACTAACTGAGTGGATAAGATAATGGAGGACTCGGTCAGTAACCGCCCTGATTTTGTACGGACTGAGTCAAAGCTGTTAGCTGGGGAATCTGGATCTGAACAAAAAGATACTAGCATTGGCTGGCCAGCTCGGCTCGACTCAGCGCGCGTGGTCTTGATGAGCTAGGTCCTCTCCCCATTACACATTGGTGGTGACCCAAGGCCACAACCTTGATGCCAAATTCTTAGTATATATATTAGTGAATTTTCATCCTTCACTTCCAATGTGGGATACAATTTCCACACATTTGTCCACAAGTTTATGCACTTCAAGCAACCAACTTTGGATCTCCATTTCTCATTCAAACGGAATTCATTTTTTACATATGAGTACACTTCAAGAATGTGCTCGCGGAGACGAATCCAACGCTCTCATATTCCGGTGTTTCCATTGGTCGGAGCCCACCGGAATCCTGCCCGGAAAAGTGGATGGACATCATTTATAAAATGAGTTCCAACATTTAGTAGTGTTAACCGAAACTCAGGTTAAATTTTCTTCAAAAATCATCGCCATCCTCATCTTCAATCGCCCTCCATGGATAGTTCACATCCTCAAATAAGTGCAAATAATTAAAGATGTTAACGTTTTAACTTTAATCCTAGTTATATTCTAACAATCAACATATTTGAAATCCAAAGGCTGATGCGTGCAATTATTTTTTACACATAAATAATGGTAGACTTTTGGAGTAAAAAAGATTGATATTTGAAGGAGAAAACCGTTTCAGTGCAATTTGAATAAAGAAAGACAAAATGTATACACTATATAGTGGAAGACGAGTGAAGAATGACAAGAATAATATCAGCATGCTTATTAATAAGAAGGAATATGATCTATTTTAATTAATTATATTGGGGATATCTTAGGTATTATAAACTTAGTGAGATTTTTTTTTTCTATTTTACGAGAAGAAAAAAGAATTTGGACAACGATCAATATAATTCGATGGATAAATACTTAGTTTTTAAGGTTTAAGGAATATATAACCGAGTGAGTAAGATTGGAAGGATACATGCATAAATATCCTTATTGAAGAACCCATCAAAATATTTTAAAACCTCTATGGAGGGAAGAAAATTAAAATTAAAAAAATTACAATTGGTATCCTTGTAGTTAAGGTTATTTAAGTTGGTTTCCCACGTTTTATTTTTTACCAATTGATACCCTTGAGCTTTTGACAATTTCTTATTTATACCCAAGCATCCTATAAACTACAAACATTACACGAATATTGGTTATACTAATGAAATGTAATCTTAACTTCATTATCATATTATTCAATATCAATCGTATATATATATATACTCAATATCAATCGTATATATATATACTCAATATAATCTAATATGAAGTTAAGCGTGCTAGGACGGGAGTAATACCAAGATCGTGACCTCCTGGAAAGTCCTCGGGTTGACATGTGATGACGCTTCTAAGGCCTCAGATCTTACAAATAGTATTAGAGCCAACTTTGGATTACGAGTGGACTTCGCTTTGAGGGCGGTCGCTCGACCCAACGAGCGGTCAAAGAAGGGATAAGTTACTAGATTTGTTTGATTTTTAGGAGATTTGTTTGCTTTTTAGGAGAGAGGGAAGATATATATGATATTTGGGTGACTGGACAGTTGAGATGAGAGGATGTACTTGATTTTAATTGTGGTGATTGGTTGTATATTGCTCACAGAGATTATGGGTATGTTCGGTAAGTAGAAAGTTGAAGTAAGCTAAAGTGGAAGTAGTAGCTGAAGTGGAAGTAGAAGTATGAGTTGAAGTTGAAGTTAGGTAGCTGAAGTGAAATTTGGGGTGTTCGGTAAACTAAATTTTTGGGGTTGAAGTGATAAAATTGGGGTGTAAAATTACTAAAAAGGGTATGAAATTTTAGTGATTTGGGGTACATGTGACCCTCACGTGACTTTACCCTAATTGTTTTTTGCTTTGCATTTTGTTGGAGAGTTGACCCCGATTCACAGCTTCTCGTTGCCTTCTCCATCCTCCTCTTCACAGATGCTCCTTGTTCTTCACCGAACGAGCTTCTGCTCGTTGCCGAAGGCATCCTCACAGCTGCTCGTTGCCGAGGTTAGTCTCTTCTCCTCTTGTGCTTCACCGATTTATGCTTCGCCGATGCTTCTTTGCGGTGAAGGCAAATTTGGAATTAGAATAGGGTTTTGCAAATCTGGAATTAGTATAGGGTTTTGCAGATTAGTATATGTAGTTGAAGGTCTAATTACTGATGCAAGTTGATATGGTTTTTTGCTAATTTCTGTTGAGACACTATTGTTGCTCAACTCACTATCCTTGGGTGGTCACTGCATTGGATCATCATTGTCCTTGGGTGGTCACTGCATTGGATTGGTAACAACTATGTGTAACGGTTTGATCATCATTGTCCTTGGGTGGTCACTACATTGGATTGGTAATAAGTCAAAAGTCATTTTTTTATCTTCTTCCTGGAGAGCATAGCAACATTGCATTGAGGACTAGTTCAAGATTCATAAATGGATGCAGCGCAACTACAGAGCCTTCATGATGTTCATATCATCAACGACGTTGTTGTGCATATACGTGTTTGTGTTCTCATTGATCAACATTCTTGATCGGGGTGTCAACATATGGCATACGACTGCAAATGATCTCATATTGGTTGCTCTTGCTCTTTACTGCTTCATAGTCGGTTGGTTTGTTAGAGGTCTCACCGTCTCTACTTCTATATCATCTGCACAAATCAGGTAACTAATGTAATTTTTTTGCCATAAGAGTTTGCATCATGTATTCATGATTCAATCTCCCACCTATCTTAATACAGATCATTTCTATGACATACAACTTATGAGAACTTTAGGTACCACTATGACAGGAAGAAGAATCCATACAACTTGGGTGTTTCTAACAACCCTGAAACATGTGTTTCTCCTAACAACGCCACCGAGCCAAGTTAACTTCAAAGAAAGGGTTGTTGTGGAAGAGAACCGTGGAAATGAAGGCAGACCATCTCCAAGCCACAGTGGCGAAAGTTCGACTATAGGATGAAAGTTTTAGGAGGCAAAATGTTGTGCCTCTGATTTTAACATCAAAAGAGACGGGGCACATAAAGATTCAGGACTGAATTCATTAGTGGAATTTTGTCAGGAGGAAACAGAGGAGTTGACCAATGAAGGAAAAGCCAAGTTTGTCAAAGACTTTGCACAGCTGCTTTGGCACAGTGGTTGAGCAATGGAGATCACATAGACATGGTTGATTGAGTTTTTGCTTTCCTTTTCCTCCAAAGCAGATCCTTTCTCAATCGATCGATCTTTGTATGGCCTTTTAAATGGTTTGATCAATCAGAAACATTGCTAAACAATGTCTATTTTTGTATGATTTTTCAATGGACAGATAGATCATTGTCAAAAATATGTTACAAAATCGAAATAAATGAAAGTGATAATGATTTGTTTCAAAGTACAATATCTAAATAATTAAATTGATTCCACTTCACACAAGATTGCTAAAATCAAAAGCATTTGAAACCCTAGTTTAGCCCCTATTTTTATCTATCAATCATGGTTTACAAATTTGCTCACTAAAATGCTAGAAAAGGAGAAACAATGCAGCTTGTCATAGCTTACAATAGTACTTTACAAATTCCTTCTAGGACAATGAAGAGGAGTTCCTTATCTAGCACGAGCTGGCTGACCTCTTGGATGCACATGTTGTTCAGTATGCATAAGGTAATAAAGGAGCTCAGAAAAGAGTTCAACATAAACTTCATACCAAGACAAGACTATTCTGATTTAGTTTTCGCATCTTTTGATGTCTGGAATAGCAACTTAGATGCACAAACAGCGAACAAATGCCCGTCCCATTACTTGTAAATTCAATGAATCAATGTTATTTAGAATCTACATGAAATTTTTACTAGATCAGCTGAGCTGATATCAAACCAATTCATGAGCTCAGTGGGTAAGAAAGCACATACTGAGCTGATATCAAACCAATTCATGCAATTTCACATCTACTATATATCTCATATACTCAGTGATAAGATAACTTACTGAGTAGTTTCACAATACCATACATCAAGTACTATATATTTATCCTTGAATATAAAGTTGATCATAATTGAGTTTGTATCTATATGCAGTACTGAATTGAATATAAACTTGATAACACTATAGTACTATATAAATATCTTCAAATCAACACACTTAACACTGCAGTACTGAATTCTCATGCTTTGTTACTCATCCTTCATTCATAAAATTCATTTCCCCCACCACAAATAGACAAGGTCCAATCAAATGCTTCTCACACAAGAGCGCAAAGCAACATATATATATCAAGAAAATCATGAGTCAACAGAAAACATACAACATATTAAGTTGTGAAGAGTCAACTGAAATTGCACAAATGAGCCAACAATCAAATGTTTCTTCACAATTGATAAGAACAAGGGGTTAATAAATAAGAATTTAGGGTTAACAATAGACAATTTTTAGGGGGTTTCAATTGTTATGAAAAATCTATGCACCAACTTCAAATTGTCGAACAAACTGAAATTAGGGTTTTCAATTGTTACAAAAAACCAGTAAAAATTGGGGATTACAAACCTAAACCAATCAAATTAGGGTTACAAACTGAAATTAGGGTTCTTCATAAGTCATATAAATTTAGGGGTTTCGATCGTTCTTCTCAAATTCGCAGTAATTAAACATCAAAAGCCATAAATACTACCACAAAATTGATGCCTCAACCCTAAAAACAACTATAGTGAAGCTGGAGGAGAGGAAGACAAAAACCATAAAAATGATGAACAAATACCTGGCTTTATTCGTGATTTTGCAGAGGAGCAACGATAATGAAGCTGGAGGAGAGGAAGACAGAAACCATTAAAAAATGAGTATAAAAATGGCAGTTTACAGAGAAGAAACAATAGAGAAACCAAGCTACGCACCTGAGAGCTCTCGAATTTCCTCGCAAAAGACTGACTTCTCTCGTTGTGAGAATACTGATGTTCGAAAAGAGAAGCATGAGGGGCAAATCGCGTAATCTCTCCATGCTTCAACTGCCTCTTCCTACTTCCCACTCACCCCCAACATTACCAAAATGCTTCAACTTCAACTAGATTATTGCTTCAACCAACAACTTCAACTGCGCCAGGCTCAATTTGCCGAACAGGGACTTGAAGAGATGAAGCTGGTTGAAGGAGTTAGTCTGTTTGGTATGACTGAAGCTTATTGGGGCTGAAGCTGAAGTAGGGGCTGAATTGGGTTGAAGCTGATTGAAAGAATTTAAGCTGGGGGTTAAATTGAGTTGGTGCTGAAGCTGAATGTAAGAGTCTGAAGCGTAAATAATTGTTCGGTATAAATGACTTATTGAAACTTAATTTTACCCAAAAATTACAAATTTACCCTTATTAAAAAATTTATATGGGTATCATGTGCAATGCACATGATACATTTTTATACCAAATTGTAGGGTTGAATCATCTCATCCCATCATCGTCTTCCTCCAGCAGCTGTGATTGGCTCCTCATTGAGCCCGTCTGGATCCAGCAGTGAAGGGGGGCTTGGATCCTTGCTCGTCTTCCTCCAGCAGCGGCATCGTCTTCCTCGTCATCTTCATCGTCTTCCTCGTCAGATTTGTCGTTCCAGCCCATTCTAGCCCGTCATCTTCATCGTCCAGCCCGTCGTCCTCTTCACTTCGTCCATCGTCTTCCTCGAGCCCGTCGTCCTCTTCACGCTCCTCTGGTTTGTATTTGCCCATATATCCTCTTTACGCTCCTCTTTTACTTGGCAATGTAATTGTTGAATCATCGTCTTCACTGTACTGTTGTCAATTTGTCCATAGAGCCCGTCATCTTCATTTTCCCAGTATTTGGCAATTTGTGAGTATTTGCATCCTTAAACAATGTATTGTTGTCCATAGAACCCGTCATCTTCGTTGTTTCTCTTGCAATTTGTGATTATTTACTGTTTTACTTGTCTACTGCCTGCATCCGTAAACAATTTGTGAGTATTTGCATCTTCACTGTATTGTTGTCGTTGTTTCTCTTGCAATTTGTGAGTATTTGCATCCTTAAACAATGTACTATTTGTCATTATTTACTGTTTCGTGTATTTGTGGTTAAATTTTGTTTGATAATTTGTTTAAACAGACCCAGAGTGGTTCGTCAATTTGTTTGTCAATTTGCCTCTGGTTCGTGTATTTGCATCCTTAAATCTTACTGTGTCATACATATTATTTAATTGTTATACAATTGATAGTGTCATATAAATTCTTTAACTTTTCCAGTTGTTTGACAATTTATGAAGTATCTTGTGTTATTAGTAGGTGATTGTTAGCATATGTGTGATACCCCGTAATTCTGTAAGGATTATTCTGGGAATTTTTGGAATTTTCCCGAACACCCGTTTAGTACGTCGGATTTAATTCAGAAAGTCGGAGACATTCTATAATGTGCTCTGTATCTGTAATATTTTTCTCAGTGAAGAATTATACAGTTAAGGCCTGTTGGAAGTCTATACTCGTTCGTGTACGACTTTTGTTATCGCAAGTTAAGATTAATACAAAATCTCTACCCACTTGGTTATTGCCCAAGAGGTGCAAATGGACTAACCATGGGTTAATACCCAAGGGCCCAATTGGAAGGCTTTTTGGCTCCCAACAAGCCTCATCTTTGCCTATAAATAGAGGGCATGGGTGAAGCTAGAAAGGGTGTGAAAAATGCCATTACGCTGTCCATTTCTCGTCTCTCAAAAATGCTCCCAAAGAAAAACGCTCTCTCTTTCGGAAAGCTCTCGTGGATCGTTGGAGGCTCGTTTGGTGTCGTTCTCGATGGCCAAAGGAGACTTGGAAGGCCCTTAGAAGCCTAGAAGCCAAGCAAGGCGAAAGGCGAACCAAATCGAGCGTCGCGGGTAAGATTTCTTGTCCGTTTTTAAGTTTCTGTTCAGCGACGGCGACCGCCGCCAGGGAGACGGCGACCGCCGCCAGGAACGGTGACCGCCGCCAGGGAGACGGCGACCGCCGCTAGGAACGGCGACCGCCGTGTTGGGGACGGCGACCGCCGTGTTGTGGCCGGCGACCGCCGTGAAGCTCTTGGTGTCGCCGTGGAGGAAGCCGATGAGCGACGCCCGCCATGCTTGAGACGGCGACCGCCGTGATGGTGGCGGCGCCTGCCGTGATGGTGGCGGCGCCCGCCGCAATGGTTTGGTGGCCGGCTGTGAAGGGTAGTTGCCCGGGAGTTGTGCGTTGGCTTCCGAGACCTTCGATCGGGTCTCGTATCCTGCGATTCCTTTCGTCCTTTCGTATATTCGTACTATTCTTTGTCGAATCTAACCTAGGGTTCCTTTTTGGGTCGACTCGAAGGTGTTTATGCTAGTGGAGCTATACGCGTGTTGAGCCCGGAATCCCGTTGTCTCTGCTTTGTTCCAGATCTGCGGACTAAGGCAAGTGGCGGTTCGCTCTTGCTCATCGTTCCATATTTACATTAATTATCAGCTGTTTATCTGAGTAATTAATTTAGAATGATTATCTGTGTTTATCTGGAAAAGGTTTTATAAACTGTTTTGGAAAATCATATAATAGGTTGTATATCTGCTAGAACGACGCTATTATTTGTGATCGCCTTTCGGGCATTTATGTGGATTAATAGGAAAACTAATCCAAGTAAGGATTAGCTGTTTCTATTATCTCTTTGTTTAAGTCGTTTGCCTCGATGGCTTTAATGTGAATAATTATTGTGTTAGACTGTTTAGTTAACGCGAGTGTTTGTAGGAACGCTAATCCAAGTAAGGATTAGTCATTTCTTTATAACTTAATGTGTGTAGGAACGTTAATCCAAGTAAGGATTAGTCGTTTCTTTATAATTTAATATTCGTGGGAACGCTAATCCAAGTAAGGATTTGTCGTTTCTTTAAATCATAATATTCCTCGGGGTTATTGCCGAATAATTTAAGGGTCATGACCTATGCTTCTTATCCACATGTAAGGATCTGAAGTGTTTTAAGCGCCTTGCTAGCGCCAGTGGATGAGCTTAATTGCAGTCTTGTGTTTTAAGCACTTAGCTAGTGCATTGGGGTGGACGTAACTGTCACCCTGTAAAATAAACTGTAAGCGCTGTGGCAGTGCAAATCAGGGTAAACGTAAGATCACCCGGTGTCTTAATAACTTCCGTGTTCTCGGAATATTCTTAAAAGCCTCAACATTGTGTGTGTGTGTTGTAATTTAATAAGATAAGTGTAGTTAAGCACATAATTAAACTGTAAGCGCTGTATAGTGCAATTAGGGTGAACGTAAGGTCACCCGGTGTATTAATAACGCTGTTGTTACTCGGCATAATGATGTTAAGTCCCGCGTGTGTGTTGTGTGTGTTTTAATTTGGGTTAACGTAATTGTCACCCTGTGATTTAAGCCTTGTTGTTGCTCTTAATAACATTAATGTGTTTCAGTAATGTGTGTTTTGTAATTAAATAAGATATGTGCCTGAGTGCACATGATTAATAAACCTTGGGCGAGTAGTGCAGCTAAGTTATAGTGCAGCTAGGAAAACTCGTCTTGACTTTGATCATAGTACGTTCTCTTTCCGATCTGGATTCGCTGTATGCGATGAGGTTGGTCGTGAACCGAAGCATCTTAGTCAGTTCTTAAATCGTTATGTGGTTCTGTAAGGTCTCGACTTGAATGTAGTACGTTCTCTTTCCGATCTGGATTCGCTGTATGCGATGAGGTTGGTCGTGAACCGAAGCATCTCAGTCAACTTTTAAATCATTGTTGTTTGATTCTGTTAAACATTCCAGATTTGTCATTTTTCCTTAAAGACTCAATCTCTTGGAGTCTCTTTTCGAATCGATTTCTGTGAAGATGAGGTCTTCCAGAATCTTCTCTCATGCATACCTTTGTTGTTATTCTGTGAAAGTGTCGGGTTATGTATCGTCCCTTCGGTTATTATTCGAGGGACAATGATAGTAAACGGTTACGATCACTCAAACCACTTTGCTTTTTACCCTTGCTAGTCTATTCAAGTAGACTAACCCACGAACATTGTTCTCCGCATGTGGGTTGGTGTCATCCGTTCGATTCGGCACATCAGATGGAGTGTAGATGAGAAGACTAGAAGGACTATGGAGTCGACGGTGGTTTTTCCGACGTTTTAATAATTTCTTTTAATCAGGTTGAGATCCTTGGGCAGGTGATCATTACGATCACAACCCTTTTTGTAATATCTTTTAAAAGTTTTCCGTTGTGCCTTGTTTAAGATTTCCGTTGTAATTTATTTAAACTCTGTGTTTGTCCTATTCGGGATTGGGATGTAATCCCGGGACTCGTGTTTTATGTAAATAAGGTTATCATTTTGTATCATTGTATTTAATGAATTGTATTTAAACGGTAAAGCCTTGGGTGATCTCGGTAAGGAACACTGGGGTCACTGGCGGTAATACCTTTCCAAAAGGGTTAAGTTTTGGGGGTGTTACAATATGTTATGAAGTATATATCATATATGTGTTTAATTTTCGGGGAATGGTATGTTTAAGAGAAATTACAATTGATTTGGTAAATTGTAATGATTGAGTAGATGGCCGGTAGTAGTCAAGCAACTGGAAAGGAGAAGGCATTTACGTGGACCGATAGTTTGTGCGTTAGCTTTTTGACTGCGATAAAAACGTTTCAATTGAAAAATGGTTATACTACTCCATTCGTTTGGTCCACTATTTTAGCTGAGTTTGAGAAAGTAACTTGAAAGCATGTTGAAGTAAAAGTCGCGAAGAACAAGTTTACCCATCTAAAAAAAAATGGAGTTCGTGGAACTACTTAAGGCATAAGGTCACCGGTGCAGGGTGGGACCATGAGACTGGATTGATCACCGCTCACGATGCATGGTGGGAACTCCAAAAGGGGTACGTATTTGAATCACGTAGTTTATATATTATACTTAATAGCATTTTTTTAGGTATTTACTAATTGTACTCTTTTATCTTTTATAGGAGGAGTTTTATCAGTTTAGAAAGAAAGCGCCATCTCTTGAGATAAGTGACTTGTGGGATGACGTTTTTTGCCAAATTGATGCAACTGGTAAGCATGTTGTAGCACCGTCTATGGATCATGATTCTGTTCCAAGCTCGGATGTCCAAGGTGAGGAAGGGAACGGGAAAGACAACGATGAAATGAACTCAGAGGATGCATTAGACCGACAACTTGAGATGGATGCAATGCTGGACAACACCCAACCATCCGAGCAAGCGAGTAGGGGACTATCCAAGGGAAAGAGCACGACCACGGCATCCCAAAATGTAAACAAGAGGCGTAGAAAGTTAGGACCAGCAGCTGCCGCATACCAAGAGAATCTGGCATTGGTTGGGGAAACTAGTAAACAGATGTTGTCTCTTATGAAGGGTGATTTGGGAAGTTCAAACTCTGCTAATCAGAAATCGGAATTTAAGGATGCGTTTCAGGAGTTGATGAGGCTAGTTACTGATGGTCTACTGCAGCGCAAATCGTCGGTCTGGTGCTATGCAGTTACTGAGATATCAAAGGACGAGAGGCGACAAATATTCATGATTATTGAAGATGATGCTGATAAGGTTGCATGGTTGCAACATGAGTATGACATGATGAGGCTTCGGTTGGCGAAATGATTCGGGTGTTGGTTTCGGGTTTGTCTTGCTTGTTTAAAACTGTGGTGTTTGTTGCTTGTCTTGTTGGTTTAGGATTTGGGATCCTTGTTTAAAACTTTGGTTTGTGTTGCGTGTCTTGTTGGTTTAGGCTTTGTCCTTCTTGACTAAAAATTCGGCATGTATTGTGTGACTTTATGATTTATTGTTCATTGTTATGTGTGAGTTTTAATCAAGTTTCTTTCAATACTCGTTAATTGTTACAGTCATGGATGATGATGTTACAGTCATGGATGATGATGAACAAAAAAAGATACGTGAGATAAGGAGAATGGAGGAGATACGAAAGTGGGGCCCTCGGCTCCAGCTGTTGTTAGAGACACAGATACGACTTGCTGATGCTTACCACATGAGGTTTGTCCACAAAATTCCTTGTTTTAATTCGGAATTCACGGGATATATGTGGATGAGGGAAATAATAGACTCATCGTCAGATGTACGTTGTATGAATGCATTTCGAATGGAGAAACATGTCTTCCTTATTTTGTGTTATGAGTTGGAGGTCAATTACGGGCTAAAGCCTTCAAAGAATATGACTATCCTAGAAAAGGTAGGGATTTTTTTCTCCATCATTGCACAAGCTATGGCCTACAGAACTGTATGTGAGCGATTTCAGAGATCCTTGGACACGATTAGTAGGATCTTTCACCAGGTACTTGAGTCGCTAGCTGGGAGGAAAAACAAGTACAACGGGTTTGTGAGGACTCTTTTAGAACCTCGTGATAGGAATTTTACAACAGTTCCCCACAAAATTCTATCACAGGAGAGATACAAAGTTTTCGAGGTATTACATTGACAAGTATATGACTCTCTTTACTTTGATAACCTATGTTACGCTCTGTAGTTTGATATTACTCAATTTTCTATACAGGGGGCTATTGGATGTATTGATGGGGTCCACATGGACGCGACAATACCTGAGGCAGAACAAATCCCTTATTTTGGACGAAAGAAATATTGCTCCTTCAACGTAATGGCTGTGTGCGACTTTGACATGTATTTCACGTTTATTTCTGCTGGATGGGAAGGAAGTTGTCATGATGCACGTGTATTCGACCATGCAGTGAAAAGTCTAGCTTTGAACTTTCCGCATCCTCCCCCAGGTAACCGTACATTGCATGCATGATCATTGTCTCGCCAACTTTATTGTTACTTTATTTTAAACGTGATACAATGAACAGGGAGGTATTATTTAGTGGACAAGGGTTACCCAGACAGACGAGGATACATGGTACCATATTCGAAAGTTAACTACCACAAATCACAATTCGAGAGGGAGGCCCCGAAAAATCAAAGGGAAGGGTTTAACCGCGTCCATTCTTCACTGAGAACCACCATAGAGCGTGGAGGATTCTGAAGAGTATGCCTTCCTTTAAAATTGCCGACCAATTGATCTGATAATTGTGTGTTTTGGGATGCACAACTTTATACTGAAGAACAAACTGAATGATTCATATTTTGACGACGATGAGGAGGAAACCGAATATACAAGGCCAGAAAATGAAGGTGAAGACAATGATCCAGAAGGCATGAGTGACGTTCGCAACGCAATCGCAGCGGAAATTTGGAATCATAGGAGAACATGGTTGTACTAGCTAAATTATTGCATCCTTGTAGGGTAGTGTTTGTTATAAGTAACAACGTTACTATTTTGGGAAAAAAAACTATCATTTTGGATATTAATGGGATCACTGATTTCCTAATATATTTTACGTAACTTAAGGCTTCATCAAGTAAACTGGCTCGACCAAGCATGTAAACCATACAAACGTGATGCTCTATACAAGGCCACCAACCATATTAACGAAGTTACCAAACCACACATAGCATACAAGTACGTACTCTTAAATAGGTCCGAATTCACTACAACTGGAGACAAGTTACAACAAGCCGAGAAGGTAGATAACGAACAATCCGTGAAACAGTGTCATCATGATTACGCTAATCATGTTCTTAGGAAACAACGCCCTAAAGAAAATGCAAACGAAATGGAAAAACACACATGTAGTACGAAGGTAGATAACGAACAACAATAGAGGAAAGCACATTAATATCCAAGGACTCGTGCACACAAGTCTTTGGTGAGAGGAGATAAGGGGTGGTTGTGGAACTTTTTGTAACTCTCGTCGATCTACAACAAAACACAACACCTAGAATCAATGAGGTATGTAGTATGAAAACAAAAATTCATAAGAACATAAATACCGATTTTCCTAAACTCACCGCAATCTTTGATTCCCACCAGGCAGCATCCCCCAAAACGGCCCCAGTTACGGGGTCACATTCAACATCACCACTTGATTCGAATCGGCGCCATAAGTAATAACCCTTCTTGAGGAAGCTGAACTGGTTCTTCACCGAATTTATCATAATGGCTCTTTCAGTAGAGCCATGCACACGTTCGGCTATAACATGAAAGTTTAGGGCACCGCAACGACCCCATTGATCCTACCAAGTACCAATTGCCTCTAGCAATGCTTCTGTTTCCGCAATGGTCCAAGATCCACGCGACATACTACATAACCGAAAATACAATCAAGGTATACAATAATTCCTAAGTCCAACACATACAATCTTTGTCTTTCTTTTTCCTTTCTCTGCTATTGGAATCCTAGGCTTCTATATATATAGAGGGATAAATAATATTATACTATTTTGAATTTGACAAGAGGCTAATAAATATTACTCACGTGAACTCTTTAATTTTGCCACAGTTTCTGCAATACGTGAAGGCTAACAGTTCGAGTTCGTGAAGGCTAGTCACTCATGTGAAGGCTAACTGGTGTTTCCTGGAGAAAGCACATGCAACCCTTTGTACTGGTGTTTCCTGGAAATGGGAAGATAAAAGAGATGTTGGGAATCCAAGGCTTTTGAGTGCAAGGCTTTTGAGTGCAAACAAAATATTCAGTTTGAGTGCAAACAAAAATTCGTGAAGGCTAAAATTTCGGGGAATCGGATTTCTCTGACAATGAAAGATATGCTGGGAATCCAAGGCTTTTGAGTGCAAACCAGCATTTAAAAAAACCAGCATTTAAAAAACCAAAGTCAAGCTAGCAAGTATGTCAAATAACATATACAGAATGTTAAGCTCACACCAATTCACAAACTTCACAGCTTGTCAAGCTAATCTATTCTACTGAAATCAGCATTTACAAAACCAAAATTTCAGTTTCTCAGATTTTCGGACACAACCAATGTATGCTGATAAGGTCCCTGCAAAGTCAAGCTAGTAATTTTGAATAATGACAACACCCATACAATACGACAGAACACATCCCTGCAATTTGATTCATAGTAATAATTCAAGTCCGAGCCTACATTCATCCAATTTCAAACCCATACAATACAAATGTATGTGTGCATATTAACAAAATAAACACCCACAGTAACTGACATTTGCTAGGTGATTCATGCACACATCATTACTAGTAAGTTACGAAGTTCGGACATCTCAATACTACATAACAATCATTTCATGGATTAGACGACCCACGACAACAAAGATCATAGCAAATATGATGACCCAACCTAAGTATTTGAACCTCTCCCTTGCACTGTCACGTTCTAATGCCACTTGAACGTATGCATTCGATAATTCACTTACTCGTTCGGTAAGTTCTTGGTTGATCATATCCAATTGTTGAACTTGATTGGTGAGCTCGGCAGTTCGATCTTGAACTCTAACTTGTTCCCCATCATCTTCCTCACTAATATAAATCCTAAGCTCCCTTGCAATTTGTTGAAACATCAGTGCCCTAGGCTCTGTTTCGTCGACCCCATAGATAGAGTCATCAAACCTAGTCATGTCATATGACTTTATAAAAACAAATTCAGACAATGCTTCCCTCTATTATATATATAGAATTTGATTTCAAAATAGAAAATCATAACAAACAGAAAATCACGTCATTTACCTCAAAATAAGGATCGAGCCACACCGACTCGTCGCTATAATCAGACAATGCTTCCCTTACAAAGTCAGGAAGTTCGTCGTAGCCATCGTTATCTCCTTCACTAGACATTACGGGCTACGAAAGGCAAAGAAAATAAATCATATAGCATTCAATTTGTATACAAGTGAACTACAATAATTGAAAAAATCATAGATATCTATCAGTTTGAGCGAAATAGATGAATAGATCCAGAGAGCAACAAAATACTTGGCAATTCCAGTAGCAGGGAAAGGAAAAAGAAAAAATAGATCCAGAGAGCAACAAAATAGATCCAGAGAGAAAATAGATCCAGAGAGCAACAAAATACATCAGCTTCTGTATACAGATTATTTTTTGTATACACAGAATAATTTGTATACATCATCTTCTGTATACAAATAGATCCAGAGAGCAACAAAATAATTTGTATACACAGAAGCTGATGTATACAAATTAATTTGTATCCAGAGAGCAACAAAATAATTAGCAGTCAAGCACATGGAAATCAAAGAGAGGAGACAAGCGAGGGTGAACCAGAAATCAAACATGATTATCATATTCCTTCAAGAATACATATGTTTCAGCATCCCAAATTATTATTTTAGCAGTGAAGCACATGGAACACAGAATAAAATTGATTTTGAAAACATAATAATGGCATTATTCAATAGAATATTGATTTTCAGAGAGCAACAAAATACTTGGCAATTCCAGTAGCAGGGAAAGGAAAAAGAAAGACAACTCGAAATTCATCAACTTCAGGTTTTACTAGGCATGTTTTATTGTTACAATTTGTATACAAGTGAACTACATGCATCCCAATCTACTCCTGTGTTCCATGTTTTAGCAGTCAAGCACGTGGAAATCAAAGAGAGGAAGCAAGCGAGGGTGAACCATACAATCAAACATCCCAAATTATATTATTTTAGCAGTCAAGCACATGGAACAACACAGGACTGTGCAGTACCAACCTCAACCCCAGCATCTAACAACACAGGATTGATTTTCGAAGAAGAAGCAAGCATTCAAACCTGTTAATGCAAAGACTATAAGTGAAGAGAGCAAAGACGAATTGATTTTCTAGGGTTTGTAAGATCTGCGAAGAAGAGTGTGAAGAGACTGAGCAAGCAAAATTTTCTAGGGTTTGTAAGATCTGCGAAGAAGAAGCAAGCAAAATTTCACTATGATTATATACTACTGGGCAAATACGAACCAGAGGAGCTTCTAGGGTTTGTAAGATCTGCGAAGAAGAAGCAAGCACAATTTTCTAGGGTTTGTAAAATTTTCTAGGGTTTGTAATAGATTTGCGAAGACGAGTGTGAAGAGAGGGAAGAAGAATACTTACAGATCTTCTAGATCTTGCAGCAAAGAAGATGGCAGCTCTCGAAGAAGATGACAACTCTCGAATCTCTCGGTTGGCGATGAAGAAGAGAGCGAAGAAGATACCAGCTCTCGCTCGGGGGCAATCTGGAAATGATTTTCGTAAGAATCAGATAAGCCTCCATAAGTCCCCATAAGCTGGCGGATGAGGCTGAAAAATTTGGGGTGATTTCAGTCCCCATAAGCCTCCATAAGTCCCCTATAAGCCTCTTGAACACCGAACGGGGCAAATGAGGAGGATGATGCTCCGTGTCTGATTTTAGGGAATAAGACCCGTAAGTCCCTAAAATCAGACGCATCGAACGAGCCCTTAAACTCACTTCCAACGGCAAATACAACGCGCCGAACGGGCCCTACAACTTCTAAGTCACTAGATTTAAGTTGTGATATAAACAGAAATAATTAGAAGAAACATAAATATAAAATAAAGCCATTATATTAACAAGGAATTAAATTATTAATTATCTTTATGAACAACTGAAAATGAAGTAATCATTTTTCTATACATGTGTGTATAATAATAACGATTTTTCTAATATACTGTTTGTCCTAAGGACATATGTTAAGTACCTCATTTTAGAAAATTTTGATTAGGTGTTATTATTTTAGTGATTTTTATCTTTATTTAGAAAAATTTAAACATTCCTTTTTGGGGAACAACTTTTAAAATAAGAAATCTTAACTTATGTCCTTAGGGACATCTCAACAATTTCTAAAACGAGAAATCTAAAGTGGGTATTATAATAACGATTTTTCCACAAATCTTAACCTATTAGAATATTTTCAAATCATGTTAGGTTACTCTTTTTTATATATAAGATACATTTTCTTAAAACTTAATATGACAACAACATATTTATCGGGCTTATATAAAAGAAAATCTCCAAGTGATAGAAGTCTGGAAAATACAGTGTCAATATCTAGATCTAAGGACATCTCCACGCTCCATTCTTACACTTTCATCTTGATAATATTGATCTTTTAAGGATATCTCAACGATCCAATCTAATACTCTGATCTTGATAATCTTGGTCTTTTAAGGACATCTCAACTATCAATTCTAAAACTTTGATCTTGATGATCTTAGTCTCGAGTTCGTTTATCGATCTCGATAGTAAGTAAATCACTATTTTTTTACGGTATATATAATAATAATGTAAGTTAAGATTTCACTATACTTAGTAGTTAGTATAAGTGATATTCGAGTAATACGATAATAATGTTAGGATTACATTATACTTAGTATAACCAATATTTAAATAATACGATGATGAAATTAAGATTACTTTACACTTAATAAAACGGATATTAGAATAATACAATCATGAAGTTATGATTACATTATACTTAGTATCACCAATATTTGAGTAATATCCTAACGAAGTTAGGGTTATATCATACTTAGTAAATACGATATTCAAATAATACAATAACGATGTTAGGATTACATTATACTTAATTAGTACATATGATAGTTGAATAATGTAGTAATTAAGCTATGATTACATTAAAATTAGTAAAATTAATATTCGAATAATACGATAATAAAGTTAAGATTATATTATATTTAGTATAACATATATTCGAGTAATACAATAATGATGTTAGGATTACATTATACGTAGATGGTGACCTCTTGGGAAGTTCCCGGTTAGCATGGGATGGTGCTTCTAAGGCCTCAGGTCTTACAAATGGTATTAGAGCCAACTTTGGGTTACGAGTGGACTTGGCCTTGAGGATGGTCACTCGACCCAACGGACAGTTTTTGGGCCTTGACGAGATCGTCAAGGGTTTAAGTGTGGGTGATTGTAACACCCCAAATTTGTAATCCTTTATTGATGTTAATAGGAACTAAACCTTTATGGCAAGTAAAAGTTTGATTCAGAGGGAAAAGAAGAGGCAAAAATTGGAACAGAAATATCATTTGATTCGTCGATCCTCAAAGAAAGAAATAAGCAAAGTTATGTCCTTGAATGAGAAATGGGAAATTCATGGAAAGTTACAATCTCCATCGCGTAATAGTGCCTCTACACGTCTTCATCGGCGTTGTTTTTTGACCGGAAGACCGAGAGCTAATTATCGAGACTTTGGGTTATCCAGACACATCCTTCGTGAAATGGTTCATACATGCTTGTTGCCAGGGGCAACAAGATCAAGTTGGTGAGGATTCAAATATCCGCTCGTTTCTATGATCATAAGTCATAGAGGGCCCCTTGACAATTCTGTATAAATGGGTTATACTATTTGTACAGAGATGGTAGGGGGTACATTCTTGTCTGTCTGTAGTCGGTAGGCGCTCAACGAACCCTTTTTTCTTAGTATAAACCCTTTCTGAGCTTTGGATTGATGTAAAAAACGATTTTTTTTAATCATATCTAAATTATAAGGTCTTAGACAGAAGTCATAGAGGGTCACGGGTCATGGTTCAAGTGAAGACAAATAACTATGAAGTTAAGCGTGTTAGGGTGGGAGTAGTACCAAGATGGGTGACCTATTGGGAAGTCCCCGGGTTGGTATGAGATGACGTTTTCAAGGCCTCGAGCCTTACAAAATATAATGTAATCTTAACTTCATTAGTGTATTATTCGAATATCGTACGTACTAATTATAATGTAATCTTAACTTTAGTATCGTATTATTCGAATATTATTTATACTAAGTATAATGTAATCCTAATTCATTATCTTATTGTTTGAATATTGGTTATATTAATGTAATCCTAACTTCATTATCGATTATTCGAATATCAGTTATACTAAGTGTAAAGTAATCTTAACTTCATAATTTATATACTACTACTAAAGCCATTAGTAACTCTCCTATGTGTCAACCATTTAGGTATGCCAAGTCATCAAAGTAATTTGCTCATTTATTTATTTACCCTTTAAAATTTCTACAAATTAAAACCAATTATCAACCTAGCAAAGCTATATCTTTCTTACCAAATTTTATTGTTCATTTACCTCTTTGCCCTTCTAATTTTCTTACAAATTACAATATATTTATCTACACAAATTTCCTTAATTATCAAACAAGATATCATCCATATAATATAGTATTTGACTATATATATTACAAAGTAAGGAAGTCATAATGTTACTTACCAAAATTAAATAAAGTTAGATCATCTTTCCTCTATATACTATATCCATAGTCTATATAATAAAATTGGACAATTTGCAAGACCTTAATTAATATTTGAAAAAAATACTAATCTGTATACTAATATTACCAAAGTTAAATAAAGTTTGATAATCTTTCATCTATATACTATATTTGTAGTCTATTTAATAAAGTTGGACAATTTGCAATACCTTAATAGATATTAGGAAAAATACTAATTTGCATACTAATATTGCTAAATTATATCGGTGATATATGATAGTATGTTTGCAAGACCCTTAATTATCTTGATGCTATATGGTAGTATGTTTACAATACCCTTAATTAGTATTAGATAAAATATAATAAATCAGATTGGGTTTTGTATTACAAAAATACTAGGGTGCTAATTCTATGAATTATATTAATTAGGTAATGATGTGTATACATTAAATAAAAAAATATAAAATATAAAAATTTAATATTTTTATATGACTATATTACCTAGAGTATTTTTACCTTTTTAATTGAATGAATTATATGAAATTTCTAATTTACATTCTTTTTTCTTGATATAAATTTGCATATTTACTTTCAATTCTATCATACAATACACCTTATCAATATTTTTAGTTAAGAATTCAAGAATCAATCTATGTATATATATTTACTAAAGCCCTTATTCTCTAGCCTACGTGTCGACCTATGGACCATGCCACGTAGGCGAATCTAAATATCGATTTACTCCTTTGTCCTTCTTTTTTTCCACAATTTACAATACTTCTACGGTTCTAATATATCAAGTTTTTTAATTTACAAATATAGCTTATCATATATATGATAAAGAATCTATTTAATAGGATATGGTAAATAAAATAGTTTTATAATTTTCTTTCTTGATATGCTAAATTAAATAGTGTAAGATTATCACTTTTCAAATTAATGCTCCAATAAGATCCATAATTATATGTAACCAAACCCGTGCATGACACGAGCACATATGTTAGGTACGTAGTTTGACCCATCTTTTTCCTTCTCTTATCTTTTCACTCTTATGCAAAAGAAGATCAAATATGGCTACAACTTTAAGAAGGAAGACTTACATGTGTGACCTTATCTTCAATCTTTCACGAAGAATTGATCTATACGATTATGTATTTTTTCCACATCTTTTTTTATCAACATTATTATCATACATTTTTCTTTATTTTAAGGGATTTATTTGATATTCATAGATATTATTATATAACATTATTGGTGTTCAATTTTATGATTTTCTCTTAAAATAATTATTTATCATTATTTATTTAATAGTATGACATATGTTTTTTATATTCCAAGAACCATTGCACAATCTACTAGTCGTATTACTAAGTGTAAAGTAATCCTAACTTCATTATCAATTAATGTAAAGTAATCTCAGTTTAATTTAGTCTCTGTGAATCGAACAGACCCTTATTATCGAAATCTTAACTTACTAAGTATATTGGTTTTACTAAGTTTTTCTTATTTTTGTTGTTGTAAGAGGATAGTCTTAGCCTCTCTTTTTCTTATTCTTTTTCTTTCTTACAATTTGGAGGGAACTATGAAAAAAAAACAATTTGGCGGGGAACTAAAATTTCACTCCCGCTTTTGTTTCTACTTTCATTTCTATTTTAGTTTTCTTTTGAAACAAAAGACATATCTGAGTTACCCCAATCCCCTTATCTTGTTCTTGCAGTCGTAAACCCTTCCCATTCACTCTGACTCGCCGCCTCACATCGCTCGCCGCTGCTTGACCAGCCTCTTCAAGCCAAGCCGCTTCTCATTCCAATCGTGCAAGCCCAGTCGCCGTTTGTTCCGGCCTCTCTATGCCAGTCGCTTCTCGTTCCAACCTCGTCGTACCCATTCGTTGCTCGTTCAGACCTCGTCGTGCCCATCAAATGCTCGTTTCCGACATCGTTGTGCCCTGCAGTTGCTCACTCGAACCTCGTTGTTCCCAGCCGTTCGTCGCTCAGAGAGGATGGGTGATAAAAAGACTTCATCAATATGAATGTGATTTTCATGTAAGTTAGCAATTACTGTGCGCATGATACTTCAAGATAAAAAGACCTCAGCTATATGGATCATCTTGAAGCTAAACTTTGTGGGTACTACACATGTTCTTGGTGCGTGTATACTATGTACTAGCTTATTTTCTTTAGTTTGATATGTATTTATCTTAATTCTACCCTTTCATCGAATAGTTTTTTATTCACCATGGAAAATATAAATTCAATTGTCAACCGCTCATATTGAAAATCGAATTTACAAGGAATTCGAACCATAGCACATGGTTTCATAAAACCGTAGGCTTTTACCGATTTAATTTGAGTTCTTCTTGTGAGAAACTTCATATTGGGAAATTGTAGAATAAATGTAAAATGTGCCGAATACAATAGAATATTGGAAGATTGATGGGGGTGTTACACAGTTACATTGTGAATATGATTTTCAAATAAATTAGCAATTATTGTAGCTTTGTTTTGTCATTACATGACTATTGATGTGGCTAAAACGTATCCGTAAATGTACGGGATCAGTTGTAATAGTTAAGTATCGATCCCATAGAGACCAATGTAATATTAATTGAAACGCTATCAGTGAACTAGGCCGGAAAGATATGAAACTGGAGAAAACTATAACTAAGCTAACAAATAAAAACAAATAAAACAGGATAAAATCAATGGAATAAATGTGTCTAAGGTTAAGGATCACCGCAACGATACAACTAAAATCACACTTCACCTGAATCTAGTCTAAATTATTTGAAGGTAGGCTATCTAAGGTAATCTACTAACTACTTTCAGACGATAGTAAACGTGTCTGGACTAAACTAACATCGCTGTCGCGAAGAGCTAATCTCATCCAAACCCTTTAATGCACTTAGAGTCTAGGGATAAACTAAAATAACATTCGATATCGTGTTCCGCTAATCCAACTCAAACCCAGGACATCTATGATAGCCTATTAATCATCAAGAGTAATTAAGTTGTTGTCGCACAAATAACGCTCAGGTTCAATTCCTAGGATTCTAATAGAAGTTATCACCTTTCAGTCTCAAACCCTACCTGACTACCTATTAAAGTTATCACCTTTCAGTCTCAAACCCTAACAGTATCCAATTCGCATAGGCTAATATGGGCATAGAGCATCTACGAATGAATCAAATACTATTTCAACTTATGCAAAAAAATAATTCTAATTACATACGCATCGTCGGAATCACCTTAACCCTAGAACTAGGAATTTAGACAAGCATGATCAAAGACATCAATAGATTTAAACTAGTCATCAACCATATATGGATTATGCAATAAACACTGGAGATAAAATTGAATCTCAATAACAAAATAATCCAAATTGATAAAAGACTAGAACGATAATACCAATCTTCGAAACAAGCTAAAGCCAAAATTCCTCCTTAAAATCCGTCCCGGTACGTACGGCAGTCTTCTCTCCGAAACCAAGAAAAAACCAAGAATAAAACCTAACTAAAGCTACGTAATTAAACTTGGGATCCATTCCTCTCCCTTTGAAAAACCAAAACCTATCTCCTTATGCCCATTTGCACGCTTGACTCCTCCGAAGAGTTTAAGTGGGCCGGCCCAGCACGTGAAACAACAGTTGCATCAGTAGTTCACTTGGGCCGAATATTAATCACCAATAGGGTCGGGCCTTTATTGACATTTTTAACAATAGTCTCGTATCGCCTCCAATTTACACCTAAAATACCTGAAATTACAAAAGTACGAGTGTAGACTCCGAATACAAAATAATGCAAATTAATTATAAAAAGTATAAACTATGGATGAAAATGACATAATCTAATATGCAACTAGACTCCTAAAATATATATAAATTAAGTGTTATCAAATTCCCCCAAGCTTAAACCTTGTTTGTCCTCAAGCAAGAACGTAGTTCAAAATTCCACAAGAAATACAAAGGTGTTTCTACCTAATTAATATCCAACAAGTCCATGAAAACTTAAATATTTAACAATGTAATCATCAAAGACATGCAAATAATCATTAAAGAGACTAAGTAGAACATCCACCGTAGACCTCACTAGGAAAAAGAAATAGAATCACTCTCGCTCATGTGTTTAGGGTAAGTGTTTTCGCTCAAGTCTCAACTTTGAAAACCTATCTACCATAAGCTTGCATCAGTGTCTTAAATCTCCACACTAGAGACCTGTACATGACATAACTCAAGAGGACTTTTATCAGGTTATAATAGGGCCAGGTAAAAAGAAAGGTAGGAATACAATTTGGCCATGTGGTGCTAAATCCGGAAATGAGGAACTAACCAAGACAACACCAAACTTACAGGATTTCACGTACCATTCTTTTCAACTAAACACCCTTTTATTCTTGGCTTTTTTTTCTCTTTTTTTCCCTTTTTTTTTCCAAAAGCAAAAACACTTCCAACAATAACACACCATATAAATAACTCCCCCAAGCTTGGCTTGCAAACCATAAAAACAAACAAATAAATAATCCTAATTTCCGGATGGGTAAAAGGCTAATCATTAGGTTCGGAATGTTTTTGTGGAGCTTTCAAGGAAATAGGCTAATTAGGCTCAACGGGCTTCAAGCAGAGGAATAATATATAAGGGTGGTAAAGGGAAAATATAGGCTAATAAAAACAATGCCTCAATCATTTTTATATCATGCACAAGAGTCATAAACGTGGTCTCAAAATAAGTTCTAAATGCAAGTTCTAGAGATAAAGCAATCAAAGTGAGAATCACACACACGAAAAGAAAAAGAGGACTCGATTATGTGCAGTCCTAAGGCTCAGAAGCTCACGGGTATTTTGTCTAGAATTTCAGTCCTAACTAGTCTCAATAAATGACTATATACATACTTCAATTCAAACATTAGGAAATATAAAAATTCTCATCAACATGCTTAAAATCAATTAGAATATCAACAACCGAAATATTTCAAGAGGAAGTTTTGCAAGACAAACAAACAAAGCAAGTATGAGAGGCATATCAAACACCTAAAATGCAATGCATGATGCATGAAATGTTATGCAAAAGCAAGAAAAAAAATGACAACAAAAATCACTAAATTGCAAACGGAGCTACACATGGAATTATCCCTCCCTCAAGCTTAAACTCTACATTGTCCCCAGTGTAGAAATAAAAGAAAGAGAAAAAGAAACTGACCAAAAATTCAGGCATTCAGGCAGCTACGGATAGAACCTAGGGAGGCAAGCAATCAGGAAGGTCGGAAAGAATTCAGCAGCATCTCAGTTGTAATTGGACCTGTCCCAGATAACCAAAACAAGAGCACACACCACATAGACAGGAAATAGCACAAACCCAATTTACCAGGACACATAGAGCAAAAAGCATCAGGATATAACCGTGCAGCCATGACAACAAGTGAATCAATTCTAATATGTCCTATCTCTGCTCGAATTCAGTTGAAGTAAACAATTAAACACCTGGCTGACAACATAGCAAGCAAGAGCCCTTGAAATATCAGCTAAATAGTTAAGTATGATAATGAAGCCAATTCAAGCACGATTGAAACAAATTCAGCATTCCAACAGCAAATAAGAATGCAACAACACAAGTTTAATCCCTTTAAGAACATCAATTCAGCAGAAAAAGAGAACTTCACCTACACTTAACGACAGGGCTCGAACAAGGAGGTCGACGGAACAGGGGTGGGCTCACCGGTGAACATGGCAGTACGGAGAAGCAGTGGTGGAGACAGGGCAGCAGAGGGGTGAGGTGGCGGTTGAGAGCAGGTGGGCACAGGTAGGAGGTGTTCGGCTCGGATATGGGCGAGTGATGGTCGGCGGGACGGTGCAGGGTTCGCAGCGGTGAGATGCAGATCGAGCGGAGGTTCAGCGGTGGCGTGGTTGGGTGCGGTGGCTCGCGGCGGGATGATGGTGAGGTTGAGAGACGGCAGGTGAGGAGGGTATCGGGATAAGGCGTGACGGCGGGGAGATGCAGAGAGCAAGGTAGAAGAGAAAGGAACAGCAGAAAGAAAAGGGAAAGAAAAGTTTTTTTTTTTTGGAGAAAGCAGCGGACAGATCGAAGAACTCGACCGAGTTGTGGGCCGAGTTACTTTCTATCGGGACAACTCGATCGAATTTGCTGAAGTGTACGGGATCAGTTGTAATAGCAAGTGTCGATCCACAAAGACCAATGTAATATTAATTGAAACACTATCAGTGCACTAGGCTGGAAAGATATGAAACTGGAGAAAACTATAACTAAGCTAAGAAATAAAAACAAATAAAACAGGATAAAATCAATGTGATAAATGTGTCTAAGGTTAAGGATCACCGCAACGATGCAACAGTAAATAAAATCACACTTCACCTGAATCTAGTCCAAATTATTTGAAGGTAGGCTATCTAAGGTAATCTACTAACTCCTTTCAGACGATAGTAAACGTGCCTGGACTAAACTAACAATCGCTGTCGCGCAGAGCTAATCTCATTCAAACCCTTTAACGCACTTAGAGTCTAGGGATAAACTGAAATAACATTCGCTGTCGCGCTCCGCTAATCCAACTCAAACCCAGGACATCTATGATAGCCTATTAATCATCAAGAGTAATTAAGTTGCTATCGCACAAATAACACTCAGGTTCAATTCCTAGGATTCCAATAGAAGTTATCACCTTTCAGTCTCAAACCCTACCTGACTATCTATTAAAGTTATCACCTTTCAGTCTCAAACCCTAATAGGATCCAATTCGCATAGGCTAATATGGACATAAAGCATCTAGGAATGAATCAAATACTATTTCAACTCATGCAAAGAAATAATTCTAATTATATACGCATCGTCGGGATCACCATAACCCTAGAACTAGGAATTTAGCCAAGCATGATCAAAGACATCAATAGATTTAAAGTAGTCATCAACATATATGGATTATGCAATAAACACTGGAGATAAAATTGAATCTCAATAACAAAATAATCCAAATTGATAAAAGACTAGAACGATAATACCAATCTTCGAAACAAGCTAAAGCCAAATTCCTCCTTAAAATCCGTCCCGGTACGTACGGCGGTCTTCTCTCCGAAACCAAAGAAAAAAACAAGAATAAAACCTAACTAAAGCTACGTAATTAAACTTGGGATCCATTCCTCTCCCTTTGAAAAGTCAAACCAAAATCTATCTCCTTACGCCCATTTGCACGCTTGACTCCTCCGGAGAGTTTAAGTGGGCCGGCCCAGCACGTGAAACAACAGCTGCATCAGTAGTTCACTTGGGCCGAATATTAATCACCAATAGGGTTGGGCCTTTATTTGACATCTTTAACAATAGTCTCGTATCGCCTTCAAATTTGCACCTAAAATACTTGAAATCACAAAAGTACGAGTGTAGACTCGAATATAAAATAATACAAAATTATTTATAAAAAAGTATAAAATATGAATGAAAATGACCTAATCTAATATGTAATTAGACTCCTAAAATATATATAAATTAGGTGTTATCAACTATTATATTTTAGCAAGTACTATATTTGCCAAATAGATTTCTGTAACAAAATTAAACAAATAAATGCATATACTGGAAAATAACAAAACAATTTGTAGACTTGCAATAAATTATTATTTAATTACATTAATATATATTTCATATTCTCCAATTTCGTCCAACGTCTGCAATTTTGTTCATTTTCTTTCCAATATCGCTCAATTTTGTCCAATTTCTTTCCAATTTGCCTATTTAAATCATATCTGATTGCTTTCTTATATTTAAAGTCTACTTAGTTGAGGTTAAGGATATTTTGGATTCCGGAATATAATGCATTAAAAAGTATTCTTGCATTAAATCATCATTTAATGCACAAATAATGCATTCTAAAAGAAATTCAAACGGACTCTAAATATTAAAACTCTTATAATATACTTGTATTATCCTAAAAGCAGTATTCTAAAAATCCTCACCTAGGGCCGTCTAGGTCCCGTCTAGGCGCTAGCGGTCATCCCCCGCCTAGGACAACGCTAGGGCGTCTAGGCGAGAAGAAATCTCAAATATTGTGGAAGTATCAATATCTTAGGAGATGACGGATGCATAGAATATAGTTGAATGAGGCTTTGTAAAATAAGGCCCATAATTAAACATCAAACCTCATCCAACATAGTTTTATAAACATTATTAATTTGGGGAGAACATAGACAAATAATTACATAGATCACACACATGGATCACACATAATTTTTAATCCGCCTAAACCCCCCGCCTAACCACTAGGCCCCCCTCACTACCCAACTCCCGTCTACGACTTTTAGCGCATTGCCTAAAAGTATACACGTACTACTTT